>CM042693.1:137536938-138859394 GCA_023614405.1 Avena insularis
TAGCCAAAATTATATTTTCACCGTAAGACCCACACGGAGGGTGCCGCGCCTAGGGGGTGCACACCCTGTGCACCCCCCTCCCTCCTCTGCGCCTATAAGTTGCCTTTCACCTAAAAACCGAGGGGGTTTGAGAGTTTTCCGTAAAGAGTTCCGCCTCCGCCGCCAGTAAACCAAGATTCGGATCTAGAAACTGCTTCGCACTCACGGACGGGAATTTGGAGAGGATCATCGCCATCATCATCACCAACACATCTCCATCAACCATCGATGTTTCCTCATCCATGAGTGAGTAATCCCGCTGTAGGCTTGGGGATGGTAGGGATTGGACTATCATGTAATCGAATAAGATTGTTAGGGCATACTGCCTAGTATCTCTATTAGTGCTATTTGACTTTGTTGCAACTTGTTGTGCTTAATGCTTGTCACTAGGGCCCGAGTGCCATGATCTTAGATCTGAACTTATTATTGAATCATTATGATAGTATTATTTGTGATCTTATCTGCAAGTTGTGTACACATATTATTGTCCGGATCCAAAGGCCCAAAGTGACAATAATTGGGACAACCGGAGGGATGTATATGGTGTGAGGATCACATGTGTTCACGGAGTGTTAATGCTTTTGCGGTGCTCTAATAAAAGGAGCACCTTGAATTGCCAAGAGTTCCCTAGAGGCCCCACGCCATGGGCTGGTAACGGAGATGTAAGATGTTGTGCAAGTAGCACGTATGACTATTATTTGGAGCACATGCCTAGGATTGTTTAGTACTTGGATGCATTATTATTGTTACTATTTGTAAGACCCCACCTATATAAAGGTAAAGGTCCCTGTGATTGCAATGCTAGTCCATGGATCAATAGCTAGCATCCATAGTTAAGATGTAATATCAATAAACAAAGGTCATAATACAACTTTATAACCAGGAATAAAATAATTCATTACATCTTACATAGCTCATTTGGCTATCTCATTACAATGCAGCAGAAATAACTATAGCATGGAGTCCTTCATCTTCAAAGTGCCACAGGCAATCATGTTGGTTGTAGACTTGTAATCCTAATCAACATACTTCACTAACATCAAAAAAACCTGCAACATAATAAGTTACAGCCACAAGGGTCAATACATTTGAGTTGTATTGGCAAGTGATACTATGGGAGTATAGTGGTATCTATCATCTATATGCATTTGTCTAAGTGGAGCTTAGGCTTGCTTTGCTCAAAATAGATTTTCCTTATCTTTTGAAAACACTAAGTTTTTGTTTCTCAAAATCACCCAAGGCATCTACCAATCAAAGATTGAAGATCCTTTAACCCTTGTTCAACCACAAGTTTTTAACTTAGAAATTGGGATGAGGAGATTCTTGATAGCTTCCATGTCTTGATGCTCAAATTTTACATTGCCGGGGACATTTAAGTACTTAGATTTTACACTCGTAGAGGTGGTGCACTTTCCCACAAGACTCGACATGCATCGAGACAAGATCTTTCAGAAGCCTTCCCTCAGACCAGAATGGACGCGTTCCAAACCTATCATCCCCTACCACCAACTGTCCATTTGGCTAAGTTATTGCAACCTATATGATCCAGGCAGATCCCATAATGCCAAGTGGCTTCACTTGAAGCTTCTCAACATTTGACATCTCAAATCTCTTTGTTCCTAGGTGGCATTCCACAAGTGATATACAGGTAAAACCATTGAAATGGGCCCCGTAACCACTCAACAAAAATCCATCCATGCAAGTCCCTTTCCAGGTGATTCATTCAAATAGTTGTTTTATTAAACAAAACACAAGTCCTTGACTTAGAAATATCCATAGCATGAATATAATCCACCCTTGTTTCCTACTAGCTAAGCTAAGCATGATAGTAGTAGGAATATCTTAGGAAAATTCTACTAAGGTTTCATCTACTAGGATTTCAGGCATAGTTTATACTAAGCAAAATTCCATGCAAATCCTACTTAGAAATAACACTAATGCATAGTGAAAATAATGGGACAAAAGTATGAAGCACCACTTGCCTTTTTGGTAGAGAATATAAGTTCACTCCTTGATCTTGCAATAGTCACACTCTTCAAATTTCACTACAATTCAATCAAGGCACACATTTAATCTACCATTCAAGCAATTCATCACATAGAATGATAAAATAGCAATGCATGCAAGCATGCCAAAGATTGTTTTATTTGGAAAAGTGGTTTTAATAGGTTATAAACATTCTAAAAACATCTATTGGTCATTTGTAAAAGTGGCAAAACCATTTTAAGTCAAGTTAGTGAAAATGGCCACTTTAAGTCATTTTGTTTTGCTAGAAATGATTTAAATCAAAGTGATAATCTCTAGTGTTTGTAAAATTTTTAAACACAACATGTTAGTGTTTTAAGGTAAAATGGTTAATATGAAAACCATTTGCAAAAGGTTTCATCGAAAACCATTTTTAAATCAAAGCATTATTTTATTTTGTTGGAAATGCATTTAAACAAAATAATAATTTTCATAGGGTTCACCAAATATATTTTTAAATCCTAAAACTTGGTGTTTAAGGTCAGAGAGTTTAAATCAAATCATTTTCCAAAGGTTTTACTCAAAAATCATTCTTAAAACATATTCAACATTTTTATTTAGCTAGAAATGCTTTTATTCAAAGATTTATTCTTTAGCTCCATAAAATATGTTTTTAAGTCCAAAAGTTGGTTTCTATGGTCAGTAGGTTCAAAACAATCCATTTACCAAAGATTTTACCCTAAAACCATTTTTAGAATAAATTTTATACACAAAATATACCAATACATGTTCCTACAAGAAAACTAACTTTTCAGAAGCAAATCACTAAACAAAGTGCATGGTTGGAAATTACTCTTTTTTTGATTTCATTGATAAAAAATTTGTCAAATTTGGACGTGTAGATTTAAATTTATGAATTTTACAAAATCACATATCTAATAGAAATGTTTTTGTTTTTAATTCAAAGTCTGAGCCACGTGGAGCAATCTTATTGGGCGGTACCGCTTCGGTTGGATCGAACTTTCTGGGTTGTCAGATCTAAATGACTACGCACAGCACAGATCAAAGGATACCCCTTCGATTAAGTTTCTATCGCAACCATTAGATCAAGATCCTACGGCTCACAAATACTGGCCATATACTGGCGGCGCTGGCGGTGGTGAACGGCGGCGGTGCACTCAGACGAGGACGGTGCTGGCGATACAGGAAGCGAGAGAGCGAGGGAAGAATCTCACGGAGTTTGCCGTGGCATGGGGATGCTCGAGGTGGTCGTTGTCGGGGTATTGCTCACCGGAGTTCATGTCTGCGTCGGGCTTGTTTGTTCGGGTCACGCTAAGGCACAAAAAAGGTGCGTTAGCTACATGGGTGCATCCAGGAGAGGGGGAGGCACGGTCGGACTTTACCTAGGGACGTCGCCGGAGAAATGGCAGACGATGGCGCTGTTCTGGTGAAAAGGTTGTCGAGGTTACGGTGCTCGCGCGGCTGAACGGGCGGCACTGGGAAATGCGCCAGAGGCTGGGGAGTAGGCTCGTGTGGTCGAGGGGGGCATAGGAGTAGCTGGGCTCTCCGGAAGTCGCCGGGAAGCTCGTCGGGGTCAGAGGGAGTTAGGTTCGAAATTTGGGCAGCCTAGTGGCTCCGGTCGAGTGAAGTCTAAGGGGAAAGAAGGAGGAGGGCGAGGCGACTTAACGAGAGTAATCGCAGTGTGTAATTGCTGCAATGTTACGACCAATTTACTCGACAAAATTTCGCAGAAATCAAGGGAGGAAGGTATGTGGGTGAAGGAGGCGATATGACGGGTCAGGTAACGCTCATCGCGAGAGAGAGAGGGAGAAGGTGGGGTCGTTCTGTTAGCGGTGGTGCGGGTTTGATCGCGAGTGAAAAAGGATCTGGGGAGGGGGGTGCCGGGTGAGTTGTTGGGCTTAGCTGGGCTGGGTTATGTTGGGTTGGGTTTTTTTTGTTCTGTTTCTTTATATTTTTTCCATTTAGATTTTCTGTTTTGAATTTTCTTCAATCAAAGTAAAACCCTTTTCTTTTCAAATCTTTTCAAACCTTTCAAAAATTCTATTCTGTTCAAACATGTATTTTAAAGATCATTTTGGAATATTTCTTTTATTCTCACATGGTTTAATTATTTATTCAAAATGGACCTTTGTCTTTATTTAAATAGGATTTTAATTATGTTTTCCAACTTATATTTAATCACCAAATTTTACCAAATCCTTTTCAGTAAGTTTTATTTATTTATTAGGGTGTCAAATAATTCACTTTGAATTATTTGAAATATTTTTATTATGATTTATTAATCATTTAAATTGGGCATTTGTCTTTATTCAAATTAAATCAAATATGGTTTTTAATCTCATATAACTTTATTTAAATGATTCTTTTATTTCATTTAAGTTAATTAAATAACTTTTATTCCACTTGGGAAAATTCCATTTATTATTTTCCCATGATTTAATTAATCATTTCTATTAGGGTTTTTGTCTTTATTCAAATAGAATAGAATTTGGTTAAGGCCATATTATTTTATTTGAATATTCTTTATTCCTTTATTTTATTTGGATTATCTTTATTTCATTTATTTATGGATTTGGCAAGGTTCAATTTGGCTTTTAAATATTCCTTATTTATTTATTTATTTATTTCTTATATAATCCATATCTTTTATTTATAGATACAAACTTGGTGACTACAATTTGTTTAATTTTATTTAATATTTGTTTATCCTTGTAGGATTAATTGCTCACAATTTGGTATGGATGTTAGATAGGAGCTTTTATTAGCTTTGGAAATCATTTCCTTTCATCTTATTAAATTCATAAGTTTTTATCCATGACTTCAAATTAAATGAAATCAATTTCTATGGTTTTATAATAGTTTTATTTATCATCCTTGATCATTTATAAATGTTTGTTGACAAATTTTGTATGGAACAAATCCATAGTCTTTGGGAAATCTTGGAAATGATTTATTCCATTAGGGTTTTAGAGTTTTGGTTTATTTTCCAAGTGTTTAAATTTCAAGATGCATTTATGAAGAATGCATTTCACTTGATTTGAATTTAGTTGTATTCAAATTTTATTCAAAGTTTGTTCAAGATGGGTTTTGATGTTTCCATTTAGAAGCAAAAAGTTTCTTTTCACCCTAAATTTCAACAATTATTTATTTTGTTTATTTATTTTTCACATTTCAAAATTTGGAAAATTTTGGGATGTGACACTATTGCTCCTTTTTCACTGTTGTTGTTGCTTTGATGTTGCTACTATAAACTGTTGCTACTGATAAACTTCTGTGAGCAAGAACTATTTCCAGGTGCAGTTGAATTGATAACTCAGTTGTTAAGGCTTGCAAGTATTCTTTGTCTCCCTTTGTGTCGAATCAATAAATTGGGTTACTATAGTGATCCCCTACACTTGTGGGTCATTAATGATTCAATAATAAGTTCAGATTTGAGATCATGGCACTCGGGCCCTAGTGACAAGCATTAAGCACAACAAGTTGCAACAAAATCAAATAGCAATAATAGAGATACTAGGCACCATGCTAACAATCTTATTCGGTTACATGATAGAACTCATCCAATCCCTACCATCCCCAAAGCCTAAATAGGGGGAATACTCACTCATGGATGAGGGAAACATTGATGGTTGATGGAGAGGCGTTGGCGATGACAATGGCCATGATCCTCCCCAAATTCTGCATCCCAGTAAGGTGCTAGAACGGAGTTTCTGGGTCCGAATCGTGGTTTCTGGTGGTGGCGACGCAACGGAATTCTTTCTAGAAACACATCGAACCCCCCTGAGTTTTTAGGTCAGAAGGCATCTTATAGGTGAAGAGAGAGGCTGAGGGGGTGCCTGGGATGGCCACACCTCCCAGCGCTGGGTGGGCCCACCTCGCTGGGGGGTGTGGGCCACCTGTGGCTCCTCTGTCTCGTATTCTGGCTCCATGGATTTTTGGCATATTTTCCAGGATTTTTCCTGACAGTTGATTTTCTGCACAAAAACTAGACACCAAGGTAATTCTGCTAAAAACAGCGTTAGTCCATGTTAGTTGTATCCAAATCACATAAGTTCAGAGGAGAAACAAAAAGTGTTTGGGAAAGTAGATACATTTTGGACGTATCAACTCTCTACATGCAACTTGTATTGTATAAGTGGCTTTATGGGTGTCTGTCTCTCCCACCATAGTGAAGATTCAATTTACAACGGGCACTTGACAATACTTGTATCAACGGTGGTTCTTGTTCGTTAGAATGGTTCTTATTGAAAGCCAAAACCACGTAAAACATGCAAATAAAATTAGAGGCGTCTTACTTTGTTTTGCAGGGGTGTGCTATGAGATGATATGGCCATGATTATGATTATATATGATGTATGCAATGATCCTTATTATAAATTGGCAACTGACAGGAGCCTTATGGTTGTATTTAAATTTCATTAAGACCTGCATGTCTATTATTCAAAGTAGTTGTAACAGTTGATGCTGGTGGATGACAACCATGGAGTGGCGCCATTGACCTTGACGCCACGCCGGTGATGGTGGAGATCATGTTCGTGCTTGGAGATGGAGATCGAAGGTACAAGAAGAAAGGCCATATCATATCACATATTATGAATTGCATGTGATGTTAATCCTTTTTATGCATCTTGTATTGCTTAGATCATGATGATAGCATTATAAGATGATCCCTCTCACTAAATATCAAGTAATAAAGTGTTCATCCTTAGTAGGCATATCATGATGATCGGGTGTGATAGATTCTACGTGTGCATACAACGGAGCAAGCCATATTTGCTCATGCGGATAATAAGGTTAAACTTGACGAGCCTAGCATGTACGTACATGGTATCAAAACACGGAATACCGAAAGGTAAAGCATGAGTCATATAGTAGATATGATGAACATGTTGATTGTTCATTTGAAACTACATCGCTCTCGTGATGATCGGACTTGATGTAGTGGATTTGGTTCATGTGATCACTAAAACAATGTGAGGGATATTGTTTTGAGTGGAGTTCACCTAGATTAATTTAAGTATTAAATTGAACTCAATTTGTCATAAACTTAGTCTAAACTTTTGTAAATATGTTTTAGATCATGGCCCTACCATAAATTTTCATGCTCCTAGAGAAAGAAAGGTTGAAAACAATGGAAGCAACTTCGTGGATTGGTTCCGCAATTTGAGGATTGTCCTCAATGCTGGTCAGTTGACCTATGTGCTGGATGCACCACTAGGTGACCCACCTGCAGTTGATGCTACCGATGAGGTGAAGAATGTTTTCCTCACAAGAATCAAGATCTCCATAGTTTAGTGTGCTATCTTGTATGGTTTTGAATTAGAGCTTCATAAAAGGTTTGAGAACTTTGATCCACATGATATTGTCCGTGAACTCAAAATGATATTTGAGGCTCATGGCAGTTGATATTTATGAAGCTTCAAAAGTTCTTTAACTGCAAGATGGAAGAGGGAAGCTCCATTAATGAGAACATGCTCAAAATGTCTGGGCACGCCAATAAGCTCCAAATCTTGGGTATAGTGATTCCTAATGCATTAGGGATTCACTGTGTCCTCCAATCACTACCACCAAGTTACAAGAACTTTGTGATGAACTACAACATTCAGCGCATGGATAAGTCGTTACCGTAACTCTTCTATGTTGAAGTCTACAAGTGGAGATCAAGAAAGAGAACCAAGTGTTGATGGTTAATAAGACCACCAATTTCAAGAAGAAAGGCAAGTCTAAGAAAAAAGGTAACTTCAAGAAGGAGCAAGAAAGTTACCGCACCTGCAAAGAAGACCAAGGATGGTCCTAAGCCGATATCGAGTGCTTTTACCGCAAGGGAGAAGGTCATCGAAGCGGAATTGCCCCAAGTACTTGGCGGATTTGAAGAACGGCAACATCAAGAAGAAAGGTATATTTGATATACATGTTATTTATGTGTATCACTAGTAATCGTAGTAGTTCCTGGTATTTGATACTGGTTTGGTTGCTCATATTTGTAACTCAACAGGTGCTACATAATAAACGGAGACTAGCGAGAACGAGGTGATGATGCGTGTTGGAAATGGATCAAAGGTTGATGTGATCGCTGGCACGCTCCTCTTCATCTACCATCGTTTTATACTTAAATAATTGTTGTTTAATGCTCATAAGCATGAACATTATATCGGATCTTGTTTATTTGTAGATGGTTACTTTTTTAAGTCCGAGAATAATGGTTGTTCGATTTATATGAGTAATATCTTTATGGTCATGCACCTTTGATAGATGGTCTATTCTTATTGAATCTCGATAGTAGTGATACACATGCATAACATAGATTCTAAACGCTTGAAATTGAATGATAATTCCACATACATGTGGCATCGCTGCCTTGGTCACATTGGAGTGAAGCATATGAAGAAACTCCATTCGATGGACTTCATGACTCACTTTATTTGAATCACTTGAAAGATGCGAAGCATGTCCGATGGGAAAATGACTAAGACTCCATTCTCCGGTATGATGGAGTGAGCTACGGACTTAGAAATCATACATACCAATGTGTGTGGATGAGTGTAGCATCGCGTGGTTATCGTTATGTTCTTACTTTCACGGATGACTTGAGTAGATATGGGTATATCTATTTCATGAAACATAAGTCCAAACTTTCGAGAAATTTAAGGAATTTCAAAGTGAAGTAGAGAATCAACGTAACAAGAAGATTAAATTTCTACAATATGATCGTGGAGGTGAATATCTAAGTTACGAGTTTGGCAAGAATTTGAAGAAATGCGGAATACTTTTACAATTGACACCGACGGGAACACCACAACGTAATGGTGTGTCCGAACGTCGTAATTGAACTCTCTTAGATATGGTTCTTTCTATGATGTCACTTACATATTTACCGTTATGATTTTGGGGTTATGCATTAGAAACAACCGCATTCACTTTAAATAGGGCACCATCTAAATCCAATGAAACGACACCATATGAATTATGGTTTGGGAAGAAACCTAAATTGTCGCTCCTTAAAGTTTGGGGTTGTGAAGCTTATGTAAAGAAGTTACAACAAGCTTGAACCCAAAGCGGAAAAATGCGTCTTCATAGGATACCCAAGGAAACTATTGGGTATACCTTCTATCATAGATCCAAGGCAAAATATTCGCTTGTTAAGAATGGATCCTTTCTCGAGAAGGAGTTTCTCTCAAAAGAAGTGACTGGATGGAAAGTAGAACTCGACGAGGTTGTCGAACCTTCTCTCGGATTTGAGAGTAGCGCAACACCAGAAGAAGTTCCAGTGGCGCCTACACCAATAAGAAAGGAATCTAATGATAATGATCATGAAACTTCAAACATAAACTTGGTAGATTAACGAGGACTCGTAGCACTCCGATTGGTATGATCCTGTTATGAGTGCCATGTTGGTGGACAACACCGACAACCCCGCAACATATGAGGAAGCGATGATGAGCCTAGATTCCATCAATGGCAAGAAGCCATGAAACTGGATTGGATCCATGTACGAAAACCAAGTATGGACTTTGGTGGACTTACGGATGGCCGGAGGTCGCCGAGAACAAATGGATTTTCAAGAAGAAAACAAATGCTGATGGTTAATGTAACAATCTATAAAGCTTGACTTTTCGTGAAAGGGTTCCAACCAATTCAAGGAGTTGACTATGATGAGACTTTCTCACCGGTAGCGAAGCTAAAGTCTATAAGGATTTTGTTAGCAATCGCTGCATATTACGATTATGAGATATGGCGATGGATGTCAAAACAGCATTCCTCAATGGAGACATTGATGAAGAGTTGTATATGGTACAACCCAAAGGTTTTGTCGATCCTAAAGATGATAACAAGGTATGCAAACTTCAAAGGTCCATTTATGGATTTAAGCAAGCATCCAAAAGTTGGAATCAAGTTTTTGATAAGGTGATCAAATGTTTTGGTTTTATACAAACTTTTGGAGAAGCTTGTATTTACAAGAAAGTGAGTGGGAGCTATGTAGCATTCCTAGTACTATATGTGGACGACATATTGTTGATTGGGAATGATGCAGACCTTCTTAAAAGTGTCAAAAATTATTTGAATAATAGTTTTTCAATGAAGGATCTTGGTGAAGCTGCTTACATATTAGGCATAAAGATTTATAGAGATAGATCGAGACGCCTAATGTCACTTTCACAGAGTACATATTTGTACAAAGTTCTAAAGAGGTTTGGAATGGAATATATCAAGAAAGGGTTCTTGCCCATGTTGCCCATTACGGCCTTGAGTAAAACTCAAAGTGTAAGATAGAGAGAGAGGATGAGTAAGACTCTATGCCTCATCCATAGGATCTATGTATGTCATGCTATGTACTAGACCAGATATTGCATATGTTGTTAGTTTGACAACAGATATCAAAGTGATCAGAGTGGATCACTGTATAGAGATCAAAAATATCCTAAGTACTTGAGAAGAACTAATGATATGGTTCTTTCTTATGGAGGTGATGAACAACTCGTTGTTAATGGTTACACCGATGCTAGTTGGAACACGATCATGATGATTCTAAATCACAACTGGATATGTATTTACTTTGAATGGTGCAACAGTTAGCTGGAGGAGTGCAAAGCAAAGCGTTGTGGCGAGATCTTCAACTGAATTGAATACATACGCTCGGAGGCTTCACAAGAGGCGATATGGATGAAGGAGTTCATTACGGAGCTTGGTGTGGTTCCCAGTGCGCTGGACCCAATGGCTATCTACTGGGATAACATGGGTGCCATAGCCAATGCGGGAGAACCAAGGTCACACAAGAAGCTAAAGCATATCAAGCTACGTTTTTCACGCTATTCGAGAATATACAAGATGGTGATATAAAGATTTGCAAAAGTATTACACATATCTGAATGTCATGGGTGTTAGGTATATTACCATGTAATCTAGATTATTGACTAGTGCAAGTGGGAGACTATTGGAGATATGCCCAAGGCAATAATAAAAGTAGTTATTATATCTTTGTGTTTATGATAAATGTTTACATTCATGCTATAATTGTATTAACAGAAACATTAATACTTGTGTGATTTGTAAACATAAAAGAGTCCCTAGTAAAGCCTCTTGTTAAACTAGCTTGTTGATTGATTGATGATCATGGTTTCTATCATGAACATTGAGATGTTATTAACAACAAGATCATATCATTAGAGAATGATGATGGACATACTCCTATAGTTAAGTAGCATAAAGATCAAGTCATTTCAATAGTTCGCTTGCTATAAGATTTTAGATACATAGTAACCTAAATCCTTCGACCATGAGATCATGTTAATCACCATCATCGATGGATGCTTTGATGACATCAAACACCACTTCATAACTGAGTGGTTATAAAGGTGGCATTGAGTGTTCGAAGTATGTGTTGAGGCACATGGATCAAGAGTGGGATTTGTCCATCCATATGAAGGATAGATATACTCTGCGCCCTCTCGGTGGAATGTCATCCAATTGTCTTGCAAGCATGTGACTGGATCACAAGGGATCGCATATCACTAGAACGAGTAAAGAGTACTTATAGGTAACGAGGTTGAACTAGGTATGTAGAGATACCGACGATCAAACCTCGGATAAGTAAAGTATCGCGAGACAAAGGGAAATTGGTATCGTATGTAAATGGTTCATTCGATCACGAAGTAATCGTAGAAATATGTGGGAGCCATATGAATTTCCAGATTCCTCTATTGGTTATTGATCAGAGAAGAGTCTTGATCATGTTTGCAAAATTCACGAACCGTAGGGAGACACACTTAAGGATTCAATGTTGTTTAGTAGATATGGAAGAGTAAGAGACCGAATGTTGTTCAGAGTCTCGTATTGGATCCAGGACATCACGAAGATATGCAGAATGGTCCGGAGAATAAGATTCATACAAGGAAAGTTCAATTCCGGAGTTCGGGAATGGTTTCGGTGTTTTCACCGGAATGTTCTAGAAGGGTCTAGAAGGTCCACCGATCCAGAGTGGGAAGGGTACATGGATGTGTCAAACCAATGTGGAATGGCTGCATCATGTCCTAGGTTACTTGGCTGGGCAATGGGCCGAGATAAGTCAAAGTCGAGTTTGAATAGTCAAACGCCAGTTTGAAAAGTCAAATCCCAACATGGTTGCCTAGTGGAGGGAGGAGATGAAACCTAGTTAGGGAAGGTTTCCCCTCCCTCACTTGGCTCCGGCCATGAAGAGGAGTTGCGGGAGGATTCCCCTTCCCACAACCACCTCCCCCACCTATATCAGGAGGGGTAGGGCACCCCCTACCCCTCACCCCAAAACCCTAGGCCGACCGCGCCCCCCTCCCAAGTCGATGCCCTCTTAGTACCTCCTCAAGTAGCCACCGCCTAGCCCTCTGTAGCCGCCAGCCACCACATCCCCTTGTCCTCTAAACCCTAGTTGCCAAGGGCCTCTCTCATACTCCACCATACTCGCTCGCTTAAGGCGAAGCCTGAGATCTCTCTACTTCCACACACCGTCAGGCCGTTGGAATCGCGAGGAGAGTGCTACAACCTCCTCTTCCTGTTGGAACAAGGGAGAGGAAGGGTATCGAAAGTGTGACCGATCCGGAGCGCTGCTGAACGCTGGCGCCGAAGGATCGCTCTACGCGATCTTGAATCGGTAAGTGAACGACTACATCAACCACGAGAATCTGATCTCGTTAAATGCTTTGGAATCTTCGAGGGTGAGTACTCTATCAACTCGCTACCGATCTATTAGATTAGATCTTGGCTTGTTTGTGTCATGCGATAGAATTTTTTGTTTTCCATGCTACGAACCCCTAAACAATTTGCTTCTTATCCGCATCATGTTGTAGCGCTTTTGAAGGTGATTTGGATTTTGTATTATATATCAGTATTTTTGACTCATGGAGTCATTGTTGTATATATCTTTTCGTGAGTTCCATCGTAGACTATTGTGTAATGATATTTCGCTTTTCCACCCACACAAAAGTGTCTGTGGGCACCTTTGAACTGCTAATCGCTAAAACTTGTATAGGATTGATCCGAGGTGTTATAGCCCTGATGTAGACCTCTTCGGCCGTCTTCGCCGGAACGGCTCCACCACCGCCTCAACCCCACTTCCAACTCGGATCCGCCCCACACCGGAGGTTGTGAGCGAAAGAGACTAGTGCACGGAGGAGAGACGAGAGATCACGACGAGAGGGAGTAAATGCGGAGGGGGTACGGATACGGACCAAATAGAACCTGGACCTGCTTCTCCCATGATGCCACAATGGCATGTGTCGTCGACGAGTGACTAGGCCGTAAAGTAATTAGGCTATTTATATACAAAATTACAATTGTATACATGGAATATTAACAGTTCCTTGACGTGTGCTCCAAGGCTAGACTCATCGGATGGTTTAACAACGTGAAGACTAGATCAAAATTCCCAAAAACAAGGTCAGGACCTTTGTAAAAATATCTAACTGCAATGTAGAAGGAACATGGAGCACATGGACAAAACCAAGAGCTACTTTATTGTGGACAAAGTGAATGTAAAACACGTTTGGTCCGCTGATGATGAACTGGATTAGTCGATAACAACCACACTCACATTGTCATAGTAGACAATAGTAGCCGATGTAATCAGGTTATGTAATTCCTGGAGCAACTGTTGAAACCAAGAAGACTCAGCAATACCGATCGCAGCAGCTCGGATTCCGCCTCTGACTAGAACACGGTGACAGTGGTCTAGCAACGAGAAGTCCAGCTAATCAAATTGTCCCAAGATACATACAAAACTCCGTAGAGCTCCGTGTTGGGGCATCCGACCTTCAGTGAGTAGGCCACAAGAGAATGAGAGGTAGAGCGATGAAGAATTAGACCATGATCTAGGGTGTCTTTGAGATATCATAGGATACGCTTTGATGAGAGAAAAATGAGGCGCAAGTGAGCATGCATATATAGACTAACTTGTTGAACCGCATAATCGATCTCAGGTCGAAGTTAAGGTAGCATATTGAAGAGCGCCAACAAGACTACAATATAGAGTTGGATCGAGACTAGAGGACCGTTAGTGGAACAGAGTTTAGATTTAGGATGATAGTCACACATGCAGATAAAACGTCAAGGATATATTATCGCTATGAAAGGTTAAGGTTAGTAGGTGTACGAGTACCATATATGCCTAGAAAATGATGAAAATGACTCCTTCATGGCTAATTCATGACTAAGAGCAGTGGTAACTATGGTGAGAAAGGTGGATGTGGAAGCTGTTCAATTATATCATCGACATAAATAAGAAGATAAGCAATGTCGGTTCGTTGGTGATAATTAAGAGGAAGCATCAGACCTAGATTCATCAAAGCCAAGAGTACGAAAGCTAAAGGTAGAAATCGTTGAAACCATGAACAAGGGGTATGTTTTAGGGCTCTAGAGTGACTTTTGGAGATCAGAATACGATCGGGAATCGAGGATCAATAAATCTAGAATGCTATTACATGTATTAAATTCATCAATACTACCATGAAGGAAAGCATTTTAGCATCGAGCTGGTGAATAGGCCAATTTTTGGAGAGAGAGAGAGAGATGATAATATAAATAGTGGTTCGTTAATAACGGGACCAAAGTATACCTATCAATTCAACAATGTGTTGTTGTAAAATCCCATCAAACTCCAACTGAGGCTTTGGCGATGAGAGTGACCCATCGGAGCAAATTCTATGGCAAAACCACTCACACTAACAATGTTGGCACCACGGGAGGAGGCACAAGGGTCCAAGTATGGTTAAGAATTAGGGCCAATTGTTCTGCACAGGATGACGCCAATTGGGATCACCAAGATCGATTAGGTAATTATGAGGCAGGGAGAAGAAGTTTACAGTGAGAGATCGAGTTTACTCTGCAAGAAGCAGCCAAGAATGGACGAAAAGGGCGAATAGGAAGCTGAGAGGTTGGCGAGGTGGGTGTAGGGTTTTTGGCTTTGTTTGAGAATAAGGAATCTCGATTTGAAGGGGACATTGTAGGTGAGGGAATTGGTGGTAGGGGGAAGGAGGCGGTATTGCTGCATACTCATTGCGGTAGGGATGTCGCGGTTATTCGAGTAGGCTATCGTGCTGTCGGGCAGATGTTGTGCTACCACTATGTATTTACGACTCCATGGTTTGGACCGGGGGATGGATAAAACTTAGGGAAGGTGGTGTTGGTTGCGGGTTTACAAGGATGGCTCAGATTGAAGGTGTGTCTTATAAAAAATAACATATCTAAAATAATAATGCACAGGTTTCGACATCAGACATCAAGAGCCTTGTGGAGAGAGTGAGTGCAGTGAAGAAGAGCCAAGAAATGTACATTTGGTGGAATGAGAGATAAAATTGTTGAGATGTAGAGGTGGTGTTGGGGCAAGGTGAGACAACCAACACGCTGCAAGGGAATCAGAGGGTGGTGGGGTACCGAGAGAAGTTTATAGGGTGGAGAAGGACTTCAGTCAAGGTGGGGCGATGTTGATTAAGAAGGTAGGGTGTGGAAGAGCTCTCATCCCATAGTGATGGTGGTATGATGATTGAATTAAAATATGCTAATAACATTGTTTGTGGTTTGATGGCGTGTTCATTTTTGCCGCTTATCGGGAGTGCATAGGATAGGAGAATCAGAGAAGAATGCCATTGTGAGAGGAAAACTAGCTGCTGGCCGGTATTATCAAATTCGTGACTCATCAATGACGATTGAATTACAAGAATAGATAAATCAAATTGAGGGAGCGGCATGAAAGTTGACAAAAGTAGTATAGACGCCTGATCTTTTCAGGAAGCGGAAAAGTCTAGAAAAGGTGGGTAAAATCATCCACAATAATAAGATAGAAGCGAAACTAGAGGAACCAGGAGTCGGTGATCGCCCACAAATCACATACTGTAACAACTAAACAGTTCGATAATTTATGATGTGAAGATGAATGGAAGGGTAACTAACATGACGACCCAATTGACAAGCATGACATAAAGCAGATTTACAATTCATTGATGGGTATATGTTGGTGTTGATGAGGCATTGACATGGTGGTGGCTAGATGTCCGAGGCAAGATGCCGAGATCGGCAGGTGGCGGCGAGGAGGCTTGAGCTTGGTGGAGCTGCGGCAGAGGGAGAAGCGTGGCTGGAGCTATTGTATCAAGTGGAATCACGGTCTTGCAATTTAAGATCCTTACTAGAGAAACCAAAGGATCAAATTATTGAGAAAGATTGTCAATCGTGAAATTGACGAACAAATATGAGATTTGATAATGTTGGGCGACAAGAATATTGTTAAGATAAAAGGCTGAGAAGGAGTTGAACGTAAGAACCAGTATGTGTACATCAAGAGAAGCACCGTCACGAAAATTTATGAGAGGCAGAGCAGGAGGAAAGTACCATGATCGAATGCTACACGGATGATGTGCTGAAGATTCACATAATTCCCACTTTTGCTGCTGTGGAGCCAAGGTTCCGGAGAGCGCAGAAGAGCTGGGATCAAGTTGTTATGCGGGAACCCAGATAAAAAGATAACAATGTCATGGAGTCGCTAGTTGTTACCGACCGATGCCATGTATGCTCTATATTGAAATGGCACTACTCAACGACGCCGTATCAGCCCACTGCCATGAGGTATGTTACAAAGGAGAATGGGTTGATGTTACATAAAATACCTGTTATATATGTAATTAGTACCTGGGCATCGCATGCATCTGTTTAAATCAATAAAATACTTGTATGATCAAGTGAGCGGATTATACGGAAATCCAAAACCCTAAATTTTTCCTCTCTTTGAACTACACATTCAAATGGTGTATGGTTTTGAAAGATTTCAAAACAAGGAGCTCAAGTGGTTTATGCGTCTCAATATTTTGTAAACCTTATTGAAGTCCCTAGTATTTTGAATCAGTAAAACAGATTTCAAATAAGGCTTTACAAAAAAATAAAAAAACTAAAATCAGAAAAAAGGAAAGGATTCTAAGAAAAAAATAGAGCTTTTGAGTCTTACTTAGGTCATGAACTCAGCAACCTCCTCCCCTCTTCTCCTTCTGTGGCTCTTAAAGACCGCCTCACGCTGCACTTAGCACTGACACTGTCACTACTATTGCCTTTTCCACTGATTTCAGTAGCTCGCTGGTCGCCGCCACACCAATCTGGAGCGTCATTTTTGTCGTTATGGCGCTACGCTGGCGTTCGCGAGGGATAAGACCGCTCGCATATGCTCCTTTCCCCTGACTCATTTTCTCTCCTCTCTCGCAGAAGGATGTACCAAAATCAGTCACTGCTGTTGGCCTCCCCGAAAGCCCATCTGCCATCACACAGCTTCGGGCCGCCTCCGGCTTCGTCTTCCTGCGTATGAATCGAAGCGGCCGCATCTGGCTGCCACACGATCAGCCTTCCCGACTCGGCATGCTCGGCCACACGCCGCTTCCGCCACCGCCTCGGGCTGCCACAAATCGCTCAGATCCGAGCCAAGCTGAAGTCAACAACATCAAGATCCATGACCACTAATCTGGCTGCTGCAAGCGTGAGGCTCTCATTCTGGAACCTATGTTTATAAAGTATATTACTTTCTCGCTATTATGATGCACATGATTCTGGGCTGTGGTATTTTGCCAAGAGCTAGTGTTACTTATCCGTAATCGCTTCCCTTTTTTAGCATTATAATTTGATCCACCGCTTTCCTCAGTACACTCTAGGTTTGGCATGTATGCTGTAGAGCTTTTGTTAATGGCGCCTGCCAAGCATAGAAACAACATTCCATCATTCAATGATGAACCAGAGGTGCTAAGGAAGGTAGTAAGATAGGATATGGTGACATCATCAAAGGAGTTAACTAATCATGCTAAGGCTTGTATGGGAGGCCACGCTAGGGTGGTTTTCGTAGTCCTGCATGCCCGGCCACCACTAGGAACTGAGTTCTTGGTTCTTGAACCAGATGAGCGATAAACCACACCTGGGCTTGGGGAACCCCCTTGATCGACTTCTATTTGCCTAGTAGATTCCATGAGCTTCATATACTGGCTTTCCATCCGCATACGCGAGATTTGAAAACGCTTTTGGAAAGAGGAGGTGATGGAGGCATCATAACAGGTAGGGAAGCGTGGTCGCTGTTCAAGCTTAGGTGTATGGAGCCCCTGGTGAACCAACCTCGCCTCACATCTTTAAGTACCGCTTTGGGACTTGAATTCTGCTATGGCGGAATTCATACTTATTATGTGACTCATGGTCTCGGCGTAAAGTGCAAGCAGAAGGTCGTGGTCAACCACTCTCCTGCACGCCCTCCAAGTAAGAGGGCCTATAATATTTGGCATTAAGAGCTCGAAGGTAATGCAAAGTAGAAGTTTTACTTGGTACCCTCGTTAGGTATTAATCTTTTTCGGTAAGCCGTGTTCACGGTTATGAACGCTTTTGGTGGCTAGATTCTAAGATCATAGATACCCTTTTAAATTCATTATAAAACTTTGTTGATCCATCCGGGACAAGGTGATCCCATATAGGAGGTTCTTGGCGAAGCTAGTGGTTATTTAGATATGATGAACAAGATGAAGAAGTCGCTATCTTGTCCTTTTAAAAGATTCTCGAGTAGATGCTCTCTTCTCTCTCTCTTGTTTACAAACAAAGATTGCGCTTTTTGCAAAAGTAACCAGAGAAAGCCTTTCTAGCCAAAGCATATAGATATTTAGGTTATCTAAGTCTTGTGGAGTACATTCTCGCACTCATTTTGGCCTTGCGCGTCATTGTTGTTGTTTTTCTACAGAGGATCTGGTCGCAAATTGAAGGTGGCTTCACGTTGACATCGACTTAGTAGTTAGGGGTCCTGTGTAGCAACCTCGAGGGACTATGGGATGGGATGCTGATCGCTTTTATGGCCCTTAGGCCTTTTGCTAAGTTTTCTTGTGTGTAATAAACACAATTTGCTTTCACTGTGAGATGTAAATGTCGGTTCACGACCTCCGCCTTGTAATAACTCTAATATCTTACCTCTATTAAGAGTTTAAACCATGTATGTTGGAACTCTCGTGTTCTGTAATGTTATCAATCATACTATGATCTTCCGGGTGTTTGGGAGTTGAACTTATCTTAGATGGTGATTTGAGGGTAGTTTTAACTCCTAACCCCGGGGTGTTACATATTGTGCTTGCTGAGAATGTCTTGGGAGGCCAAAGACAAGGATTAAAACATCCAAGGATTATTGTTGTCGTGGTTCACTTGGTGGCTGGCCACTGGGAGGGTCGGGCTGTTTCCACCGGGCCACGACCAGGGTTGAAGCAGTAGGGCACGGTGGGGGGATTGAGAAGGGCAAGGTCACACCACCGGAGCCTGGTACCACTTCGGCCATCAGATAGTGTGTACACTCCCCGCCTACTCAATGAGGGGAGAAATGTTGCCGCCAGCCCAGAGCTACGGTCGGGGCATTCTTTTATCTCTGCCTGGCTTTCTTGTAGTGTTTCGAGGACAAGCTGTTGAGTGTGTCTCAGAGAAGGCTTCGAGAATCCATTACACCGAAAATGGGGTGCTAGAAAAGAGTTTATTATGGCTGAATTTTCTGCTGAGGCAGCAAAGTGTTAAATCTTCCTGGTGAGGACTTGTTGCGCCTGGCCCATGATGAGTTGGTTTGACGGCTGCTTAGAGCTTCTCTTCTAAGGGAAATTGAGCCATGCAGTAGTTTTGGACGGACATGTCACCTTGTGGTGTTGTTGCAACCCAGCATCAAGAGCAAGAGCACATGGATTTTCTTGTTTTCATGGAAGAGGTTGATGGCGGCGAGTCCTAGATCTACCATCATCATGGCTGGGAGAACCCAGTAGGCAACCGAGGCTTATTTGAGGAAAAGCCTCAATGTGAGTTGGAATGTTGGAGATCGAGGGTTATAGGAACACATGGATTTTGATAGAGGCAACATAGCGGTGAAGGGTTCTTGTCCTGGGCAGTGGTGATGTAGTGGTGGTGTTGATGGATTTTTTCCATCACGGGCGGGCTACGGGTCGAAGTTCTTCCCATGCAAGTAGTTTGGAGAGAGAGGGGGACTCACGCTTGCTTTAGTTTGGCATTCTCAAGTCGCTGCGAGACGCTAAGGATTTAGCCATGGAGTGTAGGGAGAAGGTTGGATGGAGATGAGTGAGGTTGCAATAATTCCAGGTTTTAGCGAGGGATCGGGACCGTTTCTGGATACCATGTAAAAATAAATGGTTCGGGCTAAGCTTTCCACACGCCTCGAATTTCTATTTATACATACAAAGGATACAATCAGATTATAATCGATACATATAGAATATTACCAGTTTCCTTGATTTGCATTTCCGGTAATTTGCTGGTTAAGCTCATTGGACGGTTCCTCGAGAGCTGTTCTCCAACACCCCTAACCATCCCACGAGACTGATAAGAATTAGATAACTCTGGTTAAAACTGGATATGATGTTGTAGTAAATTTTTTCAGGCATAACTGCAAAACGCATCAGTCTCAATATATCTCAACGCAAAATCATATGGAATAATGACCTTGTAAAAGCTAATAACTCTGAAATTCGATTTTTTTAGAGAACTTGAAATTAATCTGAATCAATGTTCGAGCAACTTTTGATCTTCAGGTAAACAAACATTCACAAAAAAGTGAATCAGTTCTGTTTGAGGGGGAAGCCCAAGAGCTGCTCGGGTATGCCGAAGTTTTCTGTTAGTTATTTGGGTATTTCGATACACAATCAGATGCTCCTCAATATTGCATTGAGGAGTGACTGCAAAAGAGGCTAATTAGTTGGGAAGAAAATTACTATCTCTTGGTTGAAAGATTAATTCTCATTAATTTAGTACTCAAGTGGAATATGGTATTGTATATGATTCTCTCTTCCACTTGTTTCAAAAGAGTCTTACATAGATTACATTATTTGGATCTAGATTCTCATGGGCTGCAATGAGACGGTGAGAAAAGAAACCGACTACTCCAAATGGGATTTGGTTTCACAACCCAAAGATTAGGGGTGGGGCTAGGTATTCATGATTCGCCGGGGTTAAAATTACAGCCCTTGTAGGTAAAATAATAATCTCTCCAAGAGAGGAAACATATAGGCTAAAAAAACATTCTCCAGTTTATATTTCGAACCTGACACTCTCATATTTGAAGTTGTTCTAATGGCTTACAGTGAAATACTTTTTCTCTTCGGATCATTTATAATTAATAATGGTTCAAAAATTAGATTCTAAGATGACAAGAGGTTAAGTAATGCCAACACTTTGAGAACAATATTCAACTCTATATCACATTATTCATTCATCATGTTGAACAATACTATAGCTAAGGTTTAGGAGTCTTCCACCAAATATGACGCTTTCAGTAAGCGAGATTTAATTAGCACCACAGGCTTACGGCATGCACGTTAAAATACTCTTCTAAAGAGATTGACAAATTGATTCAACTTCGTCACAAGGATCGATAAATTTCATGCAACATGCATGAGAACAGAAAAATTTAAAGAGACTCAGTGGACTAGTATAGGGCAATCGTCCAACCAGAGTTTGCCAAGTTGATAAATTTATAAGCAAATTTATTTATTTATTTTCCACTCTGATGTACTGTTACAAGGCGTGTAATCATCGTGTAATGATTAAACCCTAAGTAAGCAATCTCTTTATCTAAAAAAATATAAATTCTAGCTCTCCATGGTATCAAAGTGGAAAATATAGTGTTTTAGTTTTATAAATATATAAAATACAATACATGGGTAGAATTTATTAAGCCTCGGAAAAATACCAATGTGTTGTAATAATGAATTCTTTCCGTGATGTAAATCCAATGGCTGGATAGCAGGTGCATTTCAATGTAGTATAAAAACATGCTACAGGAGAATAATCAAGGAGGAGGAAGAAGATGAATAAGAAGAGCGTTTTAATCCCCAAAGCAAAGTAAGGAGCAACATTTGACGCTACGCTGCAACATTCCTCGCGGAGTGTTACCTCTCTTGTACACATCTTCTATTTCGCTTACTCTTTATGTTAAGTGTAACTGATGATGAGTTATACGTAGGTTCCACTTTATTCTCGCTACTCATCTCAACCTGGACTCCAGAAAAAAGTCTTGCTGTCATGGACTCAAGTATGAAAGACCAAGAGCTATGCGACAGACCTTTAAAGAGATGCTCCATAGGTAATTTCAATCATGTTATCAGCACTAGAACGGCAACTTCATGATGGGGCAACAAGTAATTAATTACTCCTTTATCCATTTTCTTTGCTTTCTGGACAGGGTTTGAAAGCTTCACGGGCAGGGCCATGGGTGAATGGGTCAGAAGAACTAAAATTTTGTAGACCAAAATATAAGTAATACTAGCTAGCTAGGTCTACGTGTGATTTCTTTGATTCTGCTTCCCAATTCCATTATATCATGCTTTTATTGATTATTATTTGATTGAACTTCATTCTCGAAAAGTGTGCGATCGTAGCAAGACTAGGACCCGGCTAATAACTTTATGTGGATACTAGTGTTTATTTAGTTCATTCAAGAACACGATATGTGCTACTGACTAATTCGTCAAGAGACTAGGAAACAATCTTTAGGAGAAGTAAACAAAGTATTACAACATTATTTTATTACCATCAATTGTAAGTTGAGTTTTTATTCTTATATATATATTGACCCCATTCTATATATATTTAGATCTAACGGATATGCGACCAACTCCTGCTCATTCTCGATCTCGCATACGCACTATTCAAGAGGAATCAAGGGGTTCATACTTGATGAGATCGCACGCCTACCATGAGAACTCTTTAGATATCCACCAAAATAAACGCTGGTATATATGCTTGAACGTGTTTGTTTTGTAACTTGATGTGCTTCAACGCTTACGGATAATACCACACAAATGACGGTATGTTTCAGTGTATAATAATAGTTGCTTAATTATTCATGTACTCAGATGTACCGATCGATGATGTAAGCGTGTATACCGCCTCCCGATCGATTCCCTCCCCTTCCCCAAGCCCCCGCCACACATGCAATATGTAAATACGCCTTTAACGGGCGGCGGCGTAGTAGATTTATGTCGCTTTTCTCTGTCATGACAGTAGATTTAAGTGTCTTTTTCCTCATCAATGCGCAGAGACCTTTAACATCGAATTGCCTTGTTACTTAACCGTGTTAAAGTAACATTTAACGCTGTGGTGATCCCCACGTATGCGCCACCCTTTTAATACTCGTTCGTAAGAACTCATATTAAAGGGAGGGCTCTCTGCAAACATCGAACCCCCAACAATAACTTAGCCTGTAATCGGTGTTAGAGGCCTCTACGAATCGGCAGTTAGAGGCCTCTGCTTCCACCAAAGGTATCTCTCTTATTCTTTATTCTTTAGTATGTAAATTTAATTTTGGTACTGAATTTGAAAGAGCAATATATATTGAAATATATATATCAGATTAAAACTGCTTGAATATGTGTATTTCTTTTGATAAGATTCTTTTAAAATGCTTCCAAAAGGGTCCATTTAGGCAAAATTCAAAATTTGAATTTTAAAACACATTCAAACATGATGATAATAATAATAAAACAAGATACGTAAATAATTGTGGTTCCAAAATAAATTTAAGATATGGCAAAAACATTTTAACTTTGATCCGCCAAATTTAAATATTGTGAAACAAATTGTTTTAGAGAAAATTTCACCAAGTTTACCAAGTTTTACTAAAAGTTTCATAAGTAGATTTTCAAAATAGAAAAAGCGTTTGATATTGATCTTATTTTGAAGCTCTCTCTTCACTACAAACTAAAATATTCAAATGGTTCATAAATTAAACTTAACATTCAATAGATATAAAAGCTTTTTAGTATTGGGAAACTAAAAATGTACTAGTGTGAAAGGATAGAGAGAATTCAATACACACTAGAATCTTTAGAAAAGTAAGAGGGTAGTGTTATATTTGTAATAATTGACACAGATATGAGATGGCAGCAAGACACCACCATACAACATATTATCCCCTGGTATTCATCAATGCCAAGGGGTTTTTCCTTGTCATATATAACATCAAGAACCGATCAGCCCTAGGGGCTAACGATTGTTCCACCAAAGTTGACATGGTACCAGCAGGCCCTCTTCTTCCTAACTTCTATCCGCTGGCCTGCGTTCTCTCGCTACCATCATTGCTAGGATCTCTTCCTTTCTATTGAAAACACCAGACCAGGACCAGACTCCTTCAACACCGTGGATACGTCAGAAATGTATCTATAATTTTTGATGTTTCATGCTTGTTTAGTGTCAACTTTGCTTTGTTTTGTCTACACTTTGAGACATTTTTATACGCTTCTCTGAAACTAACCTATTAACATGATGCCGTAGTGCCAGGCCTGGTTCGCTTTTCATCGCTGTTTTTGGTTCCGTAGTAAATCCAGAAATGAATATTCTCAAATTGACGGGACAAAAGCCAAAGTTACTATTTTCCCAGAGAAAACGAAAAATGTGAACGCGAAGCGCTAAGCGAGATTTAAGTACGCCAAGCAGAGATTTAAGAGGATTTGGGTAGGCACCAGGGTGGCTAACATTCCTAGGGTGGCGCGGGCCCACCCTAGCCGCTGCCTAGGGGTGTGGGCCACTGGCCGCCCTTGACTCACATCTTGCCTATAAGAAGCCCCGGGAGAAAACCCTAAATAATCCAGGCATATATCCACGAAAAACCTCCACAACACCCACCGCCACCGAAGGGAGATTTGGGGGCGAAGTCTCTGTTTCCGCACCTGCCGGGATGGGGAATTACCTCCTTGGAGCCATATCCACTGATCTCCACCACCTTCCCTCCATCGCCATTGATGATTCCCATGATGAGGAGGGAGTAGTTCTTCCCGAGGCTAAGGGCTCTCACCTAAGTAGCTATGGTGTTCATCTCTCTCTATGCATGATCTCATTGAGATCATGAGCTTTGTAATCAAGCAGAGACTCTACTTTGCTACCCAACTGCTCTAAAAGACTGCCTCCCCATGTGTGTGAAAGGATGTGTCAGCAGCACACCGTGGTGGCACTTAGGCTAGAGTCTGGCATAAATACTCAAGTGCTTCCAATAGATCTCTCCCGCTTTCCCACATGTGTGAAAGTGGACAACGCAGCACACCGTGGTGGAACTTAGACTAGAGTTCATAAATATTTATCATGAGTATATTTGGAGTTGGATGTCTTATGAAATTGTGGTGTTTGTTGAAACCATCTAGCTAGCCAAGGTATGTAACAAAGGTGAGGTTATCTAGATAGGGAAGGCGGACTTTTGAGGAGTGCTTTTGTATCCCTACTATGGATTAGAGTGTCCAATCAGAGAGTAGTTCAGTGGTAGTATCATGAAGAGAATATATTTATTGAGAGTGTTCAAACTAGTGAAAGCATGATCCCTAGGCCTTTGTTTCTAAAAACATTAAAACAACACTGCTTGCATCTAGATCTGCTACATGTTTGCTTTGTTTTAGTCTCTTCTTCCACGCCATCAAAGTCTTCTTCCCCAACAAGCTTCCCTGGGATATACAGGAGGGCTTCAACCTTTTCCTCCATGTCAAAAGCTCTTTTCTCGGCATTGTTTATCATTCGTATTCACTTGTATTTCACTATATCTTCATTAACTAGTGCACCTATATACCTAACAAGTGTATTGGATGTGTTGGGGACACAAGAGACTTCTTGTATATTGATTGCGGTGGTTGCTTCGAGAGGGATACCTTTGACCACTTCTCCCCGAAGTTCGATAAACCTTGGGTAATCGATTTAAGGGAAACTTGTCTGTTGTTCTACAAACCTATGCACTTCTGAGGCCCAAAACTTTCTACAAAATATTAGAAGTGAGACATCATGCCAACGCTTCCTTTTCCTTTACTTGATGCCTCTCTTCACACCAAGATCCGATCCACAAAAATCCTTCAACCCTAGACACTCTTGATAAGATCCGATCTCATTGGCCGCAAGTCAAGCTGCTCTATCCTCACGTTTTCCCAATACAACACAATTCTGTTTTCTTGTTCTTGTTCAATTTTGGATCAATGACGGCATCATCTTCCACCTCATCACCGGGTTATCCGCTATTGGTGCAATTCCTCCGCCATGAAACTCACGAAATAGAACTTCTCCACTGCGACATATACACAGCGCCGCCACCCTCTCGTGGTTGCTCGTTTTAAGTTATGGGTATCCCTTGAGGGGACTGAATAGTCTACCGCCGGACAAATTGGAAGCTAAAGATGAAAATCACAAGAAGGTATCTATCTCCAATCCAAAGGCTATGATGCGTAGGGTCATCAAGGATCAACAAGTGTTCAGCTGGCATTAATCTCCTCTCCGGAGGATGTTCTCCTCATGTCTTTTATCTCCGACACGCTTGTTGATGTGTGGCGGCCCTCGCATGATATGTAATTCACACAGTCCAAGTCCCGGTCTCCACTTCCGGGATCCTCACCAACACCAAAAAGCCTCAAATGACCGCTGTGAGTAGTAAATCACCAAGATGAAAGGTTATGCCTCCGAACTTGTTGCTGGCAAACATGTTGTTGATGATGAGCTTCAAGGATTACATCATGAATGGTCTTGATGGTTTGTTTAATAATCTTGTTGCTGACATTAATGTCGCTCCTTCCACCACTCAATGATATGTGTGCCCAGCTTGCTCTGTGAAAATAAGGATGCTATGCTTCTTCCTACTAGCCAAGTGCCGTGAAACTTTACATCCAACATTAATGCAGCTTCTCGTCAGTTCCCCCTCTTCCTTATGGGGGTGCACCACCTGCCCACAACCACCAACACAGCTCCAATTCTACCAACATCCACCCTACATGCCTCCATCATGCATGCCTCCACCACAACCACACATGCCCATACACACCGCCCACACAAAAACCAATACACGCCCCTACACATGCCTCCCACATATCCCACGCAACCTAAATATTCTATGCCTCCCACATATTATCATGGTCCATACATGCCACCACTGCATGCGCTCCCGCTTCGCAAAGACTCTCTATAACACTCCGCCCTCCTCCATCGCACTCCTTCTCCTCCTCGCCCCTAATCAGCATCTTAGTCCTAAGGGGGCGCAGTAAAATCGTGGACGTATGCTGTTGTCATCGCTTGGTGAGGGTGTTTTCTCGCTGTAGACACGTATACGGCAGTGCGGCCATGCTTCTCGGGAGATTGTTGGTGGCGCTTATGGTGATGATGATGATGATAATTCTCCCAATGATACCACCAAAGGTTCCTAAGGCATCGACACCAACCGGGTACATTGAAAGTGGAGCTACTAATCATGTAGCAGGACAGCTTCATAAACTTTTAAATCCATGAGAATTACTGGCGTACGTGGATCGGTTCATGCTAAGCAGTGGACAAGGTATGGAAATTGCTAACATTGGTAATTCAGTTTTGCAATACACCCCACATAGTTCATTGCAGATCTCAAAAAAAATATTCTTCATGTTCCTAGTTCCTCCATGAATTTACTTTTGCTCGCCACAAAATTGCCTCAGATAATAATTCCTATATCAAATACACCTTTCTTTTTTCTTGATTAAGGATGAGGCCACTTGAGGAAATCAGCGTTAAAGGTCCTTTTGTTCCGCGTGGCATCTACCCTCTTGTCTGTGTCTCCACAGTTCATCATCCAAGCATGCACTTGCTCTTTCACCATCAAGCCTTACATATCCCACCCAACATCGCCGCTCAGGGCATCCTTCATATTTTTATTGTTCAACAAATAATTAAGAAAAATAATCTAGCCCATACTCCGTAGAGTATAATCTCTTATATATGTGATCCTTGCCAACATGCTAAGAGTCATCAGTTATTCTATCCTCGTGGTTCATCACTGTATCCATCGCTCCATTGGAAACAAGTTTTTCTAATGTATGGGGACCTGCTCCTTTATCTCAGTAGGAAAACATACCTATTATGTGAGTCTCATTAATAATTTTAGCAAGTTCACATGGATTTATTTGCTCAAGAAAAGATCTGATGTTTAATAAGTGTTTCTTTGATTTTCAAAAATATGTTGAACGCAAATTTGATAAGAAAATCAATACCATGCAAACCGATTGGGGAGGTGAATATGAAAACTCCATGGTTTCTTTTAGGGCGTAGGCATAACTCCATCATGTCTCATGTCCTCATGCTCATCAAAAATGGCTCGCCTTAACGCAAACATCCCATATTATTGAAGTCGTGCTGTTAAGGTTTTGCTTGCTAATGCCTCTATGCCTCAAAAGTTTGGGATGATGCGCTTACTACAGCTACTTTTCTTATAAACATGCTTCCTCCAAGGTTCTCGATTACTTCGACACCCATTCGAAAAGTTACTGCCATGTTGCTTCTTCCAACTATGAACCATTGAGAGTTTTTGGCTGTGCACGTTGGCCTAACTTTCATCCATACAACAAACATAAGCTTTTCTTTCGATCCAAAAGATGTGTCTTTCGCTATACCTGCCATACATAATAAAGGAGTCAAATGTTTGATATCATTTTCATCGCTATGTCTCTCGTGATGTAGTGTTCGATGAAAATGTCTTTCCTTTGCATCCCTACATCCTAATGTTGGTCCGCCGTACTTCGTGAATAAATTCTCTCCCACCTTCGATCATCATAAATTCCCATTAGCTTCCCAATGATAGGGTGTTCATACTCCAATGACCAATATTTGCATATTGTTCCCCTCCCGTTATTCCTCCACAGGTTCCTTCGCCAAGAATTGTTAGTTGATGCCTCATCAAATTTGGGAATAATTCTGAAGATAGCGCATAAAATAGCACATGTAAGGTCAGGAACAGAATGTATGAGGAGGACAAAATAAAAGAGATAGGCGATCGATCCCCTGTCTTATGATTCCTAGCTGCGATTTCGCCTCAAGGGTGGGGCGCGCCGAGAATCCCGTGGTTGTTGACACGGTCGCGCCACGCGTCAGCCACCCTCGCACTCAACGCCGGAAAGCCCGACATCGCCTCCGGTGAGGGGACCACCACTGTGGGGGCCGGTCCACTTCACCCGGACCACCCAAGGCCAACGCAGGCCTCGCCATGCCATCCGGTCCTAGGCGGAACGCGCCACCTGGTCAGCTTTCACGTGAGGACCTCGCACATGTCGCCATCATCGCCTCGGCCACGACAAAAGCCAGCGTGTGAAGCGTGATTTCACGCCCACAGATGTACATGCCGCTGTTGCCCCCGGAGACGGCCATGTTGAGGATATCCTCGTCGCCATCGCTTACCGCAGATTCGCCTGCCGGATCCTCGAGTTGGATCTTCGGCAGGCGCTGGCAAATTGTGGTGCATCTCCTGCTCCTACAGTTGTTCAAACATGCTTTATAGCAAGGTATAAAACAACCAAAACTCATACTAACGGCACGATTCACTGGTGTCTAACCGCCGCAGGGAATCAAGAAATTTAAAGGATGCCTCTGACGTATACAAATTGGAAAAATGCTATGGAAGAGTAATATAATGCTTAATTCCCAACAACACCTAGCATATTGTGCCACCAAGCTCATAAAAATATTATTGACTGCAAGTGGGTCTATCGCATCAATAAAAATAATAGGTATAAGGCACGCCTTGTTGCAAAAGGATTTAAATAAAGGCTATGGTATAGATTATGAGGATACGCTTAGTCCCGCTGTTAGGGCTGCTACCATTAGGCTTGTTTTATCTATAGTAGTTCCTATAGCATGGAGTTATAATAGATGTTAAGAACACGTTCTTATATGGTATTCGGAAGAGAAGGTTTACATGAAACTTCACCGGTTTGAGTCTTCCGCTGCTCCAAATCATGTATGTAGACTCTGACAAAGCTTGTATGGTTTGAAATAGACCTCGTGCTTGGTACTCTCTGCTAAGTTCCAAGTTACATTCCCTTGGCTTCACACCATCAAAGGTCGATAACTCCTTATTTCTTTTCAACATGTCAGGTTTCTTCTCATCTATGTTGATGATATTGTTGTGAGAAGCTCCTCAGATCAGGCTATTTCATCTCTCCTTCATAGTCTCAGTTCTAAATTTGCTCTTAAGGATCTTGGAGATTTATATTTCGTTTTAGGACTTGAGGCTCATAAACAGTCCAATGGCTTGCTTCTCGAACCAGGAAAAGTATGCTGCTGACTCTGATTGCTCGTGTGGGTATGAGCTCTTGTACGCCTTATCCCACACCTTTATCCATTAATGAAACATTGACCTTGATGGATGGCTCCCCTCTTGGTCCTAAGGATATGACACACTACAGGAGTGTTGTGGGTGGACTTCAATATTTGACATTAACTCGGCCAAATATCACCTTTTCTGTCAATAAAGTTTGTCAATACCTTCATGCCCCCACAATTGCATATTGGACTGTAAAACGGATTCCGAGGTATATTCAAGGCACAAGAAATATTGGTCAAACGTTTCAAAAATTTGTTCTACTCTTCTTAGTGTTTTTCATGCAGATCGGATGTGATCTTGATGACAGCTGCTCCATCGGTGGTTTTGCTATTTATTTTTGGTCCAAACCTTATTTCCTGAGTGTCGAAAAGCAACCTACATGCCTCTAGGTCCAAGATCGAGGCTGAGTATAAAGCACTTGCAAATGCACAACTGAGATCATATGGGCTGAGTCTCTTAGAGAACTTGGAGTAACACTCAAGGAGAAACCATGTCTCTAGTGTGATAACCTCTATCTTTTTTTTAAATCCAGCTTTCATGCTCGTGACTAAACATATTGAGATTGATTTTATTTTGTTCGAGAACAAGTTGCCAAAGTTGCTTGATGTCAGGTTTATATCCAAAGCAAGGATTAGATTGCATATGGTTTCACTAAAGTCCTATGGTCTAAGAAATTAGATGATTTTAAGTTGTAGTATAAACCTCTCTCGAGGTCTAGATTTAGGGGTGTTAGGAGTTGTAATACCGACACGAGATATGAGATGGTAGTACACCACCACATATGCATCCCGCCTCGTATTCGCCACGTAAGGGGTTTTTCCTTGTCATATATAACACGCAACCGATCGATCCTAGGGGCTAACGATCGCTCCACCAAAGTTGACATGAGGCGGGCTATGCACGGATTCACCATGCACGGTAGAGATGCATTTGTCCTACATCTACGGGTTGATTTTTACGGGATTACGTGGAGACAAACTGTATCGATCACATCCCTAAATTCAATGAAGGGTGGAGGATTTTAACCAACCAATTGATTACACCTTAGTCCGTAAGTCTTTTTCCGAATAAAATGTCCGGTGTAGCATTATTACAGGAGAAGGCTGTGTGGGTGTTACCGGCTGACATGGTGAGAGACCCTCTAACTCAACTGACTTTCAAGGTATAAGACATACACACATAAAAGAAAAGTTTGACCGAATAAATAGATCAATTACGAATTAGAAAGGAATAGAGATCACTACGTCAAAACTTGTGTAAAAAGACATAAATATGAAACAAAAGTCAACAAAGCAAAGATAAGACATTATCAATGTTCTATTAAAACACGGTATAACTTTATAATTGATTATGCACAACAAGACAAAATAATAAGAGAAGAAATGATCAAACAAATTTCTTACATGAATAAAAATGTTTGTCGGCTTGTAGTGTATAATAGTAATGTGACAAAGAATGAACACACGAGTCACTAGCTCTACCGATGAGCACGATCCAAAATGAAAGTCCCAGAGTTCAATCCCTACTGAAGGTTGTTTTCTTTTCACCCATTTCTTATGTTTATCGGCTGAACTCCCGGCCCAAATATTGGTGATGCATAATAATTTTGAAACAAGAACAGCAGCCCGTTCAAATGGCCCAAGGAAATAACAACCCATTCAAATGGCCCAAGGAAACAAAACGACAGCCCATTCAAGACAAAAGTGTCAGAGTGAATCTCCGCATCAAATCCAATGGATGAGAGTCGACTATGCCCACCGAAAATTAGCAACTCCTGAGAAAATAACGAGATAGGAAAAAAATAAAACCCACTAAAAATGGATCCACGGGTAAGAAAACCATTGCTTTGTTTATTTTATCAGGTTGTTGTCTAATAACACATAGTAGCTGCTCAATTATGTTAATTTGTTGCTTAATATCATATAGCGCATAGTAGTTGCCTACATATGTTGGGTGTGTTTGGTTGCCTATAAAGGCATTTCTCGCATCCAGCAGTATGCAAACGCCTGCTTGGTCTGTCGCGTGTTCATGGACTTGACTGGCACGAGACTTAAAGCACTTCAAATCCTGGCGACGCAAGAATGGCTAAATCAAACATTTCCACCGGGAAAGACTGTGGCGATACATGTCTATTTCACCGCTCTCTCTCCGAGACAAGGCTCAGATCGTTACGCTTCGTATGGTCGAAGTTACCACAAGGAATTTCACACCTTAGAACCGTTATAGTTACGATCTCCATTCACCGGGCTTTGGTCGCCTTCCTCGCTATCGGGCTCACCAACTTCCTTAACCTTCCGCACTGGCAGGCATCAGCCCCATACATGGTCTTACGTAGGGCTTAAGTTCAGAGGGCAAGGTAGGTGCCGCCTACCTTGATTTTTGGCAAGAACCTTTAAATGCACATGTTTTCTAAACATTTTATGAGATCATATGCTGAAAACGGACTTCTGTGATGAGAGAGCTATGCTTGTTTTAGTGAACATCGCACAAAACTGATTCTAAAGTGAAATAAGTTGTTGGTATTGTCTAGTTTTAAAACCAACTCTTTCTCTTTGTAACATCTAATTCTCAATCTAATAAAAATTAGACTCTAAACAATGTCCTAGATGGGGTATCTTAGGAGGACTCGAGAGTAATTTGGCCACCTTATGGCATGTGGCCGTAACCAACCCGAATCTATATAATGGTTTATGTTTTATGTTTCTATTTTGGCTTTTATATACTATTGATATAAAATTTAATTGACATTCTGGTTCAATTAGAGAAATGATGTTGAGATCCTCCCGAAAGATCTGAATTCATAAAATCCTAAGTATGGACGAATTCAACAAGAGTGAGAAGTCATTAAAAGCTTAGAAGACACTAGATCACTATTGATTATTTTGGAGTATGTACACTTTCTATTATTCTATAGAATCTATTATAACTAATTTTGATTATTGCTTCATGAGTTGTTGTTAGAGTTGTTCCAGAACTTTATCTTGACTCAATGTGAATAAGATTTCTTAGCTTACGGAGATTTATCTTATTATGAGGATGAGCCTATAAGATAACTCAAGATATTCGTTATTCATATAAGGGCGCGGAGAATTAAAGACTTCGGATATTATATTAATATTTGGATGATACATAATGCTTCATATCGCTTATCGCCTTATTAAGTTGGCATTGCTTTTACTCGTGAGAAACAACAATAGTTGAAAAGATGTTGTTGATGGCAAAGATCATCAAGACCGAGTTTGATATTTACTTTATTAGAGTTCACCCTACCTTATATTTTTTTCGCCCTCCGCCACTGGTCTTACGACTTTATGGAGACCTGTGTTTTGCAACAACACCCGGCATGGTCATCGAATTTATTTTGTTAGGGGGGCACCCTTCTCCCAAAGTTACGGGCTATTTTGCCGAAGTTCCTTAGAGAGAGTTGTCTCGCCCTAGGTATTCTCTACCTACCCACCTGTGTTGGTTTCAGGTATAGGTACCCTTTTGTTGAAGGTCGCCTCAGCTTTTCCTAGAGTATGCAGTGATTGTACATGGACGAATTCAGTGATGTATGAGGTAACTTTGAAGTTCCAAACAGATCCGCACTCAGCTATCTTACTAAGTCTAACTTATCAGGATCGATACAATGGAACATTATGAATGACGCGATCCGATCCCATATGATATTGACTTCATTGTTTTACACGCATATTTCAACCGGAATTCCTAGCCATGCTAAGAAGTAAATATTGGCCATGTTACGGAGGAAGCCAAGCAGGCACAAATCTATATCAAAATATCAAGAGGAAGATCGATTGGATCTGATTTGTCGATGAAGAGTACCCGTGAGGGCGATGTTCTTAGTAGAGTCGGATTGAGAAAATCTGCCATTCTTACCCTTTACAGGTAATGTTAGCCTCCTAGCAGGGAAAGCCCATTAGAAGCTCAATTATCTAAAGAAAAGCGCGTTTTCTTTTTCCGTATAAGTACCACAAGAGATCTTCTGATAGTGGGTTCATGGCAACCGATAAGGGATGGTCACAATAAAGTATACAAATCACTTTCAGATATAACTAAGATAAAGAGGGAAGGTTTCGTGAGACTCGCTTGGGAAACGGCTTGATCATCGGGTATTCTACATTGTTGTGGGTCCTTCGCTTCATTACATCAATATGGATTACCTCTAGAGATAGCAATAAAGCTTTCTCAGCTATTTTAATTCACGATTTAATCAATAAATGCGCTACTTAATGTCAGATTGCTAAAAGGAAAATTTGGGAAAAGGAACCCATTGTTTGGAAAATATCAAAAGTTATAAAAACAAACTTTGGCAAGATCCGCTTCAATTTAATCGATTCTGCTTACGGATCATCCACGCCACGAATTGAATGGCAGGCACAATTCTTACTAGTTCTCCGCGACTACTTTTTTCGCTGAAGACTATCTGCCAGAAATGGAAACTTTGGACCCGGGAAATGTTTGATGTCTCGTACATTTAAGCCTGTATGCAAACACCTTCGGTGCCTTTTCACACCGTGTTTCGTTAGGATCTTCCTTTCCATTCTCATATGGATATTACGGAAAGAATCCGCCCCGGACGAGGTAGAGTAGTTTCTCTTTTCTTGGCACCTAGGGAGGCCCTCTCATTACCTTTGTGCTCGCGAGGAGAGGAACCACGTATGGGAAGTTAACACCGAGATAGCGGAGATTTAAAACACGGCTATGCGATATGGAGCAAAAAGCAGCCTCACCTCCCTCTTAGTTTGTCACCACCCATGGAAAAACAAATTCATCCTTATTTTCCTCTTAGTTGACGGCTTTTTGTTCAACGACGGGGAGATGATTTAGGTCTACGCCACCGGCCATTGTGTATGCACATATCCGTACCGGTCCCTCACTCAGTCTTTCTAGCATCGTCTGCTGCAGCCTCACTGCTCGGGTACCAACTCGACTTTTCGTGTCCATCACCGCCTTCTCCGGCTTTGGCAGGTCATCGCCGTTTTCAACTATGAATGCTAAGCACCGCCCATGTACTCTCCACCACAAAGTTAGCTCCTTAGCTATTCTTTTCCGTTAAAAGAATAAAGCACTCTCGCTTTGCATGTTTTTCTTTAAATAAAATTACTCAAATATATAAAGATTGTTGGCATAAAATTGGCATTATTGGAAAGTGTATTTCAATTGTAATCTAGCAACAAGTTACGAGAATATAATAAAGATATTGTTATCAATTTCTTCTCAAAGTTTGCCTTTAGAATATGCATGCCTTATTCATAAAACGAAGGTACTTATGCAATGTCGCTTTGATTAGTACCAATGGTTGAAGGTTATCATCTAGGAACCTGCATGTTTTTGATTAAGGCATGTATGCTTTGATCGGCAGAAGAGCTTCTAGGACCAACATGTTAGAAATATGCCTCATGGTACATCGCCAGAGAATATAGCAAATTTGAACTACATCTACAATAATAATGATGCATAGGCTATTGCCATGCTCCATATGAGAAGAGCCCTTTAACCTATTTATGCACAAATTAAGGGTAAGAGGTTTGCTTAAGGACAACGCTGTCAATTGATTGAAGATAAAATGTCACTCTTGCTTCATGTTCTAGGACATAACCAGAGGTTTCGAAAGGATTCATTTCACATGGAGGAGATCCATGGAAACAATTTTCCGGTATTTTCATCAACTGCTTTATGCTATTGAGAGCCAAGCCACCATTAGCTCAAACTAAAGCTAAGACACAATACATCTTACGATGGTTCCTATATTTTAAGGTGAGCAACTCACCTTTGTATTCATAGGAGGATTGTATCTCCATGGTCACTATTGAAATTGTGCACCGTAAAAGCAGGAGAATGTCTTATACAAGAAGATTGTAAATAATTAGAATATTTTTGAATTAGTTTTTTAGTTACATTGACTTCTAGTTAATTACAATAATTTTTAAGTGGTTCCAGCGTAATATAATAATATAAAAATAGAATTTTATGTCTTAAAGAAATAGAAACTCAATATGAATAAAGGAATATATGATATGATTTTGAATTTTTATTTTGATTAGTTCGTGCTATAAAAGATCTACCTAATATGTATAATATATGCCCATTAATTTTTCATCATCTTTTAATATACGAAGACGGAAGGTCTAAATGGTGTGTCACAGATCGCGTAGCAGATTGTTTGTGTTGTGCAAAACAAGCACCATGGACACACTATCCCGACACAGTTGTCCTAGATATCTTTTAAATACCCTGCAGCGCAACGACGATTGTCTTCGTGCGCCACGATGTTTATAACTGCCAGGGCATGGCTGCCCATCCTAGAGAAGCGTGCCATGAATAGGATGACAACGGGTACCCATAACCCACGTACCTCAGACACGTATCCGCTCAAAATTTGATAAGAGGGACATTCATAATATCTAAAGTACTTAATTTTTAATCATGCATTGACGGTCGTCTCACACTTTCTAGTTCCACGATAACTCGTAGGTTATTAGGATCGCTTCACCTCCCCATACATGACTACCGTAGTTAATATCTTTTATTGGATCACTTCCTAATTCTTAAAAGGGTCTCGATTTCTCTTATCCATCGCAATTCGTAAGTCGCTATAAAGGTTGCCACAAAACTACCGAGGCCTCTCGTTTCAGGTTTTTTCACCATTTATAGCGTGTTGATATATATTCCTGCTAAACACGGGTACTTTTACCCACGGGTGCCCATTTATCTTGCCGTATGATGGGTATTTGAAAATCTGGTACCATTGACATATGGGTATAGATACGGGTGACGAGTAATATCAGAGGGTATGTGTTTTGAGATGGCTCCACCTCGCATACCATTCATTCGGACGCCATCCCAGCTATGGGGTGATACCGCCTCCCGTGATGGCAAGGTCGCTCGGTCATGCTCGGCCCTAGAGGGTAATAACGCGCTACTACCCGGGCTGGGTTAAGATAAGACGATGATTGCGCTCGCCACCTCCAACATATTGTTGGAAAGACCGCCAAACCATCTTCTAGCACGGTCTTTTCGATTTTTTCCTAGGAAATGCTTATTCAAGTTTATGTATGAGGTGCAAAGAAAGGTGTTATCGAACGATTTGACTGGCTATTACTAGGATGGAAACATAACATAATCTTCTATATGTATATATATCTATCTATACTATTAAATTGCTTGAGGTCTGATGGTCTGGTAAGTCATCATAACTTTAGTCCAGATTTTCTAATTTTTTAGGTAAGCTTGACACCACCAAGTTAATACCGGTTCGTTGAGGTGGACCCAGCAAAGGGAAACCAATACACAGAGGTTGGCCACGGGCAGGAGGGTCGTGGGAGAGGGGGCAGCGTTGACGGAAGAACGAGGTTGTCGCGGGAAAGAGGGCCGTGGGAGGGGCACCGTTGAGGCCGAGCTGAGGGCATCTCCACCGGGCTGACCCAAACGGTCATCTCAAATCGTCCGCTTATGTCCGCTTTGGGTCACGGGTCAAGAGTAGGCGGCCTGGCCTGCCCGCGCCGCGACGATAAAGGCTCACCCATTTGTTCGTCTTCCTCCTCTGCCACCGGGTTGACGCCTCTCATGGACGTTAATGGCGATGCGACGTCGGCTGTCAGCGCCGGCGACTTCCCGCGCGGCTGGCGTTTTCCATCATTGTTTCTTCGCTACGGCCGCTTCCCGCGGCGAGAAAACTTCCCGCGCATCCCAGTCCGTTTCCCACCTCCGCCGCGGTCTATAAAAGATGGCCGCCGACGCGATGGAGACAACAAGCCCCAAACCAAGAGAAAACCAGCCGCCCAAAAAGCTCCAGAAGCAATGCCTTACCGCAAGATCGCCATGTGGTCCAAGATCCGGGAGATGTGCCACACCCGCTACCCGGACATGAAGGTCGATGAGGTGCACCCGAGGCCATAGTGCAGCCCGCGCATGGGCACGCGAGGTGCCGGCCTTCGTAAGGAAGGCAAGGTCGCCGAGGGTGCGCTGCAGCAGGTGGTGGAGGCGGCGGCAACGGTGGCTGCCCAATGGGCGGTGACCGACGTGCACCACGCCGCCGGCTAAGGAGACGGTGGCGGTACCATGGAGGGAACGACGCTTTTCACGGTGATCCCCACGACACGCCATGACCACGCCGGAGGAGGTGGCCATGGAGGCCGCCAAGCCCGCCATCCGCGAAGCCCGGCCTGGCCAGCACGCAATGACGCTGAAGAGGAGCGCGCGAGCACGCCGCCGACTCGCAAAGGAGGAGGAGCGTAGTCGCCGAGGCGGCGGCTGGGGTCTCGCCAACGCCACGGCTACGCAGGCGGTGGTGGACGACGGCGTGGCGGAGGCGGTATCAGCCGAGGCGCTGGCCGCCCCGCGGCAGATAGCACGGCGCTGGTTTCGGGCCCCACCAGGCTCCTGCTCCTTCTCCGGGAGGTGCTCGCCAACAGAGGCGAGGAGCATCACGCCGAGATGGACAAGGCCCGGCGAACCGGATGGCGGAGGACCGCGTAAGCTGGAGGCCGCGCGTTTCGCGATCAGATCCGCGAACGCATCCAGCAGCGAGCCATCTGGAAAGCTAGGGCGGCGATCGGCGGGGTAATGCCGTCGAGGTAACGGTGGCCGCGTAACGCCACGGCGGCGAAGTAGCCGCCGCCCTCCTCCAGCAGCAGCTAGAATGCAGCCGCAGCAGTAGTAACAGTAGCACCCTCTCCTCAATTAGTTTGAATGACCTTTTATAACTGGCTTAATCTAATGAAAAACTATTATTAAATACTAATGTCTTTCTTATATATGGGCCGCGTTGGTAACTGGCATGATATCTGTACTGTCTGTGCGCATTCGCCGATCCAACCCAGACCCAAATTAATACATGGATGGTCAGAACGAACGGGTTGTGCCAGATGGATCGCCGCGCTGGGCGTCACGCACGCGACGCGCAGACTGTTTCGGAGGTCCGAGCAGACTGTTTGAATCGGCCGGACGGAGATGCACTGACGGGAACAGAGGCGGACGTTGGGCGGCGCTGAGAGAGAAGATGGAGGCGCGGCTACGCGGGGCACGCGGATCTGGAGATAGCGCAGTGCTGCCGTTGCTTCGTTGTTGTTGCTCTTCAGACTTGAGAGATGAGAGATACAGGAGTAGTATTGACAGAGATTTTGATGCTGCCGCTGATGCTTTGATGTGATCTGACTCTGCCACTAACTGCTTTGCTGCGTGGCCGCCAAATAATTGTAAGCAGTTCTTCTCGGTAATATATATTTTGGTCTGCTTCGAGAGATAGAAACAGAAGAGAAAAACTTGCTGGAGTTCTACGTATTTATGTTATTACCCTCCATTTTAAAATAGATATAGAAATTTATTAAAATTTAGATAAATCTACACACTATTTAATAGTATATAGATACCCAAATTTTAAATAAACTTTTGACACTGAGATATTTTTTTGTTACTCTTCGATCAATAAGATTAATTTATAGATAACCGGTTGATTGCTGATGTTGTTGTAGTATAAAATATTTGGTTCAACCTTAATTTCTTTGCACTGTGATGTCTAAAGCAGTATGCATACTTAGAAAAGAACAAGAAGAACATTGCAGATTGTCGCCGACTACTCATGGCCACTCAAAAAAATTATTAGTACGATCAGCTGATTTTGCCTCAAAAAGATCAAGCACAAAAGTTATAGAAGAACACACTAGCATTCAGCTAGTAATTGATAATATAAAGCCACCCTATTTTCAAGACAAGATACGGTATAGTGCGTCTACCGAGCTTATGTATGCTTCCCGTAATAGTCACTTTTAAAAATCAGTATGAGAAAATTCAAAATATGGAGCTAAAGTGAAAGAAAATGTAAAGATTTTTGTAGACAAGAAGTAAAAAAAATTAAGCATTAAAGATACAAGAACCAAAATGAGCAAGATTTACCTGGCTGTCTGTACAAGCGTAATAAACGTGAGACACCAAAAAGTCTTTCTTAGAACGAAGCATGGAAACGAAGCCACCAAGGAGGACGACTGTGGTCCAAGTAAGTAAACTTAGACCCTTGATTGCCATGCATGGATAGGTAACCAATGACGAGGGTATAGCTGGATTAGCTGCACTGTCCCATCCGCCGTCATCAAGTTCCGGCGGTATTAGGGATGGGTGGCACACCATTTAATCCCGCGTAATACCGCTATTAATACTCTAGTTCAATAAAGTTTGTTTTTCTAAAATAAAAACTAAGATTTTAAATAAATAGGACTCGCGGATGCCATTTAAGTGCCATTTACTAGGCGGTATGCCATTCAACGTCCCTGAAGAATCCAGACCAATCCGATATGATATGATTAGAACATCATGGAATCCTCTAATTCTGATCACAAGGACCGGAAAAAAATACGGGAGCGCGATGCTCCCAACCATGGGCCCATAAATAAAAGAAGGAAACAACATGGAAGAATGCAATACTAACTGTTGAAGGGTAGAGAGAGAGATTAAGGAATATGATGGATGTATTAAGTTCTCTCGCGAATGGTGATATATGTATCGCAGGGATCAACTTCAATACAAGATAAGCAACCCACGGAGTACAAAACAAGTAACCTAGTCTATCCCTAACAGATACGATATACTCTAACATCCCCCAATCAGAGCGGTAGCATCGTGAACAATCGGAACGCCGCGAACGGTCGCACCGGAGAGTCAAGAGACTACAGGCTGACATCCCCGCAGCGGTAGCGGAACGTCAGGACGGTGTCACGCCGCAGAAGCTTGGACCGTAGAGGATGCAGGTGAGGAGCTCATGCAGGTGGTAGCCCTTGTGCCGGTGTCGAGTGAGCCGAGAGCGTGGGTGCTGCAACCTTGTCGAGGTAGCCGCGCAGCGGGTCGCCGTGGTCGGCGTCGTGGTCGGGGTTGCCGGTGTCGAGGTAGCCGTGATATTGCCGCTGCAGCATACCGTAAACCGTATAAGGACGGAGACGCGCCGTGGCGCCGCTGGAGAGAGCGATGCCAAAGCCGATGCAGTCCGAGCTGCCGAGGATTTAGGTGCGGCCATGGCTTTGCCAAAACCAGGCGCACGTCGGGGACGAAGGCATACTCCGGTTTTGCCAGAACCGAGTATGCGAAGAACGGGACCAGTAGAAGGCGGCAAACCAGCGATGACCAGGAGTGGTCAGACTGGATGCCTAGACGAAGGGGTGGCGGTGGGAGATGCTGCGGCGGCCAAGAGGCGGGCGGCGGCGGTAGGGTAGAGCGGCGGGCGGTGCTCGGCAGAACCCGCGACATGATTTAAGACCATGCGCGCGACGGCGGCGATCCGCGCCGAGGGAGGTGGCGCTGTGGAAGCTCGCGACGTCCTTGCGGGGTGACGGCGATGACCGCGTGCAGCGGCGTGAGAACCACCAGCGACGGACACGCCTGAGAAGGCGCGTTGGTAGCCGGTGGCGGGGACCAAAGGCGGCGACGCTACAGCCCGAAGGGGCGACGCAGCGGCAGCCCGATGCTCGATCGGTGGTAGGCGCCAGATCGAACGCATTTCGGCAGACGAGCGCCACATCGTTGATCAGAGCCGACGGCGCGCCAGACGCCAAGTCCGTGGACGACGGCAGATCGAATCCGCGCGCCGTTGTCGGTGTGATCCCGGCAATGACGGCGAAGACGATCCGAGGTGTGGGTCAACGCGGCAGCCCCGAGGAAGCCGCAGCAGCCGGCGCCGGGCAGCCTCGTCATGAGACCGCGACGGCCTACCGAGGAAGGCACAGCGGCGCAGGTGACAGGCGCACGGGCGCGGTGTAGATCGTCGATGCCGATGTTCTGAGTAGAGGCGCGATGATGACGAAGGCGATGGGCGACTCAATCCGATCTAAGATCGGTAAACCAAAGAAGAAAACCGATCAAGAGATTGGAAAAAGACTTGTAGGACAGCCGATCACTGATCGCGGATTTAACCTCGCGTACGGGTTGCGCTGCCCCGCGGAGATCATGGAGATCGACTCCCGAGGGCGCACGCGCCGAAGCGGAGGCGGCTAGGTCAAGGACCGTACGCTTCTGATACCATGTTGAAGGGTAGAGGAAGAGAGATTGCCAATATGATGGATGTATTATCGAAGCCTCCCGAAAGATATATATATCGCAGGGACCAACTTGGAGTACAAGACAAACAACCTATTTGGAGTACAAGACAAGTAACCTAGTCTATCCCTAACAGATATGCTTTACTCTAACACTAACTAGTACACCATTCCGTGCATAGTAAACACAAAAAGGTAGAGAAATTTGAAGCTCAGATCGATGTAGTCAAGGGCATCGATTACTATATATACCTGCAAGGAGTGGAGATGGCGGTCGATTTGCGGTAACCAGGAGAGAAATGAATATATGTTAATTAATTGTTGTTGCTTAATGTAGTACGTACATACATGCGAGTACTAGTACGTGTATATTCACACTAGCAAGAGAGCGCTGCTTGTGAACATCTGCCACCAAAGTCAAATATCTACACTGCTAGCAAGTCAAGAGATGTCAGGATAAGAATCTTAGCTTTGTCGATAAATAGCAGTATGCCAAAAGTTTGGCTGTCAGGATAAGCTGGCGATCAGGTCATCTAAGTCCGCCGATGAGCTGGTTTGTGTAGCTCACAAGTCCTATAAATAGGACCCTTGTATCGGTTTGTAGTAATGCAATAAGAAGAGCATTCAGTCTCGTCTCTCCCGACTCCTTCACTCCCACTACTTGTGTTCATTCTCCCTTTGAGCTTGTAAAGGCAAAAGTCCAAGTACTCAAGGCGTGAGTACTAGCAGCTCTAGAGATCTCCTAGGGGCTAACAATTGTATCACGAGCCAAGTTAGTAGCCATGTTGCAAGGCAATGGGAGAGGCAATAACGGCACACCACCGCCACGCCAATCCGCTGACATCTCCGCCGAGCAGCGACGACGACCGCTGTGGGCGAGAGTGGTGCGCGAATGGCGGTGAGATTGTCGTGGCAACAAGTGTTGCGCGAGACCGAGGCGGCAGCGCACCAACCTCTCCTTCCCGATGTTGAAGAGCTCCAACTACACCAATCGGGCGATGGTGATGAGGTGAACTTCCAGCGCATCGCTCGAAGCCGGGACGAGGATTTGTGACCGCACTCGCAGTGAGGACAAGCAGGTGTTGGCGGGCGCCTCCGCCTACCCCATCGGAGATGCACCGCATGCTCGTGGGGAAGGGGAGCGCTACAGGCGGGAGGCAATCCGCCTCCAGCATCGTGGAACGATCGTGGTGCACGACTCAAGGCAGGAGCTGGCTCAACCAAGTTCGAAACGCTACGCTCAAGGCCAACGAAGCGGATCGGACGAAGTTCGCGATAGATCTCCAACATCGCTGTCATTCGCGCTTCTCGCAACTCGGTCGACGAAGAGAAGGTTGTGAGAAATTCTCTCATGTCCCTACGCGCTTCATTCAAATTGCCTTCCATCGAGACACCTCACCCAGCAACGCCATCGTCGAGGAGGTTGTTGGCTACATCTGAGCCGCTGAGGAACGACTAGACGATGATCAAGGAGGCAGCTCCAAGCCAGCTCCTACCACCGAGGAACAGTGGAGGCGCGAAAGAGACAAATGGAGGCGGAACAAGCGGCAAAGGTGGCCCCAAGAATGGCCGCCTTTGGAAATACGAAGGCGTCCGCCCAGCAAAGCAGTATCACGCCGATGTAAGGTTCCACAACAACATCGGCAGGAATAACTACTGCATTGCGGGAAAAAGGGCCATTGGCCCGTGAATGCCGCAAGAAGCAGCGGGATGAAGCGGCAGCAGCAGCAGCACCGCTGGCCGCTGCCAATCTTGTCCAGGCCGAGGAAGACGAAGGCCCTGGACGGATGATGGCGTGCGTCGAGGAGGTGCTCGAATGCCCCGAGAACACCATGACACGCATCGGTGGTCAAGTGTTCCTCAACGAGGAGAGGGCCATTGTCACCCCTTCCCACGATGACTACCAACATGGCGGCATGGTTCCTCGACACCGCGTGACAACCACATGACAGCTCCATTGATGCCTTTGCTGAGTTGGACTGTTCACCACCAGCAAGGCACGCTTCTCGGATAGCTCAAGATGGATATCCACCGACGTGGCACCGCTGTGTTTGCCGACGGGAGATCACCGCGGCTTTCATCAAGGTCTTCTTTATCCCGGCCAAGAGCAAAGCGTGAGCCCCGCCAGCTCTGACGAGAGCTGGTATGACATCCACATATCGCCAGGAATCTCAGCCGAGATCGCACGATGAAGGTACAAAGGTCGCCTAATCGCCAGGCCAAACGCCGGTTCACACCGTGACGCCCAAAGGTGCCTCGCCATGGGTCACGTAATCAATTTCGCGCCGCATGCGCGGGGTTTCGGCACCTGCACTTCGATGGCCCGCAGAGGATGGCTCGTGGAGGCTTGCGCGTGGTCTTCGACATCGAGCACGCCGACGAAGCCGCGAGGCGGTTTTGCTTCGGGAAGCGCGGCGCTTACCTTTCCCGCAGAAGGCACACTACAGGCCCGTAAGCCTCTTGAGCTCGTGACATCGGGACTTGTGTGGTCATCACGCCGCCGACGCTACATCTTGCCGCTGGATTGACGATCGCAGCAGGTACATGTGGTAGAGCTGGCATCCAAAGACGCAGGTTGCACGCGCCATCATCAAGTTCCATGCGGCAGCTAAGGTAGAGGCGGCAGCCGCGTGTGCTACGACCGATCGTGGGCGGCGAAGTTTACATCGCCACTTTCTATGAGCATCGCGGCGAGAGTGGCGCAACGTTACCCATCGCCATACACGCCACAACAGAATGGCATCGCTGCCGGGCGGAACCAGTAGTTGTTGGGCATGGCACGCAGCATTCTCAAGGCTAAACGAGTGTTCATCCTCAACCGGTGCTTCACGAGGAGTGTCGACGGCATGACGCCCTATGAAGCATGGCACGGCAAGAAGCCACGGCGCTTCCTCCGCCTTTGGCTGCTGGACACGCCAAGGTGGCGCTACCGCACCTGCGTAAGCTCGGCGACGAGCACCCCATGGTCTTCATTGGCGAGACAGGTTCTAAGGCGTACAGGATGTACGATCCTATCTCCAAGCGCCTACATGTGTCACGTGACGTCATCTTCGATGAAGAGGCACGGTGGAACTGGGAGGCGCCCGGTGAGGCCCTGGCAAGCAGCTTCTTCATAGTTGAGTACCCCGTCTACGTCACGCATGCGGCCACGTCGACCACGACTCGTTCCCGGGACACAACTCCCGCAAGAAGTCGTGTTGCTGTAACGCCTTCAGCTACACCGCTCCAGCCCGGAAACAACACTCAACAACGATACTTTGCAAGGATGCTGAGATTTCCCATCTAGCTCCACCTGTGCACGTTCGGTGACGCCTGTCGGGCGTAATCAGCTCTCTTCGACGCCAAGACAGCGCCACCGACCATCACCAGCTTCTGCTCATCGATGACCTGCTTGAGCTCCTGCCGTACACCGCAATTAGCGGAAAGCAGTTCGCAACGATTTAGGTGTTGCATCTCGTGGCGGAGAAGAACCGACATCGCTTGGGTGAGGCGGAGCGCCGAGATCTGGCTATGCCAGCGTTAGACGAAGCCAAGACATCGACGACAACAACACCGGAGTCTCAGCTCCTCCCTACAAAGTCACCGCGGCGATCGGCCTCAAATGGGTGTTTAAGGTGAAGAAAAACGAGAATGGGCACATCGTTAAGCACAAGGCCTGACTTGTCGCAAAGGGCTACGTGCAACATCAAGGTGTGGACTTCGAGGAGGTCTTCGCACCAGTGGCAAGGTTAGAGTCCCAGATGGCTCATCCTCTGGGCGGCACACCGTGGCTGGGAGGTTCATCACATGGATGTTAAATCATGGGCTTCCTAAACGGAGATCTCAAGGAGGAGGTTCACGATCCCAGCCACCAGGTTCATCGCTGATGGACACGTAACATGGTGTCTACAAGCTCCACAAGGCCATGTATGGGCTACTCCAAGCACCAAGGGCATGGAACGCCAAGCTAGATGCAAGCTTAGCTTCGCTCGGCTACACGCGCAGTGTCACGGACCACGCCGTGTATGCACGAAGAACCAGGAACGCACTGTTGATTGTCGGGGTCTCTGTCGACGCATCCACCTAGTGATCAAAGGTCGAGTAGCGAGAAGTGCACCATTTCAAGGAGGAGATGAAATGGTTATTCTCCAAGAGTGACCTCGGCTTGCTCCGATACTACCTTGGCCTAGAGGTAAAACAGGAGTGTGGGCGCACCATGATCACACAGGTTGTGTACGCGAGCAAACTGCTCGACAAGGCGGGCATAGCGGGTTGCACCGCGCCACGCCCATGGAAGCACGATGCCAACCGAGCAAGGAGGATAGAGTTTGGCTGTCGTGGATAAGCTGTCGGTCGTCATCTAAGTCCATCAATGAGATGGTTTAGTAGCTCACAAGTCCTATAAATAGGACCCTTGTATCGGTTTGTAGTAATGCAATAAGAAGAGCATTCAGCCTCTGCCTCCTCGATTCTTCACTCACAATACTTGTGTTCATTCTCCTTGAGCTTGTGCGTGTCCTGTGTCACATGCGTGAGTACTAGAAGCTCTAGAGATCTCCTAGGGGCTAAAAATATAATCCCTATCTCAGCCCAGATTTATCACGCAGGGGAAGCTACTAGAAGAGAATGGAAGGCTAGCTGCAACTCAACATGCATGTAACAATGCAGATGAGGCCCGTCCATGGCTTATGTGGATCGAGTAACATGGTTTCGAAGTAAATCGCTGCAAGTCAGTCTAGTGCGAACGCACGCTTCGGCTCGCGAGGCACATCCACTCCTACATATGGTGTGGCTGCAGAGATACGTTTTGAGAGTGACCGTGGGGTTCTTTTGCAAGTATTCGGTTCAGACAGAGTATTTATTTTCCACCTCGTGATATCTACTTCTCCGCTGATAGCAGCACCGGTTCTAGTCTTCGGCCGTTCTGTGTTATCGGGCTAGCAGGCGGATGTGATCAGGCAGCCTATGGAAGACCGATCCCCTCGCGCCGCCTCTTGAGAGATCAGCGCTGTGGCCTCCTCCTCTCCCTCAAGAGTGTGGCTGAGACTGGTTTGCAAGTGAAGGACCATTCATGGGCTCCTCTTTTGCATGTATTCGCTTCATACGGAGTATTTTCTCCACCTCTGCACATCTACTCCGCTGATAGCAACACTGGTTCTTGTCTTCGACCGTTGTTGTGTGTTATCGGTAGGTGGACGTGATCAAGCAGCGTATGGAAGATCGCCCTCTCGCCTCGCTGCTTCCCGAGAGACGACTGAGTACTCCTCTCTCCCAATGAGCCCTCACTCTTTCCCTAACCCTTCCATGGGGGTATGTGCCATCGGGCCAGGCATTCCCCGCGATGATGTCGGGCGGCGGCGGCTGGCTTCTTCCCACATGCGCGCCCCTTCTCGGTGGTGGCAGCTAAGGCGGTTTTCAAGATATGACAGCGTGGAACGCTGGCCCCATGTGCTCTCTTCGACCAACAATGCTCCTTGGTGACGCAGAGATCGCTGTTTCGCTTCGCGCGCTTACTCGGAGAACAGCCTAGATTCTGCCGGTCAGCGGGCCGCGAAGGCGGCGATTCTCGAGATGGAGATGGAGGCAACGACGACTGGGTGGTGGTGATGGAGCCGTCCTGCTGCAGTGTGGTGGCGGAGCTTAACGGGCCCGATTTCAGCCCGGTCAAGCCGATGTCGATGAACAAGAGGGTAGCAGCGGCCACGTATCGCAGCAAGATGACAAGAGGGACTTTACGGATCCGATTCGGTTCGCCAGGCTGTTCGCCCTGGTGTGTCCTCGCCGCTTTGTTCGCCAAAGACGCCACATGTGAATGACGCCCTCCGATGGTCGCCAATGCCTCTCCGATTCTAGTTTGTCTCGGCTTCTTTCGCCGCGCCCCATCGGGCGCATCACGACATTGGTGGAGGTAGTTCCCTCCCGCCGCTATAGCGCCGGCGATCGCGAACCTCCGTCACCATTGTCCGCTTCTAGGCCTCGTATCGGTTCACAGTGAGACGATGACATGCAGACTATGGTGGCGCATGTAGGTGGACGACATTGATAAATGGAAGACTACAAATCATTTGGGGTAGGGTTTTTTGGGGTAAGGAGAAATCATTGTCGGTCTTATGACTTCGATGAAGCGACGCCTATGGGTTCTGCCATTCCTTCTTGAAGGACATCAGCGACTCTTCCCCAATCACCCCCGCAAGAGGGGAAACCCTAGGACATGTCCGGACATCAGCGTCATCATCATCACAGTTCTTCTTGAAGGTGGTGCTTAGTACGTGACGTTTTGGAGCTCTAGGAGCGTGGTGGAACTTTTTTGGTGGACGCAACGATGGCGAGCCTTCCTCATTTTTTCGATCTACCGTTGTCGGTATTATCTTCTTTTTTCTTTCTCTTATTTTTTTGTTTGGACTTGACCGTGCTATGGCCCTAAAATTTATATCGGTTTATTGCTATATTAATATAGCAGGACGAAAAACTGTTTCGAGAAGTGTAAATCTGATCGCATCCCGCCGAGCGTGCATGTCTTTCGCCATGGTGATACCCTCAAATTTGCATACATAGTAGACCCGCTTTCACTACAGTGAAAATCGGATTTTTGCCGCAAGGCCGTGATTGTTCTTGCAAAGGTCGCATCGCAAAATTTCCTTGTTGCGTGGTCGACGACGGTAAAGAAAATGCACGGTAATAGGTGACTACTACATCGAAAAGAGGCAACGATGGTAAACGGTTCCCTTTACTGCAGCCTCGATATCACGACGATAATACATTGGGGGCCCACCTGGACCCACCGCGCAATGGTAATATGCCACAAAGAACGGTCGCGACGGCATCTTTAACGGAGAAGAAGGTTACTGCAGGCAGGTCAACCCACATGGTAAAGACAGACATTTTACTCGTGCACTACGCACAACGCACGTAAAAGAGCTTCTACCATGTGTGTGTCCACACGATAACTGTTTTTGGTATTTTGTATTCAAGTATATTAAGAAGTTGAAATTGCATTTACACTTTAAATTAAACTAAAAAGCAGCAGCTAGAGTTTATGAATTCGACTTCAAGAATCTGAACACTAAATTGCAGCGATGTTTGGCCATTTGATAATAATGTTGCAGATTTTTTTTCATCAATAGTACTTTTGTATTGTCATATTTTTTCAGAATATATATTAATATGAAGGAGTTCATGGTAAGAGCTAAGTTAGAGAGCCTCAAGGTCTAAAATGATGTTACTTAGTGAAAATATTTCATATGTTATCTTAATTATTTTGTATTGTACAATTAATGTTGTATTACATAAATGTTTATAGTTAATTTGTGGAGTCCATTTATGTACTCTTCTCGATGCCTCGTTTAGGGGGCAGACGCCGGGGTTCCGGATAAGATTTTTCCACCCAGAATGCCCAAACCTCCCGCCGCGGGTCCACCCAGTGAATCTTCATCAGTATTGGGTTCAAACTTGGTTTGGCATGTTGGTATGACATAAACAAACACAAATGCACATAAAGTTCCATTGAGCTACCCCCTTCTGGTGCCTGTTTAGGGGTGACGGTCAGTTCTGGGGCTAGGGTTTTGGCAGAACGGGTGCTTCGTGCCCTGGTCCCTAGGAAACATGCATGTGGGACCTAACTTATGTGTGTGTGGTGGGATCCTATTAGAGACAGTATCCACCTCCTTGCATGCAGGTACTTCACGCTGCACTGTCACAGACTTAGCAGTTTTTTCCACCGAGAAGCCCCGAAACCCTCCGCCGTGGGTCTACCGAGGGAATCTTCATCAGCATTGGGTCCAACCTTGGTTTGGCATGTTGGTATGACATAAACAAACACAAATGAACATAAATTTCCATTGGGATACCCCCTTCCGGTGCCTTTTTAGGGGGGTAGACGTCTCTGGGGGGTTCTGGCTAGGGTTTCCAAGCAAGAACGGTGCTTGTGGCCCGGTCCCTAGGAAACATGCATGTGGACCTAAATTTTGTGTGTGTGGTGGGAGCCTAGTAGAGACAGTATCCACCTCCCTTGCATGCAGGTACCTCTCATGCGTGCACGTTGTCATAGACTTAGCAGTTTTTTCCACCGAGAAGCCCCAAAACCCCCCGCCGCGGGTCTACCGAGTGAATCTTCATCAGTATTGGGTCCAACCTTGGGCTGAGCGTTGGTATGACATAAAAAAACACAAATGAACATAAAGTTCCATTGGGCTACCCTTCCGTGCCTATTTAGGGGTAGACGCCGGGGGTTCTAGCTGGTTTCGCGTAATCTGTGCTTCGGTCTGGGTCCCTAGTAAACATGCATGGGATTCCAACTTTTGTGTGTGTGTGTGTGTGGAGCCTAGTAGAGACATTATACACCTCCCTTGCATGCAGGTACCTCTCACGCTGCAAATGCTGTCACAGACTTAGCGCTTTTTTCCACCGGTAGACCCAAACCCCCATGCCGGGTCTATCGAGTGAATCTTCATCAGTATTGGGTCAAACCTTGGTTTGGCATGTTGGTATGACATAAATAAACACAAATGAACATAAGGTTCCATTGGGCTACCCCCTTCCGATGCCTTTTTAGGGGTAGATGCACACGCTGGCTCCTGCGGGGGTTCTCGGGCTAGTTCGTTAGGTTTCTAGAACGGGTGTGGGGTATCCCTAGGAAACATGCATGGGACCTAAGTTTTGTTTGTGTGTGTGTGGTGGAGCCTAGAGACAGTATCCACCTCCCTTGCATGAGGTACGTCTCACGCGTGCACGCTGTCACACACTTACAGTTTTTTCCACCGAGAAGCCCCGAAACCCCCCGCCGCAGGTCTACCGAGTGATTCTTCATCATTATTGGGTCCAACCTTGGTTTGGAATGTTGTTATGACATAAAAAAACACAAAAGAACATAAAATTCCATTGGCTACTTCCTTCCCAAGGCTCGCTTAGGGGTAGATGTCACCGGGGTTCTCGGCTAGGGTTCTCGCAGAACGGTGCTTCGTGGTCTGTGGTACCTAGGAAACATGCATGGGACCCAAATTTTGTGTGTGTGTGGTGGAGCCTAGTAGAGACAGTATCCACATCCCTGCATGCAGGTACTTCACGCTGCGCACCGGCATGCACTTAACAGTTATTTCCACCGAGAAGCCCCGTAAGTCTCCGCCGCGGGTCTACTGAGGGAATTTTCATCAGCATTGGGTCCAACCTTGGTTTGGCATGTTGGTATGACATAAACAAACACAAATGAACATAAAGTTTCATTGGCCCCCTTCCGTTTTAGGGGGTAGACGTGGGGTTCTGCTTGGGTTTTATAACGGTGCTTTTGGCCCGGGGTCCCTAGGAAACATGCCTGTGGACCTCACTTTTGTGTGTGTGTGTGGTGGGAGACTAGTAGAGCCATCATCCACCGCCCTGGCATGAGGTACCTCCCACGCTGCCACTACGGCCACACTTACAGTTTTTACACAGAAGCCCAAACTTCTGCCCCACGCTGGTCTACCGAGTGAATCTTCATCAGTATTGGGTCCAGACTTGGTTTGGCATGTTTTTATGACATAAACAAACACAAATGCACATAAAGTTACATTGGGCTACCCCCTTCCGATGCCCGCCACGGGGTAGACGTCTGGGGTTCTGCTAGGGTTTCGCAGAATCGGTGTCTTTGGTCTGGGTCCCTAGGAAACATGCATGTGGGACCCAAATTTTGTGTATGTGTGTGTTGGGAGCCTAGTAGAGACAGTATCCACCTCCCTTGCATGGTGTACCTCTCACGCTGCACTACTGTCAGCACTTAGCAGTTTTTTCCACCCAGAAGCCTAGAACCCTCACTGCTGGGTTCTACCGGTGAATATTCATCAGTATTGGGTCAAACTTGGTTTGTCATGTTGGTATGACATAAACACGCAAAATTAACATAAAGTTCCATTGGGCTACCCCTTCCCAATTCTTCCAACCTCCTACTGCTTAGGGGGTAGACATCATCGGGGTTCTGCTAGGGTTTGGCAGACTGGTGCTTGGGTCTGGGTCCCTAGGAAACATGTATGGACCTAAATTTTGTGTGTGTGTGTGTGTGGTAGATCCTAGTAGAGACACTCATCCACCTACCTTGCATGCGTACCTCCCCACTCACTGCACCGTCATGCACTTAAACAGCTTTTTTCACCGAGAAGCCTAGAAACCTCCACTGCTGGTCTACCCAGTGAATCTTCATCGTTGTTGGGTCCAACCTTGGCTTGTCATGTTGGTATGACATAAACAAACACAATTCACATAGTTCCATTGGGCTACCCCTTCTTCGTGCCTGCTGAGGGGTGATGTCGCTGGGGTCCAAGTAGGTTCCCAAGATTTTCCTAAGGGGTTCCCTCACTGCACTAAAAATGCTATTAGCAAATGAAAAAACATACTTATCAAAGTAGTAAATATATAAAATGGAATTGATACTAGTAAATAAATAAACATATTTAACAAAGTTGAAGGAGGGCCGACGTCATGGGGTTCATAGGGTTTCTTTTACTCGAAAAAATTCAAATATTAAAGAAATAAAAATAAAAGTGATATATAGAATAAAGACACTCAACAAAGTATAATAAGATAACAACGAGAAAATAGTAACAAATAAATAAAAAACATAAAGTGATGCCCTTTTACCATGTGTCCACGCATCTTAATGGTCACCTCTTCCGCGGTGTTTGCCACGTTTAATAACGCACATTAAATCTGCATTTTCCGTGTGTGTGTGTGCACGGTAAAGCTGCACTTTGCCGTGTGTTTTGGCCAGGCGCACGGTAAATCGAGCATTGCAAAAAAAGGTGGGTTTTTGCCAAAGTGGGGACCAACACGTGATGTGGAGCGGTACACCGGTCGTATCAAGGCGAGGTTTTTTCTAGTGAACAGACGCGGCCTAATTAAAGTATGGACCTTTTCCGTGCGGAAACGCACGGTAAACAAAGCCATTTCCCGTGTGTTTTTGCTTGTGGCGCACGATAAACTGCTGCCGAAACCTAATTATTGCATCCGGATCGAGACACCACTCACACCTATATTGTTTTGAGCTCAAGTAGATTGAAGGCTTAAGCCAGCTTGCCGCCTCCATATTGAGCCGAGTTCAAGCAGATCACACAAGCGCCTCACTTCGCCGCCAGCCACCGCCAAGCCTCTTCGCCGCCTCTATCCCAACTAACTTGTTTACCACCCGCCGGGCCGCAGCCTTCCTTCCTCCCGGCAACGCTCCTCCCGCTTATAGCGACGATTACTGCCGTCAACAGAGTGCCCTCGCCACCTGCCTCCACTGCACGCCACCGCCTCCTAAAGGCCCGCCTCCTCCAGCCTCCGACGATGCTGCCGGTGAGGAGTCTACCGCCATCTCTGCCACGCCAGCAGGAGGTATATGTCTATGTTTCTTTTACTTCTTCTTTTTTATTATTAGTTGACAATTGTTCCATAGATGTTACCCTATATCACATGATTAGGTAAAATGGAAGTTTGTTTCATTTTGTTTCATTTTTTGTTCTATTTTAGTTGTTAAATTTATTACATAGGCAAACCAAATAATTTGTAGAAGGATTTAGTTGTTCCATTTTGTTTGTACATTGACATGTTTAATTTGTAGAAGGGAATTTAGTTGTTATGTATATCACAAACCGAAATAAGTAGCTTCATATAAACGATGGTGTCTAACCGAATATGCATATGGTGGCTGGGTGCGGCCGAGTTTGAGATCAGCGGGGCCGGGAGGGCGGTTCGGAGAGCGTGATCGCCGCCGGGCCACCATTGCCCCGGCCACGCTTCGAGGGTGAGAAATTGTCCGCCTCTCCTTTAATAATGTGTACCTAGGGTTTTATTTGAGTGTCTAGATCACTCACTGCCTCTGCCATACTACCAGGTATCTTTTCCCGTCTTCAGAAGTACGCAAAAAAATATGCACATAGTGTTAGAGTTGTATTTTTAGCCGTAACGCCACGGCACGTATTTACGGATAGTCCGCCGTCCGTGGATTGGGTACGCCTTCCCAGTTTCACTTCGACCGACGGAATTTTTTCAGCGCCTCCCCGTTGTTCTCCGGATGCACATTCTCTCGGCAAATTGCCGAGACGTGTATCGGGAGAGCAGCGGGGAGGTGCTGCCGAAATTCCATCTCGGATCAGGGTAGGGCAAGGAGAACATACTCGATCTACGGACCGGCAGGCTGGTTAGGTCCTTTACCTATTAGAGAGATAGGTGGGTGCAAAGCCGTAAAAAATGAATAGAAATAATACTTAGTGTATTCGGCGACATGTTAAACTGAAATCATTATTATTGTATAAGGCGTCTTTTTGGGCACCGATTAGAGGATGGAGAACTGTGAGTGATGTATGATGGCAGAATTAACCGCAGATAACTGGCGAATGGATGGAAAAGACCTAGCAATTTGTGAATCAGGTATTTGACCGTCTCTAATACCAACGGGCAATTGCGTTCTCAGAAGAAGTGTGGAAACCGAAACGCATGAAGGAAGATGTGAGTATGCACCTATCAGAATGGGTTCACACCGTTCTACCATAGATGGACTTTGCATGGTGAATATGGAGGAGCAAAGTATTCTAGAACCGAAGCCACAGAGCTAGCTAGCTAAGAATTTGACTGGTTTACAACTACTTGGACGACTTTTGTGAATGCCAATGTGCCCGAAAGCCCTCATGTAGAGGCGGAGACATCTCAGGTGGCGGGGACAAGTGAGGAACCGGAGGAAGACACAAAAAAGTTCTACGATAATTTGTTTTGCTGCGCAGAAGCCCCTCCATGGACATATAGATGTTACCCTTCTAGATGCCATCGCCGCATTATGGCCGTGAAGTGCAAGTACCAGCTGCCCAGAGATTGCTACGGCGAGCTCATGGTCGCCATTGCCGCTTGTTTCCGATCCCGCATATCTATGGAGGAACTTCTACGAGTCGACTAAAATCCTCAAAGACCTTAAGATGGATTATGAGAAGATAGACGCTTGTCCTAAGGGATGCATGCTATTCAGGAAAGAACATATTGGAACAGAGTTCTGCATCCACTGCAAATCATGTAGGTACTTCGAGGTCGACGAGGGTGGTGGTCAGAAGAGGCAGACCAAGATTCCCCAAAAGATCCTCCGGTATCTTCCATTCCGCCAAGCTCCAGCCGTTTTCATGAATAAGAATCACTACAATGTATGGATAATGCATTAGGGAAGAGATATATCGACAAGATGGTACATCCGTCGGATGGTACCGCTGTGAGAAGAACTTTGTAATCAAGCATTCAATTAAAAGCGAAGACGAGGGAGCGTAGCAATTGCGATATCGATAGATGGGTTCAATCCATATGGCATGTCGACTGCTCAATACAGTTGTTGGCCCGTGTTTTTATTGTCCTGAACCTCCCCCCGGCGAGTCCATGAGATCACATAACATGCTATTGTTGATGATAATCCCAGGGCCGAAATACCCGGGTAAGAACATGAACGTGTACCTGGAACGGCTGGTGGAAGACTTGGCTGTCGGCTGGAACGGGGTGCGAACATATGATGCCTCATCAAATGATCACTTTGATATGTACGTCCGGTACCACACGTCCCTGCATGACCTACCGCACGCGGCTTTGTTCTCGCGGTTGGTGTACATCGGAAGTGGCCTTGCCCAGAAAAGTGTGCGCAACAGTGACATTTTTCTGGCTTCCGAAGGGAGGAAAGTATTCCTTCTTTGATCAACATTGTTAGTTCCTTGCCCCGGATCATGAATACAGGACTGACACAATGCGGTTCCTGAAAGGAGTTGTTATCGATACTCCAATACCACGTCTGAGGACCGGAGCGGAAATCAAGGCTAAGTTGGATGCTCTCGTGCCTAACCCCAATGGGAAGGGTTTCATGGGATATGGGGAGACACACCTGGACTCATCCATGCTTCGAAGCTGCTCGATTACATGCCAGATGTCGAGCTTCCGCATAACATCGATGTAATGCACACCGAGAAGAATACCACGGAGGCTCTTTGGAGCACCATAATGGAGACCGAGAAGACGAAGGATAACCTCAAGGCTTGAATCGACCAAGAACAATTTTGCGACATGGTAGATCTGAAAATGCAGCCTCCTGGAGTCAACGGCGCCAGGTGGACTAAGTCAAGGCTCTGGTTCTCGCCCTACGGGCGGAAAGAAGAGAAATATTCCATTGGCTTGTGGATCGCCGTTTTCCCCGGCGGTGGCGCGGCTAATCGGATGAGGTGCGGAACCGGAGACTTGGCGGTATCCGCTCAAGAGTCATGACTACCATGTGTGGCTTGAGCGGTAATGTCGGTGATGATTTGAGGCTGTGTCGACGAGGAGACATGGCGTATCCTGTGGAGTTGAGCTTTTCTTCCGCACTATCTGCAAGGAGTTAGACCGTGAATTGATTCAGAAGTCGCATGACAAGGCACCCAAGTTGCTTTGCAAGTCAGAGACACCTTCACCTGTGGTTCTTTAATCTGATGCAACATATGATCTTGCATCTCGCGAGGAGTGTTTAAAGGGGACTGCACCACATCGCTATAGGCGTTTAGAGAAAATGAAGGGTCAATAGGAAATTGCGCAATAAGGCCAAGATCGAGGCATCCATGGCCGAGGCATGCCAGCAACGAGGAGGTGTCAAACCTTCACGACAAGCTACTATGATGCCAACATTGCCACACAAAGACAACCAGACCTCATATATAATGCCACCAACCCTCAAGATGTACCCAAGCTTAGCATCTTCATAGGGCTCGTGGCAAATCAAGGGCACGCAGAGGTTCCTCATGGGAAACAAGAGCGGTGGATCTGATCCACTGTGATGTCCTCAAGAATATTTAGGAAGCCGTCAAGCCGCATATTAAGTAAGTCTTTCACCGTTTCGTTTTCCGCAAGCATTCACTCGTATGTTTTTGGCTAACTCCTCCCTCCTCTTTGGTCATTAGCGTAGACGATTCACTCGTGAAAACTGGAAGCACGGAAGGGATCCCACCCTGCAAGAAGAGGATGAGATCTTTGAGAAGGGTGGTAATCATGGTTTCAGGAGCTGGTTCACGGAACATGTACTGTTCCGTCTAACCTTTCTTGTACCCAGGATGTTCATCGATCATTTCTCGTTCTAAACTTCTCTTCCTTAATTTGTAGGCAAAAAAGGACCCAGAGATGAAAAAAGAGCTGAGAGCCATTGCGCATGGCTTTCAGAGTCGGGTTGGCTCATTCAACGCTTATGACGTAAATGGGTATCGCTTTCACACACATAATTACACAACGGGCCGGGCCAACGTGAAGACAACAAATAGCGGGGTGTTATGTGAAGGCGAATATAAACTCCATTACTATGGAAGAGTCGAGGCTATATGAGCTGGATTACGGTTTTGGCAAAAGGGCTGAACTCGTTGTATTCAAATGCCATTGGTTTGACCCACTTAGTGAGACGCAGATCCCAATTGACTCTGACGGTTGAACGAAGCTCCGCTTCACGGGAGAAGATGTCTACATTTTGGCTACCCAGGCCTTCCAAGTATTCTATCTCCCGTGACGCGATGCAAAAAATCCAAGAAACGGTCACTCAGGATGTTGGGGATCACGCACCGCCTAATAGGTCGGCTTTGGTCGGCCCACATTGACGACATTATCACTGCTGCCCCAGCCCAAATTTCTCAAGGGACGACATTTAGTTTTATCAGGAAGGAGGTCTCCCAGGGAGATTCACTATCAACTTGCCGAGTGTTGTTGTTGACGAAGACGAAGAAGACGGAGACGCGGACATGGAGGAAGCCCCCGCAGTTGGTGAAGTCGAGGAGGTTCTTAACCTAGACAACGTGACTTTGCTAGAGCGGTTCCGCGTAGGACTTGACACCGAGGTGCTAGAGGGACCACCTCCGGGTTCCGTGGAAGGTTGGTGGTGCGGCGAGGATGACGGTAATGATGAAGACTATTGTCCAATAGTTAATCCCCATGGTGACGACATAGGCTACTGAGGAGCCATGTAATAGTAATTGTCAGGCTAGCTTATTTGTAACAGCTCTATGTTATCACGTACTAGTGATCTTTGTAAGAGGATTTTTATGAACTCTATGTAATATTGTTGCACTCTAATTTTACTCATTGTTGCTATACTCGTTGTTGATTTTAGTAGTATTCATAAATTTACATCATTTTGTTGATTTTAGTAATATTCATCCATTTACATAATTTTGTTGTATCGTGTGTACTAATGAAACCCATCGTTTTGTCAATGTAGGAAACATGCCAGGAGAGAAGAAGAAGGCCTATGGGGTCATTGCCATTGGGGTGAAGGCCTTTGCCATGGAAATAAGAAGAGCATGAAGTCCTCCTGGACATCACGATAGGACCCCTGCCTCCCTGAAGAGACAGCCTCCCCTCCGTCTGCAATAGGAGGGAGGGGTTAGGCGGCCCTACCTACTCCTCCTCCGGAGGAGGACGACGAGGACGACGAGGAGTACATGGCTTCTGAGGAGTCTGACTCTGACGTGTCGGTGGTACCGGATGCTGACTCCAAGGAGGAGGTGGGGGATGAGTAGTTTCTGGAGTTGCCACCCGAGGGAGGGATATGGAGGATTGACACGACGCTGGATTAGGAGAAGCCGGCGGTGGAGTACGTTGAGACTGACACGGTGATACTGGGGTGCCGGGCGGGCAGGTACAACCAGCGGGGGTCCTCGTCTCTCCCCTCCCTTCCTTACTCTCACGAGAGGTTCATTCTCGAGCCCAAGGTCCCGAGGTACGCCATTGGCTTTGTGTTTTCAATTTCGGCATTTCACTTTGTTTTGACCCACTAACCATGCTGATTTTGGCATTTTTATTGTGCAGGGACTTCACGTACAAGGAGAAGTTTAGGAATCCCTTCCGTAAGTACCATACCATCATGGGAGCTCTATCAGAACAATTTTCCTCGGGATTGTCGAGGTCGGGGATGGTCGTCGACGTAGCTTGGACTTTTTAAGCACTAATCCTGTGCCAAGGATCCGAAGGGAGTACAGCACATGGCGATCCGTGTTTTATCCTTTTCCGGTAAGTCATTTTGCCTTCTCATCATTTGGTAACTTTGAGCTTGCACTAATGGCTTTAACCTTTACCTATGTGCATGGTGCCAGAGTAATACTTCTCCATGAGCCCCATATGGAGAGGAAATGCATAGCCAGCCCCATGAGATGTGTACAGTTAGTGCATGACATGCACTACGAGGCATGCATCACCTGGCAGGCTTACTTACAAAGATGTCAACATCAAGGTGCCAAGAAGGTAGCACGGGACAAGGTCATGGAGCCAAGGCAGATCACTGGAGGTAGCTTCATCTTCATACCATCGATTTGTTGACCGCCATCTAGTATCATTAATATGTGTGTTTGATATGTAGGTTCTCCTTCCTATTCCATCGCCGAACACCCTTCCTTCATCCCGATGATAGCGCAGGACCAGGCCTCGATCACAGCAAAGACAAGGAGGGCCAAATAAAGGGTAAAGATGGGAGGTGCATCACACCGACAAGGCAGCCGCAGCTCGTGATCGCATCGACCGAGGTGAGCAAATGCATTCTATATTCCTGCTTTCCATGTTACTTTTTACCCGCAAGATCGCCTCCTTTTCACCCAGATGTTCAACATCTATTTTGCAGAGGCTAAGACGGCGCCTGCGGCATTTTCCCGACATGGAAGCAGTTCCGCACCATGGAGAAGGACGATCCTGAGAAGGGCTTGGTGGCTGGACAGTGGTTCAACCCATGTTCGGGGTGTAAAGGCCAACCGCTACACCAGCAATATCAAGGAGCTTGAAGGCCTAGAGGCCGACTCGACATCGGGCAGCGAGTTCTTCATGACATCGCCACTCTTCTTAGAACTTGTCAAAACCCAGATTCTTTGCCACCGCCATGATTTCTTGTCTTCAAATGTTTGCCATCAACCTTAAACGCCCAGGCCATGATGATGGCGGGGAGGCAAAGCCCATGCCCGCTGTTTTGTGGTGACAACACGACCCGATTCCATCCCGACCCTGGCCAGCCTCCGCCTTCGTGGCTTGGGGCCTTTCATCTCGCCGTGGAGTCGCACCCACGCTTCCAGACCCGCCCTCGAGGAGATTCGTATGTTCTTCACCCAATCAAATTTGCTATAATCGCTTGCATTGCAATATCTATGACATCGTGATGACACAATGTAGGCACACCATACAAGCTTCTGAATGATTCGAGAGGCGGCCGAGGAGCAGCTCGCCAGACGCAGGAGCAGCTGAGGACGGTGATGCGTAACCAGCAGGAGATGCAACAAGCAATGGCGATGATGGCGAGGCAAAGGCATGCGCAGACTCGTGGCGGACCTTCCCATCGTGGATGTCACAGTGACTCCTACCCCACTCCTCCTCCTTTCAACTACATGCAGCTGCCGTGGGTAAGTTGTCAAGCTTGTGTCAATCTTTCCATATTTACCGCTATGTGATGTTCTTGTCTAGTGCTCAATTTTGCATGCTGTAGATGAATCCGGTGGCTCTCCTCCTACTCCGGTCCCGACTGATGTACCTGATATATTTCCGGAGAAGACTGCCGGCTATTACGGACGGGACCACAATCACTAACATTTCCATCAATTCGAGCAACTTGTTTCCAGGTTAGTTCTTCACGACATCGCTACTCTTCTTATAACTTGTCAAAATTGCATTCTTGCCATGCCGATGACACTTTACTAGAACTTGTCAAAATTTAGAATCTTGCCATGACATTGCCACTTGTAGTTGTACATGTCGTAATTTAGTTCGTGCCATGACAAATGCATGCCCATGTTGGTTTTCCATATTTCGCCATTTTCCATATTCTAGCCATTCTCACATGATTTAGCAAACATTAGGTTTCTAGATCCATTGCTATTGAACTTGTTAATTACCGCTTTTTTAACTTGTAGGATGAGCATCGCTCGTTGATATTTGGAGCTCGTGTTGATGATTATGAGCTTGTGTTGATGGACAACATTGTTCTTGTGCATGTATATGTTTGAGCTTGTGTCGATGGACAAACATTGTGAATCTATGTATCATGTGGAGATTGAAGAAGCTTATATGTGTATCATGTTTGTGTTGAAGTTTATATGCACGTGTATCATTTGGGCGTTTCATGAATATCCGTATATCTCGTGGAGTATATGCATCCAACTTTATCTGTGAATTGTATCTGCCGGGATGAAAACAGAAAAAAATAAAAAATCGGAAAATATGGCCTCTTTACCGTGTGCAAGCACACAGTAAACTGACCCAAGGTTATCTACCGTGTGGAAACGCACGGTAAAGGCCCACGCGGTTCGCCATCCGTGTTCCCGGCAACTTCGCTGAGATTTTTCGCCGCTGGCAAGCGACCGCTTTCTCCGCCAGCGCGTAAAGGGTTCACCGTGTGTTTTGGTACGGCGCACGGTACACGTGATACGGGCAGCGCTCGGTAACGGTTCTGCCCACGGTGAAACTGACAGGTGGGACCCATACGACCCTGCACCTAATCTGCATTTACCGTACGCTGACGCACGGTAAAATGTGGCAGACGTGGTGCACGGTACACCACGGGCGACGGTACATCGCCACGACCTTTACCGCGTTTGTCGATGCCACACGGTGAAGGGTCAACTAGATCTTTCTCCGTTTTTCTCCGATTCCGTCAGGTGGGTCCCACACGTGTAATGGACACCACGTGTGGTGCACGGTAAATCTATTGCGAGCGGCAACGCACAGAAAATTATGTTCACCGGGCAGATATTTACTCAAGGCGCATTTTGCATACATGCGTTACTGCAAACACTTTACCATGTGTTCTGGGGTCTTTACCGTGTGGGTTCTGGGCACGGTAAAAGTTGAATTTGCTGTAGTGTTTCACTGATGCGTGATGCGTGATTTTTGTTTGAACAAGAAATATGTACATAGGTACATGGGTCTTTCAATAGGAGGAGTGGAACAAATTCAACACTGAAGGAGTTGCATTAATTTAGAAGTAAATTATTAAACTGGCCTTCCATCAATATATCCAAAATCATAGTATAACACATTTTCATACATAAACTCTGATTATGTTGATCATACAACCATATATATATATAGGTATACAGTAAAATAAATGTTTTAGGTTAGTTATGATTAGATACTTCTATGTGTAAATTCAACCTACATACTAGAAGGTGTCTAAACACATTTATTTTACAAACCTAAAACTTCTAAACAAACGGCGGGTATGCACGCTGCGAGTGCGGTACATTATGGTCCAATCCAAAGTAGGATGACACTCTCTTAGAATTGTGTGTGCCTACCTCTCTAAACAAAGATACACCCAGCTTTATAAATAAAGCAACATCCATACAAATATCCAGCATATGCTAACAACAAAGACCAAACACATAGTCCAAACGCAACACACATCACAACACACACAGATACAAAAGCGCCCAGAGACACGCTTAACAGCCTGTGAGGAGAAGGCGTGTAGCCACAATCAGGTGCTCTATCATCCCATCCAGCCACACCCTGTCCCGCTGCCTACTCAATGGGTACCACTGCTGCAAAAAAGCCAGAAATTTGAAGGTTGAGTCAGAGGTACGGCGAAAAAGACACGCTCAATGACCATCTTGTTGCGGATGTTCCATAGAGTCCAGTCATCACCGCAAACATAAACCAGAAGAGGCGCCTCCTCCTGCTAGTATGGTTTGCATTGGCTTCCAGGAATTACCCTAGGTCTGAGGCCTGCCACGATGACCCAAGATCCTCCCGTGTGAAGTTCCAAAGGAAGCGAGATGTAGGACAGGATAATAAAATGTGGTGCCCCATTTTCGGGACCGCACTCAGGGAGCAAAGCCTATCCCCAGGGCCATGGCACTTGGCCACCTCCACTCCCGAGGAAGCGGTCGCGCAACAACTTCCAGAGGAAGATTTTGATCTTCAAAGGAAGGGGGGCCTTCCAAAGGAGGGAAGACCAAGGAATGGAAGGCCCACCAAACAGGGCCCGATAAGCGGACTCCATGGAGAAAGAGCCTGAGGGCGAAAGGTGTCAAGACATACTATCTGGGATTGGGATTGGGACAACGGGAGGCTGCCCCGAAGTCCCTCCCAAGAAGCACGCTCATGGCTACTCCGAGGTTCCGGGGCAATGAACACAACTTGCTGACCCCTGCCTGGGCAAGCGTCATCCACCAGGAGCAGAGGGTCCGCGCAGATCGCAAACAACTCAGGGACCTCGTGGCGTAAGGAGCGCCCACCCACCCAAGGGTCAAGTCAGAAGAGGGTGTTTCTCCCATTCCCGATGGAAATAGAGAGGCCCTTCCGGATCACCGAATTGATGTCCTGGATAGATCTCCAAAATTGACATCCCTCCCGACGTTCACAAGCCAGAAGTGGGCGCCCACGTAGATATTTTGCTTTGATTAGTTGTAACCAGAGGCCACCATCATCGGTCGTGATACGGCATACCCAACGTAACATCAGGGCCACATTCATATGGAGAGAGGAAATGATCCCTATGCCCCCAAGATCTTTGGGGGCTCAAATGTCCGCCCACTTGACCGTATGGTACTTTTGGTGACCATCATTCGCCATCCAAAAGAACCGAGAGAGCTCATTGTCAAAGTTGGCGTGGACACCTTCCTGAAGGATGTACAACCCCATGTTATACATGAGGAGGCTAGAAAGGCAGGAGTCAATGAGGATGGTCTTACTCCCTTTGGAGGTAAACCTGCCTTGCCATGGCTCGAATTTTGTCTTTAACCGGCCCATAAGGCCTCCAAGTCCCTAGTCGATCTCGTGTCCTGATCGGCATCCCTAGGTAATTTAGGGGGAAGGCTGCCAGCTGGCAATTCAGGTTATCAGCAACCCTATGCTGCTCGTCCAAGGAATAACCAAGCACCATCACTTCATTCTTGTCAAAGTTAATTTTGAGGCCGGACATGGCCTCAAAGCAGATGATGTCCTGATCCGACCCCTCCACCATAAGCATGGTGTCATCCGCATATTGGAGGTGGGTAACTCCCCCTCCAGGGATAAGGTGCCCCACCACACCTGAGATGTGGCCGGAAATCTTGGCTTTCTCCATGATTTCCGCAAGGGCATCCACCGCGGCATTAAACAAGATTGGTGAGATCGGGTCCCCTTGTCTAACCCCACACGTGGGTTTGAAGTAGGGTACAACCTCCCCATTTATGTTCATTGTCGTGTTCCCGCTCATGATGATCTACATGATCCACCCTATCATACAATCATCAAGGCCCCGACGCTGGAGGACTTGGCGAAGAAAGGCCCAATCTAGCCTATCATAGGCCTTTTGGAAGTCTAGCTTCAGGAAGACGCCCCGCTGGCGCCTAACCTTCACTTCGTGAATAATATCATGGAGCGCCAGGATCCCATCATGAATATACCGCCTTTAAGGAAGGCAATTGGTATGCGTGAGCTCCATGATAGAGCCAACCTGCATGCACATGTTTTGACATAATCCGCTGGATTACGCATCACTGTGGATCGCCTAAACTGTCAATATTCGTGGGCCCCACCACCTTGTGGATCAGGTAATCATGCCAAATTTTAGGCCAACATCACGAGGGTCCCGACAAAGAACTCCTGAAACATGGGCATAACATCCTCAGATACTCTCCTTAACTTGAAGAAAATAACAGGGAGGCCATCGTGGCCCGGGACCGAAAGCCTCGCTTCCATGATGGCCTTCAACCGTGATTCAGCAAGAACGGGAGTGTGAGCTCCAAGTTCTGGCCGAGACCCCCGGCCTCCGTCCAAAGTCCCTATTAACGCGCCACACCCGACCGGGGCCAGCAGAAAGCTCCTATAGAAGGAGACATATGAGAGGTGACATCCTTGGCCTCCAAGAGACGCCCACTATCCCAGTAGGTGGGATAGAACACTTCCTATGTCCGCCATTAGCAATGGCATGGAAGTAGGCAAAGGTTCTCAGATCCCTTTGAGGAGTTTTGGCCATGGCTCGCTGCCGCCAGAACGTTTCCTCTCCCCGAAAAATCTCCATGAGGGAATCCTCCAGTGCATACCGCAAGAGCCATTCCTCCATAGAGAGGCCTGCCGTGTATGCGGCCCTATCTAAGTCCTAGATGGCTGTGAGGAGGTCCCCTTTCTTGCACCGCAACTCGGCACCAAGGTTAGCCCCCCACCCACGCATGAACTGGTAGGACATCAGAGCATAGAAGTGCCAGACATCCACCGCAAAGGCGAACCTCCGAACTGCCAGAAGACGCCATGGCCCACTTGGCTCGACCATCTCTGTAAACCCCATCGCTGGAGCCAAGTTCTCAAAGTGAATCGACTGAAGCCAAGGGAGCCTCCGCCAGAGAGAGAAGGAGCGGCAATGGTCCCGACTCACCAGAATCACCAAGGGAGCACAAGGGGTAGGCCAGTTCCCACTCTACCAATACTAGGACCCGATCCAGCACACTCCTGATCGGGTCCACCTGGTTATTTGACCAGGTGTACCGGCCCCCCATGGGGGTGCTATCCCATAGGGCAAGATCGGCAATGCGCTATTAAACATACGATCCTAGGAGATCCACATTATCCGAAATCTTCTCTTCCGGGACCGAATAAGATTAAAGTCCCCCACCACCACTAGACTAGTGCATCTTCTCACCTTACCGAGAGCTCAGCTAAGAAATCAGGAGGAGGGCCATAAAGATGATCACCTCTCTAGCTGAGGTTCGATCGCCTATGGGTGAGTGCCATACTACAAAGAATTTCATGTCCATGTCCTCAACCTCAAAGGTATCCTCTTTTACACCCAAGAGGATCCTCCAGAGTGGCCATTAGTCGCAACCAATGCCAGAGCAAACCTATAGCTGCTCAATCCCAAGAGTCTCAGGATCAAGAAGTCTTGTTTAATCATCTCTCAGAGGCCCACAATGTCAACATCTTCCTACCTCAAGTAATCCTCACCAAGCTATCTCATGACTATCATTTCCAAACTCTGATGTTCCAAATTGAAGAGGAAAACTCAGACTCATTGGGAACACTATCAGTGGATTCCCTACGGGGACACATCGGGCCCTACCAACTGCTGAGGGCATGGACATCTGGTTTGGGAGGCCTCTCTTCCCCACCTAGGGGTTGTGAGGGAGTCCGCCTCAATCAACGGGCGAGGTGGGCTTCAGACACCGAGCCCCTGCAGCCTAATGCTAGTGGTGGCTCGAGTTCAGACAACCCTCCTATCTGGCTCGAGCACGAGGCCGCCAGCACACTATCATAGACCTCATTCACCGCTAGTGCCACAACTGCTTCCAAGCGGGGGCCATGTTCCCTCTCGATACGATCCCGCTGTCCTGTGCCACAACATCTAACTGGCCTCCTTCATTGGGACATCTCCCAAAACCCAAAACCTGGACCCTAAGAGGAAAGAGACAAGAGGGGAACAAGGAGATAAATCGTACATGGGTCAAGGTTACAGGACGCCACTAGTGCCTCCACCTGCCGAGAGACGGTCTGGTCCCTCTCCCTCACCGCTGCAGACCTGGCTCTCGTAGGTGGCGATCCTAGCACTAGCGCCGTGAAGGAGGTGGAGGAGGGGCTGGGGCGACGGAGGTGGGACTGACCACACCTCGGGGAGTGTCGGGAAGACCGAGCGACACACATGCCGGGTGCCAAGTGCTGCAGGACCTTAGCTGGCGACTTCCGGGCGGCGGAGGAGATCCCGGTGAGAGGTGTGGCACACCGCCTGGGGAACGAGGCGAGGACGGTGGGGCCACCACCATCCCCTTGCTAGGAGAGGCCTGAGTCAAGGGACTGGTTGGGCCATTCGGGCGACGCCCCACCTGCAGAGGCCTAGTGTAACACCCTGTTCTGAGAAGACCAAAGGTTTATGTGACATGCCAATCCTGGATCGGTTCATTGGCCCACAATAGAATAAGATGAATAACATAGCAAAATATCCATGTATCATGATCTACAAGATCCAGTACCATTATTACAATAAAGCTAGCCAAAGCTAGCTCAAATTATTCAGGTAGCAACATAAATAAAGTAAATCCTCCATTCTTCAAATTGCCCACAAGTGAACAAGTGCCGAGGGAGTACTGTGACCTATATCGATTACTCAGAATCGGAATAACTCGCAACATGAAACGAGTAGCCTCAAGGGTCAATACATGGAATGTATGGCAAGTAGAGCTAGTAAAGGAGACAATAGTACTAACATCTACATGCATATTTGGCAAGTGGAGTTGTGTCCGCTTGCATTTGCAAATACATTTGTCCTACTTTCATAAATAGTTTTGATTTTCTTTGAAAAGATCCCAATTAAGTTAACCCAACAATATTAAAACAATTATGAAATTAGAATGAGCGAGAAACATGTCATGGAATCAATATCAAGCAACTCAGTTGTCCATAACCGGGACACGCTAATCGATTAGATTACACACCTGCAGGAGTTTGTACACTTTACCCATGTGACTTGGCCAGCCCAGCTCGTATCTATCACCTCATTTTGGGTGATGATAGGGAGAAGTCCAAGAAGAGACTGTTCGAAGTGGCTCCTCAATCCCGACGCCAAGACCGGTCCAACCTACCAAAATTCTACATCTCTCGATACGCTGGTTCGAAGTTACTACAACCTACTAAGTCCAACCAACCGCCCATTCCATTATTGGCACATGGTTGTACACGTAGTTATAGAATAAAGAAGCCAATCATTCTCTCTGATACCGGGTGCCTTTCCAATCAAACCACCAAAATTATCAATCCCATCACACCTGTGGGATTCATTGATTGTTGTTTTAGTTTTCACAAACCAATACTTTTAGAAAAAGTCTCAATGATGTAACCCAGCCCTCGCTCATCATAGCATGGCTAAGAACATCTACCAACGGTGGTTCATCTACAAGGAAAGCCCTACCACATAATAGGACATAGCATAGCGATAGTATCATCCTACACATGCATCTACAAAATACACAACAATGCAAGGAAAATAGTAGGATGATATCATGAACAAAGTAGCATCTACTTGCCTTGGTTGTAGCGGTCGGAAGAACAATCCACACACCAGCAAGCTGCTGTAATTGGCCACAATCTACACGTATACAATTGCAATCATAAACAAACAATCCACAAGCATATGCAATAAAGATGATGCATGAATGCATGTATGACAAGGGGTGACGCTACAGCAACACCACATAATATAAATCAGTAGAGGTACTGATCGCATGCATGGAAAATAGTTTTAGCGCAAGGAAAACTAATATGCAAAGTATAATACCCAAAACTAGAGCTAGAACTCAAATAATTCGCTAACGGTAGGGTACTATTTGTAAAATCTTGGGAAAATTCTACTGTATAGGTATCACTATTTAGAAACAGTACCAATTGGAATTACTCAAAAGGAATTATAAAACTCCCGAGTATTTAAAACACTGCAGAAAGCCACTAGACAGTTTCTGCAGAAGTTTTCACAGTAAGCCTATCTTTTTAAATCACGATGAGGTTCCCCTCGTTCCACTGAATCTACACACATTTTATTTGCAATTTTTGGTGTTACAGATCTTTTTCTACGAATTTATTACTCTGAAAAGGCCATTAACTAGTTTGATTAAACTGTACTAAACCTTGCTGCAAAAGCCTGAACCAAAGGTACAGCGAGATTCTACACGACTCACTGAATCTACACATATTTTATTTGCAATTTTTGGCCAAACAGTTTAATTTCTATGCAATTTACAAGATTCTACCGAAATCTGCCAACTAAAAGGATTAGCGAAATTGATCACCAATAAGTGTTGATCGTCAAAGCGTCGCGATCGGCGCTGACTGGGCGCCTGACTAGTCAACGCCTGAGTCTGACCGGTCAACGATCGATCTAAGCCGCTGATCTGAGATCTAACGGTGGCTGCTGTCTTACCGAAACGGAAGCGTCGAAACGGACTCCGGAAGGTGCGGCGAGTTTCGGACGGCGGTGGCGATCGATCGTTTCCGGCGAGGTCCTTCCTGCGCGGGTACACACGGTCAACGAACGGGTCGAGTAAAATACCTCGCGCGAGCACAAGCGCAGCAGTATACGGTATGCGTGCATGCAATAACGCAGCGCTGCGTGGCGCGCGTATCGTGGAACGAGGCAGCGGCGCGGGCAGCGGTGGCGGCGGCGCTGGCAGCGGCGCGCGGGGTGCGTTTCGGCGGCGCGTTGGCGGCGGGCGGCGGCGGCTAGCGGCGGCGCGCGCGAAGGCGCGGCGCGCTGCGAGGCGGCAGGGCGACGTGGGCGGCGCGGTGGCGGTGGCCGGCGGCGGGCGGCGGTCGGCGCGGTGCGGTGGCCGGCGGTGGCGATGGTGGCGGTGACGCGCGGGAACGGAGAGAGGGGAGGGAGGCGGCGCGGACCTAGGGCGGCGACGGCGAGGCGGTGGCCGGCGGCCAAGGCGGCGGCGGTGGCTGCCTCGGGGCGTGCGCGCGCGCAGGAGGAGATGGCGGCGGGGTCGGCGCAGGTGGGAGTCGGGCATGGGAAACGAGGACCTGGTGGGTCCCCTTTTGTGGCCCTCTCGCGCGAATTCTACTCAGATTCGGTCCGAGTTGGGCTAGAACTTGAAATCGGTCCGACCGATTTCCGACGGTTTACTAAAACGGCCAAAGATTTTCCGTACGAACTCCGATTCGAGCGATTCTCGCACCTACGGGTTCGTATCGTCGAGGGGAACAATCTAGCGTAAAGGTTTGAGTGAAAATACTAATCTACAAAGGTGGCGACACTAGATCCTCTAAAGCCTCCCGTAGGAGCCTCGTAGAAGAAATAGAATAGGGTTTTGATTGGCGTCACCAAACCTTCTCACTCGACGGTTTTGTATGGAAAAGCATGATGCAATGATATGAATGATATGCAAGACCAAATCAAAAATTTGGGATGTGACAAGACTAACCCCCTTAAGATGAATCTCGCCTCGAGATTCGCGCTGCCAGCAAATAGGTGTGGATAGTCCTCTCGGATGTCATCCTCACGCTCCCAAGTGGCTTCCTTCGTGTGGTGACTCCAATCGCACCTTGCAAAACCTGATCTTCTTGGTACGGGTAATCCTCTCACGCCTTAATCTTGACCGCTTATCCTCATAGGTCAAGTCGTTTCAAGATGAACCTCCTCTAGCTGATAAAGGTCTCTCAATGGTGTATCCACCATCTCCGGATGGCACTTCTTCAGGGACACGTGGAACACATTGTGAACAGCGGATGTAGCCTCCGCAACCCAACCGATAAGCAACTTCTCCTTTTATGCGGCTAAGACCCGATACATCCAATAAATCGAGGTGCCGCTTACCCTTAATTCCAAATCTCTTGATTCCACGAAGTGGCTTACACCGAGGTATGCTCATCACCAATCTCATACACCACTTCCTTACGCTTGGTGTCAGTAGCTCTTTCGCTTTGATTGTGCTACCTTTACCGTCTCAATCAAGGCGACCTTCTCCTCAAAGATCCTTGATCAAATCAGGTCCAAACAATCGACGTTTCTCCTACTCCATCCCATAGCAATGGTGTTCGCATCGCTTCCCATATAGCACATCGAACGGTGACGCCTTGATGCTGGTTTGATAGCTGTTGTTGTAGGAAAACTCCGATACGGCAAATTCTCATCCCAACTAGAACCATGAGCCAAAGCGCAAGCTCTCAAAGATGTCCTCCAAAATCTGATTCACCCTCTTCTCTGCTCCATCACCAGGTGAAATGTTGTGCTAAACTCCAATCTAGTACCAAGCGACTCATGCAAATTGGCGCCAAATGTGAGGTAAATTGGGTGCTCTATCGACACGATACTCTTGGGAACTCCATGTAGGCACACAATCCTGTCCATGTAAATCTTGGCCAACTTTGCACTTGTATAGGTCGCCTTCACTAGTATAAAGTGGGCTACCTTAGTCAAATGGTCGACCACTACCCAAATAGAGTCATATCCTGACCTGGTCTCGGCAATCCTGATAAAGTCCATTCCCACTTTATCCCACTTCCAATCCGCACGGCAATGGCTGTAGTGCCTCATCAAGCTTCCGTGTTCCGCCTTCACTCGGCCACACATCACATAGAGCAATATGTTTGGCGATATCTCCTTCATGTTGTTCCACCAATCTGCTTCTTCAAATCCATATACATCTTTGTGTTGCTCGGATGTATGGAGTATGGCGGTTATGAGCCTCCGCAGAATCAACTCCCTTATCTCCGGTCATTGGGAACACACAAACGATCTCCATACCACAAGGTACCATGCTCATCCTCGCGAATATCCTTTTCCCTATTCTCCTTCATCTTTTCTTAACTTTATCTATTTCTTGTCTCCCACTTGAGCCTTCCGATTCTGTCCAGAACGTTGGTTGGACTTCCATTGTTGCCAAGTATCCTTCAGACACTAACTCCGCCTAAGGTCCTTGAATTGCTTGCACAAATCCTCGTGCAATTCCCAATTGTCAATCCATTGGCATAAACCTTCCTACTGTAGCATCTCACATTACATTGGCCTTTCCCGGGTGATATTGCAGATTCATATCATAATCCTTGATAAGTTCCAACCATCTCCTTTGTCTCATGTTCAGTTCCTTCGTAAATATGTACTTCAGGCTCTTGTGGTCGGTGTACACATCATGTTGTTTTCCCATTAAGTAATGCCTCCATACCTTGAGCGATGAACCACCGATGCTAACTCCAAGTCGTGGTGTGGGGTAATTCCGCTCATGGTGCTTGAGTTGTCAGCGAGGCATATGACACTACTCTTCCATCTTGCATCAAGACACTCCCAAGTCCCGAGAAGCATCACAGTACACTTGGAAATCCTTCAAGATCTGTAAACATAGAACAGGCGCAATACTAATCGACGCTTCAGTTCCGAAGCTTGCTTCACATACATCCCACCATTCAAACTTCCTCTCCTTCTTGAAGTTCACCATCGGCTTAGCAATCTTGGAGAAATTCTCAATGAACTCCTGTAATATCCAGAAGTCCCAAAAGCTCGAATCTCTCCCGCATTCTTGGGCGCTTCCCACTGCCATCAGTCACTTTGCTTGGATCAACAATGATTTCTTCTCGACACTACGTGTCCAAGAAAACCAACAAGATAAGCCAGAATTTACACTTGCTGAATTTGGCATACAACTTGTGTTCCTCAGCTTCTCCATAATCATTCTCAGATGCTTCTCATGCTCAAAGATCATCCTTGGAATATATCAAGATGTCATCAATAAACACCACCATGAACTTGTCCAAATACTCCATAAATACCTTGTTCATCATGGTCATGAAATATGCCGGGCATTCGTTAGTCCAAAAGACATAACAGATACTCATATAAACCATACCTAGTGGTGAAAGCGGTTTTTGGTATGTCCTCTTCCGGATCTTCAATTGAAGTAGATCGCGCAGATCAATCTTGCTAAACACCTTTGCTCCTTCCAATTGATCAAACAAATCATTTATGTTCGTAGAGGGTACTTGTTCTTGATGGTCACTTCATTTAGCGACGATAGTCCACCACTAATCTCTTGATGCTGTCCTTCTTCTCAACAAATGTAGGTGCACCCCATGATGATGAACTAGGCTGAATGAATCCTTTCCAACTGCTCTTTCAGCTGCTTCTTCAATTCCTTCAGCTCATCCACATCCATCTTATATGGTCTCTTCGCTATAGGTCCTGTTCCCATCAGGTCGATAAGAAACTCTACATCCCTGTGTGGCATCCCGGCAGCTCTTCCGAAACACGCCGGGTAATCCCTAATCACCGCATGGTATCCATGCTAACCCCTTAAGAGAATTCAGCTTACACCTTCCGGTCTCACAACCGACTTGAATCTAATCCTCTTACCATCCGGGTTTTGAGGAAACAGCTCATGTGCATAATCTATGTGTCCCCCATGCATAGACATCCAATCCATACCCAATGACATCTAACCCTTGTGAATCCAACACTACTAGATGTGCAATGAAGTTGTGTGATCCAATCCTCACAAATCAAGTCATGCATCCCGCCGCTAGCTATCATATCTCCTCCGTGAACTCACTCTAATAGGCCTTTTCATAGACTTGGTGGGTAACTTATACTTATCCACAAATACCCTTGATATGAATGAATGCGATGCACCAAAGATCGAAAAGTATAAGTGGGTAAGTGTTGATTGGGAAGTTACCAATCACAAGGTCGCTCATCTCGAATCTCCTCCACATTCATGTGGTTCATCGTGGCCTTCTCGCCATTGGTTGGCTTTAGTCCTTTCCTCTCCAGACAGTTGTCAAGATAGTGTCCCTTCGCTTACACTTGAAGCACGTCACCTCACCTGATCCTTCTTCACAAAGCTGCTACGATCACGGTTGCGGCCGTGTCCACCGTGTCCTCCAAAGTGGTGAGAGTGTCCTCCCTTGTGGCTGTGGTGACTGCCTGTGGTTGTCACGGCGATGTCCATCGCCTCCATGGTGATGGCGATCATGGCTCCCATAGTCACTCCCTCCATGCTTGGAGTATCCATCATATGAAGGCGAGACTTGTGATGTGAACCAGAGTGGTGATTGTTACTCTTTCTCTTGCGGCTTTCCACCGCTTGTGCTTCCTTCCAAGATTCTAGCCTTGTCCATGAGCTCCTGAAAGTGGGGCAAGAAACCACCAAGTAGCTGTATCGAAAGCTCATCACCGAGGCCATCCAGAATCTCTCCTCCTTTTGCATCGTGTCAACATCCTCCGTGCATAACGGGACAGGTTGTTGAACTCCTCAATGTACTCAGCCACAAGATGGTTGGTTTGGCAGTTGCGAACTCCTTCCTCTTCAGGCTCGTAACTCCTGAAGACACATGGTTGGTCTTGAAACCTTCCTCAAACATTGCCCAAGTAACAGTATCCAGCGGTGGGTGATCTGAAAAGTGTCCCACCAAGAAGCGGCTGGTCCCTCCAAAGAGGTGAGCTGCAACCTCACCTTCTCAGCGTCAATGCATCCTACAGCTACTAGATCCTTGTTGACTGAACGCAACCAGCCGAGAGCATCCATTGGTTCCATGGCGAGAGAACTTAGCTGGCCTTAACCTCAGAAATCTGGTGAGAGCATCTCCCTGAGGCTGGTTGTTCCCATTGTTGTTGTTGTTCTGATTTTCCATGAACTGAGTCATCACTTGGGTCAGCTGTGCCTGAGCTGCCATGAGCTGCTCCAACTCAGTGGGCTGACGGCGGGGCGGCATCTGCGGTTCAGCACAGGTAAGTTTAGAAAGAATCAACTACGGTAATAGGGTTCTACCCATGCATTATGATCACTCAACAACAAACAATAGCAGACAATCGCAAGGAAACAATTCATCAACAAACAAGTGATCCAGCAACATCCCAGGGGTTATCCTAGCAGTATATAACTACTGAAATAGTTTTACAAGAGTTGGCAATGGTTAACTAAACAGTTGATCAACTAATCAGCAAAAACAGCAATCTGCCAGAACAGTCCAGCAGCGTTCACGAATTTTTCCTCCTGACTTAAACTCGTCAGGAAATTATGCTGATTTTTGCACATACAGTACAGAGAGTTTCGCATCAGCCCAATTTTTTTCAGATTTTTCCCAGATACCAGAAAAATATGAAATATCGTACAGTACTGCTGTATCAGCAGAAAACTGCAGCGAAAATAACACAAATATCAACCAAACTTGCCATAACTCTTTCATAAAATTCACACAAATAAATCCTGGGATATTGGAGTACACAAATAAGCAACTAAACACTCTTAAGCTAACAGCAACTAAGTTTCACATCGATCGAGGCTAATCCTAACGAATTTACCTAACGAGGATTAATTGGTGGACTTCTATCTATTTCTTGAAGAGATTGAGGTAGGTCCTTGCACTGCGTTGGCGCTTCGTTCATGTACAACCATGGCAGCGGTGTATACACTTCTCCTGAATCATTACTTGATATCTCAAACTCCACCTCTTCTGGATCCTCCTCTTCTTCACTCTCAGCTGCAACAGCAACAGCTTCATCTCCTCCACCATCATCGCTCCATCATCATCATCCTCGCCCTCATCATCTTCATCGCTCCCACCATCATCATCCCCATTGTTGCCATCTTCTCCATTGTCATCATCAGAGGGTGGATTCAGCTGGGCTTGGAGAGCGCAATCTGGGCGGTCATAGCTTCAATAGTTTGATCCCTTTCCGGACGGTCCCTTGCAACTGTTGTATGTTCCGGTGTTCTCATGCACAACATCATGAAGGTGAGCTATGGTTCCATCTCTTGCTATCATGGCATTCTCCAGAACTCCCACAGCTTCATGCAAAGTGTCAATCTCCTGTCCTTGGACCACCATACCATTGCTGGTAAAATCTGCAATCTCCTTTATCATCATCACCTTCTCAGCTAGAGCTCCATTCTCCCTTTCCATGTCCTCAATGTGCCTCCGACGGGGCGGCATGTTGTTCCTGTCGCCCGGAGTAACCACAATGTGTCCATCTTCATCACGCCTCCCATAGTCACGGGAGGGTGAATCAGCTCGCGAGAGGTGTCGGACTTGATGGCACCTTGGCAGACAGGCTTCATGTATGGCTAAGTTGATCCCAAGTCCTGCCAGTATGGGGTCTTGGTGTAGATCAGATGTCCAGGGTTTGGCAAGGCGGCATCTCTGAATAGGAAAGTGGTGATCTCCCATGCATCCTCTCCATATCCATAGGTGTACAGCCTCCTCCCCTTGAACATAGGCAGTGGCAATCCCAATGACTGCGAGAGCAATGCCAACTGTCTGGCAAAGGGCCTTGGTGACTCCATGGTTGCATACTCAGTCCTGACTTCTCCCATCTATCAATTAAAAGAGGAAAGTGTGAGAATAGCATATGATAAGAATTTACGAGAGTGAAAGGCATAAGATGAAAGACAGAGTTAATATAGGCTTTAATAATTCTATGTCTTCCTAATCCAATCCTAGGTCACGATCCTACAGTCGACACACGGGATCTGATACCATCCTGTAACACCCCGGTTCTGAAAAGACCGGTGCTTTATGTGACATGCCAATCCTCGGATCGGTTCATTGGCTCACAGTAGAATAAGATGAATAACATAGCAAAATATCCGTGTATCATGATCTACAAGATCCAGAGTACCATTATTACAATGAAAGCTTAGCCCAAAGCTAGCTCAAATTATTCAGGTAGCAACATAAACATAGTAAGTCCTCCATTCTTCTAATTGCCCACAAGTGAACAAGAGCCGAGTGAAGTACCGTGACCTATATCGATTACTCGAATCGAATAACCTGCAACATGAAACGAGCAGCCCGAAGGGTCAATACATGGATTGTTTGGCAAGTAGAGCTAGTATAGGAGACAATAGTACTAAAATATACATGCATATTTGGGATGTGGAGTTGTGTCTGGCTTGCATTTGCAAATACATTTGTCCTACTTTCATAAACAGTTTTGATTTTCTTGGAAAGATCCCAATTAAGTTAACCCAACCATATTAAAACAATTATGAAGTTAGAATGAACGAGAAACATGTCATGGAATCAATATCAAGCAACTCAGTTGTTCATAACCGGGGACACGGCTAATCGATTAGATTCCACACTCTGCAGAGGTTAGTACACTTTACCCATATGACTTGGCCAGCCCAGCTCGTACCATCACTCTCATTTTGGGTGATGATAGGGAGAAGTCCAAGAAGAGACTGTTCGAAGTGGCTCCCCAATCCCGACGCCACCGGTCCAACCTACCAAAATTCTACATCTCGGATACGCGGGTTCGAGTTACCATAACCTACTAAGTCCAACCAACCGCCCATTCCATTATTGGCACATGGTTGTACACGTAAGCTACAGAATAAAGAAGCCAATCATTCTCTCTTGATACCTGGGTGTCTTTCCGCAATAAACCACCAAAAATTATCAATCCCATCACACCTGATTCATTGATTGTTGTTTTAGTTTTCACAACCAGTACTTTTAGAAAACAAGTCTCAATGATGTAACCCAGCCCTCGTATATCATAGCATGACTAAGCACATCTACCAACGGTGGTTCATCTACAAGGAAAGCCCTACCACATAATAGGACATAGCATAGCGATAGTATCATCCTACACATGCATCTACAAAATACACGACAATGCAATGAAAATAGTAGGACAATATCATGAACAAAGTAGCATCTACTTGCCTTGGTTGTAGCGGTCAGAAGAACAATCCACACACGAACAAGCGTTGCACTCGTCACAATCTACATGATACAATTGCAATCATAAACAAACAATGCACACGCATATGCAACAAAGATGATGCGTGAATGCAAGAACGACAAGTGGGGTGACGCTACAGCAACACCTCATATTATAAATCAGTAGAGGTACTGATTGCATGCATGGAAAACTAGTTTTAGCGCAAGGAAAACTATTAAGCAAAGTATAATACCCGAAACTAGAGCTACAACTCAAATACTTCGCCAACAGTAGGGTACTGGTTGTAAAATCGTGGGAAAATTCTACAGCATAGGCATTGCTATTTAGAAACAGTACCAATTGGAATTACTCAAAAAGGAATTATAAAACTCCCGGAGTAATTAAAAAACTGCAGAAACCCACTAGACAGTTTCTGCAGAAGTTTTCACTGTAAGCCTACCTTTTTAATTCACGATGAGATTCCCTTCGTTCCACTGAATCCAGGGACATATCATACGTGATTTTTGGAGCCACGGATCTTTTTCTATGAATTAATTACTCCAAAAAGGCCATTAACTCAATTAATTAAACTGTACTAAACCTTGCTGCAAAAGCCTGAACCAAAGGTACAGCGAGATTCTACACGACTCACTGAATCTACACATATTTTATTTGCAATTTTTGGCCAAGCGGTTGAATTATTACGCAATTTACAAGATTCTACCGAAATCTGTCAACTAAAGGGATTAACGAAATTGACCAGTCAATTGTGTCTGTTGACTGGTCAAAGCGTCTGCTGACTGGGCGTCTGACTGGTCAACTATCGATCTGGGCCACTGATCTGAGATCTGACGGTGGCTGCTGTCTTACCGGAAACGGATGGCGAATCGACCGGAAGGCGCGAACTCAACGGGCGGTGGCGACGGATCCGCGCCGAGGTTCTTCTGGCTGGGTACACGTCACGGGTCACTAATCGGTCGGTCGGCCAAATAAATATGGCGGCGTGCGTACAGCACGCGTATGCGTAAACGCATGCGTTAACGCGTGTCGCGTAAGCGTATGCGTCGCATCTGTGGCGGCGGCAATGACAGCGCGCTGGCGGCAAAGGCAGCTGTGGCGAGCGGCGGGCGGCGCGCGGCGCGGTGATGGCGGTGGGGCTTGGCGGCGCAGGGCGGCGCGGCGGTGTGGCGCGCATGGCGCGCGGTGGCGGCTCGGCGCAGCTGGGCGGCGGTGGCGGCGGCGGCGCGGTGGCTGGCAGCGCTCGAGGCGTGTAGGCGGGCGCGGCTGCGCAGGGTGAGGCGGCAGCGGCGGCTCACCTGGGCGGCGGGGTCGGCGCGGCGGCGGCCGGCGGCGATGGCGCGGGTCCCGAGGGCGGCGGCGCGGGTGGCGGCGTGGGTAGATGCGTTGGCACGGAAACCGAGGCAGGGGGTCCCCTCTTTAAATAGTACTGCGCGCGTTTTCTACTCAGATTCGGTCCGGAATTGGGCTAGGATTCGGAAATTGGTCGGACCGATTTCCGGCGGTTTACTAAAACGTCTGAGTCTTTTGCATACGGACTCCGATTGGGGCGATTCTCGCGCCTACGGGTTCGTATCGTCGAGGCGAACAACCTTCAGTCAAAGTTTGAGTGAAACCTCGAACCTACAGGGGTGGCAACACTAGATCCTCTAAAGCCTCCTGCAGGAGCCTCGTAGAAGAAATAGAATAGGGTTTTGATGGTGGCGTTTCGCCGAACCTTTCTACTCGACGGTTTTGTATGGAAAAACATGATACAATGATATGAATGATATGCAAGACCAAATCTAAAATTTGGGATGTGACACTTGAAAGGCGGATGCTGTAACATCCCAAAAATATTGAACAATTATTATAAATTTCCAATCAACAAAATTAGGGTTAACAAAAACTTTTGTTAAATTAAATCATATGAATGCATGTGTGTATGTGATGATTGTATGAATGCATGAATGGACTTGTGTGATTTTTCTAGATAGGAAGGAATGGTTTAAAGATGAAAAAACATTATCTAAAACTTTTCCAAGCAGAAACAAATCAAGAGAAAATAAAAACAAACAAAACAAGTAAATGGTCATTTTTGCCAATATTTCTCACTAGGCTACTTGAGTTTTTCTAGTCCAAGATTTCAAACAGAAAAAATTCCATTTATTTTCACCCCCTTGCTAGACCAAGTAAAAGTGAACCCAAGCCCACCTTTAAAACTTACAGAAACATTTGGCAACTTGATTCAAATGACAATTCAAAATTGAATCTTTAACATATGGGAAGGTCACCAATTCTCAAAAACCAACCAAAGCAATTCACCTTGACCTTTCCAACTAACCAGAGACTACCTAGTATGTAACTAGTGCACCCACCAAGTTTGAACCAAAAAATCAAATTCAAATCTCTTTTGGCCATTTCATCAAACACCTTGCAAACACAAATCAAACAAACAACAAACACTATAGTGAGCAGTGATTTGGCCAACCTTGTTCCCTCTCTAGCTCATAGCATACTATTAGTAGATCATCTAGCTTAGTTATCAAGCTCTAGCACCACTGTGAGCTTGCCATTGCCATCAATGGTGACCATGTCGAGCCTCACCTTGCCACCCCTTGGTCGACAGCAAGCTAGGAATAGCACCAAGCCTAGCCACCTTGTCTGAGACATTGACCACCGTCCACCACCACCCCTGTCCAATGGCAACACCCTGCCAGCCACTGGACCACTCTAGAAACACCGCACCCTATGCCTCTGCGCCATGCCGAGAGCGTGCCAGAGCGCTGCACTCGACACGCACCAACAGACCGTGCGCCGCCCTCGTCGCGTGCAAGCATGCTCACCACCGTCCTAGGAGACCGCCAGACAACCCCGTTTGCCGTCGTGCGACCCATAGCCACGGTGCGCCATTAAAATTCCCGCCGGACCCGCCTAGAGCATCGCAGCATTCCGACCGTCTCGCACTGCCCCACGCCTTGAGACCACGCCGTTGAGCTTAGCTAGGAAGCACAACACCGCCCCCTACCGTCGCCCATGCCATTAGCTCACTGTGCCGACGACTACGACGAGCTCCACCCACGCCCTTCTGTCCCCTCCTGGCACTATAAACAGAGGCCACCCCCGCTCGAATTCTTCACACCAACACACTCCTCTCTCTCTTAGAACCACCCCCACTCATTCTTGGAGCAAGGCGAGCAGCAGGTCGCCAGAATTTGGCCGGAGTCTTCCGCGGAGGAGGAAGAAAGGAGCCAGCGATTGGAGCCGCCACAGGAGAAGCCGCCGGTACCAGGAGGTTCGCTGTCATCGACTTTGTCGTTCTCCCCCGTCCCCGACCCTCGCCTCAGCACTGGTGATCCCCTGTAGACCCCCACTGACCGTGCTAGGGTTCTGTCTCGCCGGGGTTGCCCAACGAAGATGATAAGTCATGGCCGTTAGATTAGATGTTGATCGTGCGGTCCACATCACCCTGTACCGCTTCGCACCCCCTGTCTCGCTGATTGGTGAGGACAACCACTTAAACTCACCCCCGCGCACATTGTGCGCCGTGGGCCGGCCCATTTACCTTCCCACGTGACCCAGTAGTTTGAATTTAGGTTTATTCTTTTAGTTTCAAACTCAGTTTTGTACCTAGATTAAAAAAATCAACCCAGGTCAATTCACTAAAGCAAAATGCATGAAACCAATTTTGTTTGAAAGGTACTGGAATTCTTAATCCAAGCCTGTTTGATTCAATTCATTTGGAATCGTAGATCTTCTATAGTAAAAATAACAAGGCAGAAGCTTTTCTGCATACAAACATTTTTCAAAATTCAACCACAAAAGCATTTGAGTTGATTCCAACTATCAAAAATCACATTTGACTATACCCTTCTGAATATATAAAAATATCTAGGTTTAGTTGCAGAAATAATGGACAATCAATGAAATAATGCCCCATAGGAAATTCTAGTCACTTTATTTAATTAAAATAAAAAGGTTAAACCTTATTAAATTGTGACACCACTTTAAATCACATTCCCAAGTACTGAAATATGTGGTGATGACATGTGTAAACATGATCCCATGTTTTAGTTGGAAAATATTAAATCTTAAGTAGTTTTTCAATGAGTAGAAATTACTTTTCTAAAATAAAAGAAATAAAACTATTGCCTTAATCTTTGTGATGTTGGTGATGATACTAGATCATCTAGTGAAAACCTTGGTGTGATAAATAGAAGTAGTTAAGTATTGTTTGGTGATTGTGTACCTCGTATTTATTTATAGAAGCTAGTACCGACCAAGGATACGAGGAGGAATGAGAATACTACGAGAAAGAAGCCAAGGAGAACTTCAACCACTGCTCTACTCAAGGCAAGCCAACACTTGCAACTTAGCAAGCTAATCCTTGCAAGCTTATACTAATATCTTAGCAAGCTACTATCTTAGCAAGCTAAGCTAAACCATGCAAGTTTTACTTGCAAGATTACACCACTTGATACCCAATCCTAGTTTTATTTCTTTATCAAAGCTTTCTATTTTAGTTTACTTAGTGTAATGTAGATTCTAGAAAGATATGTAAAGGAAGCATAAAGAGCATAAAACTTGACGTAAGTTAGTTAATCTTGATGTCATCCTTAGGCATGAGATTGAACTTAGATCATTCACACTTGATTACTGATACGTTGTAAACGTATCTATAATTTTTGATGCTCCATGCTTGTTTTGTATATACTTTGATTTGCTTGTCTACACTTTGAGGTTCTTTTTACATGTTTTCTGGTACTAACCTATTAACAAGTTGCAACAATGCCAGATGCCTGTTTTCTACTGTTTTTGGTTTCAGAAAAGTTAGTAAAGAAATATTCTCGGAATTGGACGGGACAAACGTCAAAGTCAATTACTTCCCATGGGGAACAAGAAGTCCAGATGAGAGCTAGAGGGGCCACCCCAGGCGTGGGGTAGGTGGGACCGCACCTGGCTAGGGTTTGGTGGCCCTGTCCGCCTCCAAGTCTTGCCCCTTCGCCTATAAGAAGCCCACGACGCACAAACCCTGAGTACCGATCAGAAATCCACGAAACCGTCTATAGCCGCCGCCACCATTGTCCCTAGATCGGGGGGATCTGAAGTTCTTCCCGGCACCCTGCCGGAGGGGATATCATCCTGGAGGCCTTCTCTCCGGTATGATGCGTGAGTAGTTCCACCTTGGACTATGGGTCCATGTAGTAGCTAGATGGTTGTATCTCCTCCTTTGTGCTTTCATGTATAGATCTTGTGAGGTCCGTTCATTATCAAGATCTAATCTATTTGTAACCATGCATGTTCTGTTTGCGGTGATCCGATGGATATTGAGATTATTATGTTGGTTTGATTAATGGTTTTATCTTTATGATTCTATCATGTCTGTGTTGCTTGTGATCTTGCATGCTCTCCGTTGTTAGTGGATATCTTGGCCAAGTAGTTGCTAGTGACTCCAAGAGGGGGTATTTATGCTCGATAGTGGGTTAATGCCTCTAGTTTCCAAGGGAAGTGACAATAATCTCTTCGGTTGTAGATGTGCTGTTGCTACTAGGGAGAAAACAACGGTCTCTTGTTCATGGAACATGTGGATTGTTTACCTTACACACTTTGCTTAAAGCAGTTGTCTGTTGCTTGCAACTTAATACTGGAGGGGGTTCGGATGATAACCTGAAGGTGGACTTCTAGTCATAGATGCAGTTGGATGGCGGTCTATGTATATTGTTGTATTGCTCAATTAGCCTCATAGGATCTTTCGGACTAGTAATTGCATTGTTATGCCTTGCTCAGTTCCTCTCAATTGCCCCGGTGTAATTTGTTTACCCTTCATGCCATGTTGTTTATCTAAGGAGAGCACCTCTAGTGAACTATGGACCCCGGTCCAATCTTTACCATTGATACATCTTCACTGTTACCTGTTTACTTGCTGCAAACTACCATTACCTTCCATACCATATGTTTAATCCTTTGTTACAGCAAACCGGTGAGCTTGACAACCTCACTAATTCGTTGGGGCAAAGTCTTGAGTTTGTGTTGTGCAGGTCTCCGCGTTGCTTGCAACACTTGTGTGACGTTTCCTTCCTCCTACTGGTTCGATAACCTTGGTTTCTTACTGAGGGAAACTTGTTGTTGTGCTGCTTCATACCTTGCTCTTGGGGTTTCCAACAAAGTGTCCCACGACAAGTACTGGGCGCCATCAAGCTATTTTCTGGCGCCGTTGCCGGGGAGGCTAAGGACGTCTTCACAAGGTGAGTCCTTCACTTCCTTCCTCTTGTAACATCCCAACATTAGAGCTTAGAAATAAGCTAAACACAGGTGTGTGCATTGCGTTCATCTATAGAAAATCCAAATAATTTTTGCGCTTTTGAATAAAACTTATCAAAGTGATTGAAGCATCTCTCAACTTAATGGAATTGAAGTAGATCATCAAGTTGACTGTGATAAGTTTCAGTATGACCTTTGTTAAAACCTTATATGGGTAAACATAATTTGATCTAAGGGTAGATCAAATATAATAAAATTTAAATCATAATGCATTGCTTAATGATTGATATCTGATCCTTAAGGGATCATATCATAATATTCATCACAATAACTCATGAATACCAAGTTAAGACTACAAATAAAGTTAGAAGAATGTAATAACTAATCCTGACCTATCTTATTCTTATCTATTCTTAATATGAGTATCATGGTAATATCTAACCTTAACCCTTTAGTGAGATTAAGTAGCAAGGAAATCAAGTTAAGATCATTCACCACATATCTTTCTTTCCATAAGAATCTTTATCATATCTATTGAACCTTATTCTAATATCTATGGTTCATCAATGTTGAGTAATCAACTATTGATTCACCAATTCTTAAACTATCAATACTTGAGATATTAACTCTTGTTCTTATCATAGAATTCACCTAAAATCCTTTAAAGAAGGAGGTAGTAAAAGGTATATGGTAATGCTAGATTCAAATATCATCTATAGGATGGGAGTGTTGGAAGAGAATTAAATCGATAGGATTATTGATGGAGTTAACTCACTCCTGAAATGATAGAAGAGTACCTGAGATACAGATTACAAGGATGAATATTAAAGATATTTAATAGGAGTAATCTTATGGGATCAAGTATGTATAGGCAATGAATCATATCTCTTAATCCAATAGAGATATTAAGAAGATAATTCCAATACAACCATAATGTTGTATTGATGAAACCTGGATTAGCCGATTAGAAACCTAAACCATAAAGGATCAAAGGATTGTAATGAACATGCTTTAGTCACCGAGATTAATTGCTTATATCCAGTCTAAGTAACATTGGTGGGTAAGACATGATTGGACTCTAATGTGAGATTTTGAAGTCAAGTAAAGATAAGATTGTATGATTAAGATGACATTAGAGCAATATTGAATTATAGAGTTAGTATTTTCCTCTGGAAAAAGAGTAAACACTTGAGGTGAAGTAGGATTTGTTGTATATCTAATTATAAATACATCTACTAAAGTAATATTAGTGCTAGATGATTATGGAAGAATAGGAATGGAGTTAAATGTAGCTACTTGTTGGATTAGAGGTTATCAGCAGAAGAGTAGTTGATATAACCAAGCATGGACATGAGAAGATTATAAAAGTCTTAGTGTCAAGATCATTGGATTTATAAATGGATTTAAAAGAATAAAAGGTGGATAAGAATATTCCTAGGAAGTAAAGCTCATCATGTTAGCACATGATGATGGATATGAAGGAGTAGAATATTTAGGAAAGGAATTCCTTAATCAAAAGTCCAGAATTATGAATTATGGAAGATAGGAATTCTTGGTAAACACTAAACCCTAAATCTATGATCAAGCTTAACATCCATCTCATCTGTTGGATATATCATATTATTTCCACAATGCTTTATAGGAATATTTCCTATAGCAAATCACTTAAGCACATCTCTGTCATTTCCAATTATCATAACCATATGTGTTTAGGAGTTATCTTTTATCAAATCCTTTCCATAATACATTCCAGTTAGTAACTTTCTATTTTAAAAGGTGATATCATTAAAGATCACAAACAAAAAGACAATATGCTTAGCCATAAAATTTTATCAACAAAAGAACATAAGTATATTAAGAGCACTAAACTCTAGGGTAAGCATTTACAATTCGAACCCCAACTTCTATGTTAATTATAAAAGAATATATACATTGCTATTTCCTAAATTGATGGGAGTAATATTAACCAAATAATTTCCTTTGTATATCATGCATCAAATAATGATATATGATAATTATATAAAAATTTCCATCCAAACTATGAGTTAACTAGAATCAAATTCTATCATTAAATAAAGAAATAACATAATATAAATCCATGGTTTATACTGGATAGAAAATAAAGAAATATAACATTATTTAATAAAAGCTCACAAAATATTAGTAAATACCTCTTAATATTGTTACAATTATTTAACAAATAAAGCCTATAAAGAAAATTCAAACCAAAGATGCAAATTCAAATTTGTAAACAAAACAGAATATAGAAAAAGGTAAGAACCAGGAAAAAACAGAAGATCAAATCTGGCCCATGGCCCAATTGCCTTCTCTTTATCTACTGCTCATGAGCAGCCCGTAGCAGCCCACCTCGGCCCAGTAATCAGCCCATCTTATCTCACTCTGTGACTGACAGGTGGGACACTGCCAGGACCGCGGTTTTTTTTTGAAGAAGCTTAGGGGGTTTTGTGCAAAATGATCATCGTCGTCATCCTCACGCACACAGGCACCTGCGTGCATGCCGTCGATGCCGTCCGCCGTCGTCATCAAAATCCGACTGCCGTGATGCTTGCCGCCGACCCTAAGGGGTGTAGATAAGATCACCGCGTCCTCCTCTATCCTCTCATACCTATCTCATGTCCTCTCGCTCTCTCTATCTCTCTCTCTCGCATAGGACCCAAAACCCTAGCTCACCGGATTCGCTTGTTGTCGCTATTTGAGACCACCCCAAGACCAACTGGTGATACCACAAGCTCCGACATAGTGGACTTCGCCTACTCAGAGGAGGAATCGAGTCGGGAAGGCCGGAATTATGTGCATCGAACGCGTATGTCTGCCGCTCGCTGTTGACCATGGCGACGCTGTCTGAGCTCGCCTCTTCTCGCTGTCGTCACTACAAGCATCCTGGTGAGCCACTAGTTCTTCCAGTACCTTTTATTCTCTGTATTTCGCTCAACATCGCTTCCACCACAAGCACCCAACACCGTTGCTATTGTCCACTGTTTTTGACCATCCTCGTGACGTCATGCTCGCATCATACCATGCCTAGTCAGCCAGTTTGACTTAGTCTTTGCCCAGGTGGCGTATGATGTGGCCTAGGGCCCATCTGTCAAAGACTATGAGTAGAAATAGGCTCGGTAACAAATGAATTTACTATAATAGGGTATGTGATGTGGCCACTGGCCTACCAGTCAGTGACCTTGGGTAGGTTTAGCCTCGGTAAGAAAAGTATTCCATGTTTAGTAAATTGATAAAACAATATAAATTCAAATATCAATATTCCAGAAATGAAATAAATGATTAAATCTTGTTTGCTTAATAACTTTTGTGTTGTAATTTAGAAAAATGTGTATAATATATAAAAAAAATTAGAAAAATAAAATCTATAACATTAAACTATTATCAAACATTATTATGTTAGTTACTTAAATAATTATTATTTAATAAATATTTTATAAGTAATAAAACTTGGATAATATTGCTAAATATTAATAATATAAATAAAATATCAAAAATCTTAGAAAAATAAAAAACAATACTTTAAAACTATAATAATACATTATTATTCCACTAAATTCAATATTTATTATGTATTAATTATTTATAAGGTAATAAATCTTATAAAAATCATATCTTATTATTTATAAATCATAAAAATAAATGTAATATACCAAAATGATCACAAAAATAATACCTACATGTTAAAAAATATAATATTCCACTATTGAGTTAAATAAAAATTTAAATACTCTAATAACTTGAAGTTAAACTTATTTCCTACAAGGGTAAATAAAAATTGCTAATAATTCTAAAGATTAGCCAATAGAATATAAATAAATAATATTAGTCTGAAGTGTTGATGTTATGAAGTCATAATGGTTCAAAACAATATTCAATACAATTTTTATTAAATTATCCTTCAACCATATGTGTAGTTTATTTTCTAAAAAGAACATTAACAATTATAAAATCTTCAAGAATGATATTTTAATCAAATACAACCTTTTACCATTGTTCCACTCACAACCTTATAATGGACTGAATCGAAAGATAAACTCATGAGTAGTCACTAGTACTATGTACTTATCCACAAACTATAATCACACCTTTATAAGGAAATAAGAGATATTTTTCCATTATAAAATTAAAAGACCACTACTTAAATAGGAGAATAATCAAACCATCCATGTTTTTTAAAGTTAACTTTAGTCCACAAGACTTTCAACATAAGATTAAAGACTTTGTTATATGTTTTATAGTTATCTTTGGTCTGTTATAATTAAGTTATAAAGCATCTCAAGTCTAAGCTATTCAAGCAAGCATAATCAACCTCAACCATGTTTGATTAACCACAAAGATTGTGTAGACCTTAGAAAAGGAATCTTTTCTTCAAAAGTTATTCATTTTGCCACTTCAATCAATAACCCTTATAATAATATCTCCAACTCTTAACAAATTAAATTCAAGGAATTCTCATTATAATCAACGGATGACAATTAATCACAATCACATTGTTTCAAACTTTACTTGTATACTTAGGATTGTAAACACTTAAGTTCCTTATTAACGCCATTACTTGTAAAGTAAAATTTGAAGATAAACAATTATAATGTAAGCAATCTTGAGTAACATTTCACGTTGGTGTGTATCTCATTGTTTTATGTTATTATAATTACAGGTTGTTTCACACACACTCACAAGCCTTAATAAGAAGTAGAAGTGTGAAACTTATCTAAAAGGACAACACATTCTAAAGGAACCAATTCCAGTTTCCAAACCCTAGATCAACGTTATACACGGGATTCACGTTTATAAAGTGCATCACATTACTTATGCATAATAGAATCTTGCTTCTTTAAGCATTAGTCCTTAGCGGACCAATGATACTGATTTCAGATATTGGATCTTTTATATTGTCTCGAAGAACCATGAGTGCATAATCTTGCAATCACAAAAGGCAAGTTCACACTTGATCATGTCCTTTGGTTATTTTCTGTAAAGTATTTTACAAATCCAGTGTTGTCATCACCTGCATTTGAAAAAGGTCCAAAAAACTATTTTCATAATAATGTGATTATAGGTTATTATACCATGAGGTAATAACCAACTATGAAAGTTCCGATTGTAAATGAACATATTGTCTAGGACTTAAAAACCAATGTCTCCAGTGATTCTTCGCCGTATATCACGCGTTAAACATGAGATTTGGAATGGGACGGAGAAGTCAGATGTATCTTCTTCCTCTCGCATGTATCCGGATGTGCAGGTCATGGATGTTATCACTCGTAGCGTGCATATTAATTGGTAATTCGTAGAGAATATGCAGCATATGGGTGGGAACCCTCAACGTCCCACGATAGTTCTGGCATCTAATGGTCTGTATAAACCATTGCCATAATTCAATACGTGGGCATGGTGTACACCAAGGAGGCATGCGAGGTCGCGAAGGGGGCAGTGATTGGCTTGGATCATCTTCTAGGCCCCACATCATAGAATTGTGGACGGGAATAAGCTGCCCGGTTGTGCAACAAAGAGTTGATCTCTCATGGGTAAAATAACGCACCTCTGTAGAGTGTAAGAACTGTAACTTGTTACTCCCTCTTCCGGGAAGGAGCTGCGAACGCTGCGGGAAATGAACTCCATGAAAGTTCTAGTAAACCCATGAAGGCCGACGGACATAGATTTTCAGAATAAAAGCAACCTTTAAAGAAATGTTTATGAAAACTTGCCTACGACCTATGGTCTGTGGATGTAGATATAGTGCATCAAACACTCCTTTTCTAGTGGACTTGCTGAGTATGCTCGTACTCAACGTATCTTATTAACCCTTTCTCAATTTTGAAGCCAGTACAGACAACATCTACATCAAGTTATGCTCCAGGAATCATCATCCAAAGCTAAAGCTCTTCAATAAAGACAAGGAAGTCAACATATATGTCAACTCAAGTGAAGATGAAGTTACTGATTAGATAGGAATATATTCTCTAGCCAAAGAACCTATTTCTGTAGTGCGTTGCAATAGCAGCAATGCCAACTACTTAATTAAAATACTAGTCTTAATAGTATAATAGTTTTTGCGTTGTTTATCTTTGATTCTTCTTTGTAAGAAGTTCTTTCTCTCTCTTTAACCTAGAGTGCTCTATAGATCTTGTGTATAGAGTAATTTGTAACCTTTAGCCATGTATTGGACCCGTTGTGTTTCTGTTGTACCACTCCGAGGGATGTAATACTAGTGAACGGTGTTTCATTGGTGTTATGTCAACGACTATAGTATACTACATCATGAAGTGGTATGCTGGGTCACCACACCTCTTTACTTTGTTTTTAGTTTGCTTTGTTTCTTTTGCTTGGTTTTGTATGCCTGTTTTCAAAAAAACCAAAAAAAATATAGTCTAGTTTGGTTTGCTTGCTTTATTCAAAAACACAAAAAATTAGTTCCTGCTCTAGTTGCTGGTCTGTTGTTGTCTTGCTTGGTCATGTTTTCTATCAATGGATGGTTTCTTTGAAACTAGTTCTTATTGGCAAGGTAGGTTCACGGAAGAACAAAAGTATTATTATAAGTAACACCATTTGTCACAAAAAGGGAAACACTTATGGGAACAAATTCATAGGTTGAATACTATTGCTAGAGACGTGTCCTTTACTTATAATGCTACTTATTGCTTTGATAAAGCTTGTTGCTGCACGAGGTATAAACACCTACCATTTCAATGTGAGTATAATGATAATGTTACCATATCTTCTTATGTTAAAGGAAATTACGATTTTGATGATGTGGAACAAATTGAAGAATTTATTTCCTTGAAGGGTGCATTTGAACTTTCCAGTTTGCTTGAGAATACTGATGATGCACCTTATGAACATGAGGTTTTAGAGATACTTAAATTTTGCTTTGATAATTACAAGGGATAAAATGGCTATATTCTTGAATATTTGAATAGGTGCTTTCCACATTTGGAAGAGACTAATACCTTGCAGGAGCCTATGGAAGAAGAAATTGTTGAAACTAGAAGCTCATTAGATGAAAAAGAGGAAGAGAGTGATGAAAAAAAGGAGGAAGAATGGATCTACCCATGCCTACCTTCTAATGAGAGTAACTCTTTACACCTTATATTATTTGATTGACCCCCATGCTTACCAAAGGAGGATGAATGTTATGTTCCTATGGATCCTTTTGAAATATCTACTTTGGATAAAACATGTGGAGGTTTTAATCCCACTATTTTTGAGCTTGATAGAAATCATGTGTTTGTAGCTCATGAAAGGCCTCCTTTATGTGATAGGTATATTGTGAAGTTTATTCATGAGGCTACTGAAAATTATTATGAGAGAGGAAAATATGGTTATAAAAGTTTTCATGGTACTGAAATACCTCTCTATGTGCTGAAAGTTTTGAAGTTACTCTTGTTTTATCTTCCTATGCATGTCGCTTTGTTCTTTGTGAATTTATTTTATTACAAGATTCCTATGCATAGGAAGAGGGTTAGACTTAAATGTGTTTTGAATTTTCTTCTTGATGCTCTCTTTGACTTCAATTCATAATTCTTATGTGAGCATCTTCTCAAGCTATCAAGCCTAACTTAAAGGCGTTAAAGAAAAGTACTTGTTGGGAGACAACCCAAGATTTTCCTTGAGTCTTGGAAGTTCTTACTTCACTAATGACCTCTTCTTATCCTTTTTTTTGCTTTTTGTGCCAAGAATGACCTCTAATGAGAGGGAAGTAAGATTTGGGGAGTTGCTGTCCCGAAACAGATTTCTGTCCTCCACCAAAAAAATCGTGAGGAGGCTCTGTAACTCGGATTGAGCTCAAAATGTACGAATAAATCCACCCGTATGTTATCTAACTTTCTTTAGTTCGGCACTTTTTGATTTGAGCAACATAAGATGGTCGAAAAAATCGTTTTCTACCTGCTAGTCTGTTTTGACAGATTTCTGCCATTATTTGCATTTGCTTCTTATTGATTCCTTTTTGAGTTCTCTTCAGGTAAATTGAGATTTTTGAAGGAGTTACTACAGTAGATTATGTTTTTAGTGAAAATCCTTGATGTTTCAAAGCTTTTCCCATGGTCTAATATCTTTTGAATACACTAATGTTGCTAATGAAGATTGTGTGAAGTTTTGTATGAAGGAAAAATTTCAGGTGTAAAGAGAGAATGATGCAATGAGATGAAGAATGGACAAAAGCTCAAGCTTGGGGATGCCACCATGGTGTCACCCCAAGAAATATCCAAGAGGTACAAGCGTCAAAGATTGGGGATGCCCAAGGCATCTCCTTCTTTAGCAATAAAAAACTCAGGTCCGTCTAGACACTTCGTTTTTATTGTTTGATGCATAGTTATGTTGTTTTTGGAGCGTCTTAGTTTTAGTTTGCTTTGCTTAGGTTGTTTAGTTTGCTTGAATAAATTATTTTGGACCCCTGTTCTCGCTATGTTGTTTTCCAAATAAGTTTGCTTGGTGTTTGGAAAGGAGTAGTAAGTTCTTGCTTGAAGTGCAAGAGGAGCTTGCATTGACTGTGACTTAGACTTTAGCATGACATGCTAGGTGTTGTTTTAGCATTATGCTTATTAATTATTGTTGTAGCAAACAATTGGGATTGCTTAGTGTGCCTTGAAGAAATTATGCATTGTTTTAGCATGCAAAATCATAGTATTGTGGTATTCTCCTTTGATTTTTTGCTTGGGTTGACTTGGCACATGCTCACACCATGTTATGACTATGACAAGTCACCATTAGCCTCTATGATCATTTAGTCCTTGACTTGTAGTACCACTCTTTGCTTTGATTAGTTTTCTTTGTTGCATTGCATGATTTTGGCCATTATTGCTCTCTTAGTTGGTTGCTCCTAGTCTTTTGCTAGCCTCCACTTGTATGAGTAAGTTCTACTCATGCTTAAAAACTCCCAAGAAACCAAGTTATTCCGGAGTGTCCACTATAAACTCCTATGCATTGTGTGTTACACCATTCCAAGTATATTCTTGTTTTCAACTATCTTCCAATTAAAAAATATTTTGTTATGTGAAAACTTAGTGATTAAACCCCTCACGAACTTGATGGCACACATTATTCTTTGTCCCTAATAAACTTGAACCATTGTGACAACTTTGTTGTATATGCTTGCACTTATAAGTTGGAATTAGCAGAACCGTGCTGTCACGTGAAACGTTTTCAACATTTCACTTGTACCTTGTTGTACTCTGTTGATATCATGTTCTTTTTTCTATGGATGTCACCGGTGTGAAATAAAGAGGGGACTTGTAAGTCCATGGAGTTTGTATTCTGTGTTAGTTAAACGCCTGGGCCGCTAGCCTAAGCCATGCCTAATCATGGTGGAAACTTGCAGCATCACCATAATGAGGTATGTATGAAGCATCCTCAATAAAAAGCTATGCATATGGTAAATAAAAAGATTGCTGAGATGCTCACTGTCTGCTTGCCATGTCATTTTGGTTATGGGAAATTTCCTGTACCATGTGCAAGGGGTACCCCGTTGGCGGTTCTCAATGATATGCAAATACTTACAGTGACAAGAACTTACCTGGACCCAAAGTTGAGTATGCATGAGGTGTGTCCCTCGTATTCAAGGGACATGAGATTGCCAGCTTATACTTTGTCAAGCATATACTCCTGCTTTGCCACTTTAACCTTAACCACTTCAAGATGCTTATGATAGGGGCAATAAGGGTTAAAATCTAACAAGTACCATAATTTTTGGAAGCTCTTTTTGAAACTTGTAATCCCAGCTTCCTTTACAAAAAGGCCTTTCTTCCACTATTATTGAGTCTCCACCTTCTACCTTTAGGCACCATTAAGAGAGCATAGTTGTCATTCTGTGTGCAATGTTCCAAAGCTTATTAATTGATGCATATTATGTTATTACATGCTCTTGTGCTACTTGTTTCTAGTCACCCTTGTGAACTTTGCAGGTGTCCTATGCATTATATTGCTACTATATGAGGGACAAGTTGATTGCCACTATGCTATGTTTTCTGCACGTGAAACAAACAAACATTTTCCAATGCATGTTATTCATGATCTTTGTTTGTAGCTTGTCATGTTTCATGCATAGTTACTATGTCCTATTGTTAGCACTCCATCTTTCATGCACATGTTTAGAGTTCTTTGATCCCCGCTTTCAATGCTTGCAAATGGTTGGATCTTTATTGTGAGGGTGCATGTCACCTCAAAAATTATTCCGTTTATCACTTACCTACTCGAGGACGAGCAGGAGTTAAGCTTGGGGATGTCGATACGTTGGAAACGTATCTATAATTTTTGATGCTCCATGCTTGTTTTGTATCTACTTTGCTTTGCTTGTGTACACACTGAGGTGCTTTTTACATGTTTTTGGTACTAACCTATTAACAAGTTGCAACAGTGCCAGATGCCTATTTTCTGCTGTTTTTGGTTTCAGAAAACTTAGTAAAGAAATATTCTTGGAATTGAACGAGACAAACGTCAAAGTCAATTACTTTCCATGGGGAACAAGAAGTCCAGAGGAGAGCCAGAGGGCCCGGCCTAGGGGGCCAGACCCACACCAGGCGCGGGGGTGTAACATCCCAAAAATTACTAAACTAGAATCATCAACTCTAATCACCAAATTTAGGGTTAACAAAAACGTTTCCAATTAAAATATGAAAGCATTCATATGAGTGTGCATTAAAATTTGGATTCTTTTGAATTGCCATGATTATGTGTTTCTTTGCTTGTAAAATGATTCTTTGGTGAAATAAACATCATCTAAACAATCCCCAAACTTTTCCCAAAGACAAACAAGTCAAAATAAACAAATTAAGTGAATGGTCATTTTGGCCAATTTAACTCCCATACCTACTTTAACTATCTCTAACTTTCAGAACTTAACAGAAACATGTTTGGATCTTTGCACCCCTTGATAGTACTCATAACAAAATACCAAGGCCCACCTTGTGATCATCCAGAAACATTCAAATGCATAGTTTAAATGACAGTTTAAAATTGAATCTATTTCATATGGGAAGATCCCACTTTTGCAAAAAACCCTCAAACCAACTCAACTTTCAAAACCCAAGCATCTACAGACTCACCATAACATGCCCCACTGTAGGCTAGCCATCTATGATAGTGTGCAGTGATTCTGGCCTAACTTGTTCCCTCTCTGGACACCACTAGCCTCAGTAGATCATCTAGCAAACTTAACTAAGCTCTAGCCCCACTGTAGGCTGGCCATTGTCATCAATGGTGAGCAGGCCGAGTGCACCATTGTCACCCCAGTGTTGACAGCAATCTAGGAGAATAACTAGCCATTCCAACCTTGTCTAGGAGGTAGCCCATGCCTCACCGCCCCCTCTCAACCAGCCACGCCGACCATGCCGACGCCAAGACCGCAGCAGAGCACGCGCTGTTCCCACGCAACCCGACCAACTCGAGCCCTCGCCCCCGCCAGCATGCACCCCACCGTCCCAGGAGACCGCCAGACATGCCCATTTCACCACCCGTACCTTGTAGCCACCGCTCGCCGCAGAGTTCGCCGCCTCTGCCTTGCAAAGCATCGAGCGTTCCCGACCGTTTTCCACCGCCCCTACAAGCGAATTTACACCTTAGAGCATCGCCAGGAGACCACCGATCGATCGCCACCCTCGGCCATGCCTCTAGCAGCCCGTAGCCGTGTCGCCACCGTCGCCTGCCCATCCCTCTCGGTCTCATCGTCGATCCTATAAAAGGAAGCCACCCCTAGTCGATTTCTTCACACCATTTCACTCCCCTCACCTCACTGATCGTTCCACCCCATTCCCGGAGCAAGGCGAGCAGCGCATCACCGGAATTTGGCCGGAGCTCGCCGCTGCAGAGGAGAAGAGGAGCCTTTGATTTCGTCCACCCTAGGAGGAGCTGTCGGTACCAGGAGGATCGCCGTCGTCGACTTTGTCGTTCGCCCGCATCGCTGACCGTTGCCTGAGCCCCGGTGAGCCTCCCACGACCCCCACCTGTCGCGTTAGGTTTCTGTCTCGCCGGCGCTGCCCGACATGGACGATGAGTAGCAGCCGTTCGATTAGACTTAGATCGTGCGAATGAGATTGCCCCGTACCGCTTCGTGTTTAAAGACTCGCTGACTAGTAGACATGCCCTGTCAGTTGCGCACCGTGCCGCGGAGTGACACTGGGCCGGCCCAATAACCCTTCCCGCGCAGCCCAGTCGTTTGAATTTAGCTTTTTCCATTTTAGTTCAAACATAGTTCTGTACCTAGTTTCAAAAATCAACTCAGCTCGATTCACTGAACCAAATTGAATGAAACCAATTTTTTTAGAAAGGTTTTGAAATGCTTAATCCAAGCCCATTGGATTCAAATCATTTGAATCTATATATCAACCTTGGTAAAAATAACAAGGCAAAACCTTTTCTGCATTCAAACATTTTTCAAATTTAAACCATAATAGCTTTTGAGTTTTTTCCAACTCTCAAAAAATCATATTTGATCATACCTTTCAGAATACATAAAAACATATGGTTTTACTTACAGAAATAATGTTCAAGTAATAAAAGAATGCCACATAGGCATTTCTAGTCATTTATTTTAATTTAAAATAAAAGGTTAAATCTTATTAAATTGTGACACCACTTTAAATCACATTCCCATGTACTAAAATATGTGGTGATGACATGTGTCAACATGATCCCATGTTTGGTTTGGAGAATATTAAATCTTAAGAAGTTTTCAATGAGTAGAAATTACTTTTCTAAAAATAAATAAATAAGACAAATGCTTTAATCTTTTAATATTAGTGATTATGCTAGATCATCTATAGAACCCTTATGTGTGATGATTGAAAGTAGTTAAGTATTGTTTGGTGATTGTGTACCTCGTATTTATTTATAGACGCTAGTATCGACCAAGGATACGAGGAGGAAGGAGGATACTACGAAGAAGAAGCCGAGGAGAACTTCAACCACTGCTCTGCACAAGGAAAGCTAGCACTTGGAATTATGAAAGTTAGGTAACCTATTCCATGCACTAAGCATTCTTGGTTGGACACATTTGATGATACTCAATCCTAGTTTTACTTGCAAGCTTTATACTTTATTTCTTTATCAAACCTTTTCTTAGAGTTTACTTAAGTGACTTGTAGATTCTAGGAAGATAATTGAAGGCTGCATAAAGAGCATTAAATTTGGCCTAAGCTAGATAATTTTGATGTCATCCTAAGGCATGAGATTGAACTTAGTTAAACTCCACTAGTTTACTACCCCTCATTAGTACTTACCCCCACTTGTAGATGCTAGTGCTAAGCATAAAAACTTGATTCAACTTTAGATGGGAATACTTGGTGAAAAAATGGTTATGAAAACCTTGGAATGATGGATCATTCTATTGAGATGTTTTGACATGTGTTTCCGAACACCAGATGATTTGTATGATGCAAATGTTGAGGCATGAGCCTTAGCCCTTTATAAAACTGATGGTTGTTTGGATGCGATACCATTCCAATTTTACCATACAACCACAATACCCGAGATTTGGGTAGGGCTTGACTGGAAACTTATATACCTTAGTATTGGTTCCCTCACGGCCAAGGTCTGAGCTCAGGCTACCTTGTGAAGATTGTCCACCTGTGCAGTACCCAAGATGACAGTTGGTCATGGTTGGGAGGCCAAACTCACAGAAGAGGTGCCTATACTAGGGCGTGTAATCGAAAGGTTAGGATTGATTATCCGCATACTGAGTATGGTAAATTCAGGATTTTTTCCTGACGGATGTATCGAATGTTGTGGTGAAAGTGTACAATCTCTACACTGTGTCAAACTATTCGAATAGCCGCGTCCGCGGTTATGGACAGTTGGAGTGGCCATACTGTTCCCCCGTCAGATGTTTTCAAAATGACAAGTGAAATGAATTGAGACTTTGACTTGACCACAACAGAGTTGTGATATGAAATACAAGTTCCCATTTAGGTGTTATAAAACTTCAACTAGCCTTCTTCTTTTCTAAACTTAGTAGAGGTAAATCTGGATTTTTGCAAAACAACCCTAGAGCTTAGTGTCCTACTACAAAAACCCCTTCACTTGTTAGTATTAGTTTGCGAGTACTTAAAGAGTACTCATGGTTTTGTCCCTGGCTATTCCCATGGCCAGACTATGAAGAGGAGTACCAGGAAGATGGACCCCAGGAAGGTTACGACAACTAGGATCATCTCCCATCGTCAGCATTCCCTGTGACCCCGAAGATGGAGCTTAGCCTACGCTATCGTTATTATTACGTATTTCCGCTGCTTGATTTGTATTAAGAACTAGATCATGAGATCCTTATTTGTGTAAGAACTTATGTATGGTTTGTAATAGATGATGTACCGTGGTATTCAAATCTGTCATGTCTCGTAAAAATGGTAATCCTGGGATTGCAATGTATGGCATAACAGGAATCTATGATTAAAAATCCAGGTGTTGACAGGGGTAGGTGGGCCCATGCTTGGCTAGGGTTTGGTGGCCCTGGCTGCCTCCCGGTCTCGCCCCTTCGCCTATAAGAAGCCCCCGATGCAGAAACCCTGAGTAACCGATCAGAAATCGACAAAACTGTCTGTAGCCGCCACCACCATCGTCCCTAGATCGGGGGGATCTGAAGTTCTTCTCAGCACCCTGCCAGAGGGGAGATCATCCCGGAGGCCTTATCTCCGGTATTATGCGTGAGTAGTTCTACCTTGGACTATGGGTCCATGTAGTAGCTAGATGGTTGTATCTCCTCCTTTGTGCTTTCATGTATAGATTTTGTGAGCTCCGTTTATGATCAAGATCTAATCTATTTGTAATCATGAATGTTGTGTTTGCGGGGATCTGATGGATATTGAGATTATTATGTTAGTTTGATTAATGGTTTTATCTTTATGATTCTATCATGTCTATGTTGTTTGTGATCTTGCATGCTCTCCGTTGTTAGTAGTTATCTTGTCCAAGTAGTTGCTAGTGGCTCCAAGAGGGGGTATTTATGCTCGATAGTGGGTTCATGCCTCTAGTTTCCAAGGGAAGTGACAATAATCTCTTCGGTTGTAGATGTGCTGTTGCTACTAGGGAGAAAACAATGGTCTCTTGTTCATGGAACATGTGGAATGTTTACCTTACACACTTTGCTTAAAGTAGTTGTTTGCTGCTTGCAACTTAATACTGGAGGAGGTTCAGATGATAACCTGAAGGTGGACTTCTAGTCATAGATGCAGTTGGATAGTGGTCTATGTATATTGTTGTATTGCCCAATTAGCCTCATAGGATCTTTCTGACTAGTAATTGCATTGTTATGCCTTGCTCAATTCCTGTCAATTGCCCCGCTGTAATTTGTTTACCCTTCATGCCATGTTGTTTATCTAAGGAGAGCACCTCTAGTGAACTATGGACCCCGGTCCAATCTTTACCATTGATACATCTTCACTGTTACCTGTTTACTTGCTGCAAACCACCATTACGTTTAATCATTTGTTACAGCAAACCGGTGAGCTTGACAACCTCATTGATTCGTTGGGGCAAAGTCTTGAGTTTGTGTTGTGCAGGTCTCCATGTTGCTTGGAACACCTGTGTGATGTTTCCTTCCTCCTACTGGTTCGATAACCTTGGTTTCTTATGGAGGGAAAGTTGCTGATGTGCTGCTTCATACCTTGCTCTTGGGGTTTCCAACGAAGCGTCCCACGACAAGTATTGGGCTCCATCAATTACCACCCCTTCTTAGTGTTCACCCTCACCTGTAGATGCTAGTGCTAAGCATAAAACTTGATCACTTTAGATGGGAATACTTGGTGAAAATGGTTATGAAAACATTAGAATGATGAGTCATTCTACTGAAATGTTTTGACATGTGTTCTTAAACACCAGATGATTTTGATGATGAAAATGTTAATGAATGAGCCTTAGCCCTTTAGAAAACTGATGGTTGTCTGGATGTGATACCATTCCAATTTTACCGTACAACCACAATACCCGAAATTTGGGTAGGGCTTGACTAGAAATTTATATACCTTAGTATGGGTTCCCTTGCGGCCAAGGTTTGAGCTGAATCTACCTTGTGAAGATTGTCCACCTATGTAGTTCCCAAGATGACAGTTGGTCATGGTTGGGAGGGCAAACTCATAGGAGAGGTGCCTATACTAGTGCGTGTAATTGAAAGGTTAAGAATTATTATCCGCATACTGAGTATGGTGAATTCAGGATTGTTCCTGTCGGATGTATCGAATGTTGTCGTGAAAGTGTACCACCTTTGCAGAGTGTCAAACTATTCGAATAGCCGCGTCCGCGGTTATGGACAGTTGGAGTGCAGATAGAATTAGGTAAAATAAAATAGATGGCAAAGTCCTAAATTAGACCAAAGTAATTATGTCTGCTAGAATAAGAAAAAGAGCTTCTGAATTGATCTCATCCTTTATAATATAATAAATTTATTTGTTTCTTCAGTAATAACTTAATCTTGGAATAAAATACTTGTTGGCCATACTGTTCTATCGTTAGATGTTTTCTAAAATGACTTGTGAAATGAATCATGACTTTCACTTGACCAAAACAGGGTTGTGATATGAAATTCAAGTTCCCACTTAGGTGTTATAAAACTTTCAACTAGATTTATTTGCTTCTGAACTCAGTTAAGGTAAGTCTGGATTTTTGAAAAACAACCTAGAGCCTAGTATTTCCTACTCAAAACCACTTCACTTGTTAGTATTAGTTTGCGAGTACTTAAAGAGTACTCATGGCTTTGTCCTTGGCTATTCCCATGGTCATACTTTGAAGAGGACTATTAGGAGGATAGACCGCAGGAAGGTTATGACAACTAGGATCAGCTCCCATCACCAGCATTGCTTGTGACCATGAAGATGGAGACTCGCCCATGCTACCGTTATCATTACGTTATTCCGCTGCTATGATTGTATTAAGACTAGATCATGTGATCCTTTATTTGTTGTAAGACCTTATGTATGGTTTGTAATGGATGATGTACTATGGTAACAAATCTGTTATGTCTCGCAAAAATGGTAATCCTGGGATTGCGATGTATGGCATAACAGGCATCTGGGATTAAAAATCCGGTTGTTGACAGATGCTAAGCTCTACCATGTCGAATTGAAACTTCAAAATTTTCTTATGGAGGAATTTCTTCTCATCTTTCAACTCAAAACCAGTTTTAATCAAGAAACCAACTCTACCATCGATGTCATTGACCTTTTTCTCGAGGTCTTTGCTCATCATCCAGTAAGAGTCAATCCCTTCTCCAATAGTTTCAACACATTCTTTTGAAGCTTTTTCCAATTCATAGATCTTATCATGAATCTCATCTTGCTGCACCTTCTTAGGATTAAGAAGTGACGGACTGAGAGGTTTATAATAAGATCCTAGTTTGTGATGATAGGGATTAGGGAGATACTCATCCTTGCTCTTTCTCTGCTCTGCTTGCCTCATCATCTCCATCCTCTATGGGAACATGTCCTCCCAATTTGGGAGAGGCTTGATCTTCGAGCTGGATGACGATGATGCTTCTTTAGATTCTACTTTTTTGATCATCTTCACGGGCTTATCTTATTTCTTGCTCCAAATCTTGTTGACATGGAAAGGCTGCATCGCTTTGCTGCACGGATATTGTTAGAAGGGACTTGTATAGGGATGGCGATGATTTTTCGAGGCTGGAGGCTGTAGCTCTGTGAAAACTTAATAAAAAGGTTAGATGCAATCAGCTTTAAAAAGGGAGGTAAAAACCCTAGCCGCCGTCCATAACGAGCAACTATACGGGCGCGGCCCGTATAGGTCCCGCCTTATAGTTGTGAACCGACTTTAGATTTTATTTCTATGGCGGTACCAACTATACGTCCAAAACTATACTAGCGGGAATTTTATTCCCATTGTATAGTTGGTTATTAAACCTTCTGTCGCCTGGAATAAAATTTTAGAGATGATATAGATTACTATACGACCGGAATTTGTATTCCCGCCGTATAGTTGGTCGTTAAAACTTCTGGATCCACCAAAAATTACCTGCTTCTTTGAGAATTCTTTATTATTCTGAAACTTAATGAAATACCAAGTTCTGACAGAAAAATGACAGCTTAAATTTTTGACCAACATTAAGATCCATTGAACGGGGTTTTAGCATAAGCAAACTTCTTCTACTTCACTAGTGGTTGAAATGTTCCTTATTCAACAGAAGCTTAACTAAAACTTAATTGAAAATTTAAAACTTACTCAAACCTTTATTTCACATGGGTTGCCTCTCATGAAGCGCTCTTTAATGGTCAATAGCTTGACCGTGGTGTTGCTCATTTTGTCTCGATTTTATCCTTCTTGCAGTTTCCATTCTTTGTATATCTTTGATTAATCACCTATACTGGGGTGATCACACGTATGGTGACTACACTTATATCTTCTTTTGCTCGGTAATGCTTCAAGCATTGTCCATTCACCACCCAATAAAGGGAGGGTGTTTTTCCCTAGAGCTTTACTGCTCCCGATGAATAAGCTTCTTCAACTATATAGGGGCCTTCTCACTTTGATCTGAGCTTTCCTGGAAACAACTTAAGACGAGAATTATGGAGCAACTCCTAGTCTCCACTTTTAAAGACCTTATTTTCAATTTTTCTATCATGCCATCTTTTTACTTTTTATTTAAACAATCTAGCATTTTCATAAGCCTCACTTCTAAACTCATATAAAGCATGAATATCTAATAAACATTTTTATCCTACTGCTTTAAAATCATAGTTTAAGTTCTTGATCGCCCAAAAAGCTTTGTGTTCCAATTCTAAAGGTAAATGGCATGCCTTAGCGTAAACCATCTTATATGGTGTCATACCCATTGGATTTTTAAATGCAGTACATTATGCCCAAATAGTGTCATTTAACTTGTATGACCAATCTTTCCTTGATTTGTCCACCGTCCTCTCGAGTATGGTCATCCACTTCATCACTCGTTTGAGGATGATATGGTGAAGCAACGTGGTGAGTTACTCCATATTTGTAGATGATTTTCCTGAAAGTTCCTTTCATAAAATGAGAACCACCATCAGCGATTAAAAATCTAGGAACTCTAAACCTGGGGAATATGACATCCTTGATCATATTCACTAAAGTAGCTGCATCTTCATGGCTTGTTGGAATAGCTTCAACCCACTTAGTGACATAATTGACAACAACAAGAATATGAGTGTAACCATTTTATTCTAAAAAAGGTCCCATGTAATCCATTCCCCATACATCAAAGGTTTCAATTATAAGACTATAATTCATTGCCATCTCTTGTCTTCTACCTATATTACCCCTTTTTGGGCAAGCATCAAAATGTTCTACATACCTGTGTGCGTCCTTGAACAAAGTGGGCCAATAGAATCTGGATTGAAGTACCTTTGCTACAGTTCGCTTGCCTGCATGATGTCCTCCATACAGGTTGTCATGACAATCTTGCAAAATTGTATTCATTTCATGGTTAGGAACACACTTCCGAATCATTCCATCAGGTCCATGGCGATATAAATATGTATCATCCCAAAAGTAATATTTAAGATCATTAAAGAATTTCATTCTTTGATTTCTTTTCATACCAGGAGGTATAAATTTTCCTGCAAGATAGTTAGCATAATCCGCAAACCAAGGATCAGCGATTTTAACATTTGCTAAATATTCTCCCTGAAATGACTCATTTATAGGTACAGGGTCAGTAATTTTTCCTTCCATCCTAGAGAGATGATCTGCTACCGGATTATCCTTACCCCTCCTATCTACTATTTGCAAATCATATTCTTGCACTAATAAAACCGATATAATCAACCTGGGATTCACATCCTTTTTCATAAGGAGATGACACAAATCTTTGTGATCTATATGAACTATTACCTTAGAATTAAGGATGTAAGATCTAAATTTGTCACAAGCAAAAAAATATAACTAGGAACTCTTTTTCTATAGTAGCATAATTTTTCTGATTATTATTAAGGGTTCTACTAGTGTAATGAATAACATTTAAATTCTTTCCGTCTCGCTGTCCTAACATAGCTCCTAAGGCATAGTCACTAGCATCACACATTATTTTGAAAGGTTCATCCCATTTTGGAGATTGCATGATAGGTGCTAAAACTAATTTGTTTTTAAGGTTTTCAAAAGCTGCAATGCAGTCATGATCTAAGTAGAACAGAGTTTCTTTCTCAAGAAGGTTGGTGAAAGGCATAGCTATTTAGCAAAATCTTTTATAAAACGCTTGTAAAAACTTGCATGTCCCAAAAACATTTTTAAGTTGTTTATGTCCTGAGGCATTGGAAGATTTTCTATAGCATTTTTATTAGTCTTATTTATTTCTATACCCTTTTCCGAAACCTTATGCCCCAAAACTTTACCTTCTCTTTCCATGAAATGGCATTGTCCCCAATTCAAAACCAAATTTGATTGCCTGCATATCTGCAAAACTTTGGTTAAATTTTAGAGGAAATTATCATAAGTTGTTCCAAAAACAACGAAATCATTTGTTATAACTTCCATAGTCTTCTCAATAAGATCATCAAAGATTTTTAAAACACATTCTTGAAAAGTTGCAGCTGCATTACATAAGCCAAACGGAATGAATCTATAAGCATATGTGCCATTAGGACAAGTGAAAGTTGTTTTATCTTTATCTTTTGGTTGTATAGAAATTTGAGAATATCCTAAATAACCATCAAGAAACAGAAATAAGAATTATTACAAAGTCTTTCTAAAATTTATCCATAAATGGTATAGGTTTATGATTTTTCTGTGTCTCACGGTTTAGTTTCGTAAAACCAATGCACATGCGATATCCAACAATAGGTCTTACAGGAACTAGCTCACCATCCTCATTCATAGCAGCATCAAGACCCCCTTGTCTTGGTATGCAATGAGCAAGGCTAACCCATTTACTATCAGAAATAGGATATATTATGCCGGCATCTAATAAGTGTATACCTTCTTTTCTTACTACTTCCTTCATTTTCGGATTAAGCCTTCTCTGTGTGTCAACTATAGGTACATACATCATCATCAAGCATGGTAATCTTATGTGTTACAATAGATGGATATATTCCTTTAATATCACTTAGAGTATATCCAAATCCTTCATGATGCTTGATCAAGACAGAAATGAGTGTTTGTTTTATTTTCTGATAAATTTTTACTAATAATAAAAGAACATTTATTTTCATTATCTCAAAATCATACCTCATATCGTCTGGAAGTTGTTTCAATTGAATTGGCGGAGGTTCTTCGTCTCCTTTTATTACCAGTTCTTCATAGTCATGTGGATTTTGTTCTTCCGGAACTGAATCAAGGTAATCATCCATGTCTTCTATTTCCTCATCATCTGGTACCTCCTCCCAATTAATTAGGCCCCTCTCTAATTCATCTTGCGGAGTGCTGAAATGAATTGCGGTTAGCTCGGCAATCGTTTTCCCTTCCTTGATATCTTCTTCTTCATATGGCCTCTTCTTTAGTTTGGCGAAGTGGAATGTCATTTCCTCTTCTCCAAACATCATTGAAATAGTATCCTTCTTATTATCAATTAGAGTTTTGGTTATGGAGACAAAAGGCCTTCCTAAAAGAATAGGACAAAAAGAATCTCGAGGCATATCAACAATATGAAAATCAGGGGGGTACATGAGTGCTCCAATAAAGACATAGATATTTCCAATAACACTTTCCAGTTTTATATTAGTTCTATTAGACAATTTAATAACAGTGTCTACCAGTTCCACATCTGGATTATTTAAATTGTAGCGAAGTTCCTCATAAAGTGATGAAGGCATAATGTTTATAGTGGAAATCGGCTCACAAATTCTGTATAAGAAAGTTTCTCCACAATCTATAGGAGTCATAGGCTTAGAAGTTTTGTTACCTCGTACCTTACCTTTGATGAATTCTTAAGTTTCAAGGTCTAGTGTAAGCACTTCATTATCCATTGTTCGTGCTTCCATAAGGTCCTTCAATATAACAACATTTGCATTGGTAGAATGGGGGTTCTTTTCTGGTTTCTTTAATCGTCTCTTTATGCATTCTTCCTCTCTACACTCTTTCTTGATATTCTTTTGAATAGGTTCAGAGTAAAACTCTACCATTGGTGCACTTTATCTTGCACGCTTCTTTTATTTGAGGGGTTTATAGGGTTTCCATTCTGTAGGTACCTGTAGATGCCCTGCATAATTCTCAATAATTTTCTTTACTGAGTAAGAATCAATATCGAGGGTTTTAATCATCACACACGTCCTTTCATCTGCAAGAAAATTGTTAACACAAGCATATTCAGAAGAACTATTCATAATGCTCTCCTCATTTTTAAGATTTTTTGTTGTCCCCCTCATTTTCATTATTAATTTCCAGGCTTCGTCATAGGTATAAGATAGAAAACTACCATTAGAAGGGGTATCTATGCTCGATCTATTATTATTATTGGGCCCTCCATAAAAAGTGTAAGTGATTAACCGATCAGGCAAACGATGATGGGGACAATTATCTAGATAGCTTTTATACCTTAGATAGCCTTCATATAAACTCTCATTAGGATTATTTTTTAAACTGATAATAGTACCTCTCATCCTGTGAGCTTTGCTTTCTGAGTAATATTTTGATAGGAAATTGGTTGTCAATTCCAGCCAAGTCCTTGGTGCTTCTATACAAAAAGATCTATACCAGTTGCAATCATTATTAGAGAGAGTTTGTCTAAACAACTAGACTTTAATCTTATCAAGATTACAGTCATCGAATATAAAGTAACCAAAAACATCTTCAAAGAATTATAAATGTCCATATGGACTCTCTTCATCGGTTCCTGCAAATTTCTTAGAGTGTAGAAGTTCAAATAGTAAAGGATGGATCTCAATTCCACCTGGATTTATGCTTTTGTTTACAGTTATAAAAGCGTCCATGGGCATACCCATTTTCCTTACTGCCTCAAGATGGATTAAATGCTGACTATTGTCCATTTTTATGGTCCTGCAACATAAATAAAAGATTAGTACAACGAAAGTAAATAACTAAAAGTAAAGTTACTTATAGCGCTAAGCTCCCCGGCAATGGTGCCCGAAAATAGCTTGATGACTACAAGTGCACAGATCGTTTGTAGCTAGTTTTGAAATAAAGATATCGATCCCACAGGGAGAAGTAGGCGAAAGACTAAAATGCTTTTAACTAAAACTAAACCAAGTAATTAAGGAATAATTTTTAGATGCAAGAAAAGTAGAATTGTTTTTGGGTTTTTGATTGAACAAAGCAATTAAAGTAAAGTAAAACTTAATGAAGAAAATAAGAATCGCGTATATAAGAAATCTTGGAACCGCAATAGGGAAAAAGACATTCTCGGGGAGTGGTGGATACACCGTTAGCAATTTAGACTGGTCAATTAAGATTATCATAACAAATATTCTCTGATATGTTGTGAATTTATACAAGATCTTGTATCAATTAAGATCTAGATGGGATGGATGGAGATGTTGGTGATGCAACGGTTGATGAAGATGGAGATCGATGCCTTGGCCTCCCTGATATGCGTAGGGCGAAGATGGCTCCCTTGGGAAAGTTCCCCCTCCAGATCCCTTCCTGATGTGAGGTTTTCGGTGATTTATAGGTGTTCTTTATGTCATCTTTGTGATCTAGTTGCACGGGGTGAAACTATTTGAGGAGGCGGTGGCGGCGCCAACTATACAGCGGGAACTATATGGCCGGAGAAAATACTTCCGCCATATAGTTGGTCGTTATACCTTCTATATGCTTCAATCGCTTCAGGTTTTCTTCTAGTGTTATTGATATTTCCCAAATTAGCGATTTACGTTGTTTTTGACTCCTTTTTGCCCCAACACAACTGCTCCAAGAATTGTGTCCATTGTATCCATCATCTGTCCTGATCCTGGTGAAAATAGACATAAAAGGTACATGCGAACGCCGTAAAATACCATGAACCTACAACTACAGTGCAAAATAATAATATAAAATATGATGCAAATATGCACTCATCAGATGTTCAGTTTGATCTACCGACATAAGCTCTGGCAGAGTCGGATCTCCCAAAGCATATGAGTCGGCAATTCTGATAGTGTCGGCCAACATAGTTGGCATGTCTCTCTATAGTCTTTGACATAAGAGACTTGCATATCTGCATCCTTGCGCAAACCATGCTATTGCTTGAGACTCAATTACTCCTTCACAGGAGTTCCTCAGGTTGCACCACCAAGTTAGAAACTCTCAGTCGGTCTCATTCGGTCTCTGCTTGCACATGGTGAGCTGTTGAGGCCTATTTGGCCTCTCATACGTACTTATGAAGTTTATCACAAACATCTCCTCGAAATCCAACCAGCAGTTGATACTTCCAACTGGAAAGTTGTTCAACCAAACTCTCGCTGGTACTTCCAACATTTGCGGCACATATCTTACTGCCCATCTAAGGTTGCCTTCTGTAATTTTCACTGTGGTAGCATAAGCAATCAACCAATCTTGTGGCTTTGTGCTTCCGTTATATAATTTTGTTCCTCTTGGCAACTGGAAGTTCGACACATGTGGCTCCCTCATGATCCGAGGTCCAAAGCATGCTGGACCCGGAGGACCTTGTTCTTCCAACAACTCATATCTGTATATTCTATCAAATTCCAACCTTGCATCATCCGGCTGCAAGTTTCTGTTTCCCACTCTCTCTCCTATCACATGGTGATTTGGTCTGGCAAATCTGGAATTCTCCATTTCTGAAGAACCATCATTGTATCTGTTCTGTTCTGGATTTTGCGGAACTGGTCCTACACCCCGTTCTTGCTGGGGTTCACATCTCGGTTGGTTCTATTGCGGAGGATGTTGCCCTCGTCTAGCTACGCTGGCTGGGATTACCCTGCTCGTTGTTTCCTTGGCTTCCATTGCCATGATCGGGGTTTCTATTCCCACTATTACATCGGCTTACATTGCCTTGGTTCACATTTGCTTTACTAGCCACTTCCGGATCATAGGGAACCATTTGCTTATCCCTTCTTCCCAAGGTTACCGCCATATCTTTCCTTGTACCTCTGCCGGGTGAAGATGCTGCCGTAGTTGATACTACCGGGGCACCTCCAACCGAATGAATGATACGAGAACCTCTGGGTCTTACCGGTTTTTTTTGAGCAATTCCTCATTCTGCTAGTTTGCTATACGCACCACCTCAATGACTCTTCCTTGTTGCCTCTGCCGGGATTCATCAGTCAGGCCATCTATCTCGGCAGCTGCTGCATCTTGAGCCCTGAGTCTTTTTGCAGGTGTGTTATACCTCGGCAACCCTGGGTCAGCCGACTCACCCTGCCTAGACACATGTTCCTTGTTGATATCACTAAGGAGATTCTTTCCTTTCAACCTTACACCATCCATGCGGGTTGGTCTAGTATTAAGCTTGTTTGCCCTAGCATACTCACACAACATGATGTTAAGTGACTGTTGCGCTGCTGCTACTCTCTTAGCTCAATCGAATACTTTCAATCGAGTCTCCTCTAGCTCGTCTTGTGCCTGAGCCATGTCTACAATGGAAGCTACAGATGTAGTTAAGCTTTCTATCGCTTCCTGCAAGATGTTCTCTAGCCTTTCTAACGGAGGGCCCCTCATACGAGGTACCCTATGAGTGACATTACCCGTGCCTGTCGGGTTTGCTACTGCTGGATATGCTGTCGTCGGATATTTGCTTGGGACGGCTCCTGCACCTACGGCTGGTGTCGTCATCATCACCTCGGCGCTGCCTGCGGGGCGAGTGATACGCGTACTGGTAGTAGCGCTGAGGGGAGCCTCTCCCGCGAGGATGACTCGCTACGGGTAGACACAGGAGATGTTGACATCGACGTAGACCTTGTGCGCTCCTAGGTTGATGAAGAACCGGTTGCACGGAGGAAATCACCTAGCGAAGTGATGCGCGTTATCACTGACATAGTCCCACATATCAAAGCACCACACCATCCCGGAGATGATGCGCTCACTGGTGGCAATGAAGTTTCCCATTTTGATATTGACTCCAGATAGCACCATTGCTGGCCCCATGATGGGCGCCAACCGTCGTGGTGGTGGCACGGCAGATGCCATGGGTAGGCTAAAGTTGGGGCCAATGTGCACTAGTGGGATCCAGGGAGGTATGATGTATTGGTTTCTACACACGAAGAACTCACTCTCGATCTTTACTTTGATCAATAGTGGTCACACTTGCGCCTTGAGCTATATCCGAGAGAGGAGGAAGAAGCTCTCACCTAGTCTCTAAGTGTAAAATGAATCGATCCCCCCTCTAGGAGGTCTTGACTCACCTTATAAAGGGGTGGCCAGGTTACATTAGGGCTGACATGGATGGCATATTCCCCAAATATGCTCATCCCAAAGAGGTAATTCGGTGGGAGCCTTTCCCTGTCTCCCTTGTATCGACGGCAAAAACCTAGAGCCCACGACATGTGAACGTTGGACTCTAGGACTGTCACCTCCGTGACGCTTCTTCTGCCCTTCTGTCTCTCTGACCCTTGTCTATAGATCTTGCCTCTGTGTAGATTCCTGAGGGAGAGACAGAGTGCTATGTTGACTTTAGGGCTCGCTCTATCCTTCTCGAGCAAGCCTCCTCATGACTCGGCCTCGTACAAGATTCCTCGGCCAAACTTATACCTTCAAGTAAATAACATAGTAGACATCGTGCCGACATACCTTATATGTTGACCGAGCCAAGCCTTAGTTGTTTTACTCAGGGTAACCCGAACGGCCCTCAAATAACTCGGCCGGGTCATTCTTTGACCAAGTCAACACCTCGGTGCGCTTTGCCCTTTTAACTTAGCTTGACCCTACCTGGGGTCATCCCCCCAACAGGAATGACTTGCAAATTACGGATTGTCCGGCGGTAGGGAAGACGGTTACGGATTGACCGCCAAAATGAGTTTGTGAACTCAAATTTCGCGATTTCTACAGAAAAACTTGATGGAAAACTCCATATCTGAGGGAAAATGATGGAATTAGTCCATGGGAATGCAGGGAAGGTGGATCAACAAGTTTGGCAAGTAATCCATGAATCAAAACCTACCAAAATGCATTCAAATCATAGATCGATCCAAAACACGAAATTGGTCTATTTTTGGTGGAATTTTTGAATTTGTGGGGGAAAATTCCAAATCGATGAGGAATCCGTGGAAACCAAAAGCTGCTGATACCAGATGATATGGTGTACCCTCTTGGGTGGCCCGATCTTCATGCATTTCATGGTAAAATCGATGGGAAAAGCGAGGGAAATGGAGAAGGTAGCGGAAGCGAACACACACCTCGCGGAGAACACGATGAACACACACAAACACAAACACGATACAAGACCTATTGCTCCCCCCGGCGGACACCAATCCGATAGAATCCTTGCAAGGAAAGATCGGTCAACAAGCTCCCGTCAAACCCACATCAGATAGGGAAAACACCTTGGAGAGGATCTTGATAACTTTACTAGAGAAAACTCAAAGTAAAGACCTTGTATAACTAAGGATGCTCAAAGGCACAATCCATAGAGGTGGGTGATGATAGGGTTCCCTCATGAAGGGAATGAGACATAACTAGAAGTGATCCATCTAAGGGGGTTTCTAGTCTATCATCTATGTCTTAGGGATACATAAGGGGTGGGGGCTCTATTTATAGGACAACCACTAAACAAGGTGATGGGGATATTCCGAGTGGGGTATACCTAGCAGGACGTTCCCTACTGGATCATACACTCAGCGAGTGGGCCTGCAAGATGGCGATTGGATCACGACCCAAGAAGGAGCTAGGCGACTGAAAGCTAAAGTCCCAAAGCGTAGCTAGTCCTTGTCGGATTAGGTCAAACCTCTCTGAGTCCTTATCCTAGCGAGATATCCTTATATAAACCTCCCTAGGGTACACATAGCACTGACATTCCATCATACACCCCATCGACTCGTCGCCTAGCTGTCGAGCTCGCCCACTGTAATCTCTTGATAATACAATCTAGCAGGAGTAGGTATTTACCCTCCGGGAGGCTGAACCTGGTTAAAACCTTGTGTCTCCGTCCTCATCTCACACCGTAGATGGCTGGCCGCCCTTGCCCCTTATTCTACTACTCGCTGCCAATCGCAACATCTGCTATGGCCATTCCCACGATAGTGGTGCCCACCCTGGGGCCTGTCCGGTCAGGCATGAGTTCTGCGGTGAGACCCTACTTGGCAATCAACCGGTCGATCGCCATTGGCCGCATGATCACCATCAGCGAGATCCTCCAGATCTTGCCTAATAGCTATGTCCCGGTGTCGCGCGCAGTCATGCACAGCGTCATCATGCCAGTCAGCACGATCAACCTCTTCCTCGGCTACACGGACGTCATCATCTCGGAGGACTTGATGCTCATCGGCGAGTTGCCGCCATGCGATCGGCTCTCTTAGAGCCAGATCCGCACCATCCACCGCCTCGCCTCCGAGTACAACTCGGCGAACAGCGATGTGGCAGAGACCAACGTGGTCCTCCACGCCGACGCCGACTCGGCGACCCCATGTAACAACCCAAAAATATTGATCATGGTTATCAAATTCTAATCAAAAAAATTAGGGTTAACAAAAAATTTGATTAAATAAAAAACAAATGAATGCATGTGTGTATGTGATGATTGCATGAATGGACTTGTGTGATTAACCTAAATAGCAAGGAATGGTTTAAAGATGAAAATAACATCATCTAAAACATTTCCAAGCAGAAACAAATCAAGAGAAAATCAAAAACAAAACAAATAAAGCAGATGGTCATTTTGCCAATCTTGCTCACTAGGCCACTTTGAGTGTTTCTAGTCCAAGATTTCAAACATAAACTTTTCCATTTATTTTCACCCCTTGCAAGACCAAGTAAAACTGAATCAAAGCCCACCTTTCAAACTTGCAGAAACATTTGGCAACCCCATTCAAATGACAATTTAAAATTGAATCTATAACACATGTGAAGATCCCACATTTTCAAAACCCAACTAAATCAGTGCCCCTTGACCAATCCAACTAACCCAATACTCCCTAGTATATACCTAGCAAACCCACCAAGTTTGAATCCAAAATTCAAATTTGAATTTCTTTTGGCCATTTCATCAAACACCTTGTGATCAACAAACAAACATCAAACACTATTAGTAGCAGTAATTTTGGCCAACCTTGTCCCCTCTCAAGCGCACTCTACACTCTCAGTAGATGATCAAACTAATCTAACTATCCTTAGCACCACTATGGGCATGCATAGCCATGAATGGTGCCCATTCCGAGAGCACCCTTGCCACTCCCATGTTGCCATCGAGAGAGGAGAAGCTCTAGCTCTGCCAACCTTGTCTGCGACACACAGCACCGTCCATCGCCACCCCATGTCCAAGCCCCGAGCCTTGCCAGCCACTGGACCACACGGGAAGCTCGCGCCTAGTTTCTCTGCATGCATGCCGAGAGCGCGCCAGTGTGCCCTCAGCAACACGAGCCCACAGACCACACGCCGCCCTTGCCGCTTGCGTGCGTGATCGCCAGCACCCCAGCAACCCGCCAGACAACCCCATTCACCGCCGCGCGGACCATGGACACTATGTGCCATTAAACTTGCCGTCAGACCTGCACAGAGCGCCGCGACATTCCGAGCGTTCCTCACCGCCTCACGCCGTGCCATCAAGCCGTTGAGCATCGCTAGGAGGCAACACACCACCCCCTATCGTCGCCCATGCCATTATCACTCTTTACCGATGACCACGACGAGCTCCACCCGCGCCTGTCGGTCCCCTTCAGGCACTATGAAAGGAGGCCACCCCCGTTCGATTTGAGCACACCATCTCACTCCCCACCTCTCAATGATAACACCCACTCACCCCCGGGGGGAGGCGAGCACCAGGTGGTCAGAATTTCACTGGAGTTCGCTGCTGCAGAGGAGGAGAGGCACCATCGATTGGAGCCGCCCTAGGAGGAGCTGCCGGTACCAGTAGGATCACCATAGTCGACTTCGTCGTTCGCCCCCATGGCCGACCATCGCCGGAGCCCCGGTGAGCCCCCACTGACCCCCACTAGCCGCGCTAGGGTTCAACCTCGCCGCGGCCTATTCAAGCATGGACGATGAACCACAGCCGTCGGATTAGAATTAGATCGCACGGCCTAGATCGCCCGTACTCCTTCGCCACTCGCTGTCTCACTGACGAGTAGGGTCGTTCACTTAACCAGCCCGCGCGCACGCTGTAAATAGTAGGCCAGCCCAGTTAAACCGCCCGCGCGACCCAGCAATTCAAACTTAGGTTTATTCATTTAGTTTCAAAATCAGTTCTGTAACTAGATTCAAAAATCAACCCAGCTCGATTCACTGAACCAAAATGCATGAAACCAATTTTGTTGGAAAGGTACTGGAATCCTTAATCCAAGCCTGTTGGATTCAAATCAATTGGAGTTGTAGATCACCCGTAGTAAAAGTATCAAGGCAGAAGCTTTTCTGCATTCAAACATTTTTCAAAATTCAACCATAAAAGCTTTTGAGTTGATTCCAACTCTCAAAAATCATAATTAATAGGACCTTTTAGAACATATAAAAATATATAGGGTTACTTGCAGAAATAATGATCAAGTAATAAAAGAATGCCTCATAGGCCATTCTAGTCATTTTATTTATTTAAAATAAAAAGGTTAAACCTTATTAAATTGTGACACCACTTTAAATCACATTCCCAAGTACTGAAATATGTGGTGATGACATGTGTCAACATGATCCCATGTTTTAGTTGGACAATATTAAATATAAAGTAGTTTTTCAATGAGTAGGAATTAATTTTCTAAAATAAAATGAATAAGACATGTGCTTTAATCTTTGTGATAATAGTGATGATGCTAGATCATCTAGTGTGAACCTTTTAGTGCTGATAGAGTAGTTAAGAACTGTGTGGTGATTGTGTACCTCGTATTTATTTATAGATGATAGTACCGACCAAGGATACGAGGAGGAAGGAGGATACTATGAGGAGGAAGCCGAGGAGAACTTCAACCACTGCTCTGCACAAGGCAAGCTAACACTTTCAACTTAGCAATCTTATAATGCTATCTTACCAAGATAAACCATGAAAGTTCTACTTTCAAGCTTATACCAACTTGATGATACCCAATCCTATTTTTACTTGCCACTTAGTACTTTATTTCTTTATTAAAGATTTCTCTTAGAGTTTACTTAGTGAATTGTAGATTTCAGGAAGATATTTAAAGATAGCATAAAGAGCATAAAGCTTGGCCTAAGTTAGATAATCTTGATGTCATCCTGAGGCATGAGATTGAACTTACATAAGATACACTTGCCTATCACCCTTCATTAGTGTTTATCCCCCACTTGTAGATGCTAATGCTAAGCATAAAACTTGATCAACTTTAGATGTGAATACTTGGTGAAAATGGTTATGAAAACCTTAGAATGATGAGTCATTCTACTGAAATGTTTTGACATGTGTTCTTGAACAACAGATGATTTTGATGATGAAAATGTTAAGGCATGAGCCTTAGCCCTTTATAAAACTGATGGTTGTCTGGATGCGATACCATTCCAATTTTACCGTACAACCACAATACCCAAAAATTGGGTAGGGCTTGACTGGAAATTTATATACCTTAGTATGGGTTCCCTTGCGGCCAAGGTTTGAGCTGGGGTTACCTTGTGAAGATTGTCCACCTGTGTAGTACCCAAGATGACAGTTGGTCATGGTTGGGAGGCCAAACTCATAGTAGAGGTGCTTATACTAGGGCGTGTAATTGAAAGGTTAGGATTGATTATCCGCATACTGAGTATGGTGAATTCAGGATTTGTTCCTGACGGATGTATCGAATGTTGTGGTGAAAGTGTACCACCTCTGTAGAGTGTCAACTATTTGAATAGCCGCGTCTGCGGTTATGGACAGTTGGAGTGGCCATACTGTTTCGTCGTCAGATGTTTTCAAAATGACTTATGAAACGATTTATGACTTTGACTTAACCACAACAGAGTTGTGACATGAAATTCAAGTTCCCACTTAGGTGTTATAAAACTTTCAACTAGCTTTCCTTGCTTCTGAACTTAGTAGAGGTAAATCTGGCTTTTTTCAAAACAACCTAGAGCTTAGTATCCTACTCAAAACCACTTCACTTGTTGGTATTAGTTTGCGAGTACTTAAAGGGTACTCATGGCTTTGTCCCTGACTATTCCTATGGCCAGACTATGAAGAGGACTATCAGGAGGAAGGACAACAGGAAGGTTACGACAACTAGGATCATCTCCCATCGTCAGCATTTCCTGTGACCATGAAGATGGAGCCTTGCCTAATCTATCGTTATTATTACGTTATTCCGCTGCTTGAATTGTATTAAGACTGGATCATGTGATCCTTATTTGTGTATGACCTTATGTATGGTTTGTAATGGATGATGTACTGTGATATACAATATGTTATGTCTTGCAAAAATGGTAATCATGGGATTGCAATGTACATAACAGGCATCTGGGATTAAAAATCCGGGTGTTGACACCCCAGCTTCGGTCGCCGGATCCATCATCGTCGTGTGACCAGAAGGCTCCATCACGCGAGTTTGCAACATTGGGGATTTCGAGGATCCATCCGTCCTCGGGATCTTCAATTCTGACTCTAGTTCAGAGAACTCCGGTGACCTCCACGCCGGATCCGGTCGCTTCATCGCGACCTATATGGCGAGCGGCGCGAGCACCCTGCCAGACCCCTTCTCCATGCCGGATCAGAGACGCGCCGGAATCACATCGTTTAGGGCCGCGCCATGAATTTCGAGGAAGACAGCGATCCCGCTCGCGTGGCCGAGCGGGTGATCTGCGAGAATGCGCCTCCAGGCTTCAGCGCCCGCTCGCCACCAGGACCACCAGCGACTGGAGCTCAACCACCGCCACCCGGCTGTGCGCCTCCTCCCAACCAGCCAAGAGTCCTCATCTCTCTACAAGAGCGGGACGCGAACGGTCTCCCGTTATACTCCACACCGATGGACAACGTCATCGCGGGGCAAGCAGCAGTTGCCAACCTCAATGTCATAGGGGAGGGCGCTCTGCAAATCCAGTATGCCAAGGCCCTACTCGCCAAGGTTGTCAAGCAGCAAGTCATAGGAGCCGACTCACGGGGCGCATGTACTCCCGCTCCTCAAGAAGTAGGGTGGCAAACACCCTCAACTACCCGCCCCGAGCCCCTGCAGCACCAGGCACGGGTCATGCATCCAGCGCTCTCCACCAACAACCTGCGACCGCTAAACAAGTCGGTCGCTGCCAATGGGCAGCTAGTCGACACGCGGACCCACATCATCAACAACTAGAGCTAGCATGCACGCCAGCCCAATGACCAGAGGCACACCCTCACCAACCGCAACGACAATGAACCAAGGGGTTCGCTCAGTATGATCCCACCCTTACCCACAGTGCTTCGGACCGATGATCCGAGGCGAGAAATACCCGGCTAACTTCAAAGCGCCGAAGGAGATCGAAAAGTACGATCCCACGTATGACTCGGCCATGTGGCTAGACACATACCTCATGGTGATGGGAATCACCGGCCACACCGACCTCCTCGCTGCTCGCTACCTCCCCCTGATGATGGAGGGAGCGACGTGGCAGTGGATCAACACCCTCCCTGCAGACAGCACCGACTCTTGGGAGGACATGTGTGAGGCCTTCGTTAGACACTTTGAGGGCTCCTACACCCGCACCACCACCATCGATGACCTGGAGCGATGCATCTAGGGACCCCGCGAGTCGACCCGCAACTGGGTCCAATGGTGGCAAGACCTATGGATCAACGCTGTCGGCATCCACCCCGACACGGCAATCTACTGCTTCAAGAACTCGTGCCGATACAAGCCCCTGTTCCCCAAGATCAAGCGGGTGTACAAGACACTCGAAAACATTCCAGACCTCCTCGAGATTGCCAAAAGATACGGGGAGGAAGATCCGAACCAGGAAACCAATGAGAGTCGGGTGGGAATCACCGCCCAAGCGGCCACGACAATGGTAGGCAGCGCGAGATGCGTTATAGCAACACTGGCCTCACCGGCAAGTGCCGCGGTGATGGGCGAGTTGACTTAGTCACCAATGCAGGCTACAAGCCACACAAAGCCAAGAGCTTCCACCGTGACGGAGGCCAGCACCGCGACGGTGGAGATAACCGAGCGAGGCCGAAATTCGACCCTGCAGCTCTCCTCAACCAACCCTGTGTTCCATATCAGGGAGGGGAAGCCCGCCACACACAACCTCCGACTGCCAATCTCTAAAGGATATCGAGAAGGCACAACGCGTAAGGGAGTACCCGAACAACAACCCGCCAAATGGCGGGGCATTCGCCAACGAGGCCGGCTCGCTCCACACCTTCACCGGGCTCGACACCAAGCGCGAGAAGAAGGTCCTCGCCCCCGCCGTCAACGTGGTGCCCCAGGTGCGATGTCCCCTGCTTCCTCAACTGGTCCGAGCAGTGACTAGCCACTCAGAGACTGGACAGCAAAAATTCCTAAGTGCCTAGCCGCTGAAATTCAGCGACTAGCCACTCGGGGACTGGACAACAAAAATAATAAGAATCTACCCGCTGAAATTCAGCGAGCAGATCCTCGGGGACTGGATATACCTGGATAGCTGTGCCCAGCATGTTATGCAGCTCTACCGTGTTCCCTGACGGTAGCACAAAGGGTGTTCGCCCGCGACGCTGCTCAATGTCCGCGGCCAAAACTTCGGGCACCTGAGGCAACTCCGTCATGGCACTCACGGTGGAAGCCCTTTCCATAAAGTGAGGAAACTTCGCTTCCACCGCTCCCGAAGCGCTACTCGTGGGCTCTGACGCCTCGACCAGCGCCGCTGGCTCAACTTGCTGTGACCCCATGACCACGTCCGCCTTCGTGGCCGCATCCACTCCGGTCGGATCTTTGCTCGACGCATCTGACTCGTCCAAAATTATGATGGACTCTTTGCGCCCTCAGCGGGAACCTCAGCTTATTCGCCCTTCCTCTTCTTCGAGGGATCTTCCTGCCCTCCCATGGCGGCTAGTGGTACCATGGCCACCGAGAGGTGACCAATCTTCTTCACACCAATCCTGCAAAAGGAACGATTAGCAACTCAAATAAAAATTACAAAGAGCTACTCCAACTTGACACGGCAAGGACGTATCTGGCGACTAGGATATAACGTAGGCCGGTGCGGATGTGCGCCGACTTCTCCAATTCTGGGCCCAGCCTGTGACTGATGCCTGGCTCGAATAGGGCAGTAGCCCATGACACTGCAGCCTTCTTTGTAGACGAGGCCACGGCCGTGGGGAGCTCTGCTCCAGTCAATGTTGGCCCCTCCTCTGACGGGGAGGCCTCTGCGGTTGAAGTGGCTCCAAGCCCCGCAACTGTCGAGAACAGAGGGGGAATCGACGCCAGAGGAACCTCATTCTCCACCACGTCTGTGTCCATTGTTGCTAGAGCTTTCTTCGATGCCTCGGCCTCTACGTCGTCATCTTCGCTGGTCAACTTGGATGTAGCCGACTGCTGGGCGGAGATGCCACTTTAGGTGCCTTCTTCTTCTCGGGTGACTTCTTCTTCGAAGGCATGACCATGCGCCATGAACTATATTATTGGGCCTCGCCCTCGCCCCCGTCATGTCCCTTGAGGCTCTGGCTAGCCTCAAGCTCGTGATGCCGCTGCCCGCGGGTCTTCCGAGCTGCGGGAGCGGAGAATTCCACCGTCTCGTCATCATAGTTGGAGGACTCGCTCAGATCCTCCTCGGCCTCCTTTGAGCTTTCATCATCGATGGTAGGGAGCCAGCCTTCCACTACTTAGAACAACTGAAAAGACAAGTACATGTTAACAAACCGCGACTACACTCCTGCGACTGCGAAGACAGACAAGGTAAAAAGGCTCACCGTTGGTGCCCGGCGCTTCGCGGTGTATGGGGCAATCCCGGTCTTTGGATCGTTGTACTCTGCGTCGGTGATCTTCTTCAACGCGGAGGAGTAGTCGTCGGCCTTCCAGTCGGTGGTGCTGGCCTTGGTCCCGTCGTCCCTTCCGGTGTACTCGTACATCCAGTGGGAGTAACTGACTAGCGGCACCAATCGTCGCCAGAGCCATCAATTGTATAAATTGATGGTCTCGAGCCCATATTTCTTGAGCTGCCGAATCGTCATCAGCATCTCATCCATGACCATCCTCTGGTCGTGGGGTAGTTTGGCCACCTGCAGTCAGCGTGGTTCGCTCCGCTCGGCGTTGTATGCAAGAAGCGACACTTCACCGTCCGGGGTCTAGTCGCTGACGTAGAACCAGTGTTTCTTCCACTCGTTGACCGCCTTCTTCGGAAGCATAAGGTCGAGGAAGGAGGCCTTGGTCTTCAGCTGGAAGGTGAGGCCACCCTCCGCCAGCATCGGGCCACCTTCCCTTTCGCGACTAATTCGCCCATGGAACAGCTCCTGCCATAGAGGGAAGTATGGGCGGCAGCCCAGGTAGCACTCATAGAACGCCACAAAAATGGCGAGCTGCTTGATGCTGTGAGGCCCTAGATCCGAGGGTTGGATGCCATAATAGGCGCAGAATCTATGGAAGAAGATTGAGGTGGGGAATCCGAGACCCCTCTCTAGGTGGAGGATGGCGTGTTGTCAACGCCTCGTTGGGACACCCCAAGAGCAAGGTGTGATGAGCACATTAGCAAGTTTTCCTGCAGTAAGAAACCGAGGTTATCGAACCATTAGGAGGAGGAAACGACTCAAAGGTGTTCCTAAAAACTTGGAGACCTGCACAACACAAACTCAAGACTTTGCCCCAATGAACATCGAGGTTGTCAATCTCACTGGTTTGCTGTAACAAACGATTAACTGTATGGTGTGGAAGGTAATGGTGGTTTGCAACAAGTAACAGTGGAAGATGTATCAATGGTAAAGATTGTACAGGGGTCCATATTTCACTAGAGGTGTTCTCCTTAGATAACAAACATGGCATGCTAGGTAAACAAATTATAGCAGGGCAATTGACAGGACTGAGAAAGGCAAAACAATGCAATACTAGACATCAAGATCCCATGAGATTCGATTGGGCAGTATAACAAGATACATAGACCGCCATCCAGCTGCATCTATGACTAGAAATCCACCTTCGGGTTATCATCTGAACCCCTTCCAGTATTAAGTTGCAAGCAATAGATAACTTCTTTAAGCAAATTGTGTTAGGTAAACAATCCAATTGTTCCATGAACAAGAGACCGTTGTTTTCTCCATAGTGGCAACAACACATCTACAACCTTAGAGATTTCTGTCACTTCCCTTAGATTAAATAGAGGCATGAACCCACTATCGAGCATAAATACCCCCTCTTGGAGTCACTAGCAACTACTTGGCCAAGATAGCTACTAACAATGGAGAGCATGCAAGATCACAAACAACACAGACATGATAGAATCAATAACATAAAACCATTAATCAATCTAACATAGTTATCTCAATATCCATCAGATCCCCACGAACACAACATTCATGATTACAAATAGATGAGATATTGATCATGAACGGAGCTCACAAGATCTAAACATGAAAGCACAAAAGAGGAGATACAACCATCTAGCTACTACATGGACCCGTAGTCCAAGGTGGAACTACTCACGCTTCATACCATAGGCTGGCATGATGAAGAAGAAGGCCTCTGAGATGATCTCCCTCTGGCAGGGTGCCAGGAAGAGCTTCAGATCCCCCAATCTAGGGACGATGGTGGCGGCTGTTACAGACAGTTTCGTGGAATATTAATCGGGTACTTAGGGTTTAGGCATCTCGGGGTCTTTATAGGCTAAGAGGCGAGGTAGGGGGTCGCCAGGGTGGCTGCACCTCCCAGGCGTGGGGTGGGCCCACCCGCATGGCCAGGGGGTGGTGCCCCCTAGTGAATCTCCTCCGTCTCGTATTCGGGCTACGTGTTCCCCACGGTAAAATATTGACTTTGGTTTTTGTCACGTCCAATTCCGAGAATATTGATTTTCTGCCTTTCTAGAACCAAAAACAGAAGAAAACACGCAACTAGCATTGTGTAATCTTGTTAATAGGTTAGTACCAGAAAACATATAAAAATACCTCAAAGTGTAGACAAAGCAAAGCAAAGTAGATACTAAACAAGGATGGAACATCAAATATTACAGATACGTTTCCGACTTATCAAGCATCCCCAAGCTTAACTCCTGCTCGTCCTCAAGTAGGTAAGTGATAAAAAGAATAACTTTTGAGGTGACATGCACCATCAAAATCAAGATCAAACCATTTGCAAGCATTGAAACCTAGGATCAAAGAACTCTAAACATGAGCATGAAAGATGGAGTTATAATAGTAAGACAAAGTAACTATGCATGCAACATGAAAGGCTACAAACAAATATCATGAATAAAATGCATTGAGAAACGTTTGTTTCTTTCACATATAGAAAACATAGCATAGTGGCATTCATCTTGTCCCTCATGGAGTAGCAAATAGATGCATAGGACACCTTCAAAGTTCATAAGAGTGACTAGATACAAATAGCACAAGAATAAGTAATATCAACAATATGCATCAATCAATAAGTTTTGGGACAATGCACATAGAACTAAGAATGGCAACTATGCTCTCTTAACTGGTGCCTAAAGGTAGAAGGTGGAGACTCAATATAGTTGTGGAAGAAAGGCCCTTCATAAAAGGGAAGCAGGGATTTCAAGTCTCAAAAAGATCTTCCAAAAATTATGGTACTTGTTAGCTTTCAGCTCTCATTGCCCCTATCATAAGCATCTTGAAGTGAGTATGGTTAAAGTGAGCAAACTATGGAGTATATGCTTGACAAAGTATAAGTTGACAATCTCATGTCCCTTGAATATGAGGGACGCACCTCATGCTACTCAACTTTAGTCACCTGTAAGTTCTTGTCATAGTAAGTTCATGTGTATCATAGAGAACCGCCAACGGGGTACCCCTTGCACATGATGTAGGAGATATCCCATAATCAAAATGACAAGGCAAGCAGACAATGAGCATCTCAACAATGTTCTTATTTACCATGGTAATATGGTGCTTTTTTCTCTCTTTCCTCTTTTCAATGTGTCTTGTTTTTTATAAGAAGAAAGCTTCATAGATATCATTATGGTGATGCTGCAAGTTTCCACCATGATCAGGCATGGATTAGGCTAGCGGCTTAGGCGTTTCTCTAACACACATACAAAACTCCATGGACTTACAAGGTCCCCTTTTATTCCACACCGGCGACATCCATAGACAAAAGAGCATGATATCAACTGTGTACAAAGTACAAGTGCACTGTTGAAAGCATTCCCAATGACAGCACGGTTCTGCTAATTCCAATGTATAAGTGCAAGCATATAAAACATAGATGACAGAATTGTTCAAGTTTATTAGGGGCAAGAAAAATAAAGTGTGCCATCAAATTTGTGAGAACTTTAATCATTATGTTTTCACATAACAAAATATTTTTTTAATTGGACGATAGATGAAAACAAGAATATACTTGGAATGGTTTAACAGACCATGCATAGGAATTTATAGTGGACACTTTATAATAACTTGGTTTCTTGGGAGTTGGATACATGAGTAGAGCTCACTCATACAAGTGGAGGATAGCAAAAGACTGGGAGCAACCAACTAAGAGAGCAATAATGGCCATAATCATGCAGAGCGACAAACCATTACTAATCAAAGCATAAAATGGTACTCCAAGTCAAGGACTAAATGATCATAGAGGCTATGGTGACTTGTTCATAGTCATAACATGGTGTGAGCATGTGCCAAGTCAACTTAAACAAAGCATCAAAGGAGAATACCACAATACCATGCTTTTGTATGCTAAAACAACGCATGATTCTTTCAAGGCACACTAAGCAATCCCAATTGGCTGGAACAAGTCATGCTACAACAATAACCAGAAGCATACGGTCAAAACAACCTCTAGCATTACATGATAAATTCTAAGTCACAGTCAAAGAAAGCTCCTCTTGTACTACTCAGGCAAGAACTTTCTACTCCTTTCCAACACCAACCAAGTTATTTGAAACAACACAGCAAGAACGGGGGTCCAAACTACTTTATTCAAGCAAACCAAACAAAAACTAAGACGCTCCAATAACAACACAACAGTGCATGAAACAATAAAAACAAAGTGTCTAGAAAGACCTCGACTTTTTATTGATGAAGAAGGGGATGCCTTGGGCATCCCCAAGCTTTGACGCTTGTACCTCTTGGATATTTCTTGGGGTGACACCGGGGTGGCATCCCCAAGCTTGAGCTTTTGTCCATTCTTCATCTCATTACATCATTCTCTCTCTATACCTGAATTTTTTTCCTTCATATAAAACTTCACACAATCTTCATTAGCAACATTAGTGTATTCAAAAGAAAATAGACCTTTAGGTTTGGATTTGGAATAGCAAAACTTTCACTAAAAACACAAGCTACTGTAACAATTCCCTCAAAAATCTCAATTTCACAAAAAGAACCCAAAAAGGAATCAATAAGAAGCAAATGCAAATAATGGCAGAAATCTGTCAAAACACACCAACACAAAGAAACCGATTTTTTCGAAGACCTTCTGTTGCTCAAATAAAAATGTGTTGAACTAAATGACGTTATCTAACATACTGGGGGATTTATTCATAAAATATCATCTCAATCCGCCTTACATATATTCGTCACGAATTTTTACGGTGGAGCACGAAAATCTGTTTCGGGACATCAAGTCCCCAAATCTTACTTCCTTCTCATTAGAGGTCATGCTTGGCACAAAAAAGAAAACAAAAAGGATAAGGAGAGGTCATTACTGAAGTAATAACTTCCAAGACTCAAGGAAACTCTTGGGTTATCTCCCAACAAGTACTTTTCTTTAACGCCTTTAAGTTAGGCACAAGAAGCAAGAATTAAGTATTTGCAAATGAAGAATTAAGATCAATACTTGCAATCTCTTCAACTAGGAAAGGTATCTCATCCAAATGAGTTTTGGAGGATCCCTTATCATCTCTCCTTGGTTCACTACTTTCATCAAAAGGATTTTCTGGAACAATCCAATCAAAATTCTTTTCTAAGGCTTCATGCATTCCTACAAGTTTAAAAGGTATGGGTATCTTAATTTCCTCTCTAGGTTTATTTTTATCTAGAGTACCCATAACATCTACACATGAGCCTTGCATATTGAAATGCTTAAAGACCTTTGTGGCTTCCTTAGCAACATCATTGAATTCTTTCAGTAAAGTTTCAAGGATAAAATCTCTCTTTTCAGCATCCTTCTCTTCTTTTAGTTTGAGAAACAAATTTGCATCATGGGGTTAAGGTTAACAAACCTATCCTCCAACATATGAACTAAAGAAGCTACATGAATTTCATAATTAGGAGCAAGTTCTGCTATAGATCTATCCTCATGTTTGATAACATGATTAAAGAATTCTTCAATATTTTCTTTCCCAATTATGGAGCCACTTCCTAATGAATGGTCTTTCAGGGTGAACTTGGGGATCACCATGGTGAGCTAGAGCAAGGTGACAACTAGAGTGGGAACTATTTTTTTGTGTTTTTGATAAGGGAAAGAAAACCAAACTAAACTATTTTTTTAGTTTTTTATAAAAAGAGGCAAACAAAACAAAGCAAAAGAAACTAAGCAAAACAAAAAAAAGTAAAGAGAAAGGTTGAGGAGGACTCCCCTTGTGAAGACGTCCTTAGCCTCCCCGGCAACGACGCTAGAAATAGCTTGATGGCGTGTTGTCAACACCTCGTTGGGAAACCCCAAGAGCAAGGTGTGATGAGCACAACAACAAGTTTTCCCTCAGTAAGATACCAAGGTTATCAAACTAGTAGGAGGAAGGAAACGACTCAAAGGTGTTGCTAGCAACTTGGAGACCTGCACAACATAAACTCAAGACTTTGCCCCAACAAAGAGTGAGGTTGTCAATCTCACTGGTTTGCTGTAACAAACGATTAACTGTATGGTGTGGAAGGTAATGGTGGTTTGCAACAAGTAACAGTGGAAGATGTATCAATGGTAAAGATTGGACCGGGGTCCATAGTTCACTAGAGGTGTTCTCCTTAGATAAACAAACATAACATGCAGGGTAAAAAATTACAGCAGGGCAATTGACAGGACTGAGCAAGGCATAACAATGCAATACTAGACATCAAGATTCTATGAGATTCGATTGGGAAATACAACAAGATACATAGACCGCCATCCAACTGCATCTATGACTAGAAATCCACCTTCGGGTAATCATGTGAACCCCTCCATAATTAAGTTACAAGCAATCGATAAATGCTTTAAGCAAAGTGTTTAAGGTAAACAATCCACTTGTTCCATGAACAAGATACCGTTGTTTTCTCCCTAGTGGCAACAACACATCTACAACCTTAGAGATTTCTGTCACTTCCCTTAGATTAAATAGAGGCATGGACCCACTATCGAGCATAAATACCCCCTCTTGGAGTCACTAGCAACTACTTGGCCAAGATAGATACTAACAATGGAGAGCATGCAAGATCACAAACAACACAAACATGATAGAATCAATAAGACAAAACCATTAATCAATTTGACATAGTAATCTATTTATCCATCAGTTCCCCGCAAACACAACATGCATGATTACAAAAAGATGAGATCTTGATCATGAACGGAGCTCACAAGGTCTAAACATGAGAGCACAAAAGAGGAGATACAACCATCTAGCTACTACATGAACCTGTAGTCCAAGGTGGAACTACTCACGCTTCATACCGGAGGCTAGCATGATGAAGAAGAAGGCCTCCGGGATGATCTCCCCTCCGGTAGGGTGTCGGGAAGAGCTTCAGATCCCCCCGATCTAGGGATGATGGTGGCGGCGGCTACAAACGGTTTTGTGGAATATTGATCGGGTACTTTGGGTTTAGGCATCAGGGGGTCTTTATAGGCGAAGAGGCGAGGCAGGGGGTCGCCAGAGCGGTTGCACCCCTAGGCACGGGGTGGGACCCCCGCACGGCTAGAGGGTATCGCCCCCTGGTCACTCTCCTCCGTCTCGTATTCCGGCTTTGTGTTCCCCATGGTAAAATATTGACTTTGGCTTTTGTCCTGTCCAATTCCGAGAATATTGATTTTCTGCCTTTCTGGAACCAAAAACAGAAAAGCAAGCAGCGTGGCATCTTGTTAATAGGTTAGTACCATAAAACATATGAAAACACCTCAAAGTGTAGACAAATCAAAGAAAAATAGATACTAAACAAGCATGGAACATAAAAAATTATAGATACGGTTCCGACGTATCAGTGGCTGGTGAAGCAAATGAAATCGCCGGCCCGAGGGTCCGGTTCCGTCTCCCCGCCCGGGGGAATTCACCATCTCCCTGCGAAGAGGATCCCCACATCTTCTAAAGATTTCAACATCGCTCTAGAGCACTTGGATTTGACCCACAGCTCCTTCTGAGGCACCATCAAATCAAAGATCTAGGTTCGCTAACTCGCTCTGGAAGTTCGATCGGGAGGAAATGGGAGACTAAGGGGTGCGTGGGATCGGAGGAAATGCGAGGAAGGTTCATTAACTCCGCCATAACTCTCCTTATATAGCGTTTGCCTCCCTCCAATTTCGGAGGAGCCGTTCCCGCGCGGTGATTACACCGATATTACCGTTGGATTATCCAACGGCTAGTTTGACTAAAGTTGACAGTCCAACTTCATCTACTCGACTCGCCGACCCATTCGCCAAAGTTGCGATTGGACTACTTGCCAAATTGGCGATTAGACTGGTCATCGATCTTGCGATTGAATATGTACGTTGGGGATTCCTTCCTTCATTGAGGGAGTCCATCGTCGATTTGACTGGGTGTCCAAATTGGATCCGTATACTCCGACTGCCAAAGAACACCTGCGACGAATCGACCACGGCCTCGGGGACTACTAATGGGGATATGTCGAGTGGGGTATACCCAACAGGACGTTCCCTACTATATCATACTCTCAGCGAGTGGGCCAACAGGATGGTGACTGGATCACGACCCAAGAAGGAGCTAGGCGACTAGAAGCTGAAGGCTAGAAGCATAGCTTGGCCTAGTTGGATTAGGTCAAACCCCTCCGAGTACTTATCCAACTCGGTTGTAGATCTGTAAACCCTAGCAAGGTATCCCTATATGAACCTCCCTAGGGTACGCATAGCACTTATGTTCCATCATATACCCCATCGACTCGCCGCCTAGCCGTCAAGCTCGCCCACTATAATCTCTCAATAATACAATCTAGGAGGAGTAGGTATTTACCCTCCGGGGGCCGAACCTGGGTAAAACCTTGTGTCTCCGTCCTCATCTTGCACCGCAGATGGCTGGCCGCCCTTCCCCCTCGTTCTACTACTCGCTGCCAATCGTAGCATCTGACGTGGCCATTCCCACGACACAAGGGGTAGTATGTGGATAAAATATGCAAAAGGGTAGGTAAGGGGAATATTCCAGGGCATCAAACCCAGATCTGTGTGCATACTATACAATCCGGCGGTAAAGTTGGCGGTGCCGTACTAGGCACCGGATTGTTCGACGGTGGCTTTGGCAAACCGAGTGTGGCAAGACTCGTTTTGCGGGGCACCGGTTCAGTGATGGGATGTCGAATCGTTGTACTGAGGATCACTTCGGCGGGGTCCCGGTTTGGCCTCATTCGGCCAGACCTGGTGCCGGTTCGTCCGGCGGTAGGTCCGGCGGCACCGGACCTGGTGCCGATTTCTCCAATCTTTTTTCGTGTCCTCTTCCAAGACTTTGTGACATCAGGCTTGATGCTCCGGGCTTCCTCCCTTTCCTCCGTACTTGTCGGTGTAAACCTATGATGATCATGGTATGGAGTATGAAGTATTATACCATTCAATAGTGTAGGAAGTGGGCTCGCATAGAGGATAGGATTCATCTTTGAAGTCCATGATGACTTGGTATAAGTTGGAGATCTTGATATGGTAACGACCGAAGGTTGGGCCGTATTAACAATGCAATAAATATAGAGGATTATTCTATATTACCAGTATCATATAGAAGTGATTGTTTCATCCTCAGATGTGGAGCCGTGGCGTCTACATGTGTATACAAGGAAACGCAAGTGAGGAACGCCACAAAACTTGGGACATGTTGATGAAGGAAATATACCCTAGGTACAAATAATAATATGGATTATTACCATATTTCATGAAGTTTATGAATTAGGTTTTATATCATGCTATAACTATATTGAATGGAAACGTCAATACACGTATGGTATGTAAACAACCGGAAGTTCTCGGTGAAATCACTAGTCACTGGTTCATTGGTCAACATACGATCAAGGTTTCTTGATCATGTTGTCATGGTGTGGAACACGACAGTACCATCGGGATAGCTGATAGTCCAAAATTGGATCATATTTAAGTATATAAATTATTCATAGTGTCACTCATTACATGCTACATCTATCTATAACTATGCCTATTGTGTCTGATTACTAGTTCTCTTTAATTTTCAAATGGTATTTTCACATTATTAGTTTTATTATGATTTTATTATCTTTTTATTTTCTTTCATTTGTGTGTTGGATCTATAAACAATTATGGATAAAAGGGAGCCTAGAGGATTCAATATGGAGGAGTTGCACGCACCAGACTTAGCCATTTGAAGGAAAGAAGAAGTGAATTTTCCATCAACTCAAAGTAAATATTCAAGGCGATGGTGCTGTAGCCCTCGTCCATACGAATCCAACGAGCCAAACAACACCTCAATCAGAGTCCGCATAAAGAAATGGCGCCCAAAACACTGCGGAGTACCGCACGTGTGACGACCACTGGTACAGGCGGAACCTGACCGTACCGTACGGCCGTACCGCCCTCTGACGGATTCGTTTTTTCAAAAGGAACAACATTTGTGAAGGCCCAATGGACATATTTGGCCCCTAACTCCATCGGTTTATGAAACCGACCTCCAGATGCCTATTTAAAGAGGGTAAAACCCTAGATGAAGGAGGAGAGTCCACACACACCATTGGGGCGAAGCCCTGCCGCTCCACCACCTTCATAGCTGCCTCCCACAAGATCTACACCACCACACCACTCAAGGAAGATAGGATACTTACATCTTGAAGGGCTACGCATAAATCTTCATCAATAACATCTCCAACTCCGATCCCCTTTGTTTACTTTGTTGTGATCCAATCTCTATTATGGATTCGCACTTGTATTCAATTGTACATTCATATTTCATTCATACATTTCCATGATGTTGATCCCCTTTATATGTGAGTAGTTCCTTTGTTCTTGGGGAGATGGAGAAACCCTAGCACTATTATGAATTTATAATAAAGATGATCTATTCTTGTTTCCATATGACTTGCTGGTCTATGATAGATTTATGATTTGTGATTGATCTCTCTCTTTAGTTGGTATGTGTAGTCAACCACATATCATTTTCCCTTGGGACTAAAGGGAGGGATAAGTCCTTTGGATGTCTTTTGGGATCGTACCCGAAATCACCCCTTGACAGATTGGCGCCGGCTCGTAACCTACAATGGTCAAAGGAGGATAAAGGGGGACTCCCTAAGCTAATTACGATATCCATGGGGAAACCCTTAATTGTGGTGGTTTATATGGGTTACTACTCTCAGACATCGTAGTGGTTATTTAGAGATGACCTCACTCTTAGCTCAACAAAGTTGCCTCCTACGAGCTTTGTGATGGTGCTTGTCGTGGCACTTCGTTGGTAACCCCAAGCGCAAGGTGTGAAGAGCAAGCATCAAGTTTTCCCTCGGTTGAGACCAAGGTTATCGAACCAGAAGGAGGAAGGAAACGTCACACAGGTGTTGCAAGCAACGTGGAGACCTGCACAACACAAACTCAAGTCTTTTCCCCAATGAACAGTGAGGTTGTCAAGCTCACCAGTTTGCTGTAACAAAGGATTACACGTATGGTGTGGAAGGTATTGGTTTGTAGCAAGTAAACATGTAACAGTGGAAGATGTATCAATGGTAAAGATTGGACCAGGGTCCATAGTTCACTAGAGGTGCTCTCCTTAGATAAACAACATGGAATGAAGGGTAAACAAACTACAGTAGGGCAATTGACAGGAACTGAGCAAGGCATAACAATGCAATTACTAGTCATAAAGATCCTATGAGGTTAATTCGGCAATACAACAAGATACATAGACCGCCATCCAACTGCATCTATGACTAGAAGTCCACCTTCAGGTTATCATCCGAACCCCCTCCCGTATTAAGTTGCAAGCAACAGAAAACTACTTTAAGCAAAGTGTGTACGGTAAACAGTCCACATGTTCCATGAACGAGATACTGTTGTTTTGTCCCTAGTAGCAACAACACATCTACAACCGAAGAGATTATTGTCACTTCCCTTGGAAACTAGAGGCATGAACTCACTATCGAGCATAAATACCACCTCTTGGAGTCACTAGCAACTACTTGGCCAAGATAGCTACTAACAAAGGAGAGCATGAAAGATCACAAACAACACAGACATGATAGTATAATAAAGACAAAACCATTAATCAAACCAACATAATAATCCCAATATCCATCGGATCCCCGCAAACATAACATGCATGATTACAAATAGATTAGATCTTGATCATGAACGGAGCTCACAAGATCTATACATGAAAGCACAAAGGAGGAGATACAACCATCTAGATACTACATGGACCCATAGTCCAAGGTGGAACTTCTCACGCATCATACCGGAGAGAAGGCCTTCGGGATGATCTCCCTCCGGCAGGGTGCCGGGAAGAACTTCAGATCCCCCGATCTAGGGATGATGGTGGCGGCGGCTACAGACGGTTTCGTGGATTTATGATGCGGTACTCAGAGTTTTTGCATCGGGGGCTTATTATAGGCGAAGGGGGAGACCGAGGCGGCGGCCAGGGGCTGCAAACCCTAGCCGCTGAGGCTAGGCCCACCTGCACAGGGTGGGTCCCCTGCCCCCTGGCTGGCCCCTCCGGCTCTCCTCTGGACTTCTTGTTCCCCACGGAAAGTAATTAACTTTGTCCTTTGTCCCATCCAATTCCGAGAATATTTCTTTACTAACTTTTCTAAAACCAAAAACAGCAGAAAACAGGCATCTAGCACTGTTGCAACTTGTTAATAGGTTATTACCAGAAAACATGTAAAAAGCACCTCAAAGTTTGGACAAGTAAAGCAAAGTAGATACTAAACAAGCATGGAGCATCAAAAATTATAGATACGTTTCCAATGTATCAATATCCCCAATCTTAACTCCTGCTCGTCCTCGAGTAGGTAAGTGATAAACAGAATAATTTTTGAGGTGACAAGCACCCTCACAATAAAGATCCAACCATTTGCAAGCATTGAAAGCTAGGATCAAAGAACTCTAAACATGTGCATGAACGATGGAGTTGTAACAATGGGACATAGTAACTATGCATGCAACATGACAAGCAACAAACAAAGATCATGAATAACATGCATTGAAAAATGTTTGTTTGTTTCACATGCAGAAAACATAGCATAGTGGCAATCATCTTGTCCCTCATAGAGTAGCAAATAGATGCATAGGACACCTGCAAAGTTCACAAGGGTGACTAGAAACAAGTAGCATAAGAGCAGGTAATAACACAATATGCATCCATTAATAATCTTTAGAGTACTTCACACAGAAAGACAACTATGCTCTCTTAATGGTGTCTAAAGGTAGAAGGTGGAGACTCAATAATGGTGGAAGAAAGGCCTTTTTGTAAAGGAAGCAGGGATTACAAGTTTCAAAAATAGTTTCTAAAAATTATGGTACTTTTTAGCTTTCAGCCCTCAGCATCTTGAAGTGTTTAAGGTTAAAGTGGTAAAGCTGGAGTATATGCTTGACAAAGTATAAGTTGGCAATCTCATGCCCCTTGAATACGAGGGCCACACCTCATGCATACTCAACTTTGGGTCCAGGCAAGTTCTTGTCATTGTAAGTATTTGCATATCATTGAGAACCGCCAACGGGGTACCCCTTGCACATGGTACAGGAGCATTCCCATAACCAAAATGACAAGGCAAGTAGACAATGAGCATCTCAGCAATTCTTCTTATGTGCCATGGGAATATGGTGTTTTTTATCTCTTTCCTCTTTTCTCAATGAGTCTTTTTTTGTAAGAATAATGCTTCATAGATGTCACTATGGTGATGCTGCAAGTTTCCACGATGATTAAGCATGGCTTAGGCTAGCGGCCTAGGTGTTTCTCTAACACATGATACAAACTCCATGGACTTACAAGTTCCCTCTTTATTTCACACCGGTGACATCCATAGACAAAAGAACATGATATCAAATGAGTACAACAAGGTACAAGTGCAATGTTGAAAATGTTCCCCGTGATAGAACGGTTCTGCTAATTCCAACTTATAAGTGCAAGCATATACAACAACGTTGTCATAGTGGTTCAAGTTTATTAGGGGCAAAGAATATAAAGTGTGCCATCAAGTTCGTGAGGGCTTTAATCACTAAATTTTCACATAACAAAATAGTTTTAATTGGAAGATAGTTGAAAATAAGAATATACTTGGAATGGTGACACACCATGCATAGGAATTTATAGTGGACACTTTGGAATAACTTGGTTTCTTGGGAGTTGGAAGCATTAGTAGAGCTTACTCATACAAGTGGAGGCTAGCAAAAGACTGGGAGCAACCAACTAAGAGAGCAATAGTGGCCAAAATCATGCAATGCAACAAAGCATACTAATCAAAGCAAAGAGTGGTACTACAAGTCAAGGAATAAATGATCATAGAGGCTAATGGTGACTTGTTATAATCATAACATGGTGTGAGCATGTGCCAAGTCAACCCAAGCAAAACATCAAAGGAGAATACCACAATACTATGCTTTTGCATGCTAAAACAACGCATAATTTATTCAAGGCACACTAAGCAATCCCAATTGTTTGTAACAAGACATGATACGGCAATAATCACTAAGAATAATGCTAAAACAACACCTAGCATGTCATGCTAAAGTCTAAGTCACAGTAAATGCAAGCTCCTCTTGCACTTCAAGCAAGAACTTACTACTCCTTTCCAAACAACAAGCAAACTTATTTGCAAACAACACAGTGAGAAAGGGGGTCCAAACTACTTTATTCAAGCAAACTAAACAAACTAAGCAAAATAAACGAAAACTAATATGCTCCAAGAACAACACAATTGTGCATGAAACAATAAAAATGAAGTGTCTAAACAGACCTAAGCTTTTTATTGATGAAGAAGGGGATGTCTTGGGCATCCCCAAGCTTTGACGCTTGTAACTCTTGGATATTTATTGGGGTGACACCATGGTAGAATCCCCAAGATTGAGCTTTTGTCCATTCTTCATCTCATTGCATCATTCTCTCTCTACACCTAAAAATTTTCCTTCATACAAAACTTCACACAATCTTCATTAGAAACATTAGTGTATTCAAAAGATATTAGACCACTGGCAAAACTTTGGAACAGCAAGGCTTTTCACTAAAAACACAAGCTACTGTAGTAACTTGTAAGATCCCTCCTTTGTAAAGGAAAGGATCCCTGTGATTGCAATGCTAGTCCCTGGATCAATGCTAGCATCCACAGTTTAAGATGAAGTACACCGAAACAAAGGTCATTATTACATATAATTCCAGAGACAAACATAGTCTTTTACAACTCCATGGCCACAGGCCTAATACAAGAGTTCAAATATATAATAAGATAAATAAGTCTTCATCTTCATGTGCCACAGGCAAGCATGTTGAGTGTAGACTCATGACTCCTAATCATCATCAGAATATCCTGCAACATCACAAGTTACGATACGTTGTCAATACATTGGAATAGTATTGGCAAGTGATACCTTAGTAGAATATTGGTGGACTAGATACTATATGCATTTTGGCTAAGTGTAGCTTAGGCTTGCTTTGCTCAAAATAGGTTTTGCCTATCAGTTGTAAATACTAAGTTTTTCCTTTGTCAAAATCTTTCCCAAGGAACCTCCAATAGACATTGGGGTCCTTCACCCTTGTTCAACCACAAGTTTTTACTTAGAAATTGGGATGAGGAGATTCTTGATAGCTTCCATGTCTTGATGCTCAAGTTGTCCAATACCAGGGACATGGCTAAGTACTTAGATTCTTCCATCTGCAGAGGTTGTGCACTTTCCCCACAAGACTTGGTTTTCACCAAGACAGGACCTTTCAAAAGCCTTCCCTTAGACCAAATGGACGCGCTCCAACCTATCATCCCACTACCACCAACTGTCCAAATGGATAAGTTATTGCAACCTATATGATCCAAGCAGAGCCCATATTGCCAAGTGGCTTCACTAGAAGCTTCTTAACATTTGGCCTCTCAAATCTCTTTGTTCCTGGGTGGCTTTCCACAAGTGAGATACACAAGGTAAACCAAAGAAATGGGCCTTGTCTAACCACTCAACATAAACCATTCCTTCCATTCCACCCAGGTGTTTCATTCACTTAGTTATTTTATTAAGCAAAACACAAGTACAAAGACTGAGAAATATTATATCATAGTATGAACATTTCACCACCCTTGGTTTCTACTAGCTAGGATAAGCATGGTATAGATAAACATCTTAACTTAGAATTTCTAGCAATTCTACAACTACTAGGATTTCCCAAGCATAGCATATAAAGACCAAAAATTATCCATGCAAGTCTAGCAAAATATTTCTAATGCATATTTTAAAAACATAGGAATAATATCAGGAAGCACCACTTACCTTGGTAGTTTGGAGAGTAGCTACAATCCTCACAATCACAATCACTATTTGCACCAAAATCTACACATAAAATGATAGCACCAAATCACATACAAAATAAATACAAGAAAAAATATATGAATGCATGCAATATGATATGTGATGATTTTCTATACTCACAAGACAAGTGCACAGTACTGATCGATAAACAAGTTCAAAACTTGCCAAACAACCTTTATTTGAACATTAAAATAATTCCAAATTAATTGTTATATACAAAATAGGCCTACACATGTTTCTGTAAAAATAACCCTTTTAACAGAAACAAAACATTAAACACATTGCATAAATGGAAAGGGCTTTCTCTCCTGATTCCATTGATATAAAATTTGTCAAATTTGGACGTGGGAATGAAAAGTTATGATTTAAACAAGTTTAAACATCTAATAGATATAAAATCTGATTTTAATTCAAAGAACTGGCCACGCGGCAGCGTCTGATTGGAAGATACCGTTTCACACCGGATCACGCTTGGGCACCATTGTATCTAACTAATCATGCACGGCTCAGATCTGCCCGTACCTCTTTACCTAGCTTCTAATCTCACCCACTGGATCTAGATCTAACGCTCCTAAACAACAGACCATCAAGTGGCGGCGCTAGCGGCGGCGACAGGCGGCGGCGCTCTCTGTCAGCGGCAGAGCCGGTGAACTAGGTCGCCCGGGGAGGTGGGAGGATGCACACCCGATTCGCCACGACGAGGAGATGCTCAACGCGTGCTCGGTTGGAGAAGGGGCGTGCTGCTGTGGCCGTGGGAGCTCGTCGGAGTAGAGGACCGCGTAGGGCTTGGGTGGACGGCGACGTTGGCGACGTTCTGATCTGCCCTAACACAAACGGAGGGCATCAGAGGGTGCGCATCGATCAGGCGAACAAGATAGTGTCAAAGAGAAAGCACGGTGCAGTCGAATCTCACCAAACACGCTTGGGTTATTTGAAAACAAAAATAAAACCAAGCCTTTATGAGATGTGATAAAAGGCATAGATTTGGTTTTATTTCATATTTTGTTTTGAAACTTTGCTTAGGCTTTTGAAATCACTTAAGTTAGGATTCTAAACAATACTGAGTGAATATTAGTACCTTTCTCAATAGCAAGTAGCACAAAGGCTAGAGCATTCATACATAAAATAATGAGCACATATGCTCCTGTTTTGAAATGATTTTGAAATGAAATCCTACATGATCATGGATGCATGGATGATATGCATGAGTTTTTGAAACATGATTTTAGGGATGTTACAAATCTAACCCCCTTAAGGTGAATCTCTCCCTCGAGATTCGGATTGGCTAGAAAATAGGTGAGGGTGGTCTTTCTGAAGATCATCTTCTCTTTCCCATGTTGCTTCTTCTTCGGAATGATGGTTCCATTGGACTTTGCAGAACTTGATGGTCTTAGTCCGAGTAATTCTTTCTGCAGTCTCAAGAATATTGATAGGTTTCTCTTCATAAGTGAGATCACTTTCTAATTGGACTTCCTCCAATGGTATAGTATCCTTCAAAGAAGTCTCTTCCATCTCTGGATGGCATTTCTTTAGCTGACTCACATGGAACATAATGAACAGATGAAAAAGATTCTGGTAATTCAATCTCATAAGCTACCTCTCCTTTATGACTCAGAATCTTGAATGGTCCCACATATCTTGGGGACAACTTTCCTTTGACTCCAAACCTCTTCACTCCACGAAGTGGTGACACTCTAAGATAAGCTCTATCACCTACTTCATAGATGACTTCCCTACTCTTAGGATCTGCGTAGCTCTTTTGTCGGGACTGTGCTATCTTCAATCTGTCTTTAACCAGCTTGACTTTCTCTTCAGCCTCTTTGATGAGTTCTGGTCCGAATAAACTTCTTTCTCCCACACCATTCCATAACAATGGGGTGGTACACTTTCTCCCATATAGAAAATCAAATGGTGCCATCTCAATACTGGCTTGATAACTGTTATTATAAGAAAATTCTGCATAAGGCAGACTTTCATCCCAACTGGCTCCATAGTCTAGAGAACATGCTCTCAACATATCTTCAAGAATATGATTAGTCCTTTCTGTCTGTCCATCAGTTTGAGGATGAAATGCAGTGCTGAATTCCAACCTCGTTCCCAATGACTCATGTAGTTGCCTCCAAAAATTTAGGTGAATTGAGTTCCCCTATAAGACACGATACTCTTGGGTACTCCATGTAGACATACAATTCTGTTCATATAGATCTTGGCTAACTTAGCACTTGTATAAGTTGTTTTTACGGGTATGAAATGAGCCACTTTAGTTAGGTGATCCACTACTACCCAAATAGAATCATATCCTGACCCGGTCCTTGGTAATCCGGTAATGAAATCCATACCAATCTTGTCCCACTTCCAATCAGGAATAGGTAGTGGTTGTAACAATCCTGCTGGTTTCTGATGTTCCGCTTTCACTCTACTACATATATCACACAAAGCAATATGTTCGGCGATGTCCTTCTTGAGATTATTCCACCAAAATCTTTCCTTCATATCCATGTACATTTTGGTGTTACCCGAATGAATGGAATATGGTGAGTTGTGTGCTTCTTGTAAAATCAGTTTTCGAAGCTTCGGATCTTGTGGAACACAGATACGTTTTCCATGCCATAAAGTACCCTGTTCGTCTTCATGGAATCCTTTGGCTTTTCCCTTGCCAATCATTTCCTTAATCTCTTCAATTTCCTTATCAGTCTTCTGGGCTTCTTTGATCTTGTCCAACAAAGTAGGTTGAACATCCAAGGACATGAGATGACCTTCAGGCACAATCTCCAATCTGAGATCTCTAAATTGGGCACACAGATCATCTGGCAATTCTCCCTTAGTAAGACCATTCACAAAAACCTTACATCTTAGAGCATCTACTACAACATTTTCTTTACCGGGGTGGTATTGCAAACTCAAGTCATAGTCCTTGATGAGTTCTAGCCATATTCTTTGTCTCATGTTAATTTACTTCTGGGTGAAGATATACTTCGAACTTTTGTGATCTGTGAACACTTCACATCGCTTTCCCAAAAGATAATGTCTCCATGTTTTGAGTGCATGGACAACAGAGGCTAACTCTAAATCATGAGTAGGGTAGTTCACTTCATGAGTTTTGAGTTGTCTCGAGGCATAAGCTACAACTTTCCCTTCTTGCATAAGTACTGCACCTAATCCATGATGAGATGCATCACAATATACTTGGAAATCTTTCTCCAAGTCTGGCAAACATAAGACTGGTGCTGTCACTAGTCTCTTCTTTAATTCATGAAAGCTGAGTTCACAACCTTCAGACCAAGCAAATTTCTTGTCTTTCTTTAGCAATTCTGTCATAGGTTTTGCTAACTTGGAGAAATTCTCAATGAACCTTCTGTAGTAACCTGCTAAGCCAAGGAAGCTACGAACCTCTTTCACTGACTTGGGAGATTCCCATTCAGTTACAGCTGAAACTTTACTAGGATCAACTGCTACACCATCTCCTGACACAACGTGTCCCAGAAAACCAACTTCATTTAACCAAAATTCACACTTGCTGAATTTGGCATATAACTTATGCTCTCTAAGTTTTTCAAGTATCAATCGTAGATGTCCTTCATGCTCTTCTTTGCTCTTGGAGTAGATTAGAATGTCATCGATGAATACGACAACAAACTTGTCAAGGAACTCCATGAACACTTTGTTCATCATATTCATGAAGTATGCTGGTGCATTGGTCAAACCAAATGGCATCACAGTATACTCATACAATCCATACCTTGTGGTGAAAGCTGTCTTAGGTATGTCTTGTTCTCTTATCTTGAGCTGGAAATAACCTGACCGGAGATCAATCTTGGAGAACACACAAGCTCCTTCTAGCTGATCAAACAAGTCATTGATTCTAGGCAAAGGGTATTTGTTCTTGATAGTCACCTCATTGAGTGAACGGTAATCTATGCATAACCTTTGACTTCTATCTTTCTTTTCCACAAACAAAACTGGTGCTCCCCAATATGAAGAAATTGGTTGGATAAATCCTTTTTGCAACTGTTCTCCAAGTTGCTTCTTGAGTTCTTTCAAATCATCAACTGACATCTTGTACGGTCTCTTTGCTATTGGTCCTGATCCTGGTAGCAAGTCAATAAGAAATTCCACATCTCTATCTGGTGGCATTCCCGGCAATTCTTCCGGAAACACATCCGGATATTCACTCACAATAGGCACACAGTCTATGTTAACCCCCTTAAGATAATTTAGCTTACTCCCTTTTGATTCAAAGTTAGACTTGAATCTAATCCGTTTATTTTCCGGGGTTGTGAGTGTAATAGTACGATTGGCACAATCTAGTACTCCTTCATACTTAGTCATCCAATCCATTCCCAAAATTACATCCAGTCCTTGGGAATCTAGGATTATCAGACTCACTGGAAACTTATGCTTTCCAAATTCTATCACTAGATATCGGCATCCAAGACTTACTATCATATCTCCACCTGGAGAACTTACTTTTATTGGACACCGAATGTTCTCAGTTGGAAACCCATTTCTATCAACAAATGCTTTTGATATGAATGAATGTGATGCTCCAGTATCAAAAAGAACAAGTGCTGGAATAGAATTGAGTTTGAACTTACCAGCAACAGCATCTGGCTCTTCATAGATTTCCTCCACATTGATGTGGTTCACTTGTCCCTTTTGAAAATGGTTGGGCTTGTTGGGTCCTTCAACTTTATTTTCCGGGCATTCATTTGCATAATGCCCCATCTTCTTGCACTTGAAACACTCAACCTGACTAAGATCCTTCTTGACAGTCAAGGCCCATCGCCACTTCCACTGTGGTGGCTCTTATATCCACCCTTGTGATTCTTGTACTTGTCATTGTCATGACTACGGTGACTCTTGTTGTCATGATGACGGTTGTGGTTGTGGTGCTTGTTGAATTTCCCATGCTTGTGGGATCCAGAACTCCCACTTTCATCATAATGGGAACGTTTGTGAGACGATCCCGAGCTGTGCTTGTCAGAGTGCTTTCTCTTCCTGCTTTCCACTTGTTTCATTTTTCTCTCCAAAATAGCAGCCTTGTCACAAAGAGACTGGTATGTGGGAGCATAGGCCACAGCTAACTGCAGGTTCAGTTCATCATTCAACCCTTCAAGGAACTTTTCCTTCCTCTTAGCATCAGTGTCAACTTCATCCGGTGCATAACACGCCAGATTGTTGAACTCTTCAATATATTCAGCCACGCTACGGTGGAGTTGCTTCAGGTTATGGAACTCTTTCTTCTTCAAACTCATCACTCCGTATGAGATGTGAGCAGTACGGAAACCATCTTCAAAGATAGCCCATGTCACATATGCAATGTGAGTGGTGATCTGGAAGTTATCCCACCAAGTAGCTGCTGGTCCTTCCAACAAGTGAGCTGCAAATCTGACATTTTCTTCATCAGTACAGCCAACTGTTAGCAAGTCCTTGTTCACAGAGCGTAGCCAATCATTGGCCACCATAGGATCAGTAGTTCCTGAGAACTTTGCTGGCCTCAATCTTAAGAACCTGGTAAGCATGTCAAAACCCGGTGGGTTGTTCTGATTGTTGTTGTTGTTATTGTTATTGTTGCTGTTGTTGTTCTGATTCTGGATGAACGTAGTCATCATCTGCATCAGCTGAGTCTGAGCTGTCATCATTTGCTGCATCTCAGGGGTGATGTTGTTGTTGTTGGGGTTGGGATTGGCATGTCGGGGAGGCATCTATGGTTTGTTCAATAGAGATAAGTATGAGATACCCATAGATTCTAACATGCACAATACATCACATAAACAATCACCAAACATGCATCATAATAATAAAAGTTCAACAACATAGACAACAAGTTTGCAAAGTAAACACACCAATAGCAAGCCATCCACATGTTGGATGGTCATTGCGACTCAATAATCAAAGACATGATAAATAAAGGTAAATGAGCAGTCATCGCTACTCCTCGGCATTAACCTCCTCCTCAACAAATGTAAGACCTGCATTCTCCATAGCGGTCTTGTATTCCTCGACATTGGTGGTCAAGGTCTCTACTTTGGCTTTGAGAGCCCTCTTCTGAGAACGAAGCCTCTCAATCACAGTCTGCTGATGCTCGAGCTTGAAGTCCTTGGCCTCCAGTTCTGCAGTCATGTCTCGAATCCTCTTGTTCCTATCTTGGACTCGCTTATCTTGACTCTTGAACTTTCTGTCCCGACTCTCGAACTTGGCCTCCATCTCCTTGACTATCTCATCTTGCTCCGCGAAGAGCTTGTCCTTCTCATGAATTTGCACCTGGAATTCATCATTGCTGAGCATGACGTTGGTCCTATCGGTGTTTATGTGCCTAAGAAGAACCTCTAAGTCCTGGAGGTATAGAAGAATCAGCTCTGCTGTCTCCCTCGAAGTATCCTCGAAGTCAATGGCCTCACCATCCTCATCACGTCTACCGAAGGCGTGGAAGTGAGTACCTCTAACCTGTCGAGAGTGTCTCCCTAACAGACGTCCAGTCAAATCCTGCATGACTACCTCTAGGCCTCTCTCCTTGTCATCATGCATGAGCTTGAAGATGTTTGCCTCCGTGGTAGGCTCAGTCTGCCATCCTGGCTTATTAACCTTGAAGCCCCAAAGGTCTTTCCTCTAAAACTTGGTGAGGGGAAGTACCATGATGGTAGGAAGAGGAAGATTGAGCAAACTAGTGAGCTCAATAATACGAGGGCCAAAACGAGTTCCCTTGAACTCTTCAACCGTGCTGATAGTAACATTAGGCATCTATTTAATAATATAGAAAAAGTTAGAAACAACACAATTCAAGACAAATCACAAGACATGGCATCACATGCATAACTTTGGAAATCAAAACACACAAGTCATGGCATACATGGATCCATTACAAACAACCAAGGTTCAATTTATTTTAAACAACATTTGGGAAAATAAAATGATAAGTGTGGTGGTCCAACTAATGTGGTACTTTACAATCCCATCTCACTTGCCAAGTTAGCTAACAGGGCATCCCTAGAGGCAATCTGTTTGTCTAGATCACAAAACTCCATTGCTAAGTCTATGATGTCCTTCCTTAGGCTTTGGTTGGTAGCCTCTAACTCTTGGGTATGCTTCTTTTCTTCTTTAAGATCATTCTGAGTGTTAAGAATTCTGCACTTGATTCTATCACCAAGTTCTTTGATGGCCCTCCAAGATGCATCCCTTGTTGAATCAAAGAATGTGGTGTGCATCATTGTGTTGGTGACCATGCAGAATCCTGAGTCCTTGTGGTTGTCTTCCTTGTTTTTATACAAGTGAATTTGCACCCACCAGTACTCAACTCCTTCATCCATCACAGGAAAACCTTTGTACACAGCTGCACCATGTATTCCCATGGAAACCATGAGGTCCTTGAGAGCCTTGGGGAACTCTGTCTCACATTCCAAAGTCATAGTCATGAGTGGTCCCTTTTTCATGGCTTCGTTGATAGAGTTCATCTACAAATAGAGATGAGAAAGAAGATTAGAAAAGTTTACAAGAAGAAAAGACAAGTGTGGAAGTTGTTGAAAATTTTTCCTTAGTGGTTTCCAATCCTAGGGTCATAATCCTACAGGCAACACAGTGCTCTGATACCATCTGTAAGATCCCTCCTTTGTAAAGGAAAGGATCCCTGTGATTGCAATGCTAGTCCCTGGATCAATGCTAGCATCCACAGTTTAAGATGAAGTACACCGAAACAAAGGTCATTATTACATATCATTCTACAGGAAAACATAGTCTTTTACAACTCCATGGCCACAGGCCTAATACAAGAGTTCAAATATATAATAAGATAAATAAGTCTTCATCTTCATGTGCCACAGGCAAGCATGTTCAGTATAGACTCATGACTCCTAATCATCATCAGAATATCCTGCAACATCACAAGTTACAGCCACAGTGTGTCAATACATTGGAATAGTATTGGCAAGTGATATCTTAGTAGAATATTGGTGGACCAGATACTATATGCATTTTGGCTAAGTGTAGCTTAGGCTTTCTTTGCTCAAAATAGGTTTTGCCTATCAGTTGTAAATACTAAGTTTTTCCTTTGTCAAAATCTTTCCCAAGGAACCTCCAATAGACATTGGGGTCCTTCACCCTTGTTCAACCACAAGTTTTTACTTAGAAATTGGGATGAGGAGATTCTTGATAGCTTCCATGTCTTGATGCTCAAGTTGTCCAATACCAGGGACATGGCTAAGTACTTAGATTCTTCCATCTGCAGAGGTTGTGCACTTTCCCCACAAGACTTGGTTTTCACCAAGACAGGACCTTTCAAAAGCCTTCCCTTAGACCAAATGGACGCGCTCCAACCTATCATCCCACTACCACCAACTGTCCAAATGGATAAGTTATTGCAACCTATATGATCCAGGCAGAGCCCATATTGCCAAGTGGCTTCACTAGAAGCTTCTTAACATTTGGCCTCTCAAATCTCTTTGTTCCTGGGTGGCTTTCCACAAGTGAGATACACAAGGTAAACCAAAGAAATGGGCCTTGTCTAACCACTCAACATAAACCATTCCTTCCATTCCACCCAGGTGTTTCATTCACTTAGTTATTTTATTAAGCAAAACACAAGTCCAAAGACTGAGAAATATTTTATCATAGTATGAACATTTCACCACCCTTGGTTTCTACTAGCTAGGATAAGCATGGTATAGATAAACATCTTAACTTAGAATTTCTAGCAATTCTACAACTACTAGGATTTCCCAAGCATAGCATATAAAGACCAAAAATTATCCATGCAAGTCTAGCAAAATATTTCTAATGCATATTTTAAAAACATAGGAATAATATCAGGAAGCACCACTTACCTTGGTAGTTTGGAGAGTAGCTACAATCCTCACAATCACAATCACTATTTGCACCAAAATCTACACATAAAATGATAGCACCAAATCACATACAAAATAAATACAAGAAAAAATATATGAATGCATGCAATATGATATGTGATGATTTTCTATACTCACAAGACAAGTGCACAGTACTGATCGATAAACAAGTTCAAAACTTGCCAAACAACCTTTATTTGAACATTAAAATAATTCCAAATTAATTGTTATATACAAAATAGGCCTACACATGTTTCTGTAAAAATAACCCTTTTAACAGAAACAAAACATTAAACACATTGCATAAATGGAAAGGGCTTTCTCTCCTGATTCCATTGATATAAAATTTGTCAAATTTGGACGTGGGAATGAAAAGTTATGATTTAAACAAGTTTAAACATCTAATAGATATAAAATCTGATTTTAATTCAAAGAACTGGCCACGCGGCAGCGTCTGATTGGAAGATACCGTTTCACACCGGATCACGCTTGGGCACCATTGTATCTAACTAATCATGCACGGCTCAGATCTGCCCATACCTCTTCACCTAGCTTCTAATCTCACCCACTAGATCTAGATCTAACGCTCCTAAACAACAGACCATCAAGTGGCGGCGCTAGCGGCGGCGACAGGCGGCGGCGCTCTCTGTCAGCGGCAGAGCCGGTGAACTAGGTCGCCCGGGGAGGTGGGAGGATGCACACCCGATTCGCCACGACGAGGAGATGCTCAACGCGTGCTCGGTTGGAGAAGGGGCGTGCTGCTGTGGCCGTGGGAGCTCGTCGGAGTAGAGGACCGCGTAGGGCTTGGGTGGACGGCGACGTTGGCGACGTTCTGATCTGCCCTAACACAAATGGAGGGCATCAGAGGGTGCGCATCGATCAGGCGAACAAGATAGTGTCAAAGAGAAAGCACGGTGCAGTCGAATCTCACCAAATTTTCTTGCCGGAGTTGGAGACGGCGTCGGGAGTTTGCGGTGCTCATTTGAGTCGATGACCTGGGGCAGTACAGGACTAACTAAGGATGTCACAAGGAGCGCAAGAAGGTTGCAAAGCAGTTCGCGTGAACAAGAGAGGGAGGTGCGCACGAAGCTCACCGGGATTGGTCGCCGGAGGTCGTCGGTGCTACGGCGATGTGAGGGAAAATTCTAGCAGCCTGGTGGCGTGGAGTCTGTGCTAAGTGAGGGGAAATGAGCAGCGAGGGGAGAGGTTTAAGTAGGCCGCAGCGCGACAGGAAACGTTCACGGAATCATGGCTAATTACGCCGCGCCATTATCGGCATCAACGGTAGCGGCGACGTGGTCTCTGGGCGGAAATTTGGGGACGACGGAGTGACGTGGTCGCAGGGTCCACTTGCTAGTGAGAGAAATGGAGTGGGGATGGGTCCAGGCGGTCAGCGACTCAGTGGGTGCGGGTGCGAGTAAAGAAAAACGGTTCGCGGGGGTGATGCTGCTGGGCTAGCTGGGTCGAGTTGGGCGTAATGGTCATTCTGATTATTTTTTCCACTTTAATCCTTTTCTTTTTCTGTTTGGTTTTCTAGAATTGGTTTTCAAACTTCATTTCAATTCAGTTTGAATTCAAACCTTCTCAAGATTTTTGTACAGTGAAACTTGTACTCAAATATGAGTCAAACAGTACTGTAAACACAAACACCCTTGGGTTATTTGAAAGTAAAAATATAACCAAGCCTTTATGAGATGTGATAAAAGGCATATATTTGGTTTTATTTCATATTTTGTTTTGAAACTTTGCTTAGGCTTTTGAAATCACTTAAGTTAGGATTCTAAACAATACTGAGTGAATATTAGTACCTTTCTCAATAGCAAGTAGCACAAAGGCTAGAGCATTCATACATAAAATAATGAGCACATATGCTCCTATTTTGAATTGATTTTGAAATGAAATCCTACATGATCATGGATGCATGGATGATATGCATGAGTTTTTGAAACATGATATTAGGGATGTTACATAACTCCTTCAAAAAGCTCAATTTACCTGAAGAGAACTCAAAAAGGAATAAAAAGAAGCAAATGCAAATAATGGCAGAAATCTGTCAAAACAGACCAACAAGTAGAAACTGATAATTTCGAACATCTCTGTTGCTCAAATCAAAAAGTATTGAACTAACGAAAGTTATCTAACATAATGAGGGATTTATTCGTAAATTTTGAGCTCAATCCGAGTTACAGAGTCTCCTCACAAATTTGTTTGGTGGAGGACAAAAATCTGTTTCGGGACAGCAACTCCCCAAATCTTACTTCCCTCTCATTAGAGGTCATTCTTGGCACAAAAAGCAAACAAAAAGGATAAGGAGAGGTTATTACAGAAGTAATAACTTCCAAGACTCAAGGAAACTCTTGGGTTATCTCCCAACAAATACTTTTCTTTAATGCCTTTAAGTTAGGCACAGGAAGGAAGAAGAAACAAGTATTTTCAAATGAAGCATTGACATTCATACTTGCAAAGTCCTCAACTATGAAATGTATCTCATCCAAATGGGTTTTGGAGGATCCCTTATCATCTCTCTTTGGTCTACTACCTTCATCAAAAAGATTTTTAGGAGCAATCTAATCAAAATTCTTTTCAAAGGCTTCATGCATTCCAACAAGCTTAAAGGGTATGGGTATATTAAATTATTCTCTAGGCTTAGTTTTATCAAAAATACCCATAACATCTACACTTGAGCCTAGCATATTGAAACGCTCAAAAACCTTTTTGGCTTCCCTAGTAACATCATGGAATTCTTTTGATAAAGTTTTAAGGATGAAATCCCTTTTTTCAGCATTCTTCTCTTCTTTTAGCTTTAGGAATAAAAATTGCATGAAGGGGTTAAGGCTAACAAACCTAGCCTCCAACATATGAACTAAAGAAGCTACAGCAATCTCATAATTAGGAGCAAGCTCTGCTATAGATTTATCCTCAATATCCTCATGCTAGCTAACATAATTAAAAAATTCTTCAATATTATATTTCCCAATTATGGAGCCACTACCTATTGCTAGATCTTTTAGAGCGAACTTGGGGAGAAACATGGTGAGCTAGAGCAAAGTGGCAACTAGAGTAGGATATAGTTTATTTTGTGTTTTTGAATAAAGCAAGCAAACAAAACTAGACTAGTTTTTTTGGGTTTTTTGAAAAGAGGCAAACAAAACCAAGCAAAAGAAACAGAGTAAAGAGAAAGCAAGTGAAGGACTCCCCTAGTGAAGACGTCCTTAGACTCCCCGGCAACAGTGCTAGAAAATACTTGATGGTGCTCAACGTGGAACTTCATTGGTAACCCCAAGCGCAAGGTGTGAAGAGCAAGCACCAAGTTTTCCCTCAGTTGAGACCGAGGTTATCGAACCAGAAGGAGGAAGGAAATGTCACACAGGTGTTGCAAGCAACATGGACCTGGACAACACAAACTCAAGACTTTGCCCCAACGAACAGTGAGGTTGTCAAGCTCACCGGTCTGCTGTAACAAAAGATTAAACGTATGGTGTGGAAGGTAATGGTTTGCAGCAAGTAAACAAGTAACATTGGAAGATGTATCAATGGTAAAGATTGGACCGGGATCCATAGTTAACTAGAGGTGCTCTCCTTATATAAACAACATGGCATGAAGGGTAAACAAATTACAGCAAGGAAATTGACAGGAACTGAGCAGGGCATAACAATGCAATTACTAGTCAGAAAGATCCTATGAGGTTCATTGGGCAATACAACAAGATACATAGACCGCCATCCAACTGCATCTATGACTAGAAGTCCACCTTCAGGTTATCATCCGAACCCCCTCTAGTTTTAAGTTGCAAGCAACAGACAACTGCTTTAAGCAAAGTGTGTAAGCTAAACAGTCCACATGTTCCATGAACAAGAGACCGTTGTTTTCTCCCTAGTAGCAACAACACATCTACAACCGAAGAGATTATTGTCACTTACCTTGGAAACTAGAGGCATGAACCCACTATCGAGCATAAATACCCCCTCTTGGAGTCACTAGCAAGTACTTGGCCAAGATAGCTACTAACAACGGAGATGATGCAAGATCACAAACAACACAGACATGATAGAATCATGAAGACAAAACCATTAATCAAACCAACATAATAATGTCAATATCCATCGGATCCCCATAAACACAACATGCATGATTACAAATAGATTAGATCTTGATCATGAACGGAGATCACAAGATCTATACATGAAAGCACAAACGACGAGATACAACCATCTAGATACTACATGGACCCATTGTCCAAGGTGGAACTACTCACGCATCATACCAGAGAGAAGGCCTCCGAGATGATCTCCCCTCTGGCAGGGTGCCGGGAAGAACTTCAGATCCCCCCGATCTAGGGACGATGGTGGCGGCGGCTACAGACGGTTTCGTGGATTTCTGATCGGGTACTGAGGGTTTATGCATCGGAGGATTCTTATAGGCGAAGGGGGAGACCGAGGCGGTAGCCAGGGGCTGCAAACCCTATCCAGGCGCTGGGCTGGGCACACCCGCGCTTGGGGTGGGTCTGGCCCACTTGGCTAGCCCCTCCGGCTCTCCTCTGGACTTCTTGTTCCACACAGAAAGTAATTGACTTTGTTCTTTGTCCCATCCAATTCCGAGAATATTTCTTTACTAACTTTTCTGAAACCAAAAACAGCAGAAAACAGGCATCTGGCACTGTTGCAACTTGTTAATAGGTTAGTACCAGAAAACATGTAAAAAGCACCTCAAAGTGTGGACAAGTAAAGCAAAGTAGATACTAAACAAGCATGGGGCATCAAAAATTATATATACGTTTCCAAAGTATCACTTTGCAGTGAACATCTTATTATGGAGCTCTCTCCACACATCTCATGACACAATAAGTATGTTATCTTAATTATTAATAATAACAATACCATGGTAGAGGTGTATCCTACATCTCAAAAAAAGTTTTAGCCCTATTGAGTTCAACCACACTTTCACACAACCTTGTTACTTGCTTTATTTTACTTGTTTGAATTACTTTTCTATAAACAACCAAAAACCTTTCAAACACCCTTTACTTGAGATCAAAGGCAGCTTATAAGTATCCTTTGGTATATAGTGACAAGGGGCATTAAGACCTTTGCCAATAGCTCTCTATGGGTTCGATATCTTTACTTTGAAACTGGCTACAATTGATCTGTGAACTTCAGTCATCAAGCAATTTTCTAGCATCGTTGCCGAGGAGCTAAGCACTTTTGGTCTTCGTTCTTAGTTGCTAATTTACTTTTGCTTTACTAAAGTTGTTTGAGTTCAAGTTATTACTGTTTATTTATTTTTATATTTTTTCTTTTACTTCTTTGAAAAGAACAGAAAATTACAAAAAAAAATTATATAAACTATTGTTACTAAGCATGTCTTCCGAGATGACTATCTTCCAACAGATGGAATTTATAATGGAGGAGTCAAAGCAAGATATTATGGGAAATGTTATGAAGAGGCGTGGCATATTGAAAGAATGTCGAGCTTTTGTGGACAAGTATTCATCCATACTATGTGCCTCTTATAAATTATATTGTGAATGCTACAAAAGTCCAAATCACCTCAATTATCAATGTGAGTATAAATTGGATACCAAATTAGCAAACTATAATAGTGATGAGTTTAAATGCCATGCTAGAGAGGATAGATTACAGTTTGTGCTTTTTTTTTCCGGTTTCCAAGAGTTATTATTTCATTTAAGAGATATATAGGTAGAAAGTAAACCACTTGATATGATCTATAAAGAAGTTAACCATATATTCTGCTATTTCCAAGATAACTTCCTTAATAATGCATTTATTGTTGAGCGGATTAAAGCCGCCATGGAAGAATTTAACCGTTTACAGGGTGCTCCAAAGGATAATGTGTAGGGAACTCCACTCAAAGAACCTCCACCTAAACCACCGGAACATATTGTTAATAAAGAGGCGGCACTTGATGTTGTACCCTCTCACATAGTGGAAGGTGAACCAAAAGGAAGAACTATTTCCGAGTTAGCTATGTCCTTTCAACTAGTGGAAGGTAAGCCCGAAGGTAATACTATCGATGAGATACTCGTGAATTATCTTAGTAAGAATGAAGAGGAGAAACTTGATCAACCACTTGAATCTCCTATTTCTGAAAATAACTTTCCACACACAAATAGTATGCATGCAAACGATATCTCATTATCTAGTAATGAATCCTATAAATCTCAAACTGGTGATGATTGTTTTGAGTAGGCCTCGTGCCTAGATACTGATCTTAGAAAAATTGTGGAACTACAGATGGAAACTTAATATGAATATTGTGATATCATACATAAACTTCCAATGGAAGAGGATGAAACTCCTACTCTAGAGGAGGAGACACTTTTTGAAGAATAAATGAATAATGTTAATATAGAGGTAAGAAGGATGTATGGTCAGCTATATGATTGTGATGAAAGTTTATGTTCTTCATATACAATAATTTACCCTCATTGTATGACAACTGCGCATTTTGGTTTTCAATTTCCTCATAATTTTAATGATCCTATAATATCTTCTAATGATGATTTTAGTACTAGATTTGAGTATTTAATTTATAAAGGTACACAAGAGATTCTTAGAAAAATCATGGGACCTATGATGGTAGACGATAGTCATACTTTACAAGTGGCTTGTGAGACCCTTGATTATATTTTTAATTACTGCTAAAAACATCTTAGTGGTAATGCACTTATAATAAAGAGGAGGGAGCTATGTAAAACCATGGTTCCCGAAACTATTATTTTGCCTGATGAACAAGTTTATGATGCCTATCTCTCTAGTAATGATTCTTATTATGTTAAAAGTAAACATAGTTTAGCTGCAGAGGCCTCGTGCCTAGATACTCATTTGGAGAACATAAATAATGATGAATTGGAGGTAGAATCTTGTAGTACTAATGCATAGATGGATGCACTCGGATAATGTAGAGCTTCGTTGGGAGACCCCAAGAGGAAGGTATGATGAGCACATCAGCAATTCTTCCCTCTGAAAGAAACCAAGGTTATAGAACCAGTAGGAGGAAGGAAACGACTCAAAGGTGTTGCTAACAACTTGGAAACCTGCACAACACAAACTCAAGACTTTGCCCCAACAAACGGTGAGGTTGTCAATCTCACCGGTTTACTGAAAACAAAGGATTAACTGTATGGTGTGGAAGGTAATGGTGGTTTGCAGAAAGTAAACAGTAACAGTGGAAGATGTATCAATGGTAAAGATTGGACTGGGGTCCATAGTTCACTAGAGGTATTCTCCTTAAGATAAACAACATGGCATGCTGGGTAAACAAAGAACAGCCGGGCAATTGACAGGACAGAGCAAGGCATAACAATGCAATACTAGACATTCATGATCCTATGAGATTTGATTGGGTCATATAAAAAGATACATAGAATGCCATCCAACTGCATCTATGACTAGTAATCCACCTTCAGGTTATCATCCGAACCCCCGCCATTATTATGTTGCAAGCAATGGATAACTGCTTTAAGCAAAGTGTGTAAGGTAAACAATCCACTTGTTCCATGAACAAGATATCGTTGTTTTCTCCCTAGTAGCAACAGAACATATACAACCTTAGAGATTTCTGACACTTCCCAAGATTAAATAGAGGCATGAAACCACTATCGAGCATAAATACTCCTTATTGGAGTCACTAGCATATACTTGGCCAAGATACCTACTAGAAACAGAGAGCATGCAAGATCACAAACAACACAGACATGATAGAATCAATAAGATAGAACCGTTAATCAATCTGACATAGTAATCTCAATATCCATCGGATCCCCGCAAACACAACATGCATGATTACAAATAGATGATCTTGATTATGAATGGAGCTCACAATATCTAAACATGGTAGCACAAAGGAGGAGAAACAACCATCTAGCTACTACATGGACCCATAGTCGAAGGTGAAACTACTCACGCTTCATACCGGAGGAGGCATGGTGATGAAGAAGGCCTCCGGGATGATCTCCCCTCCGGCAGGGTGCCGGGAAGAGCTTCATAACCCCCCCGATCTAGGGATGATGGTGGCCGTGGATACGGACTGTTTCATGGAAGATTGATCCAGTACTTAGGGTTTTGGTATCGGGAGCTTCTTATAGGAAAAGAGGCGAGGCAGGGGGACACCCAGGGTGGCCGCACAGCCCCAAGGCGCGGGCCAGGCCTGGCCGTGCAGCCAGGGGGTGTGGCCCCCTGGTGGCCCTTCTCCATCTCGTCTTCTGGCTCCGTGTTCCCCACGGTAAAATATTGACTTTGGCTTTTGTCCCGTCCACTTCCGAGAATATTGATTTTCTGCCTTTTCTGGAACCAAAAACATAAGAAAACAAGCAACTGGCAATGTGGCATCTTGTTAATAAGTTAGTCCCAGAAAACATATAAAAATACATCAAAGTGTAGACAAAGTAAAGCAAAGTAGATACTAAACGATCATGGAACATCAAAAATTATAGATACGTTTACGATGTATCAAGCATCCCCAAGCTTAACTCCTGCTCATCCTAGAGTAGGTAAGTGATAAAAAGAATAATTTTTGAGGTGACATGCACCATCGAAATCAAGATCAAACCATTTGCAAGCATTGAAAGCTGGGATCAATGTACTCTAAACATGAGCATGAAAGAAGAAGTTCTAACAGTAAGACAAAGTAACTATGCATGCAACATGAAAGGTTACAAACAAAGATCATGAATAACAGTGCATTGAAAGACGTTTGTTTGTTTCACATATAGAAAGCATAGCATAGTGGCATTCATCTTGTCCCTCATGGAGTAGCAAATAAATGCATAGGACACCTTCAAAGTTCATAAAAGTTACTAGATACAAATAGTTCATGAGTAAGCAATATCAACAATATGAATCAATCAATAAGTTTTGGGATAATGCACATAGAACTAAGAATGGAAACTATGCTCTCTTAATAAGTGCCTATGGATAGAAGGTGGAGACTCAATATAATAGTGGAAGAAAGGACCTTCATAAAAGGGAAGCAGGGATTTCAAGTCTCACAAAGAGCTTCCAAAAATTATTGTACTTATTAGCTTTCAGCTCTCATTGCCCCTATCATAAGCAACTTGAAGTGATTAAGGTTAAGGGGAACAAACTATGGAGTATATGTTTGACAAAGTATAAGTTGGAAATCTCATGTCCCTTGAATACGAGGGCCACTCCTCATGCTACTTAGGTTTAGTTACCGGTTAGTTCTTGTCATAGTAAGTATATGTGTATCATAAAGAACAGCCAACGGGGTACTCCTTGCACATGATATAGGAGCTATCCCATAATCAAAATGACAAGGCAAGCATACAATGAGTATCTCAGCAATCTTCTTATTTACCATGAAAAAATGGTGTTTTTTCTCTCTTTCCTCTTTTCTCATCTTTTTTTCCTTTTTCTCAATCTTTTTTTTCTATCTCTGTTTTTTAATAAAAATAATGCTTCATAGATTTCTCACTATGGTGATGCTACAAGTTTCCACCATGATTAGGCATGGCTTAGGCTAGCGGCCTAGGCGTTTCTTTAACACACATACATAACTCCATGGACTTACAAGATCCCCTTTCATTTCACAACGACGACATCCATAAAAAAAAGAGTGTGATATCAACTGGATACAATGTACAAGTGGAATGTTGAAAGCCTTCCCCATGACAGCACGGTTCTACTAATCCCAACATATAAGTGCAAGCATATACAACATAGATGACACAATGGTTCAAGTTTATTAGGGGCAACAAAAATAAAGTGTGCCATAAAGTTTGTGAGAGCTTTAATCACTAAGTTTTCACATAACAAAGTGACTTTTTAATTGAAAGGTAAATGAAACAAGAATATACTTGGAATGATATAACACACCATGCGTAGGAATTTATAGTGGACACTTTGGAATAACTTCGTTTCTTGGGAGTTGGATGCATGAGTAGAGCTTACCCATACAAGTGGAGGCTAGCAAAAGACTAGGAGCGACCAACTAAAAGAGCAATAATGGCCATAATCATGCAGAGCGACAAAACATTAATAATGAAATCATAAAGTGGTACCGCAAGTCAGAAATTAAACTATCATAGAGGCTATGGTGTCTGGTTCATAGTCATAACATGGTGTGAGCATGTGCCAAGTCAACCCAAACATAGCATCAAAGGAGAATACCACAATACTATGTTTTTGTATGCTAAAACAACACATGATTATTTCAAGGAACATTAAGCAATCCTAATTGTTTGGAACAAGTCATTCTACAGCAATAATTAGTAAGCATAAGGTCAAAACAACATCTAGCATGGCAAGATAAAGTCTAAGTCACGGTCAAAGCAAGCTCATCTTGTACTACTAAGCAAGAACTCACTACTCCTCTCCAACACCAATCAACTTATTTGAAACAACACAGCGAGAACGGGGGTCCAAACAAATTTATTCAAGCAAACTAAACAAACCAAAAACCAAAAACGAAAACTAAGACGCTCCAAGAACAATACAACCGTGATTGAAACAATAAAAATGAAGTGTCTAGAAAGACCTGAGATTTTTATTGATGAAGAAGGGGGTGCCTTGGGAATCCCCAAGCTTTAACGCTTGTACCTCTTGAATATTTCTTGGGGTGACACGTGGTGGAATCCCCAAGCTTGATATTTTGTCCATTATTCATCTCATTACATCATTCTTCCTCTACACCTGCAAATTTTCCTTCATACAAAACTTCACACAATCTTCATTAGCAACATTAGTATATTCAAAAGATAATAGACTTTTGGGTTTTAGTTTTAAAACAGAAAAACTTTCACTAAAGACACAAGATACTCTAGCAATTCCCTCAAAAAGCTCAATTTCCCAAAAAGGAATCAATAAGAAGCAAATGCAAATAATGGAAGAAATCTGTCAAAACAGACCAGCAGGTAGAAACCGATTTTTCAAAGACCTTCTGTTCCTCAAATCAAAAACTGTTGAACTAACAAAAGTTATATAACAACCTTGGGGATTTATTCAAAAAAGTACAGATCAATACGACTTACATAGATTTTACACGAATGTTTAAGGTGGAGCACAAAAATCTGTTTCGGGACAACAACTCCCCAAATCTTACTTCCCTCTCATTAGAGGTTATTCTTGGCACAAAAAGAAAATAAAAAGGATAAGGAGAGTTTATTATAGAAGTAATAACTTCCAAGACTCAACAAAACTATTGGGTTATCTCCCAAGAAGTACTTTTCTTTGATGCCTTTAAGTTAGGCATAAGAAGCAAGAATCAAGTATTTTCAAATGAAGAAGCATTAAGATCAATACTTGAAATCTATTCAACTAGGAAAGGTATCTCATCCAAATGATTTTTATAGGATCCTTTCTCATCTCTCTTAGGTTCACTACTTTCATCAAATGGGTTTTCAGGAACAATCCAATCAAAATTCTTTTCTAATGCTTCATGCATTCCTACAAGTTTAGAAGGTATGGGTATCTTAATTTTATCTCCAATGGGTTTGGTTTTATGTGACTTCTCTAAAGTACCCATAAAATCTACACATGAGCCTAGCATATTAAAATGTTCAAAGATCTTTTTGGCTTCCTTAGCAACATCACTGAACTCTTTTAGCAATGTTTCTAGGATAAAATCTCTCTTTTCAGCATCCTCATATTATTTTAGTTTAAGAAACAAAATTTGCATCATGGGGTTAAGGTTAACAAACATGGTTAATGAATCCTATTCTTCTTTTAGTTTCTAGGATATTAAGGATCTATCCTCAATATCCTCATGTTTGCTAACATGACTAAAGAATTCTTCAATATTTCCTTTTCCAATTATTGAACCACTACCTATTGAAATGTCTTTCAGGGCGAACTTAGGGATCAACATGGTGAGCTAGAGCAAGGTGAAAACTAGGGTAGGAACTAATTTTTTTTTGTATTTTTGATAAAAGAAAGCAAACCAAACGAAACTATTTTTTTTTTGGAGTTTTTGATAAAAAAAAGGCAAATAAAACATGGCAAAAGAAACTAAGCAAAACAAAAACAAAGTAAATAGAAAGGTTGTGAAAGACTTCCGTTGTGAAGCCGTCCTTAGCCTCCTCGGCAACGGCGGCAGAAAACAGCTTGATGCTTAGATCAATGTAGAGCTTCATTGGGAGACCCCAAGAGGAAGGTATGATGAGCACAGTAGCAGGTCTTCCCTCATAAAGAAACCAAGGTTATTGAACCAGTAGGAGGAGGGAAACGACTCAAAGTTGTTGCTAGCAACTTGGAAACTACACAACACAATCTCAAGACTTTGCCCCAACGAATAGTGAGGTTGTCAATCTCATCGGTTTGCTGAAAACAAAGGATTAACTGTATGGTGTTGAAGGTAATGGTGGTTTGCAAAAAGTAAACAGTAATAGTGGAAGATGTATCAATGGTAAAGATTGAACCAGGGTCCATATTTCACTAGAGGTATTCTCCTTAAGATAACATGACATGCTGGGTAAACAAATTACAGCCAGACAATAGACAGGACAGATCAAGGCATAACAATGCAATACTAGACATTCATGATCCTATGAGATTTGATTGGGAAATACAATAAGATGTTGGAGATATGCCCTAGAGGCAATAATAAATATATTTATTATTATATCTTTGTGTTTATGATAAATGTTTACATTCATGCTATAATAGTATTAACAAGGAAACATTAATACTTGTGTGATTTGTAAACTAAAATAGAGTCCCTGGTAAAGCCTCTTTATAATACTAGCTTGTTGTTTAATATATGATTGTGGTTTCCCTATAATGAACATTGAGATGTTATTAACAACAAGATCATATCGTTAGGAGAATGATATGGTGGACATACTCCTATAGATAAGCGTAGCATAAAGATCAAGTCATTTTAATAGTTCAATTGCTATATGCTTTCTGATACATAGTAACCTAAATCCTTCGACCATGAGATCATGCATATCACCTTCACCGGAAGGATGCTTTGATGACATCAAACACCAGACCATAACTGGGTGGCTATAAAGGTGGCATTGAGTGTTCGGAAAGTATTGGTTGAGACACATGGACCAAGAGTGGGATTTGTCCATCTATATGATGGATAGATATACTCTGGGCCCTCTCGGTGGAATGTCATCCAATTGGCTTGCAAGCATGTGACTGGCTCACAAGGGATCACATACCATGGGAACGAGAAAAGAGTACTTATCAGCAACGAGGTTGAACTAGGTATCTAGAGATACCGACGATCATAACCTCGGATAAGTAAACTATTGTGAGACAAAGGGAAATTGGTATCGTATGTAAGTGGTTCATTTGATCGCAAAGTAATCGTAGAAATATGTGGGAGCCATATGAATTTCTAGATTCCTCTATTGGTTATTGTTCGGAGAAGTGTCTCGATCATGTCCGCATAATTCACGAACCGTAGGGGGACACACTTAAGGATTCGACATTGTTTGAGTAGTTATGGAATGATGAGTAAGAGAACGAATGTTGTTCGGAGTCTCGGATGAGATCCGGGATATCACGAGGAGATCCGGAATGGTCCGGAGAATAAGATTCATATAAGGAAAGTCATGTTTCGGGGTTGGAGAATGGTTCCGGTGTTTTTATCAGGAATGTTCTAGAAGGTTCCGAAATGTCCGGCGCTCCGGAGGGGAAGGGTACATGAATGTGTAATATCAAGTTGGAATGATTGCATCATTTACTAGGTGTCATCTCTGAACAAAATAAAGGGTTTAATCAAATCCTAGTTTGAAAAGTCAAACGCCAATTTGAAAAGTCAAACGGCTATTTTGTGAGGTGGAGGGGAATTAGGAAACCTACTTGGGGAGGAGTTCCCTCCCTCCACCGCCGGCCCACTTGGGATCCGAGTTGGGGAGCGACTCCCCTCCCCTTGGCCGGCGCCTCCCACCTATATAAGGAGGGGCAGGGCTGCCCCTCCAAACACACAAGTTGCCCCCCGCAAACCCTAGCTCCCAGCCGCCGGTGCCGCCACCTCCTGCTGCCGCCGCCTAGGGAAACCCAATTCGCCGACCTGGGCTGCTCTAAGCCCTAGCCGCCGGCCCTAGACCCTCCTCCTTGGTGCGTCTAAAACCCCAGATCGCTGAGGCTCTCTCTCATAGTCCACCATAATCGCTCCGGCTTAAGGCGAAGCCCTGCGAGATCTCCCTTCTACTTCCGGTACCACGCGCCGTTGTCTTGCTGAATCGCGAGGAGAGTGCTACAACCTCCTCTGCCTGCTGGAACAAGGGAGAGGAAGGTCTTCGTTGAGTACCGAACGTGTGACCGACTGCGGAAGCGCTGCCGGAACGCAGCGTCGGAAGGATCGTCTACGCGATCTTGAGATCGGCAAGAGTACGACTACATCACCCACGAGAATCCGCTCTCGTTAAACACTTTGGAATCTTTGAGGGTGAGTTATTCCATCGACTCGTTGCTACAATCTAGTAGATAGATCTTGGCTTGCTTGTTTGTATGCGGTAGAAATTTTTTGTTTTCCATGCTACGAAGCCCTACAGTGGTATCAGAGCCGTGTCTATATGTAGATCTGTTGCACGAGTAGAACACAATGGTCATTATGGGTGTTGATGCTTTTGTTGTTGATTGCTTCTTGTGTACTTTGCATCTTGCGGGATGGTGGGATGAAGCGGCCCGGGCTAACCTTACATGACATCGTTCATGAGACTTGCTCCACGCTTGACATGCAACTTGTATTGCATAAGTGGCTTTGTGGGTGCCTGTTGACCCCAACATAGTTATGATTCAATTTACAACGGGTGATTGACAATACTAGTATCAATGTTGTGGTTCTTGTTCGTAAGTTAGAACGACACTTATTGAAAGCCCCAAACCACTTAAAACATGCAAAGAAAGTAGAGGCGTCTAACTTTGTTTTGCAGAGGTGTGTTGTGCTGTGATGTGATATGGCCATGATTATGATTACATTTGATGTATGCAATGTTCCTTATTGTAAGTTGGCAATGTCTTTAAAATCTGTTAAGACCCGCGTGTCTATTCAAAGTAGTTGTAATAGTTGAAGCCGGTGGACGACAACCATGGAGCAGCGTCATTGACCTTGATGCAATGCCGGTGATGATGGAGATCATGTTCGTGCTTGAAGATGGAGATCGGAAGCACAAAGAAGAAAGGCCATATCATATCACATATTATGAATTGCATGTGATGTTAATCCTTTATGCATCTTGTATTGCTTAGTTAACAACGGTAGCATTATAAGATTATCCCTCATGCACATGAATTTCAAGTTCTAAAGTGTTCATCCTTAGTAAGCACCGTTGCTAAAGCTTGTTGTTTCGAAGCACCACGTGATGATCGGGTGTGTTAGATTCCGCAAGTGTATACAACGTGAGCAAGCCAGATTTGCTCATGCGGAAGCTAAGGTTTGATCTTGATGAGACTAGCATGTACAAACATGGTCTCGGAACACGGATCACCGAAAGGTAAAGCATGAATCATATAGTAGATATGATGAACATGTCGATTGTTCACCATTGAAACTACATCAACTCTCGTGATGATCGGTGTTGATGTGGTGGATTTGGTTCGTGTGATCACTAAAACAATGTGAGGGATATTGTTTTGAGTGGGAGTTCACCTAGATTAATTTAACTATTAATTAGAACTCAATTTGTCATAAACTTAGTCTAAACTATTGCAAATATGTTGTAGATCAATGGCGGCCCCTACCATCAATTTTAATGCGTTCCTAGAGAAAGAAAAGTTGAAAAACAATGGAAGCAACTTCGCGGATTGGTTCCGCAATTTGAGGATTGTCCTCACAGCTGGTAATTTGACCTATGTGCTGGATTCATCTGGGTGACCCACTGCAGCCATCTACCGATGAAGTAAAGAATGTTTACCTCGCTCGGAAGACTCAGTACTCCACAGTTCAGTGTGCTATCTTGTATGGTTTAGAATCGGAGCTTCAGAAAAGGTTTGAGAATTCAGACCCACATGATATTGTCCGTGATCTCAAATTGATCTTTGAGACTCACGCGGCAATTGAGAGCTATGAGGCTTCTAAAAAGTTCTTTAACTGCAAGATGGAAGAGGGCAGCTCCGTCAGTGAGCATGTGCTTAAGATGTCTGGGCACGCAAACAAACTTCAAAGCTTGGGTATAATGATTCCTAATGATTTGGGGATTTATCGTGTCCTCCAATCACTACCACCAAGTTACAAGAACTTTCTGATGAACTACAATATGCAAAACATGAACAAGCAGTTGCCAGAACTCTTTGCCATGTTAAAATCTACAGAAGTGGAGATCAAGAAAGAGCACCAAGTGTTGATGGTCAATAAGACCACCAAATTCAAGAAAGGCAAGTCTAAGCAAAAGGGACACTTCAAGAAGGGTGGTAAGAAAGTTACCGCGCCGACGAAGAAGACCAAGGCTGGACCTAAGCCTGATACTGAGTGCTTTTACTGCAAGGGAGAAGATCACTGGAAGCGGAATTGCCCAAAGTACTTAGCGGATTTGAAGAACGGCAACGTCAAGAAGAAAGGTATATCCGATATACATGTTATTGATGTGTATCTCACTAGTACTCGTAGTAGTGCCTGGGTATTTGATACTGGTTCGGTTGCTCATATTTGTAACTCGAAACAGGTGCTGCAGAATAAACGAAAGCTAGCGAAGAACGAGGTGACGATGTGCGTGGGAAACGGATCAAAGGTTGATGTGATCACGGTCGGCACGCTACCTCTTCATCTACCATCGGGATTAGTTTTATACTTAAATAATTGTTATTTGGTGCCTGCGTTAAGCATGAACATAATATCAGGATCTTGTTTATTGCGAGACGGTTACTTGTTTAAGTCCGAGAATAATGGTTGTTTGATTTATATGAGTAATATGATTTATGCACATGCACCTTTGATAGATGGTCTATTCTTATTGAATCTCGATAGTGGAAATACACATATTAATAACATTGAGGCTAAACGTTTGAAATCGAGCGATAACTCGACCTATATGTGGCACTGTCATCTTGGTCACATTGGAGTGAAGCGTATAAAGAAACTCCATTCCGATGGACTTCTTGAATCACTTGATTTCGAATCACTTGAAAGATGCGAAGCATGTCTGATGGGTAAAATTACTAAGACTCCATTTTCTGGTATGATGGAGCGAGCTACGGACTTATTGGAAATCATACATACTTTGGAATCTTCGAGGGTGAGTTATTCCATCGACTCGTTGCTACAATCTAGTAGATAGATCTTGCATTGTTTGTTTGTATGCGGTAGAATTTTTTTGTTTTCATGCTACGAAACCCTACACAAGATACATAGACCGCCATCCAACTGCATCTATGACTAGTAATCCACCTTCAGGTTATCATCCTAACCCCCTCCAGTATTAAGTTACAAGCAACGAATAACTGCTTTAAGCAAAGTGTGTAAGGTAAACAATCCACTTGTTCCGTGAACAAGAGATCGTTGTTTTCTCCCTAGTAGAAATAGCACATCTATGACCTTAGAGATTTCTATCACTATCGAGCATAAACCCACTATCGAGCATAAATACTCCCTCTTAGAGTCACTAGAATCTACTTGGCCAAGATAGATACTAGAAACGGAGAGCGTGCAAGATCACAAACAACACAGACATGATAGAATCAATAAGATAGAACCATTAATCAATCTGACATAGTAATCTCAATATCCATCGGATCCCCGCAAAAACAACATGCATGATTACAAATAGATGATCTTGATCATGAGTGGAGCTCACGAGATCTAAACATGGTAGCACAAAGGAGGAGAAACAACCATATAGCTACTACATGGAGCTGTATTCCAAGGTGGATTTACTCATGCTTCATACCGGAGGCTGGCATGGTGATCAAGAAGGCCTCTGGGATGATCTCCCCTCCGGCAGGGTGTCGGGAAGAGCTTCATATTCCCCCGATCTAGGGACAATGGTGGTGGAGGCTAAGGACTGTTTCGTGGAAGATTGATTGGGTACTTAGGGTTTTGGTATCAGGGGCTTCTTATAGGCGAGGAGGCGAGGCAGGGGCACCCTGGGTGGCTGCACCCCCCAGAAGCGGGCCAGGCCTAGCCGTGCGGCTAGGGGGTGTGGTCCCCTGGTGGTTCTTCTCCGTCTCGTCTTCTGGCTCTGTGTTCCCCACGGTAAAATATTTACTTTGGCTTTTGTCCTATCCAATTCTGAGAATATTGATTTTTGGCCTTTTCTGGAACCAAAAACAGGTAACAGACACCATGGCATCTTGTTAATAGGTTAGTCCCAGAAAATATATAAAAATACCTCAAAGTGTAGACAAAGAAAATCAAAGTAGATACTAAACAAGCATGGAACATCAAAAATTATAGATATGTTTACGACATATCACAGATTCAAGAAGAGCACATTGCTAAATGAAATATTTGTTGATGATGCTTCCTTTTGTGAGTGGCTTGATATCTCTAGAACCGATGAACTTGCTAGCAAGTGTGATGAACTAGAGGAGAAAGACACCTTTGAATTTTCCTTGTTACAAAAGAAAGGTGCTATTATGAATTATATCCTTATGATACCAACCAAGGTAAAATGTTTGAATTCATATGTAAGTCTCTAGTACTTTTGATAAAGCTATTTATGGAGCATGCTCATCATATATGACATATCCATCATCACTTGGAAGCAACAATTTTTTTATCTACCAAACTCCTATGCACCATAAGAGGGTGAAAATTCGATAGAACTATCATAGTAAGTGCTCCAAACTTCTACGTGAGGTAAGAATAAAAAAATTCTAGTTGATATCTTTTGAAATAATAATGGAGCATCTAAGCCTAGCTTTATGCCTTTAAAGAAAGTGCTTCCCGGAAGGCAACCCGAAAGTTTTTTGGTTTTTTTTTTAAATTTTGTGTCTTGAGTTTAGTTTCATTCATGTTTCATTGGCACTTGTATAAATGTGTATGATTATCCATTCGAGTTGGCTTGGGACTATTTTCAAAAGGTAGAATTATTTGTTTCTTTAATGATGTGTTGCATATCTTGGTTAAATCTTCTAAAAAATATGTTTTCTTTGTTTGGTTGCTAGACTAATGTTTCAGGTCTATAATAAAATTTTCGGAGAAAATAATTTGTTTCGGAACTCATAGTGAGCTTAACAAGCAGCAACACAGGCGGATCCGTCCGTACCGCGTGCCCGTACCATTCCTATGACAAATCGGAAGAAGCATGAAATTCTCTAGGAAGGTGATAGCAAGCTTAACGAGCATCGGTACGATGGGACACGTCTGTACCGTTCACCCGTATCGACCTCGTTACTAGGCGAACGAAACATGAAAACAACAAAGAGAATATAATGACTACCCATATGGGTGCATCCGCCCGTACCATCTGGTTGTACCTGTCATCGGATTGTCGACAAGTACGCTATAGGGCTCCTAGTGGCATTGGAAGGATGGGGTGTGAGACGTCGGATGTTCCAGGAGTGGTGAGCACAAGTTTACCCAGGTTCTGATCTGACTGCGGTGATCGGATCATACTCCTGCTAGCAACCTAGTAATATATCGGCGTAAGACGAATGTTACAGCGGATTACAAGAGAGGTTCTCCTGTGCGAGTTGGTTGTGGTGTTACGATTGATTGGTGCCCTAAAGGATCCCATATGGATGGTTTATATAGTCACCGGGTCCTAGGGTTACAGGAAAGACCTATCCGGCTATGTTATAGAGTCGGTAACTATGTACAACTTGGACTATAAGTAATACTACAGGCCTAACTCGGTAACTTTTCTCGGTGTTTTCGTAGCCGGAACTAGATCCTCCTCTTTCTCTGGCTAGGCCGCCCGTGAAGCAAAGCTCTAACCCTTGGTGGGCCACCCTGGTCAGCGAGTCCTGTGGGTATACCCGGAAAGTATATCCCCAACAGTAGCCCCCGGAAGTCTCCAAGATATGAAGTCGGATAAATCGTCTGGCTTGATGGTTTCTTCGTCTTGAGAATCTTGAAGGGTTCCCAAAAACTTCTTTCATTAATGTAGGATTACGAGTCAATCGAATCGGATATATTTTGCTCTGACCTTAGTCTTTTCCCTGCTTGATTTGAAACATAAGATGGATTTTCTAGCGGCGTGCAGACTGATAACTTTTTAGACCAGGTCCTGTCACTGACAGGATTTCCATCAGCATGACCGTTAGTGGGTCCGACTTACGGACAGAACACCGTTTAAATGCCTGCACGAAAATCGAGGGGGCGGAAGAGTCGCGAGGAAGCTAACTCCCCCTCTCCTATACGCGTGGCGATAATCGCGCGTGTCATCGAACAAATCTTGACACAGAGACAAATAAAGAGGGGAGAAAACCCTTTCTCTCAGATTCACCTATCCATCGATTCATTCATTGCTTCCTCATACTCCTCGAGAGCTCCGCACCAGTTCCCATCTACACACCGTTGAGAAAAAATCTCTCCTTCCTCCATGAGCCCTTATTCCTCCAAGATCCATGGCTTCTGCCTCGAACTCAAGAGCGGCGGCGGCGGCGGGTTTGTCGGCGGCCGAAGAAAAGAAGCTGCGGGGTCTTTGGATCCCCAGTGCCATGGACAACGCGGAGCTCCAAGTCATGGAGGATGAAGGGTTCATCCTCGTAGGTGGGTGGCGGAGCGCCTCAGGACACGCCATTCCCGTGCCGCTCGATGGTGAGAGGGTGATGTTCGGCACTCACGTCGACCGCGGCCTCAGCTTTCCACCGTCGGACTTCCTCGTCGAGGTCCTCAACTACTATGGTGTGCAACTCCATAATGTTCCTCCCAACTCCCTGCTTGAGCTCAGTACTCACGCAGATTTGTGAGAGGGGTTTCTTGGCATTAGGCCAAGTCTCACTCTTTTCCGGTACTACTATGGTACTCGGAAGAATTCCATCAGTGCTGGTGTGCCTTATATCACCGGCACTCTTAGCTTAGTCCTTAGGAGGAATCAGATCTATCCTAGGATTAACGCTAGTGAATCCGTCAAACGCTGGGACGGAACTTTCTTCTATCATAAGGATATTCCGGCTCCTAGAAAGGCGGAAGGTCTTCTGGTGTTTGTCAACTGCGCCACTCCCCAGCATATTTCGTGGGACACGGAGGCACCAAAGCTGTCAGATATTTTGATCCTCGCCAAGAGTCGGATTGAGTATTTGATGAAGCATGAGGGCCTCCGTGGATCCGACTTGATCCACTGTTGGTTGGAGCGCCGGATTCATCCTCTCCAGCACCATGGAGATCGCCTCATAAACCAGATCACGAGCGACAAGAAGGACAAGATGCTGGTCAGTTCGAGCCGGCTTGCTCCGAAGGACTAAAAGACCCTCATGCAATATTTGATCATGTAAAGAGTGGAACAAAAAGTTCCGGAAGTTTCTAAGATGTATAAAACCAACCGTCCTCTGACTCCGGGTAAATATTTCGACTCTGCTTTCGCATTTCGTCGTTCTTTTCTGTTCTCTCTCCGACTCTTTTTTCATCGATGCTTTTCGATTTTCTCAGCTTGAGAAACTCTTCGAGTCTGAGCTAGCTCCACTAGAGGGCCATGCCTCAGATGATCCGGAGGCGACGGAGGATGATGAGGTGCAAGAAGTTGCCGCCCCGCCTCCAAGAAGCGCAAGGCGAAAGAAGTTGTTGCTGCTGGTAGCCAAGTGCTGCCAGTAGTTAGAAAAGTAAGTACCCTATCTTTAATTGTCAGTACTCACGTAACTTTATTTATTTCCAGAGCACATCTAATATATAGGATTTTCGTGTTCTAGAGCTAAATAAGTTTTGAAGAGCAAGATCAAGCCGGACAGCAAGCCGGGCAAGCAGATGCGCCAGCAAAAGCTTGTTATCTCCCCTCCTGTGCCGCCATCGACTCCATCCAGTACTCCATCAACACAGGAAGCTTCTGCCTCTCCTGATGCTGGTAAAATCTCGAAAGCCCTGGTCATCGTTGATGACCAGGCAACTAACAAGGGTGAACCTGTCAAGCGTAATGATCCTATGGTAGTATCTACAGGAACAATGGATAAAATGGCTGGCTCCACTGTCTCTGGCCTAAAGATGAAAGAGAAGGAAGAAATCCTCAGACTGGCTCAATCCAGTCTTGAGAAGCAAACCCTGACTCCAGAGGCAGAAGGCCAAGAGGAGGAGGACGTCAAGCTCAGCCTCCTGGACCAAATTTTGGTCCGGGATGCTAAAGTCGCATCTGGCAAACTTCCAGCGACGGATGTTCCTTCCCTCACCCTTACCGAGAAGGTGTTTGACAGCACCAAGCTCAGATTTGAAAAGATGCACCTAGAACATATTGTAAGTTTCTGGTTCTTATTTGCATTTATTATCATATCCTCTAGCACCCAAGCATAAAGTCGGAAAACACTGTTGGATCTGAGTTGATGCTTTTAGGTTGCAAAAAAACGATGTAGTGTAGCCCCCAAGGCTCGTGCTGTAATTTTACTTAGTTAAATTTGCAGCCCGAGTCTTAGTAGCCTTCTGACGGTATTCCGTCTCTAAACTTACAGAAAATTGCATCTTACAACGAGGAATTTCTCAAGAATATTAGCAATAAGCGCAAAGAAATCAAGGCTTTGCACTTTGAGAATTCCAAGTTGAAAGTTGAAAAAGATGAAGTAGAAGGTAAACTTTTCTGACTTCTTCTTTGTCAGTTATATTTTTTGTCATAGTCAAACTTGTTTCGTCCAACTGATATTTTTTTTTTGCATAACTGTTATGTCAGTCTAACAAGATGGTGGAGCAGGCCGAAAACTTCAAGGTCTTGGAGATAGAGAATGCTGAACTTCGGGACAAGCTTGAAAACCTAATAGTAGAATCGGAGAAATCTGTAGCTGTAGTCCTGGAGTCAAGCAATCGCGAGACTGTGAGGCTCGAGAAGCTCCGAGCCCTCCCAGATAAATAACTAGCTGATCTCAAGAAGGATTTCGATATTTAGAGGGATCTTTCCCAAGCCTCAGCTAGTGAACTGAAGAGCCTCCGCAAGGAGCATGCGCAATGGAATCACTCTGTGCTAGGTAAGATGTCCGAACCTTTTCTTTTGATTTTTCGAATTTCTTTTCAGCTGAATTTTGACTTATTGATTCTTTCCCAGCCCCCATGAATCTTTCTGACTCTCCTACCTTTGAACCTCGCCTCGAGCGCATTAAGCTTATCAGAGATGTCTTGTATGACTTCTGCCAAACTCTAGAAGAGGCTGGCGAAGCCGTCAATCTTTCCGAATTGCACACAATGTCAGTGCACGAGGTGAGGTACAAGGTCAAGGAGATTCCAAAGCTTATCGAAGAATGGAAGATCTCCTATGCTCGGACTACTGCGCAAACAGCTCTGACCATGGTGATGATCCACCATAGCGAGATGGAAATCTGGCACATCACCAAGGGCATTGCCGAGGAGGATGATGAGGGTAACCCGCAAGACATCAAGGACATCCAAGAGTCTTGTGCAGGCTACGCTTGTCGTGTGGAGGAGATGACCCACTGTACGACACCATTCTTCAAATCTGTCGTCGTGCCTCCTTCGCCCCAAGAGCCAGGAGCCAACATTGCAGCTTCCAAGTCTGAGACCGAGGGCGACACTACTGTTAACTCTAGTGCTCCACCTGCTTCATCACCACCACCTCATTCTGTAGCACAAAAAATTTCTTTGCATTATTCTGAACACATGGCAATGTAATGATGGATACTCCCTCCTTCACGGTTTGCAGGGCACTTTACAAAAATCTCACGGACCTAGGCGTAAACGTATTGGCTGAAAATTAAGCCTATTAGTGAGCGGTTAAGGCGCATGCATTGGTGGGAGACTGTTGCATGCATAGGAACTTGGGAGGAAAGGTGTCACATTAATTAACAATTAATTCTTATATGCCTAGGAACATTGCAGTTTTGGAAAAACTCAAATTTGATTAGGCGCCCTGCAAACCGTGAAGGAGGTAGTACAATGTTTATTTTGTGTTGGTCCTGTAAAAACTAAATGCTTTTACTGTAATAGCACTTTTGCTTATATAGTTTATGTATGTGCTTGAAAACTTCTAAAGAACTTTATTTTTTTGCCTATACTTGTCATTTTATCTGGCTCTCTGCCTCGTCCCTTTCATGGGTCAGCCAACCTTTAGCACGAAAACTTTGCCGAGCAATGGTGCGTAATTGCTAAACCAGTTTAAACTCGAAAACAAAGCCGGCTTCTAGTACCGTGAACTCATTACTCGGAAAATTCCCACGTCTAAGCAATCAGATAAAAAACCAAAGTATAGACAATAAATTAAATTTTGTAACCTAAGGTAACATTTCTTAAATGCTCAAAAATCTTAACCAGAATGAACATGAGCATAAAGTACTTTCAAGCATTCTGGGATTTTTGAAAAAATTACATGTTCTTTTGGAAATAAGATGGAAAAAACGTATCAAAGATAACAATATGAGGAAACCAACACTTTATTTCACTATGAACATATACATATATGATTACAAGGAAATATAACTAATAATAGAAGATACGTAGATGTGCAATATTCCATGGACGGTCTATTTCATCCGGGTTTGTGCTGCCACCAGCTCTCTTCATTTTCCGAGTATCTGGTCTTTCCTTGACTGATCTCATGTAGGTTAAATAATATGACCCATTATGCAGAACCCTGCTAATCATCAAAGGCCCTTCCCAAATTAGGGAAAGTTTGTGCTTTCTCTTTTCACAAGTCGGAAAACCAAATCGCCTTTTCTGAAAGAACGGTTTTTCACTCTCTGACTATGATACTTGCGCAACTTCTGCTGGTAGGCTGTAGATCTCTGCTCAGCAACAACGCGTACTTCTTCGATTATATCGAGATCATATTCTCGAGAAACTTCTGCATCTTCTTCGATATTCTCTTTGACTCGTGGAGCCTGATGAATCAGATCACTTCGAAGAACTCCTTCTGCACCGTAGACCAAGAAAAAAGGAGTATATCTGGTTGATCTATTAGGAGTTGTACGTAAGCTCCATATCACAGACGGTAATTCTTCCGCCCAAGCCCCCGCAGCCCGACGAAGCGATGCCTCGAGGCGAGGTCGGATTCCTTGTAAAATAAGTCCATTAGTTCTTTCTACTTGTCAATTAGCTTGTGGATGTGCGACTGATGCAATATCGAGTCGGATCCCTTGTTCTTCACAGAATTTGGCAAGTTCACCCATGGAAAAGTTGCTCCCATTGTTAGTAATTATATTGGGAGGATATCCAAATCTGATGATTACGTCCTCGAGAAACTTTCTGGCTGTGGCTCCATCGCAACTTGTTACGGGTTTAGCCTCAGTCCATTTTGCAAATTTATCCACCATCACTAGTAGGTGAGTAAATACACATTTTTCCGTACGAAATGGCCCTACCATATGAATCCCCTAGACCGCGAACGGCCATGTAATAGGGATTGTTTGCAACTGTTCAGCCAAAACATGTGTCTGATGAGGGTACTTTTGGCAGCCTTTGCATGTTTTGACCAGTTTATCGGCATACGCCTTAGCTGTAAGCCAAAAGAATCCGTGCCAAAAAGCTTTTGCCACTAAGGATCTGGCTGCAGCGTGGTGACCACACTCGCCTTCGTGGATTTCTCTTAAGATTTCCACTCCTTCTTCCGAAGAAATACATCTATGAAACACGCTAGAAACACTCAGTTTGTAGAGCTCACCATTTATTATAGTGTAGGCTTTTACTCGTCGGACAATCTGTCGGCTCAAGACTTTGTCTTCGGGTAGTTTTCCGTCTATCAGGAATTCTAGATAGGTTTTTTCCAGCTGGGAATTACAGCCAGAACTGCTATTAAAGGTGAGTTAGATTTCGTTGGATAGTCCTCATCAACTCCGACTATGGAGGGGACCCTTAAATGTTCTAGAAAAGCTCCATCTGGTACTTGTTTCCGCATACAGCCTATCCTTGATAGAGCGTCTTCCTCCTCATTTTCTTCTTGAGGGATGTGTTGAACCTCAAAACCCTCGAACGATTTGGATAGTTCATCCACAACAGCTTTGCATGCTTCCATGTGTTTGTTTGCGTTGGAGATATCGGATACTTGCTGAGCAACTAAATCCAAGTCTCCATAACACATGAGTCTTGATATACCAATGTTTTTGGCCATGCGTATTCCATGTAGCAGTGCTTCATACTCTGCACTATTATTGGTTGCCGTGAAGTGTATTTGCAACACATAGAATAACTTATCTCCTTGGGGTGATTTGAGCACCACGCCAGCCCCCGAGCCTCCTCGTGCTTTTGATCGATCAAAGTGAAGAGTCCAAAATTCTAAGTCAGGAGGGCCTGTGTTTTCTGTCATTTCTATCCAATCAACAACAAAGTCGGCAAGAATTTGGGATTTGATTGTTGTACATGGTTTGTACTCAATGTCGAATGCTGCAAGCTCTATTCCCCACTTTGCGACATGTCCTGTGGCGTCGCGGTTATTGATTATATCTCGCAGGGGAGCGGTGCTCACCACTGTGATCTTGTGCTCTTGAAAATAGTGGCGTAGTTTTCTGGATGCAAAGAACACTCCATATGCTAGCTTATGGTGATGTGGATACCGTTCTTTGATTCTGTCAGGACCTCACTCAGATAATAATTTGGCCTTTGCACCTTATGATCATGGCCTCACGCTCAACTATTGTTACCACACTTATGATTTTGTTGGTCGCTGCAATGTAGAGTAACATAGGTTCCTGAGGTTCTGGCGTCGCAAGAACTGGTGGGTTTGAAAGTAGATCTTTCAAACTTTGCAGGGCAGTTTCGGCTTCCTGAGTCCAGACAAATTTGTTGGTTTTCTTCAAGAGTTTGTATAAAGGCGTGGCTCTTTCGCCGAGCCGGCTAGCGAACCGACTCACCACTGCAATGCAACTAGTGAGGCGATGTATGTCCTTCAGGCGAGTTAGCCTGGTAATGTTTAAGATAGCCTTGATTTTGTCCTGGTTCACCTCTATGCCTTGCTCAGAGACGATGAAACCTAACAATTTTCCAGCTGGAATTCCAAAGAAACACTTCTTCGGATTTAGCATCATATTGAATTTTCGTAGACGGGCAAACGTTTCATCCAAGTCGGAAATTAAGGTTTCCTTCTTCTTAGACATCACTGCTATGTCATCCACGTATACATGGACATTATGTCCGATTTGGTCGTTGATACAATGTTGCATAGTACGTTGATATGTTGCTCATGTGTTCTTTAAGCCAAAAGGCATAATTTTATAGCAGAAGGTTCCAAAAGGAGTGACGAAAGACGTCTTAATTTGATCCAACTTTTTCATCGGTATTTGGTGATATCCAGAATATGCGTCGAGAAAACAAAGTAATTCCGACCCTGCTGTTGAGTCGATAACTTGATCGATTCTTGGCAAAGGAAACAGATCTTTAGGGCATGGCTTGTTCAAAGCGGTATAATCAACACACATCCTTAAATCGATGGTGTCCTTTTTAGGGACAAGTACAGGATTTGGTACCCAATCTGTATGGATGACCTATGTTATGAAATCCGCTAACTCTAGGCGGGCTAATTCCTTGGCTATTGCTTTGCGCTTTTCATCACCAAATCATCGTAAGGACTGCTTGACAGGTTTAGCGTCAGGGTACATGTTAAGAGAGTGCTCGACAAGTTCCCTAGGTAATCCGGTCATGTCAGATGGCTGCCATTTGAAGATATCACTATTAGCTTTGAGGAACTCGACGAGCGCGCTTTTGTATGCATGGCCTAAGCCTACCCCTATGTTCGTCGTCTTGGAGGGATCATCTTCCTTCGGTGATGTTTTCTTCGTCTCTTTCTACATCGTGAACTGCAAACTTGGCTTCAGCACCTTGTTATTCATACCGGGCATCTCAGACGGATTGATGGTCTTCTTGATCTCCTGGTACTCCTGGGCGTGCAACACGGCTTCGGCGAAGGCGGCAGATCCTTCGTCGCACTCTCGCGCCTTCCTCGGATTTCTTCGTACGGTGATTACGCCCTTTGGACCTAGAAGTTTGATCATGTTATAGATGTAACAGGGACGGGCCATGAACACCCAGTAAGCCGGACGTCCGAAGATGGCGTGGTAAGCACTTTTGAACGGTACCACCTCAAAAGAGAGTGGCTCGGTCCAGTAATTATCTCGGTTCCAAATGTCACGTCCAGAGTAATCTCACTCATAGAACCCACCTATCTCCCTGGTGCAATGTCATGGAAAGTTACACTGCTGTAACTCAACTGGATCTTGTGTAGCTTCATGCAGTGGAGAGTCTCGATGTAGAGGATGTTGATGCTAATCCCACCGTCCATGAGTATTTTAGAGAACTCATAGCCATCAATAAGAGGATTGACGACCAGAGGGTACTTTTCCCAACGATGTGTTTTCCTCGGGTGATCTGAACGATCAAAGGTGATGGTTACCTCTGACAAGTCCAGGAATTGTGGAACAGCCAAAACTATGGCACTGAGCTCACGAAGAACCGCCTTATTTTCCTTAGCAGGTTGGGATCCAAGCAAGCAGACGTATGCATCTTTCTTGGTTGGAAAAGTCTTCTTTCCATCCGACCTGGGCTTTGCAGCGGCTTCCGCTTCTTCCATGTCGGAATCTTCCTTGGATCCTTTCCTTTCTGGGAATTTTTCTTTCCTTTTCGTCGCTTGGCTCTATAGCCAGCGGATTCGTCTTTCTTGATGTCGTCATTGAAATGATACTCGGCATTTGTGTGGGTAGATCCCCTGTTACTATCCAAGCGGTGGACACATGGATTATTGGAAATGTTATCCCAGGTATAGCTTCTTCCGGGTTGCTGGTCTCCTCTGCCCTAGATTCGGGAAGTTCCTAGGCATCTACCCTGGCCGCCTCCGTGCCCTCCTCGTCCTCCGAATCTGAACGTTGTGTTCACAGTTGCATTGTCTGGAGCCGGCTTTTCATCCGAGGTGTGCTTGCACTTCTGAGTTTGCTTTGGCTGTTTGGCCACATTGGGATTGGCCAGCATATTTAGCAGCCCTTCTGAATCATCATCGGTGTCAGCATATTTTCTTGACGTCTCTATCATATCTCCCAAATCTGTGACGTGGTCACGCTTCACCCTATGATGTAAAAATCCGACTGGAAGTCCTGCAATAATAGCTTCTATCGCAGTTTGTTTGTTTACTCCTTCACAAGAGTTCTTCATATCGATCCAGCATCCAAAGTAGTCTCGGCAAGTTTTTCCGAGTCTTTGTGTGCAACGCTGCAAGTCTCCGGGTTTCCTCGAAGTTTGAAAAGAATGCACTTTGCATATCATACCAGTTGTGAATTGAATTGTATGGCAGTTCATTGAGCCATGATCGAGCCGTCTTCCTCGGCATGAGAGGGAGATATCGGACCGTGACCAGGCCGTTTCCTTCTTTGGCGATGTAGTAGGCCTGGAAGAAATCGTGGAGCCAGGTATTTGTCCATGCTACGCCGTTATAGGGATGAATATGTTTGGCAATACTAAAGTCAACCGGAAATTTGGTCTGACGTATGCGTGGTCCAAAGCACTTAGGTCCCATATACACGTCTTCTTCCTTGTACCACCACGCTTCTATGTTTGATTCAATGCGATGGCGAACATTGTTTGGCGAGAGAGATTTGCGCCATGGAGGCTCACGGCTTCTGCGCGGTGGAGTCAGATTTCTTATTCTCCTCTCACCTTTGCTGCCTCTGCCCCTGTGGCTCCCATGGCTGCGTCTGGATCCTTCGTGGTCATTGCTGGGAGGCGATGGTGGCCCTAGTGGATTATTTCTGGCTGGGTTACGCGGTGGTGGCGGTGGAGCCTCATTATGCTGACTCCGACACCTGTTTCTTCGGGCATCGTCCCTACTTGATTCAGGACGATCCGGATCATCTCTTCGTCCGGCGTTGCCAGCCGGACGGCTCAGTGGCGGCATCCTTAGCCGATCTTGCTCCTGTCGCTGGCGGCGTGTTTTAGGGTCTTCTCTATATCGGTTGTTTTGCCGATGATGGTCCTGATGAGGAACCATTGCCCTGATGGCGACCTTGGACGCGGCTGGAATAACTATTGCCCAGTCATGCGCCGGCCGGCGAGAGTGGCCGTTTGAGCCGGTTCTTGAATTCTCCTCTTCTCCATGGGGACGATACCGTTGAGTCGTATCGGTTTGGTCAGCGCTGGTGTGGCAGAACTCAGACTTTGATGACATCTTACCACTAAATGACGCGGCTGTTTTCTGCTTCTTTAATCCTTTGTCCAGCAACACAACGCACTGCTGGACCTACTGCAGAGTTTGATTGTTGGCGAGGATGGCTCGAGCTGCAACAGCATTTTCCAACGGCATGCTATAGACCCGGATCTTCTCTCCATCTTTCCTGTCGAATAGATCTTTGTGGATATCCGGATTCTTTGTAGAAAGAAACGGAACTCCCCTTTCTTGTTTGGATGTCTCTTGAAATTTGACTGATATCTAGCAGGATCACTGTCTAACTGCTGCCTCATCTCGACGAGGCGGGCGACCTCTTCAAGTATAAACAAGCGGTGATTTTCCAGGTCCTCAGCCCTTTTCTCCAGCGTTTCCGATGTAAGATCCGAAGCCATTGGGATTGTAATTGTGAGAGCATCTCCGTAAATTTCACGTGCACCCTTGGTGACAACGTGTCCATCCACAGGAGGGTCGATCGGGGTGGTATTAATCGGACCTCCGTCCTGATTCTCCATCTCGATCTCTTCATCAACTTTTTCTTTGTTGGTTTCATTGACGTCCGGCTCTGTCGGTGTCGAATTCTTCTTCTTCTTCTTTAACTGCCCAGTAGCCTTAACATGCGTACAAGTGGAAAAGACGGCTTTCGGTCCGGTACCCGGGGATAAACTTTCGTCGGTACTTTCCTTCATGGTTGGCTTGTGGACCTCGGAGGAATCTCCGGTGTCCATGTCATCCTTCAAGGTGTAGCTTTCATCCATACTATCATATGAACTAGGAGGATTTTCCGTCTCACCTTGCGTTTGCTTGGAGATGTGTTCTTGTTCGTACTCCTCCATCTCTTTGTCGAAGTCTCGAAGTTCCTACGACGTGATTGACTCCTGAGGGGAGCCAGGTGAGTCGGCTTTTTCTTCGATTGCATCTAGGACCGAGTCGCTACCAGCTCCAGCATCGATACAGTTGGATCCAGTGCTTATGTGGTACACGAAATAGTTTTCTTCTTGTTCATGTTCTTGAAGTAGTGGCACAGCTAGGTTTCCACCACCTCCATCTCAAAGTTCTCCATGATGTCCGTGATTGCTTCGTAATCAATGTAGGGGCGCTTCATCATCTCCTTTATCCTATGCTTCAAGGGTAGTTTTTCTGCTATGACGTCCGGTATGGCGGAGCCGTAGCGAATATATTCTTCATTCGTGTATCCAATCTCATCAGGGAGATCGGATCCGGATTTTTCTTCCACCTCTTCTTCCACTACAGGAGTGGGCTGGGTGGGTTCTATTTTTCTTCGGGGCCTTGAACTCTTTCGCCTCTGCGGACAAAGTAGATCCAGATTTTTCTTCTGCCATGGTCATCATCTCAAGGGTGGGTTGAGCGGGTTCAGCGAAACCGATATAGATATCGATCTCACTGATAAACATGATCGTTTAGGTCGTCACGGGTTTCGAAGCCAGAATCCAAGTCTCGTCGAGAAGGACGAGAGGGATATCACTAGCATAGACCACGCGACCCATGGCGATTGTTTCACCGATTCCTGCATGTGCAGATTCCGCCTGGAACGATGCTCCAAAGGTCACCTGCCCCATGGTGGGCGCCAACTATCGTCGGATTGTCGACAAGTACGCCATAGGGAGTCCTAGTGGCGTTGGAAGGATGGGTGTGAGACATCAGATGTTCCAGGAGCGATGAGAACAAGTTTACCCAGGTTCAGATCTGACTGCGGTGATCAGATCCTACTCCTGCTAGCAACCCAATAATATCGGCATAAGCCAGATGTTACAGCGGATTACAAGAGAGGTTCGCCTATGCGAGTTGGTTGTGGTGTTACGATTGATTGGTGCCCTAAAGGATCCCATAGGGCTGGTTTATATAGTCACCGGGGCCTAGGGTTACAGGAGAGATCTATCTGGCTACGTTACAGAGTCGGTAACTATGTACAGCTTGGACTATAAGTAATACTACAGGCCTAAGTCGGTAACTCTTCTAGGCCTTGTCGTAGCCGGAACTGGCTCCTCCTCTTTCTCTGACTGGGCCACCCGTGAAGCAAATCTCTAACCCGTTGGTGGGCCACCCTGGTCAGCGAGTCCTGTGGGTATACCCGGAAAGGATATCCCCAATAGTACCAATTTCGACGAAACTCTTCAAAACAAAAAAGACAAGATGCGGTATGGGAAGAATCCATTAGTACCACGCGCCAGTATCAAGAGGTAGCACGGTGTAATGAGGGCAAGGACGAGTACAAAAAGGTTATATCCCCTTCAATATTTTTATTTTGACAACTTTAGGTCAGTGGGTTACCTTTTACATGTTCCATTGTATTTCATTTTATTTTACCTACTTTTAAAACTCCCTAGTCTATAATTCTCTGTAGTGTTTCATGTTTATTTTCATTTTCTTTTCATGGTTGAGTGAATGAACTCCGTTCGTACACTGAATCATTTACTTTTATTTCGTTTGCTATTTTCGCAGGGATTTGAACCTTGTGTGATGACTAGCATGGTTTGTGACAACCATGCAAATACTTGCATAAGACACTTGGTTGTTTCAACTCGACACTTCAACAAGGAAGTATTCGTTGAACCAATGGTCCATGTCCATCAAAAGTGAGGTTATTTTTACCTCAACGGTAAAGTGTGTCACCCTTGATTTGTTCAAGCTTGGGGAGGTAACCACTTCTCACACTCTCTATTGATAACTGCATTTTCTCTTTTCTTATGGTAATCCATTAATGTTTGGTTCTTGAAAAAGTTCTAGATTAGGGAAGTTACTTCTAGATATGTAGAGTCTTGTGCAATGTTCTTGTTCTATGAAGAAGTTTGTGCAATCATGTATCCCACTGTTTTTGAATGCTTTCTTAGGTAAGTTGTGTTTCATGTTTATATAATAGATGCACTTGCTTTTGTCAGTATTCATAAGAGTTGAGTTAGAGCTTTGATGCACTATGTTAAAATCTTTATCCAGCTTGATAAGAACATTGTGATCCTCTAAAATACATTGCCACAATTTCCACACTTAAATCCTATGTCTCCCACTTTTGAAGTTTGAATTGTTTAGCTTAGTTGGTTGATTTGTGAAGATGCCACGCTAGTGGGATTAATTCAAAATAGTTAGAGTAAATCTTTTTATTTGAATGAATGATTAGTTGTGGAATCTTTTGCTCTAGTTCTTTTAGCTAACCAAGTCTTGTCTTGGAAATAATATTGCCAAACTAGTACAACAAGAAAAATTCTGAAATATTTATTGTTGGATGATTGGATTGTATTGAGTGTTTACCTTTGAATATACTTAACCCCATAGATGTTTTGATAGACTTGATGACACTCTTGAAACGAATTGTTTGATTGAAATAAAGTCTAGTGGTAATTGTGTTTGCATGCCAAAGCTAACCTTGTGGATAAAATCGTCATACTATTTAAAAGAGTTCTATGTTTCCCATGGACACCTTTGGATGCCAACAACTCCACTAGATTTTGAACGATCTATGGTATAACCCTGGATTTTGGCTATGAGTTTATGACATGGGTGGCATACGTGTCACCATATGGGCAAAAGTATTGGTACTCTCGAAGGTTGTGCAAACTAATGTTTAAAAGAATCACTCAATGATCCTTGTTGAGAATTATCCTTGAAAGAAGAAAAAAGATCCACATAACAAGTCCTTGGCATGGTCTCATTACTACTTTATGAATTTTCTTGAAAAACAATGATTGGATTAGAAGTGTTTTTATAGCCTTGATTTACTGATGTGGGTGTCAATAAGACACTTCACAGTTATGATACTTAGGACATAAACTCTCTTACTCAATTTTTATATTAAAACATCCTAGTGTTCCTTAGCAAGCTGAGAGTTAACTAGAAGAATTGGATTGATTGTTACACTTCTAGTTATTTATACTTATATTCAACTCTACTTTGATTGCCTTGATTTACCGAAGCTTGTATAGTGTTCTTGTCATCTCTTTAACTTTGATGAGCCTTTCAAATGGATGAAGAGCTGAACACATATGACTGCCAATCATAAGTAAATTCATATTATTGTTGAAACCCTTACTTTACAAAAGTGAGGAGATACAAGTTTGCTTTCAAAGCTAGATTCACTCTTTACATGGAGCATTAAAGTTTTAATTGATCTTTTATGGATTGACATAACTAAGCTTGTGTTGCCTTGTATGAATATGTTTTTTTCTTACTTTGAGCTTTTAGGGAAAATAAGGATACAAGGCATCGATCTTCTACATCCGATATTAAACCTTTGTTTCAATTTTTGCCTCATTTATGTTATCGACTCGTGCCTCATGAACATGATGACCTTGTCCATAAGCCGCCTTATTTCTCGGGGATGAGCAAGAGTCTAGCTTGGGTAAGTTGATGACTCCAAAATTGGATCATATTTAAGTATATAAATTATTCATAGTGTCACTCATTACATGCTACATCTAGCTATAACTATGCCTATTGTGTCTGATTACTAGTTCTCTTTCATTTTCACATGGGCTTTGCACATTAGTAGTTTTATTATGATTTTATTACCTTTTTCTTGTCTTTCATTTTTCCATAGGATTTATGAACAATCATGGATAAAAGGGAGCCTAGAGGATTCAATATGGAGGAGTTGTAGGCACCAGACTTAGCCATTTGAAGGAAAGAAGAACTGAATTTTCCCATCAACTCCAAATAAATATTCAACTCCATGGTGTTGTAGCCCTCATCTATACGAATCGAACGAGCAAAAGAACACCTAAATCAGAGTCTGTATGAAGAAATGGTGGCTAAAACACTACGGAGTACCGCACGCATAATGACCACTAGTATGGCCATACCACCCTCCAACTGCTTTGTTTCGTCAAATGAAACAACATTTATGATGGACCAATGGGCATATTCGGCACGTAGCTCCATCGGTTCGTGAAATCGACCTCCAGATGCTTATTTAAAGAGGGGAACCCTAGATGAAGGAGGAGAGTGCACACACACAATTGGGGTGAAGCCCTGTCACTCCGCCGCCTCCATAGCCGCTGACCACAAGATCTACACCACCACAATAGTCAAGGGAGAGAGGATACTTACATATTGAAGGGCTACACATCGATCTTCATCAACAATGTCTCTAACTCCGATCCCCTTTGTTTACTTTGTTGTGATCCAATCTCTATTGTGGATTTGCACTTGTATTCAATTGTACCTTCATATTTCATTCATACTATTTCCATGATGTTAATCCCCTTTATATGTGAGTTGATCCTTTGTTCTTGGGGAGATGGAGAAACCCTAGCACTATTATGAATTTATAATAAAGATGATCTATTCTTGTGTCCATATGACTTGCTGATCTATGATTTACTTATGATTTGTGTTTGATCTCTCTCTTTAGATGGTATGTTTAATGTGTCATCCCAAATTTTTCCAAATTTTGAAATGTGAAAAAATAAATAAACAAAATAAATAATTGTTGAAATTTAGGGTGAAAAGAAACTTTTTGATTCTAAATGGAAACATCAAAACCCATCTTGAACAAACTTTCAATGAAAAGGGAATCAAACAAAAATTCAATCAAGTTAAATGCATTCATCAATAATGTATCTTGAAATTCAAACACTTGGAAAAGTTAAACCAAAACCCTAAAACCCTAATGAAAGAAAATCATTTCCAAGATCTCTCTAAGACTATGAATTTGATCCATATAAAAATTCAGCAACAATCATTTTAAATGGTCAAGAGTGATAAATAAAAATACTTTAAAACCATAGAAATTGGTTTCACTCAATTTGGAGCCATAGATAAAAACTTATGAATTTAATAAGTTAAAAGGAAATATTTTCCAAGGATAATAAAAGCTCCTAGCTAAAATCCATACCAAATCATGAGCAAAGTAATCCTAAAAGAATTTAAAAAGATAAACAAATATTAAATAAAATTATACAAATTGGAATCACCAATTTTGGATCTATAAATAAAAAGATATGGATTTTACAAGGCAAATAAAGAAATAAATAAATAAAGAATATTTTAAAAAGCCAAATTAAATCTTGGCCAAACAAATGAAATGAAAGATTATTGATTAATAAAAATATTAAAGTATTATTTAAATAAAATCATAAGGATTGATTAATATCCAATTTTATTTAAATAAATATAATTCCCAATTTAAAATGATCATTAATTCATATTGAAGTATTTTAAATAATAATTCAAAGTGAATTATTTGCACTAAAGAATAAATAAAACCTACTGAAAAGGTTTTGTAAAAAAACGGAATTCAATTAGAGTTTAAAACCATACTTAAACCCTATTTAAAATAAATACTAATGTCTATTTAAATAAATAATAAACCATGAAGGAATAAATTAATTATTCTAAAATGGACTTTAAAACACATTTAAAACAGTATTAAAAGCTTGCTGAAAGTTTGGTAGAGGTTTCAATTCAAATAGTGTTTGAATTATTTGAACAAAAATCATAACAGAAAAATAGAAAAGGAAAAAGAAAAAGATTCAGTATAAAAAAGGGGGAAACAAACCCAGCCCAGAATCAAGGCCCAGTCCAGCCCAACTCGCAGCCCACCTCTTCCCCGAACCGTTTCTTTTTCCACTCGCGAGCAAACCCATTCAGTCACTGACGCCTGGCCCCCACACGCACTCCCTCTCTCGTAGAAAGCGCGACCCCACTGGCCAGTTCATCTCTTCCACCCACGATAATCGTTCCCCCTCACACCTCTCTGTTTCTGTCGCGATTCAATCCTCGTAAATTCGATTCAATGGCGAAGTTAATCCCTCCAGAGATCACGCCATATTAAGCGCCTTGCCCTCCTCTCCATTTCCCCCCAGACACCACTTCCTACCTGCCCCTAGGCTGCCCGATTTGCTCTTGGCAATGCCACTGACTCTGGCGAGTGTTTCGTCCGATTCCGGCGATGTCGACCCTCCCCTTGCCTCCCAGTACCCACGATCCTGTTCCCTATCGACGTGCACAGCTTCTAGCACTTTCCTCTTGGCCGCGCATGCTCCACAACGTCGGCTTCTTCCTCGTCTGAACATCGCCATCGTTTGTCTCAACTCCGGCGACTCCACACGGTGAGCCCTGACCTCCCCTTCCCCTCACTTTGATGCTCCTATGCACGTGAGACTCTTGCGCATCTAACAGTGTCCTTCGCTTGTCTTAGCGTGCCCTCAATCCTCGCCTCCGTCAACAACCGAGCGTGCCCGACGTCAGGCGCAACTCCGGTGAGCAATCGTCGATGTTCCCGTGCGCCCCTCTAGTATCTGAGACCACCTTGATCTTCATTGCAACCACGCGAGCACGGTAAGCACCTCCGTTCCCTCTATTTCTTCCTAGTTCGTCGGCAACATCACCGCCTAAGCGCGCGCCGCCGTCTACCGTCGCCCAGCGCCGCTAGATCTTGGCTGTTTCCCTATGAGCCGTTGGATCTCGATCGTCTGGCGTAAATAGAATCACTTAAGCGAACCGGTACGCTCAATCTGTGTCGTGCGTTGTTAGTTAGATCTGACGTCCAGTAATGATCGATCCGCACGAACCGTTACCGACCAATAGAAAGCAGCCACGTGGCCAGACTCAGGATTTAAAAACAGAATTCGATCTATTAGATGTTTAGATTTGAAAAATTCATAACATTTAATCCACACGTCCAAATTTTGCAAATTTTATATCATTAGAATCAGGAAAACAAAACCTTTCCAACCATGCCTTTTGTTTTGTGTTTTGCTTCTGTAATATTGGTTGTTTTTGCAGAAACATGTATAGGCATATTTTGATTATAAAATTTATTCTAAAACTATTTTTAGGATAAAAACTTTTGTATATGGATTTTTTTGAACCTACTGACCCTAAGAACCAACTTGTATATTTAAAACAATATTTGGTGATAGTAGGGAATAAAACTTTGAGTAAAAGCATTTCTAGTTGAATAAAAATGTTGAATATGTTTTAAAAATGCTTTTTGGGTAAAACCTCTGGAAAATGGTTTGATTTAAACTCTTTGACCCTAAACACCAAGTTTTAGGATTTAAAAATATATTTGATGAACCCTAGTAAATGATTACTTTGTTAAAGGCATTTCTAACAAATAAAAATATTGTTTGATTTAAAAATGGAATTTAGGTGAAACCTTTTGCAAATGGATTAATATTAAACACTTTGAACATAAACACTAACATTTGTGTTTAAAAATATATTTGACTAACACTACAAATATTACTTTGTTTTAAATCATTCTTAGCAAAACAAAAATGATTTAAATGGCCATTTTCACCAACTTGAATTTAAATGGTTTTACCACTTTTGTAAATGATCAATAGGAGCTTTAACATGTTTAGAGCCTAATAGAAACCACTTTTACAAATAAAACAATCTTTTTCATGCTTGCATGCATTACTTGATTTTATTGTTTTATGTGGTGAATTGTTTGAATGCTAGTTTGAATATGCGCTTGCTTGATTGAATTGTAGTGAAATTTGAAGAGTGTGATATTTGCAAGATCAAGGAGTGAACCAATATTCTCTACTAAAAAGGCAAGTGGCACTATCATCCATGTCCTACTATTTTCATTACACTTAGTGGATTTTTGTAGTATGCATGATAGGGCAACTATATTACTATGCTATGCTAAGTCCTATTAGGAAATCCATCTTCCCTAGTGAAAACCTCATAGTTGTAGTATGCTTAGCCCTGCTATAGACTTGGGGTGGAATACCATGTTATGAATATATGAAGTGTTGGAAAAATATATGCTTTATATAATAAAACAAGTACTCAATGAACCACCTGGGTGGAATGAGGATACTCAATTATGGATAAGGTGGCAACAAAGGGAACCATGTTTATATGGCTATCTTTTTGTATGTTCACTAGAAGAAAACCACCCAGGGACTTAGAGATTGAACTTGTTACTCGTACAGTGGCTTCTGTGTACAGCCATATGCTAAATGGGCTCTGTCTTAGTCAATTACATAGTGGAAGACCCTTGCATTGGCACCTACTTAGGTTAACTGGATTCGTGTATTGGAAATATATACTTACATTGGTGCCTGGTAGACAAGCTAGCATCATGTATTGGGAGGACTTCTATGGAAAGACTTTGTCACATTCTTGATCTACCGGTACTCCATTTGGTGTGTACTTATCCAGCGGCCACTGGTGGCGTCAAGACGAGATTGTGTCATGTGGGTAAAGTACAACTTCTGCAGAAGATCAAATTCTAAGTACTTAGCCGTGTCCCCGGTTACGGACAACTCTGAGCAACTAAGGCGTGAAGCTATGGAAGATCTCGACATTCCAATTTCTCAAAGTAAAACTTGATGGTGTGAACAAGGGATTAGAAGTACTTGGAGTATTCCAAGGAGTTCATAAAGATTGTTAGAAGATCAAAACTATTTTGAAAATATAGGATAAAACCATATTGCTTTCTGCAAATGAGCCTAAACCCTACTTAGCCAAATATGCATATATTGATAGGTTCGAACTTATTTCCACATAGTAGTGAAACTTGCCAATACAATTCAAATGTATTGACCCTTGTGGCTGTAACTTAATATGTTGCAGGTTTGTGTTGATGTTAGTGAAGTGTGTTGAATAGGATTACAAGTCTACAACCAACATGATTGCTTGTGGAACTTTGAAGATGAAGGACTCCATGCTATATAGATATTCTGCTGCATTGCAATGTGATAGCCAAATGAGCTATGTAAGATGTAATGAATTATTTTATTCCTGGTTATAAAGTTGTACTATGACCTTTGTTTCTTGATATTACATCTTAAAATGTGGATTCTAGCTATTGATCCAGGGACTATCATTGTAAACACAGGGATCTCTACCTTATCAGTTTGGGACCTTTACATTTAATCGGCCACATATCATTTTCCCTTGGGACTAAAGGGAGGGAGAAATCCTTTGGACATATTTTGGGATCATACCTAGAATCTCCCTATGACAGAATGGCATTGGCTCATAACCTACAACGGTCAAAGGAGGATAAAAAGGGACTCCCTAAGCTAATTATGATATCCACGAGGAAACCCTTAATTGCGGTGGTTCGTATGGGTGACTTCTCTCAGACATCGCAGTGGTTATTTAGAGGTGACCTCACTCTTGGCTCAACAAAGTTCCTCCTACGAGGTTTGTAGAGAACATCTTATTATGGAGCTCTCTCCACACATCTCATGACATAAGAAGTATGTTATCTTAATCATTAATAATAACAATACCATGCTAGATGTGTATCCTACATCCCCGAGAATGTTTTAGCCCTATTGAGTTCAACCATGCTTTCACACAACCTTGTTACTTGCTTTATTTTACTCATTTTAATTACTTTTCTGCAAACAACCAAAAACCTTTCAAACACCCTTTACTTGAGATCAAAGGCAGCTTATAAGTATCCTTTGGTAGATAGTGACGAGGGGCATTAAGACCTTTACCAATAGCTTTGTGTGGGTTTGATATAGCTACAATTGATTTGTGCACTTGTAGTCATCAATAGCTTAAGAGAGACCCTCAGTATGCAATCGGTGGCTCACGCAACGGTTTGGATTTAGGAATTGCAAACATATCAATATACCCAGGTTCGGGGCCCTCTTGGTGAGGTAAGATCCCTACTTCTGCAAGATCTACTATATCAGGGGTGTATGCCTGATACAAGTGCTCCTGGAGCTGTTTCCTTAGCAACTATCAAGAGCTACATGAAGAATATGAACTAGAGAGTACTCCCCCGAATCTACCTAGAACCCTAGCTCTACCCTCCTTTATATACTGGTTGTGATAGGTAGGTTACGATATGGGGTCTATGGTTTACTATTTGGCCTTTGGGTTTACAAAGCGGGCTGGCTGCAGGGTCTAGCCGGTGGACCAGGACCCAGTCAGCCTCTCATTATAGGGGAGACAGTGCTACAGTGTCCCAACACCACTCTTTAGGCATCATCATTCGCTTTAACGTTCAGCCAACGCTTCAGCGGTCAGTCGAAAACAGTACGCTTAGCTTCCCGCTTTATCCTATGCGGTGTACATGTCTTGAAGCGCCGACAGGGCAGCACACCAACCTGTCTAGTGATGCAAGGAACCAGAGGCGTTCTCTGCAAAGAGCGTCACCCCTCTATATCTCGCCACCGAATTCGAGGCGGGCCGGGTGGAAACATCCACCTAACCGGTTCTTTTGGTCATCCGGCTAGATCGGTTAGTCAGGAGAGCTTGAGCTCCAGCCAGTTGGAGCAGTCCACCAGGCTGGGGATCCTTTGTATTGCGACCATCCAACCAGTTACTTCTGGAGCTGGCCAGCTTAGGCATGGCTTACTCCACCCGGGGTTATCCCTCTAACACTAGTCCTCGAGTGTGTTAGGGATTCACCTGGGGATAATTTCTTGCATGATCATTGGTTGAGTTGAAGTTTTGCAATGAAATCTGGCTGTAGTGCTTGCTTGATGTGCCTGTTGCTTTCTGACTGGATTCAACCGGCTATGGAGTCGGTGGCCACCCACTGGGTGTAAACAACAAAGAAAGCGGCCGACTGGTGCAGCCAGAGCACGGGAGATGAAACGCCTGGCCACTGAGGTTAGTGCCTACCTAAGCCATGGCTAGCAATTCTGACACACGTCGTGTCAATTTGACCATTTTCCCTATGGCGCCAGTTTTTCATAACCACGTGGACGTCTTGCCTTTATGGCTCCTTGGGAACCACGCACATGCCTTGCTTCCCGTAGTAATGCTTGTGGGATCTTTTATGCGGGATTATGCTGGCGCACCGGATCCACAGTCGAACCATCGCGGGGGGCCTAGGTAGTTGCTCGCCATGTGGCGGAGGGGAGCCGAGGAGGCGCGCTTAGCCTGCGGCAATAAATAGGGCTATAGGGGCGGGGCTTTCTCCCTACTTCACCTTCTTCGTTGCCCTTTCTCTTCTCGCCCTTGCACTCCTCTGGTCTTGCGCCCTTCGGTTCTTGTCCCACTAGATTTAGGTTGCCGGCGCCGCCGCGAGCCTTTGCGATGATGGAGCCTTGCTTCTCCTCCACGGCCGATACACCAGAAGACATGGTCCCTAAGCAGCCCGGAGGGTGGTACGGTTCCTTCGTCATGGAGGAACTCATCTACAAGTACCGGTGGGGGAAGTTCCTCCCAGTGGAATGGCTGGTGCAGCACCAACCTTCGCTCGACGGAGAGTGAGTCCCGCACCCCAAGGTCGGCAAGGCCGGGGTCTTCCTCTCGCACTTCTCCCATGCCTATAGCTTGTCGGTGAGCAACTTCATACTCGAGCTCTTCCTTATGTTTGACCTCCAGCTTCACCACCTTGGGGACAACGCCATCGCACAACTGTCACATCACGCGGCTTGTTGTGAGTCATACTTGGGGGTTCGCCCGGACTTAGGGAACTTCATCAAGTTGTTCAACTTCAAGGCGTAGACTGTGCGCCAGGGTGGCCCGCTGGTGCAGATCGGGTACTGCGCCATCTACCTGCGGGGCAGCTCACTGATGTCGCGTTTCGACCTCCCCAACACGGTCAAGATTTGGCAGCGCACATATTTTTATGTGAGCAATGTCACAGACATCAACTGGATCTGCCTGCCGGTCTTTGCCAATGTGCCCTCCAGCCGGAAGGCCTAGACCGCGAAGGGGTTGGTCACCCAGGTGGACATCGACCGGACGGCTGCGCGAGTGTAGACGATGGTGGAAATGGAGCGACCCACCACCCGGGACACTATGCTGTCCTGGATGGCTCCTCGGGTGCTTCCATCGCAGCGGCGCACGGTCGCACAAGATGTGTCATTTGTCGATCATGGACGACCCGACTCGGACCTCCTGGCTGGTCGTATTGTACGAGGCTCTCCGAGACTGGATCGCCATGATCTCAAAGATGCGTCTGGAGAGCGGCTGGCGCTACTCCTGCCTGCCTTTCCACTGGGAACGCCTGCCTCCCATGTTACTTAGCTTCTTCTCGTCAGATGGATTTTTCCTGAAGGGTTTCTTCTTTCTTATTATTCGCCCCCTTTTGAGTAGTGTTTTATGGCGCAGCTAGAAGATGACGGTAGGGGCGACCTCGTGATCCCCACCTTCTCTACTGATCGTCTGCCGCCAAAGTACCCAAAGGAAGAGCCAGAGCGCTTCCCCACCAGGGCCGACGATGGTGCGACAGACCCGCACGGTAAGGGTTTTCTGCTCTCGCTTGCTAGCTGGTTGGTTGTTTCAGCCGGATCTTGATGTTTGCGTGTATCTTTGTAGCCATGTATGGTGATGATGGCCCTCCTTCCACCGGATCCATGGAGAATACTAAGGGGAAGCGGGTGGTGTACAATACCTCTCCATCCGCTTGGGTGCGAAGAAGCCACGTCGGGTCAAGCCAACGGCCGCCATGTTGTCTGTTCCCAGGTATGTACTTTGCTGATCTCTTCAGCTTTTGCTTAGTTGACTTGCCCTTTTCGCTGAGCTTTACTTGCTCCTTTAGAAAGGAGATGTCACTGGATGACTCTGGTGCTGCCATTACCATGCCCTATCCGACTCCGTCTGCGGAGCCGGCGCGCCTAACCCAACCGTGCTGACTAGGGCTGCGCCGGCTGCACTGGCTACCTCCCCGCGGCCTACGCCAATATTTCTGCACCTCTCCCCATCCGCTTCGCGCATTGCCCAGCTCTTTACAGGTGGGCACGGCGCTGCCACTCCTCCGGCCTGTATGATAGTCGGCATGAACCCAGACTGGAGCAATGCTCTAGCGGGATAGGTCGTTCCCTTTGTCGAGGAGCTAGAGGAGCAGGCGTCAGATGCATCGGCACAGACAGTTGCGGGCGGCAACGACAAGTTGGTGGCTCGGCGGAGCTGAGCTGGTTGTTGCGAGAGCTTCCCAGGCCGTCGCCCACAATGAGGAGGTGTTGGTCACCGGCTATAAGTCGGTTGTGGCTGTGCTGACACCGAGGGCCATGCTCGCCTAGCTCTCTGGCTAGGCACCCGTCTCCCTTGACCAGGAGCGACATCTGGTGGAGGTGATGCAGCAGGGGCTTGGCAAGGCGAAGGGGCTAAGTGTTTCTTTGAAGGTATGTTTCTCTCCATATTCTTGTTGTTTTTCTTAGTCGGTTTGCCCGCTCTTCTTTTCTCACTTTCTTCTTTCTTAAGAAGTCTTTTTCTGAGATGGCTAAGAGAACACAAGATTTGGGGCATAAGATATCTTCCTCAGACATTTCCTGGCGGTTGTGCCATTTTCCCGATTTTTGTTAACTATCGGTATAATCCTGCATCCATGATAGTGGACAAGGAGAAAGAGGTGGAGAGGCTGAAGGCAGAGGTGACCCGGCTGTAGAACTCCAACAAGACACGCCAGAGTCAAATTGACAACCTGGTGGTGCTGCAGGACAAACTAGAGACATCAGTCAGGAAATCCAAGTAGCTTGCGGAGACCCGGGCCAATGCTTACAAGAACCTGGAGAAAGGTCTACACGAAGCAGGAGGAAATGCAGAAGCGGGTCCAGGTTCACGAGAAGGAGGTGGCGGCAAAGTTGGAACGCAACGCCGAGTTGGTCATTAGTAAGTTCTATTTTTTCCTTGTTGGGTCCTTTCTGTTTGCTTCAGCCGGTTGTAATCTTGTTCTCTTGTTGCCTGCATCTCATTATCCTGAGTCGACTAACCAGGCCAATGCCAGCCTGCCCGTGGAGGAGGCTGGGCGCGATCTGAGCCCCGAAGAATTGGTGACTATCATCAGCGAGGAGGCCGACCGGCTGCGCCATACTTCCCTGGAGATCTTCACATATCTCTGGCTCCTCGACTCCATGCCTGGTAGCATTGATGCGCTAGCTGCTCGACTCGGGGGAGCTCTTGACATCGTCGACACGGGGCACGAATGGGCTGCACACGGAGGTATGGAAATGGCCCTGGCTCTAGTCAAATTTTGGTACCCGGGTGCGGATCTTCGGAGCCTCACTCGGGGATTTCAGCAAGGGACCAACTACCATAGCCTCCGCGTGCATATTACTAACATTCGCTCCTGCTGTGTCAAGATCGGGAGCTATGTGTAGCTGGATTGAGACTTCAATGATCTGACTAGAGTGGAGTCGTATGGCTGGACCACCGCTTCCGACCTGCCATTAACTTTTGCTCTGCCTCTAATGGCCTCCGACCCGGTAGTGACTAATGTCGCCTCCTCCAGCCATACTGCAGTGGATGGCTCTGACCCATCCACTGAGACCCAAGCTTGATTCCTTGGGATGCCGAGAGTAACTGTACCTCCTTAAACGTGTCTTTTATTTTGTTGCTACTTGTGAACAATATGTGGTACACCAATATTTGATGGAAGATTTGTCTTCCTCATTTACGCTATGGCATTTTGCTATTTGTGTCATGGTGTGGAACACGGCAGTACCATCGGGGATGGCTTAAGAGTGACACTTAGGTGCAGTCGGTGGCTCACGCAACGGGTTGGGCATGGTGAACTGCAAACACAGCGATGCACCCAGGTTCGGGGACCTCTTGGCGAGGTAACACCCCTACTCCTGCAAGATCTACTATAAGGGGGGCCGAACACCCAGTACAAGTGCTCCTGGAGCTGTTTCCTTAGCTAATATCAATGTCTCAAGGAAGAACAAGAACTAGAGGCGAGCTCTTACTACTATGGTTATCTACCTAGAACCCTAGATCTACCCGCCCTTATATACTTGTTGGGGGAGGTAGATTACAATGTGGGCTATAGGGTTTACTGTTTGGATCTGGGTTTATAGGGCAGGCCGGCTGCAAGGACCCAGGCGGGGGACCAGGACCCAGTCAGCCTTCAGTACATCGATGGACAGCGCTACAATAGCTCTGACCCTCCCTTTAGCGTCACCCTTTTCTTTATCGGTCACTCGGTCTTCCTTTGTTGGGTCATCCCTTGCTTTAACGGTCACCCAGGGCTTCTTTCACGGTCAGACGACCACTTTGCTTTATCTTCGTCTGGTAGCACCAGTCAGGGCGGCGCGCCAGTCTGTCTGGTGATGAGAGGCGCCAGAGGCGTACTCCACAAGGAGCATATCGCTCTCTGCGCTCTCCATCGAATCTAAGGCCAGCCGGGTTGGAGCGGCCACCCGGCTGGTTCTTCTTGCTACCCGGCTAGACGGGCCAGCTGGTAAAGCTTCAAGCCCAGCCGGGTGGGACTAGCCAACCGGCTAGAACTTTTCTACTTGAAGGCCAAGGGGCCAATGTCTTCTGGAGCCAGCCTACTTAGGCCTGTCTTTCCCCACCCAGGGGTTATCCCCCCCCCCCGACACTAGTCCCCGAGTGCGTAAGGACTTGGCTAGTGGGAAAGGTCTTGCGATATCCTTTGTTTTTCGAGGTAGTTTGATGATGAAATCCGGCTGCAGCTTTTCCTTTTGCTTTCTGGCTGGGTTCAACCGGCTGCAGAATCGATGGCCACCAACTGGGTGTAAACAGTGAAGGCAACGACCGGCTGGCGAACATTGAGCCGAAACGTCTGGTGGATTAGGTCAGTGCTGTCATTAGCCATGACTATTGCTCTAGCGCACGTCGTGTCGGTTTGACTCCTGCGTTGTTAGGCCAGTTTTTGGTAACCGTGCGCACGCCTTGCCGCTGCGGTTTGTCGGGGTGAGTGCGCACGCCTCGCCTCCCGCGTAATGCCTGTGGGTCTTCTGCGCGAGGTTGTGCCGGCACAAAGGATCAAGAGTTGTAGCATCGCTGGATTGAAACGCCGCCCGACCACGTGTCGCGTGGGAGCGTAGGAGACGATGGTGCTCCCCACGGGGACAAATAGAGCCGCGGGGAGGGGGGTGGATGAGTCCTCCCACTTCATCTTCCTCCAGCTCTCGCCCTCCTTTATTTTTGCACCCCTGCCTTGTTTATTTGATCTTGCTCTCTGTACCCTTGTGCAGCTAGTTCGTGGTCGCCGGAGCCGTCGTCACTCCTTACGCACTTGCTGGGAACTCCAGTCTCCACCACGGCTTCTCCTTCCGCCGAGATGTTGCCAGAATAGCGTGGCGGATGGTGTGGGTCATTCATGACAGACGACCTTGTCTACAAGTACCGGCGGGGGAAATTCATCCCGTTGTCGTGACTGGTGAAGCACCGGCTTGCTCCGGAGGGGAGCGGGAGCCCGAGCCTAAGGTAGGGGAGCGCGTCGTCTTCCTCGCCCACTTCGCCCGTGGCTTTGGCCTTCCTGTTAACCCCATCCTCCTTCAGCTCTTCGATTTCTTCGACCTCCAACTCCACCATCTAGGTGCCAACGCCATCGTGGAGCTGTCGAACCATGCGGCATGCTGCGAGTCATAACTTGGGGTCTAGCCCGAGGTGGCGAACTTCCTGAAGTTCTTCTACGTAAAGGCCCAAAACACCATCAACGATGGCCCGCTGACGGAGACGGGCTGCTGCGCTGTCTACCCGCGGCCCTCCTCGCTGATGCCGTGGTTCGACCTCCCCGACACCGTCAAGCTCTGGCAGTGCTCATATTTCTATGTGAGCAATGCCACAGACGTCGACTGGATAGGGATGCCACCCTTTGTCAACGTGCCTTCGACGTAGAAGGCCTGGACGTTGAAGGGGATTGGGGCGCCGCTGGACATCGATCGGATGGCCTCCCGGGTGGAGGCGATGGTGGCGACGGAGCTGCTCACCGCTTGGGACATCGCGCTGTCATGGATGGCGCGTCGCGTGCTTTCGCTCTAGAGGCGGTCGCACAATATGTGCTACTTGTCCAACGTTGACGACCCGACCCGGATGTCGCGGAAGGAGGTGCCATACAAGGCGCTGCGGAACTGGATCTCCATGATCTCCAAGTTCCGTGTGGAGGCAACTTGGTCGTACTCCTTCCTGATGTACCACCGCGGTCGCCTTCTACCTTGGGTGAGTTGTCCTTGTTTTTCTTCTTTTTATGCTTAGCCATTTACTTGATAGTTTTTCCTTGGGTGCCTTATGTTCCCCATTTGAGTAGCTGTTTACGCCACAACATACTGAGGATGGTAGTGGAGACTTCGCCCTCCCCTCCTTCCTGCCGGACCAAAAGCCGCCGAAGTAACCCCAGATGGAGCCGGAGGGGTTTCCTGTCTGGCTCGACAATGGTACTTCGGATCCTCACGGTAATTTCTGGGTGTAGCTTTTGCTTTTGATCTGCCTATGAGGCTTGCCGTTGACTCTTGTGTTTGTGCTGGTGCAGCTGACAAGGAGGTTGGCCGGGAGAAGCTGCGGCGAAGGCCCAGGGGAATAGGGAGCGTCTATCGCCGCGCCGGTGGCCACAGAGCAGAAGAGGACGTGGCGAGCCCGGCCAGCCGCTGCCGTGCCGTCTTGCACCTGGTGAGTGTTCTCTTGTTCTTCCTAGCTCTTTTCCTCGTTCTTTGCTGAGCCTTTTTGGTTTTTTCTCGCGGCGTTGGGATGTCGTTGGGCGGCTCGGGTGCTTCCACCGCCACTCCTCCCCGGCTCTAGCCGTCGAGACGGCTGCGGCCAGTTCGTCTATGCCTGCTCCAGCTACGCCTACCCCTACGACTCCTCCTGCACCTCCTCAGAGCTCGTCGGCCACAGAAATGCTGCACCGCGCGCCCGTGACTTCATTTGTTGTTCATCTCTTCACGGCTTCCCATGGCCCCGACACCCCCTCCTCCGTCCCAAGGCTGGCGTGAACCCAGCCTGGAGCGATGCTCTAGCCAGTTCCGCCAGGCTTATCGTCGAGGAGCCGACAGAGGAGGTGCCGAGTGCCCCGATGCAGGCTGCTGCATTGGGCAACATCCAGGCGGGAGCTTCTAGCTCAGCTGGGGCGGAGTTGGTGGTGGTTGCGCCTTCGTGAGCTGCTACTAATGAAGATGAGGTTGTGGTTACCGGCTCTAGGCCAGCTCCGACTGCGCTTACACCGGGTGCCATCCTCGCCAGCTCTCGGCCGCGGCTCCATCGCCCTCGACCAGGCTTGCCACCTGGTTGAGACAATGGAAATGGGGCTTAGAGAAGCCAAAAATTTGTCAGTTTTGTTGGAGGTAGGTGTCTCTCTCCGTTTCTTTTGCTCTAGCCAGCCTTTCTATAGGCGGATTTTTGTTGTTCATCTCTTCACGGCTTCCTTACTTCCTTATTTTCGCATAAAGCATTTTTAGAGGCAGCGAGGAGTACTTAGGAGTTGGGGCATAAGACTTCTTTCTCTGACATATCTTAGAGACTGTCCTCCTTTTCCCACTTTTTGTTGACTATCGGGTACCCTCCTACAGACATGATCGTGGATAGGTAGAAAGAGTTGGAGCGTCTGAAGGCTCGGGTGGCCCGGCTGGAGGAATCCAACAGGGCCCGCTAGGGGCAGATCGACCAACTGGCTGTGGCCAAGCACAACTTGAGGTTGCCATCAAGAGGGGCAAGAAGGTCGCCGACACCCGGGTGGAGGCTCTCAAGACATTGGAGGCAACATCTGCCCAGCGGGAGGAGCTACTTAAGGTGCTCCGGGCCCGGGAGAATGATCAGACTAGGCAGCTTGAGAATATTGTCGAGCTAGTCGTCAATAAGTTTGCATTTATTTTTTGTTTTTACGCTTGAGTTGATGAATTGTTTTTGGCCTCTTATTCTTTTAACCGGCTACAACTCACTGCCCGGAGTCGACGGACCAAGATCGTGAGGCCCTGCCTGCGTATGAAGCCGGCTGTGAGCTGATCCCCTGGGATCTGGTGAAACTTCTGGTGGAGGAGAGCGACGATCTTCGCAATGTCGCCATGGACTTCTTTCAGTATATCTGGCTGGGGACGAGCGAGCCTCATGACATCGCTAGCCTGGCGCTTGCCCTGACGCACGGAATAGATGTTCTTGAGATCGGCAAGGAGTGGGCAGCTCGCGGTGGCGTGGATATGGCGCTAGCTCTGGTAAATCTTGGTATCCGGATGCAGACCTGGGCGCGCTCATCGGCAGCTTCCATGCCGGAACCAGCTACGAGGGCCTCCTCCAAAGCGTGCCTGAGATCAGGTCTTGTAGAGTCAAGATTGGCACCTATGTGGAGCTGGACCGTGACTTACGTGACCACTCCAAGCCGGTGCTGTATCACTGGATACCAAACCCTACAAGCGGCATTGACGTTGCCTCCTCCTTCCAGATGCACATAGCTGGTGCCAACGTTGCCTCCTCTAGCTAGATGCCCGCAGCTGGTGCTGATGCTCCTTATCCTAACCCAACTCCTGCTCCTAAAGCCGACATTGCTTTTTCCAGTGTTGCGTGATACATTGCAAACGTATCTATAATTTTTGATGCTCCATGATTGTTTTGCACCAACTATCTTATGTTTTTGTCTACACTTTGTGGCATTTTTATGAATTTTCTGGAGATAATATATTAACAAGATCCATAGAGCTAGTTTCCTGTTTTCTGCTGTTTTTGGTTTCAGAAAAACAAGTAAAGAAATATTCTTGGAATTGGATGAAACAAAAGCCGAAGTTCCTATTTTTCCTGACATGACACGGAGTCCAAAGGAGAGGGGGAGACGCACCCCAGGGCGGTCACACCTGGCCCAGGCATGGCCATGGGGGCACGCCGTCCTAGGGTGTGGGCCCCCTGGCGCTCCACCGACCTTGCCTCTCCACCTATATAACCCCCCTAGACGAAAACCCTAAGGACCCAATCAGAATTCCATTAAAAATACGTAGACGCCACCACCGCAGTCCCCAGATCGGGAGGGATCTGAAGCTCTTCCCGGCACCCTGCCAGAGATGGGAGATCATCCCAGAGGCTCTTCATCACCATGCCTGCCTCCAGAGTGATGTGTGAGTAGTTCATCCTTGGACTACAGGTCCATGGCAGTAGCTAGATGGTTGTCTCTCCTATTTTGTGCCACCATGTTTAGATCTTGTAAGCTGCCTGTCATGGTCAAGATCATCTTATTGTAATGTTACATGTTGTGTTTGCAGGGTTCCGATGAATATTGAGTATTATGTCAGATTCATTTTTCTTCTATCATGTCTATGTTATTTGCGATCTTGCATGCTCTTCGTTGCTAGTAGTTACTATGGCCAAGTATTTGCTTGTGACTCCAAGAGGGAGTATTTATACTGGATAGTAGGTTCATGCCTCTAGTAATCTGGGAGAGTGACAGAAACTTCTAAAATTGTAGATGTGTTGTTGCTACTAGGGAGAAAACAACAATCCTTTGTCCAAGGGAAATTGTATTGTTTACATGACATACTTTTCTTAATGCAAATATCTGTTGCTTGCAACTTAATACCTGAGGGTTTTTCGGATGATATCCCGGAGGTGGATTATTAGTCATAGATGTCAGTTGGATTATGGTCTATGTATCATGTTGTAATGCCCAAGTGAATATCATAGTGATCATCATGTCATGTACATGCATTGTTATGCATTCTCTATTTTTCAATTGCCACGCTGTAATTTGTTCACCCAACATGTTATGTATCTTATGGAGAAACACCTCTAGTGAACTGTGAACCCTGGTTCATTCCTTCCCATTGATATTCCATCTTCTGTTTACTATTTACTTTATGCAATTACTACAAGGAATTATTTTCTTCCACACTATACGTTTAATCCTTTGTTTTCAGCAGAACCAGTGAGCTTGACAACCTCGTTGATATGTTGGGGCAAAGTATTTTGGTTGTGTTGTGTGTCGGTTCCACGTTGCTAGCAAGACCTTTGTAATTGGTTTGTTTCTCCTACTGGTTCGATAACCTTGGTTCAATAACTGTGGGAAAACTTGCTGATGTGCTCATCATACCTTGCTCTTGGGATTCCCAACGGGCTCTACATCAATTGAGCCATCACAAGCTTTTCTGGCGCTGTTGCTGGGGAGAAAGAAGATTTCTGCAAGGGGAGTCTCTCACTACCAATCTCTTTACTTTTTTTTCTTTTGCTTTGTTTCTTTAGCTTTGTTCGGTTTGCTTCTTTTTATCAAAAACACCCAAAAATTAGTTCCTACTTTAGTTGCTATTTTTAATAGCTATCTTTAATCTTGCAAAAATGACTACTGCTGAAAAAACTAAGTTGTGTGACTTCACTAGCACAAACAACAATGATTTCATTAGCACACCTATTGCTACACATGTTCCTGAAGCTACTTTTTATGAAATTAAATCTGCTTTGTTGAATCTTGTTCCGAAAGAGAAATTTTCTTGTGTTAGTACTGATGATGCTGCTGCTTACCTTAATAATTTTGTTGAACTTTGTGAGATGCAAAAATATAAGGATGTAGATGGAGATATTATTAAGCTTAAATTGTTTCCTTTCTCTTTAATAGGAAGAGCTAAAGATTGGTTGCTATCTTTGCCTAAAAATAGTATTGATTCTTGGATTAAGTGCAAAGATGGTTTCATTCGAAAATATTATCCTCCTGCTAAGATTATATGCATGAGAAGTGACATAATGAAATTTTAAAAATTTGATAATCAACAAGTTTCTCGAGCTTATGAAATAATGAAATATTTAGTGAAGAATTGCCCACTCATGGACTGACTACTTGGATGATTATCCAAACCTTTTATGCAGGACTGAATTTTTCTTCAAGAAATCTATTGGATTCGGCTGCCGGAGGTACCTTTATGTCTGATACGTCCATTTTGCATCACTGTTTTATACCATAATTTGCTTATATTCATTGATATATTTTATATTAAGAGGTGTTACTTATGTTATTTCATCTTTTTTTGAATGCTGGATGATTCTTGGAGGATGAACTGCCGGAGTCCGGATTCTGATGGAAAAAGCGGTGTTTGGATGCAATTTTCGCAAAGATCAGAAAACACCAGAAAATACATGGAAAATCCTATTTTTCAAGGAGACGAAGGAAGCCAGAAGGGGAGGCTGAGATGGGCCACAGGGGGGGCCACACCCCCCATGCGCGGGCCTGTTGGAGATATGCCCTAGAGGCAATAATAAAAGTAGTTATTATTATATCTTTGTTGGGGATATGCTATATTTGTATCCTCATAGCATGTCTCTTATCCGACTAACCCGGGTGGCCCATAGTCGGTAGCATGGCCTATGGCCTGCTGGGTGGATCGGAAGGAGGCCCATGCCAGATAAAGGAAGGCTACGGTGGAGTCACCAGCGTACCCGGAGCCTTGGAGTGCAAGATACACGAGACTAGTAATAGACGGTGTAGAACTCTGTAACCTGTCCGGCTAGGACTTTTCCCTGTAACCCTAGGACCTGGCGACTATATAAGTCGGGCCTATGGGAGCCTTTAGGGCATCGTTTTACACACACCTCGCACAGCGAACCTAATCTCTGCAACTCGGCGTATTGCCATTATAGTGATTTATAGCAGGAGTAGGATTCCGCCACCGTTGTGGGATCTGAACCTGGGTAAGCTGTGTTACCTCGTACCCTTCAACCGTCCGCCTTACCCCACGTCTCTAAACACACACTATGAGGACCCCTCCATGGCGTACTCGTCGGCAATACCACGACAGTTGGCGCCCACCATGGGGCAAGAGGCGCTTCAGGCTCTTCAGCGGGCGAGGACCAAGATCTTTGCGGGAATCAGCGAAACCGTAGCCATCGCTCGCGTTCTCTTCTCTGGCAATGTTCTGATCATCCCCCCCCCCTGACGAGTTCTGGATCCCGGCGAAGACGAACCCTACGCGGTGTTCGATCGTTCCTATCGGAGCCATCCACCTCTTCATTGGCGAAACCTACTCGGGCACTAGTCCCCTGGGAGTCGGAGGAGCATCAAGACCCGCACGGACCGCCTATAGGCAGGATACGTTCGCGGAAGGATCGATGTCGGATCTCTCCTCGGAGTTTGCCGGCAAAGATCGGAAAAATTCAAGACCCACCCAAACCGCCCCTGCGCAGGATATAAAGGTGGAAGATCACTGCAAATCCGCCGGCATTGTCCGTGCGTCTGGACAGCAGAGATCCAAGTTCGTCGGCGTCGTTACCATCTTCGATCTGGCGCGCTGCATTCAGAGAGAGGGCAAAAACCCCGCGATTACCTGGCCAGGTGGCTCCGTATACGAGCCGATCTGGCCCACTATACCAATGATGATGCCATCTATCACTTTGTGGAAAGACTGGATCATGGCACGCTTCTCCGACATTCTTTAAGATGGCAACAAGCATTAGGACGCCTTACCTTCAAAGGGATGGTGAACACCGTCAACAACTACACGAAGGCTGAAGCGGCAGCTCAGACAGCGCTTGTGCTCATTGACGGAGCCCCTCCGATTCAGCCACCACCATCGCCCCCGGCCGCCATCGTCGTAGCAGCACCACCACTTCCAGTCATCGTCGAGGCCGTTGAACCTCCATCGCCCGTCATCGAGGAAGTCCTGGAACCCTCCAACTCTGTCATTGACGCGCTTTATGCTGATTTTAGTGCAGATTCAGAGGAAATAGACTTCAGTCCAGAAGAGCTATACTCCTCTATGCAGGAGATGGAGGAGGAGTACTCGCGCGACGAGCAAGCTAATAACATCGTCATGTCTCGAGGGGTGTTCGTCAAAATTGGGACAGCGATGGACGAAGACCAGCCCGGGCAAGCTCCGCCTACGGCATTGGATAAGGGGAAGGGGCCACTGTGGCATCCCGCAAAAACCACTACTAGGAAATCGCGTTGTTTTTGTGCATTGCATCATCATGACCGCATGCTCATGTCATCATGCCACATTGCATTTGAGCATCGTCATCATCATTGCATCTATTTGCCTAAAACTATTTTCTAAAAATCCTATTTTGTTTTCTAGACATTCCCTCTTCCTTTCAAACCAAACCCTATATCTGTCTAGATCTTTTATTTCACCTAAAAACTATTTATAAAAGGTTTTATAATTAAAACTAAATAAAAATAATAAAACTATTTTTGTTCCAGGGAGGCAGTCCAGCCAGTCAACCGGGCCAGACTACCTACCACCCGGCCCAACACACCCAGCAAACCCTAGACCTAATCCTAGCCCTACATCTAACCAAACCCTAGACTCTACACCCCACCCCACTGCCCCTGCCGCCGCCAGGATCCAACCCACGCGCGACACACGCTACACACGTACACACCCAACGCCCCAAACCGACCAACACACGCACTCACGCGTGAAGTTCAACCCACACGGCCACACCACCACACCTACACCGACCCTGGCCTCTGTCATGCTCCTTTCGTCCTGCGTCGAGTGACCCTGGCCCATCCCCGCAGCCGACCCCACCACTACGCGATCCCCAATCCTGAACCACGCACTCCCTATCGTGTTCGGCTTCCCTCGAACCCGCACGCGCCGCCTCCGTCGCTCTCTCCTCTCCGTCCCGGCGCCCGCGCCTCTCACCTGTGTTGCCTCTCCCGCGATCCCCTCGGCCGCTGGCCCTTGCCGCAGTCGCCGGCTGCGCTCGCGCTCACGCCTCACTCTCAGGCGCTCGCCTCCTCCGCCAGGAGCCCCTGCCGCCGTTGCCGGTCGGCCCCCCTGTCGCCAAGATCTTCCTCGCCCAGCTCAAGCCGCCGCCGGTGGCCTCGTCTTTCTCCCCTCGCCGGCGTCACCTAGTTCCTCTGCCGTTGTGCCTCTACCCGAGCCCGCATCTGTCGTTCGTGCCGCTGCGACCAGGCCCGCGATACTCATTCCGTCACTGTGCGGTTCCCGAGCACCTCTGGCCACCGAGCGATCACCCCCTCATCTCCCTGGCGACCATCTCCCACTGCACCTTGCCAAGCCTCCGTCGGTCCGCCAGCCGCCGTCCTCCATCTTCCTTGCCTCCTCGATGCCAAGGCATGCTGGTTCTGTTTGTTTGCATCGCACCTGGCTAGCGCGTGGTCTCCAACTCTTCAGCGTGACCCCCTGGCGATGTAAATTGTGGTCTGTGTATGAGTGTAGACGCGGCCACTCCTGCGTCTATGTTCAGCTACCTCCGTATTATGGCCAACTACGACATGATCTTCTCACTGTCAAGACCTGATGCCGATTGTTCCGAGGGATGCACATGGTGCCACTCAAGACCCCTCCCGGACCCCAACCTCGAAGACAGATCCCGCCCCCCAAAGCCGAACCCCCTCCGAAGTCCAAGATCACCGACACCTCGATGTGTGACCCCTTTTCCCGAGACCCCTATATTTTTGTAATATATATATATATTATACTTGTTGCATATTAACTTGTTCATGTTTGCATACATATTGTGGGTGTTTGGGGACCTTATGTCGATTCACCTTATAATTAAATATAAAGACCATATGCGGGCAAATCTAGTCTAATATTTGCCCCATTTAAATTTGTGCAGCGAACCGATACTATGTTTTGCCATGTTAAGACAACATTTAAATTGCGGGTTATCTAAACAACATAAACCTATTAATTTATTGTCGGGACCCCGGTTCCGTTTAATATTGCCTAATTGCATCGCATCTTTGCCATGTCATACATCATGATTGCATCATGCCCGATCTTCTACCGTAGTATTAAATATTGCATCCGGTGTTTCTGCTAGTGCTTTGCTTCTTCACGGATTAGGCCGATGAGTTGATGCGAGTGTCGACCCGATCTTTGGATGAACCTTCGACAATGTTTTGCAGGTGAGCATCTCCCCCTTTCTACCTATCTTACTTTTATAGTATTTATTCCCTCCTGTTGATCTATTTCTATCTGTGATGCGATGCTCTAGTTCTCGTACCCGTAATATCCCTTGCAGCCTTATATTGCCTTGGACACATCCTATTACCTGTTGATTGGTAGATAGTTGGACTTGCGCGTCGTAGTCGCTTGCTCAAGTGTTGTTGGGTGTCGTCAAGTACCACAGTTGTTGGAGTGTTGCCGCATGTTTAATGTTGGAGATGATCATGGATTTAATTAACGTTTAATAACTAAAATTGAAAGTAGGTAAATGCAGAGGCACCGGTGGGTAATAGACAATATTTGGTTTTTAACCGCTCACTGGTGTCCCTTAGGACCCCGAGTTCTTGACACCTGTTCCGAGATCGAGCGCGCTAACCACAGGTGGGGTGTGTGGGCACCCCCATCGATTGAGTACCTGATTCCAAGTACTGTACTGGGGGCCACAAGTAGTTTGGGGCTTTATTACTATCCTGTACTTATGCCATGCTTTACTGCTTTATTTAAGATTGTGCGAGGAGCACCTGTACTGTTTTGGATGCGGAGTGTTTTCGCGGTATCGACAAGCCCAGTCACACTTTCGGGTTCCCAGTCGTTTACAGCCACTGACGCAAACCCTGTGTCCGTTCCGGAGCCGGCCAACTTCGTTGCGGGTAGCTTAGTGGGGTGGCCCCCTGTGCTTGCTTTGGGTCTGGGAAACGTCGTGTCCGAAACCCCGTCGACATACTGTTGGGTGTATGTTTTGTGATCTTGTACCTACCTGATCTGACAACAAGGGTGTAGGTGCGTGTGGAAACTTTGGTGCACCCCTGCAGGGTTAAATCTTTTCGAGAAGCCGTGTTCGTGGTTATGGATGACTTGGAGCACAGTTCTCGATCATAGACAACTATAACTAAAGTTTACTGTTATAATTTGACTTGTATCCGATATGACTAGTAATCAGCTTCACTGCAACGGAATGACTAAATAAAAGTACCAACAACTGCTGGGTTTGGGATATCTCATGCTAATTGTATCTGACTAGTAAGTATTGCAACTATAACGGAATGGCTAAATAAAAGTACCAACAACTGCTGGGTTTTGGGATACCTCATGCTATATGTATCTGACTAGTAAGTATTACAACCACAACAGAATGGTTAATTAAAACTGCCCACTACTTATTATATCAGGATGACTCATGCTATCTATATCTGACTAGTAATTGCCGCAACTATAACGAAATAAATAAAATTGTCAACTGTGTGAGTTCCTCGGTTGACTTCCTCGTTTGGTCTCGAGGGGGAAATACCAGGATGGGTATGCTTGGTGATAGTTTCAGGTTGGATCCGAATAGATCTTTCTTATCCCTATCTGATAGCCGCCAGTTGTATTGAGTCTCTATAGGTTGTTTAGTGCATGATGCGCTGCCGCTTCAGTCCACCATACCTATGTAGGCGAGGACCGCCGAATTCTAGTCTCGCTGTCTTGGCCTCGATCGACCGCTCTCTCTTTTTCCTTTGCCCTTTGTCGGCACCCCTTTTGTTTAAGCAGGTTTTGAGATCGACGTCGTTAGCAGGGTTACCCTTCCGGCTTGGCCTGGGCAGGGTTATGGACGCCATTGATTATTCTTCAGGGCTCTTAGCTCAATTTGCATCCTGTCCGTACTCGGACGCTGTATCGTTTTCCAGGTGATTTGGATCTTTGTACTGTATACCTGTAATCTTGACTCATGGAGTCGTCGTTGTATATATCTGTTCTGTGGGTTCCATCGTGGACTATTGTGTAATGATATTACTTCGTTTTCCACCCGCACGCAAGTGCCTGGTGGGCACCTTTGAATCGTTTCTATGCGGGTTTGGCGGGAATCGCTAAAACTTGCATAGGGCCGATTCTGAGGGTGTTACAGAGTGGTATCAGAGCCTAGCAGTTGCGATACCCCACAAGTCCAGCCTGTAGGATAACCTAGCTAACGGCCGAAGTAGAGTGTCAAAAACTATTTTGGAAAAATCGGTTGGATAGATCTGATTAGTTCTGATTTTACTCCTTACCCCTCTGCTGCTCTCCTCTCACCTCTGCGTGTTTTGAATCCGCTCCCTTCTCTCTCTTCGAGTCCAGGATTTCTCGTGGTTGGGTTCCATCGTACCTTCAGGGTTTCGCTCCTCCTTTGGTAACGGTGTTGCTACATCTGGTCTTCATGCTATCCGAGGAATCCTTCGTCTGGTGGACTTCTCTTTGTTTCTTCTCGTGCCTTCCGGTGTTTTCCGACACGACGACATCATCTACGCCAGATCCGATGCAGAGTCTGCATCACTCCTTTGTTTCTGAACCTCGATTGTCGAGATCTTCAGTCTGATTCCGAGAATGGTTGCACGCTTTTCTACTGATTGTGCGGAGTAATAGTTTGGGTGCGTGATGGATTGGCCCCCATGCCGACTACCCTTTCTATTCGCTCTTGTACATTGAAGTGGGATAGTCCGCATCTTTTCCCTCCTTGTATCGAAGTTAGAGGTGGCTTTATTTGTGGATACCTCTACCTTCGCCCTTTGTTCCCGGAGTGTTCTCTTGACGATCACGGACAACGACCTCTTGTTAGTGGTGTCGCGAGGATCTACACGAAGCGAGAAGACGCAGATCGCCGACCTTCCTTCCGGTACCACGAGGCGGATCTCGGGGCGAGATCCATTGTTAGTGGTGTCGAATTGTGGCATCCCGCAAAAACCACTACTAGGAAATCGCGTTGTTTTTGTGCATTGCATCATCATGACCGCATGTTCATGTCATCATACCACATTGCATTTGAGCATCATCATCATCATTGCATCTATTTTTCTAAAACTATTTTCTAAAAATCCTATTTTGTTTTCTAGACATTCCCTCTTCCTTTCAAACCAAACCCTATATCTGTCTAGATCTTTTATTTCACCTAAAAACTATTTATAAAAGGTTTTATAATTAAAACTAAATAAAAATAATAAAACTATTTTTGTTCTAGGGAGGCAGTCCAGCCAGTCAACCGGGCCAGACTACCTACCACCCAGCCCAACACACCCAGCAAACCCTAGAACTAATCCTAGCCCTACATCTAACCAAACCCTAGACTCTACACCCCACCCCACTGCCCCTGCCGCCGCCAGGAGCCAACCCACGCACGACACACGCTACACACGTACACACCCAACGCCCCAAACCGACCAACACACGCACTCACGCGTGAAGTTCAACCCACACGGCCACACCACCACACCTACATCGACCCTGGCCTCTGTCACGCTCCTTTCATCCTGCGTCGAGTGACCCTGGCCCATCCCCGCAGCCGACCTCACCACTCCGCGATCCCCAATCCTGAACCACGCACTCCCTCTTGTGTTCGGCTTCCCTCGACCCCGCACGCGCCGCCTCCGTCGCTCTCTCCTCTCCGTCCCGGCGCCCGCGCCTCTCACCTGTGTTGCCTATCCCACGATCCCCTCGGCCGCTGGCCCTTTGTCACGCCCGGCTGCGCGCCACGCTCACCTCAGGCGCTCCTCCGCCAGGAGCCCCTGCCGCTGTTGCCGGTCGGGCCCCCTGTCGCCAAGATCTTCCTCGCCCAGCTCAAGCCGCCGCCGCCGGTGGCCTCGTCTTTCTCCCCTCGCCGGCGTCACCTCGTTCCTCTGCCGTTGTGCCTCTACCCGAGCCCGCATTTGTCGTTCGTGCCGCTGCGACCAGGCCCCGCTGATACTCCGTCCGCCTATGCCGGTTCCCGAGCACCTCTGGCCGCCGAGCGATCACCCCTCATCTCCCTGGCGACCATCTCCCACCGCACCTTGCCAAGCCTCCGTCGGTCCGCCAGCCGCCGTCCTCCATCTTCCTTGCCTCCTCGATGCCAAGGCATGCTGGTTCTGTTCGTTTGCATCGCACCTAGCTAGCGCGTGGTCTCCAACTCTTCAGCGTGACCCCCTGGCGATGTAAATTGTGGTCTGTGTATGAGTGTAGACGCGGCCACTCCTGCGTCTATGTTCAGCTACCTCCGTATTATGGTCAACTACGACATGATCTTCTCGCTGTCAAGACCTGATGCTGATTGTTCCGAGGGATGCACATGGTGCCACTCAAGACCCCTCCCGGACCCCAACCTCGAAGACAGATCCCACCCCCCGAAGCCGAACCCCCTCCGAAGTCCAAGATCACCGACACCTCGATGTGTGACCCCTTTTCCTGAGACCCCTATATTTTTGTAATATATATATATTATACTTGTTGCATATTAACTTGTTCATGTTTGCATACATATTGTGGTTGTTTGGGGACCTTATGTCGATTCACCTTATAATTAAATATAAAGACCATATGCGGGCAAATCTAGTCTAATATTTGCCCCATTTAAATTTGTGCAGCGAACCGATACTATGTTTTGCCATGTTAAGACAACATTTAAATTGCGGGTTATCTAAACAACATAAACCTATTAATTAATTGTCGGGACCCCGGTTCCGTTTAATATTGCCTAATTGCATCACATCTTTGCCATGTCATACATCATGATTGCATCATGACCGATCTTCTACCATAGTATTAAATATTGCATCCGGTGTTTCTGCTAGTGCTTTGCTTCTTCACGGATTAGGCCGATGAGTTGATGCGAGTGTCGACCCGATCTTTGGATGAACCTTCAACAATGTTTTGCAGGCGAGCATCTCCCCCTTTCTACCTATCTTACTTTTATAGTATTTATTCCCTCCTGTTGATCTATTGCTATCTGTGCTGCGATGCTCTAGTTCTCGTACCCGTGATATCCCTTGCAGCCTTATATTTCCTTGGACACATCCTATTACCTGTTGATTGGTAGATAGTTGGACTTGCGCGTCGTAGTCGCTTGCTCAAGTGCTGTTGGGTGTCGTCAAGTACCACAGTTGTTGGAGTGTTGCCGCATGTTTAATGTTGGAGATGATCATGGATTTAATTACCGTTTAATAACTAAAATTGAAAGTGGTAATAGACAATATTTGGTTTTTAACCGCTCACTGGTGTCCCGTAGGACCCCGAGTTCTTGACACCTGTTCCGAGATCGAGCGCGCTAACCACAGGTGGGGTGTGTGGGCACCCCCATCGATTTAGTACCTGATTCCAAGTAATGTACTGGGGTCACAAGTAGTTTGGGGCTTTATTACTATCCTGTACTTATGCCATGCTTTACTGCTTTATTTAAGATTGTGCGAGGAGCACCTGTACTGTTTTGGATGCGGAGTGTTTTTGCGGTATCGACAAGCCCAGTCACACTTTCGGGTTCCCGATACATACCATCGACGCAAACCCAGGTCCTTTCCGAGCCAGCCATCTTCGCTATGGTAGCTTAGTGGGTGGCCCCTGTGCTTGCTTTGGTCTGGAAACGTCGTGTCCGAAACCCCGTCGACATACCGTTGGGTGTATGTTTTGTGATCTTGTACCTACCTGATCTGACAACAAGGGTGTAGGTGCGTGTGGAAACTTTGGTGCACTCCTGCAGGGTTAAATCTTTTCGAGAAGCCGTGTCCGCGGTTATGGACGACTTGGAGCACAGTTCTCGATCATAGACAACTATAACTAAAGTTTACTGTTATAATTTGACTTGTATCCGATATGACTAGTAATCAGCTTCACTGCAACGGAATGACTAAATAAAAGTACCAACAACTGCTGGGTTTGGGATATCTCATGCTAATTGTATCTGACTAGTAAGTATTGCAACTATAACGGAATGGCTAAATAAAAGTACCAACAACTGCTGTGTTTTGGGATACCTCATGCTATATGTATCTGACTAGTAAGTATTGCAACCACAACAGAATGGTTAATTAAAACTGCCCACTACTTATTATATCAGGATGACTCATGCTATCTATATCTGACTAGTAATTGCCGCAACTATAACGAAATGAATAAAATTGCCAACTGTGTGAGTTCCTCGGTTGACTTCCTCGTTTGGTCTCGAGGGGGAAATACAAGGATGGGTATGCTTGGTGATAGTTTCAGGTTGGATCCGAATAGGTCTTTCTTATCCCTATCTGATAGCCGCCAGTTGTATTGAGTCTCTATAGGTTGTTTAGTGCATGCTGCGCTGCCGCTTCAGTCCACCATACCTATGTCGGCGAGGACCGCCGAATTCTAGTCTCGCCGTGTACTGACCTCAGTACTGACCGCTCTCTATTTTTCCTTTGCCATTTGTCAGCACCCCTTTTGTTTAAGCAGGTTTTGAGATCAACGTCGTTAGCAGGGTTACCCTTCCGGCTTGGCCTAGGCAGGGTTATGGACGCCATTGATTATTCTTCAGGGCTCTTAGCTCAATTTGCATCCTGTCCGTACTCGGACGCTGTATCGTTTTCCAGGTGATTTGGATCTTTGTACTGTATACCTGTAATCTTGACTCATGGAGTCGTCTTTGTATATATCTGTTCTGTGGGTTCCAACATGGACTATTGTGTAATGATATTACTTCGTTTTCCACCCGCACGCAAGTGCCTAGTGGGCACCTTTGAATCGTTTCTATGCGGGTTTGGCGGGAATCGCTAAAACTTGCATAGGGCCGATTCTGAGGGTGTTACAGCCACTAATTCCTGACGACATTGATCGGGAAAAGGTCATGCCTCCTCCGCCTAACCCAGTGCAACAGCCGCAGGAACTCGGCACCGGTCCGAGCAACAACAACACTACGAACTTGCCGCCCCCAGCATCCACGTCTGCAGCAGCCCATGTTACTCTAGCTGATAGAGTGATGTACGGCAATCTCCTCGTTGAGCCTCTAACCGTTGATCATATCCGGAACGTGACTCAGCTTGACGAGAAGCGCCAGCAGCTGCTGGAGGAGGCACATGCCATCGCGGAGCAAGGCGCTAAACTAGATCGAGATCTGGTGAACGCGCAGAAGTCCATAGAGAAAGCAAGAGCAATGGAGGCTGAGACAAGACTCTGCTGCAACAGCAGAAGGCTAAGAAAGCTCCGGCTCGCGTCATCAACGATCCTGGTGTACGGCGCAACCTAGGATGGGCTCCCTCGAAGCCGGCACAGGCCAAGTCATACATTGATAGTGAAGGCAAGCAGGTGATGCCCACCCCACTCCTTAACCTCGCCGTTGCCAAGACCCTTCTGGAGCAGGATAGATCGCCTGAGGCAGTCGAGCAGGTCTATGACCTAGTGGCCAAGGCGGTAAAGCAGCAGGAAAAGGCCACCTCCCAGAGGCTTGAGTCTGACCCAACGCTCTGCCGATCTAGCCAGTACAAACCGCCAAGGGACAGATCTCCTCAGGATGTCGGCTCGCGGACGGGTTCATCAGAACGAAGACGGAGGGATGTGCGCAACAGGAAGGATGCTATCCCCATATCCTCCAACCACGGAGAAAGAGCCCAACATCGCCGCCCATCCCCACCGCCCCGATCCCCCCGACATTAGGAAGATTACAAGACTCACCATCGTACGGATATGCCCCCTCCAAAGCAGTGCGGCATCGTCATTCGTGACAACGCGGCACAGACCCGTCATGATGGAGAGCGCCACCAAGGACATAAGAGCAGGTCACACCATGTCCCTCCGCGCCCGGCAAGCAACCATGACAGGCGTGGGGCATCGCAGGAGGGTAATAGAAAGAAGGCTAACCCACCGCCACCTCCGCCTCCGTCACCGCCAAGTAGTCACCATGATGGAAGAGGCCCGCGTCGTTCATGCAGCACATCCCCTTTTGACAACAAGAAGAAGAACCCGGAGCCATACGATGCACATTCATGGATCGATAAGATCCATGAGGCCCGGGAAGGACCATACCTGGGACCACGTTGCTTTGGACCTGCAATACGGTACGCAACTTACCCCAAAGGTTTCCGGATTGACAAGACCATCAAGCCCTATAACGGCACCGCCAATCCTGCCACATGGTTGCAGGACTACGGCAACGTGGCGGAGATTGCCGGAGGCAACCCCAACATCGCCGTCAAGTACCTCCCATTAATGTTGGCGGGTACGGCCCGTCAATGGATAGACGACTTGCCGGAGAAATCTATCTACAACTGGCTGGACATGCAAGAAGCATTCACCAAGAACTTTGAGGGTACATACAAGCGTCCCTGCACGGTGGGCGATCTACAGCGGTGCGTGCAAGAGAAAGACGAGACATCTCGCGCCTACCTCTCGTGCTGGCTGGATATGAAGAATTCCTGCGCAGGAGTGCACGCCCAGACCGCCATGGCCGCCTTCATCGATGGGTTGGAAAGGGGCACGTTACTCCGACATAAGCTAAAGCGCTTGCAGGATAATCATCAGCTTGACTTGAATCAGATGATTTAGTTAGCTACTAAGTTCGCAGCTGCCGACAACGATGCTCGTGGCTTTTTGCCGGCAACGGCCGTTCCAACCCAAGTTCGGAGGAACAGCAGTACAAAGTGGAAAACCGCTTCAGAAGAAAAGCAATCTACCGACATGGTCGCCATGACTTTTGCAGGACGAGGAGAAGGCGGACAACATGGCCGAGGAAGGGGAGCAGGCCATGGGAAGCAGCGAGGAAGTGAAACCAACTCGGCGCCGCTCCGCGTTCCCCAAACCTACAAAGAGTACCGTGATATGCCATGCCTCTTACACCTCGACGCCAAAGGCAAGGACACCCATACCAATCGACACTACAAGTTCGTCAACGACCTCAAGGAAGACCCGGAGTCCGGCTATAAGCAAAGTCGGAAGAACAGACCGCGAGGCAAGGGCAAGGGGAAGAAGAAGGAGGAGGAGTCCAAGGATTCAAGTGACATGGACGAGGACGTTGACCCCAAGCACGCCGCCAAGAGCGACGAAAATGGCAAGAACTCCTTCGCAAAGAAGGCCCCGATCTACCACACTTTCCTTGGCACCCCCACCATCCGACAACAGAAGACCTCTTTAAGGATCCTGATGGCTACTCTCCCCCCAGTTCCCCAATACCTGCGCTGGTCAGAGGTTCCAATCACTTGGGACAGGACGAACCACCCAAACCTTGTACCCACGGAGAACCAGTACGCCATGGTCATCAACCCATTGATTGACGGCATGGAGTTCACCAAGTGCATGGTGGATAGTGGAAGCAGCATCAACATCATGTACCTAGATACACTGCAGAAGATGAATTTGACGGAGGCAAACCTAAGGCGGACCAACACCGTGTTCCATGGCGTAGTTCCTGGTCGGGAGGCTTGGTCCCTTGGGTGCATCACACTTCAGGTAGCCTTTGGCGACGTTAATAATTACCGCCAAGAGCGCATGACCTTTGAGGTAGTCCCCTTCAAGAGCGTGTACCACGTCATATTTGGCCACGACATATTCCACACATTCATGGCCAAGCCATGCTTCGTCTACAACAAGCTCAAGATACCCGGACCGAACAGTGTCATCACCGTCTCCGGAAGCTTTACCAAAGCAAGGGACTGCAAGATCAATGAAGCAGCCGTTGCAGAAGCTGTCCTCTATAGAGAAGAATTCAAGGAGATCTAGAGCAAGCTCAATGACTCAGAGATGCCCGCGTCGAAGAAGCAGATCTCCGAATCCGCCCCTGCGTTCAAGGCCGCCATCGAGACCAAGCCGGTGGAACTTGTGGTAGGCGATTCCTCCAAGACCGTCACCATTGGGACGAACCTGGATCCCAAATAGGAAAGCGCGCTCGTCGAGTTCCTCTGTGACAATAGGGACATCTTTGCCTGGCAACCTGCCAACATGAAAGGTGTACCTAGGTAAATTGCCGAGCACAGCTTAAACATAGATCCAAAATGTAAACTAGTGAAACAACCTCTACGACGCTTCGAAGATGAGAAGAGACGCGCCATTGGCAAAGAGATAGCTAGGTTACTTAAGGCTGAGTTTATCCGAGAAGTCCTTCACACCCGATGGGTGGCCAATCCTGTACTTGTCCCCAAAAAGGGAACCAATTAATTAAGAATGTGCGTTGATTACACCGGCTTGAACAAAGCATGTCCCAAAGATCCGTTTGCTTTGCCTCACATTGACCAAGTCATTGACTCGACGGCTGGCTCGGAACTTTTGTGTTTTCTTGATGCATACTCAGGATACCACCTGATCAAGATGAGGAAGTCAGACCAATTGGCCACTTCGTTCACTACCCCATACGACACGTTTTGCTATTTCACGATGCCCTTTAGGTTGAAAAACGCAGGTGCTACCTACCAGCGGACAATGCAACGTTGCCTTCACGACCAAATTGGTAGGAATGTTCACACCCATGTGGACGATATCGCGGTTATATCTAAAAACTCAAATGACTTAATCTCCGACTTAAAAGAAACCTTTGATAATCTCCGGAAATACAACATGATGCTCAACCCTAAGAAGTGCGTCTTCGGGGTTCCAGCCGGCAAACTGTTGGGCTTCATCGTTTCCCAGCACGGAATCGAGGTCAACCCGGAGAAAATCAAGGCCATCTTAAACATCAACCGTCCGACATGCCTAAAGGACATCCAACGACTAACGGGTTGTGTTGCAGCAGTTAGTCGGTTCATCAGCCGACTTCGAGAAAAGGCTCTGCCGCGGTACAAGTTGCTGAAGAAGGCGGACAAATTCACGTGGACGGACGAGGCAGATGCAGCATTGAAGCAGCTCAAGGAGATTATTTCCTCAACGCCTATCCTTGCAGCACTCGAGCCTGGCGAGCCCCTGTTAATTTACATGGCGGCAACCAACCGGGTTATTAGCATCATCGTCGTGGTAGAGCGGAAGGAACTAGGCCATGAGCACGGAGTTCAACGACCAGTTTACTACGTAAGCGAGGTCTTGACGGAGTCCAAGCAGCGTTACCCGCACTACCAAAAGATAGCTTATGGAGTATTCCTTGCTTCACGGAAGCTGAGGCATTACTTTCAGGAGCACCCAATCACAGTAGTGAGCAAGACTCCACTGTCTGACATTATCAACAACAGCGACGCTACAGGAAGGGTCGCGAAGTGGGGCATTGAACTTGCCGCCTTCGAGATCACCTACAAAAGACGCGACGCTATCAAGTCACAAGCCTTGGCGGATTTTATTGCAGATTGGACGGAGATGCCAGATGCCACTATGTTGCCAGAACCAGAATACTGGGTGATGCACTTTGACGGATCAAAGCTGCTCAATGGCTCGGGGGTTGGTGTATTGCTACAGTCACCAGAAGGAGACAAGCTACACTATGTTCTGCAGATCCACTTCGAGGCTACAAACAACATGGCGGAGTATGAAGCACTCATTCACGGACTGCGTGTAGCCAAGGATATTGGCATCAAGCGCATAGTTTGCTGTGGAGATTCCGACTTGGTTGCCCAGCAGGTGGCTGGCACCTGGAATGCGCGGAACCCTATGATGGCGGCATATCGCGACGAAGTGGACGAGATAGCCAAGAGCTTCTTGGGCTACGAAGTCAAGTATGTGCCTAGGGAGCAAAACGAGGCGGCTGATCTATTGTCTAAACTTGGATCAGGGCGCAAGCAAATTCCACCAGGAGTTTTCCTGGAGCATCTACGCACACCATCCGTGAAGGGCGCCGACATCGACAACCCGGATAGAGCTGATTCTTTCGTCAACATGGTGAGAAAGATCCCTCCGGCTTGGATAAAACCGTTCATGGAATATCTCGAACACGGAACTTTGCCCGACGCCGAGGTCGAAAGACGGCAGATAGTACGACGAGCAAAGGGTTATACCATAATCAATGGGCAACTCTACAAAAGGAGCACTACTGGTGTATACCTAAAGTGTGTTTCCCAGCTAGAAGGTATGGAAATCCTACGCGAAATCCATCTCGGAGATTGCGGGCATCACGCCACCCCTTGATCATTGGTCGCGAAAGACTTCCGGCAAGGATTCTACTGGCTAACCACGAAGGCGGACGCCGACAAGCTGGTTGAAACATGCACAGGATGCCAGTATTATGCCCGACAACCACATGTTCCTGCTGAAAAATTGCGAACAATACCAATAACTTGGCCGTTTGAACTCTGGGGGCTAGACATGATGGGGCCGTTAAAAACGGCGTCGTGTGGATTTACGCATCTGCTTGTAGCAGTTGACAAATTCACCAAATGGATAGAAGCTAAACCCATTAGAAAGCTTGATGGGGCAACTGCCCTCAGGTTTGTCCGGGATCTAGTGGTGAGATTTGGTCTCCCACATAGCATCATCACCGACAATGGAAGCAACTTGTCACTCGGAGAAGTGGAGGCCTACTGCTGGGACAAAGGCATCCGACTTGACCTTGCGTCTGTGGCACACCCACAATCCAATGGTCAAGTTGAGAGAGCCAATGGATTAATTCTGCAGGGGATCAAGCCACGTCTTGAGGCACCGCTACATAGAGCAGTTGGAGCCTGGGCGGAAGAATTGCCATCTGCGCTGTGGAGTTTACGAAGTACACCTAACAGATCCACCGGCTAAACCCCTTACTTCATGGTATATGGAGCAGAAGCCATCCTACCCTCCGACATCCTCCACGATGCACCAAGAGTTGTTGCCTACGACAAAGATGACGCTGAAGAATCCAGACGCCTTGATGTGGACCTTCTGGAGGAAGAGCGTGTTTTGGCATGCCAAAGATGCACCATCTACCAGCAGAAGCTACGTAGCTACCATAGTCGCCGCGTTCGGCATGGCTCGTTTAAAGAGGGGGATTTGGTGCTCCGACTTAAGCAGAAGAAGTCACACAAATTATCCCCGCCATGGGAAGGACCGTTCATCATAAGAAAGGCGCTGCTCAATGGGTCTTACTACCTTGTCGACAATCGTGAACTCAAGGATAGACCCAACGAGGATCATAAGCGTAAGCGACATGACCAGATGATGACTACCCGGACTTGATCGGCCATGGAACATAGCACAGCTACGTCCTTTCTACACTTAGAATTTTTCATCTAATCGTGTACCTCTTATATGATCAAATGAAATAAAGCTCTCTGGTTTACTCATTTTGCTGAGTCTTTTACCTCCTTTAGTGTTCATTTTTTGGATCATATAAACCTTTATGCACAAGCTTTGCGATTGCACTTGTGAAAATTCCGCCTACGGGCGTTAGCTTAAGTTTTCTGGTCTACACGTTCTTTGTTGTTTTTATGTGGATTCTGGAGTAGTGACTTTTAGCACTTATTGTCGGCGATTTTGTGCTCAAGTTATTGACGGTGCCATTGGGCATCATCACCTAAGCGCATGGTTCCGACAACGAGTCTTCCGACTCACGAAAATTCAAGCATAAAAACCAAAGTAATGGATAAGCCAGCACTTTCTTAAAAAATATATACATACTGGGCATTAATTCTTAAGTAGCGGGATACGACAACCACTGTTTTCCGCCTTAAGATTACATCACCAAGTTTTTTCAATGCACACTCCAGAGGTGAAACAAGAATTACAAAGTGTTTTTTCACTCCTTGGGTGCAGGGGACTTGGAGGCTGCATCATCACCAGCCGGAGATTCACCCTCAGCGTCACCACTGTGAGGAGACTCAGAGGATTCAGGGTTGGAGTTGTCAATGCAGTTCCTGGGCACGAAGACGTCGACGCCCACCAACTCGCCAACCCTGGTGTCATAGCCCGCGAGTGATGACAGGATGGCTTCGTGATCGATCTCCTTGTCGTCATCATCCATGTCGTGGATACCAGATGTCACCGTGTCGATGTCGGCACCTTCATAGTGCTCCTTCACCATGGACAACGCCATCCTTGCACCAGCCCGTGCACATGAAGCTTTCCAGCTTGCGACACACTCCGGGGCTCGGCGCAGAATTTCCGAGTACTTCACCACGGAGTTGGAGGCCTTGATATAAATTTGGAGGGGCTTGGCAATATCTTTGGCTTGAGTGATGGCGGTGTTGATGAAATTGCCGGCAAGAATCATGCATTCCTTGTCCGAAGGAGGCGAGCGGGTTAAACCCATAGGCGCTGAAAATTCTGACAAGAATTGCATGAGTTCAATAAATTCTAAGTATCCAGACTACAGAGCTACAAGGCGGAGAACACTTACTGAGGATGCTGGCCTTAGCCTGCCAGACGGCGTCCGCCAGGGATTCCTTCTCTTGTTGGAGGAGCTTAAACGCCTCGCTATGGCGAAGGTTTTGCTCATCGGCAGCTTCCTTTTGATCCTTTAGGATCGCAAGCTCATCCTTCAAGCGATTGATCTCCACGGAGGCGGAGTCCTGCATGGCTTTCATGGAATCCTCGTGCATCTTCAGCATTTCTTCCCTCTCCTTCTTAAGGATCTTGTTGTCGCTGTCCAGCTGCTAAATCTGATTGGACCGCTCGACAATATCCTTGGCTTTGGAGACATGCTCTGCAAGTCGGAGAAAACAAAGTACACCGTGAGTACTCGAAGAAGGAAGGCACAAAAGTAAGACGGAAGTGCGCAAAAAGAAAACAGACTCTTGTTTTTGATGATCTGTTCCTTCAAGATGGCGGTTTTACCCTTTTCAGCTTCAAGGTCCGCGCGCATCTTCTGGTACTTATCATTGGCCATGCCCCTCCGAGCATTCTCGTTCTATGGAAACAAACACAAAGTCAAGTCGTTGTTTAGTCCGCTTAGAGCCTCTAGTCGGAAACTTTCCACTTAGATACTCGGGGGCTACAGCGAGAGTTTTTAACTTAGCAATATGCTTAGATTTTCTTTAAAGCATCTAGTCGGAGCTAATTTAGTTCTCAACTAGAAGCTTAGGGGCTATAGTATAAATTTTTAACTTGGAAAATGCTTAGCTTTTCTTTAAGTATCTAGTCGGAACTAATTCAGTTACAACTAGAGGCTTGGGGGATACATCACTTAAAATTATGAACACTGTGTATGCTACTCTTAAAGCATCTAGTCGGAATAATTCGTTCCATCTAAATGCTTGGGGGCTACAGTGAGAGTTTTTTCTAACTTAGTCACTCTTAGAGCATATAGATGCAAAGCAAATGGTTTTCCGTCTACATCCTTGGGGGCTACAGTGGGATACTCATATGAAATGCAAAAGGTAAAGAAAAACTTACAAGTGCGATGATCTTGAGGTTTGTAGCACTCTCGGCCAGCAGCTTGCCAAAGGAAACGTTGTTACTTCGCAAGATATCTGCTTGACGGAGTAGCTCCTCAAGACCGCACGTCGGAGATGACAACACTCCTCCAGGAACCATAGTTGTGCTACCCAGCATAAGCACTGAGAAAATAATCTTTGGCAACTCGAAGGGTTTCTGGGGAGTAGAGGAGCCGCCTTTGGCAGAAGTACCAGCACCCACCACCGCCTTGCCGCTACCGATGGCATCCTTAGCCGGAGCTTCAGCCATTTGAAGAGGAGCGCTCTCCTGCGTCGCCTGCTCGTCGACAACTGCGAGTTCGGTAGAAGCGCCAGAATCCACTTCCATGGCGGAAGGGCCTGGTGCCTCCTGGACTTGGGAGCTTGTCGGAGCGGAGGAGGGCTTGACAGCATGAGTAGCAGGGGCGATGGCGGGGGAAGAGTCACGATGCAGCATATCTTTAATATTTCTAGAAGCCCCAAGAGTCTTGGAGGACTTCTTGAGGCTGGTTGTGGCTTTCTTCCTGAAACGTGCAAAATGCATAAGTACAGGAATAAGACAGATAAATAAGACAATGTCGAAGAATAAGAAGCTTACACTACGGGGGGCGCTTTGGCAAACATCCCGGTGGCTTTTTTCTTTTCCGCCTCCAGGGCGGTAGTACTCTTTTTAGAGGCTCCACCCTCCGTCTTCTACTTCTTGCCTCCGTCGGCAGCGCCAGAAGTGGAGCTCTTCCGCTTTCGTGCCAACGGGGCATCATTGTTGGACACGACCGTGACTTCCTTCATCTTGGGATCGTATACTTGGGCGGCCAGGTTGCCCTCCTCTAGATCGCTAAGCTGTTAAGTGAGAAATCATCGTGTTAGACAAGATGATATTGGCAAGATGGAAAAACTGGAGCAATGTCATACACGGGAAATAAATACCTACCTTTGCGCACTTTCCGTCTACGAACATGTCGCAGGTGAGGGTGAAGCCACACTTCTTGTCCTTCACCTTGACGATGTCCTTAAGGCGGAACTTGACGGAGTCGCTCGAGAAGTTGTCCTCGGAAATACGGAGGGTATCCCTTTGGTCGCCGGTGTACTCGTGCATAAGCTTCGTACGGTGCTGCAGAGGTTGGATCCGCCTGATGAACCAGTACATGGCTAGGTCCAAGCCGGTCAGGACCGTTTCTACGAACCATTCGATCTGCCTTATTGCGCGAGAAGCGTTGAGATCAGAGGGAAGGGAGGCGTGGGACCGCCATGTGGGGACTTCGGCGGCGGCTCCGTCCACAAAGTCCGGGTACATTACTACTCGGCCCGCCAAAGGAATGTCGGGGCCATAGAAGTACGTCCACTGCCAATTTTTGCATGACTCGTGGCCGACGATCTCGGGGAACCGCCGGCCAGGACAGATCTTGAAGCTTATGGTGCCGTAGTTTCTAAGCTCTTCCCTACTGTGTCCGGCTTCACGTTTGACGGTGAAGAAGTACACAAACAAATCTAACCTAGGCCTAATCCCCAGGTAACCCTCACAAAGTGCCGCGAAGTTGCTAAGCACTAAGATACTATTGGGGGAGAGGTTGTGGGGTTGGACCTTGAAGTGATTCAAGACGGACAGGAAGAAGTGGGAGATGGGCAGAGAAACGCCGCGTACCAATTGCTCCTTGAGGTATACTTTCTCTCCGGCTTGGGGAGAGGGGGTCACCTCGCCGGCCGGCGCCGCCCGCCAGGCGAGTCCCTCCGTTGCAGGAAGGTAACCCTCAGCAACCATCTCTTGGATATCGCGGCCGGTGATGTCCGAGCCGCGCCAGTCGCCTTTGTGCGATTCTGGCTCCTCTTCCAGGGGCTCCAGCGCCGCCAGGTTATGGTCGCCGCCGGTGGTTTCTATCATCGCCGATGCGGGGATGACCAGGCCCTCTCGGGGCACGACAACGGAGCTCACCGGCTTCGCCGCGGTTTCGCTCGACGCCGCCATTGATGGGGATGAGATGCTGCTGGCCATGGAGGAAGGAAAGAGTGCGACTGGTGCAGGAAAGAGGCTAGGGTTTCTCGAGGTTTTCGTGGAGAGCTCGAGGAGGCGCGCGGCTGGAGGAAGAAGACGATGACGCAGGAGAATAGGGTTAAAAAGTGGCAAGTGTCCCACGGTCGCTATTTATCTTACTCTGTGTCAAGATTCGTGCAGCTAATCGGACGGTTGCCGCGTAGACGACGTGTTCGTGAACGTGTGCGGTAATTTCGCCTCGTCTCCAACCGCCGCCGCCAACGGTTCGTATCGCTCGCGTGGGAAAAGCGGATATGATTACGTTCTCTGCATGTGTGAGTTACGAGGCGTCGCTATCCTACAGCCTACGTCGCCTTAACTAACATGGTAGATGAGCCATCCCATTGAAGATTCCGCCATAGACGGATTTAATCCGACAACGGGAGCGTACGATGGAAGATTCAGCATTTCTCCGACTTACTCATAGAAGACGGAGAAAACCTTTGGAGGGTTCTTTGGGAGGACTACAAGATGTTGCTTGACGATTTGCCGACATCCATTTAGACGGAGCATTCCACGAGAAGAGGCAAGACGGCGCAAGATCTCGGAGTTCTCCGGGGGCTACTGTTGGGGATATGCTATATGGGTATCCTCATAGCATGTCTCTTATCCGACTAACCCGGGTGGCCCATAGTCGGTGGCATGGCCTATGGCCTGCTGGGCGGCCCAGTTAGGTGGATCCAGAAGGGAGGACCATGACGGATAAAGGAAGGCTATGGTGGAGTCACCAGCGTACCCGGAGCCTTGGAGTGCAAGATACACAAGACTAGTAATAGACGGTGTAGAACTCTGTAACCTGTCCGGCTAGGACTTTTCCCTGTAACCCTAGGACCTGGCGACTATATAAGTCGGGCCTATGGGAGCCTTTAGGGCATCGTTTTACACACACCTCGCACAGCGAACCTAATCTCTGTAACTCGGCGTATTGCCATTATAGTGATTTATAGTAGGAGTAGGATTCCGCCACCGTTGTGGGATCTGAACCTGGGTAAGCTGTGTTACCTCGTACCCATCAACCGTCCGCCTTACCCCACGTCTCTAAACACGCACTGTGAGGACCCCTCCATGGTGTACTCGTCAGCAATACCACGATGTGTTTATGATAAATGTTTACATTCATGCTATAACAGTATTAACCAGAAACATTAATACTTGTGTGATTTGTAAACTAAATTAGAGTCCCTAGTAAAGCCTCTTCATAATACTAGCTTGTTGAGTAATAGATGATCATGTTTTCTTGATCATGAACATTTGAGATGTTGTTAATAACAAGATCATATCATTAGGAGAATGGTATGGTGGACATACTCCTATAGATAAGCATAGCATAAAGATCAAGTCATTTTAATAGTTCAATTGCTATAAGCTTTCTGATACATAGTAACCTAATTCCTTCGACCATGAGATCATGCTTATCACCATCACCGGAAGGATGCTTTGATGACATAAAACACCACACCGTACCTGGGTGGCTATAAAAGTGGAATTGAGTGTTCGGAAAGTATGGGTTGAGACACATGGATCAAAACCTCCGATAAGTAAACTATCGTGAGACAAAGGGAAATTGGTATCGTATGTAATTGGTTCATTCGATCGCAAAGTAATCATAGAAATATGTGGGAGCCATATGAATTTCCAGATTCCTCTATTGGTTATTGATCGGAGAATTGTCTCGATCATGTTTGCATAATTCACGAACCGTAGGGAGACACACTTAAGGATTCGATGTTGTTGAGTTGTTATGGAATGATGAGTAAGAGACCGAATGTTGTTAGGAGTATCGGATGGGATCCAGGATATCACGAGGAGATCCGGAATGGTTCGGAGAATAAGATTCATATAAGGAAAGTCCTGTTTTGGAGTTGGGGAATGATTCCGGTGTTTTCATCGGGAATGTTCTAGAAGGTTCCGGAAGGTTCGGCACTCCGGAGGGGAAGTGTACATGAATGTGTCATGACAATGTGGAATGGTTGCATCATGTACTAGGTATCATGGCTGGGCAAAATAAAGGGAGAAATCAAATCCTAGTTTAAAAAGTCAAACTCCAATTTGAAAAGTCAAACGGCAGTTTTGCTTGGTGGAGGGAGAGTAGGAAACCTACTTGGGGAGGAGTTCCTCTCTCTCCACCCGCTTTCCAAGGAGGCCGAGTTGGGGGAGGACTCCCTCCTCCCAATCGGCGCCCTCCCACCTATAAAATAAGGGGCAGGGGTGCCCCTCTTCCCTACACCTCTCTCCACCAAAACCCTAGCCCTAGCCGCCGGCCACCACAAGTCGCTGCCGCCCTAGGGTTTGCCCTAGCCGCCGAGTTGGGGCTCTCCCCAAGCCCTAGCCGCCGGCCTAGCCTCCTCCCTTGGTGCCTCTAAACCCTAGATCGCCAAGGCCTCTCTCATAGTCCACCATACTCGCTCCGGCTTAAGGCGAAGCCCTGCAAGATCTCCCCTCTACTTCCGGTACAACGCCGTCATGCTGCCGGAATCACGAGGAGAGTGCTACAACCTCCGCTGCCTCCTGGAACAAGGGAGAGGAAGGTCTTCATCGAGTACCTAACATGTGACCAACTGCGGAAGCGCTGCTGAAACGCAGCGCCGGAAGGATCGTCTACGCGACCTTGAGATCGGCAAGAGGACGACTACATCACCCACGAGAATCTTCTCTCGTTAAACACTTTGGAATCTTCAAGGGTGAGTTCCTCTATTGACTCGTTGCTACAATCTAGTAGATAGATCTTGGCTTGTTTGTATGCATGCGTTAGAATTTTTTTGTTTTCCATGCTACGAACCCCTACAGTGGTATCAGAGACGTGTCTATATGTAGATCTGTTGCACGAGTAGAACACAATGGTCATTGTGGGCGGTGGTGCTTTTATTATCAATTTCTTCTTGTGTACTTTGCATCTTGCGGTATGATGGGATGAAGCGGCCCAGGATAACCTTACATGACTTCGTTCATGAGACTTGCTCCACGCTTAACATGCAACTTGTATTGCATAAGTGGATTTGCGGGTGTCTGTCTCTCCCATTATAGTATAGATCCAATTTACAACGGACACTTGATAGTTCAAACATCAACGTTGTGGTTCTTGTTCGTAAGTTAGATCGACACTTATTGAATGCCCCAAACCATGTAAAATATGCAAAGAAAATTAGAGGCGTCTAACTTTGTTTTGCAGGGGTGTACTGTGATGTGATATGGCCATGATTGTGATTATATTTGATGTATGCAATGTTCCTTATTGTAAGTTCGCAACCGGCACGAGCCATATGGTTGTCTTTAATTTTTGTTAAGACCCACGTGTCTATTCAAAGTAGTTGTGATAGTTGAAGCTGGTGGACGACAACCATGAAGCGGCGCCATTGACCTTGACGCCATACCGGTGATGATGGAGATCATGTTCGTGCTTGAAGATGGAGATCGGAAGCATAAGAAGAAAGGCCATATCATATCACATATTTTGAATTGCATGTGATGTTAATCCTTTATGCATCTTGTACTGCTTAGTTAACGACGGTAGCATTATAAGATGATCCCTCATGCACATTAATTTCAAGTTTTAAAGTGTTCATCCTTAGTAAGCACCGTCGCTAAAGCTTGTTGTTTCGAAGCACCATGTGATGATCGGGTGTGTTAGATTCTGCAAGTGTATACAACGCGAGCAAGCCAGATTTTCTCATGCGGAAGCTAAGGTTTGATCTTGACGAGCCTAGCATGTACAGACATGGTCTCTGAACACAGATCACCGAAAGGTAAAGCATGAATCATATAGTAGATATGATGAACATGTCGATTGTTCGCCATTGAAGCTATATCAACTCTCGTGATGTTCGGTTTTGATGTGGTGGATTTGGTTTGTGTGATCACTAAAACAATGTGAGGGATATTGTTTTGAGTGGGAGTTCACCTAGATTAATTTAACTATTAATTAGAACTCAATTTTTCATAAACTTAGTCTAAACTATTATAAATATGTTGTAGATCAATGGCGGCCCCTACCATCAATTTTAATGCGTTCCTAGAGAAAGAAAAGTTGAAAAACAATGGAAGCAACTTCGTGGATTAGTTCCGCAATTTGAGGATTGTCCTCAATGCTGGTAATTTGACCTATGTGCTAGATGCACCGCTGGGTGACCCGCCTGCAGCTGATGCTACCGATGAAGTAAAGAATGTTTACCTCGCTCGGAAGAATCAGTACTCCACAGTTCAGTGTGTTATGTTGTATGGTTTGGAATCGGAGCTTCAGAAAAGGTCTGAGAACCATGACCCACATGATATTGTCCGTGAACTCAAATTGATATTTGAGACTCACGCGGCAATTGAGAGTTATGAGGCTTCTGAAAAGTTCTTTAACTGCAAGATGGAAGAGGGAAACTCCGTTAGTGAGCACGTGCTTAAGATGTCTAGGCACGCAAACAAACTCCAAAGCTTGGGTATAGTGATTACTAATGCCTTGGGGATTTACCGTGTCCTCCAATCACTGCCACCAAGTTACAAGAAATTTGTGATGAACTACAATATGCAAAGCACGAACAAGACGTTGCCAGAACTCTTCTCCATGTTGAAATTTGCAGAAGTGGATATGAAGAAAGAGCATCAAGTGTTGTTGGTCAATAAGACCACCAAATTCAAGAAAGGCAAGTCTAAGCAAAAGAGTAACTTCAAGAAGGGTGGTAAGAAAGTTGCCGCACCGACGAAGAAGACCAAAGATGGACCTAAGCCTGATACTGAATGCTTTTACTACAAGGGAGAGGGTCACTGGAAGTGGAATTTCGCAAAGTACTTGGCGGATTTGAAGAACGGCAACATCAAGAAGAAAGGCATATCCGATATACATGTTATTGATGTGTATCTCACTAGTACTCGTAGTAGTGCCTGGGTATTTGATACTGGTTCGGTTGCTCATATTTGTAACTCAAAACAGGTGCTACAGAATAAACGGAAGCTAGCGAAGAACGAGGTGACGATGCGCGTTGGAAATGGATCAAAGGTTGATGTGATCGCGGTCGGCACGCTACCACTTCATCTACCATCGGGATTAGTTTTATACTTAAATAATTGTTATTTGGTGCCTGCATTGAGCATGAACATTATATTTGGATCATGTTTGTTGCGAGACGGTTACTTGTTTAAGTCCGAGAATAATGGTTGTTCGATTTATATGAGTAATATGTTTTATGCACATGCACCTTTGATAGATGGTCTATTCTTATTGAATCTCGATAGTGGAAATACACATATTAATAACATTGAAGCTAAACGTTTGAAATTGAGCGATAACTCGACCTATATGTGGCACTGTCGTCTTGGTCATATTGGAGTGAAGCGTATGAAGAAACTCCATTCCGATGGACTTCTTGAATCACTTGATTTCGAATCACTTGAAAGATGCGACGCATGTCTGATGGGTAAAATGACTAAGACTCCATTTTCTGGTATGATGGAGTGAGCTACGGACTTGTTGGAAATCATACATACCGATGTGTGTGGTCCAATGAGTGTAGCATCGCGCGGTGGTTATCGTTATGTTCTTACCTTCACGGATGACTTGAGTAGATATGGGTATATCTATTTCATGAAACATAAGTCCGAAACTTTCGAGAAGTTTAAGGAATTTCAAAGTGAGGTAGAGAATCAACGTAACAAGAAGATTAAATTTCTACGTTCTGATCGTGGAGGTGAATATCTAAGTTACGAGTTTGGCGAGCATTTGAAGAAATGCGGAATACTTTCACAATTGACACTTTCGGGAACACCACAGCGTAATGGTGTGTCCGAACGTCGTAATCGAACTCTCTTAGATATGGTTCGTTCTATGATGTCACTTACAGATTTACCGCTATCATTTTGGGGTTATGCATTAGAAACAGCCGCATTCACTTTAAATAGGGCACCATCTAAATCATTTGAAACGACACCGTATGAATTATGGTTTGGGAAGAAACCTAAATTGTTGTACCTTAAAGTTTGGGGTTGCGAAGCCTATGTAAAGAAGTTACAACCGGACAAGCTTGAACCCAAAGCGGAAAAATGCGTATTCATAGGATACCCAAAGGAAACTATTGGGTATACCTTCTATCATAGATCCGAAGGCAAAATCTTTGTTGCCAAGAATGGATCCTTTCTAGAGAAGGAATTTCTATCGAAAGAAGTGACTGGAAGGAAAGTAGAACTCGACGAGGTTGTTAAACCTTCTCTCGAACTTGCGAGTAGCGCAGCACCGGAAGTAGTTCCTGTGGCGCCTACACCAATAAGAGAGGAAGCTTTTGATGATGATCATGAAACTTAGGTTGAAGTTGCTACGGAACCTCGCAGGTCAACGAGAACTCATACCACTCCAGATTGGTATGATCCCGTTATGAGTGTCATGTTGGTGGACAACACTGATGACCCGGCGACATATGAGGAAGCGATGATGAGCCCAGATTCCAATAAATGGCAAGAATACATGAAATCCAAAATTGGATCCATGTACGAAAACCAAGTATGGACTTTGGTGGACTTACCGAATGGCCGGAAGGCTGTCGAGAACAAATGGATTTTCAAGAAGAAAACAGATGCTGATGGTAATGTTACTGTCTATAAAGCTCGACTTGTCGCAAAAGGGTTTCGACAAATTCAAGGAGTTGACTATGATGAGACTTTCTCACCAGTAGCAAAGCTAAAGTCTGTGAGGATTATGTTAGCAATCGCTGCATATTATGATTATGAGATATGGAAGATGGATGTCAAAACAGCGTTTCTCAATGGAGACATTGATGAAGAGTTGTATATGATGCAACCCAAAGGTTTTGTCAATCATAAAGATGCTAACAAGGTATGCAAACTTCAACGGTCCATATATGGGTTGAAGCAAGCATCCCGAAGTTGGAATCAACGTTTTGATAAGGTAATCAAAAGTTTTGGTTTTATACAAACTTATGGAGAATCTTGTATTTACAAGAAAGTGAGTGGGAGCTATGTAGCATTCTTAATACTATATGTAGATGACATATTGTTAATCGGGAATGATGTAGACCTTCTTAATAGTGTCAAAGAATATTTGAATAATAGTTTTTCAATGAAAGATCTTGGCGACGTAGCTTACATATTAGGCATAAAGATTTATAGAGATAGATCGAGACGCCTAATATCATTGTCACAAAGTACATATTTGGACAAAGTTCTAAAGAGGTTTGGAATGGAAGATAGCAAGAAAGGGTTCTTCCCCATGTTGCCCAATACGACGTTTCGTAAAACTCAAAGTCCTGCAACGGCAGAAGATAGAGAAAGGATGAGTAAGACTCCCTATGCCTCAGCCATAGGATCTCTAATGTATGCCATGCTATGTACTAGACCCAACATTGCATATGCTGTTAGTTTAACTAGCAGATATCAAAGTGATCCATGAGTGGATCATTGACATGATCAAAACATCCTTAAGTACTTGAGAAGAACTAAGGATATGGTTCTTTCTTATGGTGGTGATGAACAGCTCGTTATTAATGGTTACACCGATGCTAGTTGGAACACCGATCCGGATGATTCTAAATCTCAATTTGGACACGTATTTACTTTGAATGGTGCAACAGTTAGCTGGAGGAGTGCAAAGCAAAGCGTTGTGGCGAGATCTTCAACTAAATCGGAATACATAGCTGCTTCGAAGGCTTCACAAGAAGCGATATGGATGAAGGAGTTCATTACAAAGCTCGGTGTGGTTCCAAGTGCGTTGGACCCAATGTCTATCTACTGTGATAACATGGGCGCCATAGCCAATGCGGAAGAACCAAGGTCACACAAGAAGTTGAAGCACATCAAGCTACGTTTTCACGCTATTCAATAACATGTCCAAGATGGTGACATAAAGATTTGCATAGTACACACAGATCTGAATGTGGCGGATCCGTTGACTAAACCTCTCCCGAGGGCAAAACATGACCAACACCAAACTGCCATGGGTTTTCGGTATATTACCATGTAATCTAGATTAGTTGACTCTAGTGCAAGTGGGAGACTGTTGGAGATATGCCCTAGAGGCAATAATAAATGTAGTTATTATTATATCTTTGTGTTTATGATAAATGTTTCGATTCATGCTATAACAGTATTAACCAGAAACATTAATACTTGTGTGATTTGTAAACTAAATTAGAGTCCCTAGTAAAGCCTCTTCATAATACTAGCTTGTTGATTAATAGATGATCATGGTTTCTTGATCATGAACATTTGACATGTTGTTAATAACAAGATCATATCATTAGGAGAATGGTATGGTGGACATACTCCTATAGATAAGCGTAGCATAAAGATCAAGTCATTTTAATAGTTCAATTGCTATAAGCTTTCTGATACATAGTAACCTAATTCCTTCGACCATGAGATCATGCTTATCACCATCACCGGAAGGATGCTTTGATGTCACATCCCAAGATTTTCCAAATCTTGTAATGTGAAAAATAAATAAACAAAATAAACTTTTGTTGAAAATCAGGGTGAAAAGAAACTTTTGTTTCTAAAAGGAGACTTAAAATCTCATCTTGAACAAACTTTGGCAGAAGTTTGAATTCAACAGAAATCCAAATCAAGGGAATTGCATTCCTCAATGAATGTATCTGGAAATTTGAACATTTGGAAAATAATCCAAAACCCTAAACCCTAATGGAAGGAAATCATTTTCCAAAGTTATCTCCAAATCCATGGATTTGATCCATACCAAATTTGATCAACAAATATTCACAAAGGATCAAGAAAGACCATAGAGATTGGTTTCACTTAAATTGGAACCAAAGACCAAATCTTGTGAATATAATAAGACAAGGAAATTGAATTTCCAAAGCCAATAAAGCCCTTACCAAAAAAGCCACACCAATTGGTGAACAAATAATCCTAAAGGGATTTATAAAGATAAAACATTTATCAAAGGAAAATAAATTGTTTTGGAAACACTGTTTTAGATCTTTTAATAAAAGACCTTGGTTTCAAATGAAAAGATAAGCCAAATTAATTTTGGCCAAACTTTTGAAATAAAATATTTTGTTTTGATAAAATGAGTAAAGGTTTATTTAAATAAAATGATAAGGATTTAAATATCCAATTTTATTTAAGTAAAAGCTTTTCCCATTTTAAATGAACACCAAGTATTTTATTACTACTTTGAAATCTTTTATTAAAAGGTTTTGCTTTGATTAAAATGAGTAAAGGATTATTTAAATAAAATAATAAGGATTTAAATATCCAATTTTATTTAAGTAAAGGCTTTCCCATTTTAATTAAAACACCAAAACTTATTTATTTATTTAAATAAGTTTCCAAGTGATCTTTTTAATTTTCAAATTAAACCTTCTGGTTTGGTTTTGAAAATAATTGGAATTCAAATGGAAATATTATTAAATAAATCAAACCCTAATAACTAAAGATCCATTTTATTTAATTATTAAATGGATCCTAAAAATAAATAAAAATAATATTTCATTTTGAGATTTGGATTATGTTGCCAAACAGAACCAAATTCAAATGAAAAGTTTGCTGTTTGAATTGATTGAGTGTTGTTTGAAATTGTTTGAATAATTGTTTGGAAATTCAAAACAGAAATAGAATAGAAAAAGAAAAGTGTTTAGACAGAAAAAAAAATAAGAAAACAGACCCAACCCATTTTAGGCCCAACTCCAGCCCAGCCTTTCACTGCCCGAAGAAACCTTTTCTCACCCAGCTTCTGACCCACTGAGTCAATGACCACCAGGACCCACACCTCCTCTCTCTCACTCACTGACAACAGACCCCACCTCTCTCACTCACGCCCCCGAACCGTTTTCTGCACCGCGGAAGAAACTCACACAGAAGCTGGCAAGTGGACCCCGCTCCCTCTCCCTTTCCCACTGACCGCTGGACCCCCTTTTCCACTGTTCTCCTTCCCCACCCCGCGACCAGTTCTTCCTCCTCTCGTCGCCGTTTTCTGCTTTGATTTCTCCGGCTTAATTCGCCATAACGCCGCGTTGATTCCTCGCAATAACCCTGCCCCTTTAAACGCCAGTGATTCCTCTCTCGTTCCCCTCTGACACCTCGCGCCAGACGCCCAGATCACCCAATTTCTCTTCGTCAGGCTGCTACTCCGACGACCCTCCTCGTAGCAATTCCGGCCACATCCCGCCGCCTCTCACCTACCTCTGCACGCGAGCACACTCACCGCATCCTAGTGCATCTTTCCTTGCCATCCATTCGCCCGCGGGAGCACCAGAACCCCGACTCCAACAAGCCCCGAGCCAGCGCCGCCGTCTGTTCCAACTACGGCGACATTCCCCGGTGAGCACAGACCTCCCCAGCACCTCTCAATGATGCTCCCTCGTTCGCGACCCTCGTGCGCACCTAACCCTGCCTCTCCTTTGCCTTAGGGCGATCTCCAGCGACGACTCCGACAAGCACAGTAAGCACCGCCGTCTGCTTCTTCTCCGGCAACGTTTCCCGGTAAGCCTCGACCGCCCCGAGCCCTCTCGTTCACGCTCACAACTCCGCCAAGATCTCCTGCGTCTAACCCTGCCCTCGGTCTGTCCTCTCTTGATCTGTAGCACCGTCTTCGACCGTGGACAGAACCGTCCGTCGCCGTCCTCTACTCCGGCGAGGAATTGCGACTGCCCCTGAGCGCCCCTCGTCGAACCGTGAGTACCTTGAGCATCGCCGTAACCTCCTGAGCCTGGTGAGCATCTCCTCTCTCTCCCTCGCTTTAGACGCTGCACCATCGCCATCGACGACTCCGCCGCCGTTAGCCACCGCAGCGCCGCCAGTTGATGGTCTGAGTGATTGCAGCCGTTCGATCTAGATCCATCGGATACGATAGAACCACTTACACGCGAATAGGTACGCTCTCTGGACCGCACGATTAGATTAGATCCAACGCTCCGCCGAACTGCAGGTACAGTCCAATAGAATTACGCCGCGTGTCCAGTATTCTGTTTAAAAACAGATTTGAAAACAGAAACTTTTGCAAACTTCAAACCTTTGTATCTTTTGATCCACACGTCCAAATTTTACAAATTTGATGTCGTTGGATTCAGCAAGACAAGCCCTAACCAACCCTACCCTTAGTTTAGCAAATAGTATCTGTTAACTTGTTTAACTTTTCAGATTCTTTTGTATGCTTGCTAACATTAGAAAAATCATTTAAAAATGATATTTAGGTTAAAACCTTTGCCAATTAGTTTGTTGTGACCTTGCTGACCATAGGAACCAACCCATAGTTTGGAAAGTGATTTTGGAAAAGAATAGAATGGATTAATTAGTTTAGTCCATTTCTAGCTAACTAAAACTATTTGTTTTGTTTATGAAAATGCTTTCATAAAGAAAACATTGAGAAAATGTTTGGACCAAACTCATTGACCAAAAGCACCAAGTTTTGCAATAGCAACTCATTTGGTGAACCCTATAGACTAAAACCCTAGTAGACATATTTCTTCACCACATAAAATGACCAAATAGGTGCCTTGTTTTGAAAATGGTTTTGAGGTGAAACCTTTTGCTAACAACTTTGCCACTTTGGTAAATGACCAATTTGGATCTTACAAAGTTTAGGAATCTAATAGAAACCCTTTTGCAAATGACTTTGCCATTTTGGTAAATGACCAATTTGGAACTTACAAAGTTTAGAAGCCTAGTGAGGACCATCCCTACATTAGAACCAACCTTTGCATGCTTATGCATGACTTAGATATACCCAAATGTCTATGACCCACTAGGAACCACTTTTGCAAACAAAGCAAAGCTTGGCATGCTTGCATGCATTTCTTTGACTTTGTTATTTTATGTGTGTTGATTTGCTTGATTGGTAGATTGAGTTTGTGCCTTGCTTGATTGATTGTAGTGACTTGAAGAGTGTGAGTGTTGCAAGGACAAGGAGTGAACTTATACCCTCTACCAAAAAGGCAAGTGATACTTCATATCTTATGTCCCATTATTTTCACTATGCATTAGTGTTTTTGCTAAAGTAAAATCTTGCATGGTTTTTATTTTGCTAAGTTTAGACCTTGCTATAGGAAATCTAGTAGATGAATCCTTAGTAGGATTTTCCTAAGTTAAGAATCCTATTACTACCAAGCTTAGCCTAGCTAATAGAAAACTTGGGTGGGATATATAATCACACTATGAAAAATATTCTAAGTCTGAGGACTTATGTTTTTGTAAAATAAAACAACTAAGTTAATGAACCACCTGGGTGGAATGGAAGGAATGGCTTATGTTGAGTGGTTCACAAGGCCAGGGACTGGCTTGTGTATCTCACTTGTGGATGGCCACCCAGGAAACAAAGAGATTTGAGATGTCAAATGTTGAGAAACTTCAAGTGCAACCACTTGGCATTATGGGCTCTGCCATGATCTTAGGATGCTGGAACTTAGTCTTTTGGACAGTGGGTGGTAGTGATTGATAGGTTGGAACGCGTCCATTTGACTAAGGAAAGGCTACTGAAGGATCATTCTTGGGAAACCAAGGCTTGTGGGGAAAGTGCACCACCTCTGCAGAGTGTAAAAACCTAAGTACTTAGCCATGTCCCTGGTAAAGGACAATTTGAGCATCAAGACATGGAAGCAATCAAGAATCTCATCATTCCAATTTCTAAATTAAAACTTGTGGGTGAACAAGGGTTGTGTGAAATTCTTCAATCTTTGATGGAGAGATGGCTTGGTACAAGGATCTCAAAATCTTAGATTGGGAAATTGTTTTTGCCAAGTAAATCTTCAGTCTTTGATTGATAGATGCCCTGAGTGGATCTTCAGTCTTTGATTGATAGATGCCTTGGAATTTGTTTTTTGCCAAACAAAACTTATTTTCAAATGATAGGAAAAAAATCTATTTTGAGCAATGCAAAGCCTCAACTCCACTTAGCCAAATGCATATAGATGATAGACTCCACTATACTACCAAAGTATCACTTGCCAATACAATTCAAATGTATTGACCCTTGTGGCTGTAACTTATTATGTTGCAGGATTGATTGTTTTAGTGAAGATTGATTGATTAGGATTACAAAGTCTACAACCAACATCTGCTGTGGCACTTTGAAGATGAAGGACCCAATGCTTATAGTTATTCCGCTGCAATGTAATGTAATAGCCTAATGAGCTATGTTTGATGTAATAAAACTATGTTATTCCTGGTTATAAAGTTGTATTATGACCTTTGTTTCTCGATATTACATCTGAACTGTGGATGCTAGCTATTGATCCAGGGACTAGCATTGTAAACACAGGGGACTCAATCTTATTAAAGGTTGGGGATCCTACAGATGGTATCAGAGCATTGTGTTGCCTGTAGGATTTGTAACCCTAGGATTGGACAAAAACCCTTAGACAATAGGAGTTGTCTCATTCCAAAACTTATTTACAAAACAATCTTGTAAACTCTTTCCTCAATCATTTTTGGTTTCAACTCTACTTCTCTTCTATTTCAAACTTAATGGAAAGCCTACCCCATGACCAAAGACTACACCATGTGCAAAGGACTTCTTCAACATTTTCAACTCTAATGACTTCAACTTCTTCAACATCTTCAACATGTACACCAAGGACTTCAACTTGGATATCACTAAAGACTACAAGTCTTGAGTAACATTTCATTTGAAGACTAGGGAAACACAACTTAGAAGAAGCCATCACCACCTTTGAAGATTTGTGACCAAGACACAAAAATTCTCCAAGGATACAAAGATCTCAATCAAAAAGAATCAAACAAGAAGAATGGAAAGATCACAAGTAAACCATGTAGATGGACCACCATATTTTAGTTAAGTCAAACCCACCAACTTATGTGGTGTAACAAAAATATTTTGTTGCCTAAGTATGTGCTTGAAACTTGTTGTTTGAGTGGAGTGCTTGTTTGTGATTGCTTGCATTTTTGCTTGTGTGAAATGTGAAGTGTGTGAATAGAATTGACTTCTTAGAAAAACCTTTTGCCTATTCTAATCCCCTCCAACCCAAACAGATGACTTCTCCAAGAGACTCCAACATCAAGGATGGTGACAACAACAACAACCAAGAGGTCAACATGAGAGAACTCCTAGCAACCCAACACCAATTGAGCCAACTAACAGCTCAGTTCATAGCCAACAATAGTGATAAAGACCCTACCTTGCAAAAGTTTTTGGAAGAACAATCCCAACTGATGCTTAAGGTGACTAATCAAATGATCAGCATGGAAGAAAACTATCCCAAAAGAGTGTATGACAACAAGGATGACAAGAACATTATGCTAGATGGAGCACCAGCTTGCAATATTTGTGGAGACAAGGATCATACTTCCAAGGAGCATGAAGATCAATGCCCCAATTGTGAAGAGGAACATCCAGTTGGCCAATGCCCCACATCTCAAGTTACTTGCTACCTATGTGAAGGAAACAACCATGTACCTATCCAATGCCCCGTCTATGCCATTGTTGAACAAAGGAAACAAGAAGGATCCAAGTATGCCAAGAATGATGATGACAAAGGAAAAGGACCACTTATACCTCCAAACAAGACAACCCAATTCAAAGGATCAAAGAAGCCCAAGAAACCAAAGCAAGACATGAGCCTTGTGCAATGTCGTAAATGTAAGGAAATGGGACACAACCCCAGTGGATGCCCAGAGTCCATAAAGAATAAAAGGATGGACCAAGTAGTGTGCAACAACTGCAAAGAGCTAGGCCATTATGTAGCAGTTTGTCCACAAGAGCAACGTAAAGAACTCCAAGATATCCACTGTTTCAATTGCAAGGAACCAGGACACTATGTAAGCAATTGTCCAGAAAAGATGAAGAACAAGATGAACAAGCCAAAGGAGAAACCCAACCTTAGCCCATGAGTCAAGCATGGAAATAAAGGACACAATGCAGAAGTTTTCCAAGATTCCAAGCAAGCCAAGATGTAGTTTAGTTGGAAAATTTTTAAGGGTGGTAGTACCCTAGTTGTTTTGAACCTGCTTGTAACCCTAGCCTCCCCAAATCTCGGGACGAGATTTATTTTAAGGGTGGTAGCCTGTCACATCCCAAGATTTTCCAAATCTTGTAATGTGAAAAATAAATAAACAAAATAAACTTTTGTTGAAAATCAGGGTGAAAAGAAACTTTTGTTTCTAAAAGGAGACTTAAAATCTCATCTTGAACAAACTTTGGCAGAAGTTTGAATTCAACAGAAATCCAAATCAAGGGAATTGCATTCCTCAATGAATGTATCTGGAAATTTGAACATTTGGAAAATAATCCAAAACCCTAAACCCTAATGGAAGGAAATCATTTTCCAAAGTTATCTCCAAATCCATGGATTTGATCCATACCAAATTTGATCAACAAATATTCACAAAGGATCAAGAAAGACCATAGAGATTGGTTTCACTTAAATTGGAACCAAAGACCAAATCTTGTGAATATAATAAGACAAGGAAATTGAATTTCCAAAGCCAATAAAGCCCTTACCAAAAAAGCCACACCAATTGGTGAACAAATAATCCTAAAGGGATTTATAAAGATAAAACATTTATCAAAGGAAAATAAATTGTTTTGGAAACACTGTTTTAGATCTTTTAATAAAAGACCTTGGTTTCAAATGAAAAGATAAGCCAAATTAATTTTGGCCAAACTTTTGAAATAAAATATTTTGTTTTGATAAAATGAGTAAAGGTTTATTTAAATAAAATGATAAGGATTTAAATATCCAATTTTATTTAAGTAAAAGCTTTTCCCATTTTAAATGAACACCAAGTATTTTATTACTACTTTGAAATCTTTTATTAAAAGGTTTTTTGATTAAAATGAGTAAAGGATTATTTAAATAAAATAATAAGGATTTAAATATCCAATTTTATTTAAGTAAAGGCTTTCCCATTTTAATTAAAACACCAAAACTTATTTATTTATTTAAATAAGTTTCCAAGTGATCTTTTTAATTTTCAAATTAAACCTTCTGGTTTGGTTTTGAAAATAATTGGAATTCAAATGGAAATATTATTAAATAAATCAAACCCTAATAACTAAAGATCCATTTTATTTAATTATTAAATGGATCCTAAAAATAAATAAAAATAATATTTCATTTTGAGATTTGGATTATGTTGCCAAACAGAACCAAATTCAAATGAAAAGTTTGCTGTTTGAATTGATTGAGTGTTGTTTGAAATTGTTTGAATAATTGTTTGGAAATTCAAAACAGAAATAGAATAGAAAAAGAAAAGTGTTTAGACAGAAAAAAAATAAGAAAACAGACCCAACCCATTTTAGGCCCAACTCCAGCCCAGCCTTTCACTGCCCGAAGAAACCTTTTCTCACCCAGCTTCTGACCCACTGAGTCAATGACCACCAGGACCCACACCTCCTCTCTCTCACTCACTGACAACAGACCCCACCTCTCTCACTCACGCCCCCGAACCGTTTTCTGCACCGCGGAAGAAACTCACACAGAAGCTGGCAAGTGGACCCCGCTCCCTCTCCCTTTCCCACTGACCGCTGGACCCCCTTTTCCACTGTTCTCCTTCCCCACCCGCGCGACCAGTTCTTCCTCCTCTCGTCATTTCTGCTTTGATTTCTCGGCTTAATTCGCCATAACGCGTTGATTCCTCGCAATAACCCTGCCCTTTAAACGCCATGATTCCTCTCTCGTTCCCCTCGACACCTCGGCCAGACGCCTCAGACCGCCAATTTCTCTACAGGCTGCTACTCCGACGACCTCCTCAGAGTAATTCCGGCCACATCCGCCGCTCTCACCTACCTCTGCACGAGCACACTCACCGCATCCTAGTGCATCTTTCCTTGCCATCCATTCGCCCGCGGGAGCACCAGAACCCCGACTCCAACAAGCCCCGAGCCAGCGCCGCCGTCTGTTCCAACTACGGCGACATTCCCCGGTGAGCACAGACCTCCCCAGCACCTCTCAATGATGCTCCCTCGTTCGCGACCCTCGTGCGCACCTAACCCTGCCTCTCCTTTGCCTTAGGGCGATCTCCAGCGACGACTCCGACAAGCACAGTAAGCACCGCCGTCTGCTTCTTCTCCGGCAACGTTTCCCGGTAAGCCTCGACCGCCCCGAGCCCTCTCGTTCACGCTCACAACTCCGCCAAGATCTCCTGCGTCACCTCGATCTGTCCTCTCTTGATGTAGCACCGTCTTCGACCATGGATGAACCGTCTGTCAGCCGCCTCTACTCCGCGAGGAATTGCGATCGCCTTCAGCGCCCTCGTCGAACCGTTAGTACCTTGAGCAACGCCGTAACCACCTGAGCCTGGTGAGCATCTCCTCTCTCTCCCTCGCTTTACGTATCGCCCGACTCCGCATCGACTCCCGCCGTTAGCCACCGCAGCGCCGCCAGTTTGATGTCTGAGAGTGATTGCAGCCGTTCGATCTAGATCCATCGGATACGATAGAACCACTTACACGCGAATAGGTACGCTCTCTGGACCGCACGATTAGATTAGATCCAACGCTCCGCAGCCACGATCCGGCCGAACCGGTACAGTCCAATAGAATTACGCCGCGTGTCCAGTATTCTGTTTAAAAACAGATTTGAAAACAGAAACTTTTGCAAACTTCAAACCTTTGTATCTTTTGATCCACACGTCCAAATTTTACAAATTTGATGTCGTTGGATTCAGCAAGACAAGCCCTAACCAACCCTACCCTTAGTTTAGCAAATAGTATCTGTTAACTTGTTTAACTTTTCAGATTCTTTTGTATGCTTGCTAACATTAGAAAAATCATTTAAAAATGATATTTAGGTTAAAACCTTTGCCAATTAGTTTGTTGTGACCTTGCTGACCATAGGAACCAACCCATAGTTTGGAAAGTGATTTTGGAAAAGAATAGAATGGATTAATTAGTTTAGTCCATTTCTAGCTAACTAAAACTATTTGTTTTGTTTATGAAAATGCTTTCATAAAGAAAACATTGAGAAAATGTTTGGACCAAACCTACTGACCAAAAGCACCAAGTTTTGCAATAGCAACTCATTTGGTGAACCCTATAGACTAAAACCCTAGTAGACATATTTCTTCACCACATAAAATGACCAAATAGGTGCCTTGTTTTGAAAATGGTTTTGAGGTGAAACCTTTTGCTAACAACTTTGCCACTTTGGTAAATGACCAATTTGGATCTTACAAAGTTTAGGAATCTAATAGAAACCCTTTTGCAAATGACTTTGCCATTTTGGTAAATGACCAATTTGGAACTTACAAAGTTTAGAAGCCTAGTGAGGACCATCCCTACATTAGAACCAACCTTTGCATGCTTATGCATGACTTAGATATACCCAAATGTCTATGACCCACTAGGAACCACTTTTGCAAACAAAGCAAAGCTTGGCATGCTTGCATGCATTTCTTTGACTTTGTTATTTTATGTGTTGATTTGCTTGATTGGTAGATTGAGTTTGTGCCTTGCTTGATTGATTGTAGTGACTTGAAGAGTGTGAGTGTTGCAAGGACAAGGAGTGAACTTATACCCTCTACCAAAAAGGCAAGTGATACTTCATATCTTATGTCCCATTATTTTCACTATGCATTAGTGTTTTTGCTAAAGTAAAATCTTGCATGGTTTTTATTTTGCTAAGTTTAGACCTTGCTATAGGAAATCTAGTAGATGAATCCTTAGTAGGATTTTCCTAAGTTAAGAATCCTATTACTACCAAGCTTAGCCTAGCTAATAGAAAACTTGGGTGGGATATATAATCACACTATGAAAAATATTCTAAGTCTGAGGACTTATGTTTTTGTAAAATAAAACAACTAAGTTAATGAACCACCTGGGTGGAATGGAAGGAATGGCTTATGTTGAGTGGTTCACAAGGCCAGGGACTGGCTTGTGTATCTCACTTGTGGATGGCCACCCAGGAAACAAAGAGATTTGAGATGTCAAATGTTGAGAAACTTCAAGTGCAACCACTTGGCATTATGGGCTCTGCCATGATCTTAGGATGCTGGAACTTAGTCTTTTGGACAGGGTGGTAGTGATTGATAGGTTGGAACGCCATTCCATTTGACTAAGGAAAGGCTACTGAAGGATCATTCTTGGGAAACCAAGGCTTGTGGGGAAAGTGCACCACCTCTGCAGAGTGTAAAACCTAAGTACTTAGCCATGTCCCTGGTAAAGGACAATTTGAGCATCAAGACATGGAAGCAATCAAGAATCTCATCATTCCAATTTCTAAATTAAAACTTGTGGGTGAACAAGGGTTGTGTGAAATTCTTCAATCTTTGATGGAGAGATGGCTTGGTACAAGGATCTCAAAATCTTAGATTGGGAAATTGTTTTTGCCAAGTAAATCTTCAGTCTTTGATTGATAGATGCCCTGAGTGGATCTTCAGTCTTTGATTGATAGATGCCTTGGAATTTGTTTTTGCCAAACAAAACTTATTTTCAAATGATAGGGAAAAATCTATTTTGAGCAATGCAAAGCCTCAACTCCACTTAGCCAAATGCATATAGATGATAGACTCCACTATACTACCAAAGTATCACTTGCCAATACAATTCAAATGTATTGACCCTTGTGGCTGTAACTTATTATGTTGCAGGATTGATTGTTTTAGTGAAGATTGATTGATTAGGATTACAAAGTCTACAACCAACATCTGCCTGTGGCACTTTGAAGATGAAGGACCCAATGCTTATAGTTATTCCGCTGCAATGTAATGTAATAGCCTAATGAGCTATGTTTGATGTAATAAAACTATGTTATTCCTGGTTATAAAGTTGTATTATGACCTTTGTTTCTCGATATTACATCTGAACTGTGGATGCTAGCTATTGATCCAGGGACTAGCATTGTAAACACAGGGGACTCAATCTTATTAAAGGTTGGGGATCCTACAGATGGTATCAGAGCATTGTGTTGCCTGTAGGATTTGTAACCCTAGGATTGGACAAAAACCCTTAGACAATAGGAGTTGTCTCATTCCAAAACTTATTTACAAAAACAATCTTGTAAACTCTTTCCTCAATCATTTTTGGTTTCAACTCTACTTCTCTTCTATTTCAAACTTAATGGAAAGCCTACCCCATGACCAAAGACTACACCATGTGCAAAGGACTTCTTCAACATTTTCAACTCTAATGACTTCAACTTCTTCAACATCTTCAACATGTACACCAAGGACTTCAACTTGGATATCACTAAAGACTACAAGTCTTGAGTAACATTTCATTTGAAGACTAGGGAAACACAACTTAGAAGAAGCCATCACCACCTTTGAAGATTTGTGACCAAGACACAAAAATTCTCCAAGGATACAAAGATCTCAATCAAAAAGAATCAAACAAGAAGAATGGAAAGATCACAAGTAAACCATGTAGATGGACCACCATATTTTAGTTAAGTCAAACCCACCAACTTATGTGGTGTAACAAAAATATTTTGTTGCCTAAGTATGTGCTTGAAACTTGTTGTTTGAGTGGAGTGCTTGTTTGTGATTGCTTGCATTTTTGCTTGTGTGAAATGTGAAGTGTGTGAATAGAATTGACTTCTTAGAAAAACCTTTTGCCTATTCTAATCCCCTCCAACCCAAACAGATGACTTCTCCAAGAGACTCCAACATCAAGGATGGTGACAACAACAACAACCAAGAGGTCAACATGAGAGAACTCCTAGCAACCCAACACCAATTGAGCCAACTAACAGCTCAGTTCATAGCCAACAATAGTGATAAAGACCCTACCTTGCAAAAGTTTTTGGAAGAACAATCCCAACTGATGCTTAAGGTGACTAATCAAATGATCAGCATGGAAGAAAACTATCCCAAAAGAGTGTATGACAACAAGGATGACAAGAACATTATGCTAGATGGAGCACCAGCTTGCAATATTTGTGGAGACAAGGATCATACTTCCAAGGAGCATGAAGATCAATGCCCCAATTGTGAAGAGGAACATCCAGTTGGCCAATGCCCCACATCTCAAGTTACTTGCTACCTATGTGAAGGAAACAACCATGTACCTATCCAATGCCCCGTCTATGCCATTGTTGAACAAAGGAAACAAGAAGGATCCAAGTATGCCAAGAATGATGATGACAAAGGAAAAGGACCTCGGATAAGTAAACTATCGTGAGACAAAGGGAAATTGGTATCGCATGTAAGTGGTTCATTCGATCACAAAGTAATCGTAGAAATATGTGGGAGCCATCTGAATTCACGAACCGTAGGGAGACACACTTAAGGATTCGATGTTGTTGAGTAGTTATGGAATGATGAGTAAGAGACCGAATTTTGTTCGGAGTCTCAGATGGGATCCAGGATATCACGAGGAGATCCGGAATGGTCCGGAGAATAAGATTAACATAAGGAAAGTCCTGTTTCGGAGTTGGGGAATGATTCCAGTGTTTTCATCGGGAATGTTCTAGAAGGTTCCGAAAGGTCCGGCACTCCGGAGGGGAAGGGTACATGAATGTGTCATGACAATGTGGAATGGTTGCATCATGTACTAGGTATCATGGCTGGGAAAAATAAATGGAGAAATCAAATCCTAGTTTGAAAAGTCAAACGACAGTTTTGCTTGGTGGAGAGAGAGTAGGAAACCTACTTGGGGAGGAGTTCCTCTCCCTCCACCCGCCGGACAAGGAGGACGAGTTGGGGGAGGACTCCCTCCTCCCAACCGGTGCCCTCCCACTTATAAAAGAAGGGGCAGGGGTGCCCCTCTTCCCTACACCTCTCTCCACCAAAACCCTAGCCCTAGCCGCCGGCCACCACAAGTCGCCGCCGCCCTAGGGCTTGCCCTAGCCGCCGAGTTGGGCCTCTCCCCAAGCCCTAGCCGCCGGCCTAGCCTCCTCCCTTGGTGCCTCTAGACCCTAGATCGCCAAGGCCTCTCTCATAGTTCACCATACTCGCTTCGGCTTAAGGCGAAGCCCTGCGAGATCTCCCCACTACTTCCGGTACCACGCCGTCGTGCTGCCAGAATCACGAGGAGGGTGCTAGAACCTCCACTGCCTCTTGGAACAAGGGAGAGGAAGGTCTTCATCAAGTATCGAACGTGTGACCGACTACGGAAGCGCTGCCAGAACACAGCGCCGGAAAGATCGTCTACGCGATCTTGAGGTCGGCAAGAGTACGACTACATCACCCACGAGAATATGCTCTCGTTAAACACTTTGGAATCTTCGAGGGTGAGTTCCTCTATCGACTCGTTGGTACAATCTAGCAGATAGATCTTGGCTTGTTTGTTTGCATGCGGTAGAAATTTTTTGTTTTCCATGCTACGAACCCCTATAGGGCCACCCTGGGCCGCGCCACCAGGGGTGTGGCCACCCTGGCCCACCTCCTTCTCGGCCATTTCGCCTGTATCTTCTCCTTGAAATCCTAATACACGGAGAGAGACCACAGAAAGATTCCGCCGCCTCTACGGGGTGGAAACTAAATAGAAATAAAGAGCTCTCCGGCAAACAGATTTCTGCCGGGGAAATTCCTTCCCGGAGAGGGGAGATCGTCGCAGTCAACACCTTCATCAAGCTAGACTTCATCGGGATCATCATCCACACCATCATGACCACTTCATACCACTGTAAAAATTATGTTGAATCTTGCATAGTTCTTAGGGAAACTTTCCCGCTGTTCATTACTTTTGTAGTTGATGCTTGTGAGTGGAACCATTGAATTATTGTTTATATTCATATTATTATTCATCATCATATAATTTCTAATCTTGATCCATATGATGCCTCGTGAGTAGTTCGTTTAGTTCATGAGGACAGGGGAGAAGTCATGTTGTTAGTAGTGGAATTGTGTTGAGGTATTATTCAATGGTTTAATATTTAAGTTGTGGTTCTATTCTTCTAGTGGTGTCATGTGAACATTGACTACATGATACTTCACCATTTATGGGCCTAGGGGAATGCATTATGTACTTGGCTACTAATTGTGGGGTTGCCGGAGTGATAGAAACCTGAACCCCCATTAGGAAACCTTTGCACAAGGAAGTGTGGATCTCAGAGTTTAAGGCTGTGGTTAGTTTTTTATCTTAATTACTTTCTTTTAGTTGCGGATGCTTGCAAGGAGTTTAATCACAAGTATGTATTAGTCCTAGTAAGGTTAGTACATTAGCACAGGTTCACCAACACAACACTTATGCTACCAAAGAAGATTAATCAACTATATGAAGCGAAAGCACTTGATAGTATTCCCATGTGTCCTCGAGAAAGTTTGGTCCTCATAAGTAATACAACCGGCTTGTCCATTTCTAAGATTGGGCCACTTGCTGCAATTATTTGCTGTCTTTATTTACTTGCACTTTATTTATTTGCTTTATCAAAAAACCCTAAAAATCCGTTTGCTAGTATTACAGTGAATTCTTGAGCAAGTACCACTAGTCAGCACCTTATGCTCCTCGTTGGGATCGACACTCCTATTTATCGAAAGTACTACGATACACCCCCTATACTTGTGGGTCATCAAGACTGTTTTCTGGCGCCGTTGCCAGGGAGTGAAGCGCTATTGAAGAGTGGAACTGGTAAAGGAAACTTATACTATGAGTATTGATTTTTATTTCTTTTTGTTATTTCGTTTCCAATATGGAGAAACCAATTAGTTTCTTATTTGGGAAAGCTACTACCACTGCTAGGGTAGTAGATGAACCACCACTTGTTGAGATAAATCCTTTTAAGATACCTACAAGAATTGTTGATCGTGTTATAGATAATTATTATTTTGGGGATGGAACTATCCATCCTGGTGATCACTTGCTCTTTATCCATGAATTAATGCGGGTTGTTTAAGTGTGCAGGTATCACAACAGAGCAAGTTAATAAAAAGTTACTCTCTATATCATTGAAAGGAAGAGCTAAAGAATGGTATATGCTGCTGAAGAATGGACAATGTATGGAATGGGAGGAAATTGTACCTCTCTTTTATTCTAAATTCTATACTCCCAGTGAGATTCATAAGGATAGGAATCAAGTATATAACTTTTTTCCTCGTGATGGAGAGAGTAGAACCCAAGCTTGGGGTAGTTGAAGTTACTAATGCTTAAATGTCCTATTCATGAACTCCCTAATAATATTATTATCAATAACCTTTGATGGGGATATGCCGAGTGGGGTATACCCAGCAGGACGTTTCCCACTGGCCCAAGCTGCCAGCAAGTGGGCCTGCAGGACGGCGACTGGATCAATTCTTAACAAGGAGCCAGGCGACTGAAGCTGGAGGCCCAGAAGAGTAGTTAGGCCCAGTCGGATTAGGTCAAGTATCCTCCGAATCCTTAACTAATTCGGTTGTATATCTATAAACCCTAGCGAGGTGAGACTATATAAACCTCCCTAGGGTACGCATAGAGGAAACGTTCCATCATACACCCCCAGCGACTCGCCGCCTAGTCGTCGAGCTCGCCCTTTGTACTCTCTCATCAATACAATCTAGCAGGAGTATGTATTTACCCTTCGGGGGGCCGAACCTGGGTAAACCCTTGTGTCTTCGCCCTCATCTCGCACCGCAGATGGTTGGCCACCCTTGCCCCTCGTTCTACTACTCGCTAGTGATTGCAGCATCGGCCATGGCCATTCCCACAATAGTGGCGCCCATCGTGGGACGTGGCCGGTCAGGCTGGTGTTCTGCACCGAGATCCAATCTAACCATCAATGAGATGATTGCCACTAACCGCATGATCGCAATCGGCGAGATCCTCCAGATCTTGCCGAGCAGCTACGTCCCGACGGCGCGCCCTGTCACGCACAGCGTGATCATGCCGGTCGGCATGATCAGCCTCTTTGTCGGCTTCACCGACGTCATCGTCTCAGAGGACTCGGCTCTCCGAGAGCTAGGTCCGCACCATCCACCGCCTCACCTCTGAGTACGACTCGGCCAACAGCAACGTGGCCAAAACCAGCGTGGTCGCGAATGACGCGGCCCTCAACGACGATGCTGACTCGACGACCCCGGCATCAGTCGCCGGATCCATCGTCACCGCGTCGCCCGCGGGCTGCATCACCCAGGTCTCCAACACAGGGGACTTCTAGGACCCCTCCATCCTTGGGATCTTCGACTCTGATTCCGGATCAGAGAACTCCAGCGACTTCCACGTCGGAACCGGTCGCTACGCCGTGACCTATATGGTGAGCGGCACGGATGCCCTGCCAGGCTCCTTCTCCATACTGGTCCCGCCGACTGCGACGTTAACGGAGGTCAAAGAACTCCGCCTGCGACTGGCGGACGCGGTCCACAAGGAGCAAGCCAAGCGCGAAAAATTTCGCCTTGAGCAGGCAACAACACAGGAACTCTTGCGCTACCACCAACTCCGCATCAGGTCGCGCCTGAACCCTACCGTCCAGGGCCGTGCCCTGAACTTTGACAACAAGAACGACCCGGCCCGCGTGGCCGATCGCGTGATTTGCGAGAACGTGCCACTAGGAGGAAGCGCTCGACCATCACCAGGCGCGTCAGCGAATGGCGCTCCACCACCACCGCCCGGCCGCACGCCCCCTCCAAACCAACCGAGGATCATGATCTCCGTGTAGGAGATATACGTGAATAGCCTCCCGCTGTTCTCCACTCCGATGGAGAACGTCATCGCGAGCTGAGCCACGGTCGACAACATTAACATAACCGGGGAAGGCATCCTGCAGATCCAGTATGCCAGGGCCCTGCTCGCCAAGGCTGTCGAGCAACAAGCTACGGGAGCAGACTCGCGGGGATGCATGTACTCCCTCTCGTTAGGAAGCAGGGCGACCTCGAGTGGCTGCCCGAAGATGGAAAACACCCTCAATTGCCTGCCCCCCGAGCCCCTGTAGCTCCAACCTCCACCCGTGAACATGAAACTCTCCACCAACGACCCGTGTCTGACGAACAACATGGTCGCTGCCAACGGGCAGACAGTCAACACACGGACCCACCTCATCAACAACCAGAGCTGGTGCGCACGCCAGCCTGACGACCTGAGGAACACCCTCACCAATCGCCGTGACGGCGAGCCAAGGGGGTCGCTCAGCCGAGTTGGCCCCCAGTGCTTCAGACCAATGATCTGAGGCGAAAAGTATGCTTCGAACTTCAAAGCGTCGAAGGAGATCGAGAAGTACGACCCCTCCGTGTGGCTGGACACGTACCTCATTGCGATGGGAATCGGCAGCCACACCGACCTTCTCAACACCCTCTACCTCCCCGTGATGATGGAGGGAGTGTGCCGGCAATGGATCAACACCCTCCCCGTAGACTGCATCGACTCCTGGGAGGAAATGCGTGATGCCTTCGTCAGGCACTTCGAGGTCTCCTACACCCACGCCACCACCATCGAGGACCTAGAGCGATGTTTCCAGGGACCCTGCGAGTCGACCCGCAGCTAGGTCCAGCGGTGGCAGGACCTGTGGTACAACGCGGACGGCATCCACCGAGACACCGCAATTCACTGCTTCAAGACCTCGTGCCACTACGAGCCCTTGGTCGCCAAGCTCAAGCAGGTGTACAAAACACTCGACAACATACCAGACCTCCTCGAGATTGCCAAACGGTACACGGAGGAGGACCCAAACCAAGAAACCGACAATGAGAAAGAAGGAAACCGCCGCACGAGCGGCCAAGACAACGGGAGACTACCCGATCTACGCTACAGCAAAACTCGCCTCACCGGCAAGCGCCGCGATGATGGGAGAGTCGACTTCATCGCCAATGCCAGCTATGCTCCATGCGAGCCCAAGAGCTTCTGTCGCGACGGAGGCCAGCGTCGTGATGGCGGCAATTACAAGGAGAAGCCGAGGTTCGACCCCACGGCTCTCCTCAACCCGCCCTGTGTGTTCCACAGCAGGAAGGGGAAGCCCGCCACACACACGACCGCCGACAGCCACTCGCTGAGGGAGATCAAGAAGGCACGGCACGCAAGGGAGGACCCCAACAACCACCTGCCAAATGGCGGGGCATTCGGCAATGACGTGGGATCGCTCCACACCTTCACCGGGTTCAGCACCAAGCGCGATAACAAGGTCATCGCTCGCGCTGTCACCGTCAACACGGTGTCGCAGGTTGACGTTTCATGCTTCCTAAACTGGTCCGAGCAGCGGATCACTTGGAGTCGCGAAGATGACTCGCCACGGACCGCCTTGATAGTCAAGCCCAAGGTGGGAGACTACTGGCTCCTGAAGACGCTGATGGACGGCGGAAGCTCCATCAACATTCTCTACCTGGACACGTTCAGGCGACTGCGGATCTGGAAGTCGATGATTGAGACGACCTACACCACCTTCCACGACATCGTCCCTGGTTGGAAGGTGTACCCAATCGGCAAGGTGACGCTGCCAGTCACCTTCGGCACTCCGGCGAATTTCTGCACCAAGCGGATCATCTTCGATTTGGTGCACTTTAATAGCCCCTACCACTGCGTCTTGGGGCGGCAGGCGTTTGGCAAATTCATGGCAGCGCCCCACTACGCGTACAACGCGCTGAAGCTCCCAGGGCCGTGCGGCATCATCATCGTCCACAGCGACCCCGACATGGCCACCGAGTGTGAGGCCAAAGGCACCGAGCTCGCCGACGCCATCATAGCGGAAGAAGCCAACCACGCGGAGGAGCTTGCCAAGTACACAAGCGGGGTCAACAATGACGACCCCACAATACTCAAGAAGCACAACTCGGAGGGCGGCGGCTCCACCGCCTTCGAGGCAACGACGCACACTCGCACCGTGGAGCTGGTCCCAGGCGACTTCAGCCAGACGGTGACGATCGGGACGGGCATGAGCCCAGCATAGGAAGGCGTGCTCATCGAGTTCCTACATGAGAATCACGACATCTTCGCATGGAAGCCATCTGACATGCCTGGTTTCCCAAGGGAACTCGCTGAGCACAAACTCAACACTGACCCCAAAGCGCGACCCATCAAACAGTCGTTGTGGCCCTTCAATGAAGAGCGCTGCCGAGCAATCACCGAGGAGGTGCAGCGTCTACTCGCTGCAGGCTTCATTCGGACAATCAAATACTCCAAGTGGCTGGCAAACCCAGTCCTGGTCGAGAAGAAAAATTGGACCTAGAGAATGTGTATCGACTACACAAACCTAAACAGCGCCTGCCCGAAGGAGCAGTTCGTCCTCCCGCGGATCGATCAAATCATGGACTCGACCGCGGGCTTGGAGTTGCTGTGCTTCCTTGACGCCTACTTTGGTTACAACCAGATCAAAATGGCAGTCGAGGATGAGGAGAAGACGGCGTTCATCATGCCATTCGGAGCATTCTGCTACACCGCTATGACCTTCGGTCTCAAGAACGCCGGAGCAACCTACCAGAGGTGCATGCAAGAGTGCCTTGCGAGCCAAGTTTTCCGCAACATCCACGTCTACATCGACGACGTGGTGGTGAAGTCCACTCGCCAGGGCGATCTACTCGTCGACCTGGCAGAAACCTTCGCAAACCGGCGGAGGTACAAGATCAAACTAAACCCAGGAAAGTGCACCTTCGGTGTACCTACGGGATAGTTGCTGGCGGTACATCGTCTCCAAACGAGGAATCGAGGTGAACCCCACCAAGATCAACACGATCGCCCGGCTCAGCAAACCCGAGGGCCTACACGATGTCCAGAAGTTGGCGGGGCGAGTCGCGTCTCTCAGTCGCTTCATCCCCCGGCTAGGCGAGAAGGCGATGCCCCTCTACAGCCTAATGCGCAAGAATCCCACGTTCCAGTGGGACAATGAGGCAGACGATGCGCTCCATGCACTCAAGGAGGTACTACTCGCGGCCCCGCTACTCGCCGCCCCTGTCGACAAGGAACCCAGCTCGTCTATGTCGTGGCCTCCGAGTGAGTCGTCAGCACCGTCATGGTCGTCGAACGGCCAGAAGAGGGCAAGGAGCGCCCGGTGCAGCGACCTGTCTACTACATCAGCGAAGTCCTCACCGAGTCGCGTCAGCGCTACCCGCAATACCAGAAGTAGGTATATGCGGTCTTCAGAGCCCAGCGGCGACTGCCGCACTACTTCCAGGAGCACCCAATCACGGTCGTCTCCTCAACACCGTTGCAGGACATCATCCGCAACTGCGAGGCGACCGGGCGAGTCGCCAAGTGGGCCATCGAGATCAGAGTCCACAACATCAAGTACGAGCCGTGCAAGGAAATCAAGTCGCAGGCCCTGGCAGACTTTCTCGCCGATTGGGAGGAGGCGCAGCAGCTAGAGAAACTGTCGTACCTCCACTACTGGTCGCTACACTTCGACCGCTCCAAGAACACAGATGGCGCAGGGGTAGGGATCATCCTCACATCTCCAAAGGGCGACAAGCTACACTACGTCATGTACCTCGACTTCACCTCCTGCACTAACAACATGGCCGAGTATGAGGCTACGACATGTGAGCAGCCAAGGAAATGAACATCAATCGTCTGCCCTGCTACGGCGACTCTGACCTCGTCGCTAGGCAAGTCTCCGGCATTTGCGATGCAGTCCCCCCCACCATGGCGGCATACCGCCAAGCCGTGGACTAGCTGGAAGGCCACTTTGCCGGCTACTCCGTCGAGTGGATCGATCGGTGCAAGAACGAGGAAGCCGACGCCCTCTCTCGCATCGCGTTGGCTCTCCTCGCGCCACCTGCAGGCGTCTTCCTCCACACCATCACAAAGCCTTCCGTCTCTCCCCCATGGGAGATCGGCATCGGAACTCCGCTACAACCAGAAGCAGCCCTACTCACCATGCTCACCGAGCCAAGCGACTAGACCGCGTCGTACCTCGCCTACCTAGAGGGAGGGACCCTACCCGCTGACGAGACGGAGGCCCGGATGATAGTATGCCGCTGCAAATCCTTCGTCATCATCAACGGCGAGCTCCACAAGCGCAACATGACCGGCGTGTTCCAACGCTGCATCCAACCCACAGAAGGCCGCAAGATCCTCCAAGACATCCATTCCGGTGACTGTGGCTAGCATGTTGGCGCTCGCTCCCTGGTCGCCAAAGCCATGCATCACGGCTTCTACTGGCTCACCACGCACGCCGACGCGGTCGACATCGTCCAACGCTGCGTCGGATGCCAGAAGTATGCCAGCCAGACCCACGTCCCAAGCTCGGCGCTCAAGACCATCCCCATCACCTAGCTATTCGCCGTGTGGGGCATGGACATGGTAGGCCCCTTCAAGAAGGCCCCTTTTGGATTCACCCACCTCCTAATCGCAGTCGACAAATTCACAAAGTGGGTGGAGGCCAAGCCAGTCTGCAAGTGCGACGGGAAGACCGCCACCAAGTTCCTATGCGAGCTCATCCATCGCTACGGGTTCTCACACAGCATCATCATGGACAATGGCACCAACTTTGCCAAAGGAGCCACGGCCGAAATCTGCGAGGAGCACCACATACGACTCGACCTCGCCTTAGTCGCCCACCCGGAGTACAACGGCCAGGCGGAACGTGTCAACTAGAGCATCCTCCATGTCCTGAAGACGCGACTGCAAGTTCTCCTTGAGCGAACTCCTGGGTGTTGGGTCGAAGAGCTCCCCTCCATCATCTGGAGCATCTGCACCTCCATCAACAGGCGACAGGGTTCACCCCCTTCTTCATGGTGTACGGTGTCGAGGCCGTCATGCCAACCGACCTCGAGAACGACTCGTCGCGGGTGGTCAACTACGCAGAGGAAGACAACAAGCTCGCATGCTAGGATGGGGTCGACCAGCTCGATGAAGCACGCGAGCTAGCTCGCTCCCGCACCGCCATCTACCAGCAAGTACTTCGCCGCTACCACAGTCGGCGAGTACGGACTCACACCTTCCAGGAAGGCGACCTGGTACTGCGTCTGATTGAGGATAAGAAGGGCATGCACAAGCTCTCTCCCCCTGGGAGGGACCATTCGCCATCGGGCGAGTCCTGGGCAATGAATCCTACTACCTCATCGACGTCCGAGGCCAAAGGCGTCGAGCTCGCCGACGCCGTCATAGCGGAAGAAGCCAACCACACGGAGGAGCTTGCCAAGTACACAAGCGGGGTCAACAATGACGACCCCAAAATACTCAAGAAGCCCAACTCGGAGGGCGGCGGCTCCACCGCCTTCGAGGCAACGACGCACACTCGCACTGTAGAGCTAGTCCTAGGCGACTTCAGCCAGACGGTGACGATCGGGGCGGGCATGAGCCCAGCATAGGAAGGCGTGCTCACCGAGTTCCTACGTGAGAATCGCGACATCTTCGCATGGAAGCCATCTGACATGCCTGGTGTCCCAAGGGAACTCGCTGAGCACAAACTCAACGCTGTCCCCAAAGCACGACCCATCAAACAATCGTTGTGGCCCTTCAATGAAGAGCGCTGCCGAGCAATCACCGAGGAGGTGCAGCGTCTACTCGCTGCAGGCTTCATTCGGACAATCAAATACTCCAAGTGGCTAGCAAACCCAGTCTTGGTCGAGAAGAAAAATTGGATCTGGAGAATGTGTATCGACTACACAAACCTAAACAACGCCTTCCCGAAGGAGCAGTTCGTCCTCACGCGGATCGATCAAATCATGGAATCGACCGCGGGCTTGGAGTCACTGTGCTTCCTTGACGCCTACTCTGGTTACAACCAGATCAAAATGGCAGTCGAGGACGAGGAGAAGACGGCGTTCATCACGCCATTCGGAGCATTCTGCTACACCGCTATGACCTTCGGTCTCAAGAACGCCGAAGCAACCTACCAGAGGTGCATGCAAGAGTGCCTTGCGAGCCAAGTTGGCCGCAACATCCACGTCTACATCGACGACGTGGTGGTGAAGTCCACTCGCCAGGGCGATCTACTCGTCGACCTGGCAGAAACCTTCGCAAACCGGCGGAGGAACAAGATCAAACTAAACCAAGGAAAGTGCACCTTCGGTGTACCTACGGGATAGTTTCTGGGGTACGTCGTCTCCAAACGAGGAATCGAGGTGAACCCCACCAAGATCAACACGATCTCCCGGATCAGCAAACCCGAGGGCCTACACGACGTCCAGAACTTGGCGGGGCGAGTCGCGTCTCTCAGTCGCTTCATCCCCCGGCTAGGCGAGAAGGCGATGCCCCTCTACAGCCTAATGCGCAAGAATCCCACGTTCTAGTGGGACAATGAGGCAGACGATGCGCTCCATGCACTCAAGGAGGTACTACTCGCGGCCCCGCTACTCGCCGCCCCTGTCGACAAGGAACCCAGCTCGTCTATGTCGCGGCCTCCGAGTGAGTCGTCAGCGCTGTCATGGTCGTCGAACGGCCAGAAGAGGGCAACGAGCGCTCGGTGCAGCGACCTGTCTACTACGTCAGCGAAGTCCTCACCGAGTCGCGTCAGCGCTACCCGCAATACCAGAAGTAGGTATATGAGGTCTTCAGAGCCCAGCGGCGACTGCCGCACTACTTCCAGGAGCACCCAATCACGGTCGTCTCCTCAACACCATTGCAGGACATCATCCGCAACTGCGATGCGACCGGGCGAGTCGCCAAGTGGGCCATCGAGATCAGAGTCCACAACATCAGGTACGATCCACGCAAGGAAATCAAGTCGCAGGCCCTGGCAGACTTTCTCGCCGATTGGGAGGAGGCGCGGCAGCTAGAGAAACTAACGTACCTCCACTACTGGTCGCTACACTTTGACCGCTCCAAGAACGCAGATGGCGCAGGCGTAGGGATCATCCTCACATCTCCAAAGGGCGACAAGCTACACTACGTCCTGTACCTTGACTTCACCTCCTGCACCAACAACATGGCCGAGTATGAGGCTACGGCATGTGAGCAGCCAAGGAAATGAACATCAATCGTCTAAGCTGCTACGGCGACTCTGACCTCGTCGCTGGGCAAGTCTCCGGCACTTGCGATGCAGTCTCCCCCACCATGGCGGCATACAGCCAAGCCATGGACTAGCTGGAAGGCCACTTTGCCGGCTACTCCGTCGAGTGGATCGATCGGTCCAAGAACGAGGAAGCCGACGCCCTCTCTCACATCGCGTTGGCTCGCCTCGCTCCACCCGCAGGTGTCTTCCTCCACACCATCACCAAGCCTTCCGTCTCTCCCCCGTGGGAGATCGGCATCAAAATTCCGCTACAACCAGAAGCAGCCCTACTCACCATGCTCACCGAGCCAAGCGACTAGACCGCGTCGTATCTCACCTACCTAGAGGGAGGGACCCTACCCGCTGACGAGACGGAGGCCCGGATGATAGTATGCCGCTGCAAATCCTACGGCGTTTTCATCAGGAATGTTCTAGAAGGTTCCGGAAGGTCTGGCACTCCGGAGGGGAAGGGTACATGAATGTGTCATGACAATGTGGAATGGTTGCATCATGTACTAGGTATCATGGCTGGGAAAAATAAAGGGAGAAATCAAATCCTAGTTTGAAAAGTCAAACGCCAATTTGAAAAGTCAAACGGCAGTTTTGCTTGGTGGAGGGAGAGTAGGAAACCTACTTGGGGAGGAATTCCTCTCCCTCCACCCGCCGGCCAAGGAGGCCGAGTTGGGGGAGGACTCCCTCCTCCCAACCGGTGCCCTCCCACCTATAAAAGAAGGGGCAGGGGTGCCCCTCTTCCCTACACCTCTCTCCACCAAAACCCTATCCCTAGCCGCCGGCCACGACAAGTCGCCGCCGCCCTAGGGTTTGCGCTAGCCGCCGAGTTGGGCCTCTCCCCAATCCCTAGCCGCCGGCCTAGCCTCCTTCCTTGGTGCCTCTAGACCCTAGATCGCCAAGGCCTCTCTCATAGTCCACCATACTCGCTCCGGCTTAAGGCGAATCCCTGCGAGATCTTCCCACTACTTCTGGTACCACGCCGTCGTGCTGCCGGAATCACGAGGAGAGTGCTACAACCTCCACTGCCTCCTGGAAAAAGGGAGAGGAAGGTCTTCATCAAGTATCGAACGTGTGACCGACTACGGAAGCGCTGGCAGAACGCAGCGCTGAAAAGATCGTCTACGCGATCTTGAGATCGGCAAGAGTACGACTACATCACCCATGAAAATATGCTCTCGTTAAACACTTTGGAATCTTCGAGGGTGAGTTCCTCTATCGACTCGTTGCTACAATCTAGTAGATATCTTGGCTTGTTTGTTTGCATGCGGTAGAAATTTTTTGTTTTCCATGCTACGAACCCCTACAGGGCCACCGTGGGCCGCGCCACCAGGGGTGTGGCCACCCTGGTCCACCTCCTTCTCCGCCCTTTTGCCTATATCTTCTCCTTGAAATCCTAATACACGGGGAGAGACCACAGAAAGATTCCGCCGCCTCTACGGGTCGGAAACTACATAGAAATAAAGAGCTCTCCAGCAAACAGATTTCTGCCGGGGAAATTCCTTCCCGGAGAGGGGAGATCGGCGCCATCAACACCTTCATCAAGCTAGACTTCATCGGGGATCATCATCCACACCATCATGACCACTTCATACCACTGTAAAAATTATGTTGAATCTTGCATAGTTCTTAGGGAAACTTTCCCGCTGTTCATTACTTTTGTAGTTGATGCTTGTGAGTGGAACCATTGAATTATTGTTTATATTCATATTATTATTCATCATCATATCATTTCTAATCTTGATCCATATGATGCCTCGTGAGTAGTTCGTTTAGTTCATGAGGACATGGGAGAAGTCATGTTGTTAGTAGTGGAATTGTGTTGAGGTATTATTCAATGGTTTAATATTTAAGTTGTGGTTCTATTCTTCTAGTGGTGTCATGTGAACATCGACTACATGATACTTCACCATTTATGGGCCTAGGGGAATGCATTATGTACTTGGCTACTAATTGTGGGGTTGCCGGAGTGATAGAAACCTGAACCCCCATTAGGAAACCTTTACACAAGGGTGTGTAGGATCTCAGAGTTTAAGGCTGTGGTTAGTTTTTTATCTTAATTACTTTCTTTTAGTTGCGGATGCTTGCAAGGAGTTTAATCACAAGTATGTATTAGTCCTATTAAGGTTAGTACATTAGCACAGGTTCACCCACACAACACTTATGCTACCAAAGAAGATTAATCAACTATATGAAGCGAAAGCACTTGATAGTATTCCCATGTGTCCTCGAGAAAGTTTGGTCCTCATAAGTAATACAACCGGCTTGTCCGTTGCTAAGAAAAGATTGGGCCACTTGCTGCAATTATTTGCTGTCTTTATTTACTTGCACTTTATTTATTTGCTTTATAAAAAAAACCTAAAAATCCGTTTGCTAGTATTTACAGTGAATTCTTGAGCAAGTACCACTAGTCAGCACCTTATGCTCCTCGTTGGGATCGACACTCCTATTTATCGAAAGTACTACAATACACCCCCTATACTTGTGGGTCATCAAGACTGTTTTCTGGCGCCGTTGCCAGGGAGTGAAGCGCTATTGAAGAGTGGAACTGGTAAAGGAAACTTATACTATGAGTATTGATTTTTATTTCTTTTTGTTATTTCGTTTCCAATATGGATAACCCAATTAGTTTCTTATTTGGGAAAGCTACTACCACTGCTAGGGTAGTAGATGAACCACCACTTGTTGAGATAAATCCTTTTAAGATACCTACAAGAATTGTTGATCGTGTTATGGATAATTATTATTTTGGGGATGGAACTATCCATCCTAGTGATCACTTGCTCTTTATCCATGAATTAATGCGGGTTGTTTAAGTGTGCAGGGATCACAACAGAGCAAGTTAATAAAAAGTTACTCTCTATATCATTGAAAGGAAGAGCTGAAGAATGGTATATGCTGCTGAAGAATGGACAATGTATGGAATGGGAGGAAATTGTACCTCTATTTTATTCTAAATTCTATACTCCCAGTGAGATTCATAAGGATAGGAATCAAGTATATAACTTTTGTCCTCGTGATGGAGAGAGTACAACCCAAGCTTGGGGGAGTTGAAGTTACTAATGCTTAAATGTCCTATTCATGAACTCCCTAATAATATTATTATCAATAACCTTTGATGGGGATATGCCGAGTGGGGTATACCCAGACGCGTTCCCAGCCCAAGTTGCCCAAGTGGCTGCGGACGGCCAGATCGGATCAAGTCTTAACAAGGAGCCAGGCGACTGAAGCTGGAGGCCCAGAAGTGTAGTTAGGCCTAGTCGGATTAGGTTAAGTATCCTCCGAATCCTTAACTAATTCGGTTGTATATCTATAAACCCTAGCGAGGTGAGACTATATAAACCTCCCTAGGGTACGCATAGAGGAAACATTCCATCATACACCCCCAGCGACTCGCCGCCTAGTCGTCGAGCTCGCCCTTTGTACTCTCTCATCAATACAATCTAGCAGGAGTATGTCTTTACCCTTTGGGGGGACGAACCTGGGTAAACCCTTGTGTCTCCGCCCTCATCTCGCACCGCAGATGGTTGGCCACCCTTGCCCCTCGTTCTACTACTCGCTACTGATTGCGGCATCTACCGTGGCCATTCCCACGATAGTGGCGCCCATCATGGGACGTGGCCGGTCAGGCTGGTGTTCTGTGCCGAGATCCAATCTAACCATCAATGAGACGATTGCCACCAACCGCATGATCGCGATCGGCGAGATCCTCTAGATCTTGCCGAGCAGCTACGTCCCGACGGCGCGCCCCGTCACGCACAGAGTGATCATGCCGTCGGCATGATCAGCCTCTTCGTCAGCTTCACCGACGTCATCGTCTCAGAGGACTCGGCTCTCCGAGAGCCAGGTCCGCACCATCCACTGCCTCGCCTCCGAGTACGACTCGGCCAACAACAACGTGGCCGAAACCAGCGTGGTCGCGAATGACGCGGCCCTCAACGACGACGCTGACTCGACGACCCCGGCATCAAACGCCAGATCCATCGTCACCGCGTCGCCTGCGGGCTCCATCACCCAGGTCTCCACACAGGGGACTTCGAGGACCCCTCCATCCTTGGGATCTTCCACTTCGATTCCGGATCAGAGAACACTGGCGACTTCCACGTTGGAACCGATCGCTACGCCGTGACGTATATGGTGAGCGGCATGGATGCCCCGCCAGACCCCTTCTCCACGCTGGTCCCGCCGACTCGACGTCAACGGAGGTCAAAGAACTCCGCCTGCAACTGGCGGATGCCGTCCGCAAGGAGCAAGCCAAGCGCAAAAAATTTCGCCTTGAGCAGGCAACGACACAGGAACTCTTGTGCTACCACCAACTCCGCATCTGGTCGCGCCTGAACCCCACCGTCCAGGGCCGTGCCCTGAACTTTGACAACAAGAACAACCCGGCCTGCGTGGCCGATCGCGTGATCTGCGAGAACGTGCCACTAGGAGGAAGCGCTCGACCATCACCAGGCGCGTCAGCGAACGGCGCTCCACCAGCACCGCCCGGCCGCACGCCCCCTCCAAACCAACCGAGGATCATGATCTCCGTGCAGGAGATATACATAACAGCCTCCCGCTGTTCTCCACTCCGATGGAAAACGTCATCGCGAGCTGAGCCACGGTCGACAACATTAACATAACCGGGGAAGGCATCCTGCAGATCCAGTATGCCAGGGCCCTGCTCGCCAAGGTTGTCGAGCAACAAGCTACGGGAGCAGACTCGCGGGGACGCATGTACTCCCTCTCGTTAGGAAGTAGGGCAGCCTCGAGTGGCTGCCCGAAGATGGAAAACACCCTTAATTGCCTGCCCCCCGAGCCCCTGCAGCTCCAACCGTGACCCGTGAACGTGAAACTCTCCACCAACGACCCGCGTCTGACGAACAACATGGTCGCTGCCAACGGGCAGCCAGTCGACATGCGGAACCACCTCATCAACAACCAGAGCTGGTGCGCACGCCAGCCTGACGACCTGAGAAACACCCTCACCAATCGCCGTGATGGCGAGCCAAGGGGGTCGCTCAGCCGAGTTGGCCTCCTATGCTTCGGACCAATGATCTGAGGCAAAAAGTACGCTTCGAACTTCAAAGCGCCGAAGGAGATCAAGAAGTACGGCCCCTCCGTGTGGCTGGACACGTACCTCATTGCGATGGGAATCGGTAGCCACACCGACCTGCTCAACGCCCGCTACCTCCCCGTGATGATGGAGGGAGTGTGCCGGCAATGGATCAACACCCTCCCCGCAGACTGCATCGACTCCTGGGAGCAAATGCGTGACGCCTTCGTTAGGCACTTCGAGGTCTCCTACACCCACGCCACCACCATCGAGGACCTAGAGTGATGTTTCCAGGGACCCCGCGAGTCGACCCGCAGCTGGGTCCAGCGGTGGCAGGACCTGTGGTACAACACGGACGGCATCCACCCAGACACCGCAATTCACTGCTTCAAGACCTCATGCCGCTACGAGCCCTTGGTCGGCAAGCTCAAGCAGGTGTACAAAACACTCGACAACATACCAGACCTCCTCGAGATTGCCAAACGGTACACGGAGGAGGACCCAAACCAAGAAACCGACAATGAGATAGAAGGAAACCGCCGCACGAGCGGCCAAGACAACGGGAGACTACCCAAGCTACGCTATAGCAAAACTCACCTCACCGGCAAGTGCCGCGGTGATGGGAGAGTCGACTTCCTCGCTAATGCCAGCTATGCTCCGCGCGAACCCAAGAGCTTCCGTCGCGACGGAGGCCAGTGTCGCGATGGCGGCAATTACAAGGCGAAGCCAAGGTTCGACCCTGCGGCTCTCCTCAACCTGCCATGTGTGTTCCACAGCAGGAAGGGGAAGCCCGCCACACACACGACCGTCGACAGCCTCTTGTTGAGGGAGATCGAGAGGGCACGACGCGCAAGAGAGGACCCCCAACAACCACCTGCCAAACGGCAGGGCATTCGGCAATGACGTGGGATCACTCCACACCTTCACCGGGTTCAGAACCAAGAGCGATAAGAAGGTCATCGCCCGCGCTGTCACCGTCAACGCAGTGTCCCACGTGGACGTTTCGTGCTTCCTAAATTGGTCCGAGCAGCGGATCACTTGGAGTCTCGAAGATGACTCGCCACGGACCGCCTTGATGGTCAAGCCCAAGGTGGGAGACTACTAGCTCCCCAAGACGCTGATGGACGGCGGAAGCTCCATCAACATTCTCTACCTGGACATGTTCAGGCAAATATGGCTCTGGAAGTCGATGATTGAGACGACCTACACCACCTTCCACGGCATCTTCCCTGGTTGGAAGGTGTACCCGATCGGCAAGGTGACGCTGCCAGTCACCTTCGGCACTCCGGCGAATTTCTGCACCAAGCGGATCATCTTCGATTTGGTGCACTTTAATAGCCCCTACCACTGCGTCTTGGGGCGGCAGGCGTTTGGCAAATTCATGGCGGCGCCCCACTACGCGTACAACGCGCTGAAGCTCCCGGGGCCGTGTGGCATCATCATCGTCCACAGCGACCCCGACATGGCCGCCGAGTGCGAGGCCAAAGGCGTCGAGCTCGCCGACGCCATCATAGCAGAAGAAGCCAACCACGCGGAGGAGATTGCCAAGTACACAAGCGGGGTCAACAATGATGACCCCGCAATACTCAAGAATGCCAACTCGGAGGGCGGCGGCTCCACCGCCTTCGAGGCAACGACGCACACTCGCACCGTGGAGCTGGTCCCAGGCGACTTCAGCCAGACGGTGACGATCGGGACAGGCATGAGACCAGCATAGGAAGGCGTGCTCATCGAGTTCCTACGTGAGAATCGCGACATCTTCGCATGGAAGCCATCTGACATGCCTGGTGTCCCAAGGGAACTCGCTGAGCACAAACTCAACGCTGACCCCAAAGCGCGACCAATCAAACAGTCGTTGTGTCCCTTCAATGAAGAGCGCTGCCGAGCAATCACCGAGGAGGTGCAGCGTCTACTCACTGCAGGCTTCATTCGGACAATCAAATACTCCAAGTGGCTGGCAAACCCAGTCCTGGTCGAGAAGAAAAATTGGACCTGGAGAATGTGTATCGACTACACAAACCTAAACAGCGCCTGCCCAAAGGAGCAGTTCGTCCTCCCGCGGATCGATCAAATCATGGACTCGACCGCGGGCTTGGAGTCGCTGTGCTTCCTTGATGCCTACTCTGGTTGCAACTAGATCAAAATGGCAGTCGAGGACGAGGAGAAGACGGTGTTCATCACGCCATTCAGAGCATTCTGCTACACCGCTATGACCTTCGGTCTCAAGAACGCCGGAGCAACCTACCAGAGGTGCATGCAAGAGTGCCTTGCGAGCCAAGTTGGCCGCAACATCCACGTCTACATCGACTATGTGGTGGTGAAGTCCACTCGCCAGGGCGATCTACTCGTCGACCTGGCAGAAACCTTCGCAAACCGGCGGAGGTACAAGATCAAACTAAACCCAGGAAAGTGCACCTTCGGTGTACCTACGGGATAGTTGCTGGGGTACGTCGTCTCCAAACGAGGAATCGAGGTGAACCCCACCAAGATCAACACCATCGCCCAGCTCAACAAACCCGAGGGCCTACACGATGTCCAGAAGTTGGCGGGGCGAGTTGCGTCTCTCAGTCGCTTCATCCCCCGGCTAGGCGAGAAGGCGATGCCCCTCTACAGCCTAATGCGCAAGAATCCCACGTTCCAGTGGGACAATGAGGCAGACGATGCGCTCCACGCACTCAAGGAGGTACTACTCGCGGCCCCGCTACTCGCCGCCCCTGTCGACAAGGAACCCAGCTCGTCTATGTCGTGGCCTCCGAGTGAGTCGTCAGCACCGTCATGGTCGTCGAACGGCCAGAAGAGGGCAAGGAGCGCCCGGTGCAGCGACATGTCTACTACGTCCGCGAAGTCCTCACCGAGTCGCGTCAGCGCTACCCGCAATACCAGAAGTAGGTATATGCGGTCTTCAGAGCCCAGCGGCGACTGCCGCACTACTTCCAGGAGCACCCAATCACGGTCGTCTCCTCAACACCGTTGCAGGACATCATCCGCAACTGCGAGGCGACCGGGCGAGTCGCAAAGTGGGCCATCGAGATCAGAGTCCACAACATCAGGTACGAGCCACGCAAGGAAATCAAGTCACAGGCCCTGGCAGATTTTCTCGCCGATTGGGAGGAGGTGCAGCAGCTAGAGAAATTGCCGTACCTCCACTACTGGTCGCTACACTTCGACCGCTCCAAGAACGCAGATGGCGCAGGGGTAGGGATCATCCTCACATCTCCAAAGGGCGACAAGCTACACTATGTCATGTACCTCGACTTCACCTCCTGCACCAACAACATGGCCGAGTATGAGGCTACGGCATGCGAGCAGCCAAGGAAAGGAACATCAATCATCTGCGCTACTATGGCGACTCCGACCTCGTCGCTGGGCAAGTCTCCGGCACTTGCGATGCAGTCTCCCCCACCATGGCGGCATACCGCCAGGCCGTGGACTAGCTGGAAGGCCACTTTGTCGGATACTCCATCGAGTGGATCGATCGGTGCAAGAACGAGGAAGCCGACGCCCTCTCTCGCATCGCGTTGGCTCGCCTCGCGCCACCCGCAGGCGTCTTCCTCCACACCATCACCAAGCCTTCCGTCTCTCCCCCGTGGGAGATGGGCATCGAAATTCCGCTACAACCAGAAGCAGCCCTACTCACCATGCTCACCGAGCCAAGCGACTAGACCGCGTCGTACCTCGCCTACCTAGAGGGAGGGACCCTACCCGCTGACGAGACGGAGGCCCGGATGATAGTATGCCGCTGCAAATCCTTCGTCATCATCAACGGCGAGCTCCACAAGCGCAACATGACCAGCGTGTTCCAACCCTGCGTCCAACCCACATAAGGCCGCAAGATCCTCCAAGACATCCATGCCGGTGACTGTGGCCATCATGTTGGCGCTCGCTCCCTGGTCGCCAAAGCCATGCATCACGGCTTCTACTGGCTCACCACGCACGCCGACATGGTCGACATCGTCCAACGCTGCGTCGGTTGCCAGAAGTATGCCAACCAGACCCACGTCCCAAGCTCGGCGCTCAAGACCATCCCCATCACCTAGCTATTCGCCGTGTGGGGCATGGACATGGTAGGACCCTTCAAGAAGGCCCCTTCTGGATTCACCCACCTCCTAATCGCAGTTGACAAGTTCACAAAGTGGGTGGAGGCCAAGCTAGTCTGCAAGTGCGACGGGAAGACCGCCACAAAGTGCCTATGCGAGCTCATCCATCGCTACGGTTCTCACACGACATCATCACGGACAATGGCACCAACTTTGCCAAAGGATCCACGGCCGAATTCTGCGAGGAGCACCACATACGACTCGACCTCGCCTTAGTCGCCCACCCGGAGTACAACGGCCAGGCGGAACGTGTCAACTAGAGAATCCTCCATGTCCTGAAGCCGCGACTACAAGTTCTCCTCGAGCGAACTCCTGGGTGTTGGGTCGAAGAGCTCCCCTCCATCATCTGGAGCATCCGCACCTCCATCAACAGGTCGACAGGGTTCACCCCCTTCTTCATGGTGTACGGTGTCAAGGCCGTCATGCCAACCGACCTCGAGAACGACTCCCGCACCGACAACAAGCTCGCATGCTAGGACGGGGTCGACCAGCTGGATGAAGCACGCGACCTAGCTCGCTCCCGCACCGCCATTTACCAGCAAGTACTTCGCCGCTACCACAGTCGGCGAGTATGTACTCGCACCTTCCAGGAAGGTGACCTGGTACTGCGTCTGATCGAGGACAAGAAGGGCATGCACAAGCTCTCTCCCCCCTGGGAGGGACCATTCGCCATCGGGCGAGTCCTGGGCAACGACGCCTACTACCTCGTGGACGTCCTAGGCGACAGAAAACTCGACGTCAAGCAGCCATGGAATGTAAACCTCCTACGGAAGTTCTACTCATAGAACTCCAGACATGTACCTCCTACCCGCTATAAAATAAAGAAGATTGATTCACACAAATTGTGTCCAATCTCCATACCTTGTGCCACTCGCACTCATAATAACAGCGCTATGCTACTCGCGGAAGTCAACCCTTGGTTACGCGACCGGCACGGCCAAGTAGTGCTGTACGAGGGCACCCAAAAATTCGGGCCTTGTATCGTCCATGAAAAAAGCCAACCCGGAGCCCCATCGGAGTCGCCTCGCTCGACTGGCTTTCTGAGCCAAGACAACTGCATTCTCTTCCCATAGCGACCCAGTCCTCCACATCCTCGATGCAGCGACTCGAATGGCTAAGTACCACGCTCGAGGACTGACGCCAGTCCAAACATGACCGACTAGGGAAAACGCAAAGTATGAGAGCGCGTCCTGAATTCGCCATGCGACTGGTCCTACGGATCAGGTGGAGCGATGCCCCTAATACAACATGCCCCATCCTCGCCTACCCTAGGCATGCGACTACAACAGCCAAGTACCACGCTCGGGCACTTGGCCACCCGACCCCGTTCGCACCCGGGAAAACGGTTAAGTACAGAGCACCCCTAGGAGTCGGCATGCGACTGGCTTTCCAAGCAATGGCGAGTCGACCGCAACTTACTAAAAGTTTAACAACATGCATATACATAAAAACGAGGTAAACCCCACAAAAGGGCGGACGCGCTCGGGGACTCGCATAACCCACCAATCAAAACATTGACAAAGGCATCCTTGTAGTCCTTAAAGCAGCAAAATTTGTTCGCTTACAAGGGCAGTTAAATATCTGTTATAATTAAAGCCACTTGGCAAACTAATATACTCCGTAGGCTTCGATGACGAGGCGCCACCACTCCTGCGAGGGCGGATAAAAGGAACCCACATGTTCGAGGGGTACGTCGTGAGAGCACCCGCCATGGCTGCTCGGAAAGGCTGATCCACCTTGAAGTCACGGTGCGCCGACTCGGGGTCGTTCGGGGCGACAACCGTCTCCTGGTACAGAATAAGGTCACCCATCGCCCATACCCGGTCGGAGTACACCGCAGCCCGCCCGGTCAGCTTCAACACCTCGGCAATCTTGACCGCGCCCGTTGACAAAGGGTACCCGCTGGTGACATCGTCGAGGTCGAAGTCGTCAGGGAAGTGCGTGAGCCCAAGGCTCAGCACAGTCGCAGCACCGCGACAAAAGGCCGACCGTGACATGAAGTCAACAATAGCCGGGGCCTTCTCCAGATAGTGCCAGACTTCGACGAGGTCGCTTGGGATCATCTCCGTCGGCGAGATCTCCTGAAGGTACGCCCGAATGCAGGTTGATGACAGGGCGACAGAGTCAACCAGCGTGGTGATGCATTGTCGCGTGTCATACGACTGTGCTTCGGCAACATCATCAGTTATCGTCCCTACGAAACACAAGTAAATAGTAAGGAAGGCTCTAGCAAAACAAAGCGACCAACACGTAGGGGACAGGCCAAGGAACAAAGAGCTCACCAATCAACGGGCGATAGCGCTCCGTGATGAAATCATGCAGACCGGAGAGGTCATCCTACAGCCCGGCGACGAGTGCATCTGACATCTTCCGCTCCTTAGTAGCAGCAACGGCTGCCTTGGCCCTCTCATCTGCCGAGGTCGCCTCCGCCTTTGCCTCCTTGAGCTCCCGCTCCAAGTCGGTGATTTGCCTCTCTGTGGCGCTCAGGGATGACTGCACAGCCGTCAGTTCACTCGCCGGGACCATGCCTTGATGAGCCTTCTCTACCGCGGCCGCATGACCCTCTGCATCAACAAAACCATGAATACGAGGAAAGCAAGCTTTACGACCAACAACAAGAACAATAGCCACTTACCGGCAGTCGCCCGAAGCTACTCGTTCGTTCCTTGGACAACGAGGAGCTCTCTCTCTAGACGCTCCCTGGTGGCAAGTCGCTCCGCCGACTCGCGCTACAGGCCCTGCACAACCATGGAAGCATAATTCCTAAGTGCCTAGCCGCTGAAATTCAGCGAATAGCCACTCGGGGACTGGACAGCGAAAGAAATTCCTAAGCGCCTAGCCGCTGAAATTCAGCGACTAGCCGCTCGGGGATTGGACAGCGAAATCAATAAGGATCCGACTGCTGAAATTCAGCGATCAGATCCTTGGAGACTGGACATACCTAGATGGCGGCACCTAGCATGTCGTGAAGCTCCATTGCGTCCACCGACGGGAGCATGAAAGGAGTGCGCGCACGACGTTGGTCGACCTCCGCGCCGTCGACCTTAGGAACCTGGCTCGATGGCGCTGACGTACTCGCCGTAGAGGCCTTTGCTACAAAGCGAGGGAATGTCGCTACTGCAGCCCCTATGCCACTCGAGGTCGGGCCCGTTGCCTTAACCGACGCCACGCGTTCCACCCGTTCTGACTCCGCGTCCACCGTGGCCTTCGAGGCCGCATCCGCTCCAATCGTAGCTTCGCTCGGGGCAACCGCCGGTTCGTCCGAAATTATGACGACCTCGTCGCCCTTTGCCTTCTTTGCGCCTTTAATAGGCACCTCGACATCATCGCCCTTCCTCTTCTTCGAAGGGTCGACTAGCGCCTCCGCGGCACCCAACAGGACCTTGGCCACCGAAGGATGACCTATTTTATTCACCCCAGTCCTGCAAAACAATGCCATCAGCAAACTCGCCAGTCAGATATGAATTGATCGGACAAACGAGAAACCATAGGGGTACTCACTTGGTGACCGGGATAAAATGCAAGCCAGTACGAATGTTGGCCGGCTTCTCCAACTCCGGCCCAGCTTCCGAATGAGGCCCGTCTCAAACACTCTCTATGCCCAAGACACCAAGGGTGTAGCACCCCGGGTAATTCCACTACTAGAAAATCGCTGTGTTTTTTGTTTTGCGCATCATCATGACATCATCATGCATTTTTTTTAGCCTTAAACAATTTCCCAAAAACCTATTTTGTTTTCTAGAGATTCCCCTCTTTGTTCAAATCAAAACCCTAGATCTGTCCAGATCTTTTATTTATCTAAAACCTTTTTGCAAATATTTTGTTTTAAAAGAAAGAAAAATAATCAATATAAAATATTTTGTATCGGGGGAGGCAGTCCATCTGGTCAGGCCCAAAGTCCCAACTAGACAAACTACCTACTGCCCCATATATAAAACCCTAACCCTAATTCCCTACCCCAGGTCAAACCCTAGACCCGCACCTATCTACCCAGCCGCCACCACCCATGCATCCACCCCGCCGTCGGACAACCCCACCCACTTTGGTACCCAACACACAAACACACAACACACGCACGCCACACCCCTGGTGCCCCTCCCCTGGCCCCACCTGCAGCGAACGGGCCCAACCCACCCCGAAGAATTTCCCCTCGCGATTCCCACCCCTCCTGCCTCGCGTCTCTCTCTCCCTCCCGCAATCCCCGCAGCCGCATCCTCTGGCTCGCGTGATTCCGCAGCACGCCGCCTCCTCGACGCGAGCCCCTGCAACCGCCGCTAGCGCCAAGGTCGCGAGCCACCAGCGAGCCCTGGTGCCCCTTCTTCGCCGCTGGACCTTGCAGCCTCCGCGCTGTTCACTGGCAACCGCCACCGTGGTCGCCTCCCTCTTGTCTGCATCGAGCTCGTCGCGCCACTGGACCTCCCTGTTCCGCACGACCTCCTCGCCGCCCTTCCCGACCCTGCTTGGCACCACCGCCTCCCTCCATCGCTGGACCCCGCCTTGGACGCTTGTCTCCCCAGCTCCCCTCCATCTGCTGCAGAGCATCACCGCGGGCGCCCCTAATCCCGTCGAGCCCCACGCCGCCTCTGCCCCTCCATGCTTTGCCGCCGCCCCGTACCGGCCATTCTCTTCCCTCCCCGAGCCGTCCTACGCCTCGCCCGCGCCTCTGTCCCCGAGCAAGCTCCTGGGCCCTACAGCGTCGTCGCCTCCGCAACCTCTCCCTGTAGCAGCCTTGTCGTCCCGCGTGCGTTGCCACCTCCACGTCCCGCCTTCCTCGTCCAGCGGCCCCGCCTCTCCTCGACCGGAGCTGGCCGCGTTAGGTTGCTGCGAGGGCCAGTACATGTATTCCTGCTCAAATCTCCTGCAGACTACCTTGCCGTTTATATGCCTGTATGTCTATGTGCTTGCGCGTGGTGAGAATCAGATCGATCCACCTCAGGCCTTGTACCTACCTTGGTCCTTGGTCATACTAATAATTTGTGGCAACATTCGCTAGTTCTCCATCATGTACGGGTGCTGATGCAAATACAAGACCACGAGACCGCTGGCACCGAAGGTCCTGTTCCTAGAGTCTGGAGTCTGATCCTGCTGAACCTTGAAGCCCTGTACCCAAAGATCGAACCCCGACACCGGCTTCGTGTTCCCTTCATGGACGTCAAGATTCAGATCCGGAAACCCTGAAACCCAATCTGAAGACCGATCATAGCGTCTGAGGATCGATCCGCCGAACCCCCTCCGAGCCCCAAGTTCGCCGAACCCCAAAGTGTGACCCTCTTTTCCGTGACGTATATTTTATAAATGACATTACTTGTTGCATATAAAATTGTCATGTTTGCATACATATTGTCATATGGGTTGGGGGCCTTATGCCGATTCACCTTATAATTAAATATGGAGGCCATATGCGGGCGAATCTAGTCTAATATTGGCTCCATTTAAATTTGTGTAGCGAACCGGTGTTATATTTTGCCTTGTTAAGACAACATTTAAATCGCGGGGTATCTAAACAACTTGAACCTATTAAATAATTGTCGGGACCCCGGTTCCTCTTAATATGGCCTAATTGCATCGCATCTTTGCCATGTCATACATCATACAGGCATCATGCCCGATCTTCTGCCGTAGTATTAAATAGTGTATTCGGTGTTTCTTCTAGTGCTTTTCTTCTTTACGGATTAGGCCGATGAGTTGATGCGAGCGCCGACCCGATCTTCGGATGAACCTTCGGCAGTGTTTTTCAGGCGAGCATCTCCCCCTTTCTACCTATCTTACTTTTATAGTATTTATTCCCTCTTGTTGATCTATTGCTATCTGTGTTGCGATGCTCTAGTTTTTTGTGCCTGTGATATCCCTTGCAGCCTTATATTGCCTTGGACACATCCTATTACATGTTGTTTGGTAGATAGTTGGACTTGCGCATCGTAGTCGCTTGCTCAAGTGCTGTTGCGTGTCGTCCAGTACCACAGCTGTTGGAAGGATGCCATATGCTTTATGTTGGACATGATCATGGCTTTAATTATTGTTTAATAACTAAAATTGAAAGTAGGTAAATGCAGAGGCACCGGTGGGTAATAGACAATAGTTGGATTTTAACCGCTCACTGGTGTCCCGTAGGACCCCGAGTTCTTGACACCTATTCCGAGATCGAGCGCGCTAACCACAAGTGGGGCGTGTGGGCACCCCCATCGATTTAGTACCTGATTTCAAGTACTGTACTGGGGGCCACAAAGTAGTTTGGGGCTTTATTACTATCATGTACTTATGCCATGCTTTACTTCTTTAATTACGATTGCGCGTGGAGCGCCTGTACTGTTTAGGAACCCCGTTATACATTTTTGCTGTATCGACAAGCCTAGTCACACTTTCGGGTTCCCAGTCCTTTACAGCCGTCGACACAAACCCTGGGTCCATCTCGGAGACTGGCCGACTTCGTTATGGGTAGCTTAGTGGGGTGGCCCCCTGTGCTTGCTTTGGGTCTGGGAAACGTCGTGTTTGAAACCCCGTCGACATACCGTTGGGTGTATGTTTTGTGATCTTGTACCTACCTGATCTGACAACAAGGGTGTAGGTGCATGTGGAAACTTTGCTGCACCTCTGCAGGGTTAAATCTTTTCGAGAAGCCGTGTACACGGTTATGGATGACTTGGAGCACAGTTCTCGATCATAGACAATTATAACTAAAGTTTACTATTATAACTTGACTTGTATCCGATATGACTAGTAATCAGCTTCACTACAACGGAATGGCTAAATAAAAGTACCAACAACTGCTGGGTTTGGGATATCTCATGCTTATTGTATCTGACTAGTAAGTGTTGCAACTACAACGAAATGGTTAACTAAAAGTTCCCACTGCTTATTATATCAGGATGACTATCTATACCTGACTAGTAATTGCTGCAACGATAACTGAATAAATAAAACTGCCAACTGTGTGAGTTCCTCGGTTGACTTCCTCGTCTGGTCTCGAGGGGGAAATACCAGGATGGGTATGTTTGGTGGTAGTATCAGGTTGGTTCCGAATAGGTCTTTCTTATCCCTCTCTGATAGCCGACAGTTATATCGAGTCTCTATAGGTTGTTTAGTGCATGCTGCGCTGCCGCTTCAGTCCACCATACCTATGTAGGCGAGGACCGCCGAATTCTAGTCTCGTTGTGTACTGGCCTTAGTACTGACCGCTCTCTTTTTCTTTTGCCCTTTGTCGGCACCACTTTTGTTTTTAGCAGGTTTTGAGATCGACGTCGTTAGCAGGGTTACCCTTCCGGCTTGGCCTGGGCAGGGTTATGGACGCCATTGGTTATTCTTCAGGGCTCTTAGCCCCATTAGCATCTTGTCCGTAGCCGGACACTGTATTATTTTCAAGTTGATTTGGACCTTTGTATTGTATATCTGTATTCTTGACTCTTTGAGTCGTTGTTATATATATGTGTTTTGTGGGTTCCATCGAGGACTATTGTGTAATGATATTACTTCGTTTTCCACCCGCACGAAAGTGCCTGGTGGGCACCTTTGAATCGTTTCTATGCGGGTTTGGCGGGAAGCGCTAAACTTGCATAGGGCCGATTCCGAGGGTGTTACAGAGTGGTATCAGAGCTCAGCAGTTACGATACCCCACTGGTCCAGCCTGTAGGATAACTTAGCTAACGGCCGATGTAGAGTGTCAAAACTATTTTGGAAAATCGGTTGGATAGATCTGATTAGGTCTGCTTTTACTCCTTACCCTCTCCTATTCTCCTCTTACGTCTACGTGTTTTGAATCTTCTCTCTTACCTTTTCTTTGAGTCTAGGAATTCTCGTGGTTGGGTTTCTGTCGTACCTTTAGTGTTTCGCTTCCATCCTCTTGTAACGGCGCTTCTACATCCGGTCTTCATGCTATCTGAGGAATCTTCCTCTGCTGTGTATTTCAGTGAACCGAAAATGCACTAAATTTTTTTTATTTGTATCTTCCGGTGTTTTTCAACGCGACGACCATCTACACAAGATCAGATGAAGAGCCTACTTTATCCTTTTGTTTCTGAATCTCGATTGATGAGACCTTCAGTCTGAATTCTGAGAGTTGGTTGCATAATTCTCCTATTCATGTGCAGAGTAATGCTTTGGGTGCGCGATGGACTGATCACCATCCGACTACTCTTAACATTCGCTCTTGTGCATTGAACCGGTGGATCAAGCAATTCTACTCCGTTTGCCGAAGTTAGAGGTGGCCTTATTGTTTGATGCCTCTACCTTCGTTTTTGTTTATCCGGAGTGCTCTCTCGACGAGGGTGAGCAACACCCCTTGTTGGTGGTGTCTCTGATTTTAAGACGAAGAAACAATCCTTGTTAGTGGTGTCGCGAGGATCTACACAAAGCAAGAAGATTCAGACCGCCGGCCTTCTTCCCCGTACCAGGAGGCGGATCTCGAGGGCGAGATCCATTGTTAGTGGTGTCGAATTGTAGCACCCAGGGTAAATCCACTACTAGAAAACCGCTATGTTTTTGTTTTGTGCATCATCATGACATCATCATGCATTTTTTTAGCCTTAAACAATTTCCCAAAAACCTATTTTGTTTTCTAGAGATTCCCCTCTTTGTTCAAATCAAAACCCTAGATCTGTCCAGATCTTTTATTTATCTAAAACCTTTTTGCAAATATTTTGTTTTAAAAGACAGAAAAATAATCAATATAAAATATTTTGTATCGGGGGAGGCAGTCCATCCGGTCAGGCCCAAAGTCCCAACTAGACAAACTACCTACTGCCCCATATATAAAACCCTAACCCTAGTTCCCTACCCCAGGTCAAACCCTAGACCCGCACCTATCTACCCAGCCGCCACCACCCCTGCATCCACCCCGCCGCCAGACAACCCCACCCACTTTGGTACCCAACACACAAACACACAACACACACACGCCACACCCCTGGTGCCCCTCCCCTGGCCCCACCTGCAGCGAACGGGCCCAACCCACCCCGAAGAATTTCCCCTCGCGATTTCCACCCCTCCTGCCTCGCGTCTCTCTCTCTCTCCCTCCCGCAATCCCCGCAGCCGCATCCTCTGGCTCGTGTGATTCTGCAGCACGCCGCCTCCTCGACGCGAGCCCCTGCAACCGCCGCTAGCGCCAAGGTCGCGAGCCACCAGCGAGCCCTGGTGCCCCTTCTTCGCCGCTGGACCTTGCGTACCATACTGTCATTGGCAACCGCCACCGTGGTCGCCTCCCTCTTGTCTGCATCGAGCTCGTCGCGCCACTGGACCTCCCTGTTCTGCACGACCTCCTCGCCGCCCTCCCCGACCCTGCTTGGCACCACCGCCTCCCTCCATCGCTGGACCCCGCCTTGGACGCTTGTCTCCCCAGCTCCTCCATCTGGCCGCAGCATCACCTGGCGCCCTAATCCTGCCGAGCCCCACGCCGCCTCTGCCCCTCCCGGCTTTGCCGCCGCCTGCACCGCCATTCTCTTCCCTCCCCGAGCCGTCCCCACGCTCGCTTGCCCGCCCTCTCCCGAGCAAGCTCCTGCCTCTGTTGCTGCCGCCCATAACCTCTCCCTGCAGCGGCCTTGTCGTCCCGCGTGCGTTGCCACCTCCACGTCCCGCCTTCCTCGTCCAGCGGCCCCGCCTCTCCTCGACCGGAGCCGGCCGCGTTAGGTTGCTGCGAGGGCCAGTACATGTATTCCTGCTCAAATCTCCTGCAGACTACGTTTCTGTTTATATGCCTGTATGTCTATGTGCTTGCGCGTGGTGAGAATCAGATCGATCCACCTCAGGCCTTGTACCTACCTTGGTCCTTGGTCATACTAATAATTTGTGGCAACATTCGCTAGTTCTCCATCATGTACGGGTGCTGATGCAAATACAAGACCACGAGACCGCTGGCACCGAAGGTCCTGTTCCTAGAGTCTGGAGTCTGATCCTGCTGAACCTTGAAGCCCTGTACCAAAGATCGAACCCCGACACCGGCTTCGTCTTCCCTTCATGGACGTCAAGATTCGGATCCGAAAACCCTGAAACCCAATCTGAAGACCGATCATAGCGTCTAAGGATCGATCCGCCGAACCCCCTCCGAGCCCCAAGTTCGCCGAACCCCAAAGTGTGATCCTCTTTTCCGTGACCTATATTTTATAAATGACATTACTTGTTGCATATAAAATTGTCATGTTTGCATACATATTGTCATGTGGGTTGGGGGCCTTATGCCGATTCACCTTATAATTAAATATGGAGACCATATGCGGGCGAATCTAGTCTAATATTGGCTCCATTTAAATTTGTGTAGTGAACTGGTGTTATATTTTGCCTTGTTAAGACAACATTTAAATTACGGGGTATCTAAACAACTTGAACCTATTAAATAATTGTCGGGACCCCGGTTCCTCTTAATATGGCCTAATTGCATCGCATCTTTGCCATGTCATACATCATACACGCATCATGCCCGATCTTCTGCCGTAGTATTAAATAGTGTATCCGGTGTTTCTTCTAGTGCTTTTCTTCTTTATGGATTAGGCCGATGAGTTGATGCAAGCGCCCACCCGATCTTCGGATGAACCTTCGGCAGTGTTTTTCAGGCGAGCATCTCTCCCTTTCTACCTATCTTACTTTTATAGTATTTATTCCCTCATGTTGATCTATTGCTATCTGTGTTGCGATGCTCTAGTTTTTTGTGCCCGTGATATCCCTTGCAGCCTTATATTGCCTTGGACACATCCTATTACCTGTTGTTTGGTAGATAGTTGGACTTGCGCGTCGTAGTCGCTTGCTCAAGTGCTGTTGCGTGTCGTCCAGTACCACAACTGTTGGAAGGCTTCCATATGCTTTATGTTGGAGATGATCATGGCTTTAATTATTGTTTAATAACTAAAATTGAAAGTAGGTAAATGCAGAGGCACCGATGGGTAATAGACAATATTTGGATTTTAACCGCTCACTGGTGTCCCGTAGGACCCCGAGTTCTTGACACATGTTCCGAGATCGAGCGCGCTAACCACAGGTGGGGTGTGTGGGCACCCCCATCGATTTAGTACCTGATTTCAAGTACTGTACTGGGGGCCACAAAGTAGTTTGGGGCATTATTACTATCATGTACTTATGCCATGCTTTACTGCTTTAATTACGATTGCGCGTGGGCGCTCATGCTGTTAGGAACCCGTGATACGTTTTATGTATCGACAAGCCCAGTAACACTTTCGGGTTCCCATCGTTTTACAGTCGACACAAACCCTGGGTCCGTCTCGGAGACCGGCCGACTTCGTTACGGGTAGCTTAGTGGGGTGGCCCCCTGTGCTTGCTTTGGGTCTGGGAAACGTCGTGTCCGAAACCCCGTCGACATACCGTTGGGTGTATGTTTTGCGATCTTGTACCTACCTGATCTAACAACAAGGGTGTAGGTGCGTGTGGAAACTTTGGTGGACCCCTGCAGGGTTAAATCTTTTCGAGAAGCCGTGTCCGCGGTTATGGACGACTTCGAGCACAGTTCTCGATCATAGACAATTATAACTAAAGTTTACTGTTATAACTTGACTTGTATCCGATATGACTAGTAATCAGCTTCACTACAACGGAATGGCTAAATAAAAGTACCAACAACTGCTGGGTTTGGGATATCTCATGCTTATTGTATCTGACTAGTAAGTGTTGCAACTACAACGGAATGGTTAACTAAAAGTGCCCACTTCTTATTATATCACGATGACTATCTATACCTGACTAGTAATTGCTGCAACGATAACTGAATAAATAAAACTGCCAACTGGGTGAGTTCCTCGGTTGACTTTCTCGTCTGGTCTCGAGGGGGAAATACCAGGATGGGTATGTTTGGTGGTAGTATCAGGTTGGTTCCGAATAGGTCTTTCTTATCCCTCTCTGATAGCCGACAGTTATATCGAGTCTCTATAGGTTGTTTAGTGCATGCTGCGCTGCCGCGATCCACCATACCTATGTAGGCGAGGACCGAATTCTAGTCTCGTGTCTTGGCCTCATCTTGACCGCTCTCTTTTTCTTTTGCCCTTTGTCGGCACCACTTTTGTTTTTAGCAGGTTTTGAGATCGACGTCGTTAGCAGGGTTACCCTTCCGGCTTGGCCTGGGCAGGGTTATGGACGCCATTGGTTATTCTTCAGGGCTCTTAGCCCCATTTGCATCTTGTCTGTAGCCGGACGCTTTATTATTTTCAAGTTGATTTGGACATTTGTATTGTATATCTGTATTCTTGACTCTTTGAGTCGTTGTTATATATATATGTGTTTTGTGGGTTCCATCGAGCACTATTGTGTAATGATATTACTTCGTTTTCCACCCGCACGAAAGTGCCTGGTGGGCACCTTTGAATCGTTTCTATGCGGGTTTGGCGGGAAGCGCTAAAACTTGCATAGGTCCGATTCCGAGGGTGTTAGAGACGGCTTCTTCGAGGATGAAGCCGCGGCAAGAGGATCAGCGGCAATCGCCGTAGGCTCTCCCCTCGGTGGCGAGGTCCCCGTGGCTGGAGAGGTTCCGAGCCTGGTGACTATGGCAAAGGGTGGCGACAGCGACGCCAACGGCACCTCACCTTCGGCAACGACCGCGTCGGCCACCTAGGTCGCATGCACCGGTGCACCGGCCCCAGCATCCTCAGCCACACTGGTGGACCAAGGCGGTGACACCGGATTAGCCGACCTCTTCTTCTTCTAGGGCGATTTTTTCTTCGATGGCATGGCCACGCGCCGTGAAGTTTGTTCGGGGAGCTCGTCGTCATCCCCGTCATGAGATTCAAGGCTCTTGATAGCCTCAAGCTCGCGTTGCCGCTGCCCATGGGTCTTACGGACCGTGGGTGTGACGGCCTCCACGGCTTCGTCATCATCTTCATCGCCATCATCGTCACCGTCCTCGGCATCGTCGCCTCTGGTGTGAGCCTTGTCGGACGAGGACTCGCTCTCATCCTTGGCAGACTCGGTTGAGTTTTTGTTGTCAGCAGGTGGAAGCCAACCGCGTCTGCACATCTGCGACTGCGAATGAAAAAAAATCATTAACTTACCGTCGGAGCCTTACGATTCACAATGTAAGGGGGAACCCCGGCCTTCGTGTTCAGGTATTCCGTGTTAGTGATTTTCTTTAGGGCCGACGTATAATCGTTGAGCCTCCACTCGGCGGTGCAAGACTTCATCGGGTCGTCCTTGCCCGTGTACTCATACATGTAGTGGGAACGACTAGCCAGGGGCACCAGTCGCCGCCCAAACCAGCAATTTTACAAGTTGATCGTCTGGAGGCCCTTCTTCTTTAAGCTGCGGATCATCTGCAGCCTTTCATAGACCACCATACGCTGGTCATGCGAAACCTTGGCGACTTGGAGCCGACGTGGCTCGGGCCGGTCGGTGGAGTACATCGGAAGAGCCACCTCGTTGTCCGGCGGTGACTCGGTCACGTAGAACCAGTGTTTCTTCCACTCGTTCGCCGCCTTCTTTGGCAACATCAGATCGAAGAAGGATGCCTTTGACTTCAACTGAATGGTGAGGCCGCCCGCGTCCAGCATTGGGTCGCCTATCTCTTCGCGTCCGATCCTCCCGTGGAACGGATATTGCCACAGGGGTAAATACGGCCAGCAGCCTAGGGGTAAAAACGCCACAAAGATGGCGAGTTGATCGATGCTATGCGGTCCTAGGTCAGATGGCTAGATGTCGTAATAGGCACAGAAGCGGCAAAAGAAGAGGGAGGTGGGGAATTCGAGCCCCCTCTCCAGGTGGCTCATGAAGCAAATGAATTCTCCCTCGCACGAATCTGGCACCACTTCGCAGGCCGCGGGGATGCACCATCTACCGGCGTGGAGGATCCCCGCCTCCTCGAACGATTTTAGCAGCACTTTCGTGCACTTGGATCTACCCCATGGCTCCGTCGAACGCGCCATGAGTTGGAGGATCTAGGACTGTGGGTCCCTCTGGGTTGCTCTGGTCGCTGCGAAGGAATGGAAGACTGGGAATGCGCGAGACCGGAGGAAGTGTGGGAAATGATCATCCTTCACATGTCACTCTTTTTATATAGCGGTTGTTACCCGCCATCTTCGGTGAGCCGTTACCGCGCGGTGATTACGCTGATATTACCGTTGGATTACCCAACGACTAGTTTGACCAGCGCCGACGGTCCAACTTCGTCTACTCGACTCGTTGGCTTCAAAGATTCGACGACTCGCCGACCAGATCGCCCTAGCCACGATTCGACTGTTCTCTTACCTGATCACCATAACAATGATTCGACTACTCTCCGACCCATTCGCCGTTCTGCGATTCGACTGGTCGCCGTTATTGCGACTAGGATGACAAGTTCCCTCTTTATTTCAGGGAGTCCACTGCTGATTCGACTTGGCATCCAAATTGGACCCGCATACTCCAACTGCCAACGAACACCTACGACGAATCAACGACGGCCTCGAGGACTACTGATGGGGATATGCCGAGTGGGGGATACCCAGCAGGACGTTTCCCATTGGCCCCAGCTTCCAGCGAGTGGGCCTGCAGGACAGTGACTGGATCAAGGCTTAACAAGGAGCCAGGCGACTGGAAGCTAGAGGCCCAGAATCGTAGCTAGGCCCAGTCGGATTAGGTCAAGTATCCTTCGAATCCTTAAGTAATTCAGTTGTAGATATGTAAACCCTAGAGAGGTGAGACTATATAAACCTCCCTAGGGTACGCATAGAGGACACGTTCCATCATACACCCCCTGCGACTCTCCTCCTAGTCGTCGACCTCGCCCTTTGTACTCTCTCATCAATACAATCTAGCAGGAGTAGGTCTTTACCCTCCGGGGGCCGAACCTGGGTAAACCCTTGTGTCTCCGCCCTCGTCTCGCACTGCAGATGGCTGGCCGCCCTTGCCCCTCGTTCTACTACTCGCTGTCGATTGCAGCATCTGCTGTGGCCATTCCCATGACAACTTTTATGCAAGGCTTTCTCTTCATGATAACGATTTACTAGATGCTTCTTGTGCTGGATCATTCACATGTATGAAAGAAGAAGCTAAATGGGATCTTGTAGACCGTATTCATGAAAACACCGAAGCATGGGAGAATGAAAAAGGAAGAAAGTCAGGTATAAATTATGATTATGAATATATTAAATCTTTTATGGGAACTAATGACTTTCATGATATTAGCACTAAGTATGGTCTTGATTCTCAAAGTATTGGCAATTGTTTTAAGGCCTTTGCCTCTTATATATAAATTCCCAAAAAGAAGTGGAACAAGTACCATGCACCTTATAAAGATGTTGTTAATCATGTTCCTGCTAGAAACATTGAAGCTTGTACTGTTGATTCTATCTTGCCTGAACCTTATATTGAGAAAATATCTTTCCCTTCCAAGGTAAAGGAACATTCTATTATAGCTAATGTGGTTAGCAAAAGTACAAAGAAAGCTGTTGAACCTGATGAAAAATAAATATTGAACCTGTAGTAGTCATTGTAAAGACCTCATCACTAAAACTGTAAAAGATGGGCACATTATCTTTTGTGAACATGCTTCTAATATTTTATCTCATCCTAGTAAATCTAGGAAAGCTAGTGTCCATGTGCTTTCTGTTAGAATTGGTGATCATTGCTATTATGGTTTATGTGATATTGGTGCTAGTTCTAGTGTTATTCCTTATGAGCTTTACAGAGAAATTATGCATGACGTTGGTCCTTATGAACTTAAGGACATTGATGTGGTTATTCACCTTGATAATAAGGAAACCATTTGACCTATTGGTATTGTAAGAGATGTGGAAGTTCTTTGTGGTAAGATTAAATATCCTGCTGATTTTCTAGTGCTTGGTTCAGCTACCAATAAAACTTGTCCTATCATTTTTGGTAGACCCTTCCTGAACACTTGTGGAGCTATTATAATTTGATGGATAAGAGTTTAACTTTTACAAATTGGCTAAAGATCCTTATGAAAATAATTTTCCTAATGAGGATTTTAGGTTTGAACAACTTGCCTAATGAGGGAGTTTAATTTGCTCTTAGACCTCTTTTTGATGATTGTAAGTATGCTCATTCTGATGGTAAAGTAGTTTCTTGTGACAGTTATATCTTCATCTTTATTCAAAGTGCTACTGAAAGTTATTATGAGAGAGAGCGAAACATGGTTTTTTGCAACACAATAATATTATGTTTCCCTGCTTTATGTTGAAAGCTTTGAAGTTGCACTTCTTTTGTATTCCTATGCTAGTGTCCTTTTATTTCAATAATTTGTTTTATTACGAAACTCCCTTGCATAGAAAGTGGGTGAGACTCAAATGTGTTGGATATTTGCTTCTTGATGCTCTCTTTCACTTCAAATCCATATCTCCTATGTGAGCATCATTGAAATTATTATGTTCATCTTAAAGAAAGAGCTTTTGGGAGACAACCCATTTTAGTATGTTTTTGGTTTTTTTATTTGAGTCTTGGAAGTTATTACCTTTGTAATAACCACTCCTTATCCTTTTTGTTTGTCTTTTGTGTCAAGATAAACCTCTTTTGAGAAGTAGGTGAGTTGTGAGAAGTTTGCTGTCCTGGTACAGTTTTTTGTGCCGCATTGTAAAAACTCGTGAAAAATCTCAGTACATCAGATGAAGTTGTAATTTTCTATTCTTGTGACCCAAGTTGTTATCCAACTTTCGTTACTTTTGCACTTTTTGATTTGAGCAACAGAAGATTTTTGAAAAAATCAATCTTTACCTGCTGGTCTGTTTTGACAGATTTCTGACATCATTTGCAATTGCCTCTTAAATCAACTTCCTTTTAAATTATTTTTGGGCTTTTGAAAGGAGTTGCTAAAGTAACTTTTGTTTTGATGGATTTCAGTTGAAGTTTGAACCTAGAGGTTTATTGTTTTTTTGCATACACTAATGTTGCTAATGAAGATTGAGTGAGGCCTTGTATGAAAGGAAATTTCAAGTGTTGGAGAGAAGGAATCTGCAGAGTCCGTTTCCGTATAGGTAAAAGTGCTGGAAATCAAAGGTTCACGAAAAAAATTTCTCTTTATATTTTTTGCGCACTACAAGGAATTTGTCTATATATGACCCTCCATTTTCGTCACAAAATCGTCATAGTAATGTGTTTATGACGATTCTATGACGATTTTGAGATCGTCGAAAGCTGGGCGTCGCAAATGAACTATAACGACGATTTTGTTAAAATCTTCATAACCGTCTATGACGATATTGGACCGTCATAACGTCTATGACGATCCAATATCGTCATGAGCCATCTAGCCTGGCCAAGTCAGATCCTACGTGGCCGATCCTACGTGGCAAAATTGTGACGAAACTAAATAGTCTTAAATCAAAATCAGCCCAGTCCATTATAGTTTCTTACTTGGGCTGAGCCCAAAAATTCTGGTCTTTTACTTCCTCTACCATTGTTCGTTACTGGCCATTGTGTTTCGTATTTCAGTTTTGGGCCTTGGCCTTTATACTGTCCAATTAGTTCTTAGCTTTTTCTGTTTTTTGAAACATTTGTGTCAATATAATTTGTACCAGGGCCTATTTAGAGCCCAATTAATATTTGGTCCAGAACAATTTTCAGCCCTTTATTCATATTTCTTCTATGCGAAAATCATAGTACATAATTTCATAAGATGATTTCGCTCATCAAATTTCTATTCATCATCACATAACATTTATTTAACTGAAACATGAAAGATATGGAAAATTTCAAACAACAGGCAAGAATAGTCTATTAGTCTATTACAGTCTATTAGTCTATTAGTCTATTACATGGTTCATTCCAAATAGCTAGATGTTTTGACTGTTAGAATACAACTAGCTCTAAAATTATAGGGTCTTCAAGCTTTTCTCGAATTTATTTGGCTGGAACTCCTGGAAAAGAGAGGAAAAGCCATGTTTTTAGAGCCAGGATATAACAAATAATTGGCAACTATTACAAAACAGTAGAATCATAAAATAGGCAACAATAGTAGAGTAAAAACGCGGCATGAGATTTGTTGATAAATTCTCCAACGAGTCCGAATATTGTCAAGTCATATTACTAAGTACACTATGATACCAGATGATTTCCTTGATCTTAAGATGCTTCTTAGCAAATCCTGTTGTTTATTGCATATCAGTGAAGTAGCTTAGATCTACAAGTTACTGTAACTATCATGTTTATTTATTCTAGTCTTCTGTGAAAAAACAGTTTTCTTTTAGACCTATGCTTTTACTGATAGTGTCGACAGAAAGCATAATCACAGGCAAGAAGCATTCTGGAAACAACCAACTGAGAGGGGGGTACCAAAGAATATTCATGGAGAGAACATGAAACTTACCCAACTCGCATTCCTTCCTCAATATCAGTGGGCGAAACTTTGTCTCCTAAACCTACCACAAACTGCAATCACACCCCAAAATGAACATGAAAATAATTGAATTTTGAACTTCCAGGGATATGTAATTGACATAAGATAGTACTATGCTGAAGCGCCTTTGTGATTTTTTTGACGTTGATGACATATTTGGCATCATCGGTGTTAGTACTTATGATCTTGGTGCATCTAGCAACCTTCACAAAAAGGATGAAACTTATTATTAGGGGCGAGATGAAAGCACAACGGTGTAAAACAACTAGAAGCCATAAGCATCCCAATGTCTAATGCTGATGATGGGAATCAAGAAACTTCACCTGCAATAGTTGCTCCTTCGGCATCATCTGTGAATCTGATACAAGATCCCATTGGCTTGGTGGAGCTAATCCAGTGTCAGACTCCTTTATCCTTGTAATTCAGTAAAAGCACAGTTCCGCTGAGCTAAATGCAAGGAGGTGGAATTGAAGTGGCAACTATAACTATAAACTAGCATTGCAAAACAATTAGAACTGCTTAAATTACAGGAATGCATATTTTATCTCCAAGGATTAGATAAAGAGAACAATTAACCCAGATTCAGGGATGGTAGGCAAATAACACTGTCTAGTAAAAAGGAGCATTGCACAAGAGTGTTAAGAGAAGCTCAGGCCTGACATACAGTACATGTCCAGATATGAATAGTGTGGACTAGGAAGCATAGTGGAAGGGACTAACTCAGTAGCATTTGAATGAATGAATTAGAAACATTGAAGAGACCAGTCAAAATATAGCTGGAGGAAACAGTCAGATAAATAAGGTTGACATAAGGCATATGATATTTGAGCACATGAAGCTTATCAGTAGAAGCAGCAATGAAACAAAGGTAACATATTATTACAAGTAACCAAGGATTGCTTACATGCATGAAGTCTAAAGCATATATTATTACAAGTAACCAATGATGGCTTACATGCATGAAACATGCAACAATGGTTTATAGAGATACATTATGATGCATACAGTCAGTTCTTTAAACTACTATAAATAGAAAAAATGAAAAACCACTAATAATAGGTCAATGCATGCATGATGAAATAGATGAGCATCTGCTTACAAACAAATCATTCATCCAACAGCCATATACACAAGTACAAGATAGAACTAATATATGCTACAATATATCTATATGATCCTCTTCTGGCAAGTTTGACAAATATTCTCATCACAAAGCTAATAGACTCTACACTAGCATCTACTAAACATGAAGATTAGACAGTGTAAATTCTACTCACTTCATTACTTTTAGATTACACCGTGAAGATTTGAATACCTAGCCAGCAGATAAAGAGCTAATCTATTAGAACCACAACAACCGGGTGCGACATCAACTTGAGATTCGTTGTTGGGCTTGTCTACAAACCCAATATAATCCCAATTCAATCAACACTCGGGAAACTCGGCAGGGGGTCGCTGGATCGATAGGGAAAGAAGCTATAGAAGTACTTGTTGGTGAAGATCAACCGATGCCGGGAGCGGCGGCCACCGGGATCATAGGAGGAGGAGCGGCCACCGTGATCAGATAAGGAGGAAAGCACTTCATAGAGCAGCACCCGCCGCAGGTTCTCCGGCGCTCGAGCTTTGGTCTATTTTCCTCGATCTATGATGGTCCGACGACAACGACGAGCTCCTGGGCCGCTTCCTGAGCTTCCCAGACGACATCCCCGTGGGCGGTGGGCGGAGACTGGGTGGGGAGTCGGTGGTGCGACGGCAGAGTGGGAGATCCGCAGTGCCACAGCACCCTCGCCGTAGTTTAGGTTCACGTTGTTGTTGCTCCGGTCGGCCCAGCGACCGCGTGGCCAGATCTGGTGAACCCAACATGGCGAGATACGGGAGCGGAGGGGGAGGTGGTGAGCATGCTAGTAGATGAAGCAGACAGAGGGCGGCACGATGGTGCATGTAGGTGGTGTAGGTGAAGCAGAGGGAGGGAGGCGTTGGCGGGATTAGGGTTTGCTGGCGGCGGGGTTAGGGTTTGCTGGCGCCGAAGAATGAAGAAGTGGCGGCGGGGTCGGGAACGTGTAGGGATTAGGGTCGGGTTTGGGTGGATGGGTCAATGGTCATGGGTGTGGGAGGATTTTACCAAAGTGCCCCTTATTATTTCTATGGTGCAATACTGTGAACTAGGGCATTTCTATCTATTCATGCCCAAGTGTGGGAGGTGGGACAAAACTGGTGCAGCGAATTTGGAGTGTTCGATTGAGGCCCTATCAATGGCTGATATCTGATTGGGTGGGTGATCCGTGGGTGGACTGGTTTTCTCTTCTGATTGGTTGCATACAAATGCTAGTTTGAAACGGGCATAAAAAATTAAAAAAAGGTCCGATCAACACAAATCCTTCACGTGGCATCTTATTATGTGACATAGTTGCAAGGAAAAATACCAAACTTGGTATATTTCAAGTGTCTCGAAAAAACCTTCTTAGAAATGACATATCATGTATGAGGTTTCATGGCTTTCGGGCCAAACCACCAGTGTTATGGCCAGAATCATGGCATAGTTTGTGATAATGTGTTTGTATTGTGCATGCATGTGCATATTGTGATGGAGAACAATGTTGCAGGAGGAAGTTTTCCTTTTTGACACACGGAGAATCCATTTTCCATTTTCCGAGCGCAAAAAACGGGGCGTTTTGTGAAGCAACCACCAAATGACAGTTTTAGAATGGCACCAACACATTTTGTAAAAAATATTAGACCACCTTACATGGACAAATGTCCCAAACGGGCATCTCAAACCTTTCCTTACACCCCTGGCGAAAAAGACAAATTTCTGCCGAATTAGTAGGAAGTGGGTCCGATTTGAACTACAGGTACATTATCTAATGCCCATGATTTTTTGCAAAAATCATTTTTAGACTCACAATATGCTATTTCTTCAGAGATCCAATGCAAGTTTAGCGAGGCACACCCCCTATTTAGGAACCTTCATGACCGCCATTTTGACCATAGTTTGAAACAGGCATACAAAATTCAAAAACTGCCCGATCAACGCAATTCTTTCGCATGGTGTCTTATTATGTGACATAGTTGCAAGGAAAAATACCAAACTTGGTAGATTGAGTATGCTCAAAAAAAACTTCACAAAATGACCTATCATGTTTGAGTTTTCATGGCTTTCGGGTCAAATGACCAATGTTATGGCTAGAACCAGGGCATAGTTTGTGATAATGCACCCGTATTGTGCACACTTGTGCATCATGGGATGGCGGACAATGTTGCAGGACAAAGTTTTCCATTTCGTCGCATGGAAAAACCATTTTCTATTTTCCGAGTGCAAAAAACGAGCCGTTTTCTGAAGCAACACCCAAATGGAAGTTTCAAAATTCTACCATCCCATTTTTCAAAAATAATAGGCCACCTTACATGGACAAATATCCCAAACCTTTCCTTCCACCCCTGGCGAAAAAGACAAGTTCCTGCCGAATCAATAGGAAGTGGGTCCGATTTGAACTACAGGTACATTATCTAATGGCCATGATTTTTTGCAAAAATCATTTTTAGACTCACAATATGCTATTTCTTCAGATATCCAATGCAAGTTTACCAAGGTTCGTCCCCTAGCTAAGAACCTTCAAAACCCTAGTTTCAAAAATCATATTTTGAATTATGATATTGTCCATAGTATGGACTAATATGGGATTAGTAGACCCACAATTTAAAGTAATCATACTATTCATAATTAACATCCTATTATGATCTAATGAAATTTATAAAAATTTAGAGACAAAAAACAATTATTTTGGAGTTCTTATGAGAAAGATACACAAGAATTATGAAAACACAAAAAGAAAAACGAAAAAAAAAACTAACCGGACCTAATCTACTGCACCCAAGGTCAAAGGCCGCCCAATTATACCTTCCTAGCGAGGCCCATTAGGGGAAACCTGGCCTCCAGGCCCAGTTTCGATCGTGGCTTATAGTCAAATTGGCAGAGCGCGTCTATGGGACAACTAAGTTATGTTGTTCTAGTGGTTAGGTTCCTTCTATTTCTAGGGAGGTCTGTGGTTCGAGTCTCACTACAGCCCATTTTTTGCATATTATTCCTGACGCGGTTCTGGTGTCTATCTAGCGTGGAGGCGTGGATGTGTGCTTCGTGTGGAGGCCCATCATGGAAGGTAAATCAGCCAGGGCGTAATGTGAATAGATATATGGTGTAGTTGTGGTAGAATGACAAAAAAGATTGGTTGGTGTAGTGGTAAGCTGCTGCTGGTTTGGTTGGGAGGTCTGGGTTTCGAATCCGTGGACTCCTTTTTTGCAAATAAGCTACAGCGGACGATTTTAAATCGTCGTAATAAGGTACAAATAATGTCGTAAGGTACATCCATCAGGTTATGACGATTTGATCTAATGAAAATATGACGTTCCTGTGCAAAATCGTCATGTTTTTTTAAGGTTTATTGAACCTCCCGAACGGCTTACGACCATCTGGTGCAAAATCGTCATAACTCTATGACGATTTTGTCCACGGTCACTATGAGAAGGTCATAGAATAACACATTCCTTGTAGTGGCTGTTTTTATTCAATATGGAAGGTTACGAGACGAAAAGAGGAGGAAACGGAGCTCGAGTGGGCCACACCTCCCGGTGGCACGGGCTCCACCTGACCGTGCCACCAGGGGATGTGATCACCCGGAGCCTGTCTCCGTCCCGTTTTTTCCCTGTACCTTCCTTATGTCATCAAACTTCGTAATATATAACCCCCCGGATCCCCCGAGGTTCCTATATCATGTTCTCGTCATGTTTTCATTTCGATCTGTTTCTGTCAAGAAATATTCTCAAGTTTAGAGGCACCATGGTCTCTGCCAACGACAAGGGTAAGGAGCCTGTGGAAGAAGAAAGGATCGCTGCTAGGCATGAAGACATGGATTGGAGCGTCGAGGAGGAAGTAAAGAAAATGTCAGTAGGCATGAAGGGACAAACTGTCATAGGATCAAGGGCAAGAAAACCTACTTTTGTAGGGGCAATTAACACTGGACGTGCTTTTTCTCATAATATGCAGGGGATGATGACCTCAAATCCAAAACTCAGTTCCTGCCCTAAGGCAGTGGAAGCCCTTCGAACCACTGATGAGTTTTGTGATAAGTACCGATCTCTAAGGAGGAAGGTGGATATAGTTCAAGAGGATAATAACAGGCTTTGTAAGATGCTGGAGGGTTTTCTCACCCTAAATAGAACACCACCACCACCAAAGGAGTAATTTGTCATCAGGTTTTGGCATCCCCTTGGTTTGTTCCAAGCTTGGGGGAGTGTCGCGGTATCACATCATTATCTTTCATCTTTTTACTTTTTTAGTAGAGTCATATCTTGAATAGAGAAGTTATCATATAGGATGGTTTGCATTGTGGAAGTATCTCTCCTTAGGTTGGTTACCTATGTATCCCTTGGTGTGAGTGCCTTTATGGAATATTAATGAGAAGCTTCATCTTTTACTTTTTGCACATCTTATTTTAGTTTGCAATCTTTATTATATGATTGATGTTGTTGATTAGTATTGGTATCACTTTGGGAGCATCAAGTAAATCTAAATTAGTTTTGGCAAACCGAGCTCTCGTCAGTAGCAACACATTTTGTGGTTTGAAAGGAAAAGATAAAAGCACTTATAGGTATTTTATATCATTTTCCTTTTTTCTTGATTGGCTCATAATATTAGTATTATTTAGTTAAGATCTTTTGTGTTTTCAAGGAAGATTGCATGTTTTTATTTATCACTTGTATGTTTTCTTGTTTCCTTCAACTCTTTTGCTTGATACCTAGCCTTTCTAGTCAAAAACCTGTATAGAGAGGAGATACTTCTCATGCATCCAATCCTTTAAACCAAAACCTATGCCATCCGAGTCCACCATATCTACCTATTAGCATTATTGCTATTCGAAGTAAGTTCTCAAGCTCCATCTATCTTTCAAATTAAAAACTCTTTTGTTATGTGAAAACTGGTTAGTAAAGCTCTCACGAACTTGATGGCACACCTTATTTCTTGCCCTTAAAAAACGTGAACCATTGTGTCATCTATGTTGTATATGCTTGCACCTATACGTTGGGAATTAGCAGAACCGTGCTGTCACGAGGAACGCTTTCAACACCTGTAAATATCTACCAAGTTGATATCATGATCTTTTGGTTATGGATGTCGTCGGTGTGAAATAAAAGGGGAGCTTGTAAGTCCATGGAGTTATGTATATGTGTTAGAGAAACGCCTGGGCCGCTAGCCTAAGACATGCCTAATCATGGTGGAAACTTGCAGCATCACCTTAGTGAGCAATCTATGAAGCATTCTTCTTATATAAAAAAGAGAGACATAGAATAGAGGAAAGAAGTGAGAAAAGCACCATTTTCCCATGGTAAATAAGAAGATTGCTGAGATGCTCATTATCTGCTTGACTTTTCATTTTGATATGGGATAGCTCCTATATCATGGGGCAAGGGGTACCTCGTTGGCAGTTCTCTATGATACACATGTACTTACTATGACAAGAACTTACCGGTAACTAAAGTTGAGTAGCATGAGGAGCGGCCCTCGTACTCAAGGGACATGATATTGCCAACTTATATTTCGTCAAGCATATACTCCATATTTGTTCACTTTAACCTTAATCACCTCAAGATTCGTATGATAGGGGAAATGAGAGCTCAAAGCTAGTAAGTACCATAATATTTTGAAAGATCTTTATGAAACTTGAAATCCCTTCTTCCCTCTGCGAAGGGCCTTTCTTTTACTTCTAAGTTGAGTCAATAAACCTATTCCTTTCTATCTCTAGCAAGCATTTGAGTTGTTGTGTTTCAATCATTCATATGATGATTTATTCAATCATGTTCCTTATATTCCTTGTTTTGCACAAAATTATTATTTGAATGAATGTTAATTTGAAAGCCATCATTGTGAAAAGCCTTTTATGTTTGAGCAAAAGGACTCCTGTTATAAAGTTCTTTACAAAAGCTTTGCTTGAAAACTATGTGTTATTTGTCAACTGTTCTCTAACTAAGAACAAAGTTTGCCATTACCAATTATGATTTGTCTTTATGCATCTTTATTGTGACTCCCATACTCATTGCAAGTTAAGTTATATAATGGTGAGTTGCTTTCTATTATAAGTTGAGTATTGGTAAGTCTGATGCTTCTTGTCCGTATTCTTTTTATCGACACTCCACTCCATAGACCTATGGGCATGTTTACTGAGCTCAGTTTTCGCTTGGGGACAAGCGAGGTCTAACCTTGGGGGAGTTGATACGTCCATTTTGCATCACTATTCTATATCATAATTTGCTGCTATTCATTGATATATTTCATATTAAGAGGTGTTACTTATGTTATTTCATCTACTTTTGCATGTTGGATGATTCTTGGAGGATGAACTTCCGGAGTCAGGATTCTGATAGAAAAAGCGGTGTTTGGATGCAATTTTTGCGAAGATCAGAAAATAAATGGAAAATCCTATTTTTCCAGGAGACGAAGGAAGCTAGAAGGGGAGGATGAGATGGGGCACAAGGGGCCCACACACCCCCATGTGCGGGCCACCCTGGGCCGTGCCACTAGGGGGTATGGCCACTTTGGCCTACCTCCTGCTCCTCCCTTTTGCCTATATCTTCTCCTCGAAACCCTAATATACGGGGAGAGACTACAGAAATATTCCGCCGCCTCTGCAGGGCGAAAACTACAGAGAGAGAAAGAGCTCTCTGGCAGACAGATTTCTATCGAGGAAATCCCTTCACGGAGAGGGGAGATCGTCGCCGTCAACACCTTCATCAAGCTAGACTTCATCGGGATCATCATCATGCACACCATCATCTCCACCAGCACCACCATCACCACTTCATACCGCTATAACAATTGTGTTGAATCTTGCATAGTTCTTAGGGGAAACTTACCCGGTGTTGATTACTTTTGTAGTTTATGCTTGTGAGTGGAACCATTGAATTATTGTTTATGTTCATATTGTTATTCATCATCATATCATCTCTGATCTTTATCCATATGATCTCTCGTGAGTAGTTTGTTTAGTTCTTGAGGACATGGGAGAAGTCATGTTGTTAGTAGTGGAATTGTGTTGAGGTATTATTAAAATGCTTTAATATTTAAGTTGTGGTTCTATTATTCTAGTGGTGTCATGTGAACGTCTACTATATGATACTTCACCATTTATGGGCCTAGAGGAATGCATTGGGTACTTGGCTACTAATTGTGCGGTTGCCGGAGTGACAAAAACCTGAACCCCCATTACGAAACCTTTGCACAAGGGAGTGTAGGATCTTAGAGTTTAAGGCTGTGGTTAGGTTTTTTTCTTAATTACTTTATTGTAGTTGCGGATGCTTGCAAGGGGTTTAATCACAAGTATGTATTAGTCCTAGTAAGGTTAATACATTAGCATAGGTTCACCCACACAACACTTATCCAACAAAAGAAGATTAATCAACTATATGATGCAAAAGCACTTGATAGTATTCCCATGTGTCCTCGAGAATGTTTGGTCCTCATAAGTAATACAATCGGCTTATCCTTTGCTAAGAAAGGATTAGGCCACTTGCTGCAATTATTTGTTGTATTTATTTACTTGCACTTTATTTATTTGGTTTATCAAAAACCCCTAAAAATCCGTGTGCTAGTATTTATAGTGAATTCTTGAGCCAGTACCACTAGTCAGCACCTTCTTATCCTCGTTGGGATCGACACTCCTATTTATGGAAAATACTACAATATACCCCCTATTCTTGTGGGTCATTAATGTCCATCACTTTGGGTGCTGCAACAAAGCTCCTGGATAATATGATGATTAATTATTCTGAATGGCACACTGAGAGAGCTCCACAAGGTAAGAAGGTAAATTCTATTGAAGAAACCTCCTCCTTGAGTGATAAGATTGATGCTATTATGTCTATGCTTGTTAGTGTAAAATCTCATATTGATCCAAATAATGTTCCTTTAGCCTCTTTGGTTGCTCAAGAAGAGCAAGTTGATGTGAACTTCATTAGAAGTAATAATTTTAGCAACAATGCTTATAGGAATAATTTTCGTAATAATAATTATAGGCCATATCCTTGTAATAATGGAAATTATTATGGAAATTCCTACAAAAACAATAGAAGTGCACCCTCTTAACTTGAAGTCATTATTAAGGATTTTATTAGTAAACAAATAGCTTTCAATAAAACTGTTGAGGAAAAGCTTGGAAAAATTGATGATCTTGCTTATAAAGTTGATAGCCTTGCCCTTGATGTTGAACTTATTAAATTAAGGGTTATGCCTCATGATTTTAAAGAAATCAAGACTTTGAATGCCATTCAAGTTAGAATTGATGAAAATGTTAGGATGTTAGCTGGATTGCATGCTAGGTGGGAAAGAGAAGATGAAATTGCTAGAAGTAATAGTATGACTAAAATTTGTACCATTACCACCACTAGTGATGTTTATGCTAGCAAACCTCCTACTATTAATGGTAAAATAATTGGTGTAGACAAAGTCCCCATTCCTTTTGAAAATTTACCTAAACCCACTGGAACTTTTTATAATAAAAATGCTGATTTTTTTCGAAATATGGGAGACAATAGTTCTACTAACTTGGATGATAATTTTGATTTTGATATTGATGGTTGAAATATTTCTGAAGTAATTATGTTCTTGCAAAAGCTTTCTAGAAGTCCTAATACTAGTGCTATGAATATGGCTTTTACAAAACATATTACAAATGCTCTCATGAAAATTAAAGAAGAAAAATTGAAATATGAAGCTTCTATTCCTAGGAAATTAGAAGATGGTTGGGAGCCCATCATTAATATGAAATTAAATTATTTTTATTTCAAAGCTTTATGTGATCTCTGTGCTAGTGTCTCTATTATGCCTAGAAAAATTTATGATATGCTTGATTTACCACCATTGGATGAGTATTATTTGGATGTCCATCTTGATGATAATGCGAAAAACAGACCTCTAGGGAAAATTAATGATCTTATTATGGTTAACAATACCTTTGTCCCCACTGATTTCTATGTTTTGGATGTTGAATGCAATGCTTCTTGTCCTATTATTTTGGGAAGACCGTTTCTTAGAACTGTTGGTGCCATTATGGATATGAAGGAAGGCACCATTAAATATCAATTCCCACTCAAGAAAGGTATGGAACAATTCCCTCGAAAAAGAAATAACTTATCTTTTGATTCTCTTATTAGAAGAAATTTTTATGTTGATGCTTCTTCATTCGAAAATACTTGATTCTTGCTTTTCGTGCCTAGCTGAAAAGCGTTAAAGAAAAGCACTCTTGGGAGATAACCAAATTTTTATTTCAGTAATTTTTCTTTACTTGAGTCTTGGAAATTATTTCCTCTGTAATAACCTCTCCTTATCCTTTTTTTTGTTTTTTTTGCCAAGAATAGCCTCTAATGACAGGGGAGTAAGATTTGGGGAAGTTGCTGTCCTGAAATAGATTTCTGTGCTTCACTGTAAAAAAATCATGAAAAATCCAAGAACATCGTATTGAGATGAAATGTTTTGTGCGCATGCCCCTGGTATTTAACCAACTTTCATTAGTTTTGCACTTTTCTATTTGAGCAACAGAAGATTTTCTAAAAAATCGGTCTTTACCTGCAGGTCTGTTTTGACAAATTTCTGCCATTATTTGCATTTGCCTCTTAATCGATTTCCTTTGAGTTCTTTTGATCACTTGAGATTTTAAAAGGAGTTTCTACAGTAGCTTATGTTTTAATGGATGATTTACTTGAGTTGAAACTGAACCCAAAGGTTTATTATCTTGCATACACTAATGTTGCTAATGAAGATTGTGTGAAGTTTTGTATGAAGGAAGTTTTCGAGTGTAGGGAGAGAATGATGTGATGAGATGAAGAGTGGACAAAATCTCAAGCTTGGGGATGCCACCCGTGTCACCCCAAGAAATATTTAAGAGGTACAAGCGTCAAAGCTTGGGTATGCCCAAGGCATCCCCTTCTTCATTAACAAAAATCTCAGGTCATCTTTCAAGATACTATATTTTTATTGCTTCATGCACTATGTGTTGTTCTTGGAGGGTCTTTGTTTTATTTTAGTTTTCTTATGCTTTGTTTGCTGCGATAAGTTGGTTGGATCCCAGCACACTTCTTTCGGAGAAGACACACCCCGTTCTTCATTGTCTAGAACATTCTAGTTTTCACTCTTATTGTTCTTTGAGTGTTCTCTTTTGCTAGCACTGCGTTTAGCTTTAGTTTTCTTCTTATTTTTTCTTAGAACTTTTTTGTTCTTCCTTGTAGTTTGGTGATACAAGCTCTATGGTCTTTATATATTATTATCTTTATGAGTTGTTTCAAAAAAGTTGATTGGTGTTGGAAAAGGGTAGAAAGTTTCATGCTTATGGTGGTACAAAAAGAAACTTGTTTTGACTATGGCTTAGACTTTATCATGTCATGTTAGATGTTGCTTTGACCATATGTGTCGTGGTATTGCCGACGAGTACGCCATGGAGGGGTCCTCACAGTGTGTGTTTAGAGACGTGGGGTAAGGCGGACGGTTGACGGGTACGAGGTAACACAGCTTACCCAGGTTCAGATCCCACAACGGTGGCGGAATCCTACTCCTGCTATAAATCACTATAATGGAAATACGCCGAGTTACAGAGATTAGGTTCGCTGTGCGAGGTGACTAGAAAGTCTAAGTTATCGTTGCGCTAAAGGCTCCCATAGGCCCGACTTATATAGTCGTCAGATCCTAGGGTTACAGGGAAAAGTCCTAGCCGGACAGGTTACAGAGTTCTACACCGTATATTACTAGTCTTGTGTATCTTGCACTCCAAGGCTCCGGGTACACTGGTGACTCCACCGTATCCTTCCTTTATCTGGCATGGGCCTCCCTTCTAGATCCACCTAACTGGGCCGCCCAGCAGGCCATAGGCCATGCTACTGACTATGGGCCACCCGGGTTAGTCGGATAAGAGACATGCTATGAGGATACCCATATAGCATATCCCCAACAGCAGCCCCCAGAGAACTCCGAGATCTTGCGCCGTCTTGCCTCTTCCCGTGGAATGCTCCGTCTAAATGGATGTCGGCAAATCGTCAAGCAACATCTTGTAGTCCTTCCAAAGAACCCTGCAAAGGTTTTCTCCGTCTTCTATGAGTAAGTCGGAGAAATGCTGAATCTTCCAACGTACGCTCCCATTGTAGGTTTAAATCCATCCATGCCGGAATCTTCGATGGGACGGCTCATCTACTATGTCAGTTATGACGACGTAGGCTGTAGGTCAGCGACGCCTCGTAACTCACACATGCAGAGAACGTAATCATATCCGCTTTTCCCGCGCAAGCGATACGAACCGTTGGCAGCGACGGTTGGAGACGTGGCGAAATTACCGCGCATGTTCACGAACACGTCGTCTACGCGGCAACCGTCTGATTAGTTGCACGAATCTTGACGTAGAGACACTTGCCACTTTTTCACCCCATTCCCTTGTGTCATCGTCTTCTTCCTCCAGCCACGCGCCTCCTCGAGCTCTCCGCGAAAACCTCGAGAAACCTAGCCTCTCTCTCTGCACCAGTCGCGTCCTCTCCCTCCTCCATGGCTAGCAGCAGCTCATCCCCATCAATGGCGGCGTCGAGCGAAGCCGGCGAGCTCCGTCGTCGTGCCTCCAGAGGGCCTGGTTATCCCCGCATCAGCGTTGATAGAAACCACCGGCGGCGACCATAACCTAGAGGCGCTGGAGCCCCTGGAAGAGGAGCCAGACTCGCACAAAGGCGACTGGCGCGGCTCGGACATCACCGGCCGCGACATCTAAGAGATGGTCGCTAAGGGTTATCTCCCTGCGACGGAGGGGCTCGCCTGGCGGGCGGCGCCGGCCTGCGAGGTGACCCCTTCTCCCCAAGCTGGAGAAAAAGTATACCTCAAGGCGCAATTGGTACGCGGCGTTTCTCTGCCCATCTCCCACTTCTTCCTGTCCGTCTTGAATCACTTCAAGGTCCAAGCCCACAACCTCTCCCCCAATAGTATCTTAGTGCTTAGCAACTTCGCGGCACTTTGTGGGTTACCTAGGGATTAGGCCTAGGTTAGACTTGTTTGTCTACTTCTTCACCGTCAAACGTGAAGCCGGACACAGTAGGGAGGAGCTTAGAAACTGCGGCACCATAAGTTTCAAGATCCGTCCTGGCCGGCGGTTCCCCGACATCGCCGGCCACGAGTCATGCAAAAATTGGCAGCGGACGTACTTCTACGGCCTCGACATTCCTTTGGCGGGCCGAGAAGTAACTTACCCGGACTTTGTGGACGGCGCCGCCGCCGAAGTCCCCACAGGGCGGTCCCATGCCTCCCTTCCCTTCGACCTCAACGCTTCTCGTGCAATAAGGCGGATAGAGTGGTTTGTAGAGACGGGTCTAACCGGCTTGGACCTAGCCATGTGCTGGTTCATCAGGCGGATCCAACCTCTGCAGCACCGTGCGAAGCTTATGCACGAGTACACTAGCGACCGAAGGGATACCCTCCGGATCTCCGAGGACAACTTCTCGAGCAACTCCGTCAAGTTCTGCCTTAAGGACATCGTCAAGGTGAAGGACAAGAAGCGTGGCTTCACCCTCACCTGCGACATGTTCATAGACGGAAAGTGCCCAAAGGTAGGTATTTATTTTCCGTGTATGACATTGCTCTAGTTTTTCCGTCTTGCCAATATCATCTTGTTTAACACGATGATTTCTCACTTAACAGCTTAGCGATCTAGAGGAGGGCAACCTGGCCGCCCAAATCTACGATCCCAAGATGAAGGAAGTCACGGTCGTGTCCGACGATGATGCCCCGTTGGCGCGAAAGCGGAAGAGCTCCACCTCTGACGCTGCCGACGGAGGAAAGAAGAAGAAGACGGAGGGTGGAGCCTCCAAAAAGAGTACTGCCGCCCTGGAGGCCGAAAAGAAGAAAGCCACCAGGATGTTTGCCAAAGCTCCCCCCCTAGTGTAAGCTTCTTATTCTCCGTCATTGTCTTATTTATCTGTCTTATTCCTGTACTTATGCATTTTGCACGTTTTAGGAAGAAAGCCACAACCAGCCTCAAGAAGTCCTCCAAGACTCTTGGGGCTTATAGAAATATCAAAGATATGCTGCATCATGACTCTTCCCCCGCCATTGCCCCTGCTACTCCTGCCGTCAAGCCCTCCTCTGCTCCGACAAGCTCCCAAGCCCAGGAGGCACCAGGCCTTTCCGCCATGGAAGTGGATTCCGGCGCTTCTACCGAACTCGCAATTGTCGGCGAGGAGGCGACACAGGAGAGCGCTACTCTTCAAATGGCTGAAGATCCGGCTAAGGATGCCATCGGTAGCGGCAAGGAAGTGGTGGGTGCTGGTACTTCTGCCAAAGGAGGCGCCTCTACTCCCTAGAAACCCTTTGAATGGCCGAAGATTATTTACTCGATGCTTACGCCGGGTAGCACAACTATGGTTCCTGGAGGAGTGTCGTCATCTCCGACATGCGGTCTTGAGGAGCTACTCCATCAAGAAGACATCTTGCAAAGTAACAGCGTTTCCTTTGGCAAGCTGCTGGCCGAGAGTGCTACAAACCTCAAGATCATCGCACTTGTAAGTTTTACTTTACCTTTTGCATTTCATATGAGTATCCCACTGTAGCCCCCAAGGATGTAGACAGAAAACCATTGGTTTTACATCTATATTCTCTAAAAGTGACTAAGTTAGAAAAAACTCTCACTGTAGCCCCCAAGCATTTAGATGGAATGAATTATTCCGACTAGATGCTTTAAGAGTAGCATACACAGTGTTTATAATTTTCAATACTGTAGCCCCCAAGCTTCTAGTTGTGACTGAATTAGTTCTGACTAGATGCTTAAAGAAAAGCTAAGCAGATTTCGAGTTAAAACTTTATACTGTAGCCCCCAAGCTTCTAGTTGAAACTGAATTAGCTCCGACTAGATGCTTAAAGAAAAGCTAAGCATATTGCTAAGTTAAAAACTCTCGTTGTAGCCCCCGAGCATCTAAGTGAAAAATTTCCGACTAAAGGCTCTAAGCGGACTAAACAACGACTTGACTTTGTGTTTGTTTCCACAGAACGAGAATGCTCGGAGGGGTATGGCCAACGATAAGTACCAGAAGATGCGCGCGGACCTTGAAACTGAAAAGGGTAAAATCGCCATCTTGAAGGAACATATCATCAAAAACAAGAGTCTGTTTTCTTTTTGCGCACTTCCGTCTTACTTTTGTGCCTTCCGTTTTCGAGTACTCACTGTGTACTTTGTTTTCTCCGACTTGCAGAGCATGTCGCCAAGTCCAAGGATATTGTTGAGCAGTCCATGCACATTCAGCAGCTGGACAACGAGAACAAGATCCTTAAGAAGGAGAGGGAAGAAATGCTGAAGATGCACGAAGATTCCATGAAAGCCCTGCAGGACTCCGCCTCCGCGGAGATCAATCGCTTGAAGGAGGAGCTTGCAATCCTAAAGGATCAAAAGCAAGCTGCCGATGAGCAAAACCATCGCCATAGCGAGGCGTTTAAGCTCCTCCAACAAGAGAAGGAATCCTTGGAGGACATCGTCTGGCAGGCTAAGGCCAGCATCTTCAGTAAGTGTTCTCCGCCTTGTAGCTCTTTAGTCTGTATACTTTAGAATTTTACTGAACTCATGCGCTCCTTGTAGGAATTTTTAGCGCCTATGGGTTTAACCCGCTCGTCTCCTTCGGACAAGGAATGCATGATTCTTGCCGGCAACTTCATCAATACCGCCATCACCCAAGCCAAGGAAATTGCCAAGCCCCTCCAAATTTATATCAAGGCCTCCGACTCCATGGTGAAGTACTCGGAGATTCTGCGCCGAGCCCCCGAGCGTGTCGCGAGCTGGAAAGCTTCATGTGCACGGGCTAGCACAAGGATGGCGGTGTCCATGGTGAAGGCGCACTATGAAGGTGCCGACATAGACACGGTGACATCTGGTATCCCTGACGTAGATGATGACGACAAAGAGATCGATCACGAAGCCATCCTGTCATCACTCGCGGATTATGACACCAAGGTTGCCAAGTTGGTGGATGTGGATGTCTTCGTGCCCAGAAACTTTCTTGACAACGCCAAGCCTGAATCCTCCGAGTCTCCTCACAGTGGCGACGTTGAGGGTGAATATCCGGCTGGTGATGATGCGGCCTCCAAGTACCCTGCACCCAAGGAGTGAAAAACACTTTGTAATACTTGTTTCACCTCTGGAGTGTGCATTGAAAAAACTTGGTGATGTAATCTTAAGGCGGAAAACAGTGGTTGGCGTATCCTGCTACTTAAGAATTAATGCCCAGTATGTATATATTTTTTAAGCAAGTGCTGGATTATCCATTACTTTGTTTTTTATGCTTGACTTTTCATGAGTCGGAAGACTCGTTGTCGGAACCATGCACTTAGGTGATGATGCCCAATGGCACCGTCAATAACCTGCGCACAAAATCGCCGACAATAAGTGTCGAAAGTCAATACTCCAGAATCCACATAAAAACAACAAAGAACGTGTAGACCAGAAAACTTAAGATAACGCCCGTAGGCGGAATTTTCACAAGTTCAATCGCAAAGCTTGTGCATAAAGGTTTATATGGTCCAAAAATGAACACTAAAGGAGGTAAAAGACTCAGCAATATGAGTGAACCAAAGAGCTTTATTTCATTGATCATATAAGAGGTACACGATTAGATAAAAAATGCTAAGTGTAGAAAGGACATAGCTGTGCTATGTTCCATGGCCGATCAAGCTCCGGGTAGTCATCATCCGGGTCACGTCGCTTACGCTTATGATCCTTGTTGGGTCTATCCTTGAGCTCACGATTGTCAACAAGGTAGTAAGACCCATTGAGTAGTGCCTTGCTTATGATGAACGGTCCTTCCCATGGCGGGGATAATTTGTGTGAATTCTTCTGCTTAAGTCGGAGTACTAAATCCCCCTCTTTAAACGAGCGATGCCGGACGCGGTGACTATGGTAGCTGCGTAGCTTCTGCTGGTAGGTGGCGGATCTTTGGCATGCCAAAATGCACTCCTCCTCGAGAAGGTCCACATCTAGGCGTCTGGATTCTTCAGCGTCATCTTCTTCATAGGCGGCAACTCTTGGTGCATCGTGGAGGATGTCGGAAGGTAGGATAGCTTTTGCTCCATATACCATGAAGTAAGGGGTGTAGCCGGTGGATCTGTTGGGTGTAGTTCGTAAACTCCACAGCACAGATGGCAATTATTCCGCCTAGGCTCCAGCTGCTCTATGTAGCGGTGCCTCAAGACATGGCTTGCTTCCCTGCAGAATTAATCCATTGGCTCGCTCAACTTGATCATTGGATTGTGGGTGTGCCACAGACGCAAGATCAAGTCGGATGCCTTTGTCCCAGCAGTAGGCCTCCACTTCTCTGAGTGACAAGTTGCTTCCATTGTCGGTGATGATGCTATGTGGAAGACCAAATCTCACCACTAGATCCCGGACAAACCTGAGGGCAGTTGCCCCACCAAGATTTCTAATGGGTTTAGCTTCTATCCATTTGGTGAATTTGTCAACTGCTACAAGCAGATGCGTAAATCCACACGACGCCGTTTGTAACGGTCCCACCATGTCTAGCCCCCAGACTGCAAACGGCCAAGTTATTGGTATTGTTCGCAATTATTCAGCAGGGACATGTGGTTGTCGGGCATAATACTGGCATCCTATGCATGTTTCAACCAGCTTGTCGGCGTCCGCCCTCGCGGTCAGCTAGTAGAATCCTTGCCGGAAGGCTTTCGCGACCAAAGATCGAAGAGCGGCGTGATGCCCGCAATCTCCGAGATGGATTTCGCGTAGGGTTTCCATACCTTCTAGCTGGGAAACACACTTTAGGTATACACCAGTAGTCCTCCTTTTGTAGAATTTCCCATTGATTATGGTATAACCCTTTGCTCGTCGTACTATCTGTCGTCTTTCGACCTCGTCGTCGGGCAAAGTTCCGTGTTCGAGATATTCCATGAACGGTTTTGTCCAAGACGGAGGGGTCTTTGTCACCATGTTGACGAAAGAATCAGCTCTATCCGGGTTGTCGATGTCGGCGCCCTTCACGGATGGTGTGCGTAGATGCTCTAAGAAAACTCCTGGCGGAATTTGCTTGCGCCCTGATCCAAGTTTAGACAATAGATCAGCCGCCTTGTTTTGCTCCCTAGGCACATACTTGACTTCGTAGCCCAAGAAGCTCTTGGCTATCTCGTCCACTTCGTCGCGATATGCCGCCATCATAGGGTTCCGTGCATTCCAGGTGCCAGCCACCTGCTGGGCAACCAAGTCGGAATCTCCACAGCAAACTATGCGCTTGATGCCAATATCCTTGGCTACACGCAGTCCGTGAATGAGTGCTTCATACCCCGCCATGTTGTTTGTAGCCTCGAAGTGGATCTACAGAACGTAGTGTAGCTTGTCTCCTTTTGGTGACTGTAGCAATACACCAGCCCCCGAGCCATTGAGCAGCTTTGATCCGTCAAAGTGCATCACCCAGCATTCTGGTTCTGGCAATGGAGTGGCATCAGGCATCTCCGTCCAATCTGCAATAAAATCCGCCAAGGCTTGTGACTTGATAGCGTCGCGTCTTTTGTAGGTGATCTCGAAGGCGGCAAGTTCAATGCCCCACTTCGCGACCCTTCACAGAAGCGTCATTGTTGTTGATAATGTCAGACAGTGGAGTCTTTCTCACTACTGTGATTGGGTGCTCCTGAAAGTAATGCCTCAGCTTCCATGAAGCAAGGAATACTCCATAAGCTATCTTTTGGTAGTGCGGGTAACGCTGCTTGGACTCCGTCAAGACCTCTCTTACATAGTAAACTGGTCGTTGAACTCCGTGCTCATGGCCTGGTTCCTTCCGCTCTACCACGACGACGATGCTGATAACCCGGTTGGTTGCCGCCATGTAAATTAACAGAGGTTCACCAGGCTCGGGTGCTACAAGCATGGGCGCCGAGGAAAGAATCTCCTTGAGTTGCTTCAATGCTGCATCTGCCTCGTCCGTCCACGTGAATTTGTCCGCCTTCTTCAAAGAACTTATGCGTGGCGAGCCTTTTCCAAGTCGGCTGATGAACCGACTAACTGCTGCAACACAACATGTTAGTCGTTGGATGTCCTTTAGGCATGTCGGACGGTTTATGTTTAAGATGGCCTTGATTTTCTCCGGGTTGACCTCGATTCCGCGCTGGGAAACGATGAAGCCCAACAGTTTGCCGGCTGGAACCCCGAAGATGCACTTCGTAGGGATGAGCATAATGTTGTATTTCTGGAGATTATCAAAGGTTTCTTTTAAGTCGGAGATTAAGTCATTTGACTTTTTAGACATCACCGCGATATCGTCCACATAGGCGTGAACGTTCCGACCAATTTGGTCGTGAAGGCAATGTTGCATTGTCCGCTGGTAGGTAGCACCTGCGTTTTTCAACCCAAAGGGCATCGTGACATAGAAAAACGTGCCGTACGGGGTAGTGAACGAAGTGGCCAATTGGTCCGACTTCCTCCTCTTGATCTGGTGGTATCCTGAGTATGCATCGAGAAAACACAAAAGTTCCAAGCCAGCCGTCGAGTCAATGACTTGGTCAATGCGAGGCAAAGCAAACGGATCTTTGGGACATGCTTTGTTCAAGCCGGTGTAATCAACGCACATTCTTAATTCATTGGTTCCCTTATTGGGGACAAGTACCGGATTGGCCACCCATCGGGCGTGAAGGACTTCTCGGATAAACTCAGCCTTAAGTAACCTAGCTATCTCTTTGCCAATGGCGCGTCTCTTCTCATCTCCGAAGCGTCATAGAGGTTGTTTCACTGGTTTACATTTTGGATCTATGTTTAAGTTGTGCTCAGCAAGTTCCCTAGGTACACCCTTCATGTCGGCAGGTTGCCAGGCAAAGATGTCCCTATTCTCACAGAGGAACTCGATGAGCGCTCTTTCCTATTTGGGATCCAGGTTCGTCCCAATAGCGACGGTCTTGGAGGCATCGCCTACCACAAGTTCCATCGGCTTGGTCTTGGTGGTGGCCTTGAACGCAGGAGCGGAGTCGGAGATCTTCTTCTTCGACGCAGGCATCTCTAAGTCATTGACCTTGCTCTGGATCTCCTTGAATTCTTTGCTGTAGAGGACAGCTTTTGCAACGGCTGCTTCATTGATCTCGCAGTCCCTAGCCTTGGTAAAGCTTCCAGAGACGGTGATGACACCGTTTGGTCCGGGTATCTTGAGCTTGTTGTAGACGAAGCATGGTTTGGCCATGAACGTGTGGAATATGTCGCGGCCAAATATGACGTGGTACACGCTCTTGAAGGGGACCACCTCAAAGGTCATGCGCTCTTGGCGGTAATTATTAACGTCGCCAAAGGCCACCTGAAGCGTGATGCACCCAAGGGACCGAGCCTCCCGACCAGGAACTACGCCATGGAACACGGTGTTGGTCTGCCTTAGGTTTGCCTCCGTCAAGTTCATCTTCTGCAGTGTATCCAGGTACATGATGTTGATGCTGCTTCCACTATCCACCATGCACTTGGTGAACTCCACACCGTCAATCAATGGGTTGATGACCATGGCGTACTGGTTCTCCGTGGGTACAAGGTCCAGGTGGTCGTCTGTCCCAAGTGATTGGAACCTCCGACCAGCGCAGTATTGCGGGCTGGGGAGAGTAGCCATCAGGATCCTTAAAGAGGTCTTCTGTTGTCGGACGGTGGGGGTGCCAAGGAAAGTGTGGTATACTGGGGCCTTCTTTGCGAAGGGGTTCTTGCCCTTGTCGTCGCTCTTGGCGGCGTGCTTGGGGTCAACGTCCTCGTCCATGTCACTTGAATCCTTGGACTCCTCCTCCTTCTTCTTTTCCTTGCCCTTGCCTCGCGGTCTGTTCTTCCGACTTTGCTTATAGCCGGACTCCGGGTCTTCCTTGATGTCGTTGACGAACTTGAAGTGTCGATTGGTATGGGTGGCCTTGCCGTTAGCGTAGAGGTGTATGAGGCACGGCCTATCGCAGTACTCTTTGTAGGTTTGGGGAACGCGGAGCGGCGCCAAGTTGGTTTCACTTCCTCGCTGCTGCCCACGGCCTGCTCCCCTTCCTCGGCCACGTTGTCCGCCTTTGCCTCGTCCTGCAAAAGTCATGGCGACCATGTCGATAGATTGCTTTTCTTCTGGAGCGGTTTTCCGCTTTGTACTGCTGTTCCTCCGAGCTTGAGTTGGGACGGTCGTTGCCGGCAAAGAGCCACGAGTGTCGTCGTCGGCAGCTGCGAACTCACTAGCTAACTGAATCATCTGATTCAAGTCAAGCTGATGATTGTCCTGCAAGTGCTTCGGCTTATGTCGGAGCAACGTGCCTCTTTCCAACCCATCGATGAAGGCGGCCATGGCGGTCTGGGCGTGCACTCCTGCACAGGAATTCTTCATATCCAGCCAGCACGAGAGGTAGGCGCGAGATGTCTCGTCTTTCTCTTGCACGCACCGCTGTAGATCGCCCACCGTGCAGGGACGCTTGTATGTACCCTCAAAGTTCTTGGTGAATGCTTCTTGCATGTCCAGCCAGTTGTAGATAGATTTTTCCGGCAAGTTGTCGATCCATTGACGGGCCGTGCCCGCCAACATTAACGGGAGGTACTTGACGGCGACGTTGGGGTTGCCTCCGGCAATCTCCACCGCGTTGCCGTAGTCCTGCAACCATGTGGCAGGCTTGGCGGTGCCGTCATAGGGCTTGATAGTCATGTCAATCCGGAAGCCTTTGGGGTAAGTTGCGGACCGTATTGCAGGTCCAAAGCAACGTGGTCCCAGGTATGATCCTTCCCGGGCCTCATGAATCTTATCGATCCGCGAACGTACATAGTACGGCTCCGGGTTCTTCTTCTTTTTGTCAACAGGGGATGGGCTGCGCGAACGACGCGGCCCCCTCCGCCATGATGACTGCTTGGCGGCGAAGGAGGCGGAGGTGGCGGTGGGTTAGCCTTCTTGCTGTTACCCTCCTGCGATGCTTCACGCCTATCACGGTTGCTTGTCGGACGCGGAGGGTCATAGCGCGACCTGCTCTTATGTCCTTTGTTGTGCTTTCCGTCATGAAGGGTCTTCTCCACGTTGTCGCGGATGACAATGCCACACTGCTTTGGTGGGGGCATATCCGTGCGATGGTGAGCCTTGTAGTCTTGCTGACGTCGGGGGGATCGGGGCGGTGGCGATGGGCGGAGAGGTTGGGCTCTTTCTCCGTGGTCGGAGGATATGGGGATAGCATCCTTCCTGTTGCACGCATCCCTCCGTCTTTGTTCTGATGAACCCGTGCGCGATCCGACATCTTGAGGAGATCTGTCCCTTGGCGGTTTGTACTGGCTAGATCGGCAGAGCGCTGGGTTAGACTCAAGCCTCTGAGAGGTGGCCTTTTCCTGCTACTTTACCGACTTGGCCACTAGGTCATAGACCTGTTCCACTGCCTCAGGCGATCTATCCTGCTCCAAAAGGGTCTTGGTGACGGCGAGGTTAAGGAGTGGGGTGGGCATCACCTGCTTGCCTTCACTGTCAATGTATGGCTTGGCCTGTGCCGGCTTCGAGGGAGCCCATCCTAGATTGCGCCGTACACCAGGATCGTTGATGACGCGAGCCAGAGCTTTCTTATCCTTCTGCTGTTGCAGCAGAGTCTTGTACTCGGCCTCCATTGCTCTTGGTTTCTCTATGGACTTCTGCGCGTTGACCAGATCTCGATCTAGTTTAGCGCCTTGCTCCGCGATGGCCTGCGCCTCCTCCAGCAGTTGCTGGCGCTTCTCGTCAAGCTGAGTCACGTTCCGGATATGATCAACGGTTAGAGGCTCAACGAGGAGATTGGCGTACATCACTCTATCAGCTGGAGTAACATGGGCTGCTGCTGACGTGGATGCTGGGGGCGGCAAGTTCGCGGTGTCGTTGTTGCTCGGACCGGTGCCTAGTTCGTGCGGCTGCTACACTGGGTTAAGCGGAGGCGGCATGACCTTTGCGCGATCAATGTCGTCAGCAATTAGTGGCCCCTTGCCCTTATCCAGTGTCGTAGGCGGAGCTTGCCCGGGCTGGTCTTCGTCCATCGCTGTCCCAATGGTGACGAACACCCCTCGAGACATGACGGTGTTATTAGCTTGCTCGTCGCGCGAGTACTCCTCTTCCATCTCCTACATGGCGGAGTCTAGCTCTTCTGGACTAAAGTCTATTTCCTCTGAATCTGCACTGAAATCAGCATAAAGCACGTTAATGACAGAGTCGAAGGGTGCCAGGACTTCCTCAATGACGGGCGGTGGAGGTGCAACGGCCTCGATGATGACTGGAAGTGGTGGTGCTGCTGCGACGATGGCGGATAGAGGCGATGGTGGTGGTGGCTGAATCGGGGGGGGCTCCATCAATGAGCGCAAGCGCTGTCTGAGCTGCCGCTTCAGCCTCCGCGTAGTTGTTGACGGTGTTCACCATGCCTTCGAAGGTGAGGCGTCCTGATGCCTGTTGCCATCTTAGAGAGTGTCGTTGAAGCGTGTCATGGTCCAGTCCTTCCACAAAGTGATAGATGGCATCATCATTGGGGTAGTGGGCCACATCGTCTCGTATACGGAGCCACCTGGCCAGGTAATCGCGGGGGTTTTCGCCCTCTCTCTGAATGCAGTGCGCCAGATCAAAGATGGTAACCACGCCGAAGAACTTGGATCTCTGCTGTCCAGACGCACGGACAAAGCCGGCGGATTTGCAATGATCTTCCACCTTTATATCCTGTACAGGGGCGGTTTGGGTGGGTCTTGAATTTTTTCGATCTTTGCCGGCAAACTCCGAGGAGAGATCCGACATCGATCCTTCCGCGAACGTATCCTTCCCGTAGGCGGTCCGTGCGGGTCTTGATGCTCCTTCGACTCCCAGGGAACTAGTGCCCGAGTCGGTTTCGCCAATGAAGAGGTGGATGTCTCCGATAGGAACGATCGAACACCGCGTAGGGTTGGTCTTTGCCGGGATCTAGAACTCGTCAGGGGGGGGGGACAATCAGAATGTTGCCGGAGAAGAGAACGCGACTGATGGCCACAGTTTCGCCGATTCCCGCGAAGATCTTGGTCCTCGCCCGCTGAAGAGCCTGAAGCGCCTCTCGCCCCATGGTGGGCGCCAACTGTCATGGTATTGCCGACGAGTACGCCATGGAGGGGTCCTCATAGTGCGTGTTTAGAGACGTGGGGTAAGGCGGACGGTTGACGGGTATGAGGTAACACAGCTTACCCAGGTTCAGATCCCACAACAGTGGCGGAATCCTACTCCTGCTATAAATCACTATAATGGCAATACGCCGAGTTACAGAGATTAGGTTCGCTATGCGAGGTGACTAGAAAGTATAAGTTATCGTTGCCCTAAAGGCTCCCATAGACCCGATTTATATAGTCGTCAGATCCTAGGGTTACAGGGAAAAGTTCTAGCCGGACAGGTTACAGAGTTCTACACCGTCTATTACTAGTCTTATGTATCTTTCACTCCAAGGCTCCGGGTATGCTGGTGACTCCACCGTAGCCTTCCTTTATCCGTCATGGTCCTCCCTTCTGGATCCACCTAATTGGGTCGCCCAGCAGGCCATAGGCCATGCTACCGACTATGGGCCACCCGGGTTAGTCGGATAAGAGACATGCTATGAGGATACCCATATAGCATATCCCCAACAATATGCTTAATGATTATTGTTGTAGCATGACTTGTTTCAAACAATTGAGATTGCTTAATGTGCCATGAAAGAATCATGCGTTGTTTTAGCATACAAAATCATAATATTGTGGTATTCTCCTTTGATGCTTTATTTAGGTTGACTTGGCACATGCTTACACCATGTGATGACTATGAACCAGTAACCTTAGCCGCTATGATCATTTATTTTTTTACTTGTGATATCACTTTATGTTTGATTAATAATGTTTTGTTGCTCTGCATGATTATGGCATTATTGCTCTCTTAGTTGGATGCTCCCAGTCTTTTGCTAGCCTCCACCTGTACTAAGTATGAGCTCTACTCATGCATCCAACTCCCAAGAAACCAAGTTATTCCAAACGTTCCACTATACACTCCTATGCATGGTGTGTTACACCATTCCAAGTATATTCATGTTTTTATCTATCTTCCAAATTAAATTTTTGTTATGTGAAAATTAGTGATTAAAGCTCTCACGAACTTGAAGGCACATTTTATTTCTTGCACTTAATAAATCTGAACCATTGTGACTATCTTATGATGCTTATATTCTTGCAAATTGTAAGATGGAAGTTAGCAAAACCATGCTTTCATGGGGCATGCTTTCAACATTGCACTTATTTATTCAGTTGATATCATGTTCTTTTGTTTATGGATGTCGTCAATGTGAAATGAGATGGGAGCTTGCAGGTTCATGGAGTTTGTATATGTGTTAGAGAAATGCCTGGGAGGCCAGCCTAAGCCATGCCTAATCAAGGTGGAAACTTGCAACAAAACCATAATGAGCACTCTATGAAGCATCTTCAATAAAAAACTATGCAAATAGCAAATAAAAAGATCGCTGAGATGCCCACTGTTTGTGGCCTTGTCATTTTGATATAGGATAGCTCCTGTGTCATGGGGCAAGGGGTACCCCGTTGTTGGTTCTCTATGATACACATATACTTACAATAACAAGAACTTGCCTGGGACCAAAGTTGAGTAGCATGAGGTCTCGGTACTCATACTCAAGGGTCATGAGACTCTCAATTTGTGATTTGTCAAGCATATAACTCATATTTGCCCTCACTTTAACCTTAATCACTTGAACATGCTTATGATAGGGGCAATGAGAGCTCAAAGCTAATAAGTACCTTATTTTTTGGAAGCTTTATAAAACCATTTAATCCCTACTTCCCTCTGCGAAGGGCCTTTCTTTTTTACTTTTATGTTGAGTCTTCGTCTTCTATCTTTATGCACCAGTTAAGAGAGCATAGTTGTCATTCTGAGTTTAATCTACATTGTCCCAAAACTTGTTGATTGATTCATAATTATGGTTAGTCTTGTTCTTAAATTATTTGTATCTAGTCACCCTTATGAACTTTGAAGGTGTCAGATGCATTTATATTTTGCTATTCCATGAAGGACAAGCTGAATACCACTTTTGCTATGTTTTCTATATGTGAAACAAACAAATGTCTTTCAAAACATTATTCATGATCTTTTGTTTGTGTTTCCTTTCATGTTGCAACATATTTGATATGTCTTATTGTCAGAAATATATCTTTCATGCTTATGTTTAGATTACTTTGATCCCGGCTATCAATGCTTTGCAATACCTTGATCAAGATTGTGATGGTGCATGTCACCTCAAAAATTATTGTTTTTATCACTTACCTACTCGAGGATGAGCAGGACTTAAGCTTGGGGATACTGATATGTTGCAAACGTATCTACAATTTTTGATGTTCCATGCTTGTCTTGCACCAACTATCTTATGTTTTTTTCTACACTTTGTGTCACTTTTATGAATTTTCTGGATCTAAGATATTAACAAGATCCACAGAGCCAGTTTCCTATTTTCTGCTGTTTTTGGTTTCAGAAAAACTAGTAACGAAATATTCTCGGAATTGCATGAAACAAAAGCCAAAGTTCCTATTTTTCCCAACACGACATAGGGTCCAAAGGAGAGGGGGAGACGCACCCCAGGGCGGCCACACCTGGCCCATGCGCGGCCAGGAGGGTGCGCCGCCCTAGGGTACGGCCCCCTAGCGGTCCATCGACCTTGCCTCTCCACCTATATAAACCCCCCAAGAAGAAAACCCTAAGGACCCAATCAGAATTCCATGAAAAAGACCATAGCCACCACCACCGTCGGCCCGAGATTTGGAGGGATCTAAAGCTCTTCCCGGCACCCTGCCGGAGAGGGGAGATCATCTCGGAGGCCTTCTTCATCACCATGCCCACCTCCGGAGTGATGTGTGATTAGTTCATACTTGGACTATGGGTCTATAGGAGTAGCTAGATGGTTGTCTCTCCTATTTTGTGCCACCATGTTTAGATCTTGTGAGCTGCCTATCATGGTCAAGATCATCTTATTGTAATACTACATGTTGTGTTTGCGGGGATCCAATGAATATTGAGTATTATGTAAGATTGATTATTGTTCTATCATGTCTATCTTATTTGTAATCTTGCATGCTCTCTGTTGCTAGTAGTTACTCTAGACAAGTATTTGCTTGTGACTCCAAGAGGGAGTATTTATGCTCGATAGTAGGTTCATGCCTCTAGTAATCTAGGAGAGTGATAGAAACTTCTAAGATTGTAGATGTTCTGTTGCTACTAGGGAGAAAACGTCAATCCTTTGTCCAAGGGAAATTGTATTGTTTGCATTACACACTTTTCTTAATGCAATTATCTGTGGCTTGCAACTTAATACCAAAGGGTTATTCGGATGATATCCCGGAGGTGGATTATTAGTCATAGATGTAGTTGGATTACGGTCTATGTATCATGTTGTAATGCCCAAGTGAATCGCGTAGTGATCATCATGTCATGTACATGCATTGTTATGCATTCTCTATTTGTCAATTGCCTCGCTGTAATTTGTTCACCCAGCATGTTATTTATCTTATGGAGAAACACCTCTAGTGAACTGTGGACCCTCGTCCATTCCTTCCCATTGATATTCCATCTACTGTTTACTATTTACTTTCTGCAATTACTACAAGAAATTATTTTCTTCCACACTATACGTTTAATCCTTTGTTTTTAGCAAAACTAGTGAGCTTGAAAATCTTATTGATAAGTTGGGGAAAAGTATTTTGGTTGTGTTGTGTGCAGGTTCCACGTTGCTAGCAACACCTTTGAAAGTGGTTTCTTTATCCTACTGGTTCGATAACCTTGGTTCAATAAGTGAGGGAAAACTTGCTGCTATGCTCATCATACCTTGCTCTTGGGGTTCCCAACGGGCTCTACATCAATTGAGCCATCATTGAGCCTCAGGCCTGAATCCCTGGGATGCCAGGCATATTTGTTTCTGTGAAAACTTGTTCTGCACTTGTTATGCTCTCAGGGTAAACTCTTTGCTGTAAAACATTGATTCTGTGAGGAAACTTCATTTTCCGTTTATCTATTGGATGATTCTGTTTGCTTCTAGCTGAATTTTCCTTTTGTCTTTATTCTTCTGGGCGTTCCCTTACTTGGTGTTTCCTATGTGTGTGCGTGGGAGCGCGTCCGCTGGGTGTAGTCCTTGAGGTTCGGGCCAGCTGGAGTAGCCAGCCGGGTCAAAGCTCGTTTCCACCTTGATGATTTATGATGGGTGCGTGGGAGTGCGCCCACTAGGTGTAGTCCCCGAGGTTTGGGCCGACTGGCGTAGCCAGCCGGGTCGAAGCTCTTTTCCGCCTTGATGATTTCTGATGGGTGCGCGAGAGCACGCTCACTGGGTGTAGTCCCCGAGGTTCGGGCCGACTGACATAGCCAGTCGGGTCGAAGCTCTTTTTCGCCTTGAAGATTTCCGATGGGTGCGCGGGAGCGCGCCCACTAGGTGTAGTCCCCGAGGTTCGGGCCAGAAGCTCTTTTCTACCTTCTTTCCTGCCAAGATGCGGCTCGTGCAAAACAAAACACAACGTCGCTTGACTTAGTTTTGCAACTGATGTGTGCGTTTTCACTTAAGATTAGTTATGACAATGATGCCATTTTGGACTAGGACGATAACTTATTATGTTTCTCAGCGAGCATTGGCCTTTCAAGCTCTGTCCTTGCCGGCTGCTAGCCGGGTTGCGGTCTGCAGCCGGAGCCAAAGGGGTAGTTAGGTTGGCATACTTCACGATACTTCAGGTTGTTATTACTGGCTTAGTTCGAGCAGGCGTAGCCGGATTATCCTGGTGCCCTGGTCCTCTATTTGGGTTGTTTCTTGTATGGGAAACTTCGGGCTTTTGTTGTTGCCGGGTCGACATCTGGCTTGCGGTCTGAAGTCGGAACCAAAGAGTGGGCCCTAGGTGCCGCGTACAATACTTAACCGTCTGTAGGAATCGAAGGCGTCCGAGCCAGCCGGCAAACTTATTGCAGAGACTGTCAGAGCCGGGTTGATGGCAAAAGTGATGCGTAGACGGACGTGGAGTCCTCGGGGCTATGCCGAGGCTCCCAAGCTTGTTCATTTATTACATGAAAGTAAGATACATACACTTCTTTCTCAAGTGTAAAATGGACGGAGTAGGTTCGCGTTCCATGGGTGCTCAATCTCTTCGTCTGAGTGATCAACCTTGTTTTTTGTCGGCTACTGGGCATCGATGAGGTAGTATGAGTCGTTGTGCAGCGCTCGGCTGATGATGAATGGTCCTTCCCAAGGTGGGGACAATTTGTGCATTCCCTTCATGATTTGCACAAGGCGCAACACCAGGTCACCTTCGCTGAAGGATGTAGGCTGGATCAGGCTGGCGTGCTAGCGATGCAGGTCCTGCTGGTACATAGCTGATCTGGACAAGGCCAGCTCGCACGCTCTTCTAGCAGATCCACACTGTCTTCGCGAGCTTCCTTGGCCTCTTGTTCCATGTAGAGCACCTTGCGGGGTCCATCGAACTAGATATCAGTGGTAAGGACTGCTTGTGCACCATAGACGAGGAAGAATGGCGTGAAGCCGGTTGACCAATTGGGGGTGGTGCGCAAGCTCCATAGCAAGGCTGGCAGTTCCTCTATCCAGCATCCGGGGGACCTGACGAGTGGCTCGATCAACCTTGGTTTGATTCCGGCTAGGACAAAGCCGTTTGAATGCTCACACTGCACGTTTGACTGAGGGTGTGCGACCGAAGCTAGGTCCAGGCAGATGCCCTTCTCTCCACAGAAGCGAGCAAAAACTCCCCTGGCGAAATTTGTGTCTTTGTTCGTGATGATGCTGTGTGGATAGCCAAAGCGTATGATGATGTCTATGAAAAACTTGATCACTTGGCAGGCCTCCGGCAGGAGGTGGAGGTGGTGGTGGGAGACCGCCGGCTTCGGCCATCTTCTTCCTCCAGCTGCACTGGCGTGTTGTGTGGTTTGCGGGCTTTCTGCCGCCGCTGTGGAACTTGCATGCACCATCGAGCATGGACTCCATGGTGTACTTGGGCCATGGTGGCCTGTCATCCGGTCTCTGTCTCCGGCTGCCGCCTGCAACTGGGTCCTCGTGTGTCGCTGCTACTTTCTTGGTGCTGTACCGGCTGGTCATCTTTACTTTTGCCATCACGGTTGTCATGGCCATGCCTCTTGGAGTGATGCTCGCCCGGCTGACGGCACTCCGCCTGCTCATCCGTCACGATCTGGCCTTCGTCGTCCACCAGGATGGGCTTCTTCATGACCACGTCAGCAGTGGCATACTTGTCCGCAATGGCCATGACCTGAGCCATGGTTTGGGGATTCGCCCGGCTGAGCTTGTGCTTTGGCATGGTGCCGTCTCGGCAGCCGTTGGTGAAGAAGTCGATTGCCTGATGTTCGCGCACTCCTTCACACGAGTTGTGCATGCTAGTCCATCGGGTGAGGTAGGCGCGGTCGGATTCGTCCTTACCTTGAATGCAAAGGGCGAGCTCGTGAGGCCAACCCGGTCGCTTGTATGTTCCGGTGAAGTTCGGATGAATGCTTCTTCAAAGTCCATCCAGGCGTTGATGCTGTTGTCGGGGAGGCTGTTGAGCCATGTTCTTGCCGAGTCGACGAGCATGAGGGGAACGTAGTGGATGGCCAGGCAAAGGTTACCATTTGCGATTCCCACGGCAGTGGTGTAGTCTACCAACTAGTCCTTCGGCTTGACGGTACCGTTGCCTTGGGAGCGAAGATCCCTTTAGAAATGGCTCGTTCCGGATGCGGGGGCCGAAACATCTCAGGCCAGACGAACTTTCTTCTTCCAGCATGCGTGACTACACCAGGAGGTCGATGTGTTCGCGTGCGTCAGCCAGCCCGCCAGGGCCGAGACATCCGGTCAGGCGTGACACGGACGGGTCTTTGATTCCGCCAACTCCTTCTTCTGGCACGCATGCCATCTTTCCTTGACCGGCCTCCAGCCAACGCACAGCTAACACTGGTGATGGCGGTGTTGCAGTTGCGATGGCCACGATTTCCGGATCCGCCGAGCGGGCGGCTATTTTGCCTGGTGAAATCTGGCGAAGATGCCTGTTGGTGCTTGCTTCCTCCATGCATTGTCTGGTCCACGCCTTTGCGAGGGACCATGTCCCGGGTGTTACCCCCTTGGCTGGGATTGGGAACCCCCTCAGCTTGTTGCTTGTTGGCGGTGGCAACGAGGAGCTGGACGCGCTTCTGCTGACGACGAAGTTCCTCCCCCTCGAGGTGTTTCAGTTCTGTGGCAGCCGTCGCCTCCGTCGCTCTCATGTTTTTGGCAGGAGTGTTGTAGACGGGCTGGGCCACGCCAGCATGCGAGTCCGCGACACGGCCCAGTTCCGACCAAAGGTCACGCCCTCGATGTTGGATCTTCCTGGCGAAGCCATGGGCGACATTGTACTCGTGCACGGTGTTGTAGACGCGATGGTGGCGACGTAGACGCGATGGTCCCCGAAGTGCATGATGGAGCTGTTGAGGGTGAAGGTGTCTCCAGCGAGGCACACGACATTGTCAACGACACAGTCGAAAGCGCCGAGTGTGAGGATGAGGCTAGAGGCCACACGCTCACCGGCATTGAGAGGAAGTATCGTTAAGAAGATGATCCTAGACGAAGCGCTGTGCCCCACAGTGGGTGCCAACTATCGTGGTGTGGAACACGACAATGCCATCAGGTATGGCTTAATAGGGACACTTAGGTGCAATCGGTGGCTCACGCAACGGTTTGAGCATGGTGAACTGCAAACACAACGACGTACCCAGGTTCGGGGCCCTCTTGGCGAGGTAACACCCCTACTCTTGCAAGATCTACTATATGGGGGGCGAATGCCCAGTACAAGTGCTCCTGGAGCTGTTTCCTTAGCTACTATCGATGGCTCGAGGAAGAAGAAGAGCTAGAGGCAAGCTCTTACTACTATGGTTGTCTACCTAGAACCCTAGCTCTACCCTCCCTTATATACTGGTCGGGGAAGGTAGATTACAATGTGGGCTCTAGGGTTTACTGTTTGGATCTGGGTTTACAGGAAGGCCGTGCGGTGACCCAGCATACCACTGCATGTGTAGTACACTAAATTCGTTGACATGACATTCACAGAACACCGTTCCGTAAATATCACATCCCTTAGAGTGGTACAACAAAAACATTGCGGGTCCATATTACAAAAGTACACACATTATTATTATTACAATACCGGAAGTTCAAGACATCCAAAAGATCCAATTTACAAACCAAAATATAAAGTGTTCAGCGGAAACTTAAGAGTAACAACTCCGACTAGGAAGGGGCTCAACAGCTTATTCTATAGAGTTCATGCTGCTTGGCTCCGTTAGTTACTACTAACTAGACACTTAAGTGGACTCGGTCTCATCGACACCTTAGCGGATCTCGTAGTCCATGCCTTCAACTCCTCCGGATAGATCAGGTTCCTCGTGGAACACGTCTTCTTGGCCTTCAGACTCGGGATCCTCAGAGTCTAAGCAAGGGTTCAAAGGAAAGAATGAGTAACAGCGTTACCCAACAAGTTCATTATATGTAAGGTGGGAAGTTTGATGCTCTAACTACCACCTCGCATTATAAATCCTTGGCACTATGCAGTTTTTGTAAATCTTTCTTCAAAGATTGATTTTATTCCGAAGAACTATGACAATCAGCCTTAACAGATTGACCAGAACTTTCATGGAGTTCCTTTCCTGCCGCGTTCGTAGATCCTTCCCGGAACAGGGAGTAACAAGTTATAGTTCTTACACTCTGCAAAGGTGCGTTACTTTACCCATGAGAGATCAACTCCTTATTGCACAACCGGGCGTACTTTCCCGTCCACAATTCCATGATGTGGGGCCCAGTAGTTGGTCCAAGCCAAACACTGCCCCCTTCGCGACCCTGCATGCCTCCTTGGTGTACACCATGCCCACAGAATGAATTACGGCAATGGTTTGTACAAACTGTTAGATGCCAGAACTATCGTGGGACGATGAGGGTTCCCACCCATATGCTGCATATCCTCTATGAATTACCAATTAATATGCATGCTACGAGTACAACAGCCACGACCTGCACATCCGGCTTCATGCGAGAGGAAGAAGATACAACTGACTTATCTGTCCCATTCCAAATCTCATGGTTAATGCGTAATATACGGCGCTAGAATCACTGATGTCAGGGGTTATTAAGTCCCTATTTGATCATCATTGTTGCAATTAGAAATCTAAGTTCTATTGCTCCATTATATCACCACTTAGGATGATATCTATGATTTCTTTATTTATGAAAATAATATTTTCTTTCTTTTATAGCATATATGATAACATACAATTTGCAAATACTTTGATAAAGACTCTTCAAAGGACATGAGCAAGTGATGAACTTGCCTTGTGATTGCAAGGTAGTGAAGTCTGATGCTTGCACTGGACCTTGAGCTTCTAGTTCTACAAAAACATCATTATTGCCCGGTAAGGACAATATTTAAAGAAGAAAAATGATTATGCAAGTAATGTAATGCATTATTTAATTCTATATGCATTTTCCCTATATAAGGTGTCCTTTTAATAAAGCATTTATAATTTTTTTAATATTTATTGCATATATTGAATTATTTTATTTAATTACCCTTCTTATTTGTCTTTTATTGATTTAATATTTCTTTTAGGAATTATTAATTATACATTAAATTTATTACTAAATATTTATTTAGTATTTTTCAAAAATACTATAATATTAATAAATAATGAAAGTGATTTTTATTTATTTTTATCACCTTTCAATAATTTTGTAAAATTTCATAAGGAATATATAAATTACAAAATTCTTATAAAAATTTAAATGTCCAAAATTTTATATCTTATTTTATTTGGATAGAGTGGATTATTGTGAATCCAAAAATATTTTATTTGTAATTTATGGACTTTTATTTTATTTTCTATAATTTTATTTAGATCAGGGGTATTTTGGTCTTTTCTAATTGATCAAAATAATTATTAAATAACTTGGGCTGGCCCCTTGGGCTTATTGGGCCAGGGTGTCCCAATAGGGTAGGGTCAAATAACTACCCCGAAGGGTTTTGGCCCACCCATCCCACACTGCCTCCTCTCTCTCTCTCTCTCGACCTTATCTCCTCCTCCCCTGACTCGCCCCCGTGGTCGGTGATGCCGCCATCGTTGATTCTCGCCATCGTCGGCCATCCTGGCCGCCGCCATGGTGCGGGTTGGGGTTGTAGACGATGCTCTTTCGTTCTATCTACGTGGATTTGACTTTGGGGCTTCCCTGTGGTCAGTTCCACCCCATTCCCGAACCCTAGGGTTCGGAAAAATTGTTGTCGCTGCCACTGTGATCCCGCCTACGGTGGTGTGCTGGTCTCGTGCGTTGCTGCGGCCGCCGCCGTGACAGGTGCAGGTTGTAGTGCCCCTATGGGTGCTCCATGTGCCGTCGCGGTTCGTCGGCCCCTCTCCTTCCTCTTCGATTCATCAGCGAGGACCTCGGGTAAGTGGTCTCTATGGTGTTTGTCCATGATGCTGCCTTGATTCTTTTTGGTGTGTAGCTAGTGGCTTCTCATGTTGAGTGATTATGTGCTGATTGAGTTCATCTCTGGGTTAGGGTTCATAACCCCTCTATTGATCATATCTATGATGCTTTAGATCTAGTGTTGATCATTTTTGATCATGTGAAATGATTGCTTGTTGTGGTTAAGGATTGATAGTAGCTTTGATGATACTAGTTGCCTATCAGATTTGTCCTAGTGGTAATCCACCATGATCCATGCTAGTTGTTTCAGTCAAATCCTTGATTGGATTATGTTGTTGGTCTGAGAGTTTTCTCTACTGTCAGATTACTCATACTGACAGTAGTTTTCTCTCGGTTTTTGCTTACTGCAATCATAATATGGTTTTGTTTGAGACGATACACTCTGAATCAAATCATTATATGTAATTATTTTCTATGGATGTATAGATTCCTTTTAAATGTTGATTCCTGGCACTTAGCTTCAGGAAAATGATATTTATTTGGTTGTCCCTTTTATGTGTGGATTCTGAACAATGATTGGTTTTAGTTCACATACAACCTGTCCTTGTGATACCAATATGATTTGGCACACAAGTGACTGAGTCTTATTTCTGGGCTTAGTTTGATTATGCTTGTGATTAAAACTGATAAGATGACATGGAAGCTTTTATTATTATTCCTGCCTATGATGTGGGTCTGAGGCCCCTAGGATGTGATTCCTAGTTAGTTGGGTATTAGTTTGTTTGAATCTTATAGATTTAGAGGTGATAATCTCTCTTTGAGAGATGTGCCCTGATCTGGTAAGATCAAATGAAAATAATCTATGTTGCAAAAATAACACTAAACCAAGTGATGCTGGTCTGAGGGTTTAGTGCTTATGGTGGAGTTTGATTTCTTATCCTTTTACCTGAAATCTCTAGGATAAATTCACCCCTCTTGGGTGCTTATTGAGAGATCATTACATAAAGCAACACATGCTTTTGTTGAGATATTCTAATGAAAGCATGTGATGGTTTTATGAGACTCACCACAAGATTTGATATTGGTGTAGTATATTGATGATGATCTTGATCTTGATTTTGGTCTTGATCTTGATCTGCTTTTGCTGGCTCCTGAGATTTCTCTTGAGCTTGCCTGCTCCTCCTAGCTCCTGGGCTTGACCATGCTATCCACCAGTTCAATCCCTCTCCTTATTTCACCATCCTAGTGATGTTTGGGTTGATCTAGGTGGTTGGTTTGGTTGCTGTTCTTGGTTTGGCTGGTGTTCACCCTGGTTGTACTGTGGTGTGATGTAGTGGAGTGATGCACTGAGGTGCATCCCCACGGCTGTGTTGTGGTTTTGTTATGCTGGTTGTGCTTGTGAGGTCGACAGCTCACCCTTTTGCATGCTGTGTGTGTGCAACATGTGTGCCTACTATGCACATGTGGATAGGTTCAGAATTTGTGAACTTACCATTACCAAATTACTTTTACACTGGCTGGTGAATTGGTCCCTTTTGGCTATCATTTGCATTCTGGCTTTGAATTTATGAAAGATGAAGTCTTTCATATTGGTGAAACTTGCCCCTTTATCATTTCTCAGTGATGAGATTGTCAAGTGCATCTCACTGACATATCTGAGAGAAATATATATTAACACAAATCTTGTTTTGTTTCTTATTTACTCTTTGTTTTGTAGGTACAAAGATCAAAATGAAGATTTAGTGTAGTTTAGATATAGGATAGTTAGTAGAGATATACTAATGTACTTTTCTTAATCTTTTGTAATTTTCCTTTTATAATTCTTGTAATCTTTATTTGTTTTTTTGTAATGAAGATTATATATTTATTAATAAAGAATATTTTATTCTTTTCTCTTGTGTGAATTTGTAAAGTTTAGAATAACTTCAGTAAGTTATTCTTTGTAGTTTGTTTCTGAATAAGAAATGTACTTCATATACCAAATTGCTTTTAGATAAGATTTAAGTTATCATACCTTTCTCATATTTAATCTAAGATTCAAATCTTATATCAAAATTATTTAAATTATAAAACACTTCAGTTTTAAAATCCAAACTCATTTCAAAACACCCACAATTCCTTTGAGAACATCTCAAAGTTTATAGCAATCCTCCTTTAAGACTACACCTACTCTCAAAGTAAGAAAGAAACATTGATCACTCAAGGTTTTTATTTGGCTAAAATTTTACCCGGATTTTCACAAATGAATGCATGCAACAATACCTATTCCAAAATCTACCCTTCGTTAGGTCCTAAATACTGGGTTGTTACAGGCCGCCTGTAGGGCCCCAGGCGATGGACCAGGACCCAGACAGCCTTCAGTACATCGATGGACGGCGCTATAGTAGCTCTGCGCCCTCCGTTTAGCGTCTCCCATTTGCTTTATCGGTCGCCCGGGCTTCCTTTGGGGCATCATAACGGTCACCCGGGGCTTCTTTGGCGGTCAGACAACCACTTTGCTTTATCTTCGTCTGGTAGCGCCGGTCAGGGTGGCGCGCCAGCCTGTCTGGTGATGGGAGGTGTCAGAGGCGTACTCCGCATGGAGCGTCTCCCCCTCCGCCCTCTCCATCGAATCCGAGGCTAGCCTATGGGAGAAGCCACCAGGCCGGTTCTTCTGGCTACCCGGTTTGATGGGACATCCAGGAAAGTTTAAGCCCAGCCAGGTGGGACTAGCCAACCGGCTAGAACTCTTCTGGTTGAAGGCCAGGCGACCAATGTCTTCTGGAACTAGCCTATTTAGGCCTAGCTTTCCCCACCTAGGGCTTATCCCCCTAACAGTTTGCATCTGAATTTTGCAATTTTTGCATCCGCTTTTTCCGTATGTGTGTTTTTGTGTGGGGGTGCGGGAGCGCACCCACTGGGTGTAATCCCCGAGGTTCGGGCCGACTAGAGTATCCAGTTGGGTCGAAGCTCCTTTGTGCCTTTCTGCTCTGCCGGTTGTGACCAGCGTCTGACTCAGGTACTTGGTAAAGTTTTGACTCGTGCAAAACACAATACAAATAGTAGTTTCTACATTATATATGAATATGTAGGATGTAGCTTGCAGTTATTTTGAATATTAGGAAAATTTGCCGTTTTGTGCTAGGCTGATAACTTTATCCTTTTCTCAGTGATCATTGGCCGTTTAAGTTTTGTCCTTGCCGGTTGCAAGCCGGAACCAAAGGTTTAGCTAGCAAGCGTACGGTACGATACTTCAGATTTTTGTTACTAGCGTTGGGCGAGCGGGCACAGCCGGAATGTCCAGACGTTTTTGTGTTCCTTGCGATTTTGCGTGTAAGGGTCCTTAGGCTTTTTCTCTTGCCGTACTGGCAGCCGGGTTGTGGTATGCAGCCGAAACCAAAGAGTGGGCCCTTGGAGCCACGTATAGTACTTTGCCGTTTGGAGAATGCAAGCGTCTGGGCCAGCTGCTGAGTCCCCAAGAGAGACTTCCAGAGCCGGAGTGCAAACGATGTAGCAAGAAATGCGAAATGATGACGGAGTCCCCAAGATTGTGTCGAGGCTCCTAAGCTTGTTCATTCATGATACATAAAAGTAAGATACATACACTTCTTGCTCAAGTGTAAAATGGGCGAAGTAGGTTCGCATTCTGGGGGTGCTCAGTTTCTCCATTAGAGCGGTCCATCTTGTTCTTTGTCGGCTGGTGGGCGTCTTTTAGGTAGTATGAGTTGTTTTGCAGCGCCCGACTGATGATGAAAGGTCCTTCCCATGGGGGATATAACTTGTGCATCTACTTGGAGCTTTGCACCAGGTCACCCTCTCGGAATAAGACGGGCCGAATCTGGCTGGCGTGGTAGTGTCGTAGGTTTTGCTTGTAGATGGCGGATCTGGACAAGGCCATCTCACATGCTTCTTCGAGTAGATCAACACTGTCTTTGCGTGCTTCTTTAGCTTCTTGCTCCGTGTACAACAACTTGTAGGGCGCGTCGAACTGGATGTCAGTCGAGAGGACAGCCTCCACGTCATAGTCGAGGAAGAACGGGGAGTATCCAATCGACCGGTTGGGTGTGGTGCGCAGGCTCCATAGCATAGCCGACAACTCTTCTATCCAGCATCCGGGAGACCTCATCAGTGGCTCGATTAACTGTGGCTTGATTCCGTCTAGGACCAGAACGTTTGCTCGCTCACATTGCCCATTTGACTGGGGCTATGCGATGGAGGCAAGGTCCAGACGGATGCCCTTTTATCCATAGAAGCGCGTGAAGGCCCCTTTGGCGAAGTTTGTTCCGTTCTCGGTGATGATGTTGTGGGGGTAGCCAAAGCGTGTGATGATGTACATGAAGAACAGGATCACTGTTTCTCTGTCCAGCTTCTTGAATGGCGTTTCCTCGATCCACTTGCTGAATTTATCAACCGCCACCAACAAATGTGTCATGATGGATCGTGTTGTCTTGAAGGGGACGACCATGTCTAGCCCTCAGACGGCAAACGACCAGGTGATGGGGATCATTTTGAGTGCTAGAACCAAAGTGTGCTTTTGTTGGCTGAAACGTTGACACCCGTTTCATGCCTTGCCATTTGCTCGACATCTTCTAGCGTAGTTGGACAGTAGAAGCCACAACGAAATTCCTTAGCCACTATGGCCCTTGATGATGTGTGGTGGCCACACTCGCCTTGGTGGATTTCCACTAGGAGCTGGATTCCTTTGTTCTAGCTTATGCAGCGCTGGTAAATGCCTCTGATGCTACACTTGTATAGCTCGTTGTTGTTGATAGTGTATGCACTTGCCATGCGCTTGACTTGTCGTGCTGCCACTTCTTCATCGGGGAGCTCACCCTTGGCCAGGTAATCCATGAAGGGATTGGTCCAAGCAGGTCTTTATCAGATGGAGTACACAATTTGCATGATCATCTTGATTTCTTCGTGGATGACCGAATCTGGTTCGTCGGATGGCCTACCGGGTGGAAGATCGGAGCCGACAGTACCCCGGGCTGCTGGACCAGGTTCGGGGGGTCATGGCTTTTGACCCGATAGTCCCTGGTACTGGTTGGACAGTCCCTGAGTCCTTTGCGGTGATCTCCAGGTGGACAGAGCCGGCAGTCCCCGGGTCCGCGTCTAGGACGATGGAGTCAGATTTCAGAGATGGCATGATGCATGGTTTGCGCAAGTTCTAAGAGACTCCAAGAGGGATTGTTTGTCTTGTTGATCTGACTCGAGCGAGTGTGTCAGCAGTCTCGTTGTTGGCTTGAGGGACATGGTGAAACTCGCACACTTCAAAGCAAGCACATAGCTGGTGGACGAAAAAGCGATACATGTCCATATTCGTGTCCTTGGCGTCCGAATTGCCTGAAACTTGCTTCACCACCAGGTCCGAGTTGCCAAAGCAGAGGATCCTTTGGATGCCTATTTCCTTCACCATCTTGAGGCGGTGGATGAGTGCTTCATATTCGGTGACATTGTTTGATGCACGAAAGCGGATCTGCAACACGTACTCCAACCGGTCTCCTTTCGGAGAGGTGATGACGATGTCGGTTCCGACACCTCCACGCATCTCGGAGCCATCAAAATCTAACTTCCAGTGCGTGGAGTCCAAAACCAATGGCACATACTATGTTTCTGCCCAATCGATTAGGAAGTAGGCTAGCGCTTGAGACTTGGTCATAGTTCCTGGCTTGTTTTGGATGTTGTGAGTAGCGAGCTTTATCACCCATTTCGCCACTCGGCCTATGGCGTCCTTGTTGCCGATGATCTTCGTGATTGGCGCTAATTCCACCACCCGGATGGAGTGCTTTTGTAAGTAGTGCTTGAGTTTCTTGGCAGCCATGTACACGCCGTACACCAGCTTCTGGTAGTGAGGTTAGTTCTGCTTCGAGAGTGAGAGTACATCACTCAAGTAGTACACCGGGCGCTAGAGCGGTTGCGCCTTTTCTTCTTCTGGCCTGTCTACCACGAGCACGACACTGACGACCCAGTTGGTGGCCGCAATGTACATTAACATGGGATCCTTTGCAGTCAGGGCCGCTAGTACGAGTAGGGAGGAGAGCATGTGCTTGCGGTCCTGGAAGGCTTCATCCGCTTGGGTCATCCAGATGAACTTGTCGGTTTTCTTCATGAGCTGGTACAGAGGGAGTGATTTCTCGCCCAGCCGGCTGACGAACCGGCTAAGGGAGGCCAGGCATGCGGTGAACTTCTGCATGTCTCTCAAGTTTTTTGACGGCTACATGCGTTCGATTGCGCCTATCTTCTCCGGGTTTGCCTCAATCCCTCGTTCTGAGACGAGAAAACCAAGGAGCTGCCGGCTGGAACACCAAAGACGCACTTCTTAGGGTTCAGCTTCATCTGGAACCGGCGGAGGTTAGCACATATTTATTTCAGGTCCTCGAGGAGTGTGGGCTGCTCTTTTTTCTTCACCACCACGTCGTCAACGTAGGCATGTACGTTTCTACCAATTTGCGTTTTCAAGCATTTCTACATGCAGCGCTGGTCGATTGCTCATGCATTTTTCAATCCAAACAGCATAGTGGTATAGCAGTAAGCCCCATACGAGGTTATGAACGATGTATTTATTTGATCAGTTACATTCATATTGATCTGGTGGTAGCCCGAGTAGGCATCCAGATAAGACAACAGGTCGCAGCCGGCAGTGGAATCGATCACTTGATCTATCCGCGACAGGGAGAATGGATCTGTGGGACAAGCCTTGTTGAGACTGGTGTAGTCCACACATGTGCCATGTCTTGTTCTTCTTCAGCACCAACACTGGGTTCGCCACCATTACAGGTGGTAGACTTCCATGATGAAAATGGCAGCAAGGAGCCGGGTGATTTCTTCATCAATTTTTTCCTTTTCTCCTCTTCAAAGCAACATAGAGACTTATTGACCAGCTTTGCATCTGGCCAGACATGAAGAGAGTGCTCGGTGACTTCCCTCGGACACCTGGCATGTCTTTGGGGCACCATGCAAAGATACACCGATTCTCATGGAGGAAACCGATGAGAACGCTTTCCTATTTCCTTTCATGGCCGTGTCCGACCAAGACGAACTTTCTTGGGTCGGCCTCGTTGAGCAGGATATTCTTTGTGCTTTTGGATGGCTTAAACTGTGCCTCTCTGGCTGGCTTTGGCTCACCAGCCGGTATGTCTCCTGCAAGGCTGCCACATTCTGCATTATGACATTCTTATCTTTTGCGATGATCATGGTCTCGGCTAGCTTGGAGCCATCAATGGCGCATTCCATCGATCGCTTGTAGCTGCTGGCGATAGTGATTACTCCCTTGGGCCCGAGGATCTTCATCTTGAGGTATGCATAGTGTAGCACCGCCATGAACTTGGTGATTGCCAGTATTCCGAGGACGGTGTGGTATGTGCTGGAGAGGTTGACCACCTCAAACCAGATGGGCTCGCAGTGGAAGTTGCCCTCCGTGCCAAATATGACGTCCAAACGGATCTTGCCGATTGGCGAATGCGATGGATCCGGAACAACTCCATGGATGGAGGTGCTAGAGGCCTTAAGCTGAGACTCGTTAATTCCGAGTCGGTCGAGCAAGCTGCGGTATAGGAGGTTGATGCTACTACCTCCATTGACAAGGACGCGTCAAAACCTACAGGAGTGCTTCTTGGAGATGATGATGGGATCTAGGACCATCATGTAGCTGCTAGTGTTAGGTAGCACGTCCGGCTGATCCTCCCTGCTTCATGTGATTTCTTGCTCAGACCAGTGAAGGTATTGAGGGACATAAGGAATGATAGTATTCACCTCTGCCTCGCGGCGCCTATTGCTATACTTTGTTTCCGGCTCTGTGAGGAATATGTGGTAGTTGCCCACTTGGTGAGGGTATTCACCATCATCGTTGTCTCAGCGGTTCTAGCGCTCTCGGTTGTCTGGTGGCCCACCGGCTAGAGCGGGCGGTGGTGGTAATCCATCGGCTTCAGCCATCCTCTACGTCCAGCTGTACTGGTGTGTTGTGTGATTGGTCGGCTTGTTGCCGCTGTTATGAAACTTCACGCCCGTCGAGCATTGGATCAATGGTGTACTTGGGCCATGGGGTCTATCATTTGGCTTCTGCCTGCGACTGCCTCTTGCATCCAGATCCTCATGGACCGCTGTGACTTGCTTGGTGCCATATCGGTTATCCGGCTGGTTGTCCTTCCTCTTGTCGTGACGGTTGTCATGGCCATGCCGCTTGGAATGGTGATATCCACCCGGTTGGCGTCGCTCCATGGAGTTGTCTGAGATGATTTGTCCTTGGTCATCCACCATGATGGGTTTCTTCATCGCCGAGTCGGCGATGGCGTACTTGTCCACAATAGCCATGGCTTGGGCCATAGTTTGGAGATCCTCCCGGCTGAGCTTGTGCTTTAGCATTGTATCGTCTTGGCATGCATTGGTGAAGAAGTCAATCACCTGATGCTCACCTACCCCTTCTCAGGAGTTGTGCATGCTTGTCTATCGAGTGAGATAAGCACGGTCAGACTCATCCTTTCCCTGGATACAGAGGGCGAGCTCGCGAGGCCGGCCTGGCCGCTTGTAGGTTTTGGTTAAGTTGAGAACGAATGCCTCCTCAAAGTCCAGCCAGGCATTGATGCTGTTGTTGGGGAGGATGTTGAGCCATGTTGTCACACCCCCATGATTAAGGCTAGTCAAATCCCAGACCTTCGTCTGAGCATAAGCCTAACCTAATCTTGAAAGCATGCAGAGAAGAATCGGTAACACAACAGTGACCCTACGATACAAAAATTATTACAGCAAGCTCATAACTAAGCGAAGAACCAAAATATTACAGGCAGAGGTCACTGACCACAAACATCAAACAACGGAAGGCAAATTATGCTATTAAGTATAGCAAACTTAACAAATGTCCTAAGAGGCCTGAAGCATAATGATGACGTCCCATTCCATAGATTCCAGGCTTCCGACCGGGAACCCCTAGCTACTCGTAGATGTCGATGCAGTAGAAAACTCATTTTCTATGGTAACACTTACTCTGCTGAAAAAGTATCAACAAAGCAAGGGTGAGTACAAGGTGTACTCCATAGGACTTATGGCTGGTGGAGTTGTTTTGCATAAATCCATCTATGTTTATAAAATAGGAGGGAGAAGAAGCTTGTCTAATCAGATCATTTTAAAAGGGGATAAGAGAGCGACATCTCCAAGTATTGATCATCATCTTTTGATATCCATCAAGTCATCATCATCGAACCTCATCTAGGATCACCCCCTCGTACCCAAGAGGAAGCATCCATAAGCACACGTTGATCTGCCAAGTTTTATGATTAGGTTATAGTTCTCTATGATCTTAGAATCTGGTCACATGGTCATCCATAACCGTGGACACATATTTTCAAAAAGATTTAACCCTGCATGGGTGTACAACTTTACCCACACGCGCCAAGAGACTCTTAGCGTCACTTGACACAATTCCTTGGTGTTCTGATGGAGGGTGATCGACCAAAAAGTTTCCCTTACTTTTTCCTAATCCATGTGTCACCAGAAGGGCTCCCAGCTGTGGTAGTTGGCCATACTCCCAGGCAGTCCTCGACTCTGTGTATCGGGATCCAGTTCAGTGGCGTGCACCCTTCACCCGGCCACGTCATATATGCTTGCACCATTTTCCAAAACCTTTTCCGTGCGGGTTCCGAATAAAACCTCAAACTACGGACTCATGGATCAGACTATGAAAGTTGGTGTCAAGGGGGTCCCCATAAACCCTCGTGTGGTTGTATGCTCATCTTGGTCCATAGGCAAGAACTCGGGTCCTAAGGATGGCAAGTATGGGAATGCAAAAACCACAACCCACGTGGCCTGCCATACAAGCCTTAACATGTTTACCTCACATCACCAGTCATACCACATTCTCCTGTCCAACTAGGTTCATTTGGAGCTCGGATCCATCAACCAGGTGAATCAGCAGAACAACTAAGCATGGATAAGCACAACAGATATAATAGCTTTAGCAACGTTTCACAAGCTAAACCCTAGTTATGCTAGGAGCAGTGGATCATGGATTATAGGTTCAAAGGGAACCTGCAACAGACAGGATTACTCTAGCTATCGATAAAATACTTTAGAATCGTATGCACATGGCAAGAATTGAAATACTTTGAAACCATAGGATTCATATGTATGTGTGGGGCTTCGCTTGCCTTTGCCTATTAATACCCAGAAAGAAGAGCTTCTGACACTTGGTACTTGACTTGGTTACAGTTGGTCAAGTATTAGTCTTTGAGCTTCGACGGTGTTGATCTTGGTCTTCAATCTCAATCTCGATTCCGATATCGTATTCTATGGGAGAAGAACCAAATACCGGAAATAAAGGAAACAATCAACACATGGCATCGATGCAATTCTCAATAAAGAATGATGATATGACAAGTTAAAGTGTATTAAAATTAAAACCCTAAACATTCTTGGTCATTTTAAACGGGGTCCGAGGGGTCCAAACCCTAATTCGGAGAAACCCGGGATTCATATGAGAGGGTTACATTTAGTTCTTATAATTAACTTGCAATTGAAGTTTTTTAACAATGCATGATTATAGCTCTATTGTGTAGATATTATTTTTCTGAACATTTTGATATATTATTCACAATTTTCTGAATTATAGAAAATTAGATATTGAATTTACAAGATTTAAATCATTTTCTGAAATTAATAAACCAAAACTGGATACTTCTTACACACAGGCTACAACTAACCCAAGTGACTGATAGATGGGCCCAAGGCCACATCAGCAGACACAGAAGCGTAGGGGGACCCACGACCTGTTTGACTGGGCTAACTGTGCTTGCTAACGTCATGCTGATGTCAGCGTGACACCAGCATAACCGTGAGCAGCAGGTGATCACCGGGGAGGGCGCAGGAGCTCACGAGCGGGCGAGCGAGTGAGGGCGCTTGATGCGGACGACCGTGGGGAACCATTTGGTGGCGGCGGGGGCCCTGGTTTGGTCGCGGGAATGACGCCAGCGATGGCGGATAGCGGTGGCAGTGACAGGTGAATGGCGCGGCCACGATACAGAGAGGAAGGGAGGCAGTGGAGAGGTCCTTCTGGACCGTGAGCTCACCGAGATCGCGATAGACAGGTCGGGTAGGGCAGGCGAGGTCAAGAGGCGCTAGAATCAGCGTCGGAGAGCAGCGGCCGGCGACAGAACAAGGTGGCGATTGGAGCGATTGGGAGCTCCCTAGCTTGGTCGGGTAGGGGCAAATGAACAAGGAATGTGAGGTGGATCCTATGGTAGCCTCAGCTTGGCGGGGGGGGGAGCTCGGGAAAGATGGTCCCTATCAACACCCGGATTTTTAATCCCGGATGCCTGTTATGCTATACATCGCAATCCCAGGATTACCATTTTTGCGAGACATAACAGATTGGTACCATAGTTCATCACCCATTACAAACCATAATAAAGGTCTTACAAATAAAGGATCTCATGATCCGGTCTTAATACAATCAACGTAGAGGAATAATAATAAGGCTAGTATGGTCGGAGCTCCATCTTCAGGGTCACATGCAATGCTGGCGATGGGAGATGATCCTAGTTGTCATAGACTTCCTACTTTCCATCATCCTGGTAGTCCGCTTCATAGTCTGGCCATTGGAATATCCAGGGACAAAGCCATGAGTACTCTTTAAGTACTCACAAACTATCACTAACAAGTAAGGTAGTTCGAGTAGGAATCCTAAGCTCTAGGTTTATTTGCAAAAATCCAGGTTTATCTCTAACTGAGTTTAGAAGTAAATTAAAACTAGTTTAAAGTTCTACAACACCTAAGTGGGAACTTAGTTTTCATGTTCACAACCCTGTTGTGGTCAAGTCAAAGTCATAGTTCATTTCACAATTGATTTTTAAAACATCTGACGACGGAATAGTATGGCCACTCCAACTGTCCATAACCACGGACGCGGCTATTCGAATAGTTTGACACTCTGTAGAGGTGGTACACTTTCACCACAACATTTGATACATCCGTCAGGAACAATCCTGAATCGTCATACTTAGTATGCGGATAATCAATACTAACCTTTCAATTACACACCCTAGTATAGGCACCTCCCCTATGAGTTTGGCCTCCCAACCATGACCATCTGTCATCTTGGGAACTGCATAGGTGTACAGTCATCACGAGGTAGCCTCATCTCAAACCTCTTCCGCAAGGGAAACCATACTAAGACATATAAACTTCCATTCAAGCCCTACCCAAATTCGGGTATTGTGGTTGTACGTTAAAATTGGAATGGTATCGCATTCGATCCCAACCATCAGTTTTGATAAAGGTCTAAACATTTTCATCATCAAATCATCTTGTGTTCATACACATGTCAAAACATTTCAATAGAATGAATCTTCATCCCAAGGTTTTCATAATCATTTTCACCAAGTATTCCCATCTAAAGTGGTCAACTTTTATGCTTAGCACTAGCCACTAAAGTTGAGGGTATTTACTAATGAGGGGTGCTAATCAAGTGTGAATATCCAAATCTAGTCTCATGCCTCAGTATGACATCTAGTTCTAAATATTTAGGCTTAGTTTTATGATCTTTATGCAATCTATATCGTTTTTCCAAAACTCACAAAGCACTAACTCAAAGTAATAAAGAACTTTGGTAAAGAAATAAAAGAATAGAGCTTCCACATAAAACTGGGAATTGGTATAATCAAGGTTGAATAACCAAAGCATGCCTAATGCATTGCATAGGTTATCTTGTAGGGTTAGGCTTGCAAGTAGGACTTGCATGGTTTAGCTTAGCTTGCATAGGTAACATGCAATTGTTAGCTTGCCTTGATTGGTGCAGTGGTTGAAGTTCTCTTCTTCTTCGTAGTAGTACTCCTCCTCCTCGTAGCCTTGGTCGGTACTAGCGTCTATAAATGAATACGAGGTACACAATCACCAAACAATACTTAACTACCTCTATTTAGCACACAAAGGTTCACACTAGATGATCTATCATCATCACAATCATCGCATGAAATAAAGACCTAGTCTTATTTATTTTATTTTGGGAAAAGTAATTTCTACTCATTGAAAACTACTTAATATTTAATATTCTCCAATTAAAATATGGGATCATGTTGACACATGTCATCACCACATATTCTAATACTTGGAAATGTGATTTAAAGTGGTGGTCATATTTTATTAATTTTAAAATTACTATTTTATATAAATAAGGTGACTAGAAATGCCTATATAGCATTCTTTTAGTAGTAGTCCAAGATCACTGCTTGTAAACCTAAATATTTTTACATATTCAGTTAGATCTTGTCAAATTTTATTTTTGGTAGTTGGAATCAACACAAAAGCATTTATGGTTGATTTTTGAAAAAAAATTGAATGTGGAAAAGTCTCTATCTTGTTATTTTTACTATAGGTGATCTATAATTTCAAATGGTTTGAATCCAATAGGCTTGGATTGATAATTTGAGTACCTTTCAACAAAATTGGAATCATGCAATTTGGTTCAGTGAATCTCTCTGAATTGATTTTTGAATCTACTGACAGAATTGGGGTTTGAATAAAATGGAAAAAGATTATTTGAATCTCTAGCTATGCACAGGAATATTACTGGGCCGGCCGAGCTGCATAGCACACGCGCGACGGGCTGCTGACAGGTGGGTCCAGGCGTCAGCGGCTCTATCTAAACGAAGCGGTATGTTTCAATATGGGCCGTGCGATTAGACTAGGATCTATGGCTGTGGTGCGTCATCTCTGTCGAACAGCTACGATAAGACCGAACCCTAAAGGCGACGGTGGTGGTATGCGGTGGCTTACTGGGGCTCCATCTAGGGTCGGTGATGGGGGCGAACAACGTTGTTGACGATGTTGGTTCAAACGATGGTCGCGGTGGCTCCTGGGTAGCTCTAATCGACGGCCGCTCTCCTCCTCCGTAGCGACGGACTCCAGTGAAATTCCGGCGGGCTGGTGCTCGCCTTGCTCCGGGGAAAGGCGTGGGGTGTTTCTGAGAGAGAGGGGAGTGAGATGGTGTGGAGAATGGGGGATGGGGTGGCCTCTATTTATACACCGCGAGAGGGGCAGTGCGGCATGGTCAGGCTCCTCCGGCGACATCAGTACACCGAGCTACGGGCATGGTGAAGGGCGTAGGACGGTGCAGTGTATCCTGGCGATCGTCACTGGCTTAATGGCTCGGCATGGGGCGGTCAAGAACGGTCGGGAGTGTTCGTTGATCTGAGCAGAAACGGCAGTGTTTGAGACGGCGTACAAGTGCTGCTGGTCGCACGACAGGGAACAGTCGTGTCTAGGACGTAGCTAGGGTCATGGCGAGTGTAGTTAAGCATGGCGAGAGCGAGGTGCGGTGTGTGCACGCGTGTCGGCTGCGGCGCTCTGGCGTGCTCTCTGCATGGTTGCATAGAAATGAGCGTGGTTGTTTTCCAGTGGTCTAGGGCTTGGCTGCGCTCGAGGGTTGGACGGGGGGTGGAGGTGGACGTGTAGGGTTTGCAACATAGAAAACAAAAAATTTCCTACGATGGGAAAAACTATGTACCAAGAGCTATCTACTAGATACAAGCAACGGGCAGATATACATCCGTAGAGAACATACCCTTGAAGACTGACAAAGCTTAACAAGGTTGAACTCGTGGTTGATGTAGACGAACTCTTGCCAATCTCAAGATTGAGAGGAAGTCCTAGCACTGCAAATCAGTGGCGCATCTGTGCTCGCACACAGGTCTGAGGCACCGAGCAACCTCCGCCTCCTCGCTGCAGCGATGCAGTGGAAGCACAACTCTTTATTGCCGAAAAGCCATTGGGAACATGTATCTCGCTAGTCCGAGACCATGGGGGATATACTAGAGGGTGAGAGATATCCTTCACGAGGAGGTGTGAGTGAGAATTGAGGAGGGGGGCTCCTTTTATAGGAGGAGGGGCACCCAAGGGGGTGGCCGCTGGCCATGGGGCTGCCCTCTCCACTCCTTCATTCATGTGGGTGGAAGCTCCACTCACAAAATGCCCCTTCAATTTTCTCCACTCAAAATCCCACTCAAATTCCCATTAAATTTCCACCAAATTTAATGCAAACTCTCATTAAATAAAACTGTATTTATTTATTCATAATTTTGTCAATACTTTAATGGCAAACATTCACATATAACCCCTTGCTAGTATTTCATTTCACATGCAAAAACACTTTCTGCAATTTCACCCGAAACCAGTTTTGGTATCTAGTGAAATAAATTCCTGCGCTTTGTTATTCTTTTCAACATGAAACTATTTGCTCCAAATGGTGTCGATGTCTCTTAAGTCTGTCACCCTACGGTTTGCGAATAATGTGGATATGATCGAGACCCATCTCAGATCAATAATCAGAAGCGGGACCTGGAGATCCATACTGACTCCCACACATTCAATGATGACTTTCTTGTGATTGTGACAACCTATTATGCAACTATCCTAATCCCTTTGTCTCGCGATATATTACATGTACGGGATTCGATCATCGGTATCTCCATACCTAGTTTGATGTCGTTACTGACATGTACTCTTTTCTCGTTCCCGTGATATAACATTCTAGTGATCAAATCACTTGCTTGTAAGCTAATCAATGTGATATCACCGAGAGGGCCCAGAGCATATCTATCTGTCATCGGGATGAACAAATTCCACTCTTGATCCATGGGCTTCAACATAACACGTTAGTAGTACTAAACCCATCTTTATAATCACCCAGTTATGGTGTGACGTTTGATGTTATCAAGATACTCTTCCAGTGTTACTGATTGACATTGTCGTGGGAATGACCACAACAGATGCTGCAATCGGCAACGAGTAGTAGAACATGGGGCAAGGGCGGCGACTGGATCAAGATGAGGCGTGGACTCAAGCGACTGGAAGCTGAAGGCCCAGAAGCGTAGATAGGCCCAGTCAGACTAGGCCGTAGAATCACCGAATCCTTAACTAATTCGGTTGAGATCTGTAAACCCTAGGGAGGTGAGTCTATATAAACCTCCCTAGAGGACGCATAGAGGATAAGTTTCATCAGACACCCTAGCGACTCGCCGCCTAGCCACTGAGCTCGCCCCATTGTACTCTCACCATAATACAATCTAGCAGGAGTAGGTCTTTGTAGGGGTTCGTAGCATGGAAAACAAAAAAATTCTACCGCATGAACACACAATCAAGATCAAATCTATGATCAAGCCAAGATCTATCTACTAGATTGTAGCAACGAGTCGATAGAATACTAACCCTCGAAGATCCAAAGCGGTTAACGAGAGCAGATTCTCGTGGGTGATGTAGTCGTACACTTCTGATCTCAATATCGCGTAGACGATCCTTCCGGCACTGCGTTCCGGCAGCACTTCCGTAGTCGATCACACGTTCGGTACTCGATGAATACCTTCCTCTCCCTTGTTCCAGCAGGAAGCGGAGGTTGTAGCACTCTCCTCGCGATTCCGGCAGCACGACGGCGTGGTACCGGAAGTAGAGGGGAGATCTCGCAGGGCTTCGCCTTAAGCCGAAGCGAGTATGGTGGAGTATGAGAGAGGCCTTGGCGATCTACGGTTTAGAGGCGCCAAGAGGAGAGGTGTAGCCGGCGTCTAGGGTTTGGGGAAACCCTAGTCGGCGACATGGGAGGTGGCCCTAGGCGGCGGCAGCAGCAGGTGGTGGCGCCTGGGCTAGGGTTTGGAGGTGTTGGGTGTGTAGAAGAGGGGGCACCCCTGCCCCTTCTTTATAGGTGGGAGGGAGGCGCGGTTGGGAGGAGGGAGTCCTCCTCCAACTCCTCCTCCTTGTCCGGCGGGTGTAGGGAGTGGGACTTCCTCCCCAAGTAGGTTTCCTACTCTCCCTCCACCAAGCAAAACTGTCATTTGACTTTTTCAAATTGGCGTTTGACTTTTCAAACTAGGATTTGATTTATCCCTTTATTTTTCCCAGCCATGATACCTAGTACATGATGCAACCATTCAAACTTGTTATGACACATTCATGTACCCTTCCCCTCCGGAGTGCCGGACCTTCCGGACCCTTCTAGAACATTCCCGATGAAAACACCGGAATCATTCTCCAACTCCGAAACAGGACTTTCCTTATATGAATCTTATTCTTCGGACCATTCCGGATCTTTTCGTGATATCCCGGATCCCATCCAAGACTCCGATCAACATTCAGTCTCTTACTCATCATTCCATAACTACTCAACAACATCGAATCCTTAAGTGTGTCTCCCTATGGTTCGTGAATTATGCGGACATGATCGAGACACTTCTCCGATCAATAACCAATAGAGGAATCTAGAAATTCATATGGCTCCCACATATTTCTACGATTACTTTGCGATCGAATGAACCACTTACATATGATACCAATTTCCCTTTGTCTCACGATAGTTTACTTATCCGAGGTTTTGATCGTCGGTATCTCTGCATACCTAGTTCAACCTCGTTATTGATAAGTACTCTTTTCTCGTTCTCGTGATATGTGACCCCTTGTGAGCCAGTCACATGCTTGCAAGCTAATTGGATGACATTCCACCGAGAGGGCCTAGAGTATATCTATCCGTCATATGGATGGACAAATCCCACTCTTGATCCATGTGCCTCAACCCATACTTTCCGAATACTCAATGCCACCTTTATAGCCACCCTGTTATGGTGTGGTGTTTGATGTCATCAAAGCATCCTTCTGGTGATGGTGATTAATATGATCCCATGGTCGAAGGAATTAGGTTACTATGTATCAGAAAGCTTATAGCAAATGAATTATATTAAATGACTTGATCTTTATGCTACGCTTAACTATAGGAGTATGTCCATCATATCATTCTCCTAATGATATGACCCTGTTGTTAATAACATCTCTATGTTCATGATCAGGAAACCATGATCATATATTAACCAACAAGCTAGTTTAACAAGAGGCTTTACTAGGGACTCTTTTATGTTTACAAATCACACAAGTATTAATGTTTCCGATTAATACAATTATAGCATGGTATGTAAACATTTATCTTAAGTATGAAGATATGATAATAACTACTTTATTATTGCCTCTTGGGGATATCTCGAACAGTCTCCCACTTGCACTAGAGTTAATAATCTAGTTTCAAACCTTTGTGTATTCAACACCTATGGCTTTCCGGTGTTGCATGTACACGATTGCTAGTGGTCAACTGATCTCCGGATCTGACACTTCCAGGTCCGTGTGTAATTGCATGTCTTTGTGTCTCTACACATCACTCATTATCTAATGAGATGGCTTTGTACAAATTTGGTCCTTTGGTGTGACCTTTAGTTCTTTTGGGTTAAAACATGTTGATAATATTGTCGTACAATATATCTTCATAGCATTATCCCTGCTGTGAACTACACCTAGTTTGATAACAAACTACTTGACACAAATGCCCTCTTTTGCTGCTATAATAGAAGCTATATACTTACCCCTTTTGTTGTAGTATCTGTCACAATATCTTAACTTTGGAACTCATCCAAATTCATTATGGAACTCTCATTCCATCATATTGTGCCACCCTTAGTTTAGATTGAGATAAACTTAATTTGTACTTTGTGACAAAACTAGTATCAATGTAATTCATTTACAATGAACTAACCATCTTTTTGTCACTTCTACAAAATAATACATTCTTAGTTCTTTTACAAGATCATAATAATATCTTTACTATCGTCCAATAATCATCTTATGAATCATTCTGGTATATTCTCATGACATTTAGAGCATAGGACATATCTGGATTTGTACATATCACAACATGATTGATATATATACTCTTTGTGATTTCATACATCAAGTATCAATCTATACTTGAATCTCTGTTTCACTTACCAAGTGTCAATACACTTGAATATATCATCAATATTGAACTCATTCAATCCTTTCTGTGCAACAAGAACCTTTCTTGTAGTTTCTATATTGAACTTATTCAATACATCATCTATGTACTTTCGACATAACCATATTAGCGTCTATTAATGCCAAATATTTGGGTTTTGCCTAAGTCTTTCATCGGGATGAAATTCTTAACATGTATTAATAAAACATACATCATTTCCAATCAACAATATGTCTTCCACATAATGTATTAGAAACATGTGTTAGCACTCCCACTTAATTTCTTGCAAATGCAAGCATCTTCATCGTCTCCGACGAATTTAAACTCCTTTATCAGTTTCATCATAGTGAAGATTCCAACTCCGCAATGCTTACTTCAACCATTGAAGTTTGCACATGCTTTTAGCATCCTTTGAATTAACAAAACCCTTTGGACCTTGTCATGCACACGGTCTAGGTAACCATTCAATTAGAATAACTTGTTTTGTTTATTCAACACATAACAAAATTATATGTCGTGGTTGCTATATTAATCTGTCTAGACTAAATATCGCTTAATGAAAGATCAGATCTTGTCATAGTCAACTCTTTGAACATTGTCGTGAACTCTTTCCCGACATGTCAACTATTTCATAGATGTGCAACATCCATGTCTATTTCTTTATAGATCCAAACACAACTGTAAGGTCTTACACCTTTCTCGAGGGTCCTTCAAGTTCAAAATTTGATTTCTCGTGTATGGAACTATCATGGATTTTATGGCTTCAAGCCATTTTACGGAGTCAGGGCCCATCATCGCTTCTTTGCATGTAGTTCGTTCATTATTCTCAAATAATTATTCAACCCTCAAATCTTGGTATTTGATTGTTTACTCGACCTACTTGGTTCAATAGAAACTTTGACCTCCGTAACCACAACCTTTGAGGCACGTGAGCCATGAGCATTGTTTCTGCCTCCGGAACACTTTTTTTCGCGCAACTTTGCACATATAGCTAAGGTTCTTTTAACCTTATCAAAGTTCTATTGTCCTCCCACTTATCTTTTCACAAAAAATTCCTTCTCAAAGAAACTTGACGTTCTAAGTGACAAACACTTTTGTCTCCAATGTTATGGAGGAATACTTAACAGTTATTCGAAATAACGTACAAAGACAGGTCCATTCGACTTTGGTTGCAAACATCTTTCTTATGCATAGCATACCAATGTTTAAGAAAGGACAACTTGGGTTTTATCCCAAACCATAACTTTATATGATGTCAATTTAACGGATTATGATGGAGCTCTTTTCAGTGGAAAAACGGTAGTCTCTAGAGCTTTTAATCTTTAAATATAATGACAGTTTTATAAATTACACCTTTGATCTTACCATGTCAAACAAGGTTTAATTACATATCTCGAACGCTCCATACTCTTATGGTGTTTCGGAAAATCCAAATCCATGGAACGATTCCTTAAATCTTAGGTATTATGCTAAACTTGTAACTCAAATATATTCCTTTATGATCTTATCATAAACTATTTATATTCTTGTTACAATGATTTTGCACTTCATCTTGAAAGTCTTTGAACTTTTCAAATGTTTCATAATTCATCCTTATTAAGTAAATATTCATATATTCACTCAAATTCGGAGAAAACATATGAAGTTGAAATCCATCGCTCTTGACTACACATAATGGACTTCATACAACAATATGTACAAGTTCCAATAAGCTAGTCATTCGTTCCCTTTTGGCCTATGAACGAAGTTTTAATTATCTCTAGGAAAGTTTCACAAGCATCATTTGATCAAAAATCAAAAAGACTCCAAAATTCCATCCACATGGAGTTTCTTCATGTTTTCTTTCCAATATAATTTAAACGGCGATGTCACTTCCTAAATGATCTTTCAATCAATTTGTCTTTCGACATTTTTAGCACTAGTTTTATGGATGTGATTTCTCCAACGAGATTTGTGAACCATCCATCTTTTATGGATTACGGCAATTAATTGACCAACCCTTTTGTTCTCATAATACCTGATAAAACAAATCTTGAAGGCAAGCTTTGATGTTTAACAAGCAGCACAATAACCCTTTATTTGTTCTTGATGAACATCATCACATATTCTTTTGCTAGTTACTTAGGCCATTGTAGTTCATGAATTGTGTTGTTTCGTATGACGATTCACACCAACAAATTCAGTATCAAATACTTAAGAACTACATTGTTTAACAAGCAAACAATACAACCATAACATGTATATCCTCTATATACCTAAGCTGAACAATTCTGGTCTTTTATTTTGTGCCATATATTTATGAGATTCTCTTTCAGTATTTCTTTTTCTGTTTTAAAGAATCTATCAACATCAATAGTGGAGCCATAGACATGACACATAGTCCAAAGCATGTATAGTTAAATACCAATGTCATTGACTTGCACTTTGAAGTAGATCACCATCATCAAATGTTTGGTGTTCTTTCAAATTCCTTTCTTTAGTAATCTCTTGGTGTAGTAAATATTTTACCTACATCAAATATTCACCCTTATCATGGAATTATCCATGATCAAGCTACTTTTAGCTTATAACGTGAATCATGCAGTATAATGTTGCTCTCCAAAACCTTTTGGTGGATTAGGACAACTAGTGTCTCCAACCTTTTGCAAATTCTCATCAAATATGAGAACATGACCTTTGCCATATTATACTCTATCATGTTGCAACCAAAAATTCGTTTCAGATATCACAATATCTTCCACACATCATGGTTTCTGAAACAACTCTTTCAGATCCTAGATAACCTTGATATTAAGACAATCCTTTGAATATCAAGAATCATGGAGACAAACATGATACTCATACACTAACACTTGGAATTGTCACTCTTGATTTAATACCAATTATTAAACTTCATGGAGTAACCAGAACTTACTGAAAGTTTGCAATAGGACTTTTAAACTTTAGATTAACACTTCAAAACAATACGATACCAATTCGTAAAGTAACTAACCAGAATTCTATAGTTCTATCATCTCTATTATAACTAAGCGCAAGGTGGTAAACGAATGCCAATGACTACAACAATTATGCAAATTCACTTTGATTTAATTTATGATAAATAGTGTTCAACTTTTAATCATATTGCCATTGAACTCCCACTCAAAACAATATCCCTCAGATTGTTTTAGTGATCACACGAACCAAATCCACCACATCAGAACCGATCATCACGAGAGCTGATGTAGCTTCAATGGAGAACAATCAACATGTTCATCATATCTAATATATGACTCATGCTTTACCTTTCGGTGATCCGTGTTCTGATACCATGTCTGTACATGCTAGGCTCGTCAAGATCAAACCTTAGCTTCCGCATGAGCAAATCTGCCTTGCTCACGTTGTATACACTCGCAGATTCTAACACACCCGATCATCACGTGGTGCTTCGAAACAACGAGCTTTAGCAACGGTGCTTACTAAGGATGAACACTTTAAAATTTGAAATTTGTGTGCTTGAGGGATCATCTTATAATGCTACCGTCGCAAACTAAGCAATACAAGATGCATAAAGGATTAACATCACATGCAATTCATAGTATGTGATATGATATGGACTTTCTTCTTGTGCTTCCGATCTCCATCTTCAAGCACGAACATGATCTCGATCATCACCGGTATGGAGTCAAGGTCAATGGCGCCGTTTCATGGTTGTCGTCCACCAGCTTCAACTATTACAACTACTTTGAATAAACATGCAGGTCTTAACGGAATTTAAAGACAACCATATGGCTCCCGCCGGTTGCCCACTTACAATAAGGGACATTGCATACATCATATATAAACACAATCATGGCCATATCACATCACAACACACCCCTTGTAACATACCTAAAATCATGATTTCAAAGTTTGCATATCATTCATGCATGCATATAGAATTGAGATCAATTTCAAACTCATTTCAAAAAAACAAAAGCACTTAGTGCTATGGTTTTATGTGAGCAAACTTAAATCAAATGGCCATCCCCATTTGAAAGTTTGAATGATTTTAAACCTAGCATGTTTGTCTTTCTTATAGAAAGGATTGAATGTGGTTTTGGACCAAGTCTTACAAATTGGGAATAGTTTCAAAAACCCTTTTTCAAACATTTGCAAATCAGATGCAAGCCTCTGATATTTTTTTGTTCTCCAAGAGTGACCAAGCCTTTGCAAAGTAGCCACATGATTCTATGCCTTTATTTGAAACTTTTGCACACTGCAAAAACCCCAGAAAGTTTTGAATTCAAAAAGAGTTTGAATTCATGTCAAAACCATTCCTAAAAAATCAAAATAGAAAAAGAAAAGGAGTAAAACAAAAGAAAAGGGCCAGGCGCCACCAATCTGGCCCAGCATCAGAACAGGCCCAGCTAGCCCACCCGGGCCATTCCTCTCCCTCTCACACGCACGAGCGCACCCACACAGCCGCTGACATCTAGACCCCACCCCCTTTCTGCGTGTTTCATTGACAAGCGGGCCCTCTCCACGTCAGCATCGTCTTCCCCAAATTACCGCGCACGAACTCCGCCGCTGCCCGTTGATGCATTGATTTCGCGAGGTTAATTGCATTGATGCAGCGAGCGTTTCTTGTTGAGCCTCTGGCTATATAATCCCCACACTCTCGCAACCATTTCCCCTCAAACAATTTCTCCTTCATGCCACCAGGCTGCCCACAACACGCGCGACGTCGCCGCTGTTCCGACGACTGCGCTGACGAATTCCGGTGAGCTCCATGTTCCCCTCTGTCTCTAGCTCATGCAATCAAGTTCAGCAAGTCTTTGCGCACCTACTGACGCTCCCCATTTGCCTTCGCTTGATCCGTAGCTCCAGCAACATCGACGACTGGCCGCCACCGTTCTCTGCTCGAACTCCGGCGACCTCTCCCCGTAAGTATCCGCCGCCCCTTACCCTCTGACTAATACGCCTAGAATCCCCATCGTCCTGCGCATCTAACAGTACCCCTATTTTGGCTTAGCGCGACGAGGAACCTCGCCAACGTCAACGACTGACCGTGCCCGACGCGTTCGCAAACTCCGGCGAGGAATTTCCGACGAACCCGTGCGCCCCTTCCCAAGCCATTGCCACCCTGAGCATCAGCAGCCTCCTGCGGATCTGGTAAGCATCTCCTCTCTTTCCCGGGCGACCTAGAACACCAGCACCGCCGCTGACTGACGCGCCACCGCCAGACGCCGCCGCTAGCACCGCTCGAGTTTGGTCGTTTGATCCAGAACCGTCAGATCTGGATCCAACGCGTAGATTTAGATCACTTAGCGAATCATTTTTGGTAGATCTAGGCCGTGTGTTTTAATGAGATCCTACGGCCCATAGAGCTCGATCCGGCCGAACCGGTACGCGCCAATGGAAACACGACGCGTGGCTAGAGTTTAATTCAAAAACAGAATTCAAATCAGATTTAGATCCAATTTTCAAATGGCTATAACTTTTGATTCCCACGTTAGATTTTTACAAACTTTATACCGTTGGAATCAGGGAGTCAAGCCCTTTCTGAATCTGCAATGTGTTTAGTAAAAAGTTTCTGTTAAAATGACTTTTTATGCAGAAACTTGTTTAGGACCTTTTTGAATATAGAAATTGTTTAGTAAATTGTTTTAGTGCTAAATAAGTTTAGTTAGCAAGTTTTTGACTTGGTTATGTTTCTGTATCATGCACTTGCTTGGTGAAGTTTTCAAAAATCATCACTTAGCATTTTCTTGCATACATGCATTCATATTTTTGTTTGTATATGAATTGTGTGTAATTTGTGTTACAAATTTTTGTGTAGATTTTGCTAGTGACTGTGATTGTGAAGAGTGCTACTATCCCCATTACCAAGGCAAGTGGTACTTCATGAATATTTCCATCCCTATATTTTATACAAGCATTAGAATTATTTCTACTAAGTCTTGCATGTTGTTTTTGCCAAATGCTATGTTGGGAAATCCTAAGCAGTTGTAGAATTGTAGAATTACTAGGAAATTTCCTAAGTTAAGTTACTATGCCATGCTTAGCCTAGCTAGTAGCAAACAAGGGTTGGTAAATTACACACATGCTATGATGAAAATATTTCTAAGTCTTTGGACTTAAGTTTTTCTTAATAAAACAACTAAGTCAATGGATCTCCTGGGTGGAATGGGACTTGAATGGTGGGTTATTGGTTGAGTGGTTACACAAGGCCCATGGACATGGTTTACCTTGTGTATCACACTTTTGGAATGCCACCCAGGCACAAAGGTATTTTGGAGGCCAAGTGTTGAGAATCTTTTAGTGTAGCCACTTGGCAATATGGGCTCTGCCTTGATCATATAGGTTGCTGGAACTTAGCCAATTGGACAGTTGGTGGTATTGGGAATGTTAGGTTGGAGCGCGCCCATTTGGTCTAAGGAAAGGCTTCTGAAAGGTCCTATCTTGGGAAACCAAGTCTGGTGGGGAAAGTGCACAACCTCTGCAGATGGAAAATCTAAGTACTTAGCCAAGTCCATGGCAATGGACAACTTGAGCATCAAGACATGGAAGCTATCAAGAATCCCATCACTCCAACTTCTAAGAAAAACTTGTGGGTGAACAAGGGTGAAGGACCTCAATGTCTATTGATGGTTTCTTCGGAAAGTTTTTGACAAAGAAAAACTTAGTGATTTCAACTAATAGGAAAAATCTATTTTGAGCAAAGCAAGCCAAGCTACACTTAGCCAAAATGCATATAGTAATATAGTCCACTTAAAATTTACTAAGGTATCACTTGCCAATACTATTCCAAAAGTATTGACCCACTGTGGCTGTAACTTGTGATGTTGCAGGTTATTCTGATGAGGATTAGGTGTCATGAGTCTACACTCAACATGCTTGCCTGTGGCACATGAAGATGAAGACTTATATTTAATTACTTATTCCAAACTCTTGTATTAGGCCTGTGGCCTTGAGTTGTAAAAGACTATGTTTTATCTCTGGAATGGATGTAATAAATGACCTTTGTATCTGTGTACTTCATCTTAAACTGTGGATGCTAGCAATGATCCAGGGACTAGCATTGCAATCACAGGGATCCTTTTCCTTTACAAAGGAGGGATCTTACAGATGGTATCAGAGCACTGTGTTGCCTGTAGGATTATGACCCTAGGATTGGAAACCACTAAGGAATAATTTTTCAACTACTTCTACACTTGTCTATTATTCTTGTAAGCTTTTCTAATCTTCTCATTCTCATCTCTAATTGTAGATGAACTCCATCGCCGTAAAGAAAGGACCACTCATGACCATGACCTTGGAGTGTGAGACTGAGTTTCCCAAAATTCTCAAGGACCTCATGGTGGCAATGGAAATACATGGTGCAGCTGTGTATAAAGGCTTTCCAGTGATGGATGAAGGTGTTGAGTACTGGTGGGTGCAACTTCACTTGTACAAAAACAAGGAAGACAACCCCAAAGAAAATGGATTCTGCATGTACACCAACACTGTGGTGCACACCACATTCTTTGAGTCAGCAAGAGAAGCAGTTTGGAGGACTATCAAAGAGCTTAGTGCTAGAGTCAAGTGCAGAATGCTCAACCTCCAAAAAGACTTAGAGAAAGAGAAGGAACATACTCAAGAGTTTGAAGCCACCAACCAGACTTTAAGAGGAGATATTATAGACTTAGTGATGGAATCATGTGATTAAGATAGGCTGATTGCCTCTAGGAACATTGTGTTAGCCAACAGATCCAGTGAGATAGGATTGTAAACGTACTTCGTTAGTTGGACCACCACCTATCACCTTATTTTCCAAAATGATACCTTAAATAAGTTTGGACCTTGGTTGATGTAATTGATTCATGTATGCATGATTTGAGTGAGTTTGTGTTCCAAGGATATGTATGAGATGTTTGTCTTGTTCTATCTTAAATTGTGTTGTTCTAACTTTTCTATCTTATAAATAGATGCCTATTACCATCAACACTGTTGAGGAGTTCCAGGTTACCCGCTTTGGTCATCGTATCGTTGAGCTTACCACCTTGCTCAATCTCCCTCTTCCCACCATCATGGCTCATCCACTCACCAAGTTCGAGAGGAAGGACCTCTGGGGCTTCAAGGTGAACCAGCCCGGACGCCAGGAAGAGCCTACTACGGAGGCCATCGTCTTCAAGCTTATGCATGATGATAGGATGATAGGGAGAGAGGCATGGAGGTAGTTATGCAGGACCTGATAGGACGTCTGCTAGGACGACACTCCCGACAGGTTAGAGGCACCCACTTTCACGTCTTCGGAAGACGTGATGAGGATGGAGAGTCCATCGACTACGAGGACAACTCGAGAGACACCGCAGAGCCGATTCGCTTGTACCTCCAGGACTTAGAGTCTCTCATTAGGCACGTGGACATGGACAGGACCAATGTCATGCTCAACAATGACGAGCTCCAGGTGCAGCTTCGCAAGAAGGACAAGCTCTTCGCGCAGCAGGACGAGATAGTCAAGGAAATGGAGGCAAAGTTCGAGACCCAGGACAGGAAGTTCAAGAGCCAAGAGAAGCGTGTCCAGGATAGGAACAAGAAGATACGGGATATGACTGAAGAACTGCAGGCCAAGGACTTCGAGCTAGAGCAGCAGCAGACAGTGATAGGGAGGCTTCGATCCCAGAAGAGAGCTCTCAAGACCAAGATTGAGACCTTGACCACTACTATTGAGGAGAACAAGACCGCGATGGAGAACGCAGTTCTTACCTTTGTCGAGGAGGAGATTGATGCTGATGAGTAGACTTGACTACTCATTTATCTTTTATTATCGTACTTGTTATTTGTGAACTTGTTATTGGACCATCCGACATGTGGATGGCTTGCCACTTGTGTGTTTTGCTTTGTGAACTTGTTATCTTGTTGTTGAACTTTTATCTTTGTGATTGCATGCTTGTGTTTGCTTATGTGATGTAATGTGCATGAAAACATCTATGGGTATCTCATTCTTATCTTTATTTGAACAAACCACAGATGCCTCCCCGTCGCGCAAACCCCAACCCCAACCCCAACAACAACATCACTCCAGAAATGCAGCAAATGATGAATGCTCAAACACATCTCATGCAGATGATGACAACATTCATTCAGAACCAAAACAACAACAACAACAACCCCAATAACAACAACAATAACAACAATAACCCTCCGGGCTTTGATATGCTCACTAGATTTTTGCGATTGAGGCCAGCTAAGTTCTCGGGGACGACTGATCCCATGGTGGCCAATGATTGGCTACGTTCTATAAACAAAGACTTAGTGACCGTGGGTTGCACGGATGCTGAAAAGGTCAGATTTGTAGCACACCTGCTGGAAGGACCAGCCGCCACTTGGTGGGACAATTTCCAGATCACCACTCCCATAGATGAAGTGACATGGGCTATCTTTGAGGATGGCTTTCGCACTGCTCATATCTCATCTGGGGTGATGAGTCTGAAAAATAAAGAGTTCCACAATCTGAGGCAGCGCCACCGCAATGTGGCTGAATATATTGAAGAGTTTAACAATCTGGCGCGTTATGCACCGGATGATGTTGACACCGATGCCAAAAGAAAGGAAAAATTTCTTGAAGGCTTGAATGATGAGCTGAATCTGCAATTGTCTGTGGCCTATGTTCCCACTTATCAGTCGCTCTGTGACAAGGCTGCTATTTTGGAGAACAAAATGAAACAAGTCGAGAGTAGAAAAAGAAAGCACTCGGACAAGCCCAGCTCGGGATCGTCTCACAAACGATCTCACTATGATGACAGTGGAAGCTCAGGATCCCAATTCAACAAGCATGGGAAATTAAACAAGCACCACAACCACAACCGTCTTGACAACAAGCATCATCATAATCATGGCAATGACAGGTACAAGAACCACAAGAGTGGACATAAGAGCCACCACAGTGGTAATGGAAGTGGAAGTCAGCCTGTTAAGAGAGACATTAATCAGGTTCAATGCTTCAAATGCAAGAAGATGGGACACTATGCAAATGAGTGCCCTGAAAAGAAAGTTGAAGGACCTGTCAAGCCCAATCCTTTCCAGAAAGGACAAGTGAACCACATCAGTGTGGAGGAGGTCTATGAGGAGCCTGATGTTGTTGCTGGTAAGTTCAGACTCAATTCAATTCCAGCATTTGTACTCTTTGACACTGGTGCATCTCATTCATTCATATCAAAAGCATTTGTTGATAGAAATGGGTTTCCAACTGAAAACATTGGGTGCCCAATAAAAGTAAGTTCTCCGGGTGGAGATATGATAGTAAGTCTTGGATGCCGGGATCTAGTAATAGAGTTTGGAAAACATAAATTCCCAGTGAGTCTGATAATCCTAGATTCCCAAGGACTGGACGTAATATTGGGAATGGATTGGATGGCTAAGTATGAAGGAGTACTAGATTGTGCTAATCGTACTGTTGCACTCACAACACCGGAAAGAAAACGGATTAAGTTCAAGTCCAACTTTGAATCTAAAGGAAGTAAGCTAAATTCTCTTAAGGGGGTTAGCATGGACAGTGTGCCAATTGTAAGTGAGTACCCGGATGTATTTCCAGAAGAATTGCCAGGAATGCCACCGGATAGAGATGTGGAATTTCTGATAGATTTGGTACCAGGTTCTGGACCAATAGAAAAGAGACCATATAAAATGTCAGTAGATGAACTGAAAGAACTCAAGAAACAATTAGGAGAATAGTTGCAGAAAGGATTTATTCAACCAAGTTCTTCATCTTGGGGAGCCCCTGTTTTGTTCGTGGAGAAGAAAGATAGGAGTCAAAGGTTATGCATAGATTATCGTTCACTCAATGAAGTAACTATCAAGAACAAATATCCTTTGCCAAGAATCAATGACTTGTTTGATCAGCTAGAAGGAGCCTGTGTGTTCTCAAAGATTGATCTCCGGTCAGGCTATTTTCAACTCAAGATAAGAGAGCAAGACATACCTAAAACAACATTCACCACAAGGTATGGATTGTATGAGTATACCGTACTGCCTTTTGGCTTGACAAATGCTCCAACATACTTCATGAATATGATGAAAAAAGTGTTCATGGAATTTCTTGACAAGTTTGTTGTAGTTTTCATCGATGACATCTTAGTCTACTCCAAGAGCAAAGAAGAGCATGAAGGACATTTGCGTTTGATACTTGAGAAGTTGAGAGAGCATAAACTTTATGCCAAATTCAGCAAGTGTGAGTTCTGGTTAGAGGAAGTTGGTTTTCTTGGTCATGTTATGACAAAGGATGGTGTAGCAGTTGATCCTGCTAAGGTTTCAGCTGTGACTGAATGGGAATCTCCCAAGAACATGAAAGAAGTTTGCAGTTTCCTTGGCTTAGCAGGTTACTACAGAAGGTTCATCGAGAATTTCTCAAAGGTTGCTAAGCCAATGACTGAATTATTGAAGAAAGACAAGAAGTTTGCTTGGTCTGAAGGTTGTGAAGTCAGCTTTCAAGAGTTGAAGAAGAGACTTGTAACAACACCAGTTCTATGTTTGCCAGACTTGGAAAAGAATTTCTCAAAGGTTTAGGTGCAGTGCTTATGCAAGATGGTAAAGTTGTGGCTTATGCCTCAAGACAACTAAAAACTCATGAAGTGAACTACCCTACTCATGATTTGGAGTTAGCCTCGGTTGTCCATGCACTCAAAACATGGAGACACTACCTTTTGGGTAAACGTTGTGAAGTGTTCACGGATCATAAAAGTTTGAAGTATATCTTCACCCAGAAGGAAATCAATATGAGACAAAGGAGATGGCTAGAACTCATCAAGGACTATGACTTGAGTTTGCAATACCACCCCGGTAAAGCAAATGTTGTAGCAGATGCTCTAAGTCGTAAGGTTTTTGTGAATGGCCTTACCAAAGGAGAATTGCCAGACGATTTGTGTGCCCAATTCAGAAAACTCAGATTGGAGATTGTGCCTGAAGGACATCTTATGTCTTTGGATGTTCAACCCACTTTGATGGACAAGATTCGAGAAGCTCAAAAGACTGATAAGGAAATTGAAGAGATTAAGGAAAGGATTGGCCAGGGAAAGGCTAAAAAATTTCATGAGGACGAACAGGGTACTTTATGGCATGGGAAACGTATCTGTGTTCCACAAGATCCGGAGTTACGGAAACTGATTCTGCAGGAAGCACACAACTCTCCGTATTCTATTCACCCAGGTAACACCAAAATGTACATGGACTTGAAGGAAAGATTTTGGTGGAATAATCTCAAGAGGGACATCGCCGAACATATTGCTTTGTGTGATGTGTGTAGTAGAGTGAAAGCGGAGTATCAGAAACCAGCAGGTTTGCTTCAACCACTACCTATTCCTGATTGGAAGTGGGACAACATTGGTATGGATTTCATTACCGGACTACCAAGGACCAGATCAGGATATGATTCCATATGGGTAGTAGTAGATCGCCTAACTAAAGTGGCTCATTTCATACCCGTGAAGACAACTTATACAAGTGCCAAGTTAGCCAAAATCTACATGAATAGAATTGTATGTTTACATGGTGTGCCCAAAAGTATTGTATCTGATAGAGGAACTCAATTCACTTCCCATTTTTGGAGACAGCTACATGAGTCATTAGGAACGAGGTTGGAATTCAGTACTGCTTTTCATCCTCAAACCGATCGGCAAACAGAAAGGACTAATCAAATTCTGGAAGACATGTTGAGGGCATGTGCCCTAGACTATGGAGCCAGTTGGGATGAAAGTCTTCCTTACGCAGAATTTTCTTATAACAATAGCTATCAAGCCAGCATTGAGATGGCACCGTTTGAATTTCTCTACGGAAGAAAGTGTACCACCCCATTGCTATGGAATGGAGTGGGAGAAAGAAGTTTATTCGGGCCGGATCTTATCAAAGAAGCCGAAGAGAAGGTCAAATTGGTTAAGGACAGGTTGAAGATAGCACAGTCCCGATAGAAAAGCTACTCAGATACTAAACGTAGAGAAGTCACCTATGAAGTTGGTGATAGAGCTTATCTTAGAGTGTCCCCACTTCGTAGAGTGAAGAGGTTCGGATTCAAAGGAAAGTTGGCACCAAGATATGTTGGGCCATTCAAGATTCTAAGTCGCAAAGGAGAAGTTGCCTATGAAATTGAACTCCCAGAATCCCTGTCAGCTGTCCATAATATATTTCATGTGAGTCATCTTAAGAAATGTCACCCAGAAATGGAAGAAACTTCTTTAAAGGATACTATACCTTGGGAGGTAGTGCAACTAGAAAGTGATCTCACTTATGAAGAGAAACCCATCAAGATTCTTGAGACTGCAGAAAGAGTCACAAGGACAAAGACTATCAAGTTTTGCAAAGTTCAATGGAATCATCATTCTGAAGAGGAAGCAACATGGGAAAGAGAAGATGATCTTCGGAAAGACCACCCTCACCTATTTGCTAGCCAATCCGAATCTCGAGGGCGAGATTCACCTTAAGGGGGTTAGATTTGTAACATCCCTAAAATCATGATTTCAAAGTTTGCATATCATTCATGCATGCATATAGAATTGAGATCAATTTCAAACTCATTTCAGAAAAACAGAAGCACTTAGTGCTATGATTTTATGTGAGCAAACTTAAATCAAATGGCCATCCCCATTTGAAAGTTTGAATGATTTTAAACCTAGCATGTTTGTCTTTCTTATAGAAAGGATTGAATGTGGTTTTGGACCAAGTCTTACAAATTGGGAATAGTTTCAAAAACCTTTTTCAAACTTTTGCAAATCAGATGCAAGCCTCTGATATTTTTTTGTTCTCCAAGAGTGACCAAGCCTTTGCAAAGTAGCCACATGATTCTATGCCTTTATTTGAAACTTTTGCACACTGCAAAAACCCCAGAAAGTTTTGAATTCAAAAAGAGTTTGAATTCATGTCAAAACCATTCCTGAAAAATCAAAATAGAAAAAGAAAAGGAGTAAAACAAAAGAAAAGGGCCAGGCGCCACCAATCTGGCCCAGCATCAGAACAGGCCCATATAGCCCACCCGGGCCATTCCTCTCCCTCTCACACGCGCGAGTGCACCCACACAACCGCTGACAGCCAGACCCCACCCCCTTTCTGCGCGTTTCGCTGACAAGCGGGTCCTCTCCACATCAGCATCGTCTTCCCCAAATTTCCGCGCACGAACTCCGCCGCTGCCCGTTGCTGCACTGATTTCGCGAGGTTAATTGCATTGATGCAGCGAGCGTTTCTTGTCGAGCCTCTGGCTATATAATCCCCACACTCTCGCAACCATTTCCCCTCAAACAATTTCTCCTTCACGCCACCAGGCTGCCCACAACACGCGCGATGCCGCCGCTAATCCGATGACTGCGCCGACGAATTCCGGTGAGCTCCGTGTTCTCCTCTGTCTCTAGCTCATGCTATCAAGTTCAGCAAGTATTTGCGCACCTACTGACGTTCCCCATTTGCCCTCGCATGATCCGTAGCTCCAGCAACGTCGACGATTGGCCGCCACTGTTCTCTGCTCGAACTCCGGCGACCTCTCCCCGTAAGTATTCGCCGCCCCTTACCCTCTGACTAATACGTCTAGAATCCCCATCGTCCTGCGCATCTAACAGTACCCCTATTTTGGCTTAGCGCGACGAGGAACCTCGCCAACGTCAACGACTGACCGTGCCCGACGCGTTCGCAAACTCCGGCGAGGAATTTCCGATGAACCCGTGCGCCCCTTCCCAAGCCATTGCCACCCTGAGCATCAGCAGCCTCCTGCGGTTCTGGTAAGCATCTCCTCTCTTACCCGGGCAACCTAGAACGCCAGCACCGCCGCTGACTGACGCGCCGCCGCCAGCCGCCGCCGCTAGCACCGCTCGAGTTTGGTCGTTTGATCCAGAACCGTCAGATCTGGATCCAACGCGTAGATTTAGATCACTTAGCGAATCATTTTTGGTAGATCTAGGCCGTGTGTTTTAATTAGATCCTACGGCCGGCAGAGCTGGATCCGGCCGAACCGGTACGCGCCAATGGAAACACGACGCGTGGCTAGATTTTAATTCAAAAACAGAATTCAAATCAGATTTAGATCCAATTTTCAAATGGCTATAACTTTTGATTCCTACGTTAGATTTTTACAAACTTTATACCGTTGGAATCAGGGAGTCAAGCCCTTTCTGAATCTGCAATGTGTTTAGTAAAAAGTTTCTGTTAAAATGAATTTTTATGCAGAAACTTGTTTAGGACCTTTTTGAATATAGAAATTGTTTAGTAAATTGTTTTAGTGCTAAATAAGTTTAGTTAGCAAGTTTTTGACTTGGTTATGTTTCTGTATCATGCACTTGCTTGGTGAAGTTTTCAAAAATCATCACTTAGCATTTTCTTGCATACATGCATTCATATTTTTGTTTGTATATGAATTGTGTGTAATTTGTGTTACAATTTTTTGTGTAGATTTTGCTAGTGACTGTGATTATGAAGAGTGCTACTCTCCCCATTACCAAGGAAAGTGGTACTTCATGAATATTTCCATCCCTATATTTTATACAAGCATTAGAATTATTTCTACTAAGTCTTGCATGTTGTTTTTGCCAAATGCTATGTTAAGAAATCCTAAGCAGTTGGACAGTTGGTGGTAGTGGGAATGTTAGGTTGTAGCGCGTCCATTTGGTCTAAGGAAAGGCTTCTGAAAGGTCCTGTCTTGGGAAACCAAGTCTGGTGGGGAAAGTGCACAACCTCTGCAGATGGAAAATCTAAGTACTTAGCCAAGTCCATGGCAATGGACAACTTGAGCATCAAGACATGGAAGCTATCAAGAATCCCATCACTCCAACTTCTAAGAAAAACTTGTGGGTGAACAAGGGTGAAGGACCTCAATGTCTATTGATGATTTCTTGGGAAAGTTTTTGACAAAGAAAAACTTAGTGATTTCAACTAATAGGAAAAATCTATTTTGAGCAAAGCAAGCCAAGCTACACTTAGCCAAAATGCATATAGTAATATAGTCCACTTAAAATTTACTAAGGTATCACTTGCCAATACTATTCCAAAAGTATTGACCCACTGTGGCTGTAACTTGTGCTGTTGCAGGTTATTCTGATGAGGATTAGGTGTCATGAGTCTACACTCAACATGCTTGCCTGTGGCACATGAAGATGAAGACTTATATTTAATTACTTATTCCAAACTCTTGTATTAGGCATGTGGCCTTGAGTTGTAAAAGACTATGTTTTATCTATGGAATGGATGTAATAAATGACCTTTGTATCTGTGTACTTCATCTTAAACTGTGGATGCTAGCAATGATCCAGGGACTAGCATTGCAATCACAGGGATCCTTTTCCTTTACAAAGGTGGGATCTTACACCCCTGCAAAACAAAGTTAGATGCCTCTAATTTTCTTTGCATGTTTTATGTGGTTTGGGGCTTTCAATAAGTGTCGTTCTAACTTACGAACAAGAACCACAACATTGATACTAGTATTGTCAATCACCCGTTGTAAATTGAATCTTCACTATGTTGGGAGAAACAGGCACCTGCAAAGCCACTTATGCAATACAAGTTGCATGTCAAGCGTGGAGCAAGTCTCATGAACGATGTCATGTAAGGTTAGCCCGGGCCGCTTCATCCCACCATCCCACAAGATGCAAAGTACACAAGAAGCAACCAACAACAAAAACATCAACGCCCATAATGACCATTGTGTTCTACTCGTGCAACAGATCTACATATAGACACGGCTCTGATACCACTGTAGGGGTTCGTAGCATGGAAAACAAAAAATTTCTACCGCATGAACACGCAATCAAGATCTAATCTATGATCAAGCCAAGATCTATCTACTAGATTGTAGCAACGAGTCGATAGGATACTAACCCTCAAAGATCCAAAGCGGTTAACGAGAGCAGATTCTCGTGGGTGATGTAGTCGTACACTTCCGATCTCAAGATCGTGTAGACCATTCTTCCGGCGCTATGTTCCGCAGTAACTCGTTTCAGACGTCAAATTTTCGATGAAGACCTTCCTCTCCCTTGTTCCAGCAGGCAGCGGAGGTTGTAGCACTATCCTCGCGATTCCGGCAGCACGACGGCGTGGTACCCGAAGTAGAGGGGAGATCTCGCAGGGCTTCGCCTTAAGCCGGAGCGAGTATGGTGGAGTATGAGAAAGGCCTTGGCGATCTATGTTTTAGAGGCTCCAAGAGGAGAGGTGTAGCCGGCGGCTAGTCTTTGGGGAAAACCTAGTCGGCGACTTGGGAGGAGGCCCTAGGCGGCGGCAGTAGAAGGTGGTGGCGCCTGGGGCTAGGGTTTGGAGGTGTTGGGTGTGTAGAAGAGGGGGCACCCCTGCCCCTTATTTTATAGGTGGGAGGGAGGCGCGGTTGGGAGGAGGGAGTCCTCCTCCAACTCCTCCTCCTTGTCCGGCGGGTGGAGGGAGTGGGACTTCCTCCCCAAGTAGGTTTCCTACTCTCCCTCCACCAAGCAAAACTGCCGTTTGACTTTTTCAAATTGGCGTTTGACTTTTCAAACTAGGATTTGATTTATCCCTTTATTTTGCCCAGCCATGATACCTAGTACATGATGCAACAATTCCAACTTGTTTTGACACATTCATGTACCCTTCCCCTCCGGAGTGCCGGACCTTCCGGACCCTTCTAGAACATTCCCGATGAAAACACCGAAATCATTCTCCAACTCCGAAACAGGACTTTCCTTATATAAATCTTATTCTACGGACCATTCCGGATCTCCTCGTGATATCCCGGATCCCATCCAAGACTCCGAGCAACATTCGGTATCTTACTCATCATTCCATAACTACTCAACAACATCGAATCCTTAAGTGTGTCTCCCTACGGTTCGTGAATCATGCGGACATGATCGAGACACTTCTCCGATCAATAACCAATATAGGAATCTGGAAATTCATATGGCTCCCACATATTTCTACGATTACTTTAGGATCGAATGAACCACTTACATACGATACCAATTTACCTTTGTCTCATGATAGTTTACTTATCCGAGGTTTTGATCGTCGGTATCTCTGCATACCTAGTTCAACCTCGTTACTGATAAGTACTCTTTTCTTGTTCCTCTGATATGTGATCCCTTGTGAGCCAGTCACACGCTTGCAAGCTAATTGGATGACATTCCACTGAGAGGGCCCAGAGTATATCTATCTGTCATATGGATGGACAAATCCCACTCTTGATCCATGTGCCTCGACCCATACTTTCCGAATACTCAATGCCACCTTTATAGCCACCCTGTTACGGTGTGGTGTTTGATGTCATCAAAGCATCCTTCCGGTGATGGTGATTAATATGATCTCATGGTCGAAGGAATTAGGTTACTATGTATCAGAAAGCTTATAGCAAATGAACTATATTAAATGACTTGATCTTTATGCTACGCTTAACTATAGGAGTATGTCCATCATATCATTCTCCTAATGATATGACTCTGTTGTTAATAACATCTCTATGTTCATGATCAGGAAACCATGATCATATATTAACCAACAAGCTAGTTTAACAAGAGGCTTTACTAGGGACTCTTTTATGTTTACAAATCACACAAGTATTAATGTTTCCGATTAATACAATTATAGCATGGTATGTAATCATTTATCATAAGTATGAATATATGATAATAACTACTTTATTATTGCCTCTTGGGCATATCTCCAACAGTCTCCCACTTGCACTAGAGTAAATAATCTAGTTTCAAACCTTTGTGTATTCAACACCTATGGCTTTCCGATGTTGCATGTACACGATTGCTAGTGGTCAACTGATCTCCGGATCTGACACTTCCAGGTCCGTGTGTAATTGCATGTCTTTGTGTCTCTACGCATCACTCATTCTCTAATGAGATGGCTTTGTACAAATTTGGTCCTTTGGTGTGACCTTTAGTTCTTTGGGGTTAAAACATGTTGATAATATTGTCGTACAATATATCTTCATAGCATTATCCCTGCTGTGAACTACACCTAGTTTGATAACAAACTACTTGACACAAATTCCCTCTTTTGCTGCTATAATAGCAGTTATATACTTAGACCTTTTGTTGTAGTATCGGTCACAATATATTAACTTTGGAACTCATCCAAATTCATTATGGAACTCTCATTCCATCATATTGTGCCACCCTTAGTTTAGATTGAGATAAACTTAATTTGTACTTTGTGACAAAACTAGTATCAATGTAATTCATTTACAATGAACTAACCATTTTTTTGTCACTTCTACAAAATAATACATTCTTAGTTCTTTTACAAGATCATAAGAATATCTTTACTATCGTCCAATAATCATCTTATGAATCATTCTGGTATATGCTCATGACATTTAGAGCATAGGACATATCTGGATTTGTACATATCACAACATGATTGATATATATACTCTTTGTGATTTCATACATCAAGTATCAATCTATACTTGAATCTCTGTTTCACTTACCAAGTGTCAATACACTTGAATATATCATCAATATTGAACTCATTCAATCCTTTCTGTGCAACAAGAACCTTTCTTGTAGTTTCTATATTGAACTTATTCAATACATCATCTATGTACTTTCGACATAACCATATTAGCGTCTATTAATGCCAAATATTTGGGTTTTGCCTAAGTCTTTCATCGGGATGAAATTCTTAACATGTATTAATAAAACATACATCATTTCCAATCAACAATATGTCTTCCACATAATGTATTAGAAACATGTCTTAGCGCTCCCACTTAATTTCTTGCAAATGCAAGCATCTTCATCGTCTCCGACGAATTTAAACTCCTTTAACAGTTTCATCATAGAAGATTCCAACTCCGCAATGCTTATGTACGACTCGGCCCACAGCAATGTGGCCGAAACCACCGCAGCCGCGGAAGACACGGCCCTCAATGATGACGTCGATTCGGCGACCCCGGCGTCACTCGCCGGATCCATTGTCGCCGCGTCACCCGCGGGCTCCATCACCCAGGTCTCCAACGTCGGAGACTTCGAGGATCCCTCTATCCTCGGGATCTTCGACTTCGACTCCGGGTCGGAGAACCCCGCCGACCTCCATGACGAAACCGTCCGCCACGCCGCGACCTACATGGCGACTGGCACCGAGCCGCCGGAAGATCCATTCTCCACGCCGATCCCACCAAACGCGATGGCAACGGAGGTCGAGGAACTCCGCCTGAAGCTAGCGGAAGCAGTCCACAAGGAACAAGCCGAGCGCGAAAAATTTCACCTCGAGCAGGTGATAGCGCAGGAGCTGCCGCGCTACCACCAGCTCCGAATCAAGTCGCGCCTGAACCCCACCGTCTAGGGCGCGCCCTGAATTGCGACGACGAGAACGACCCGGCCCGCGCGGCCGAGCATGCGATCTGCGAGAACGCGCCACCAGGAGGAAGCACTCGGCTCCCACCATGGGCAACGGCCAATGGCGCCCCGCCACCACCCAACCACGCACCCCCCAGGGACCAGCCAAGGATCATGGTCTCCTCACGAGAGCGAGACGCGAACGGCCTCCCGCTATTCTCCACCCCAATGGACAACCTCGTCGCGGGCCGAGCAGCAGTCGACAACATCACGGCCACTGGTGAAGGCGCCCTGCAGATCCAATACGCCAAGGCTCTGCACGCCAAAGCGGTCGAGCAACAAAACGCAGGCGTCGATTCGCAGGGTCAGATGTACTCGCGTTCATCGGGTAGCAGAGCGGCCTCAAGCGGCCGCCCCATGGCGGCGAACACCCTCAACTGCCCACCACCCGAACCGCTACACCTCCAACACCGACCCGCGAACGCGGCACTCTCCACCAACAACCCCTGGCCGGCGACCAACTTCGTCGCTGCCAACGGGCAACCCGTCGACGCCCGCACCCACATCATCAACAACCAGAGCTGGCGCACACGCCAGCCCGACGACCTGCGGCATACCCTCACCAACCGCCGCGACAGTGAGCCGAGGGGATCGATGAGCCGGCTTAGGACCCGGTGCTTCAGACCAATGATCAGAGGCGAAATATACCCGGCGAACTTCAAAGCACTGAAGGAAATAGAGAAGTACGACCCTTCGTACGATCCCTCTGTGTGGCTGGATACCTACGTCATGGCGATGGGGATCGCCGGCCACACTGATTTACTAGCTGCCTGCTACCTTCCCCTGATGATGGAGGGGGCGTGCAGGCAGTGGATTAACACTCTTCCCGCGGATAGCATCGACTCGTGGTAAGAGATGCGCGACGCCTTCGTCAGGCACTTCGAGGGTTCATACACCCACGCCACCACCATCGAGGACCTGAAACGGTGCATCCAGGGACCCCGCGAGTCGACCCGTAGCTGGGTCCAACGATGGCAAGATCTACGGTACAACATGGTCGACATCCACCCAGACACCGCGATCCACTGATTCAAGACCTCGTGCCGCTACGAGCCCCTGGTCGCCAAGCTCAAACGAGCATACCACACACTCGACAACATACCGGATCTCCTGGAGATCGCAAAAAGGTACGCGGAGGAGGACCCAAACCAAGAAACCCACGACGAGTCGGGAGGACACCGCCGCACGAGCGGCCACGACAACGGGAGACGACCCGACCTACGCTACAGCAACACTCGCCTCACCGGCAAGCGCCGTAGTGACGGGCGAGTCGACTTTGTCGCCAACGCTGGATATGCGCAGCGCGAGCCCAAGAGCTTCCGCCGCGACGGGGGACAATGCCGCGACGGTGGCAACTACAAAGCGAATCCGAGGATCGACCCCGCAGCCCTTCTTAACCAACCTTTTGTATTTCACAGCAGGGAAGGAAAGCCCACCGCGCACACGACCGCCGACTCCCATTCTCTCAAGGAGATCGAGAAGGCACGACGTGCGTGGGAAGACCCTGACAACAACCCGACAAACGGCGGAAAATTCGGCAGAGTCGTCGGCTCGCTCCACAACTTCACAGGCTTCAACACGAAGCGCGAGAAGAAGGTCATCGCCCGCGCCGTCACCGTCAATGCGGTGACCCAGTTAGATATCCCCCAGTTCCTCAACTGGTCTGAGGAACCAATCACTTGGAGCCACGCGGACCACTCGCCACGGATCGAGTATCCGGGCCGAGTCGCCCTGGTGGTCAACCCCAAGGTGGGAGACTACTGGCTCCCCAAAACATTGATGGACGGTGGCAGCTCCATCAATATCCTATACTTGGACACCTTCAGGCGACTGCAGCTCCCGCAGTCGATGATCGAGACGACCTACACCATGTTCCACGGCATCGTCCCTGGTCGGAAGGCGTACCCGATCGGCAAGGTGACGCTGCTAGTCACCTTCGGCACACCGGCAAACTTCCGCACCGAGCGGATCGTCTTCGAGCTGGTGCCCTTCGACAGCCCCTACCACTGTGTCCTAGGGCGCCAGGCGTTCGCAAAGTTCATGGAAGCACCCCACTACGCGTACAATGCGATGAGGCTACCCGGGCCGTGCGGCGTCATCACCATCCACGGCAACCCCGACATGGCCGCCGAGTGCGAGGCCAAAGGAGCTGAACTCTCCGACGCCGTCATCGCGGCAGAGGCCAACCACACAGACAAGCTCGCAAAGTATGCGAGCGGGGTCAACAACGACGACCACACCATACTCAAGAAGCCCAACTCGGAGGGCGGCAACCCCACCACCTTCGAGGCAACAACGCATACCCGCACCGTCGAGCTGGTCCTAGACGACTCCAGCCAGACGGTGACGATCGGGACGGGCATGGGCCCAACATAGGAAGGCGCGCTCATCGAGCTCCTCCATGAGAACAGGGACATCTTCGCGTGGAAGCCCTCTGACATGCCTGGTGTCCCAAGGGAACTCGCTCAGCACAAACTCAACGCCGACCCCAAAGTGCGACCTGTCAAGCAGTCACTTCAGCCCTTCAATGAAGAGCGCCGCCGAGCCATCGGAGAGGAGGTGCAGCGTCTACTCGCTGCAGGCTTCATCCGGCCAATCAAGTACTCCAAGTGGCTGGCAAACCCAGTCCTGGTCGAGAAGAAAAATGGGACCTGGAGGATGTGTATCGATTACACAAATTTAAACAGCGCCTGCCCGAAGGAGCAATTCGTCCTCCCGCGAATCGACCAAATCATCGATTCCACCACGGGCTCGGAGTCGCTGTGCTTCCTCGACGCCTATTCTGGGTACAACCAGATCAAAATGTCCGTCGAGGACGAAGATAAGATGGTGTTCATCACGCCATTCGGAGCCTTCTGCTACACTTCCATGACCTTCGGCCTCAAGAACACCGGGGCGACCTACCAGCGGTGCATGCAGGAGTGCCTTGCAAGCCAAATTGGCCGCAATATCCACGCCTACATCGAAGACGTGGTGGTGAAGTCCACTCACCAGAACGACCTACTCGCTGACCTGGCGGAAACATTCGCCAACCTGTGGAAGTACAAGATAAAGCTAAACCCAGGCAAATGCACCTTCGGTGTACCAGCTGGACAGCTACTGGGATACGTTGTCTCCAAGTGCGGTATCAAAGCGAACCCCACAAAGATTGACATGATTGCTCGACTCGGCAAACCCGAGTGTCTGCGCGACGTCCAAAAGCTGGCCGGGCGAGTCGCGGCTCTCAGTCGCTTCATCCCCCGGTTGGGCAAAAAGGCGATGCCCCTCTACCGCCTAATGCGCAAAAACCCCACCTTCTAGTGGGACAAGGAGGCAGACGACACGCTCCGCGACCTCAAGAAGGTGCTACTCGCAGCACCTCTACTCGCCGCCCCCGTCGACAAGGAACCCATGTTGGTCTACGTCGCGGCTTCCGAACGCGTCATCAGCGCCGTCATGGTCGTCGAACGACCAGAGGAAGGAAAGGAGCGCCCGGTGCAGCGACCCGTGTACTACATCAGCGAAGTCCTCACCGAGTCGCGCCAGCGCTACCCGCAATACCAGAAATTGGTATACACGGTCTTCAGAGCACAGCGGCGACTGCCGCACTACTTCCATGAGCACCCGATAACGGTCGTCTCCTCGGCACCGTTGCAGGACATCATCCGCAACCGTGAGGCGACTGGGCGAGTCGCCAAGTGGGCCTTCGAGATCGGCGTCCACAACATCAAGTACGAGCCGCGCAAGGTGATCAAGTCACAGCCTCTCACAGACTTCATCGCCGACTGGGAGGAGGCCCAGCAGCTAGAGAAGCGGCCATACCTCCATTACTGGAGATTACACTTCGACGGCTCCAAGAACGCGGACGGCGTAGGAGAAGGGATCGTGCTAACCTCTCCGAAGGGCGACAAGCTCCGCTACGTCCTCTGCCTCGACTTCACCCCCTGCACCAACAACATGGCCGAGTACGAGGTGCTACTCCACGACATGCGAGCTGCCAAGGAGATGAACGTCAACTTCCTGCGCTGCTACGGAGACTCCGACCTCATCCCCGGGCAAGTCGCTGGCACCTGCGACGCCGTCTCCCCTACCATGGTGGCATACCGCCAAGCAGTGGACAAGCTGGGTGGATACTTCGCAGGCTACTCCGTCGAGTGGATTGACAGGCGAAAGAATGAGGAGGCCGACGCACTCTCTCGCATCGGTTCGGCTCGACTCGCACCACCCGCCGGCGTCTTCCTCGACACCATCACCAAACCTTCCGTCTCTCCCCCTAGGAAGATCGACATCGGAATCCCGCTGCAACCAGAAGCAGCCCTGGTCACTCTAATCGCTGAGCCAGACGAATGGACCGCGCCATGCGTCGACTACTTGGAGGGACGCACCCTGCCAATGGATGAAACAGACGCCCGGATGATAGCACGCCGCTGCAAATCCTTCGTCATCATCAACGGCGAGCTCCACAAGCGCAGCGTGACCGGCGTGTTCCAACGCTGTGTTCAGCCCGCTGAAGGACGAAAAATCCTCCAAGACATTCACTCCGGCGACTGCGGCCACCACGCCGGCGCCTGTTCCCTGGTCACAAAGGCTATGCGGCACGGCTTCTACTGGCTCACCGCACACGCAGACGCTGTCGACATTGTCCAGCGGTGCGTCGGATGCCAGAAATACGCCAATCAAACCCACGTGCCAAGCTCGGCTCTCAAGACAATCCCCATCACCTGGCCGTTCGCCGTATGGGGCATGGACATGGTAGGCCCCTTCAAGAAGGCCCCCTCCGGCTTCACGCACCTCCTAGTCGCAGTCGACAAGTTCACAAAATGGGTGGAGGCCAAGCCAGTCCGCAAATGCGATGGGAAGACCGCCACCAAATTCCTACGCGAGCTCATCTATCGCTACGGGTTCCCAAACAGCATCATCACGGACAACGACACCAACTTCGCCAGAGGAGCCATGGCCGAGTTCTGCGAGGAACACCACATTCGACTCGACCTCGGATCAGTCGCCCACCCGGAGTCCAACGGCCAGGCGGAATGCGCCAATTAGAGCATCCTCCATGGCCTGAAGCCACGGCTCCAAGTACCACTCGAGCGCACCGTCGGGTGCTGGGTCGAGGAGCTACCCTCCGTCATCTGGGGCATCCGCACCTCCGTCAACAGGTCGACAGGATTTACACCCTTCTTCATGGTGTACGGCGCCGAGGAAGTCATGCCCACCGACCTCGAGCACGACTCGCTAAGGGTGGTCAACTACACGAAGGCCGCAAACAAACTCGCACGACAAAACGGAGTCGACCAGCTCGACGAGGCATGCGACCTAGCTCGCTCCCGCACCGCCATCTACCAGCAAGGTCTCCGCCGCTACCATAGCCGGCGAGTAAGGACTCGCACTTTCCAAGAAGGCGACCTAGTACTACACCTCATCCAGGACAAGAAGGGCATGCACAAGCTCTCCCCCCTGGGAGGGACCATTCGCCATCGGGCGAGTCCTAGGCAACGACGCCTACTACCTCACCGATGTCCGAGGGGAAACTCGGAAACTCGTCAGCGGCCGTGGAATGTAAACCTCCTACGAAAGTTCTACTCCTAGAACTCCATACATGTACTCTCCACCCGCTATGAAATAAAACAGATCGGTTACTGCAAATTGTGTCTACTCTCCACGTCTTGTGCCACTCGCACTCGTAATAACAGCGTTATGCTATTCACAGAAGTCAACCTCTGGTAAAGCGACCGGCACGGCCAAGTAGTGCGGTACGGGGGCACTGGGAAACCCCAAGCCCCGTAACGTCCACAAAAAACGCCAACCCGGAGCCCCATTGGAGTCGCCTAGCTCGAGTGGATTACCGAGCCAAGATAACTGCCCTCGCTCCTCACAGCGACCAAGGTCCTCCGAATCCTTGGCACAGCGACTCGAACGGCCAAATACCACGCTCGGGGACTGACGTCCAGTCAAATACGAGCGGCTAGGGAAAACGCCAAGATGAGAGGCGTGCCGGGACTCGCCATGCGACTGATCCTTCGGGTCAGGCAGGAGTGACGCGCTTACTATAACGCACTCAGTCCTCACCTACCTTGGAGCTGCGACTAGAACCACCAAGTACCATGCTCGGGGACTCGGCTAACCGACCTCGTTCGCGCACGGGAAAACGGTCAAGTAAAGAGCACCCATGGGAGTCGCCCTGCGACTGGCTCTCCGAGTTCTGGCGAGTCGACCTCAAACCATTAAAAATTTGCAAACACATAACAAACGAGGTAAACCCCATAAAAGGGTGGACGCGCTCGGGGACTCGTTCAATCAAAATCCAAAATCACAAAGCAAATGACAAAAAAACACGAATTTCCTTTATAGCAGCACAAAGTTGTTCCAAAATACAAGGAAAGTTCAATAGCTATTTCGTACTAACGCCCAAGGGCATAACGCTTCTACTCCGCAGGTTTTGACGCCGACTCGCCGCCACCCCTGCGGTTACCGATGAAGGGCACGTATGGGTTCGACGGGTACGTCGTCAACTCGCCCGCCATCTCCGCACGGAACGGCTGCTCGACCTTGAAGTCCTGATGCTTCGGTTTCGGGATTGTTGGGGGCGACAATCGTCTCCTGATAGGGGAGGAGGTCGCCCATCGCCCAAACGCGATCGGAATACACCGCGGCCCGGCTCGTCAGCTTCAGCACTTCGGCAATCTCCACAGAGCCCGTGGACGAGGGGTATCCGCTCGTCACATCGTCAAGGTCGAAGTCCTCCGGGAAATGAGCAAGCCCAAGGCTGAGCGCCGTCGCTGCCTCGCGCCGGAAGGCCGACCGCGTCATGAATTCGACGACTGACGGAGCCTTCTCCAGGTAGCGCCATATCTCGACGAGGTCGCTGGGGATCACCTCCGTGGGCGATATCTCCTGAAGATATGCTCGAATGCAAGTCACGGAAAACGCGGCCGAGTCGACCAGGGTGGTCACACACTACCGCGCGTCGCATGACTGCGCCTCCTCCGAGCTATCAGTAATCCGGCCTGTGGAACAGAAGCAGGCAGTAAGCACACCAATGATTTCACAACACAATTGTTACAGGCAGAAGGAAGAGGAAGAAAGGGTTACCAATTAGGGGATAGCAGAGGCCCGTGATGAAGCTTTGAAGAGAGGAGAAGTCGTTCTGCAGCCCAGCAACGAGTGCGTAGGACACTTTCCGCTCTTCAGCGGCAGCCATAACAGCCGCTTTTGCACGCCCCTCCGCTGCACTCGCTTCCGCCCTCGCTTACTTGAGCTCACGCTCTAGGTCAGCGACCCGCTTTTCGGCCATGCTCAAAGCAGATTGAGCCGCTGTCAACTCACCCACCGGGACAAGGCCCCGGCGGACCTGCTCCGCCTCGGCTGCACTTGCTTGAAGCTCCTTGTTCGTTTCCTGGACGACAACGAGTTCCTTCTCCAAGCAACACTTTGCAGAAAGCCGATCAGCCGATTCGCACTGCAGGCCCTGCGCATAAACTACAACCTCAACAACAACCAAACTCCTAAGTGCCCACTCGCTGAAATTCAGCGACTAGGCACTCGGGGACTGGACATTGAATATCCTAAGTGCCCACCCGCTGCAATTCAGCGAATAGGCACTCGGGGACTGGACATTGAAAATCCAAAGTGCCCACCCGCTGAAATTCAGCGACTAGGCACTCGGGGACCGGATGACATAAAAACATCAAGAATTCGACCACTGAAATTCAGTGGCCCGATCCTCGGGGACTGGACATACCTGGATGGTAGCGCCTAGCATGCCGTGAAGCTCCAGCGCGTCCACGGATGCAAGAACGACCGGAGTGTGGCCGCGACGCTGTTCGACCTCCACCTCAGCGACCCCATGCATCTGACTAGTTGGCACCGAGTCACTCGCTGCAGCCGCCTTCGCCATGAAGCGAGGGAAGGTCGTTGCAGATGCCGCGGCGCCACTTGGAGCTGGCTCGGCCACGTTGGGTGAGGCAACAGCCTCCTTGGTATTCGAGGCCACTTCCGTCGTAGTCGGAGGTTCGCTCGGAGTAACCAATGGGTCATTAGAGACCGTGACAACGTCGTCGCCTTTCGCCCTCTTGACATCTTTGGCGGGAGCACCGACTTCGTCGGTCTTCCTCTTCCGCGGGGAGTCCACCTCTGTGATGACTGGCGGAACCTTGGCCATGGAAGGATGGCCAATATTTTTAACACCAGTCCTATGAAACAACGATATGAATAAGACTGTCCGACTACAATGAAAAACGGGCAGATGAACAACACTCACTTGGCGACTGGTATGAACCGCGGTCCAGTGCGGATGCTAGCCGACTTTTCCAACTCGGGACCCAACCTCTGAGTGAGGCCCGTCTCGAACGCATCGTGTGCCCAAGACACTAACAGCCTCTTTGAAGAGGAAGCCGCGACAGGAGCCTCCGCGATAATTGCCACGAGAGCCTCCCTTGGAGGCGAGGCCGCTGCGGCTGGAGCATCGCCCAAGCCAGCGATTAGGGCGAATGGAGGCGGTAATGACGCTAGCGGCGCCTCGTCCATGGGGGTGGTAGCGTCCGGCGCCACGGCCGCAGGCACCACCGCGTCCTTAGTCGAGCTGGTGGCATCGGAGCTAGTCGCAGATCGGGGCGGAGATGTCCGCTTTGCCGGCTTCGCCTTCTTCTTCGGCGGAGCCGCCGTCTTCTTCTTCTTCGACAGCGTGGCCTCATGATGTGAGGTGTGCTCGGGAAGCTCGTCGTCATCGTCTTCGTGAGGCTCGATGTTTTTACTCGCTTTGAGTTCGCGCTGGTGTTTCCCGCGGGTTTTGCGAACTGTGGGGGCAGGGACTTCCACGGGTTCGTCTTGGTCGTCGTTGTCATCATCACCCTCATCGCTCTTGGCATCGCCTTTGATGGGTGACGACTTTCTCCCGTCTTGGACGGACGAGCTCGAGTTCTCGTCGTCTACGGGTGGAAGCCACCCTTCTACCACTTGGAACAACTGCAATAAAATAAAACAACATTAGCACAACCGCGAATGCATTATCTGCGACTGCGAGTGGTGACGAAATGACGACTTACCATTGGAGCTGGGCGCCTTGCAGTGTAGGGGGCTTCCCCGGCATTCGTGTCAAGATACACCGCCTGAGTAATCTTCTTCTGGGCCAGGGTGTAGTATTCGAGATGCCATTCGGCATAGGAGGACTTCGTCGGGTCGTCCTTGACCGTATACTCATACATGTAATGGTCGCGGCGAGCCAAGGTCACGAGCCGCCGCCCGAACCAGCAGTTGTAGAGGTTGATGTTCTGGAGGCCCTTCTTCTTCAGGCCGCGGATGGTCTGCAGCATTTCATCGACAACCATCCGTTGATCCAGCGGGAGCTTGACGACCTGGAGTCGACACGGTTCGGGCCGGTCGGCGGAGTACCTTGGAAGCACCACTTCGCCGTCTGGAGTCGACTCGGTGATGTAGAACCAGGACTTCTTCCATTCGTTCGCAACCTTGGCGGGCAACATCAGGTCGAAGAACGACGCCTACGACTTCAGCTGGAATGTCAGGCCGCCCGCGGCTAGCATCGGGCCACCTGACTCTTCGCGGCTGATTCTCCCATGGAACAGATCTTGCCACAGGGGGAAGTAGGTCCTGCAGCCCAGATAGCACTCGCAGAACGCCACGAAGATGGCGAGCTGCTCGATACTATGTGGACCCAGATCCGATGGCTGGATCCCGTAGTAGGCGCAAAAACGCCGGAAGGAGAGGGAGGTAGGAAAGCCCAGCCCCCGCTCCAGGTGGCTGGTGAAGTAGATGAATTCTCCCTCGCACGGGTTCGGAGTCACTTCTCCGGCCGCGGGGATGCGCCATCTGCCGGCGCGGAGGATCCCGGCCTCCTCGAAGGACGCCAGTAGAGCCTTAGTACACTTGGATCTGCCCCATGGTTCGGTGGAGGGGGCCATCGGTTGGAAGTTCGTGGAGGTCGGGGCTCTCTGGATTGTTTAGATCGTTATGCGGAGTGGGAAACGGAGTCGAGCGAGATCGGAGGAAGAACGAAGGAGTGTTTTCTCGTTCGCCTTTCATTCTCCTTATATAGCGGTTGCTACCCGTCAATTTCGGGAGCCGTTACTACGCGGTAATTATACTGAAGTTACCGTTGGATTACCCCAACGGCTAGTTTGACCCCAATTGACGGTCCAACTTCATCCATTCGACTCGTCGCTCCACACGACTCGACGATTCGCCGACCCGATCACTATAACAGTGACTGAGTATTCGCCGACCCGTTTTCCGAGCTGCGACCCAATTGGTCGCCGTTATTGCGACTAAAATGACTACTTCTTCCTTTATTTAGGAGCGCCGCCGATTCGACTAGACATCCGCATTGGACCGGCATACTCCGACCGCCAGCGAACGCCTGCGACAAATCAACGACGGCCTCAGGGACTACTGATGGGGATATGCCTACAGGGGTATACCCAGCAGGACGTTTCCTACTCGCCCAAGCGCCAATGAGTGGGCCGGCAGGACGGCGACTGAATCAAGATGAGGCGTGGACTCAAGCGACTGTAAGCTGAAGGCCCAGAAGCGTAGATAGGCCCAGTCGGACTAGACCGTAGAATCACCGAATCCTTAACTAATTCGGTTGAGATCTGTAAACCTAGGGAGGTGAGTCTATATAAACCTCCCTAGAGGACGCATAGAGGATACATTCCATTAGACACCCTAGCGACTCGCCGCCTAGCCGCCGAGTTCACCCCATTGTACTCTCACCATAATACAATCTAGCAGGAGTAGGTCTTTACCCTCCGGGGGGCCAAACCTGGGTAAACCCTTGTGTCTCAGCCCTCATCTCGCACCGCATATGGCTGGCCGCCCTTGCCCCATGTTCTACTACTCGATGCCGATTGCAGCATCTGCCTTGGTCATTCCCACGACAGACATGATCTCATGGTCTAAGGATTAGGATCACTTCGTATGATGTTATAGCAATATAAACTCAATGACTTTGATTGTAATGCTATACTTCGGATAAATGTTCATCACACTATTCCAATAATGTTGTGACCTCATTATTAACAGCATCCATTGTCCATGATCAGGCAAACTTGATCATCTAGTTAATCAACAAGCTAGTTTATATGAGAGGCATAACTAAGAACTTTATATTTGTTTATTAAACACACATGTATTAACGTTTCCGTATTAATACAATTATAGCATGCAAAATAAACATCTATCATATACTTGGAATATACATAATAACCACTTTATTATTGCCTCTCAGTGCATATTCCCTTCAGTCTCCCACTTGCACTAGAGACAATAATCTAGTTACATAGTGATAAATCTAACACCCATGGAGTTCTGGTGTTGATCATGTTTTTCTCTAGGGAGAGTTTTAGTCAACAGATCTTCTACATTGAGATCCGTGTGTACTTTACAAATCTTTATATCTCCATCCTTGACATGCTCGCGGATGGAGTGAAACCGGCACTTAATATGCTTGGAATTCTTGTGAGACCTTGGTTCTTTGGCATTGGCTATGGCACAATTGTTATCACAATAGATCACCATTGGGTCCAACGCGCTTGCAACCACACCTAGTTCTGTTATGAACTCCTTCATCCAAACTGCTTCCTGAGCCTCTTCCGAAGCAGCAACATATTCGGCCTCCATTGTTGATCCCGCCACCATGGGTTGTTTGGAACTCCTCCAACTAACCGCTCCACCATTCATGGGAAATATGTATCCAGATTGAGACTTAGATTCATCTGGATTGGTGTCAAATCTAGCATCGACATAACACTTAGAGACGAGCTCTTCTTCACCTCCATACACAAGAAACATATCCTTAGTTCTTCGCAAGTACTTAAGGATATTATTGACTGCTATCTAGTGTTCCGATCCTAGATCAGGTTGGTACCTACTAGTCAAACTAATAGCATGTGCCACATCCGGTCTTGTACATAGCATGGCGTACATTATAGAGCCTATGGCCGAAGCATAGGGGACTTTGTACATTATCTCTCTTTCTTCCGCCGTAGCCGGACTTTGAGTCTTACTCAATGTCTTGCCTTGCAACATAGGTAAGAAACCCTTCTTACTTCCGTCCATTTTAAACTTCTTTAAAATCTTATCAAGGTATGTACTTTGTGATAGCCCTATTAGGCGCCTAGATCTATCCCTATAGATCTTTATGCATAATATATATGACGCTTCACCTAGGTCCTTCATTGAAAATTTGTTGTTTATATAAATTTTAACACTGTTTAAAAGATCTATATCATTTCCGATCAATAATATGTCATCCACATATAATATCAGAAATGCCACATTGCTCCCACTCACTTTCTTGTTAATACAAGCCTCTCCATAAGTTTGGAAAATCCACACTCTTTGATCACCTCATCAAAGCGGAGATTCCAACTCCAGGATGCTTGCTTCAGTCCATAGATCGATCGCTGAAGCTTGCATACCTTGTCAGCATCCTTAGGATCAACAAAACCCTTTGGTTGTATCATATACAACTCTTCTTCAATGTTGCCATTGAGGAACACAGTTTTGACATCCATCTGCCATATCTCATAGTTGAAATATGCACCAATTTCTAACATAATCCTAACCGACTTTAGCATCGCTACAGGAGATAATGTCTCATCGTAGTAAATTCCTTGAATTTGTCGAAACCTCTTTGCGACAAGTAGAGCTTTATAGACGGTTACATTACCATCAGCATCCGTTTTCCTTTTGAAAATCCATTTATTGTCCACGGCCTTTCGGTTGTGAGGTAAGTCCACCAAGGTCCAAACTTGGTTTTCGTACATGGATTCCATCTCAGATTTCATGGATTCTAACCATTTGTTGGAATCTGGGCTCATCATCAATTCTTCATATGTCGCAGGGTCATCAATTTCATCGACCATGAAATTCATAACAGGATTTCCGTATAGCTCGGGAGCTGCACGCGTCCTGCTAGACCTGCGATGTTTGGTAGTATTCTCTTTCAGAGCTTCATGATAGTTATCATTAGTTCCCTCTTCATTTGGTGAACCCAACTCTAGGACGACTTTGGCGCTGCACTACTCGCCATATTAAGAAGAGAAGGTTCTACAACCTCTTCGAGTTCTACCTTTCGACTACACACACGCTTCACGAGAAACGCTTTCTCTAGAAAGGATCCGTTCTGTCAACGAAAACCTTGCCCTCGGATCTATGATAGAAGGAATACCCAATAGTTTCCTTAGGGTATCCTATGAAGATGCATTTTTCTGCTTTGGGTTCGAGTTTATTCGGTTAAAGTTCCTTCACATAAACATCGCATCCCCAAACTTTAAGAAATGACAGCTTAGGTTTGTTTCCAAACCACAATTCATACGGTGTCTTTTCAACATATTTAGATGGTGCCCGATTTAAAGTGAATGCAGCAGCTTCTAGTGCATAACCCCAAAATGACAGTGGCAAGTCCGTCAGAGACATCATATATCGAACCATATCTAGTAAAGTACGATTACGACGTTCCGACACACCATTTTGCTGTGGTGTTCTAGAAGGTGAGAGTTGTGAAACTATTCCACACTCTTTCATATGTGTGCTAAACTCGTAACTTAGATACTCACCTCCATGGTCGGACCATAGAAATTTGATCTTTCTATTATGATGATTTTCCACTTCACTCTGAAACTCCTTGAATTTCTCAAAGGTTTCAGACTTGTGTTCATCAAGTAGATATAACCGTATCTACTCAAATCATGCGTGAAAGTAACAAAATAACGATATCCACGTCGCGCCGACACACTCATTGGACCACACACATCAGAATGCATGATTTCTAATAAATTTGTCACCCGTTCCATTGAACCAGAAAACGGCGTTCTAGTCATCTTGCCCATAATGCATGGCTCACATGTATCAAATGATTAGAAATCAAGTGATTCCAAAAGTCCATCCGAATGGAGTTTCTTCATGCGTTTAACGCCAATATGACCTAGACGGCAGTGCCACATATATGCGGATATATCATCATTAAGTTTAATCCTTTTAGCATCAACATTATGAATATGTGTAACACTATTATCGAGATCCAATAGAAATAAACCATTCATCATCGGTGCATGACCATAAAAGGTTTCATTCATATAAATCGAACAACCATTGTTCACGGATTTAAATGAATAACCACTGTGCATCAAACATGATCCGGATAGAATGTTCATGCTCAGTGCTGGCACCAGATAAGAATTATTCAAGTTTATAACTAATCCCAATGGGAAGTGGAGAGGTAGCGTTTCGACGGCGATCACATCAATGCTTGATCCATTGACGACATGCATCTTGACATTACCCCTTGCTAGTGGTTGCTTGTTCCATAGCCCCTGATTTGAGTTACAAATATTAGCAACTGAACCGGTATCAAATACCAAGGTGCTACTGCGAGTACTAGTAAAGTACACATCAATAACATGTATATCATATATACCTTTATTTGCCTTGCCGGCCTTCTTGTCTGCCAAATACTTGGGGCAGTTGCGCTTTCAGTGGTCAGTCCCCTTGCAATAATAGCACTCGGTATTAGACTTAGGGCCAACTCGGGGTTTCTTTTCAGGCACGGCAACCAGCTTGCCGCCCTTATTTCCCTTCTGTTTACCCTTCGTGTATTTCTTGAAACCAGTGGTCTTATTGTCATCAACACTTCATGTTCTTTCTTGATCTCCACTTCTGCAGTTTTAAGCATTGACAGAAGCTCGGGGAGCGACTTTTTCATGCCTTGCATGTTATAGTTCATCACGAAGCTCTTATAGCTAGGTGGCAGAGACTGGAGAACATGATGGATGCCTAAGTCAATGGGAATCGTTATTCCCAAGGACACAAGCTTATCGGCGTAACCCGACATCTTGAGTACATGCTCACTTACGAAGTTGTTCTCTTCCATCATGCAGCTAAAGAACTTTTCTGAAGCATTATAACTCTCTACAGTAGCATGGGTGTCAAAAAATCATTTTCAACTAACCCATTGTATTAAAAGCATTGCCGTTTTCGAAATGCTTTCGAAATTCTGGCTCTAGACCATACAATATGCCGCAATGAACTAAGTTATGGTCCTCCTGACGAGTCTGATAGACATCCTTTTCCTTATCAGCGGCGTTATCAAGTGGTAGGGGGCCTAGCGGCGCTTCTAGCACATATTGCTTTTGAGCAGCAGTGAGGAGAATCCTGAAATTCATGGCCCAGTCGGTAAAGTTGCTACCATTCGTTGCAAGTTTCTCTTTCTCCATGAACACATTGAAATTAAAAGCAGGTGGTGCCATCTACAACTGAATTTGTAAAGTTTAGACTAAGTTTCTTATAGATTGAGTTCAACTAATCCAAATTAAGAATGAACTCCCACTCAAAAACGACACCCCTCATGCCTTTTTAGTGACTACATGAACCAAATCCACTACACCAAGTCCGATCATCACGTGAGTCGGTGTAGCTTCAAAGGTGAGCATCAAATGGGCATCATATCTTTCATATGACTCATGCTTAACCTTTTGGTCCATGTTCCGAGGCCATGTCTGTACATGCTAGGCTCACCAAGTAAGATCCTTAGCATTCGCATGTGTAAACTGTCTTACACCCGAAATATGATCGTGGACCCAAGAACACCCGATCATCACTTGATGTCTTGGAGAGACGAAACATAATCGGTGCATACTTAAGGGAGAACACATTTTTATCTTGATATCTAAATGAGGGATCATCTTATTATGCTATTAAAACGCCAAACAAGCAATATAAGATGCAACAAACATCACATGTTAATAAGTGAACTAATATGGTTCTTGCACTTGATCTCCATCATGTTCATCGTGGTATGTTCCTCATCATTACTTTATGTGTAAGGCCAAGGTCTAATTGCGGTGGCCTAGCATACCACTGCATGATGTAGTACACTATAGTCATTGACATAACACCAATGAAACACCGTTCACTAGTATTACATCCCTCAGAGTGGTACAACAGAAACACAGCAGGTCCAAGACATGACTATAGGTTACAACTCAACTCTTTACATAAAATCCAGAGAACACTCTAGGTTAAAGAGAGAGAAATAAACTTCTTACAAAGAAGAATCAGAAATAATCAACTCATAACTATTATTCTAATAAGATTAGCATCTAACTATTTGGCTTGCATTGCTGTTATTGCAATACTCTGCAGAAATAGGTTCTATGGGTAGAGATTATATTCCTATCTAATCAGAAACTTCGTCTTCAGTTGATGTGTATGTTGACTTTCTTGACTTTATTGAAGAGCTTGAGCTTTTGATGATGATTCTTGGGGCATAAGTTGATGTAGACGTCATCTGTATTGGCTTCGGAATCTAGCAAGGCTTAATAAGATACGTTGAGTACGAGCGTACTTAGCAAGTTCACTAAAAAGGAGTGTTTGATGCAGTAGCTATATCCACAGACCATAGGTTGTAGGCAATGCAGGTTTTGATAAACATTTCTTCAAAGGTTGGTTTTATTCTGAAAAGCTATGTCCGTCAGCCTTCACAGGTTTACTAGAACTTTCATGGAGTTCCTTTCCTGCCGCGTTCATAGCTCCTTCCAGAACAGGGAGTAACAAGTTACAGTTCTTACACTCTACAGAGGTGCATCACTTTACCCATGAGAGATCTTAAGCTTTGTTTCACGGCCAGGAGTATGTCCCCGTTCAAACTTCCTTGGTTTGAGGCCCAACCTAAGATCCAAGACAACCACTGTCCTTCTCCGCGACCCCGCATACCCGACGGATTGCACATCAGGCCTAGGATAAAACTTGTTTCCAATAGAAGCCTAAGGTGTAAAACCCTCATAGATATCAGAAGCCGTGGGACGTTGAGGGATCCCACCCATAACCTGCTAACCCTCTACAAGAGGATTTGCAACAATGGCCCGGTCATCCGTTGGCATGCGAAAGGGAGCCGATCCAACTGACTTCTCCGTCTCATTCCAAATCTCATGGTTAACACGTAATATACGGCGCAAGAATCACTGGTGACATTGGTTGTTAAGTCCTAGATAATATGTTCCTTTACCACCGGAACTTCCATAGAAGGTTATTACCTCATGGTAAATAACCTATAGTCATATTATTATGAAAATAGTGTTTTCTGACCCTTTTGAAATGCAGGTGATGACAACACTGGATTTGCAAAATACTTTACAGAAAATAATCAAAGGACATGAGCAAGTCTGAAATTGCCTTTTGTGATTGCAATATTATGCACTCACGGTCTTCGAGACAATATAAGATCCAATATCTGAAACCAGCATCATTGGTCCGTTAAGGACTAATGTTTAAAGAAGTAGTATGTAGTTATGCATAAGTAATGCTATGCATTTTGTAAAACTCCCAAAGTGGATCCCCAATACTTTGAATGAAGTGAGTTTAGGTGATTCTTTTAAGAGTTGGTTTATCTTCAAGTTTTATTTTATAAGTAATATCATTTACAAGGAACTTAAGTGTTAACAATCCAAAATATACAAGTAAAGGATAAACTAATGTGATTATGATTAATTGTTTTCTAGTGACTATGACAAAAGTCCTTGGGTTGAGTTGTTAAGAGTTGGAGGAACTATTATAGAGTTGTTGTTTGAAGTGGCAAAACTAATAACCTTCAAAGAAAAGTTTTCTTTGATAAGGTTCAAACAATCTTTCAGGGTTAATAGAATGTGGTTGATGTCTCTTGGCATTTGGTCGATTAGTTTGGTCTTGAGCTACTTTATGTCTTAATTGAAATAGATCAAAGTTAAATATAAAAATATAAGTAGTTTGGTCGATTAGGTTTCTTTGATTTTTATAAGCTTTTGAGAATAAAGTTAATTTTAAAAGGGTAAATAAACTTAAGGTGGAATTGGTTTTAATTATTCTCAAGTTTTAGATTTATGACAAGTGTGATTAAGGTGTGAGATAATTTATTTGGTATTTAAGTGAATGATTGGTTTAAATTTGATTAAAGGTTTCAAAAGAGTATTATAAAGTTAATAATTTACATTTCAGTTTTACTATGAATCGAAACTATGGATTTAGACTTAGTAATTAATCTTAATGAATTTAGTGTTTTATAAGGAAATGAGATTATTTCTTACTTAAGAATTTTTTTAAAAAAAATAGGTGATAGATAAGGATTTCTTTTTTTAAAATATTAAAAAAAATCTAATAATATATTTAATATTTTTCTAGTGTAATATATTTATTCAAGCCCTTAACATGATTTTTATTTATTTTTAAGTATTATTTTTATGTTTATAAAATTCCATAAAGGATTAAATGTCTTTAAATATTTATTTCAAATTTTATTTAAAAAATAGTAGATTTATTTTTTATACAAAAAATTATTTTTTTATTAAATTTTTAGTATATTTTATTGTATTGTTATAATTTATTAAGAAATCTAATGGCTTTAATATTTAGTGGTATTTTATTTAACTCAAACAAGTAGTTTTATATTTTTCTAAGGTAGATCTTATTTTTATCATGATTTTAATATATTAGATGTATTTCTATGATTTTTCTATAATTCTCCAGAGCTTTAAACGTCAAAAGGCCATTTCGGTAATTTTTATTTAATTATTTAATTGATTTTTTATTTTTATATTTTAATGGAAAATCAGGCCCAAACGTTCCACCTAGAGTCTGTTTCGCTGGGCACTTTGGACAGCTTGGCCCAGCTAGGCCAGGCTCGGTGGATAACTCTGCCTTGGCCCATCTCTCCCTCATGCGACATCCACGCCCACACTCAACACACGCACGCACGCCTCGCCCCTCCTGGCCGCTTGCGATGCCGCACTACTACCAGCGCCGCCTCCTACCTCATCGGCTATCACCAGCAACTCCCAGTGCCGCCATGCCTCTCTCTCCTCCTTCGATTCCCCTCCGCTGTGGTGCCCAGCAGTCGCGCACCCTCGCCCTGGGAGAAACCCTAGGCTGCCGCCCTACGGGTCTTCCTAACCATCTCCGATTTCCCGACGCCACCGCACGCCAGCAAGGTTCTGCCTTGGCCCATCTCCGGTTCTTTCCACTATCTTCACCTCGCCTCCCAACCAGTACCGCCTACGATGCTCTCCCACACGACAATCCTAGCCGAATCGCCTCGATTTTCGACACTACTCGTGCACACCCTCGCCTCCTGCTGCTCCCGCCATGGGCTGGCCGTGGTCTCCCTCATTTTGATGAGGTAGTAGACTACCGTCGTCCACCTCCTTCTGCATCGACCTCGATGGCTTTCTTCCCGTTTCCAATTATTACCGTGAGCTATCTCTTTACTCCCTTTTATTTTTGTGTCATGTGTTTATTGATGGATGGATACAGGTGAAGTGGTGATGATTTTGTTATCAGTAGATATTAGATCACTTGGTTGTTAAACTATATTGCTTTGGTTCCAAAACATATATTGAACTGGACTAAGATGCCATGCTACTAGTATGGTATAGGTTTTGGAAATTGTAGAAGTGGTTTATGGTGAGAATCTATGACTATGTGTACTGCTAATGATCTTTTAATTGAGTTAAGTCTTTTAGATGGTTGTATCTTGTCATGTGTTTATGATAGTGATCATCTAGTACTAAGCCATAGTGATGTTCTAATTTGTTACCTAATCTGGTCCATGTGAACAAGTCACAGTTCACAAAGAGAAACTGTTTTGTTGCAATATAATTAGTTACAACTAGTCTTTATGCACCTATTTATCCCATAAGTAATTCTCAAACAAGGTGTAATTGAAGAACAGAAGTGAACAAGTGATGTTTATACATGTTTTAGTGTTTTTCTTTATGCAAGACAGTTTCCTAATGATCATATACATGATCAACTACTTAAATTCCTAAGTTTTATTTTCTTGAAACATGTTCTGAGTTTTCATGGTTGATCTTGTCTGCTATAAATAGATTTATGGCCTTGGCTTTGGTTTCCTAGTTATCACATATATGCATGAAAACATATTTTTTTAGATGAAGCATCTATTTGGAATTTCTAGAGAGATCCAGTTGGGAATACCTAGATTTGATTGTTTTGTATTACTCCCCTATTTTTCATAGGTATGACCATGCAATATATGATATATATCCTACCTAGTGTATATACATATACAAAGTACATCTCAAACAATGAGTATGTAAGATGTTGTGTATCTAATGCTTCCTTTTTTAATAACTTGATCATGTTACTGCTCAGATTGCTCTATTGATTTCGTATCGATAATATGTATTTGTTCTACTACATCTACTAAGGGGAATATATGTTGTTTGATTTAAATAGAAGTGTATGTGATGTGTAGGGACGAACCTAAATAAGGTATATGTGGTATTTACTAAACCAGGTTTTATGTGAAGTGCTTAGAAGCCTAGAACAGGTATGTGCTGTGTGTAAATCAACTTGTTAGTTTCCAAGTTATTTGCTAGGTTGATCACTGAATCATATGTATCCGAGCACATAGTTTGGTGCTACATACCTGCTGTTCTTAATGACTAGAATGAAATAAGACAAGAACTATTGCTAGCAGATTAGTGTATATTTCCTTGGTTACTTATAATCCACATATATTTCCCTTAAGTCATGTGTATGTGAAGTGTTGCATTACATATGTACATATATAAGGAATGCATGTTGTAACCATTTATTATCATCACATAAGTGTGCTAGATGATTAACTTGATCAGGTGTAAGCAAATAAATAACCTATTATTATACGTGTGTGATATCTTCCTAATGGTGTGTTCTTGAGTTCGTAGTGGTCATATGATCATACATACCTATGTGGTATGACTCTGGATCATGTAGTTACTATAATTTGGCTGATTAGCTTGTTTCTGGACATATCAGGTTACGGTCCAACAACACTATCAATGTTCTACAACACCCTTCTCATATCCTCTTTACTAAAAATGTTCATAAATAAACATGTGATGCACTAGATCAACATAGGATCTTAGTTGTTTGTACATTGCATTTATGTAGTTTGTGCCCTTGTAGCTTGTTCATCTAGGTTCGAAATTCCATACTTCTAGTGGATGATATGATCAACTTCTGATGGTCACTAACACTTCTCGTGGAATCCTTTTCCTCCTAGTAGTTGGATTTGCTCCTGCTTCTCCTAGCCGCTTGATGTCTCCTAAGATTTAGTGGTTCAGCTTAGGGTGTTCTATTGGCTGTTCTAATGGATTTTGGGAAGGTGAGGAGCAAATGGTACGGCTGGTGCCACTGCTTTGATCTTGTACTACAATGCTACTATTGTGGTGGTGACAACACATCACATGCATGTGATGACGCTGCTGCTTGAATGTGGGCCTAAAGTGATGCTTGTCACCAAATATTTGTTTTCCTCCTAGTGCAAGCACGGCTGAGTACTTGTTCTTATCCTACTAGTTCTTATCCTACTAGCTTTATTCCCTTTTCTTTTGTTTCTGCCAAGTAAAATATCAATGTTTGAATTGTTGTTTCTTCATAGTTTTGTTTATTGTCTTTAATAATTTGATTGAATGATTAATACAAGTGGCTTTAAATGGTGGTTGAATGGTGTGGATTTAATATTCAGTAACAACTTAATTAATATAGTGGAATGATCTAATAAAGATACAGGTTGACCGATATATATGATGTTTCCTAAGTTCAAAATAATTCTTCTACTAACTTATTTGAATGTTTATGTTGTAGGTGAAGAAAGAAAAGGAGATGACCAAGATTGTTCCAAGATCAACTTAGTTTAGGATTTCTTATTTTCTTCTTTTGGTAATCTTGTAAATTTTTTTTTTGTTCATGTAAGATTCATTTGTGGCTTTGTAATATTCGATCGTTATTATTCTTGTATCTCTCATATATTTGTATTATTAAATTTTATGGAAGTGTAATATTTATTCTTCTTTGAAGAATTATTTAAATTTATTGTGTAAATCAAATGTAATGTGATTATCTATTTTTAATTCATATGCTTTAATGTAATCTCAAATTCTATTACTACTTCACATTTATTATTATTCATATTTGGATTGTTTATCCCCAAAACAAAGATGTTACACAAAGGTCATGTCTAAATCCATCGCACTCACGTCTATGACTAATCCTACTCATCATCATAAGAGAGACATCGATCCCTTTGCTAAATTATTCAAAAGCGAAAAATTTACCTAGATTTTCTATGCATGAATGCAATGCACAAACTCATTCAAGCATTGCTTTGGTCCAAAATGCTAGGGTGTTACACTATGGAACTTGCACGTGATGTGTGTTGTAAGAGTATCGACTTATACTTTCACTTACAACATCACCATATCATGACACTAGCCCAGCAACAATCTAAACTAGACGCCTCTCATTTATCCATTGCAAGTTTTACGTGGCTTAGGGCTTTCGAAGATAGAACTGTTCTTACCTACAAACATGAACAAAAGCGAGGATAACCAAATTGTTGAGAACTCGTTGCAAATTAGATATTGAATATAGTAGGAGAGACAACCAACCGCTAGCCACTTATGCAAAACTAGTTGCATGTCAAGCGTGGAACAGGTCTCATGTGCGAGGACATGTAAAGTTTGTCCGGGCCGCTTCATCCCACTATGCCACCAATATCAAAAGTACAACTAAGAAGCAATAACATGATCATCATTGCCCACATATACATATGTGTACTACCCGTGCAAAGCATCTACGCATAGATCCGGCTCTAATACCACTTTAGGGTTTGCAACATAGAAAACAAAAAATTTCCTACGATGGGAACAAATAGGTAACAAGATCTATCTACTAGATACAAGCAACGGGCGGATATACATCCGTAGAGAACATACCCTTGAAGACCGACAAAGCTTAACGAGGTTGAACTCGTGGTTGATGTAGACGAACTCTTGTCGATCTCAAGATCGAGAGAAAGTCCTAGCGCCGCAAATTAGCGGCGCATCCATGCTCGCACACACGTCCGAGGCACCGAGCAACCTCCGCCTCCTTGATCCAGCGATGCAGCGGAAGCACAACTCTTTCTTGCCGAAAAGCCACCGGGAACATGTATCTCGCTAGTCCGAGACTATGGGGGATAAATACTAGAGAGGGAGAGAGACCCTTCACGAGGAGGTGTGAGTTAGAAGTGAAGAGGGGCCTCCTTTTATAGGCGGAGGGGGGAACCCAAGGGGGTGTCTGCCGGCCATGGGGGCTGCCACCTCCCCTCCTTCATTCATGTGGGTGGAAGCTCCACTCGCAAAATGCCTCTTTAATTTTCTCCACTCAAAATCCCACTCAAATTCCCATTAAGTTTCCACCAAATTTAATGCAAACTCTCATTAAATAAAACTCCTTTTATTTACTCAGAATTTTGTCACTTACTTTAATGAAAAACATTCACATATAACCCCTTGATAGTATTTCATTTCACATGCAAAAACACTTTCTGCAATTTCACCCGAAACTAGTTTCGGTATCTAGTGAAATAAATTCCTGCGTTTTGTTATTCTTTTTAGCATGAAACTATTTGCTCCAAATGGTGTCAGTGTCTCTTAAGTGTGTGATGACCCACAAGTATAGGGGGTGTATCATAGTACTTTCGATAAATAGGAGTGTCGATCCCAACGAGGAGCAGAAGGTGTTGACTAGTGGTATGGAGCAGGAAATCTTTGTAAATACTTAGCAAACAAATTTTTAGGGGTTTTCTGATAAAACAGCAAAACAAGGTGCAAGTAATGAAGACAAAGAACAAACACAACAAGTGGCCCAATCCTTTCTTACCAAAGGACAAGCCGGTGGAAATACTTATAAGGACCAAACGTTCTCGAGGACATATGGGAAATCTATCAAGTGCTTTCGCTTCAAATAGATAAATACTCTTCTTTGGTGTTGTAAGTGTTATGTGGGTGAACCTGTGCTAATGTACCAAACTTACTTGGACTAATACATACTTGTGATTAAACCCTATATAAGCATCTGCAACTATAGGAAAGTAATTAAGATATAAACCAAACCAGAGCCTTAAACTCTGAGATCCTACACTCCCTAGTGCAAAGGTGTCCTAACAGGGTTTCAGGTTTCTGTCACTCCGGCAACCCCATGATTAGTAGACAAATACACAATGCATTCCCCTAGGCCCATAAGTGGTGAAGTATCATGTAGTCTACGTTCACATGACACCACTAGAAGAATAGCACCACAACTTAAATACTAAACCATTGAAAAATAACTCAACACAAATCCACTACTAACAACATGACTTCTCCCATGTCCTAAAGAACTAGACGAACTACTCACAAGACATCATATGGATCAAGATCAAAGATGATATGGTGATACATAACAATCTGAACATAAACAATAATCAAATGGTTCCACTCACAAGCATCAACTACAATAGTAATCAACACCGGGAAAGTTTCCCCTAAGAACTAATGCAAGATCCAATACAATTGTTATAGTAGGATGGAGTGGTGATGATGGTTCTGGTGGCGATGATGGTGTGGGTGATGATGATGATGATGATTGTAACATCCCAAAAATCATGATTTAAAAGTTTTCATATCATCCATGCATTCATAATCATTTTAGGATCATTTTCAATGTCATTTCAAAACAGAAACATTTGAATGTCTATTATTTTATGTAAGCAAGGCACTAGCCCAATGCTACTCTCTAGTTTGAGATTAATTGTTTTAAACCAAAGATAGTTGATCCTAAGTTTGTTTTATAATTTCCAAAGATTGGACAAAGTTTTCAAAACAAAGAATGAATTTAAAACCATTTTTATACCTTTAATAAACAATGGTAAAGGCACTGTTTCTTTTAAAATTTCAAAGGACCAAAGTAAGTTTGAGTGAACAACAGTGCTAAATGCTCAATTAAGAGCTGGATCCATCCTACAAAATTCAGAACAAATTTGAATTCATTTTGGTTTGAAAATCATTTGAAAATGTTTTCAGAAAATCAAATTAGAAATAGAAAAAGATAGAAGAAAGTGGAAAAGGCCAGCGCTGCCGTTTTGGCCTAGTACAGGAAACAGCCCACTAAGCCCACCCTGGCCATTCCCCCTCTGCTCCTTCTCTCACCCGTGACCTGGCCCCAACGCCACGTCGTCGTTGTCTTCCCCAAATCTCACGCGATGAACACGCCATCGCCGCCCGTTACCGTGCCGAATAAATTCGAATCAATTCCTTTGATTCAGGCAGTAACTCGCCCATCCCTCACCTTCTACTTAAACCCCACACCGCCGCGACCATTTCCCCTCAACCCCCACACCTTAATCGCCATCAGGCTGCTCGTATTTGAGCTCACTCTGCCGCGGCCCGATGAACTCCGGTGAAGTATTCCGGTGAGCATCATCCGCCTCGTGCCTGCTAACTCATGCTGTCATGTTTCCCTTGCCTTTACGCTTCATCTGATACCCTTGGTTCGACTTGTACTGCCCCAGGTCATCGACTCCGTCGAGCAACGCAAACTCCCGACGCCGCCCTCAACTCCGACGAGCAATAGCGGTACAAATCAAACGCCCCTTGACCTCGCATGCACACTGTCAGATTCGACTCTTCCTTGCGCAGCTACTAACACCACTGGCTCGTGCTAGGGCGATCCAGAACCTCGGCAACAACCATGTCTACAAGAACCCGACGCCGCCAGCAAATCCGACGAGCCCTAGGACCCACTACAGCACGCCCCCTGCCCAACCGCAACCACGTTGAGCTCCCTCGTGCACGTGCGAGTATGGTAAGTATCTTCACCACCCCTAGGCCTCGCCGGAATTGCCATTCTGCCGTTGATAGTAGCGCCGCCGCTGCGAGCAACCATTTGCGCCGCCTGTTCTTGGTCAGATGGATCTGATCCATCGGATCTAAATCCTAAGGCCTAGATTAGATCTGTAGCGAATCGGTATGAGTAGATCTGGGCAGTGCAACATTAATTAGATCCAACGATGCCTAGGTTTTGTTTTAAAAACAGAATTTAGATCTATTAGATGTTCAAACTTGCAAAATTCATAACTTTTGATCCACATGTTCAAATTTTGCAAATTTTATATCATTGGAATCAGGAGAAAGAATTCTATCCAACCATGAAATTTGTTTAATGATTTGCTTCTTTAAAATTGGTTATTTTTGCAGAGACATTTATAGGCTTATTTTGAGTATAGAAATTATTTGAAAAATGATTTAAAGACTAAATAAAGCATATTTAGTAAGTATTTGTCTTTTTTGTGATTCAGTACTGTATACTTGTCTTGTTTGACTTAGAAAAAATCATCACATGGCATTTTCATGCATTCATATATTTTGTTTGTCTATTTTGATATGTGAATTTGGTGCTATCATTTTATGTCTAGATTTTAGTGCTAGTGGTGATTGTGATTGTGAGGATTGTTGTTACTCCCCCAACTACCAAGGAAAGTGGTGCTTAATATTTATCCCAATATTTTTGCCTATGCATTAGAAATATTTTGTATAGGTCTTGCATGAATATTTTGCTAAGTATCTATATGCTATGCTTGGGAAATCCTAGTAGTTGTAGAAATGTTAGAAATTCCTCTAAGTTAAGATACTTGTTATTGCCACGCTTAGCCTAGCTAATAGAAACCAAGGGTGGAATATATTCATGCTATGGAAAATATTGTTAAGTCTTTGACTTATGTGTTTGCTTAATAAAACAACTAAGTGAATGAAACACCTGGGTGGAATGGAAAGAATGGTTTGTGTTGAGTGGTTACACAAGGCCCATTTCTATGGTTTACCTTGTGTATCTAACTTGTGGAAATCCACCCAAGAACAAAGGGATTTGATATGCCAAATGTTAAGAAGCTTCTACTGCAGCCACATGGCATTATGGGCTCTTCCTGGATCATATAGGTTGCAATAACTTGGCCATTTGGACAGTTGGTGGTAGTGGGATGATAGGTTGGAACGCGTCCATTTGGTCTAAGGGAAGGTGTCTGAAAGGTCCTGTCTTGGTGAAACCAAGTCTTGTGGGGAAAGTGCACAACCTCTGCAGATGGAAGAATCTAAGTACTTAGCCATGTCCCTAGTATTGGACAATTTGAGCATCAAGACATGGAAGCTATCAAGGATCTCCTCATCCCAATTTTTTCTAATTTAAAACTTTTGGTTGAACAAGGGTTAAGGTTCACAAATTTCTATTGGTGGTTCCTTGGGAAAGCTTTGTCAAAGAAAGTGTTTTCAACTGATAGGTAAAACCTATTTTGAGCAAAGAAAGCCTAAGCTACACTTAGCCAAATTCATGTAGTAACTAGATGTTAATATTCTACTAAGGTATCACTTGCCAATACTATTCCAATGTATTGACCCACTATGGTTGTAACTTGTGATGTTGCAGGTTACTCTGATGATGATTAGGGGTTATGAGTCTACACTCAACATGCTTGCCTGTGGCACATGAAGATGAAGACTTCTATTTTATATTGTTAAGTTAAACTCTTGTACTAGCCTATGGATATGGAGTTGTAGAAGACTATGTTATCTCTGGAATGACGATGTAATAATGACCTTTGTTTATATGTACTTCATCTTAAACTGTGGATGCTAGTAATTGATCCAGGGACTAGCATTGCAATCACATGTATCTTTACCTTTATAAAGGTGGGATCTGACAGATGGTATCAGAGCACTGTGTTGCCTGTAGGATTATGACCCTAGGATTGGATTAGAAACCACTAAGAAAAAATTCAACCATTTCCACACTTGTCTTTTCTTCTCATAAACTTTTCTAATATTCTTTCTCATCTCTATTTGTAGATGAACTCCATCAACGAAGCCGTGAGGAAGGGACCACTCATGACCATGACCTTGGAGTGTGAGACAGAATTCCCCAAGGCCCTCAAGGACCTCATGGTTGCCATGGGAATACATGGTGCGGCTGTGTAAAGAGGATTTCCCGTGATGGATGAAGGAGTAGAGTACTGGTGGGTGCAACTTCACTTGTACAAAAACAAGGAAAACAACCACAAGGAATAAGGATTCTGCATGGTCACCAACTCAGTAATGCACACCACATTATTTGACTCTGCAAGAAATGCAGCTTGGAAGGACATCAAGGAGCTTGGTGATATACTCAAGTGTAGAATGCTTAACACCCAACATGACCTTAGGGAAGAAAAGAAGCATACCCAAGAGTTAGAGGCTACCGACCAACGTTTAAGAGAGGACATCATAGACTTAGAAATGAAGTCATGTGATCAGGATCGACAGATGGCCTCTAGGGATGCCCTGTTAGCCAACTTGGCAAGTGAGATGGGATTGTAATGTACTTCGTTAGTTGGACCACCACACTTATCATTTTAATTCCAAAAAATTTATCTAAGTTATGTTGAACCATTGATGCTTGTAATGTATTTGTGTATTCCATGACTTGTGTGATTGTTGCCAAAGATATGCTTGTGATACTTTGTCTTGTGATTTTTCTCTATTGATGTTGATTCTAACTTTTCTCTATCTTATAAAAAATAGATGCCTCCTGTTATTATCAACACGGCCGAAGAGTTCAAGGGAACTCGTTTTGGCACTCGTCTTATTGAGCTCACTAGCGTGCTCAACCTTCCGCTCTCTAGCATCATGACACTTCCCCTCACCAAGTTTGAGAGGAAGGACCTTTGGGGCTTCAGAGTCACTCAACCCGGACGCTGGATAGAGCCGACCATGGATACCATCACCTTCAAGTTGATGCATGATGACAAGGAGAAGGGCTTGGATATAGTTATGCAAGAGTTACTTGGGCGTCTGGTAGGGAGACACTCCAGAGAGCTTAGAGGTCTTTACTTTCATCCCTTCGGGAGACGCGACAAGGAGGGTGTGGCTATAGAGTTCGAGGATGCTGCTAGAGAGATGGTGGATCCGATTCGCCAGTACCTTCAGGACCTAGAGGTTCTTATTAGGCACCTAGATACTGATAGGACCAACATCATACTTAGCAATGACGAGCTCCAGGTGCAGCTTCGTGAGAAGGACAAGATCTTCACGGAGCAAGACGAGATAGTCAAGAAAATGGAGGCCATGTTTGAGAGCTAGGACAGGAAATTCAAGAGCCAAGAGAAGAGAGTTGAAGACCGGAACAAGAAGATCCGGGAGATGAAGGAAGAACTGGAGGCCAAGGACTTTGAGATCGATCACCAGCAGGGCGTGATTGAGAGATTTCGCTCACAGAAGAGGGCTCTTAGGGCCAAGATAGAGGCCTTGACTACCAATGTCGAGGAATACAAGACCGCTATGGAGAATGCAGGTCTTACACTTGTTGATGAGGAGGTTGATGTAGAGGAGTAGTGATGACTACTCATTTATCTTTCATTTATCATGCTTATGATTATTGAGTCGTAATGACCATCCAACATGTGGGTGGATTGCTATGGTGTGTTTAATTTTTCAAACTTGTTGTTTATGTCGTTGAACCTTACGATTATTTTGATGCTTGTTTTGGTGATTGTCTATGTAATGTATTGTGCATGTTAAGCATCTATGGGTATCTCATTCTTATCCTTATGAAAACCACAGATGCCTCCTCGACGTGCCAACCCCAACCCAAACAACAACAATGTCACCCCCGAGATGCAGCAGCTGATGACAGCATAGGCACAACTGATGCAGATGATGACCACTTTTATGCAGAACCAGAATAACAACAACAACAACAACAATAACAACAACAACAACAACAACAACAAAAACAATCAGAACAATCCACTAGGATTTGACATGCTCACCAGATTCCTAAGACTGAGGCCTGCAAAGTTCTCAGGAACTACTGATCCCATGATGGCCAATGATTGGCTACGTTCGATGAACAAGGATTTGGTAACTGTCGGCTGCACCGACGAAGAGAAAGTCAGGTTTGCAGCACATCTGTTGGAAGGACCAGCAGCCACTTGGTGGGATAACCTCCAGATCACCACTCCCATTGAGGATGTGACATGGGCTATCTTTCAAGATGGATTCCGTACAGCTCACATCTCATCCGGAGTGATGAGTTTGCAGAAGAAGGAGTTCCATAACCTGAAACAGCGTCACCGTAGTGTGGCTAAATACATTGAGGAGTTCAACAATTTGGCGCGATATGCACCGGATGAAGTTGATACTGATGCCAAGAGGAAAGAGAAATTCCTCGAAGGACTGAATGATGAACTGAATCTGTAGTTATCTTTGGCCTATGTCCCCACCTACCAATCCCTTTGTGACAAGGCTACCATCTTGGAGAACAAGATGAAACAGGTTGAAAGCAGAAAGAGGAAGCACATCTCTAACAAGCACAACTCGGGATCGTCTCACAAGCGTTCCCATCATGATGATAGTGGGAGTTCTGGATCCCACAAACACGAAAAGTACAACAACCATCACAGCCACAACCGCCATCATGACAACAAGCATCACCGTAGTCATGATAACGACAAGTACAAGAACCACAAGGGTGGATACAAGAGCCACCACAATGGAAGTGGAAGTGGTAGTGGAAGCCAGCCTGTCAAGAAGGATCTCAGTCAGGTTGAATGCGTCAAGTGTAAGAAGATGGGGCATTATGCAAATGAGTGCCCAGAAAAGAAAGTTGAAGGTGCCAACAAGCCCAACCCTTTCCAGAAGGGACAGGTGAACCACATCAATGTGGAAGAGATCTATGAGGAACCTGATGTTGTGGCTGGTAAGTTCAAACTCAATTCTGTTCCAGCACTTGTTCTTTTTTATACTGGTGCATTGCGTTCATTCATATCAAGAGCATTTGTTGATAGAAATGAACTTCCAGTTGAAACTATTGGGTGTCCTATAAAAGTAAGTTCTCCTGGTGGATAAATGATAGTGAACTCAGGATGTCATGACCTAGTCATAGAGTTTGGGAAGTATAAGTTTCCCGTTAATCTGATAATCCTAAATTCCCAAGGATTGGATGTCATTTTGGGAATAGACTGGATGACTAAGTACAAGGGAGTACTAGACTGTGCCAAACATACTGTCACACTCACAACCCCAAATAATAAAAGGATTAGATTCAAGACCAATTTTGAATCAAAAGGGAGTATGCTAAATTCTATTAAGGGGGTTAGCATAGACAGTGTGCCAATTGTGAGATAATATCCAGATGTGTTTCCGGAAGAACTGCCGAAAATGCCACCAGATAGAGATGTGGAATTTTTGATTGACTTGTTGCCAGGATCCGGACCAATAGCAAAGAGACCTTACAAGATGTCAGTTGATGAGTTGAAAGAACTCAAGAAACAACTTGGAGAACAATTGCAGAAAGGATTTATTCAACCAAGTTCTTCATCTTGGGGAGCACTAGTCTTGTTTGTGGAAAAGAAAGATAGAAGTCAAAGGTTATGCTTAGATTATCGTTCACTCAATGAGGTGACTATCAAGAACAAATATCCTTTGCCCAGAATCAATGACTTGTTTGATCAACTAGAAGGAGCCTGTGTGTTCTCAAAGATTGATCTCCGGTCAGGTTATTTTCAGCTTAAGATAAGAGATCAAGACATACCTAAGACAGCTTTCACCACTAGGTATGGATTTTATGAGTACATAGTGATGCCATTTGGTTTAACCAATGCACCAACTTACTTCATGAATATGATGAACAAGGTTTTCATGGAATTCCTTGACAAGTTTGTTGTCATTTTCATCGATGACATTTTGATCTACTCCAAGAAAAAAGAAGAGCATGAAGGACATTTGCGTTTGATACTTGAGAAGCTTAGAGAGCATAAGCTGTATGCTAAATTCAGCAAGTGTGAATTCTGGTTGAATGAAGTTGGATTTCTTGGAAACATTGTATCAGGAGATGGTGTAGCAGTTGACCCCGCAAAAGTGTCAGCCGTAACTGAATGGGAATCTCCTAAGTCAGTGAAGGAAGTTCGTAGTTTCCTTGGTTGGCAGGATACTATAGAAGATTCATTGAGAATTTATCCAAGGTAGCTAAGCCAATGACGGAGTTACTAAAGAAAGACAAGAAATTTGCTTGGACTGAAGGATGTGAACTCAGTTTCCAAGAATTGAAGAAGAGACTAGTGACAGCACCAGTCTTATGTCTACCATATTTGGAAAAGGATTTCCAAGTTTATTGTGATGCATCTTATCATGGATTAGGTGCAGTTCTAATGCAGGAAGGGAAAGTTGTGGCTTATGCCTCGAGACAAATCAAAACTCATGAGGTAAATTACCCTACTCATGATTTGGAGTTAGCCTCTGTTGTCCATGCACTCAAAACATGGAGACATTATCTTTTGGGAAAGCGATGTGAAGTGTTCACAAATCAAAAAAGTTTGAAGTATATCTTCACTCAGAAAGAAATCAACATGAGACAAAGAAGATGGCTAGAACTCATCAAGGACTATGACTTGAGTTTGCAATACCATCCCGGTAAAGCAAATGCTGTAGCGGATGCACTAAGCCGTAAGGTATTTGTGAATGGCCTTACTAAGGGAGAATTTCCAGATGATCTGTGTGCCCAATTTAGAGACCTCAGATTGGAGATTGCGCCTAAAGGACATCTCATGTCATTGTATGTTCAACCCACCTTGTTGGACAAAATCAAGGAAGCCCAAAAGATGGACAAGGAAATTGAGGAGATTAAGGAAAATATTGGCAAGGGAAAAGCCAAAGGATTCCATGAAGATGAACAGGGTACTTTATGGTATGGAAAACGTATCTGCGTTCCACAAGATCCGGAGCTTCGGAAATTGATTTTACAGGAAGCACACAACTCACCATATTCCATTCATCCGGGTAACACCAAAATGTACATGGATATGAAGGAAAGATTTTGGTGGAATAATCTCAAGAAAGACATCGCCGAACATATTACTTTGTGTGATGTATGTAGTAGAGTGAAAGCGGAACATCAGAAACCAGCAGGGTTGCTACAACCACTACCTATTCCTGATTGGAAGTGGGACAAGATTGGAATGTACTTCATCACCGGATTGCCAAGGACCAGGTCAGGATATGATTCTATTTGGGTAGTAGTGGATCGCCTCACTAAAGTGGCTCATTTCATACCCGTGAAGACAACCTATACAAGTGCTAAGTTGGCCAAGATCTATATGAATAGGATTGTGTGTATGCATGGAGTACCCAAGAGTATTGTGTCTGATAGGGGAACTCAATTCACTTCTCATTTTTGGATGCAACTACATGAATCATTGGGAACGAGGTTGGAATTCAGTACTGCTTTTCATCCTCAGACCGATGGACTGACAGAAAGGACCAACCAGATGCTAGAGGATATGTTGAGGGCATGTGCCCTAGACTATGGAGCTAGTTGGGATGAAAGTCTGCCTTACGCAGAATTCTCTTATAACAACAGCTATCAAGCCAGTATTGAGATGGCACCGTTTGAGTTTCTCTATGGGAGAAAGTGTACTACCCCATTGCTATGGAATGGTGTGGGAGAAAGAAATTTGTTCGGACCAGAACTAATCAAACAGGCCGAAGAGAAAGTCAAGATAGTAAAGGACATATTGAAGATAGTACAATCCCGACAGAAGAGCTACGCAGATCCTAAGCGTAGAGAAGTCACCTATGAAGTGGGTGATAGAGCTTATCTTAGAGTGTCACCACTTCGTGGAGTGAAGAGATTTGGAGTCAAAGGAAAATTGGCCCCAAGATATGTTGGACCATTCAAGATTCTGAGTCATAAAGGAGAAGTAGCTTATGAGATTGAATTGCCAGAATCATTGTCTGCCGTTCACAATGTGTTTCATGTGAGTCAGCTAAAGAAATGCCATCTAGAGATGGAAGAGACTTCTTTGAAGGATACTATACCTTTGGAGGAGGTCCAATTGGAAAGTGATCTCACTTATAAGGAAAAACCTATCAAGATTCTTGAGACTGCAGAAAGAGTTACTCGGACAAAGACTATCAAATTCTGCAAAGTACAGTGGAACCATCATTCCGAATAAGAAGCAACATGGGAAAGAGAAGATGACCTTCGGAAAGACCACCCTCACCTATTTGCTAGCCAATCCGAATCTCGAGGGCGAGATTCACCTTAAGGGGGTTAGATTTGTAACATCCCAAAAATCATGATTTCAAAGTTTGCATATCATCCATGCATTCATAATCATTTTAGGATCATTTTCAATGTCATTCCAAAACAGAAACATTTGAATGTTTATTAGTTTATGTAAGCAAGGCACTGGCCCAATGCTACTCTCTAGTTTGAGATTAATTGTTTTAAACCAAAGATAGTTGATCCTAAGTTTGTTTGATAATTTCCAAAGATTCGACAAAGTTTTCAAAACAAAGAATGAATTTAAAACCATTTTTATACCTTTAATAAACAATGGTAAAGGCACTGTTTCTTTTAAAATTTCAAAGGACCAAAGTAAGTTTGAGTGAACAACAGTGCTAAATGCTCAATTAAGAGCTGGATCCATCCTACAAAAATTCAGAACAAATTTGAATTCATTTTGGTTTGAAAATGTTTTCAGAAAATCAAATTAGAAATAGAAAAAGATAAACGAAAGTGGAAAAGGCTAGCGCTGCCGTTTTGGCCCAGTACAGGAAACAACCCACTATCCCACCTGGGCCATTACCCCTATGCTCCTTCTCTCACCAGCGTCGAACCAACCCCACAGTCGCTGACCAGTGACCCCAACGCCACGTCATCGCCGTCTTCCCCAAATCTCACGCGATGAACATGCCGTTGCTGCCCGTTACCTCGCCAAATAAATTCGAATCAATTCCTTTGATTCAGGAAGTAACTCCCCCAGCCCTCACCTGCTGCTTAAACCCCACACTGCCGCAACCATTTCCCGTCAACCCCCACACCTTAATCGCCACCAGGCTGCTTGTATTTGAGCTCACTCCGTTGCGGCCCGACGAACTCCGGTGAAGTATTCCGGTGAGCATCATCCGCCCCGTGCCTGCTAACTCATGTTTTCATGTTTCCCTTGCCTTTACGCTTCATCTTATACCCTTGGTTCGACTTGTACTGCCCCAGGTCATCGACTCTGTCAAGCACCGCAAACTCCTGACGCCGCCCTCAACTCCGACGAGCAATAGCGGTACAAATCGAACGCCCCTTGACCTCGCATGCACACTGTCAGATTCGCCTCTTCCTTGCGCAGCTACTAACACCACTGGCTCGTGCTAGGGTGATCTAGAACCTCGGCAACAACCACGTCTACAAGAACCCAACACCGTCAGCAACTCCGACGAGCCCTAGGACCCACTACAGCACGCCCCCTGCCCAACCGCAACCACGTTGAGCTCCCTCGTGCACGTGCGAGTCTGGTAAGCATCTTCACCACCCCTAGGCCTCGCTGGAATCGCCATTCCGCCATCGACAGTAGCGCCGCCGCTGCCAGCAACCATTTGTGCCGCCTGTTCTTGGTCAGATGGATCTGATCCATCGGATCTAAATCCTAAGGCCTAGATTAGATCTGTAGCGAATCGGTATGAGTAGATCTGGGCAGTGCAACGTTAATTAGATCCAACGCTCCACGTAGTGCGATCCGCGCGAACCGGTACGCACCAATCAGAATATGACGCGTGGCCTAGGTTTTGTTTTAAAAACAGAATTTAGATCTATGAGATGTTCAAACTTGCAAAATTCATAACTTTTGATCCACATGTTCAAATTTTGAAAATTTTATATCATTAGAATCAAGAGAAAGAATTCTATCCAACCATGCAATTTGTTTAATGATTTGCTTCTGTAAAATTGGTTATTTTTGCAGAGACATTTATAGGCTTATTTTGAGTATAGAAATTATTTGAAAAATGATTTAAAGACTAAATAAAGCATATTTAGTAAGTATTTGTCTTTTTTGTGATTCAGTACTGTATACTTGTCTTGTTTGACTTAGAAAAAATCATCACATGGCATTTTCATGCATTCATATATTTTGTTTGTCTATTTTGATATGTGAATTTGGTGCTATCATTTTATGTCTTGATTTTGGTGCTAGTGGTGATTGTGATTGTGAGGATTGTTGCTACTCCCCCAACTACCAAGGAAAGCAGTGCTTAATATTTATGTCCCAATATTTTTTCCTATGCATTAGAAATATTTTGTATAGGGCTTGCATGAATATTTTGCTAAGTATCTATATGCTATGCTTGGGAAATCCTAGTAGTTGTAGAAATGTTAGAAATTCCTCTAAGTTAAGATACTAGTTATTGCCATGCTTATCCTAGCTAATAGCAACCAAGGGTGGAATATATTCATGCTATGGAAAATATTGTTAAGTCTTTGACTTATGTGTTTGCTTAATAAAACAACTAAGTGAATGAAACACCTGGGTGGAATGGAACGAATGGTTTGTGTTGAGTGGTTACACAAGGCCCATTTCTATGGTTTACCTTGTGTATCTCACTTGTGGAAAGCCACCCAGGAACAAAGGGATTTGAGATGCCAAATGTTAAGAAGCTTCTAGTGCAGCCACATGGTATTATGGGCTCTGCCTGGATCATATAGGTTGCAATAACTTAGCCATTTGGACAGTTGGTGGTAGTGGGATGATAGGTTGGAACGCGTCCATTTGGTCTAAGGGAAGGCTTCTGAAAGGTCTTGTCTTGGTGAAACCAAGTCTTGTGGGGAAAGTGCATAACCTCTGCAGATGGAAGAATCTAAGTACTTAGCCATGTACCTGGTATTGGACAATTTGAGCATCAAGACATGGAAGATATCAAGGATCTCCTCATCCCAATTTTTTCTAAGTTAAAACTTATGGTTGAACAAGGGTGAAGATTCACCAATTTCTATTGGTGGTTCCTTGGGAAAGCTTTGTCAAAGAAAAACTTAGTGTTTTCAACTGATAGGTAAAACCTATTTTGAGCAAAGCAAGCCTAAGCTACACTTAGCCAAATTCATGTAGTAACTAGATGTTAATATTGTACTAAGGTATCACTTGCCATTACTATTCCAATGTATTGACCCACTGTGGCTGTAACTTGTGATGTTGCAGGTTACTCTGATGATGATGATTAGGGGTTATGAGTCTACACTCAACATGCTTGCCTGTGGAACATGAAGATGAAGACTTCTATTTTATATTGTTAAGTTAAACTCTTGTACTATCCTATGGCTATGGAGTTGTAAAATACTATGTTATCTCTGGAATGACGATGTAATAATGACCTTTGTTTCTGTGTACTTCATCTTAAACTGTGGATGCTAGTAATTGATCCAGGGACTAGCATTGCAATCACAGGGATCTTTACCTTTATAAAGGTGGGATCTTACAATGATCCTGATGAAGCCTAGCTTGATGACAGTGTTGATGGCGACGATCTCCCCTCTCCGAGAAGGAATTTCCCCGGTAGAAATCTGTCTACCGGAGAGCTCTTTCTCTCTCAGTGTTTTCCGCCCTGTAGAGGTGGCGGAAATCTTTCTGTGGTTGCTCCCTTGGTATTAGGGTTCCGAGAGGAAGATATAGGCGATATGGCAGAGTCAGAGGCTGGCCAAGTGGGCCACAACTACCCTAGGCGCGGCCTAGGAGGGACCCGTGCCTAGGAGGGTGTGGGCCCCCTGTGGCCCAGTTACGCCTCCCCTTCTGGCTTCCTTCGTCTTCTGGGAAAATATAATTTTCCAATATTTTTCTGGTCTTCGTGAAATTGCATCAAAACGCCTCTTTTTCCATCAGAAACCTGACTCCAGCAGTTCATCCTCCAAGAATCATCCAACATGCAAAAACAGAGGAAAAGACATAAGTAACACCTCATAATAAGAAATATATCATTGAATAGAGGCAGATTATGATATAGAATGGTGATGCAAATTGGACGTATCAACTCCCCCAAGCTTAGACCTTCGCTTGTCCCCAAGAAAAAACTGAGCTCAGTAAACATGTCCACAGGTTTATGGAGTGAAGTGTTGATAAAAGAATACGGACAAGAAGCATCAGACTTACCATTACACAACTCATAGAAGAAAGCAACTCACCATTATATAACTTAGCTTGCAACGAGTACATGAGTCACAATAGATATGCATAAAGATAAATCATAATTGGAATTGGCAAACTCTTGTTCTTTGTCAGAGAACAGCTGGCAAACAGTTTCACAAATAAAGGTTTTGAAGAAGTTTTAAAACAGGAGTACTCTTTGCTCAAAAAGGTTTTTCACAATGAAGGCTTTCAAAGTAATACTCAATAGATAAGAGACTTATGCAAACAAGGAAGATAAAGAACATGATTGAATAAATAACCATATGAATGCTTGCAACACAACAACTCAAATGCTTGCTGAAGATAGAGAGGAAGTAGGTTTACTAACTCAACTTAGAAAATAGGAGAAAGGACCCTTCATAGAGGGAAGCAGTGATTTCAAGTCATAAAGAGCTTCCAAAAGATTATGGTACTTACTAGCTTTGAGCCCTCATTGCACTTATCATAGGCATCTGTTGGAATTATGCCCTAGAGGCAATAATAAAGATGTTATTATTATAATTCTTGTTCATGATAAAGTTTATATTCCATGCTAGAATTGTATTAAGCGGAAACTTTAATATTTGTGTGGTTTGTGAACAACACCGTGTCCCTAGTATGCCTCTATGGACTAGCTCATTGATTAATGATGGTTAAGGTTTCCTAACCATATACATGAGTTGTCGATTAATAATGAGATCATATCATTGGGAGAATTATATGATGGACAGACCCAAACTAAGCGGAGAAATTAGATCGTGTCATCGTGTTCATCTTTGTGAAGCTTTTCTTATGTCAAATATTGTATTCCTTAGACCATGAGATAATACAACTCCCTGGTATCGGAAGAAAGCTTTGAGGTCATCAAACATCATCCTATGAGAGGGTGATCATAAAGGTGTCTCTCAGGTGATCGGAAAGTACATATTGGGTTGTATGTATCGAGATGGGATTTGTCCCTCCCAAGTCGGAGAGATATACTTCAGGCCCACTCGGTAATCGATATCAACACCGCTTGCAAGCATGTGGTTAAGGAGTTAATCACAAAGTTATATCGGATTACGTAACGAGTAAAGTACTTGCTGTGAACGAGATTGTAAGATCCCTCCTTTATAAAGGAAAAGGATCCCTGTGATTGCAATGCTAGTCCCTGGATCAATGCTAGCATCCACAGTTTAAGATGAAGTACACAGATACAAAAGTCATTTATTACAGCCATTCCAGAGATAAACATAGCCTTTACAACTCCAAGGCCACAGGCCTAGTATAAGAGTTTGAATAAGTAAATAAATAAAAGTCTTCATCTTCATGTGCCACAGGCAAACATGTTGAGTGTAGACTCATGACACCTAATCCTCATCAGAGTAACCTGCAACATCACAAGTTACAGCCACAGTGGGTCAATACTTTGGAATAGTATTGGCAAGTGATACCTTAGTATAATTTTAAGTGGACTAGATACTATATGCAATTTGGCTAAGTGTAGCTTGGCTTGCTTTGCTTAAAATATACATTGCCTATTAGTTGAAATCACTAAGTTTTTCTTTGTCAAAACTTTTCCCAAGGATCCACCAATAGACATTGAGGTCCTTCACCCTTGTTCACCCACAAGTTTTTACTTAGAAATTGGGATGAGGATATTCTTGATAGCTTCCATGTCTTGATGCTCAAGTTGTCCATTACCAAGGACTTGGCTAAGTACTTAGATTTTTCCATCTGCAGAGGTTGTGCACTTTCCCCACCAGACTTGGTTTCACCAAGACAGGACCTTTCAGAAGCCTTCCCTAAGACCAAATGGACGCGTTCCAACCTATCAACCCACTACCACCATCTGTCCAAATGGCTAAGTTCTAGCAACCTATATGATCCAGGCAGAGCCCATATTGCCAAGTGGCTGCACTAGAAGCTTCTTAACACTTGGCCTCTAAAATCTCTTTGTTCATGGGTGGCTTACCACAAGTGAGATACACAAGGTGATTCATAAAAATGGGCCTCGTGTAACCACTCAACATAAACCAAACCTTCCATTCCACCCAGGTGTTTCATTAACTTAGTTGTTTTATTAGGTAAAACACAAGTCCAAAGACTTAGAAATATTTTCATCATAGCATGTATATTTAACCAACCCTTGTTTGCTACTAGCTAGGCTAAGCATGGCATAGATAGTAACTTAACTTAGAAATTTCCTAGTATTTCTACAACTACTAGGATTTCCCAACATGGCATAAGCAAACTAATAACATGCAAGACTTATCAAAAATATTTCCAATGCTTTGTATAAAACATGGGATAGAAATATTCATGAAGTACCACTTTCCTTGGTAGTTGGGAGAGTAGCACTCCTCACAATCACAATCACTAGCACCAAAATCTACACAAAGATTGGTAGCAACAAATTACACACAAAACATATACAATGAAAAATATATGCATGCATGCAAGATGGTATATGATGATTTTTAAAATTCCACCAAGCAAGTAAACAGTACTGATTCACTAACAAGTTAAAAACTTGCCAAACAACCAATATTTATACCCTAAATTATTTCCTAAACATTTCATAAACTCTAATTATCCCTACACAGGTTTCTGCAAATAAAACCTTTTTAATAGAAACTAAACATTAAACACATTGCATATTTAGAAAGAGCTTGCTCTCCTGATTCCAACGGTATAAAATTTGTCAAATTATAACATGGAGATCAAAAGTTATAGCCCAGTCAAATTTGAATAACAATCAGATTCAAATTCCAGTTTTAAATCTAAACTCAGCCATGCGTCTGTTTCTAATTGGCCCGTACCGGTTCGGGCGGATCGATCAACGAGAGCCGCACGATTTAACTAAAGATGCACGGCCAGATCTAACCCGTAACGGTTCGTTAAGTGAACTAATCCTACGCGCTGGATCTAGATCGTGCTATGGATCAGCGACCAAGATCGCTGGCGGCTGGCATCGGCGGCGGCGAAGCTCGCCTCTGGTGGCGGTGCTGGTGTCGTCCTAGGGTCGTCGGAGGGGCTTACCAGAACCGTGGCGACGTGCTGATGCTCAACCTGGCGGCAGCTTGGCAAGGGGCGCACGGTGTGGGCTGCTGGAGCTCGTCGGAGTCATGCACGGCGTCGGGTGGTTGCAGATGAAGTTGTTGCCGATGCTCTGGGTCTTCCTAGTACCAACCAGAGGCATCAGTAGCTGCGCAAGGACAAGGCGAACCTAGTCGCATGCGAGAGAGGTCAAGGGGCGCTCAGTGCTTACCGCAATCGATCGCCGAAGAAGAAGAAAGCGTCAGGCACTTGCGGTCGTCATCGTTGGCGAGTCTCTAGACGGTCCTAGCATGCACCAATAGGGTGAGAAGATGCGCATGGTTGTCGTGATCATTCTGGCAAACTTTGACAGCAAGGGGCGACGGGGTCTTACCGGAATACCTCGCCGGAGTTGGCTCTGACTGCGGCGGTGCAATACGAATTAGAGGCAGCCTGGTGGCGAGAAGAGTGTGAAGTGTGGGGGGAAATGACCGTGGCGGGGTGTGTTTTAAGTAGGCCGAAGCGCGATAGTAAACGCTCGTAGAATCAAGGCTAATTACGCCGCGCCATTATCGGCATCTACGGCAGCGACGACGTGGTCTGCGGGCGAGATTTGGGGAAGACGACGGTGACGTGGACGGGGCCCAGTTATCTGCGAGAGAAACAGAAGGGGGGTGGGGTCCTGGCGTAAGCCACTTGATGGGCGCGTCTACGAGTGAGAGAGGGAGAGGGGCCCGGGTGGGCTAAATGGGCTGGTTTCTCTGCTGGGCTAGAATAGCAGCGCCGGCCCTTTTCCTTTTCTTTATTCCTTTTCTATTTCTGTTTGCATTTTTAGAAATCATTTTCAAATGGTTTCAAAAGCTATTTGAATTCAAACCTTTTCAGTATTTTTGCAGGGTGTAACATTCATATTTCTGGGCATAAAAACATGTGGTCTCTCTGTTCAAGATTGGTTCTTTTGAATAAACAAAATAAACAGTGCTATAGCACTTGATTTGGAAATGTTTTGAAAATGGTTTTGAAACCATATTGTTCTGTGAATTTTTGTCCAAACTCCATATTCAATCCAATCAATAAGGAAGCAAACAAAACTTGGTTTAAAACACTTATGCTCTCAATTGAGGATAGTCATTTGATTTATGTTTGCTCACATAAAATAATAGAACTATGTGCTTCTGTTTTCTTGAAAGAGTTGGAAAATGATCTAAAAATATATGTAACATCCCTAAAATCATGATTTTAAAGTTGCATACCGTTCATGTATGCATATAGAATTGAGATCAGTTTAAAACTTATTTCAGAAAACAGAAGCACATAGTGCTATCATTTTATGTGAACAAACTTATATCAAATGGCCATCCCCATTTGAGAGTTTGAAGGTTTTAAAACCTAGTTTGTTTGCCTCCCTTATTGAATGGCTTGAGTGTGGTTTTTGAATCAAACTTTACAAAATGGAAATGGTTTCAAAAACCACTTTTCAAATATTTGCAATCTAGTGCAAAGCTTCTGTTATTTTGTTTCTCCAAAAGAGACCAAGCCTTTTTCAAAGTGGCCACATGATTTTATACCCATGTTTGAAACTTTTGCACACTGAAAAAACCCCAGAAAGATTTGAATTCAAAAATAATTTGAATTCATATCAAAACCATTCCTGAAAATCAAAACAGAAAAGAAAAGGACAAAAGAAAAGAAAAGGGCCGAGCGCTCCTATTCTAGCCCAGCAGCAGAAACGGCCCAGCTAGCCCACCCGGCCTCCCTCTCTCTCTCGCACGCGCAAACGCACCCCCACGGTCACTGACATCCCGACCCCACTTTCTCTCTGCGCGTTTCGCTGACGAGCGGGCTCTCTCCACGTCACCCTCGTCTTCCCTAAATCCTGCCCGACCCCGTCGCCGGCCGTTCCCTCCGCCCGTGTCTGCCGCGATTTGATTCGGCGTTTAATTGCTTTGATTCTGCGCTTAATCGTCGCCCCCTCTCGCCTATATAAACCCCTCTGCACCGCGGTCGTTTTCCCCCCCTCAGCGCCTCCACATCGCCACCAGGCCGCCCACAAACACACTTGCGCCGCCGCAGACCGACGTGCTCCGGCGACAAATCACGGTAAGACCAGACCGCCCTGCCGCCTCTCGTTCAAACCATTGCAACCAGCATGATCGTGTGCATCTGTTAACGCCTCTGGTTCGCTTGCTCGTGACCCAGGTCCTCGTTTCCGTTCACGCCCGCAACCATCAGCGCCGCCGCTCGACTCCGGTGAGCAATAGAGGTAAAACCCGAGCGCCCCTTGCCCCCTCCTTCACACGAGAATGTTTGCCTTCGTCTTGTGCATCCCCTGACACCTCTGGTTCGTGCTAGGGCGACGCCACACCTCGACAACAACCTCGACAGCAAGAGACCGACGCCGCGCACGACTCCGACGAGCTCCAACAGCCCCTGCCGAGCGCCCCTTGCCCAACCACCACCACGTTGAGCTTCGCCTTGACCTTGCGGATCTGGTAAGCACACCCTTTCCTCCCTGAGCGATCTAGAATGATAGCGCCGCCTCTGACAGAGCGCTCCGCCGCTCGCCGTCGCCGCGCGCCGCCAGGACATGGTCGCTTGATCGAGAGCCCTTGGATCTAGATCCAACGCATAGGATTAGCCACTTAATGAACCGTTATGTTTCGATCTGAACCGTGCATCGCCACTTAGATCCTACGGCTCCCGTGCGTGATCCGGTGCAAAGCGGTACGCGCCAGTAGCGTTAAGACACGTGGCTAGGGTTTGAATCAAAAAAAACAGATTTGAAAACAGATTTAGATTCAGTTTTGAAATGGCTATAACTTTTGATTCCCACGTTAGATTTTTGCAAATTTTATATCGTTGGAATCAGGGAGGCAAGACCTTTCTTTTTATGCAATGTGTTTAGTAAAAAGTATCTGTTAAAATGACTTTTTATGCCGAAACTTGTTTAGGACCTTTTTGAGTATAGAATTTGTTTAGTAAATTGTTTTAGTGCTAAATAAGTTTAGTTAGCAAGTTTTTGACTTGGTTATGTTTCTGTATCATGCACTTGCTTGGTGGAGTTTTCAAAAATCATCACTTAGCATTTTCTTGCATGCATGCATTCATATTTTTGTTTGTATATGAATTGTGTGTAATTTTGTGCTACAAATTTTTGTGTAGATTTTTCTAGTGACTGTGATTGTGAAGAGTGCTACTCTCCCCATTACCAAGGAAAGTGGTACTTCATGAATATTTCCATCCCTATGTTTTATACAAGCATTATAAAGATTTTTCTAAGTCTTGCATGTTACTAATTTTGCCAAATGCCATGTTGGGAAATCCTAAGTAGATATAGAATTGCTAGGAAATTCCTAAGTTAAGTTACTAAGCCATGCTTAGCCTAGCTAGTAGCAAACAAGGTTGGTAAAGTACATATACATGCTATGATGAAAATAATTCTAAGTCTTTTTGACTTATGTTTTTCTTAAATAAAACAACTAAGTCAATGAATCTCCTGGGTGGAATGGGACTTGAATGGTGGTTTTTGGTTGAGTGGTTCACAAGGCCCATTTTTATGGTTTACCTTAGTGTATCTCACTTGTGGAATGCCACCCAAGAAACAAAGGGATTTTGGAGGCCAAGTGTTGAGAAGCTTTTAGTGCAGCCACTTGGAAATATGGGCTCTGCCTTGATCACATAGGTTGCTAGAACTTAGTCATTTGGACAGTTGGTGGTAGTGGGAATGATAGGTTGGAACGCGTCCATTTGTCTAAGGGAAGGCTTCTGAAAGGTCCTGTCTTGGGAAACCAAGTCTGGTGGGGAAAGTGCACAACCTCTGCAGATGGAAAATCTAAGTACTTAGCCAAGTCCATGGCAATGGACAACTTGAGCATCAAGACATGGAAGCTATCAAGAATCTCATCACTCCAACTTCTAAGTAAAACTTGTGGGTGAACAAGGGTGAAGGACCTCAATGTCTATTGATGGTTCCTTGGGTAAAGTTTTTGACAAAGAAAAACTGTAACACCCCGGTTTTGAAAAGACCGGTGCATCCATGTGACATGCCAATCCCTGGATCGGTTCATTGGCTCACAATAGGATAAGATGAATAATCATTGCAAAATAACCGTGTATCATACATAACGATGATCCAGAGTACCATTATTACAATGAAAGCTTAGCCAAAGCTAGCTCAAATTATTCAGGTAGCAGCGAAAACATAGTAAATCCTTCATTCTTCTAATTGCCCACAAGTGAACAAGAGCCGAGTGAAGTACCGTGGCCTATAACGATCAATCAGAATCTGAATAACCTGCAGCATAAAACGCAACAGTCCCGAAGGGTCAATACATGGAATGTATGGCAAGTAGAGCTAGTAATGGAGACAATAGTACTAACATCTACATGCATATTTGGCAAGTGGAGCTGTGTCTGGCTTGCATTTGCAAATAACTTTGTCCTACTTTCATAAACAGTTTTGAATTTTCTTTGAAAAGATCCCAATTAAGTTAACCCAACAATATTAAAACAATTATGAAATTAGAATGAGCGAGAAACATGTCATGGAATCAATATCAAGCAACTCAGTTGTCCATAACCGGGGACACGGCTAATCGATTAGATTACACACTCTGCAGAGGTTAGTACACTTTACCCATGTGACTCGGCCAGCCCAGCTCGTACCATCACTCACCATTTGGATGATGATAGGGAGAAGTCCGAGAAGAGACTGTTCGGGAAGTAGCTCCTCAATCCCGACGCGCACCGGTCCAACCTACCAAAATTCTACATCTCTGGATACGCGGGTTCGAGTTACCACAACCTACTAAGTCCAACCAACCGCCCATTCCATTATTGGCACATGGCTGTACACGTAAGCTACAGAATAAAGAATCCAATCATTCTCTCTTGAAACCTGGGTGCCTTTCCGCAATAAACCACCAAAAATTATCAATCCCATCACACCCAGGGGATTCATTGATTAAGTTGTTTTTGTTTTCACAAAACAATACTTTTAGAAACAAGTATAGGTGATGTAACCCAGCCCTCGTATATCATAGCATGGCTAAGCACATCTACCATCGGTGGTTCATCTACAAGGAAGGCCCTACCACATAATAGGACATAGCATAGCGGTAGTATCATCCTACACATGCAACTACAAAATACACGACAATGCAATAAAAATAGTAGGACGATATTCATGAACAAAGTAGCATCTACTTGCCTTGATTGAAGCGGTCGGAGGAACAATCCGTACACGAACAAGCGTTGCACTCCTCACAATCTACACGACACAATTGCATTCATAAACAACAATGCACAAGCATATGCAACAAATATGATGCATGAATGCAAGAAAGACAAGTGCGGTGATGCTACAGCAACACCACATATTATAAATCAGTAGAGGTACCGATTGCATGCATGGAAAATAGTTTTAGCGCAAGGAAAACCATTAAACAATTAATAGTTCCCGAGACTAGAGCTACAACTCAAATAATTCGCCAACGGTAGGGTACTGGTTGTAAAATCCTGGAAAAATTCTACAGCATAGGCATCGCTATTTAGAAACAGTACCAACTGGAATTACTCAAAAAGGAATTATAAAACTCCTGGAGTAATTAAAACACTACAGAAACCTACTAGACAGTTTCTGTAGAAGTTTTTACTATAAGCCTACCTTTTTAATTCGCGATGAGATTCCCCTCGTTCCACTGAATCCAGGGACATATCATACGCGATTTTTGGAGCTACGGATCTTTTTCTACGAATTTATTACTCTGAAAAGGCCATTAACTAGTTCGATTAAACTGTACTAAACCTTGCTGTAAAAGCCTGAACCAAAGGTACAGCGAGATTCTACACGACGCATTTTACAAGATTCTACCGAAATCTGCCAACTAATAGGATTAACGAAATTGACCCACCAATCGTAATACGATATTTGGCGCTGATGGCGTCTGACCAGTCAACATCTGGGGCGTCTGACTAGTCAACGTCTGGAGTGCTGACCAGTCAACGAACGATCTAAGCCGCTGATCTGAGATCTGACGGTGGCTGCTGTCTTACCGGAAGCGGACTGCGAATCGAACTCCGGCGAGCTTCGAACGGCGGCGACGAACGGTTCCAGCATCGTGGTTCTACCTGCACGTACACACACGGTCAACTACGGCTCCCAGAACAATAAACGCGCGCGCGTACGCGGCGATCTGCAGGGCGCATATGGCGGCGGCGGATGGAGACGCGGAGCACGGGAACAGAAAGAGGAGATCGAGGCGAACCCGGCAACAAACGCGGCGATGGCCGGCGGCGGCGAGAAGAAGCGGAGGCGGCGGCGGCGATCGGCGTGCGTGCCAGGGAGGCGGCTCGCGCGAGGTCTGGGAGGAGGCGGAGTCGGGCACGACTTCCGAGGCGGTGGGGCCCCCTTTTATTTGGTCCTTTACGTGAGAAAAGAAAAGAAAAAAAACTGAAACAGAATCGGTCCGCGGTTGGACTCCGTTTCGGAAATCGGTCCGGATTTTCGGACCGTTTTCCGGCGGTTTACTAAAACGTCCGAGTCTTTTGCATACGAACTCCGATTGGAGCGATTCTCGCGCCTACGGGTTCGTATCGTCGAGGGGCAGAACCTTCAGTTGAAGTTTGCGCGAAAACTCGAACCTACAGGGGTGGTTGTTGCAAGTCACGGCGGTTTACTAAAACGTCCGAGTCTTTTGCATACGAACTCCGATTGGAGCGATTCTCGCGCCTACGGGTTCGTATCGTCGAGGCGAACAACCTTCAGTCAATGGTTGAGCGAAACCTCGTACCTACAGGGGTGGCGGCACTAGATTCTCTAAAGCCTTCCGCAGGAGCCTCGTGGCAAAACTAGAATAGGGTTTTGACGGTGTATTCACGAACCTTCTCACTCGACGGTTTTGCATGGAAAAGCATGATGCAATGATATGAATGATATGCAAGACCAAATCTAAATTTGGGATGTGACAAGACTAACCCCCTTAAGATGAATCTCGTCCTCGAGATTCGGCGCGGCTAGCAAATAGGTGTGGGTAGTCCTCTCGGATGTCATCTTCACGTTCCCAAGTGGCTTCTTCTTCGGTATGGTGACTCCACTGTACCTTGCAAAACTTGATTGTCTTGGTACGGGTAATCCTTTCTACTGTCTCCATAATCTTGACCGGTTTCTCCTCATAGGTCAAGTCATTTTCAAGCTGAACCTCCTCTAGTGGTACAGTGTCTCTCAATGGTGTATCCACTATCTCCGGATGGCACTTCTTTAGCTGTGACACGTGGAACACATCGTGAACAGCAGACAGAGCCTCTGGCAACTCCAACTGATAGGCAACTTCTCCCTTGCGTGCTAAAACTCGATACGGTCCAATGAATCGAGGTGCCAGCTTACCCTTAATTCCAAATCTCTTGATTCCTCGAAGTGGTGATACTCTGAGGTACGCTCTATCACCAATCTCATACACCACTTCCTTGCGTTTGGTGTCAGCGTAGCTCTTCTGCCTTGATTGTGCTACCTTCAGCCTGTCCCTAATCAAGGCAACCTTTTCCTCAGCATCCTTGATCAAATCAGGTCCAAACAACTGACGTTCTCCTACTCCATCCCATAGCAATGGCGTCCGGCATCGTTTCCCATACAGCACATCGAACGGTGACGTCTTGATGCTGGTTTGATAGCTGTTGTTGTAGGAAAACTCGGCATAAGGCAAATTCTCATCCCAACTAGAACCATGAGCCAAAGCGCAAGCTCTCAGCATGTCTTCCAAAATCTGGTTCACCCTCTCGGTCTGTCCATCTGTTTGTGGGTGAAACGCTGTACTAAACTCCAATCTAGTACCAAGCGACTCGTGCAGCTGCCGCTAGAAGTGTGAGGTAAATTGGGTGCCTCTATCAGATACTATACTCTTGGGAACTCCATGTAGGCACACAATCCTGTCCATGTAGATCTTGGCCAACTTCGCACTCGTATAGGTCGTCTTCACCGGTATAAAGTGGGCTACCTTGGTCAAATGGTCGACCACTACCCAAATGGAGTCGTATCCCGACCTGGTCCTAGGCAATCCTGTGATAAAGTCCATTCCCACTCTATCCCATTTCCAATCCGGCACAGGCAATGGCTGTAGCAGTCCTGCTGGTTTCTGGTGTTCTGCCTTCACTCGGTTGCACACATCACATAGAGCAATATGCTTGGCGATATCTCCCTTCATGTTGTTCCACCAAAATCTGCTCTTCAAATCCATATACATCTTTGTGTTGCCCGGATGTATGGAGTATGGCGAGTTATGAGCCTCCTGCAGAATCAACTCCCGTATCTCTGGGTCGCTGGGCACACACAAACGATCTCCATACCACAAGGTACCATGCTCATCCTCACGGATATCCTTTTCCCGATTCTCCTTCAACTGTTCCTTTCTCTCTTCTATTTCCTTGTCTCCCACTTGAGCCTTCCTGATTCTGTCCTGTAGCGTTGGTTGGACTTCCATTGTTGCCAAGTATCCTTCAGATACAACCTCCAACCTAAGGTCCTTGAATTGTTTGCACAAATCCTCAGGCAATTCACCAACTGTCAATCCATTGGCATAAACCTTCCGGCTCAGAGCATCAGCTACTACATTGGCCTTTCCTGGGTGATATTGCAAATTCATATCGTAGTCCTTGATAAGTTCCAACCATCTCCTTTGTATCATGTTCAGTTCCTTCTGTGTAAATATGTACTTTAGGCTCTTGTGGTCAGTGTACACATCATAGTGTTTTCCCATTAAGTAATGCCTCCATACCTTGAGCGCATGAACCACTGACGCTAACTCCAAGTCGTGCGTGGGGTAATTCCGCTCATGGTGCTTGAGTTGTCGCGAGGCATATGACACTACTCTTCCATCTTGCATCAGCACACTCCCAAGTCCCTGTCGAGAAGCATCACAGTATACTTGGAAATCCTTCTGAAGATCTGGTAAACATAGAACAGGCGCGGTCACTAGTCGACGCTTCAGTTCCTGAAAGCTTGCTTCGCATACGTCTGACCATTCAAACTTCCTCTCCTTCTTCAGAAGTTCAGTCATCGGCTTAGCAATCTTGGAGAAATTCTCAATGAACCTCCTGTAATATCCAGCAAGTCTCAAAAAGCTTCGAATCTCTCCAGCATTCTTGGGTGCTTCCCACTCAGTTACTGCAGTCACTTTGTTTGGATCAACAGCAATACCTTCTCCTGACACTACGTGTCCAAGAAACCCAACGGTGTTAAGCCAGAATTCACACTTGCTGAATTTGGCATACAGCTTGTATTCCCTCAGCTTCTCCATAATCAGTCTCAGATGCTCCTCATGCTCAGCATCATCCTTGGAATATATCAGTATGTCATCAATAAACACCACCACGAACTTGTCCAAATACTCCATAAATACCTTGTTCATCATGGTCATGAAATATGCCGGGGCATTCGTTAGTCCAAAAGACATAACTGTATACTCATATAAATCATACCTAGTGGTGAAAGCGGTTTTTGGTACGTCCTCCTCTCGGATCTTCAATTGGAAATAGCCAGATTGCAAATCAATCTTGCTGAACACCTTTGCTCCTTCCAGTTGATCAAACAAATCATTTATGTTCGGCAGAGGGTACTTGTTCTTGATGGTCACTTCATTCAGCGAACGATAGTCCACCACTAATCTCTTGCTGCTGTCCTTCTTCTCCACAAACAGAACAGGTGCTCCCCAAGACGACGAACTAGGCTGAATGAATCCCTTTTCCAGTTGCTCCTTCAACTGCTTCTTCAATTCCTTCAGCTCATCCACATCCATCTTATATGGTTTCTTTGCTATAGGTCCTGTTCCCGGCATCAGGTCGATAAGAAACTCTACATCCATGTCAGGTGGCATTCCTGGCAGTTCTTCCGGAAACACGTCGGGGTAATCCCTAATCACTGGCATAGTATCCATGCTAACCCCCTTAAGAGAATTCAACTTACACCTTCCCGGTCGCACAGCTGACTTGAATCTAATCCTTTTACCATCCGGGGTTTTGAGTGAAACGGCTCGCTGTGCACAATCTATGTGTCCCCCATGCATAGACATCCAATCCATACCCAGAATGACATCTAATCCCTGTGAATCCAACACTACCAAATGTGCAATGAAATTGTGTGTTCCAATCCTCACAGTCAAGTCGCGGCATCCCGCACTAGCTATCATATCTCCTCCAGGTGAACTCACTCTAATAGACCTCTTCGTAGACTCAGTAGGTAACTTATACTTATCCACAAATGCCCTTGATATGAATGAATGCGATGCACCAGTATCAAAAAGTATAAGTGCAGGGTAAGTGTTGATTGGGAACTTACCAATCACAAGGTCAGGCTCATCTGGAATCTCCTCCACATTCATGTGGTTCACTGTGGCCTTCTCGCCGTTGGTTGGCTTTAGTCCTTTCCTCTCCGGGCAGTTGTCAGCATAGTGTCCCTTCTGCTTGCACTTGAAGCACGTCACCTCACTCAGATCCTTCTTCACGAAGTTGCGATCACGGTTGCGGTCATGTCCACCGTGTCCTCCAGTGTGGTGAGAGTGTCCTCCCTTGTGGCTGTGGTGACTGCTCTTGTGGTTGTCACGGCGATGTCCATCGCCTCCATGGTGATGGCGATCATGGCTCCCATAGTCATTCCCTCCATGCTTGGAGTATCCATCATAAGATGTGCGAGGCTTGTGGTGAGAACCAGAGTAGTGATTGTTACTCTTTCTCTTGCGGCTTAGCATAGGTAAGTTTAGAGAGAATCAACTACGGTAATAGGGTTCTACCCATGCATTATGATCACTCAACAACAAACAATAGCAGACAATCACAAGCAAGCAACACATCAACAAACAAGCAATCCAGCAACATCCCAGGTGTTATCCAAGCAGTATATAACTACTGAAATAGTTTTACAAGAGTTGGCAATGGTTAACTAAACAGTTGATCAACTAATCAACAAAAATAGCAATCTGCCAGAACAGTCCAGCAGCGTTCACGAATTTTTCCGCCTGACTTACACTCGTCAGGAAATTATGCCAATTTTTGCACATACAGTACAGAGAGTTTCGCATCAGCCCAATTTTTTTCAGATTTTTCCCAGTTACGAGAAAAATATGAAAAATCGCACAGTACTGCTGTATCAGCAGAAAACTGCAGCGAAAATAACACAGATAGTAACCAAACTTGCCATAACTCTTTCATAAAGTTTGCACAAATAATTCCTGGGATATTGGAGTACACAAATAAGCAACTAAACACTCTAAAACTAACAGCAACTAAGTTTCACAACGATCGAGACTAATCCTAACGAATTTGCCTAACGAGGACTAATTGGTGGACTTCTATCTATTTCTTGAAGAGATTGAGGTAGGTCCTTGCGGTCATGCGTTGGCGCTTTGGTTCGCGGTACAACCATGGCGGTGGTGTATACACTTCTCCTGAATCATCACTTGAGATCTCAAACTCCACCTCTTCTGGATCCTCCTCTTCTTCTTCACTCTCAGCTGCAACTGCAACAGCTTCGTCGCCTCCACCATCATCGTCTCCATCATCATCATCCTCGTCCTCATCATCATCATCATCATCCCCATTGTTGCCATCTTCTCCATTGTCATCATCCAAGGGTGGATTCAGCTGGGCTTGGAGAGCGGCAATCTGGGCGGTCATAGCTTCAATGGTTTGATCCCTTTCCTGGACGGTCCCTTGCATCTGTTGTATGTTCTGGGTGCTCTCATGCACAACATCATGAAGGTGAGTTATGGTCTCATCTCTGGCTATCAGGGCAGTCTCCAGAACTCCCACAGCTTCATGCAAAGTGTCAATCTCCTGTCCTTGGACCACCATACCATTGCTGGTAAAATCTGCAATCTCCTTTATCATCATCACCTTCTCAGCTAGAGCTCCATTCTCCCTTTCCATGTCCTCAATGTGCCTCTGACGGGGCGGCATGTTGTTCCTGTCGCCCGGAGTAAGCACAACGTGTACATCTTCATCACGCCTCCCATAATCACGGTAGGGTGAATCTGCTGGCAGTAGGTGTCGGACTTGATGGCACTGGCGAGACAGGGCTTCATGTATGGCTAAGTTGATTCCAAGTCCCCAGTTGCAGTAGGTCTTGGTGTAGATCAGATGTCCAGGGTTCGGTAAGGCGGCATCTCTGAAGATAAATGTGGTGATCTCCCATGCATCCTCTCCATATCCATAGGTGTGTAGCCTCCTTCCCTTGAACATAGGCAGTGGCAACCCCAATGACTGGGAGAGCAATGCCAACTGTCTGGCAAAGGGCCTTGGTGACTCCATGGTTGCATACTCAGTCCTGACTTCTCCCATCTATCAATTAAAAGAGGAAAGTGTGAGAATAGCATATGGTAATAAGTTACGAGAGTGAAAGGCATAAGATGAAAGACAGAGTTAATATAGGCTTTAATGATTCTATGGCTTCCTAATCCAATCCTAGGTCACGATCCTACAGTCGACACACGGGCTCTGATACCATCCTGTAACACCCCGGTTCGGAAAAGACCGGTGCATCCATGTGACATGCCAATCCCTGGATCGGTTCATTGGCTCACAATAGGATAAGATGAATAATCATTGCAAAATAACCGTGTATCATACATAACGATGATCCAGAGTACCATTATTACAATGAAAGCTTAGCCAAAGCTAGCTCAAATTATTCAGGTAGCAGCGAAAACATAGTAAATCCTTCATTCTTCTAATTGCCCACAAGTGAACAAGAGCCGAGTGAAGTACCGTGGCCTATAACGATCAATCAGAATCTGAATAACCTGCAGCATAAAACGCAACAGCCCCGAAGGGTCAATACATGGAATGTATGGCAAGTAGAGCTAGTAATGGAGACAATAATACTAACATCTACATGCATATTTGGCAAGTGGAGCTGTGTCTGGCTTGCATTTGCAAATAACTTTGTCCAACTTTCATAAACAGTTTTGAATTTTCTTTGAAAAGATCCCAATTAAGTTAACCTAACAATATTAAAACAATTATGAAATTAGAATGAGCGAGAAACATGTCATGGAATCAATATCAAGCAACTCAGTTGTCCATAACCGGGGACACGACTAATCGATTAGATTACACACTCTGCAGAGGTTAGTACACTTTACCCATGTGACTCGGCCAGCCCAGCTCGTACCATCACTCACCATTTGGGTGATGATAGGGAGAAGTCCGAGAAGAGACTGTTCGGGAAGTAGCTCCTCAATCCCGACGCGCACCGGTCCAACCTACCAAAATTCTACATCTCTGGATACGCGGGTTCGAGTTACCACAACCTACTAAGTCCAACCAACCGCCCATTCCATTATTGGCACATGGCTGTACACGTAAGCTACAGAATAAAGAAGCCAATCATTCTCTCTTGAAACCTGGGTGCCTTTCCGCAATAAACCACCAAAAATTATCAATCCCATCACACCCAGGGGATTCATTGATTAAGTTGTTTTTGTTTTCACAAAACAATACTTTTAGAAACAAGTATAGGTGATGTAACCCAGCCCTCGTATATCATAGCATGGCTAAGCACATCTACCATCGGTGGTTCATCTACAAGGAAGGCCCTACCACATAATAGGACATAGCATAGCGGTAGTATCATCCTACACATGCAACTACAAAATACACGACAATGCAATGAAAATAGTAGGACGATATTCATGAACAAAGTAGCATCTACTTGCCTTGATTGAAGCAGTCGGAGGAACAATCCGCACACGAACAAGCGTTGCACTCCTCACAATCTACACGACACAATTGCATTCATAAACAACAATGCACAAGCATATGCAACAAATATGATGCATGAATGCAAGAAAGACAAGTGCGGTGATGCTACAGCAACACCACATATTATAAATCAGTAGAGGTACTGATTGCATGCATGGAAAATAGTTTTAGCGCAAGGAAAACCATTAAACAATTAATAGTTCCCGAGACTAGAGCTACAACTCAAATAATTCGCCAACGGTAGGGTACTGGTTGTAAAATCCTGGAAAAATTCTACAGCATAGGCATCGCTATTTAGAAACAGTACCAACTGGAATTACTCAAAAAGGAATTATAAAACTCCTGGAGTAATTAAAACACTGCAGAAACCTACTAGACAGTTTCTGCAGAAGTTTTTACTATAAGCCTACCTTTTTAATTCGCGATGAGATTCCCCTCGTTCCACTGAATCCAGGGACATATCATACGCGATTTTTGGAGCTACGGATCTTTTTCTACGAATTTATTACTCCGAAAAGGCCATTAACTAGTTCGATTAAACTGTACTAAACCTTGCTGTAAAAGCCTGAACCAAAGGTACAGCGAGATTCTACACGACTCACTGAACTCGTAAATATTTTATTTGCAATTTTTGCCAAGCGGTTGAATTACTACGCATTTTACAAGATTCTACCGAAATCTGCCAACTAATAGGATTAACGAAATTGACCCAGTCAATCGCGTTCGATGACGGGCGCTAATCAAGGCGTCTGACCAGTCAACATCTGGGGCGTCTGACTAGTCAACGTCTGGAGTGCTGACCAGTCAACGAACGATCTAAGCCGCTGATCTGAGATCTGACGGTGGCTGCTGTTTTACCGGAAGCGGACTGCGAATCGAACTCCGGCGAGCTCCGAACGGCGGCGACGAACGGTTCCCGCGTCGTGGTTCTACCTGCACGTACACACACGGTCAACTACGGCTCCCAGAACAATAAACGCGCGCGTACGCGACGATCTGCAGGGCACAGATGGCGGCGGCGGATGGAGACGCGGAGCACGGGAACGGAAAGAGGAGATCGAGGCGAACCCGGCAACAGACGCGGCGATGGCCGGCGGCGGAGGAGTGGCCGGCGGCGGCGATCGGCGTGCGTGCCAGGGAGGCGGCTCGCGCGAGGTCTGGGAGGAGGCGGGGTTGGGCACGACTTCCGAGGCGGTGGGGCCCCTTTTATTTGGTCCTTCACGTGAGAAAAGAAAAAAGAAAAAAAAACAGAAACAGAATCGGTCCGCGGTTGGACTCCGTTTCGGAAATCGGTCCGGATTTTCGGACAGTTTTCCGGCGGTTTACTAAAACGTCCGAGTCTTTTGCATATGAACTCCGATTGGAGCGATTCTCGCGCCTACGGGTTCGTATCGTCGAGGGGCAGAACCTTCAGTCGAAGTTTGCGCGAAAACTCGAACCTACAGGGGTGGTTGTTGCAAGTCACAGCGGTTTACTAAAACGTCCGAGTCTTTTGCATACGAACTCCGATTGGAGCGATTCTCGCGCCTACGGGTTCGTATCGTCGAGGCGAACAACCTTGAGTCAACGGTTGAGCGAAACCTCGTACCTACAGGGGTGGCGGCACTAGATCCTCTAAAGCCTTCCGCAGGAGCCTCGTGGCAAAACTAGAATAGGGTTTTGACGGTGGCGTTTCGCCGAACCTTCTCACTCGACGGTTTTGCATGGAAAAGCATGATGCAATGATATGAATGATATGCAAGACCAAATCTAAATTTGGGATGTGACAAAAACTTAGTGATTTCAACTAATAGGAAAAACCTATTTTGAGCAAAGCAAGCCAAGCTACACTTAGCCAAAATGCATATAGTATTGTAGTCCACTTAAAATTTACCAAGGTATCACTTGCCAATACTATTCCAAAGTATTGACCCACTGTGGCTGTAACTTGTGATGTTGCAGGTTATTCTGATGAGGATTAGGTGTCATGAGTCTACACTCAACATGCTTGCCTGTGGCACATGAAGATGAAGACTTATATTTATTTACTTATTCCAAACTCTTGTATTAGGCCTGTGGCCTTGAGTTATAAAAGACTATGTTTTATCTCTGGAATGGATGTAATAAATGACCTTTGTATCTGTGTACTTCATCTTTAACTGTGGATGCTAGCATTGATCCAGGTACTAGCATTGCAATCACAGGGATCCTTTTCCTTTAGAAAGGAGGGGATCTTACAGATGGTATCATAGCACTGTGTTGCCTGTAGGATTATGACCCTAGGATTGGAAACCACTAAGGAAAAATTTTCAACTACTTCTACACTTGTCTATTCTTCTTGTAAACTTTTCTAATCTTCTCATTCTCATCTCTAATTGTAGATGAACTCCATCAACGAAGCCGTGAGAAAAGGACCACTCATGACCATGACCTTGGAGTGTGAGACTGAGTTTCCCAAAATTCTCAAGGACCTCATGGTGGCAATGGAAATGCATCGTGCAACCGTGTACAAGGGCTTTCCAGTGATGGATGAAGGAGTTGATTACTGGTGGGTGCAACTTCACTTGTACAAAAACAAGGAAGACAACCACAAATAAAAAGGACTCTACATGTACACCAACACTGTGGTGCACACCACATTCTTTGAGTCAGCAAAGAAAAAGGACTATCAAAGAACTTAGTGCCAGAGTCAAGTGCAGAATGCTCAACCTCCAAAAAGACTTAGAGAAAGAGAAGGAACATACTCAAGAGTTGGAAGCCACCAACCAAACCTTAAGAGGAGATATTATAGACTTAGTGATAGAATCATGTGAACAAGATAGGCTGATTGCCTCTAGGAACATTGTGTTAGCCAACAGATCCAGTGAGATAGGATTGTAAGCATACTTTGTTAGTTAGACCACCACCTATCACCTTATTTTCCCAAAATGTTGCTTTAAAATAAGATTGAACCTTGATTGATGTAATGGATTCATGTATGCATGACTTGTGTGATTCTGCTTTCCAAGGATGTGTATGTGATGTGTGTCCTTGTTTTATCTTAAATTGTGTTGTTCTAACTTTTCTATCTTATAAATAGATGCCTATTACCATCAGCACTGTTGAGGAGTTCCAGGTTACCCGCTTTGGTCCTCGTATCATTGAGCTTACCACCTTGCTCAATCTCCCTCTTCCCACCATCATGGTGCATCCACTCACCAAGTTCGAGAGGAAGGACCTCTGGGGCTTCAAGGTGAACCAGCCCGGACGCCAGGAAGAGCCTACTACGGAGGCCATCGTCTTCAAGCTTATGCACGATGATAGAGAGAGAGGCATGGAGGTAGTTATGCAGGATCTGATAGGACGTCTGCTAGGACGACACTCCCGACAGGTTAGAGGCCCTCACTTCCACGTCTTCGGTAGACGTGATGAGGATGGAGAGTCCATCGACTATGAGGACGACTCGAGGGACACCGCAGAGCCGATACGTTTGTGCCTCCAGGACTTAGAGTCTCTCATTAGGAACGTGGACACGGACAGGACCAATGTCATGCTCAACAATGACGAGCTCCAGGTGCAGCTTCGCGAGAAGGACAAGCTCTTCGCGTAGCAGGACGAGATAGTCAAGGAAATGGAGGCAAAGTTCGAGGCCCAGGACAAGAAGTTCAAGAGTCAGGATAAGTGTGTCCAGGATAGGAACAAGAAGATCCGAGACATGACTGAAGAACTGCAATCCAAGGACTTCGAGCTAGAGAAGCAGCAGACGGTGAAAGAGAGGCTTCGTTCCCAGAAGAGGGCTCTCAAAGCCAAGATAGAGGCCTTGACCACTACCATTGAGGAGAACAAAACCGCAATGGAGAACGCAGGTCTTACCTTTGTCGAGGAGGAGATTGATGCCGATGAGTAGACTTGACTACTCGTTTATCTTTTATTATCGTACTTGTTATTTGAGAACTTGTTACTGGATCATCCGACATGTGGATGACTTGCTACTTGTGTGTTTTACTTTGTGAACTGGTTATCTGTTGTTGAACCTTTATCTCTTTGTTGCATGCTTGTGATTGCTTAAGTGTTGTAATGTGCATGAAAGCATCTATGGGTATCTCATTCTTATCTCTATTTGAACAAACCACAGATGCCTCCCCGTCGTGCAAACCCCAACCCCAACAACAACAACAACAACATCACTCCAGAGATGCAGCAAATGATGACTGCCCAAACTCAGCTGATGCAGATGATGACGACGTTCATCCAGAACCAAAACAACAACAACAACAACAACAACAATAACAACAACAACAACCCACCGGGTTTTGATATGCTGACCAGATTTCTGAGATTGAGGCCAGCTAAGTTCTCAGGGACGACTGATCCCATGGTGGCCAATGATTGGCTACATTCTGTAAACAAGGACTTACTAACCGTGGGCTGCACGGATGCTGAAAAGGTCAGATTTGCAGCACATCTACTGGAAGGACCAGCCGCCACTTGGTGGGATAACTTCCAGATCACCACTCCCATAGATGAAGTGACATGGTCTATCTTTGAAGATGGCTTTCGCACTGCTCATATCTCATCAGGGGTGATGAGTCTGAAAAAGAAAGAGTTCCATAATTTGAGGCAGCGCCACCGCAGCGTGGCTGAATATATTGAAGAGTTTAACAATCTGGCGCGTTATGCACCGGATGAAGTTGACACCGATGCCAAGAGAAAGGAAAAATTTCTTGAAGGCTTGAATGATGAGCTGAATTTGCAATTGTCTGTAGCCTATGTTCCCACTTATCAGTCGCTCTGCGACAAGGCTGCTATTTTGGAGAACAAAATGAAGCAAGTCGAGAGTAGGAAAATAAAGCACTCCGACAAGCCCAGCTCGGGATCGTCTCACAAACGATCTCACTATGATGACAGTGGAAGCTCAGGATCCCAATTCAACAAGCATGGGAAATTCAACAAGCACCACAGCCACAACCGTCATGACAACAAGCATCACCATAGTCATGGGAATGACAAGTACAAGAACCACAAGAGTGGACATAAGAGCCACCACAACGGTAATGGAAGTGGAAGTGGAAGTCAGCCTGTTAAGAGAGACATCAGTCAGGTTGAATGCTTCAAATGCAAGAAGATGGGACACTATGCAAATGAGTGCCCTGAAAAGAAAGCTGAAGGACCTGTCAAGCCCAATCCTTTTCAGAAGGGACAGGTGAACCACATCAGTGTGGAGGAGGTCTATGAGGAGCCTGATGCCGTTGCTGGTAAGTTCAGACTCAATTCAATTCCAGCATTTGTACTCTTTGATACTGGTGCATCTCATTAATTCATATCAAGAGCATTTGTTGAAAGAAATGAACTACCGGTAGAAACTATTGGGTGTCCTATAAAAGTAAGTTCTCCTGGTGGAGAAATGTTAGTGAATTCAGGATGCCATGATCTAGCCATAGAATTTGGGAAGTATAAGTTTCCCGTTAACTTGATAATTCTAAACTCCCAAGGATTGGATGTCATTCTAGGTATGGACTGGATGACTAAGTACAAAGGAGTGATAGATTGTGCCAACCATACTGTCTCACTCACCACTCTAGAAAATAAGAGGATCAGATTCAAGACAAATTTTGCAGCAAAAAGGAGTATGCTAAATTCTCTTAAGGGGGTTAGCATGGACAGTGTGCCAATCGTGAGTGAATATCCTAATGTGTTTCCGGAAGAATTGCCAGGAATGCCACCAGATAGAGATGTGGAATTTCTGATAGATTTGGTACCAGGTTCTGGACCAATAGCAAAGAGACCATATAAAATGTCAGTGGATGAACTGAAAGAACTCAAGAAGCAACTAGGAGAACAGTTGCAGAAAGGATTTATTCAACCAAGTTCTTCATCTTGGGGAGCCCCAGTTTTGTTTGTGGAGAAGAAAGACAGTAGTCAAAGGTTATGCGTAGATTACCGTTCACTCAACAAGGTGACTATCAAGAACAAGTATCCTTTGCCTAGAATCAATGACTTGTTTGATCAGCTTGAAGGAGCATGTGTGTTCTCAAAGATTGATCTGAGGTCAGGCTATTTTCAACTCAAGATAAGAGAGCAAGACATACCTAAGACAAGATTCACCACAAGGTATGGGTTGTATGAGTATACCATAATGCCTTTTGGTTTGACCAATGCTCCAGCATACTTCATGAGTATGATGAACAAAGTGTTCATGGAATTTCTTGACAAGTTTGTTGTCGTTTTCATCGATAACATCTTAGTCTACTCCAAGAGCAAAGAGGATCATGAAGGACATTTACGTTTGATACTTGAGAAGTTGAGAGAACATAAACTTTATGCCAAATTCAACAAGTGTGAGTTCTGGTTAGAACAAGTTGGTTTTCTTGGTCATGTTATGACAAAGGACGGTGTAGCAGTTGATCCTACTAAGGTTTCAGCTGTGACTGAATGGGAATCTCCCAAGTCTGTGAAGGAAGTTCGTAGTTTCCTTGGCTTAGCAGGTTACTACAGGAGGTTTATTGAGAATTTCTCTAAGGTAGCTAAGCCCATGACTTAATTGTTAAAGAAAGACAAGAAGTTTGCTTGGGCTGAAGGTTGTGAAGTCAGCTTTCAGGAGTTGAAGAAGAGACTTGTGACAGCACCAGTTTTGTGTTTGCCAGACTTGGAAAAGAATTTCCAAGTATATTGTGATGCATCTCATCAAGGTTTAGGTGCAGTGCTTATGCAAGACGGTAAAGTTGTGGCTTATGCCTCGAGACAACTCAAAACTCATGAAATGAACTACCCTACTCATGATTTAGAGTTAGCCTCTGTTGTCCATGCACTCAAAACATGGAGACACTACCTTTTGGGAAAACGCTGTGAAGTGTTCACAGATCACAAAAGTTTGAAGTATATCTTCACACAGAAGGAAATTAATATGAGACAAAGAAGATGGCTAGAACTCATCAAAGACTATGACTTGAGTTTGCAATACCACCCTGGTAAAGCAAATGTTGTAGCAAACGCTCTAAGTCGTAAGGTTTTTGTGAATGGCCTTACAAAAGGGGAATTGCCAGACGATTTGTGTGCCCAATTCAGAGAACTCAGATTGGAGATTGTACCTGAAGGACATCTCATGACTTTGGATGTTCAACCCACTTTGTTGGACAAGATCAGAGAAGCCCAGAAGACTGATAAAGAAATTGAAGAGATTAAGGAAAGAATTGGCAAAGGAAAAGCCAAAGGGTTCCATGAAGACGAACAAGGTACGTTATGGCATGGGAAACGTATTTGTGTCCCACAAGATCCGGAGTTGCGGAAACTGATTTTACAAGAAGCCCACAACTCTCCGTATTCTATTCACCCGGGTAACACCAAAATGTACATGGACATGAAAGAAAGATTTTGGTGGAATAATCTCAAGAAGGACATCGCCAAACATATTGCTTTGTGTGATGTGTGTAGTAGAGTAAAAGCGGAGCATCAGAAACCAGCAGGTTTGCTTCATCCACTACCTATTCCTGATTGGAAGTGGGACAACATTGGTATGGATTTCATTACCGGACTACCAAGGACCAGGTCAGGGTATGATTCCATATGGGTAGTAGTGGATCGCCTAACTAAAGTGGCTCATTTCATACCCGTGAAGACAACCTATACAAGTGCAAAGTTAGCCAAAATTTACATGAGTAGAATTGTATGTCTACATGGATTTCCCAAGAGCATTGTGTCTGATAGGGGAACTCAATTCACTTCCCATTTTTGGAGACATTTACATGAGTCATTAGGAACGATGTTGGAATTCAGCACTGCTTTTCATCCTCAGACTGATGGACAGACTGAAAGAACTAATCAGATTCTTGAAGACATGTTGAGGGCATGTGCCCTAGACTATGGAGCCAGTTGGGATGAAAGTCTGCCTTACGCAGAATTTTCTTATAACAACAGCTATCAAGCCAGCATTGAGATGGCACCGTTTGAGTTTCTCTACAGAAGAAAATGTACCACCCATTGTTATGGAATGGTGTGGGAGAAAGAAGTTTGTTCGGGCCAGATCTTATCAAAGAAGCCGAAGAGAAGGTCAAATTGGTTAAGGACAGGTTGAAGATAGCACAGTCCCGACAGAAAAGCTATGCAGATTCTAAGCATAGAGAAGTCACCTACGAAGTTGGGGATAGAGCTTATCTTAGAGTGTCACCACTTCGTGGAATGAAAAGGTTCGGAGTCAAAGGAAAATTAGCACCAAGATATGTTGGACCATTCAAGATTCTGAGTCGCAAAGGAGAAGTTGCCTATGAAATTGAATTGCCAGAATCTCTATCAGCTGTCCACAATGTGTTTCATGTGAGTCAGCTTAAGAAATGTCACCCAGAGATGGAAGAAACTTCTTTGAAGGATACTATACCTTTGAAGGAAGTGCAACTAGAAAGTGACCTCACTTATGAAGAGAAACCATCAAGATTCTTGAGATTGCAGAAAGAGTCACCAGGACTAAAACTATCAAGTTTTGCAAAGTGCAGTGGAATCATCATTCAGAAGAGGAAGCAACATGGGAAAGAGAAGATGATCTTCGGAAAGACCACCCTCACCTATTTGCTAGCCAACCCGAATCTCGAGGGCGAGATTCACCTTAAGGGGGTTAGATTTGTAACATCCCTAAAATCATGATTTCAAAGTTGCATACCATTCATGCATGCATATAGAATTGAGATCAGTTTCAAACTTATTTCAGAAAACAGAAGCACATAGTGCTATCATTTCATGTGAACAAACTTATATCAAATGGCCATCCCCATTTGAGAGTTTGAAGGTTTTAAAACCTAGTTTGTTTGCCTCCCTTATTTAATGGCTTGAGTGTGGTTTTTGAATTAAACTTTACAAAATGGAAATGGTTTCAAAAACCACTTTTCAAATATTTGCAATCTAGTGCAAAGCTTCTGTTATTTTGTTTCTCCAAAAGAGACCAAGCCTTTTTCAAAGTGGCCACATGATTTTATACCCATGTTTGAAACTTTTGCACACTGCAAAAACCCCAGAAAGATTTGAATTCAAAAAGAATTTGAATTCATATCAAAACCATTCCTGAAAATCAAAACAGAAAAGAAAAGGACAAAAGAAAAGAAAAGGGCCGAGCGCTCCTATTCTAGACCAGCAGCAGAAACGGCCCAGCTAGCCCACCCGGCCTCCCTCTCTCTCTCGCACGCGCAAGAACAAGACTTCATGTCGACATCGCGAATTTCACTTTCTCTATGCGCGTTTCGCTGACGAGCGGTCCCTCTCCACGTCACCCTCGTCTTACCTAAATCCCGCCCGACCCCGTCGTCGGCCGTGCACTCCGCCCGTGTCTGCCGCGATTTGATTCGGTGTTTCATTGCTTTGATTCTACGCTTAATCGTCGCCCCCTCTCGCCTATATAAACCCCTCTGCACCGCGGTCGTTCCCCCCCTTAGCGCCTCCACATCGCCACCAGGCCGCCCACAAACACACTTGCGCCGCCGCAGACCGACGTGCTCCGGCGACAAATCACGGTAAGACCAGACCGCCACGCTGCCTCTCGTTCAAACCATTGCAACCAGCATGATCATGTGCATCTGTTAACGCCTCTGGTTCGCTTGCTCATGACCCAGGTCCTCGTTTCCGTTCACGCCCGCAACCATCAGCGCCGCCGCTCGACTGCGGTGAGCAATAGAGGTAAAACCGAGTGCCCCTTGCCCCCTCCTTCACACGAGAATGTTCGCCTTCGTCTTGTGCATCCCCTGACCCATCTGGTTCGTGCTAGGGAGACGCCACACCTCGACAACAAACTCGACAGCAAGAGACCGACGCCGCGCACGACTCCGACGAGCTCCAGCAGCCCCTGCCGAGCGCCCCTTGCCCAACCACCACCACGTTGAGCTTCGCCTTGACCTTGCGGATCTGGTAAGCACACCCTTTCCTCCCCGAGCGATCTAGAATGCTAGCGCCGCTGCTGACAGAGCGCTCCGCCGCTCGCCATCGCCGCGCGCCGCCAGGACATGGTCGCTTGATTGAGAGCCCTTGGATCTAGATCCAACGCATAGGATTAGCCACTTAACGAACCGTTATGTTCCGATCTGAATCGTGCATCGCCACTTAGATCCTATGGCTCCCGTGCGTGATCCCGTGCGAAGCGGTACGCGCCAGTAGCGTTAAGACACGTGGCTAGGGTTTGAATCAAAAAAACAGATTTAGATTCAGTTTTGAAATGGCTATAACTTTTGATTCCCACGTTAGATTTTTGCAAATTTTATATCATTGGATTCAGGGAGTCAAGCCCTTTCTGAATCTGCAATGTGTTTAGTAAAAAGTTTCTGTTAAAATGACTTTTTATGCAGAAACTTGTTTAGGACCTTTTTGAGTATAGAATTTGTTTAGTAAATTGTTTTAGTGCTAAATAAGTTTAGTTAGCAATTTTTTGACTTGGTTATGTTTCTGTATCATGCACTTGCTTGGTGGAGTTTTCAAAAATCATCACTTAGCATTTTCTTGCATGCATGCATTCATATTTTTGTTTGTATATGAATTGTGTGTAATTTTGTGCTACAAATTTTTGTGTAGATTTTTCTAGTGACTGTGATTGTGAAGAGTGCTACTCTCCCCATTACCAAGGAAAGTGGTACTTCATGAATATTTCCATCCCTATGTTTTATACAAGCATTAGAAAGATTTTGCTAAGTCTTGCATGTTACTAATTTTGCCAAATGCCATGTTGGGAAATCCTAAGTAGATATAGAATTGCTAGGAAATTCCTAAGTTAAGTTACTAAGCCATGCTTAGCCTAGCTAGTAGAAAACAAGGTTGGTAAAGTATATATACATGCTATGATGAAAATAATTCTAAGTCTTTTTGACTTATGTTTTTCTTAAATAAAACAACTAAGTCAATGAATCTCCTGGGTGGAATGGGACTTGAATGGTGGTTTTTGGTTGAGTGGTTCACAAGGCCCATTTTTATGGTTTACCTTAGTGTATCTCACTTGTGGAATGCCACCCAGGAAACAAAGGGATTTTGGAGGCCAAGTGTTGAGAAGCTTTTAGTGCAGCCACTTGGCAATATGGGCTCTGCCTTGATCACATAGGTTGCTAGAACTTAGTCATTTGGACAGTTGGTGGTAGTGGGAATGATAGGTTGGAACGCGTCCATTTGTCTAAGGGAAGGCTTCTGAAAGGTCCTGTCTTGGGAAACCAAGTCTGGTGGGGAAAGTGCACAACCTCTGCAGATGGAAAATCTAAGTACTTAGCCAAGTCCATGGCAATGGACAACTTGAGCATCAAGACATGGAAGCTATCAAGAATCTCATCACTCCAACTTCTAAGTAAAACTTGTGGGTGAACAAGGGTGAAGGACCTCAATGTCTATTGATGGTTCCTTGGGTAAAGTTTTTGACAAAGAAAATCTTAGTGATTTCAACTAATAGGAAAAACCTATTTTGAGCAAAGCAAGCCAAGCTACACTTAGCCAAAATGCATATAGTATTATAGTCCACTTAAAATTTACCAAGGTATCACTTGCCAATACTATTCCAAAGTATTGACCCACTGTGGCTGTAACTTATGATGTTGCAGGTTATTCAGATGAGGATTAGGTGTCATGAGTCTACACTCAACATGCTTGCCTATGGCACATGAAGATGAAGACTTATATTTATTTACTTATTCCAAACTCTTGTATTAGGCATGTGGCCTTGAGTTGTAAAAGACTATGTTTTATCTCTGGAATGGATGTAATAAATGACCTTTGTATCTGTGTACTTCATCTTAAACTGTGGATGCTAGCGTTGATCTAGGGACTAGCATTGCAATCACAGGGATCCTTTTCCTTTACAAAGGAGGGGATCTTACAATATATATGCATGCATGAATGATATGCAATCTTTGAAATCATGATTTTAGGGATGTTACAAATCTAACCCCCTTAAGGTGAATCTCGCCCTCGAGATTCGGATTGTCTAGCAAATAGGTGAGGGTGGTCTTTCCGAAGATCATCTTCTCTTTCCCATGTTGCTTCCTCTTCGGAATGATGATTCCACTGCACTTTACAAAACTTGATAGTCTTCGTCCATGTGACTCTTTCTGCAGTCTCAAGAATCTTGATAGGCTTCTCTTCATAAGTGAGATCACTCTCCAACTGAACCTCCTCCAAAGGTATAGTATCCTTCAAAGAAGTTTCTTCCATTTCTGGATGACATTTCTTAAGTTGACTCACATGAAACACATTATGGATAGCTGACAGAGATTCTGGCAATTCAATTTCATAGGCGACTTCTCCTTTGCGACTCAGAATATTGAATGGCCTAACATATCTTGGTGCCAATTTTCCTTTGACTCTAAATCTCTTCACTCCACGAAGTGGTGACACTCTAAGATAAGCTCTATCACCAACTTCGTAGGTGACTTCTCTACGCTTAGGATCTGCGTAGCTTTTCTGTCGGGACTGTGCTATCTTCAACCTGTCCTTAACCAACTTTACCTTCTCTTCGGCTTCTTTGATAAGATCTGGCCCAAATAAACTTCTTTCTCCCACACCATTCCATAACAATGGGGTGGTACACTTTCTTCCATAGATAAAACTCAAATGGTTCCATCTCAATGCTGGCTTGATAGCTGTTGTTATAAGAAAATTCTGCGTAAGGCAGACTTTCATCCCAACAGGCTCCATAGTCTAGGGCACATGCCCTCAACATGTCTTCAAGAATTTGATTAGTCCTTTCGGTTTGTCCATCGGTTTGAGGATGAAAAGCAGTACTGAATTCCAACCTCTTTCCCAATGACTCATGTAACTGTCTCCAAAAATGGGAAGTGAATTGAGTTCCCCTATCAGACACAATACTCTTGGGCACTCCATGTAGACATACAATTCTACTCATGTAGATTTTTGCTAACTTAGCACTTGTATAGGTTGTCTTCACGGGTATGAAATGAGCCACTTTAGTTAGCGATCTACTACTACCCATATAGAATCATATCCTGACCGTGTCCTTGGTAATCCGGTACTGAAATCCATACCAATCTTGTCCCACTTCCAATCAGGAATAGGTAGTGGTTGAAGTAAACCTGCTGGTTTCTGATGTTCCACTTTCACTCTGCTACACACATCACACAAAGCAATATGTTCGGCGATGTCCTTCTTGAGATTATTCCACCAAAATCTTTCTTTCATGTCCATGTACATTTTGGTGTTACCCGGATGGATGGAATACGGTGAGTTGTGTGCTTCCTGCAAAATCAGTTTCCGCAGCTCCGGATCTTGTGGAACATGAATCGCTTTCCCATGCCATAAAGTACCCTGTTCGTCTTCATGGAACCCTTTGGCTTTTCCTTTGCCAATCTTTTCTTTAATCTCTTCAGTTTCCTTATCAAACTTCTGGGCTTCTTTGATCTTGTCCAACAAAGTGGGTTGAACATCTAAAGACATGAGATGTCCTTCAGGCACAATCTCCAATCTGAGTTTTTTAAATTGAGTACACAGATCATCTGGCAATTCTCCTTTGGTAAGGCCATTCACAAAAACCTTACGACTTAGAGCATCTGCTACAACATTTTCTTTACCGGGGTGGTATTGCAAACTTAAGTCATAGTCCTTGATAAGTTCTAGCCATCTTTTTTGTCTCATATTAATTTCCTTCTGGGTGAAGATATACTTCAAACTTTTGTGATCTGTGAACACTTCACAACACTTTCGCAAAAGATAGTGTCTCCATGTTTTGAGTGCATGGACAACAGAGGCTAACTCTAAATCATGAGTAGGATAGTTCACTTCATGAGTTTTGAGTTGTCTCGAGGCATACGCCACAACTTTACCGTCTATGCTAACCCCCTTAAGAGAATTTAGCATACTCCTTCTTGCTTCAAATTTGGTCTTGAATCTGATCCTTTTATTTTCTGGAGTTGTGAGTGAGACAGTATGGTTGGCACAATCTATCACTCCCTTGTGCTTAGTCATCCAGTCCATTCCCAAAATGACATCCAACCCTTGGGAGTTTAGAATTATCAAGTTAACGGGAAACTTATACTTCCCAAACTCTATGACTAGATCATGACATCCTGAATTCACTATCATTTCTCCACCAGGAGAACTTACTTTTATAGGACACCCAATAGTTTCTACCGGCAGTTCATTTCTTTCAACAAATTCTCTTGATATGAATGAATGAGATGCACCAGTAGCAAAGAGAACAAATGCTGGAACAGAATTGAATTTGAACTTACCAGCCACAGCATCAGGCTCCTCATAGATTTCCTCCACATTGATGTGGTTCACCTGTCCCTTCTGGAAAGGGTTGGGCTTGTTGGGTCCTTCAACTTTCTTTTCTGGGCATTCATTTGCATAATGCACCATCTTCTTCCACTTGAAGCATTCAACCCGACTTATGTCTTTCTTGACAGGCTGGCTTCCACTTCCACTTCCATTACCACTGTGGTGGCTCTTGTATCCACCCTTGTGGTTCTTGTACTTGTCATTATCATGACTACGGTGATGCTTGTTGTCATGATGGTTGTGGTTGTGGTGCTTATTTAATTTCCCATGCTTGTGGGATCCTGATCTTCCACTGTCATCATAATGGGAACGTTTGTGAGACGATCTCGAGTTGTGCTTGTCTGAGTGCTTCCTCTTCCTGCTTTCAACTTGCTTTATTTTGTTCTCCAAAATAGCAGCCTTGTCACAGAGAGACTGATAAGTGGGAACATAGGCCACAACCAACTATAGGTTCAGTTCATCATTCAAGCCTTCAAGAAATTTTTCCTTTCTCTTAGCATCGGTGTTAACTTCTTCCGGTGCATAACGCGCCAGATTGTTGAACTCCTCAATATATTCAGCCACGCTGCGGTGGCGCTGTTTCAGATTATGGAACTCTTTCTTTTTTAGACTCATCACTCCACATGAGATATGAGCAGTACGAAAGCCATCCTCAAAGATAGCCCATGTCACATCTTCTATGGGGGTGGTGATCTGGAAGTTATCCCACCAAGTGGTGGCTGGTCCTTACAGCAAATGTGCTGCAAATCTGACCTTTTCAGCATCCGTACAGCCCATGGTTACCAAGTCCTTGTTCACAGAACGTAGCCAATCATTGGCCACCATGGGGCCAGTCGTCCCTGAGAACTTTGCTGGCCTCAATCTCAAGAACCTAGTAAGCATATCAAAACCCGGTGGGTTGTTGTTGTTGTTGTTGTTGTTGTTGTTGTTGTTGTTATTGTTGTTATTATTGTTGTTTTGGTTCTGGATGAACGTCGTCATCATCTGCATCAGCTGAGTTTGAGCGGTCATCATTTGCTGCATTTCTGGTGTGATGTTGTTGTTGTTGGGGTTGGGGTTTGCACGACGGGGAGACATCTATGGTTTGTTCAATAGAGATAAGAATGAGATACCCATAGATGCTTTCATGCACATTACATCACATAAACAAACACAAAGCATGCAACACAATGATAAAGGTTCAACAACAAGATAACAAGTTCGCAAAGTAAAACACACACAAATAACAAGCCATCCACATGTCGGATGGTCAATAACAAGTTCTCAAGCAACAAGTACGATAATAAATGATAGATGAGTAGTCAAATCTACTCCTCGGCATCAATCTCCTCCTCGACAAAGGTAAGACCCGCGTTCTCCATCGCGGTATTGTATTCCTCGACACTAGTGGTCAAGGTCTCTATCTTGGCTTTGAGAGCCCTCTTCTGGGAACGAAGCCTCTCAATCACCGTCTGCTGATGCTCGAGCTCGAAGTCCTTGGACTGCAGTTCTTCAGTCATGTCCCGGATCTTCTTGTTTCTATCCTGGACACGCTTCTCCTGACTCTTGAACTTTCTGTCCTGGCTCTCGAACTTCGCCTCCATCTCCTTGACTATCTCATCTTGCTCCGCGAAGAGCTTGTCCTTCTCGCGAAGTTGCACCTGGAGTTCGTCATTGTTGAGCATGACGTTGGTCCTATCAGTGTCCACGTGCCTAATGAGAGACTCTAAGTCCTGGAGGTATAGACGAATCGGCTCTGCTGTGTCCCTCGAATCATCCTCGAAGTCGATGGACTCTCCATCCTCATCACGCTCATCAAGACGTGGAAGTGAGTACCTCTAACCTGTCGGGAGTGTCTCCCTAGCAGACGTCCTATCAGATCCTGCATAACTACCTCAAGGCCTCTCTCCCTGTCATCGTGCATGAGCTTGAAGACAATGGCCTCCGTGGTAGGCTCTGTCTGGCGTCCGGGCTGGTTGACCTTGAAGCCCCACAGGTCCTTCCTCTCAAACTTGGTGAGGGGAAGCACCATGATGGTAGGAACAGGAAGATTGAGCAAAGTAGTAAGCTCAACAATACGAGGACCAAAGTGAGTAACCTGGAACTCCTCAATAGTGCTGATGGTAACAGTAGGCATCTATTTATAAGATGGAAAAGTTAGAACAACACAATTCAAGATAAAACATCACATACATATCCTTGGAAATCAAAACACACAAGTCATGGCACACATGGATCCATTACAACAACCAAGGTTCAACTTATTTTAAAGTCACATTTTGGAAAATAAGGTGATAAGTGGTGGTCCAACTAACGTAGTACGTTTACAATCCTATCTCACTGGATCTGTTGGATAACACAATGTTTCTAGAAGCAATCAGCCTATCCTGCTCACATGACTCCATCACTAAGTCTATAATGTCTCCTCTTAAGGTTTGGTTGGTAGCTTCCAACTCTTGGGTATGTTCCTTCTCTTTCTTTAGATCATTTTGGAGGTTGAGCATTCTGCACTTGACTCTATCACCAAGTTCTTTGATGGTCTTCCAAGCTGTATCCCTTACTGATTCAAAGAATGTAGTGTGCACCACTGAATTGGTGAACATGCAGAATCCTTTATCCTGGTGGTTGTCTTCCTTGTTTTTATACAAGTGAAGTTGCACCCACCAGTATTCCACTCCTTCATCCATCATAGGAAAACCTTTGTACACAGCTGCACCTTTTATCTCTAATGCAACCATGAGGTCCTTGAGGGCCTTGGGGAATTCTATCTCACACTCCAAAGTCATTGTCATGAGTGGTCCCTTCCTTACGGCTTTGTTGATGGAGTTCATCTACAAATAGAGATGAGAAAGAAGATTAGAAAAGTTTACGAGAAGATTAGACAAGTGTAGAAGTTGAAAAATTTTCCTTAGTGGTTTCCAATCCTAGGGTCATAATCCTACAGGCAAGACAGTGCTCTGATACCATCTGTAAGATCCCTCCTTATAAAGGAAAAGGATCCCAGTGATTGCAATGCTAGTCCCTGGATCAATGCTAACATCCACAGTTTAAGATGAAGTACACAGATACAAAGGTCATTTATTACAGCCATTCCAGAGATAAACATAGTCTTTACAACTCCAAGGCCACAGGCCTAGTACAAGAGTTTGAATAAGTAAATAAATAAAAGTCTTCATCTTCATGTGCCACAGGCAAACATGTTGAGTGTAGACTCATGACACCTAATCCTCATCAGAGTAACCTGCAACATCACAAGTTACAGCCACAATGGGTCAATACTTTGGAATAGTATTGGCAAGTGATACCTTAGTATAATTTTAAGTGGACTAGATACTATATGCAATTTGGCTAAGTGTAGCTTGGCTTTCTTTGCTTAAAATAGACTTTGCCTATTAGTTGAAATCACTAAGTTTTTCTTTATCAAAACTTTTCCCAAGGATCCACCAATAGACATTGAGGTCCTTCACCCTTGTTCACCCACAAGTTTTTACTTAGAAATTGGGATGAGGAGATTCTTGATAGCTTCCATGTCTTGATGCTCAAGTTGTCCATTACCAAGGACTTGGCTAAGTACTTAGATTTTTCCATCTGCAGAGGTTGTGCACTTTCCCCACCAGACTTGGTTTCACTAAGACAAGACCTTTCAGAAGCCTTCCCTTAGACCAAATGGACGCGTTCCAACCTATAAACCCACTACCACCATCTGTCCAAATGGCTAAGTTCTAGCCACCTATATTATCCAGGCAGAGCCCATATTGCCAAGTGGCTGCACTAGAAGCTTCTTAACACTTGGCCTCTAAAATCTCTTTGTTCCTGGGTGGCTTACCACAAGTGAGATACACAAGGTGATCCATAAAAATGGGCCTTGTGTAACCACTCAACATAAACCAAACCTTCCATTCCACCCAGGTGTTTCATTAACTTAGTTGTTTTATTAGGTAAAACACAAGTCCAAAGACTTAGAAATATTTTCATCATAGCATGTATATTTAACCAACCCTTGTTTGCTACTATCTAGGCTAAGCATGGCATAGATAGTAACTTAACTTAGAAATTCCCTAGTATTTCTACAACTACTAGGATTTCCCAACATGGCATAAGCAAAGTAATAACATGCAAGACTTATCAAAAATATTTCTAATGCTTTGTATAAAACATGGGATAGAAATATTCATGAAGTACCACTTGCCTTGGTAGTTGGGAGAGTAGCACTCCTCACAATCACAATCACTAGCACCAAAATCTACACAAAGATTGGTAGCAACAAATTACACACAAATTATATACAATGAAAAATATATGCATGCATGCACGATGGTATATGATGATTTTTAAAAGTCCACCAAGCAAGTAAACAGTACTGATTCACTAACAAGTTAAAAACTTGCCAAACAACCAATATTTATACCCTAAATTATTTCCTAAACATTTCATAAACTCTAATTATCCCTACACAGGTTTCTGCAAATAAAACCTTTTTAATAGAAACTAAACATTAAACACATTGCATATTTAGAAAGAGCTTGCTCTCCTGATTCCAACGGTATAAAATTTGTCAAATTCTAACATGGAGATCAAAAGTTATAGCCCAATCAAATTTGAATAACAATCAGATTCAAATTCCAGTTTTAAATCTAAACTCAGCCATGCGTCTGTTTCTAATTGGCCCGTACCGGTTCAGGAGGATCGATCAACGAGAGCCGCACGATTTAACTAAAGATGCACGGCCAGATCTAACGCGTAACGGTTCATTAAGTGAACTAATCCTACGCGCTGGATCTAGATCTGACGGCTATGGATCAAGCGACCAAGACTAGGCGGCGCTGGCGGCAGCTACTGGCGGCGGCGAGCTCTGCCTACGGCGGCGTGGCGCTACAGGTCATCCTAGGGTCGTCGGAGGGGCTTACCAGAACCGTGGCGACGTGCTGATGCTCAACCTGGCGGCAGCTTGGCAAGGGGCGCACGGTGTGGGCTGCTGGAGCTCGTCGGAGTCGTGCACGGCGTCGGGTGGTTGCAGAAGAAGTTGTTGTTGACACTCTGGGTCTTCCTAGTACCAACCAGAGGCATCAGTAGCTGCGCAAGGACAAGGCAAACCTAGTCGCATGCGAGAGAGGTCAAGGGGCGCTCAGTGCTTACCGCAATCAATTGCCGAAGAAGAAGAAAGCGTCAGGCACTTGCGGTCGTCGTCGTTGGCGAGTCTCCAGACGGTCCTAGCATGCACCAATAGGGTGAGAAGATGCGCATGGTTGTCGTGATCATTCTGGCAAACTTTGACAGCAAGGGGTGACGGGGTCTTACCGGAATACCTCGCCGGAGTTGGCTCTGACTGCGGCGGTGCAATACGAATTAGAGGCAGCCTGGTGGCGAGAAGAGTGTGCAGTGTGGGGGGAAATGACCGCGGCGGGGTGCGGTTTAAGTAGGTCAAGCGACAGAAACGCCAGAATCATATAATTACGCGCCATTATCGGCATCAACGGCAGCGACGACGTGGTCTGCGGGCGAGATTTTGGGAAGACGACGATGACGTGGACGGGGCCTAGTTGTCTGTGATAGAAACAGAAGGGGGTGGGGTCCTGGCGTCAGTCACTTGATGGGTGCGTCTGCGAGTGAGAGAGGGAAAGGGGGAACCCGGGTGGGCTAAATGGGCTGGTTTCTCTGCTGGGCTAGAATAGCAGTGCCGGCCCTTTTCCTTTTCTTTATTCCTTCTCTATTTCTGTTTGCATTTTCAGAAATCATTTTCAAATGGTTTCAAAAGCTATTTGAATTCAAACCTTTTCAGTATTTTTGCAGGGTGTAACATTCATATTTCTGGGCATAAAAACATGTGGTCTCTCTGTTCAAGCTTGGTTCTTTTGAATAAACAAAATAAACAGTGCTATAGCACTTGATTTGTAAATGTTTTGAAAATGGTTTTGAAACCATATTTGTTCTGTGAATTTTTGTCCAAACTCCACATTCAATCCAATCAATAAGGAAGAAAACAAAACTTGGTTTAAAACACTTATGCTCTCAATTGAGGATAGTCATTTGATTTATGTTTGCTCACATAAAATAATAGCACTATGTGCTTATGTTTTCTTGAAAGAGTTGGAAAATGATCTCAAAATATATATGCATGCATGAATGATATGCAATCTTTGAAATCATGATTTTAGGGATGTTATAGAGATTGAACTAGGTATGACGGTATCGACGATCAAATCTCGAGCAAGTAAAATATCGCGAGACGAAGGGAATATATATATGGGATTGATTGAATCCTGGCATCGTGGTTCATCCGATATGATCATCGATGAATTTGTGGGAGTCAATATGGGTTTCCAGACCCCACTGTTGATTATTGATAGAAGATCATGTCTGCATATTCTCGAACCCGAAGGGTCACACACTTAACGTGTCTCGACGCTAGGATAGATTGGACAATTGGTTTATGAGTTTTTTGTTCGGAGACTCGGATGGGATCCAGGACATCATGAGAGGTTCTGAAATGGTACGGAGAATAAGATTCATATAAGGCAATGCAGTTTTTGGAGTTTGGAATTGTTTCGGGTTATTCGGTATTGTACCAGAAGCTTGTAGAACCTTCCGGAGTGGGACCAACGTGGCCCCACTTGTCGGGAGGGGGCGTGGGCCTATGAGGGAGTGCCCTGACCTCATTGGGCCAGGTGCACAAGGCCCCATAGGGCCCAGCCAGCCAAACCCTAGGGAAACCCTAGGGGAGCTTCTAGAAGGGGGGGGGGGAACTTGCCCCCCACTCCTCCCTCCTTTGGCCGCCGGCCTAGGGATTTGGCGAGGGGCAAGGGCCAGCCGCCCACCCCTCTATATAAAGAGGGCTGGGGGCGCACCCCTCCCACACCTCCTCCTCAACCCTAGCCGCCTTGCTGTCCCTCCTCTCTCTCTCCCTCCCGACTGCGCGTAGGCGAAGCCCTGCCGCAGAAACTCTCCACCGCTTGCACCACGCCATCGCGTTGTAGATCCAATCCATCTCTCCACCCTAATTGCTGGACCGAGGAAGGAGGATACGTCGAGGTGCCGCACGTGTGCATCTCTCGGAGGCATCGCCACTTGTGGTGTTAGATCGGATCGGATCACGAGGAGGAGAAGCGAGTACGACTACATCACCCACGTTCCGTCGAACGTTCCGCTGTGCGAATCTTCAAGGGTATGAAGATCTTATCTATCCCCCCTTGTTGTTTGCATCTCCAAGATTAGATCTTGGCTTTCCCGTTCGCATCCGTAGAATTTTTTTGATTTACTATGCTGTGAAACCCTTCAGTGGTATCAGAGCTAGATCTATGCGTAGATGTGTTTCACGAGTAGAACGCAACATGGTTGTTGCGGGCGTTGATGTTTTCTGTTGCAAGCCTCTTGTTTGTGTACTTCTTATGACGCGGGATGGTGATATCGAAGCGGTCCAGGCCAATCTTACGCGACCTCGTTCGCGGGACCGGCTCCGCACTTGACGTGTGGCTTGTTCCACACATGCGGCTGGTGGATGCCAGTTTCTCTCACTATAGTTGTCATGGGATTTACACCGGAGTTTGGCAACCATAATATCACCGTTGTGGCTTTCTATAGGTAAGAATCGTTCTTAGCTTGCTACTCCCATAAGCCACTTAAAACATGCAACAACAAGGTAGAGGCGTCTAACTTGTTTTTGCAGGGAGTGTTTTCTGTGATATGGTATGGTCCAAGATGTGATGTGTATGTTGTATGCGATGATCATGTTTTTGTAATGTTTCACGACTTGCATTTAGATGAGTACACAACCGGCAGGAGCCATATGGTTGTCTTTATAATTGTGTATGACCTGTGTGTCAACTTCTTATACGCCATGTAATAGCTTTACTTTATCGCTAAGTAGTTAGCAATAGTTTTAGTTGCTATTCGTGGTGGAGGCAATCCTGGTGGAGTCATGGAGATCATGTCGGAACGCACAAGATGGAGATCATTGCGCGAAGATTGGCTATACCATGTCACATAAAGTTATATGCATGTGATGTTTATCCTTTTATGTATCTTATTATGCTTAGATCGCGACGGTAGGATTATAAGATGATTCCTCACTTAAAGATCAAGATAAAACTGTGTTCTCCCCATGTATGCACCGTTGCGAAAGTTCGTCGTGTTCAAGCATCACGTGATGATCGGCTTCTATAAACTCTACGTTCACATACAACGGGTGCAAGCCAGTTTTGCACACGCAGAAATACTTGGGTTTGACTTGATGAGCCTAGCATGTACAGACATGGCCTCGGAACACACGAACCGAAAGGTTAAGCATGATTCATATGAATGATATGATCGACACTTTGTTGTCCACCATTGAAACCACATCTCTTCTCGTGAAGATCGGATTAGGTGTGGTGAATTTGGATCATGTTCACTAAACAACTTGAGGGATGTTGAATTTAGTGGGAGTTCATCTAGTAATTTGATTAAGTTGAACTAGTTATCATGAACATATTTTAAATTGTACTTGCAAATTTTGTAGATCAAATGGCTAAGTCCAACTTCAACTTCAACGTTTTTGATGAGAAAGAAAAGCTTAAGAATAATGGGTCTAACTTCACCAACTGGTTCCGCAATCTGAGAATCATTCTCGCTAGCAGACAAAAGGACTATGTCCTTGAGAAGGTGCTAGGTGACGCCCCTGCTGTAGATGCGCCGGCTGATGATAAAGTTGTTTATCAGTCGCGCAAAGATGATTATGGTGTGATTAAGAGCACCATGTTGTTTGCTATGGAATCGGACCTTCAAAATCATTTTGAAGTTTACCCCGGGCCCTTTGAGATTCTTGAGGAACTGAAAACTATGTTTCAGACTCAGGCTCGTTCTGAGAGATATGAGATCTCTGAGAAATTCTTTAACTACAAGATGGAGGAAGGGATTTCCGTTAGGGAGCACACCATAAAGATGTCGGGCTACACTCAACGCCTTGAGCAACTGGACTGCAAGATTCCAGAGGAGATCAAGATTGAAAGGGTTCTGCAATCACTCCCTCCTAGCTACAAAAGTTTTGTAGTTACTCATAATCAGATTGGTTCCACTGATACGATCACCGAGCTCTTTGCTAAGATGAAAGCTGCGGAGGTGGACATCAAGAAGGATAATCATGTGTTGATGGTCAACAAGCCCCCCAGCTTTAAGAAAGGTAAGGGTGCAAAGAAGCCCTTCAAGAAAGGCAGCGCCAAGCGCGCTGCCCCTGCTGAGAAGAAGCTCAAGTCTGGACCTAAGCCAAACACTGAGTGCTTCTATTGCAAGGACAAGGGTCACTGGAAGCGCAACTGTCCGAAGTACTTAGCGGACAAGAAGGCTGGCACCATCAAAGGTATATTTGATATACATGTTCTTAATGTTTTCCTTACTAGCCCTCGTTGTAGTGCCTGGGTACTTGATACTGGTTAAGTTGCTAATATTTGTAACTCGAAACAGGAGCTGCGGAATAGACAGCGGCTAGCGAGGGATGAGGTGACGATGCGCGTTGGCAATGGATCAAGAGTTGATGTGATGGCCGTCGGCACGCTCTCCTTAGTTTTACCTTCGGGATTAGTTTTAAACCTCAATAAATGTTATTATGTGCCTGCGTTGACCATGAACATCATATCTAGATCATGTTTATTGCAAGACGGTTATTCATTTAAATCTGAGAATAATGGTTGTTCTATTTATATGAGTAACATCTTTTATGGTCATGCACCTGCTATGAATGGTTTATTTCTTCTGAATCTCGAAAGGGATGAAACGCACATCCATAACATTGAGGCTAAGAGATGCAAGGTAGATAGTGATAATACTACTTATTTGTGGTAATCGCCGCTCAGGTCATATTGGTGTAAAACGCATGAAGAAACTCCATTCTGATGGACTTTTGGAGTCTCTTGATTTTGAATCATTTGACACATGCGAACCATGCCTCATGGGCAAGATGATCAAAACCCCGTTCTCCGGAATGATGGAGCGAGCAACGGACTTGTTGGAAATCATACATACCGATGTATGCGGACCGATGAGTGTTTCGACGCGCGGTGGATATCGCTATTTTCTCACTTTTACCGATGACTTAAGTAGATATGGGTATATCTGTTTAATGAAACATAAATCTGAAACATTTGAAAAGTTTAAAGAATTTCAGAATGAAGTCGAAAACCATCATAATAGAAAGATTAAGTTTCTACGATCCGATCGTGGAGGTGAGTATTTGAGTTATGATTTTCTCACGCATCTTAAAGCAAGCGGAATCGTTTCGCAACTCACGCCACCCGGAACACCACGGCACAATGGTGTGTCTGAATGCCGAAATCAAACTCTATTATATATGGTCCGATCAATGATGTCTCTTAATGATTTTCCATTATCATTTTGGGGTTATGCATTAGAAACCGCTGCATTCACTTTAAATAGGGCACCATCTAAATCCGTTGAGACGACACCGTATGAACTGTGGTTTGGTGCTAAACCTAAGTTGTCGTTTCTTAAAGTTTAGGGATGCGAAGCTTACGTCAAGAAGTTGATGCCAGACAAGCTCGAACCCAAAGCGGAGAAATGTGTCTTCATAGGATACCCTAAGGAAACTATTGGGTATACCTTCTATCACAGAACCGAAGTCAAAGTGTTTGTTGCAAAGAACGGATCCTTTCTTGAGAAGGAGTTTCTCTCGAAAGAAGTGAGTGGGAGGAAAGTAGAGCTAGACGAGGTTGTTGAACCTTCTCTTGAATTGGAGAGTAGCGCAGCACCTGAAATTGTTCCAAAGGTCACTTTGCACCAACAATAGAGGAAGCTAATGACAAGGATCATGAAGCTTCAGACGATGCTACTACTGAACGTCGCAGGTCGACAGGGTCGCGTGCCCCTCCTGAGTGGTACGGCAACCATGTCTTAACTATCTTGTTAGTAGACGACAGTGAACCTGCAAACTATGAGGAAGCGACGATGAGCCCAGACTCTGAGAAATGGCTAGAGGCCATGAAATCCGAATTGGGATCCATGAGCGAAAACCAAGTATGGACTTTGGTGGACCCTCCTAGCGACCGAAAGGCCGTTGAGTGCAAATGGATCTTCAAGAAGAAAACAGACGCGGATGGTAATGTTACCGTCTATAAAGCACGACTTGTCGCGAAAGATTTTTGACAAGTTCAAGGTGTTGACTATGATGAGACTTTCTCTCCCGTAGCGATGTTTAAGTCCATTCGGATTTTATTAGCAATTGCTGTGTTTCATGATTATGAAATATGGCAGATGGATGTCAATACTGCGTTCCTCAATGGCAACATTGATGAAGAGTTGTATATGATGCAACCTGAAGGTTTTGTCGATCCTAAGGATGCTGATAAAGTGTGCAAACTTCAGCATTCCATTTATGGACTAAAGCAAGCATCTCGGAGTTGGAACCTTCGTTTTGATCAAGTGATCAAGAGCTTTGGATTTGTTCCAAATTGCTATGAAGCTTGTATCTACAAGAAAGTGAGTGGGAGCTCAGTGATATTTCTGGTACTATATGTGGATGACATATTGATTATTGGAAATGACATTAACATGCTTAACGATGTGAAGAGTTATTTGAACAAATGTTTTTCAATGAAAGACTTAGGGGAAGATGCTTATATATTGGGCATCAAAATCTATAGAGATAGATAAAGACGCCTGATAGCTTTAAGACAGAGTACATACCTAGACAAAGTTCTGAAAAGGTTCAGAATGGATAAGGCAAAGAAAGGTTCAGTGCCTATGTTGTCAGGTAAGATATTGAGCAAGGCTCAGTGTCCAGCTACGGTAAATGATAGAGAAGCTATGAGCAAAGTGCCTTATGCCTCGGCCATAGGTTCTATCATGTATGCCATGCTGTGTACTAGACCGGATGTGTCCAATGCTCTTAGTTTGACGAGCAGGTACCAAAGTGATCCAGGAGTGGAACACTGGACAGCCGTGAAGAACATCCTAAAGTACTTGAATAGGACTAAAGAAATGTTCTTAGTCTATGGAGGTGATGAACAGCTCGTCGTAAAGGGTTACGTCGACGCTAGTTTCGACACCGACAAGAATGATTCTAAATCTCAGACAGGATACGTTTATATTTTGAATGGAGGAGCTGTGAGCTGGAGAAGCTGCAAGCAAAGCGTGATCGCGGGATCTACAGTAGAAGCGGAATACATGGCTGCTGCAGAAGCATCAACTGAAGGAGTTTGGATTAGGAACTTCATCACTGAGCTTGGCGTGGTTCCAAGTGCCTTGGACCCACTAGAGATATTGTGTGCCAACACTGGTGCCATAGCACTAGCTAAGGAACCAAGATATCATCCAAAGACCAAGCATATCAACCGCAAGTTTTATATAATCCGAGATTATATAGCAGATGGATATCTGAAGATTAGCAAAGTACAAACAGATCTGAATGTCGCAGATCCATTGACTAAACCTCTTCCACGTGCAAACCATGATCAACACCTTAGTGCCATGGGTGTTAGATTGTTGCCAGATGTAAACTAGATTATTGACTCTAGTGCAAGTGGGAGACTATTGGAATTATGTCCTAGAGGCAATAATAAAGATGTTATTATTATAATTCTTATTCATGATAAAGTTTATATTCCATGCTAGAATTGTATTAAGCGGAAACTTTAATACTTGTGTGGTTTGTGAATAACACCGTGTCCCTAGTATGCCTCTATGGACTAGCTCATTGATTAATGATGGTTAAGGTTTCCTAACCATGGACATGAGTTGTTAATTAATAATGAGATCATATCATTGGGAGAATGATATGATGGACATACCCAAACTAAGCGGAGCAATTAGATCGTGTCATCGTGTTCATCTTTGCGAAGCTTTTCTTATGTCAAATATTGTATTCCTTAGACCATGAGATAATACAACTCCCTGGTATCGGAAGAAAGCTTTGAGGTCATCAAACGTCATCCTATGAGAGGGTGATCATAAAGGTGTCTCTCAGGTGATCGGAAAGTACCTGTTGGGTTGTATGTATCGAGATGGGATTTGTCCCTCCCAAGTCGGAGAGATATACTTCAGGCCCACTCGGTAATCGATATCAACACCGCTTGCAAGCATGTGGTTAAGGAGTTAATCACAAGGTGATATTGTATTACGGAACGAGTAAAGTACTTGCTGTGAACGAGATTGAACTAGGTATGACGGTACCAACGATCAAATCTCGGGCAAGTAAAATATCACGAGACGAAGGGAATATATATATATATATATATGGGATTGATTGAATCCTGGGATTGTGGTTCATCCGATATGATCATCGATGAATGTGTGGGAGTCAATATGGGTTTCCAGACCCCGCTGTTGATCATTGATAGAAGATCATGTCTGCATATTCTCGAACCCGAAGGGTCACACACTTAACGTGTCTCGACGCTAGGATAGATTGGACAATTGGTTTATGAGTTTTTTGTTCGGAGTCTCGGATGGGATCCGGGACATCACGAGAGGTTCCGAAATGGTATGGAGAATAAGATTCATATAAGGCAATGCAGTTTTTGGAGTTCGGAATTGTTTCGGGTTATTCGGTATTGTACCAGAAGCTTGTAGAACCTTCCGGAGTGGGACCAACGTGGCCCCACTTGTCGGGAGGGGGCGTGGGCCTATGAGGGAGTGCCCTGGCCGCATTGGGTAAGGGGCACAAGGCCCCATAGGGCCCAGCCGGCCAAACCCTAGGGAAACCCTAGGGGAGCTTCTAGAAGGGGGGGAACTTGCCCCCCACTCCTCCCTCCTTTGGCCGCCGGCCTAGGGCTTGGGGGAGGGGCAAGGGCCAGCCGCCCACCCCTCTATATAAAGAGGGCTGGGGGAGCAACCCTCCCACACCTCCTCCTCAACCCTAGCCGCCCTGCTTCCCCTCCTCTCTCTCTCTCTCCCAACTGCGCGTAGGCGAAGCCCTGCCGCAGAAACTCCCCACCGCTTGCACCGCGCCGTCGCGTTGTAGATCCAATCCATCTCTCCACCCTACTTGCTGGGCCGAGGAAGGAGGAGACGTCGAGGTGCCTCACGTGTGCATCTCTTGGAGGCATCGCCACTTGCGGTGTTAGATCGGATCGGATCGCGAGGAGGAGAAGCGAGTACGACTACATCACCCATGTCCCGTCGAACGTTCCGCTGTGCGAATCTTCAAGGGTATGAAGATCTCATCTATCCCCCTCATTATTTGCATCTCCTAGATTAGATCTTGGCTTTCCCATTCGCATCCGCAAATTTTTTTGATTTACTATGCTGCGAAACCCTTCAGCATCTTGAGATGATTAAGGTTAAAGTGAACAAGGATGGAGTATATGCTTGACGAAATATAAGTTGGCAATCGCATGTCCCTTGAGTACGAGGGCCGCTCCTCATGCTACTCAACTTTGGTCACCGGTAAGTTCTTGTCATTGTAAGTACATGTGTATCATAAAGAACCGCCAACGGGGTACCCCTTGCACATGGTACAGGAGCTATCCCATAACCAAAATGACAAGGCAAGCAGACAATGAGCATCTCAACGATCTTTTTATTTACTATGTGCATAGATTTTTATTGAGGATGCTTTACAGAATGCTCATTATGGTGATGCTGCAAGTTTCCACCATTATTAGGCATGGCTTAGGCTAGCGGCCCAGGCATTTCTCTAACACACATACATAACTCCATGGAATTACAGGCTCCCTCTTTATTTCACACCGACGACATCCGCAAACAAAAGAGCATGATATGTTGTGTACAATCATACAGGTGCAATGTTGAAAGCGTTTCCCGTGATAGCACGATTCTGCTAATTCCAACATATAGATGCAAGCATATACAACTTCGATGACACAATTGTTCAAGTCTATTAGGGGCAAGAAGATAAAGTGTTCCATCAAGTACGTGAGAGCTTTACTAACTAGTTTTCACATAACAAAATACTTTTTAATTCGAAAGATAGATGAAGCTTGAGAATTTGCTTGGAATAGCAAATGCTAATAGGTAGATATGGTGGACACAAATGGCACAGGTTTGGTGGTGTTGGAACAAATGGACCCCAAGCTTGGAACAAGCCAAGGGTATGCCAAACCTAATGACGAATTACTCCTTCGGTGGTGGTGGTGTTCTCTTGATAAGCTCCTCAATCAGTTTCCTCAAATCCTCAATCTCAAAGGTCAGAGTACGAATCAACTCCAAATTTTTCTCAATGCGATTCATGATCATATCGGACCGAGAGCCCCAGTCCTTGCTATCCTTTCCCCACTCTTCCTTCTTTGTGTGTTCCTCCCCTACATGGTTAGAACGAGGCATATCCCACATTGAGGGCAAGTTCTCTTTGGGCACCTGTTGGTATTGATGCTCATGTATAAGAGTATGGAAGGGTTTCTTGGTACGAGGAGGATATGACTGTGGAGTGTAGATAAGACGTGGAGGTTTCCCTCCTATAGACATCCGTGCTGTCCTCCTAAGCTTGGTAGGTTTTGCCACCACTCCAATGCTTGCGACGGTAGCGCGGGTGACCGGATGCTTTTCCTCTTCCATGTCTTCTTCATCCCCTACCAAAATCTCCTCCTCCTTGGGGTTTTGAGGATCATCTTCCCCGGGCTTCTTTCCTTTGTCGTTGGCGGAGACCATGGTGCTCTAAACTTGAGAAGATTTCCTGACAGAAATAGATCGAAATGAAAATACAAAGAGAACACGATGCACGAACCTCGGGGAATCCGGGGGGTTATAATTCAATGCATAAGGAAGTTACTGGTACGAAAACGAGGCGGAAACGGAGCTCAGGGGGCTCACACCCCCTCTAGGCGCGGCTAGCTGGGGCCCGCGCCTGGGGTGGGTGTGGCCACCCCGGCCTCCGTTTCCTCCTCTTTTCCGTCTCGTAACCTTCCTTATGTAATAAAAACATCAAAAATATAAAAATATTGGGTTTTCATGAACCTTCTGATTTCACCACTTTTACCTATTCAAAGACGAACTCTGCAGACTCCTTTTCTCACAAGGCAATACACAAACTTCAATGGCAACATAGTGTAAGCAAAAACAATAAACCTTTAGGTACACACTTCAACTGAAATCCATCAAAACAAAAGCTTCAATAATAGGCAAATGCAAATGATGACAGTAATCTGTCAAAACAGACCAGCAGGTAAAGATTGATTTTTTTGAAAACCTTATGTTACTCAAATAAAAAAAGTGCAAAACTAATGAAATTTGGGTAACAACTTGTAGAACAAGCACAGAAAAATACAGCTCCATCCGAATTACTGAACTCCCTCACGAATTTTTACGATACAACACAAAAATCTGTCCCAGGATAGCCACTTTTCACAACTCCTCTACTTCACAAAAGTAGTTAAACTTGACACAAAAACCAAAACAAAAAGGATAAGGAGCGGTTATTACTGAGGTAATAACTTCCAACACTTGAAAAAACTATTGGGTTATCTCCCAAGAAGTACTTTTCTTTATTGCCTTTAAGTTAGGCTTGATATCTTCAAAGATGCTCACATAGGAGATATATATCTGGAGTGAAAGAGAGCATCAAGAAGCAAATAACCAATACATTTGAGTCTAACCCACTTCCTATGCATGGGGGTATCATGAGAAAACAATTTGTTGAAACAAAAATCCACTAGCATAGGAAGACAAAACAAATGCAACTTCAAAGCTTTCAACATAAAACGGGGAAATTTAACATTATTGAGGTGCATAAAACCATGTTTCCCTCTCTCATAATAACTTTTAGTAGCACTTTGAATAAAGTTGACAATAAAACTGTCACTAGAAACAACTTTATCATCAGAATGAGCATACTTGCAGTCATCAAAAAGAGGTCCAAGGTCATAAACTGGATCAATAGAAGCAAGTTGTTCCATCCTAAAATCATTATTAGGCAAACTATTTTCACATGGAGCTTTAGCAAATTTGGAAAAGTTAAACTCATAAGAATCTCCATAAAACTTAGTCAAAACTTTTTCCTTTTTACAATCTATAATAGCTCCACAAGGGTTCAAAAAGGGTCTACCAAAAATTATAGGGCAAGTTTTGTTAGCTGATGAATTAAGCACTAGAAAATCTTGCCACAAAGAACCTCCACATATCTTACAATACCAATAGGGAAAATGGTTTCCTTATTAGCGAGGTGAATAACCACATCAATGTCCTCAAGTTCACAAGGACCAATTTCATGCATAATTTCCCTGTAAAGCTCATAAGGAATAGCACTGGAACTAGCACCAATTTCACATAAACCATAATAGCAATGATCACCAATTTTAATAGAAAGCACAGAGACACTAGCTTTTCTAGCCTTACTAGGATGAGATACAATATTAGAAGCATCTTCGAAGAATACAATGTGCGCATCCTCTATATTTCTAGTGACAAGATCTTTCACAATAGCTACCACAGGTTCAATATTCATTTGCTCACCAGGTTTCATGGTTTTCTTTGTACCTTTGTTATGCACACTAATCATCATAGAGTACTCTTTTACCTTAGTTGCGAACGGGATTTTCTCAACATAAGGTTCAGGCACAATATGATTAGTAGTAAAAACTTTGGTGCTTCTAATAGGAACATGACTAACAACATCTTTATAAGGTGCATGGTACTTGTTCCACTTATTTTTGGGAATTTCTATGTAAGAGGCAAAGGCTTTAAAACAATTGGCAATACTTTGGGAATCAATACCAAAATCATTACTAATATATCGAAAGTCATCAGTTCCCATAAAATATTTAATGCATTCATAATCATAATTTATACCTGACTTTCTTCCTTTGTCATTCTCCCAAGCTTTAGTGTTCTCTTGAATACGATCTAGGAGATCCCATGTAGCTTCTTCCTTCATACGTGTGAATGATCCAACACAGTAAGCATCTAGTAAATCTTTATCATGAAGAGAAAGCCTAGCATAAAAGTTATTGATAATAATATTGTTAGGGAGTTCATGAATAGGACATTTAAGCATTAGTAACTTCAATCTCCCCCAAGCTTGAGCTGTACTCTCTCCATCACGAGGCCAAAAGTTATATATCAGATTTCTATCCTTATGAATCTCACTGGGAGGATAGAATTTAGAATAAAAGTGAGAAGCCAATTCTTCCCATTCCATGGATTGTCCATTCTTCATCAGCTTATACCATTCTTCAGCTCTCCCTTTCAAGGATATAGAGAGTAACTTCTTCTTCACCTGTTCAGTTGTGATACTTGTTGTAACACCCCAGTTTTAGTTAATCTTATATTAGGGTTTTGATTGTGCATTCATGAGCATCATATTAAAAAAATGCATGCAAGGAAGAAATAGATAAAACCCTAAACCCTAGTTTCCCTCCCTCTTTGAAACTTGTTCAAATAGTTTTATATTTTCAAAAACTACCAAAATAATGGGGCCCAAATTGAATAAAATGGCTCTTGAGTATTTTAGACATTTTACAAACCCTCTAGTATTTTTGAAACATCCAAAACAGATTTGAAATTTAAATACAAAAGAGATAAATCAAAACAGAATAGAAAAACTTTTGAAAATAATAATAAAAAGAGCAGCAGCCGTGCTAGGCCTAGCCCATCTTGCCCTCTCCTTTCTCTTCCCTCTAAATGCTGCTCTGTGTAGCGCTCTGCGCTCCACCTTGGCCCATGCGCAGCCCAAGCGTGGCACATACCCCTTTGGTCATTTTCCCTGTCGTCTTCTCCATCGGCGGCAAGCAGCTGCCTGGAGCGCCGCCGACCGTCGATCCCTGCCACCCGCTCTCCACCGTTCGCTGCCTCTAGAGATGGATAAGAGCCACGTTGTGTCCCCCTTGATCTTCCTCACCCTTGTAGTCCCTCTCTTCCGACCTCCCTCTCTCGTTCCCCATTTGTGACCGAACCCTAGAGCCGCATGTGCTGCCAGTTGTCGCCATTCCCGGCCTCCCCTCGTCCATCCGACAGCGCCAAGAGCTCCGTCTCGTCTCCCTCGTCCATCCCACGGAAGAAACGGGAAGGGGAGACCCCAATCGACGTCACGAACGGTTTCTTCTCCGCCACCAACGACCACCACCGGCGCCACTACTGCCGACCTAGACCTCCTCTGTCCAAGCCGACCTCGCTAATCGAATCACGGTGAGCCCATGGTCCCTATGGTCCCCTCCTTTCACTCCCCCTTGCTCTGTATCGCTCCGTCGCCATGCATCTGTCGCTGCCGCTGCTGGCCGTCGTCGTACGAGCTCCTCCGGTTGCCAATAAACAGCGGTGCCGCCCTGTTTTGGTTCCCGTTGATGCAATGTAGCGAACCCACGTAACCCTGCCGTCCCGCGAGCCCCTAATCGTCGTCACTGCGCGCACCTGAGCCGCCGCCGCCGTCTAGCCTACGTGGCCACTACGTGGCTCATGGGTGGCGTCCACTTGGTGCCAGCGTGGCCCAGGTCCCACCGTCAGCCACTGTGGCTAAGGCCAGCCCGGTGCAAAAAGTAATTAAGCCATACGCTGACGTCAGCCTGGCGCAGTAAATCTTTTAAATTGTTTAATAATTTCAGAAAATTATATAAATCTTATAAATTCAATAACTAATGATTTAAAAGTCAGTAAAATATGTATAATATATCAAAATGTTCAAAAAAATGAGAACTACCTATCTAAGCTATAATCATGCATTGTTCAACAACTCTCATAGAAAGTTTAATTATAACAACCTAGTAACCCCTCATAGGTGATTCCGGAGTTTCCCCGAGTTAGGGTTTGTACCCCTCGGAACCTCGATTAAATGGTCAAGCATGCCTTAGGGTTACATTTCAATGCAATTTAACCTGTCAAATCATCATCCTTGCTTGAGCATTGGATCGATGACATGTGTTGATTGTTTCCTTCTCTTTCCGGTGTTTGGTTCTTCCCGGTAAAATATGATATCAAGATCAAGATCGTCGAAGCTCGAAGACAAATACTTGACCAACTATAACCAAGTCAAGTACAAGATGTCTGAAGGTCTGCTTATCTGTTATCAACTCGCAAAGGCAAGCATAGCCCCACCATGATATAATCTTATGATTTTGAAAGCATTTCAATTCTTGCCATGATGCATACGATTCTACTGTGGTCTTTTATCGATAGATAGAGTATCCTATCTATTGCATTACTCCCTTGAGCTTATATTACCTGATCCACTACTCCTAGCATAACTAGGTTTGGTTTATGTGCACTGCTAGAGCTTATATTCGTGTCCTGCTTAGCCATGCATAGCTGTTTGTGCTGGTTCATCCAGATGATGTATCAGATGCAAATAATCTGGTATGACAAGAGAACATGATGAGATGATATCAGAGGTGATATGAGTTAAAAATGCTAAGGCTTGTATGGGAGGCCACGGTGGGATGTGGTTTTTCTAGTCCCATGCTCGCCACCACTAGGACCCGAGTTCTTGCCTTTGGAACCGACACAAGCGTACAACCACACGGGGCCTGGAAAACCTCACGAGTGACTAACTTTCCTAGTAGATTCCATGAGTCACATAGTTCGGGCGTTCCATTCGACATACGCATTGAAAACATTTTCGAAAGAGGGGTTGAAGGAGGTGCATTCATACAGGTTGGGAAGCGTGTACCGGGTTGCTTCGGGTCGATGGAGACCTGGTAAACCAACCTTGCCTCACATCTTTAAGTACCGGCTTCGAGATTTGACCCCTTACGGCGGAACCATACTTATTGCGTGACTCATGGTCTAGGCGAAAGCAAGGTAAAGGTCGTGTCTAACCACCCTCTGCTGGCCTTCCAAGGAAGAAGGCTTATCTAGTGGCATTAAGAGAAGGTTAGTACGTGTGAGTAAAGTTGTACACCCCTGCAGGGTTAAATCTTTTGGAAAATCCGTGTTCACAGTTATGAATGACTTGGCGACCAGACTCAAGATCATAGAGAACTAAAACCTAAACTATAAAACTTGTTGATCAACGTGTGCTTAAGGATGCTTCCTCATGGGTACGAGGGGGTGATCCTAGTTCAGGAGATGATGATAACTTGGTGGATATCAAAAGATGATGATCAATATTTCGGAGATGTCGCTCTCTTATCCCCTTTTAAAATACTCTGACTAGACAAGCTTTCTCTCCCTTTGTTTTTTAAACAAAGATGGCTTTATGCAAAACAACTCCACCAGCTATAAGTCTTGCGGAGTACACCCTATACTCACCCTTGCTTTGTTGATACTTTTGGCAGAGTAAGTGTTACCCTAAAGACGAGTTCCGTACTACATCGACACCGACGAGTAGATTGGGGTTCCCGGCCGATAGCCTGGAATCTATGGGCTAGGACATCATCATTATGCTTCAGGCCTCTTAGGACATTTGTTAAATTTTCTATACTTAATAGCATAATTTGCCTTCCATTGTTTGATGTTTCTGGTCAGTGACCTCTGCTTGTAATAGTTTGGTTCTCTGCTCAGTTATGAGCTTGCTGTAACAGATTTTGTGTCATAGGATCACTGTTGTGTTATTGATTCTTCACTGGATATCCTCGAGCTCAAGGTTAAGCTTATGTCAGACAGAGGTTTGGGATTTGTTTAGCCCTGATCCTGGGGGTGTCACATTTGTAGAGTGCCGAAGCTCTAAGACTATGACTTCTTGCCATTTCAAGCAAGTTTCCTCTCGAACGAAGTGACATATCGGTGGTTCATGATATTCTAGTTGTCTACTAGAAGTGTTTCCATGTTGCCACATAACCGTGATGTCAAGTTCTTGAGAAAGTCAGTTCTCTGAACTGCTCCTTTCTCCAAGGATCCGTACTGGATACCCCTGAACTAGTTGGTTGAGCTTAAACAACAACTTGGAGAGTTGTAAGACCAAAGTTCCATTCGACTTTGTTCCTTCGTCAAGGGATGTCTAGTTTTGTTCGTGCTGAAGAAAGATAGTATTTCCTTCGTGGATATGTTATCTTCCCCCACCTTTGATTTGACTTAGGTTATCGTCAAATCAATCTCAGTTCCAAGGACTACCTTGATGATGTTTCTACTTGTGATGTTTCACTTGAGTACATCTTATGTCTTTGGTCTGACCAACAGTTATGCTTTGTTCATGCCACATATGATTTCATCTTCTTGGAGTGTTTCGATAAGTTTGTTGTTGAGCCCATTGATTACATCCTTACCTTCTCCATGCTCGATTTGAATTATATGGAACATTTGGCATTAATTTTGGAAACTTTTGAGAACCTTCTTCGTGTCATATCGAAGTATGAGTTCTGGATGCTAGTAGTAACTTTCTCTAGTTCACGTGCAACAGTTGAAAGATGTCGTCGTGGATTCGAGTAGAGTTAACTCTGATCCTTAAGGACACATGTGTGTTTTCTTGTTTGTACTTCATGTATGTGCAGTTGTCTATCAACAAGTTGCTAATGCATGGGTCTAGCAATCTAGCTCGGTCTTCTAGAGCTTTACACTATAGTCCCTATCTTGAGAATCTAGTAACTTTACCTGTAAGAGGTCCCAACCTTTAATAATGTAGAGATCCCTGTGTTTACAATGCTAGTCCCTGGATCAATAGCTAGCATCCACAGTTAAGATGTAATATCAAGAAACAAAGGTCATGTTACAAATTTATAGCCAGGAATAAAATAATTCATTACATCTTACATAGCTCATTTGGCTATCTCATTACAATGCAGCAGAAATAACTATAGCATGGGGTCCTTCATCTTCAAAGTGCCACAAGCAAATATGTTGGTTGTAGACTAGTAATCCTAATCAACACATCTCACTAACATCAAGCAAACCTGCAACATAATAAGTTACAGCCACAAGGGTCAATACATTTGAATTATATTGGCAAGTGATACTATGGTAGTATAGTAGAGTCTATCATTTATATGCATTTGGCTAAGTGGAGCTTAGGCTTGCTTTGCTCAAAATAGTTTTTCCTTATCATTTGAAAACACTAAGTTTTTTCTTGCCAAAATCACCCAAGGCATCTCCCAATAGAAATTGGTGATCCTTCAACCCTTGTTCAACCACAACATTTTTAACTTAGAAATTGGGATGAGGAGATTCTTGATAGCTTCCATGTCTTGATGCTCAAATTGTCCTTTACCAGGGACATGGCTAAGTACTTAGATTTTTCACTCTGCAGAGGTGGTGCGCTTTCCCCACAAGACTTGGTTTCACCAAGACAAGATCTTTCAGAAGCCTTCCCTTAGACCAGAATGGACGCGTTCCAACCTATCATCCCCTACCACCAACTATCCATTGGGCTAAGTTATTGCAACCTATATGATCAAGGCAGAGCCCATAATGCCAAGTTGCTGCACTTGAAGCTTCTCAACATTTGACATCTCAAATCTCTTTGTTCCTGGGAGGCATTCAACAAGTGAGATACATAAGGTAAACCATAGAAATGGGCCTTGTGTAACCACTCAACACAAACCATTCCTTCCATTCCACCCAGGTGATTCATTCACTTAGTTGTTTTATTAAACAAAACACAAGTCCTTGACTTAGAAATATTCCATAGTATGAATATATTCCACCCTTGTTTTCTACTAGCTAAGATAAATTAGGAATCTTAACTTAGGAAATTTCTACTAAGGTTTCATCTACTAGGATTTCCCATGGCATAGTTTATACTTATCAAAAATTCCATGCAAGTCCTACTTAGAAATATTACTAATGCATAGTGAAAATATTGGGAAAAAAGCATGAAGCATCACTTGCCTTTTTGGTAGAGAATATAAGTTCACTCCTTGATCTTGCAATATCACACTCTTCAAAATCCACTACAATTCAATCAAGCAAGGCACAAATTTCAATCTACCATTCAAGCAATCATCACATAAAATAATAGAAACAAAGCAATGCATGCAATCATGCAAAAGATTGTTTTATTTGTAAAAATGGTTTCTAATAGGTTATAAACATTCTAAAACACCTCTTGGTCATTTTATATAAGTGGCAAAACCATTTGCAAAAGATTACACTTTATAAATCTTTCTTAAACCAAATCCATATTTTATGTGGTTGAAAATGCCTTTAGCAAAAAAATAATATTTATAGGGTTCATGAAATACATTTTTAATTCTAAAACTTGGTGTTTGGGGTCAGGTTAATCCAATTTATTTCCCAAAGATTTTTCTCCAAAAAGTATTTTTAACATATAAACAACATTTTTTATTTGACTAGAAATGCTTTAATTCCAAGATTTATTAATTTGCCTCACAAAATATGTTTTTGAATCCACAAATTGATTTCTATGGTCAGTAGGTTCACAACAAACCAATTGCCAAAGATTTTATCACAAACATAATTTTAGAATGATTTTTATATTCAAAATATGCGTACACAAGTTTATGTAAAAACAACCATTTTACCAGAAGAAATTAATTAAACAAAGTGCATGGTTGGAAAGTACTTGTCTTTCTGATTCCATTGATATAAAATTTGCAAAATTTGGACGTGTGGATCAAAAGTTATGCAATTTGCAAATTCCCATATCTAATTGAATTGTTTCTGTTTTTAAATCACACTCAGAGCCACGTGGCTGATTCTTATTGGGCGATACCTATTCGTGCGGATCGACAGATAATGTCCATTAGATCTAAGTTACAACGCATGGCATAGATCGGTCTATACCTCTTCTATTAAGTTATCTATCCTGGCCTTGCGATCTAAATCCGACGGACAAAAATGCTTTGACCACTATCTGGTGGCGCTGACTACGGCGAATGGCGACGCGGCTCTGCTCGCGGTGGTTCTGGCGAAGCAGGAAGAAAAGGAGAGAGAGAAGATTCTCACAGTGCTCGCGTGATCCTGGTGAAGCTCAAGGCGGTTTCCTTCTGTCAAGGGGCGCACAGAAACGACGGCGATTGCTCACCGGAGAAGACGGAGGCGACGCTACGGTGCGAGCTAGGACACGAAAACGGTGGCGTTAGTTGCAGAAGAGGTCACCGGTCACAGGTGCATCATCAGAAGGAAGAGGGGCGGTCAGAACGCTACCAGGGAGTCGCCGGAGAAGAGACAGATGGCGGTGGCGCTCGGGTGATGCCCTTGCCGAAGCTTTGGTGTTCGCGTGGCCAAGAGAGCGACACCTGAAGATGCACAGGAGTCAGTGGAACACGCTCGTGTGGTCAAGGGGGCGAGGCTCGGCCTGGGTTCGTCGGAATCTTCGCCGGAGGGCGTCGGAGGCAGTGGCGGTGTGTGGAAAAATTCGAGCAGCCTAGGGGCAGTGGGGAGGCGATGTCTGGGGAAAATGAAAGAGGAGGAGCATGCGTTTAATACAGCGTGGTCACGACGAGTAATAATCGCGGCATTAAGGTGGATTGATCGCGAGTAATCGGCGGCAGAAACGGCTAGAGGGCGTGGTCTACGCGTGGGTGGAGACGATGGTCTGGCAGGTGGGGGCCTGGCGTCAGCGAGTGAGAGAGAGTGGGGGTGGGGCCTGCTAGTCAGCGACTGCGCGGGTTCGTTGCTGAGTAAAAGAAAATGTTTCGGGGGAGGGAGTGGGAGTGGGCTGCTGGGCCAGTTGGGCTTTGTTGGGCTGGGCTGGCTTAGTTCATTTTTTTGTACAGATTTGTTTTTTCTTTTCTTTTTCTATTTATCTGTTTGATTTTTGTTTAATCATTTCAAACACCCATTTGAATTCAAACTTCAACCAAACTTTGTATAGGTTTTAATACTGATTAGTAATACATTCTAAAGTCAAATTTAGAATAATGTATTTATTCTTTTTGGGCATATTAATTATTTAAAATAGGCCCTTGTATCAATTCAAATAAGATTTAATAATGTTTTCAAACTCCATTTTAAATTTAAATCTTTCCAAATCTTTTCAGTAGGTTTTATTTATTTATTAGGGTGTCAAGTAATTCACCTTGAATTATTTGGAACATTTTTAATATGATTTATTAATCATTTTAAATTGGGTATTTATCCTTATTCCAATGAAATTAATTATGGGTTTAATTCCATAAATTTTATTTAGTTGATTTCTTTGATCCCATTTAAGTTAATTAAATGACTTTTAATCCTCTTGGGTAAATTCCAAATACTATTTTCTCATGATTTAATTAAGCATTCTTATTAGAGATTTGTCTTTAATCAAATAGAATTTGGTTAATGCCATTTTATTTTATTTGGAAAAATTCTTTATCCTTTTATTTTATTTGGACTTGGATTATATTCATTCCATTTGCTTATGGTTTAGGCCAAGATTTAATTTGGTCTTTAGATATTCCTCATTTAATATTTATTTTTTTATCTTATAAAATCCATATCTTTTTATTTATAGATCCAAACTTGGTGATTCCAATTTGTAAAATCTTATTTGATATTTATTTATCCTTTTAAATATCTTTAGGATTAATTGCTCACCATTTGGTATGGAGTTTTAGATAGGTGCTTTATTTGCATTGGAAATTCAATTTCCTGATCTTATTAAATGTTTCTATTTGAATTTCTATGGTTTTATAATATTTCTATTTGTCATTCTTGATCATTTATAAATGTTTGTTGACAAAAAATTTATATGGATCAAATCCATGGTCTTAGAGATATCTTGGAAATGATTTTATTCCATTAGGGTTTTAGGGTTTTGGTTTATTTCCAAGTGTTTAAGTTCCAAGATGCACTTATGTAGAATGCAATACACTTGATTTGAATTTAGTTGGATTCAAACATTACTCAAGTTTGTTCAAGATGGGATTTTAAGTTTCCATTTAGAAATAAAAAGTTTCTTTTCACCCTAAATTTCAACAATTATTTATTTTGTTTACTTATTTTTCACATTACAAAATTTGGAAAATTTTGGGATGTGACATTACCTCTGTGTAAATGTTGCAAACTTTCTATTCAGACATGCTGGGTCTGAAGCATCACTCCACCTAACCAAAGTTGAATCTCAAGCAACAATGATGGTTGGTGTTCTTCAAGGTTTTGACATAGGTCTCTTTGTGAATCTGGCAAGATTAATGTAATGGTTGACACACTTAGCCGAAAAGACCTTTTGCCATATTCCCTTGATTCAACAATAACAACCACTCTTCATGAGGATTCTTCTATAATGTATTATAGGAGTTGTTCTTATGGTTTCCTTTGTATCCGAAGTCCAGCCTTTACTTGATGTTTGATTTCTCGAACATCAAGGAGAACATTTAAAGTAGTGTTGATAAATGTCTCTCGGTCGATCCTCCAGACCCTCTTATGTTGGCAAGCATTATGTTGTGCCAAGTACTTGGATTCTATGAATGAAGTTTCTTTCTTCTCGTGTCATCAGGAATCTTTTTACTTATTCATCCCGTGGTGTAAAGTGATATCCTGATCTATGGCAAAGATCTTGATAGTCCTGGATGAATAAAGAGTTTCCTTCGTTTTCTCAACCATGTTTAGGAGTGGCTATGATTTTGGTAGTCTGTAGTTCCTCTTGATTACATGTTTCTTTGTGACTCTTATGAGTCATCTCCACTAAAACACCTTTCTGTCTTAAGCCTTCTGTTGGATGAAAGAGTGACTCTTCTGTGTCAACAGTAGTTCAACAACTTGGTTTTGTTGATCCACATCTCTGCAACCTAGAAACTCTACTTAAGTTGTTTAGTAGAGGTTCCCTATCGAAGTCTGTGGTCATGTTCTTTCTGTTGGAAGCTTTCTTCTTTAGAAGCTTCAAAACCTCCTGTGAGTTCCATGGTCTCAAACTTTATGAAGACCCTATAACTAACAACTTGAAACCATATCCTCTTGTATCCTCCGATATCTTGACGTGTTTCATGCTTATCATCTCAGAGTTGTTTCTAAACACTCCATCCATTAGTTGACCCTAAGATACTCTGTGTGATGTTTAGTGTGTTTCCCTCTTATCTTTAGAGTGGACATGTTTCTTTCCCTTCCTGTCTCTCTTCCTACCTTTGGAATCTCAAGTCGAGATTCTCGTAAGGGGGATAGAGATGTAACACCCCAGTGTTAGTTAATATTATATTAGGGTTTTGTTTGTGCATTCATGAGAATCATATTAAAAAAATGCATGCAAGGAAGAAATAGATAAAACCCTAAACCCTAGTTTCCCTCCCTCTTTGAAACTAGTTCAAATAGTTTTATATTTTGAAAACTACCAAAATAATGGGGCCCAAATTGATAAAAGGGCTCTTGAGTATTTTAGGCATTTTACAAACCCTCTAGTATTTTTGAAACATCCAAAACAGATTTGAAATTTAAATACAAGAGAGAGAAATCAAAACAGAATAGAAAAATCTTTTGAAAAAAAAACAGAGCAGCAGCCGTGCCAGGCCTAGTCCAGCTTGCCATCTCCTTTCTCTTCCCTCTAACTGCCGCTCTGTGCAGCGCTCCACGGCCCACCTTGGCCCATACCCCTTCGGTCATTTCCCCTGTCGTTTTCTCCATCGGCGGCAAGCAGGTGCCTGGAGCACCGCCGACTATCGATCCCCGTCGGCCGCTCTCCGCCGTCAGCCGCCTCTGGAGATGGATAAGAGTCGTGTTGTGTACCCCTTGCTCTTCCTAACCATCGCAGTCCCTCTCTTCCGACCTCCCTCTCTCGTTCCCCATTTGCGACCGAACCCTAGAGCCACAGGTGTTGCCAGTCTTCATCGTTCCCGGCCTCCCCTTGTCCATCCGACAGCGCCAAGAGCTCCGTATCATCTCCCTCATCCATCCCACGAAAGGAATCGGGAAGGGGAGACCCCAATCAATGTCACGAACAATTTCTTCTCCGCCACCGACGACCACCGCCGGCGCCACTACTGCCGACCTAGACCTCCTTTGGCCAAGCCGACCTCGCCAATTGAATCATGATGAGCCAGTGGTCCCGATGGACCCCTCCTTTCGCACCCTCTTCCTCTGTATCGCTCTGCCCCATGCATCTGTCGCTGCCACCGCTGGCCGTCGCCGTACGAGCTCCTCCGGTTGCCAATAAACAGCAGCGTCACCCCTGTTTTTGTTCCCCTTGATACGCTGTAGCGAACCCGCGTAACCCCGCCGTCCCGCGAACCCCTATTCGCCGTAACCGCGCGCACCTGAGCCGCCGCCGCCATGAAGCCTACGTGGCCACTATGTGGCTCATGCGTGGCCCAGGCCCCACCATCAGCCACTCTGGCTAAGGCCAGCCCCGGTGAAAAAAGTAATTAAGCATACGCTAACATTTGCCTGGTGCAGTAAATCTATTAAATTGTTTAATAATTTCAGAAAATTGTATAAATCTTATAAATTCAATAACTAATGATTTATAAGTCAGAAAAATATGTATAATATATCAAAATGTTCAGAAAAATGAGAACTACCTATTTAAGGTATAATAATGCATTGTTCAACAACTTTCATAGCAATTTTAATTATAACAACCTAGTAACCCCTCATAGGTGATTCCGGAGTTTCCCCGAGTTAGGGTTTGTACCCCTCGGAACCGCGATTAAATGGTCAAACATGCCTTAGGGTTACATTTCAATGCAATTTAACATGTCATATCATCATCCTTGCTTGAGCATTGCATCAATGACATGTGTTGATTGTTTCCCTCTCTTTCTGGTGTTTGGTTCTTCCCGATAGAATACGATATCGAGATCGAGATCAAAAACCGAGATGAAGATCGTCGAAGCTCGAAGACAAATACTTGACCAACTGTAACCAAGTCAAGTACAAGATGTCTGAAGGTCTACTTATCTGTTATCAACTGGCAAAGGCAAGCATAGCCCCACCATGATATAATACTATGATTTCGAAAGCATTTCAATTCTTGCCATGATGCATACGATTCTACTATGGTCTTTTATCGATAGATAGAGTATCTTATCTATTGCATTACTCCGTTGAGCTTATATTACCTGATCCACTGCTCCTAGCATAACTAGGTTTGGTTTATGTGCACTGCTAGAGCTTATATCTGTATCCTACTTAGCCATGCATAGCTGTCAGTGCTGGTTCATCAGGATGATGTATCAGATGCGGAGAATCTGGTATGATAGGAGAACATGATGAGATGATATCATAGGTAATATGAGTTAAAAATGCTAAGGCTTGTATGGGAGTCCACAGTGGGATGTGGTTTTTCTAGTCCCATGCTCGCCACCACTAGGACCCAAGTTCTTTCCTTTGTAACCGAGATGAGCGTAGAACCACATGGGGCCTGGAAAACCTCACGAGTGAATAACTTTCCTAGTAGATTCGATGAGTCACATAGTTCGGGCGTTCCATTCGACATATGTATTGAAAACATTTTCGAAAGAGCAGGTGAAGGAGGTGCATTCATACATGTAGGGAAGCATGGACCGGGTTCCTTGGGGTCGATGGAGACCCTGGTAAACTAACCTCTCCTCACATCTTTAAGTACCGGCTTCGGGATTTGACCCGTTATGGGGGAACCATACTTATTGCATGCCTCATGGTCTTGGCGAAAGCAAGGTAAAGTCCGTGTCTAACCACCCTCTGCCGGCCTTCCAAGGAAGTGGGCTTATCTAGCGGCATTAAGAGAAGGTTAGTACGTGTAGGTAAAGTTGTACACCCCTGTAGGGTTAAATCTTCTCGAAAAGCCGTGTTCACGGTTCTGAATGACTTGGCGATAAGACTCAAGATCATAGAGAAATACAACCTAAACTATAAAACTTGTTGATCAACATGTGCTTAAGGATGCTTCCTCATGGGTACGAGGGGGTGATCCTAGTTCAGGAGATGATGATAACTTGGTTGATATCAAAAGATCATGATCAATATTTCGGAGATGTCGCTCTCTTATCCCCTTTTAAAATACTCTGACTAGACGAGCTTTCTATCCCGCTTGTTTTTTAAATAAAGATGGCTTTATGCAAAACAACTCCACCAGCCATAAGTCTTGCGGAGTACACCCTGTACTCACCCTTGCTTTGTTGATACTTTTGGCAGAGTAAGTGTTCCTCTGAAGACAAGTTCCGTACTACATCGACATCGACGAGTAGCTTGGGGTTCCCGGCCGGTAGCCTATAATCTATGGGCTAGGGCGTCATCGTTATGCTTTAGGCCTCTTCGGCCATTTGTTAAGTTTTCTATACTTAATAGCATAATTTGCCTTCCATTGTTTGATGTTTGTGGTCAGTGACCTCTGCTTGTAATAATTTGGTTCTCTTCTCAGTTATGAGCTTGCTGTAATAAATTTTGTGTCGTAGGGTCACTGATGTGTTATCGATTCTTCACTGGATATCCTCGAGCTCAAGGTTAAGCTTATATTAGACAGAGGTCTGGGATTTGTTTAGCCCTGATCCCGGGGGTGTCACACCTGCACTCTTAAACAACCCGCATAATTCATAGATAAAAAGCAAATGATCACCAGGATGAACAATTCCATCCCCAAAAAATAATAATTATCCATAACACGATCAATAATGCTTGTAGGTATCTTAAAAGGATCTATCTCAATAGGTGGTGGTTCATCCACTACCCTAATAGTGGTAGTAGTTCTCCCAAATAGAAAACCAAGTGGGTTATCCATATTGGAAACAAAGTAACAAATAGAAACAAAAAGCAATACTCATAGTAGAAGTTTCCTTTACCAGTTCCACTCTTCAATAGCGCTTCACTCCTCGGCAACGCTGCCCGAAAATAGTCTTGATGACCCACAAGTATAGGGGGTGTATCGTAGTACTTTTGATAAATAGGAGTGTCGATCCCAACGAGGAGCAGAAGGTGTTGACTAGCGGTATGGAGCAGGACATCTCTGTAAATACTTAGCCAACGGATTTTTAGGTGTTTTCTGATAAAGCAGCAAAACAAGGTGCAAGTAAAAAAGACAAAGAACAAAATCAGCAAGTGGCCTAATCCTTTCTTATCAAAGGACAAGCCGGTGGAAAATACTTATAAGGACCAAACGTTCTCGAGGACACATGTGAATTCTGTCAAGTGCTTTTGCTTCAAATAGCTAAGTACTCTTCTTTGGTGTTGTAAGTGTTGTGTGGGTGAACCTGTTCTAATGTACCGACCTTACTTGGACTAATACATACTTGTGATTAACCCCCTGCAAGCATCCGCAACTATAGGAAAGTAATTAAGATATAAACCTAACCACGGCCTTAAACTCTGAGATCCTACACTCCCTTGTGCAAAGGTGTCCGAATGGGGGTTCAAGTTTCTGTCACTCCAGCAACCCCACGATTAGTAGCCAAATATACAATGCATTCCCCTAGGCCCATAAATGGTGAAGTATCATGTAGTCAACGTTCACATGACACCACTACAAGAATAGCACCACAACTTAAATACTAAACGATTGAATAATAACTCAACACAAATCCACTACTAACAACATGACTTCTCCCAGGTCCTCAAGAACTAGACGAACTACTCACAAGACATCATATGGATCAAGATTAAAGATGATATAGTGATGGATAACAATCTAAACATAAACAATAATCCAATGGTTCCACTCACAAGCATCAACTACAATAGTAATCAACACCGATAAAGTTTCCTCTAAGAGCTAATGCAAGATCCAATACAATTGTTAAAGCGGGATGGAGTGGTGATGATGGTGCTGGTGGAGATGATGGTGTGGGTGATGATGATGATACTGATGAAGCCTATCTTGATGACGGTGTTTATGGCGATGATCTCTCCTCTCTGGGAAGGAATTTCCCCGGCAGAAATCTGTCTGCCGGAGAGCTCTTTCTCTCTTGGTGTTTTCCACCCCGCAGAGGCGGCGGAAATCTTTTTGTGGTCTCTCCCTTGGTATTAGGGTTCCGAGAGGAAGATATAGGAGAGAGGGCAAAGCCGGAGGCCGGCCAGGTGGGCCACACCTGCCCTAGGCATGGCCCAGGAGGGACCCGCGCCTAGGGGGTGTGGGCCCCCTGTGGCCCAGCTACGCCTCCCCTTCTAGCTTCCTTCGTCTTCTAGGAAAATATAATTTTCCAATATTTTTCCGGTATTTTTATGATCTTCGCGAAATTGCATCAAAACACCTCTTTTTCCATCAGAAACCTAACTCCGGCAGTTCATCCTCCAAGAATCATCCAACATGCAAAATCAGAGGAAAAGAGATAAGTAACACGTCATAATAAGAAAAGTATCAATGAATAGAGGCGGATTATGATATAGAATGGTGATGCAAATTGGACGTATCAGTGTGTCACCCTACGGTTCACGAATAATACGGACATGATCGAGACCCCTCTCATATCAATAATCAGAAGCGGGACCTGGAGATCCATACTAACTCCCACAGATTCAACGATGACTTTCTTGTGATCGTGAGAACCTTTTACACTAGTATCTTAATCCCTTTGTCTCGCGATATATTACATGTCCAAGATTCGATCATCGGTATCTCCATACCTAGTTTGATCTCGTTACTGACATGTACTCTTTTCTTGTTCTCGTGATATAACATTGTAGTGATCAAATCATTTGCTTGCAACCTAATCAATGTGATATCACCGAGAGGGCCCAGAGCATATCTATCCGTCATCAGGATGAACAAATTCCACTCTCGATCCATGGCCCTCAACATATCACTTTAGTAGTACTGAACCCATCTTTATAATCACCCTGTTATGGTCTGATGTTTGATATTATCAAGAAACTCTTCCAGTGTTAGTGATTGACATGATCTCATGGTCTAAGGATTAGGATCACTTTGTATGATGTTATAGCAATATAAACTCAATGACTTTGATCGTAATGCTATACTTCGGATGAATGTTCATCACACCATTCCAATAATGTTGTGACCTTGTTATTAACAACATCCAATGTCCATGATCAAGAAACCTTGATCATCTTGTTAATCAATGAGCTAGTTTATAAGAGAGGCATAACTAGGAACTTTCTGTTTGTTTATTAAACACACATGTATTAACATTTCCGTATAATACAATTATAGCATGCAAAATAAACATCTATCGTATATTTGTAATATACATAATAACCACTTTATTATTGCCTCTTGAGACATATTCCCTTTAGGACGGTGGCCTGTCTCCTAGACATCATGGACGGGCGCGGCGCTTCCTCCTGCGAGCTGTCCACGGTCGGCCGGCAATTGTGGCTCGGTGGCGCAGCACTGGTGTAAGCAGTGAAGGGGGGTGGGCTAGTTCAATGCGATGGTGGTCACTAGGGGAGACAAGGGCTAGTAGTGGCGACAAGTAGATGACAAGGCATTGATCAAGAACAATAGAAGTTAGGCAGGTTTGATCTGTGCTCACCAAGTGGTTGATGAAATGGCTGCTTGAAATTTGAATTTTAATTTTGGCTGAATTTTGGTGAGTGCTCTGGTCACATGCTTGGTAGTCTCTGGTTGCTTGGGTTTGCCAAGGTGAATAGGTTTGGTTGGTTTTTGAGAAATGGTGATCTTATTACCTACACTTGATTAAATTTTGAATTGTCCTTCAAATAGATTTGGAATTTGTTTTTGTTGGTTTGTAAAGTGAGCTTGGATTCACTTTTACTTGGTCTATCAAGGGGTGAAAAGAATTGGATTTGTTTCTGTTAGAAATCTTTGACTAGGGACACTCAAAGTGGTCTAGTGGTTAACTTGGGTCAAAATGACCATTTGCTTATATTGCTTATTTTTGATTTTCTCTTCATTTGATTCTACTTGGAAATGATCTAGATGATATTGTTTTCATAGCATTCATAGCAATCAAACATGGCAAAGCATTCATGCATTAATCACACACACATGCATTCATATTGATTTTAATAATAAAAGTTTTTGTTAATCCTAAAATTGGGTGATTAGAACTTGATAATCTTGTTTAATATTTTTGGGATGTTATAGCAACTGTGGCGGCTAGGGTTCGGGCTCTCACCCACGAGAAGAAGATAAGGAGGAAGAGGAGAAACTAAGAGCAGCGGGGCTCTCCGTGGCGGCGTAATGGGTCTTATCCTCGCCCAGAACAACGTCGGGGCGGGCATCTCCGTGCTCCCGCTGGACGGCATCGGTGCTGCCATGCAGCAGCTTGCCGATGATGGGGAAGACGAGAGGGAGCAGGGGCTGAAGTGGTATTGGGCCGGCTGGACTGGATTGGGCCGTGCAACAGCGCACTGAGCGATAGAGAGAGAGGGGAGAGGAAGCTGGGCCAGCCTAGTAGCTAGGTTCACTTATTTGTTTTCTAGAAAACTGTTTTCCTTTTTTTGTTTTCTAATTTCTCTTTTGTATTTCAAATGCTTTTCTATTTTGAATAGTTCCAAAATAAAAAAAGATTTATAAACTTTTTAAAACCTTGCACGGGCCCTTCTAAACAATTCGGGATCCAAATATTTTGTACTTACAAAATATTTAAAAACATTTAAAAAAATTACAAGGGAGGGGGAAAATAGGGTTTTGTGACTATTTCTTGCATGCATTTTAAGATGATGCTCATGCTATGCTCAAAGAAACCCTAGTTACTATTACTAAAATTAAGGGTGTTACACATGTTCTTGTCGAGCCAAGGAGCAAAATAAGATGCATCAAAGGATAAACATCACATGCATATATCATGTGATATGATATGGTACTTCACGCGTTCGATCTCCATCTCCTGTTTCATGGCATGATCTCCATCATTCCACCGGCGTGTCACCAAGGTCCATGGCGCCACCATCAAGGTTGTTCTCCACTAATCTAATTACATGGATTTCCATTATCCGACACGCATGCCATAAAATAAAATAACAACCATATGCATCCTGCCGGTTGTTTTACAATAAAACACATTGCCTACAACAACATTTGTATCACGGACCATATCACATTGCATGCCCTTCAAAAACAAGTTAGACGCCTCTAATTTATTTTTTCATATTTTACACGAATGTGGGTTTTCTAGGATAGAACCGTTCTACCTACGAACTTCAGCCACAATGGTGATAAACAAGTTATTAAGCAGATCGTTCTAAATCAGATATCAACTATAGCAGGAGAGACAAACACATGCTATCCACTTATGCAAAACAAGTTACATGTCAAACGTGGAAAATGTCTCATGTGAGAGAACATGTAAAGTTTGTCCGGGCCGCTTCATCCCACTATGCCACCAATATCCTAAATACAAGAGATTTTCAATAACAAGACTTATCAACACTCACATCTCCATGTGTTCTAACCATAAAAAGCATCTATGCATAGATATAGATCGGATACCACTAATGGGGTTTTTTGCATAGAAAAAAATCCTTCGGTTCCAACCGCCAATATCGAATCTAGGTGGTACTTGTAATGGTTACAGATGGACTCACCCTCATATACCATAAGCAGGATAACATTCCTGCAAACAAACATGGTTGATGTAGATGTACACGACCATCCTCAAGGACGTGCAGAGGATCATCGCCACAAATGGGCAGCGCCTCCATAATCGGTCACACATACGGTGTGTCGACGACTCCCAAACCCTCGCTCCAGCCGGGAAGCAGAAGTAGCGGATCGCCGAGAACTACACCAGCACTAAGCCATGGTAGTGGTGATGGAGGGGAAGGATTAGAGCAGTTCTTCGCCTAAGCACCTCACTCATGGCAATGGACAAGCTAGCAAGAGGGGGAAGATGCCAACCAAAGGGCATATGAGAGAATGGTGAATGAGTGTGTTTAGTGGAGGAGGAGGCCACCTCCTTTTATAGGCATCATGGGGGATGCCCTCCCCTCCTATCATTCAATCTCCATTAAAGCACTTGAATTCCCTTAAAGGTCCATTAAAACACTTTAATTCCCTTAAAGGTCTTTCCATTAAAGCACATTAATTCCTTTAAAGCATTTTAATCCCATTAAAGGTATATCCATTAAAGCACTTCTTCCATTTTAATGCAACTGAATTTATTAATGAACACTTCATTTAATGAGTACTTCGTTTTTATCCCTTTGCTTTGTTTTGATACCCTGAAACTATTTTAGAAGATTTGACAAAACAATTTTCTTTAGCAGGACATTTTTCTGCGATATCCATTAATTTCCCCTATGTTCCCTATCCTCTCAAATGCGTCGGTTTACCTTCAATGTGTCTCCCTACGGGTTCAATAACTATGTAGACATGATCTAGACTTTCTTCGATCAATAATCATTAGCGGGATCTGGAGATCCATAACGACTCCCACTAGTTCCATGAAAATCAGATGATCGTCTGAACCTCTTACGCTGTAATCAAATTCCTTTTGTCTCGTGATATTTTACTTGTCTGAGATCCGATCACTTGGTATCAACCATACCTCGTTTAATCTCGTTCATGACAAGTACTCTTTTTCTCGTTCTGTGATATGACATTCTAGTGATCAAATCACTTGCTTGCAAGGCTATGTCAATGTGATATCACCGAGAGGGACCTGAGTATATCTCTCCACCATCCGAATGGAAAAATCCCACTCTTGATCCACGAGCCTCAACTAACACTTTCAAAATACCCGGTGGCACCTTTATAATCACCCAGTTACGGTGTAACGTTTGATGTAATGAAAGTACTCTTCCGGTGAAAGTGATTGACATGATATCATGGTTTAAGGACATTGAGTTACTACGAATATGATAGCAATTTAAACTTTATGACATGATCGTATTGCTACATCTACTACAGCTTATTGTTCATCATATCATTCTCCAATGATATGACCCTGTTATTAACAACATCCAATGTTATGATCAGGAAACCTTTGATCATCCGTTAATCAACAGGCTAGCATAAAGAGAGGCTTTACTAGGAACCTTATCTGTTTATAATTCACACATGTATTAAAATTTCCTTATTAATACATTTATAGCATAAAAAACATTTATCATAAACATGGAATAACATAATAACCACTTTATTCTTGTCTGTCGGGCATATTCCTTTCAGTCTCCCACTTGCACTAGAGTCAATAATCTAGTTTGAAAAACTTTGCGCATTCAACACCTAAGGCACTTTGGTGTTATATATACATGTTTTCTAGTGGTAAACATAATCCCTGGATCTGACACTTTCAGGTCTGTGTGTATTTGCATGTGTTTATGTCTCTAGGCATCACCCATTCTCCAATGAGATGGCCTTGTATAATTTTGGTGAGACCTTAGTTCCTTGGGGTTTAAAACATGTTGATATAATTGTCATACAATATATCTTCATAGTACTAGCCCATCGAACCACACCTAGTTTCTTTGTTGCTACTATAGCAGTCTTATACTTATCCTTTCTTTGTAGTATCCGTCACAGTTTCCATAACTTTGGAACTCATCCAAATCCATCATGGAACTTTCTTACATTACATTGTGCCACCTTAACCTATAGCCTAAATTGATATAATCTTAATTTGTATCTTGTGACAAAACTAGTACCAATGTAACTCTTTACAATGAACTATTTTTATAGTTCAAATGTAACACCTTACAATGAACTATTTGTATAGTGTTAATGTAACACCTTACAATAAACTATCTGTTAATGTAACACTGTATAATGAACTATTTGTCACTTCTATATACAAAATATATTCTTAGCTCTTCTAAAGATCATAATAATATCATCACTATCGTCAAATGATCATCTTATGAGTTACCCTGGTATATGCTCATAACATTTAGAGCATAGGATATATCTGGACATGTACATATCATGGAATGATTGATTAATATATTCATGTGATTTCACTCACCAAGTGTCAAAACACTTGAATCCCGTTTATCAAGATATGCATGTGATTTTACTCACCAAGTGTCAAAACACTTGAATCTCGATTATCAACCTTATCCATGAGGAAAGAACCTTTCTTGTCATTTCCATATTGAACTCTTTCAATATTTCATCTATGTATATTTGGCATAACCATATTAGCGTCTCAATATATCCAAATAGACATTGATACTTAATATTCGGGTTTTGCCTAAGTCTTTCATCAAAATCTAATTTAATGAAATTCTTAACCTCTGTCAAATAGAAGATACATCATTTCCAATCAATATGTATTATACACAATGTATTTGAAATATGTCTCAGTGCTCCCACTTAATTTCTTGCAAATGCAAGCATCTTCATCGTTTCTGGTGAAATTAAACATTTTAACAATTTCATCACGGTGAAGATTCCAACTCCTATATGTTTATTTCAACTATTTAAGTTTGCATGCCTTTTAGCATCCTTTTATTTAACAAAACCCCTTGGACCATGTCACGTATACGTCCTAGGTAACCATTCTATTATAAGAATGTTTTTCTGTTTGTTCAACTAGCATATATAACAACTGACATATGTAGTGGTTTCTATATTAATACGTCCAGATTAAATATCGCTACGAAAGACTGAATCTTGTCATATTCAACTCTTTGAACATTGTTGTAAACTCTTTACCGACATATCGACTATTTCATAGATATGAAACATCCATGTATGTTTCTTTATAGATCCAAATACAACTGATAGGCTTTAAGATTCTCGAGGGTCTTCCAAGTTCAATAACTTGGTTTCTCATGTATGGAACTATCACAGATTTCATGGTATCAAGCCATTTGATGGAGTCAGGGCCCATCATCGCTTCTTTGCATGTAGTCGAGTCACCATTGTCAAACAATAATGATTTAAACTCAAATCTTAGTATTTGATTGTTTACCTGACCTATGCAGTTCAATAGGAACTTAGATCTCCGTGACCACAACTTTTTAGGTACGTGAGCCATGAGCACTGTGGCTTCCTCCAGGAAACTTCCCGGTATTATGCAACTCAGCACATATAGCTTAGGTTCAACAACCTTGTCAAAGTTTTATTGTCCTCCCACTTAACTTTTCGTGAAAAAATCCTTCTCAAGAAATTTGACGATTCCAAGCAACAAACACTTTTGTCTTTGATGCTATGAAGGAATACCCAATGGTTATTTAGAATAACCTACAAAGTCACGCTCATCCGACTTTGGATGTAAACATTTTACTTATGCCTAGCATACCAAAATTTAAGAAAATACAACTTGGGTTTATCCCAAACCATAACTCATATGGTGTGTCATTTCAACGGATCATGTTGGAGCTCTTTTCACTCTAAAAGAGGTAGTCAGTAAAGCATAATCTTTAAAATATAATGGAAATTTTATAAATAATGCCGTTGATCCTACCATGTAAACATGGTTTGATTACATTTCATGAATACTCAATACACTTATGGTGTTTCAAGAAACACAAGTTAATGAAACGATTCAACAAACCTTAGGTGTTTTGCTAAACATGTAACTCAAATATCTTCCTTTATGATCAAATTCTTTATTTTCTTGTTACAATGATTATCCACTTCATCTTGAAATCATTTGAACATTTTCAAATGTTTCATACTTCTCCCTTATAAAGTAAATGTAGGGGTTCGTAGCATGGAAAATAAAAAAATTCTACCGCATGAACACACAATCAAGATCTAATCTATGATTAAGCCAAGATCTATCTACTAGATTGTAGCAACGAGTCAATAGAATACTAACCCTCGAAGATCCAAAGCGGTTAACAAGAGCGGATTCTCGTGGGTGATGTAGTCGTACTCTTCCCGATCTCAAGATCGCGTAGACGATCCTTCCGGCGCTGCGTTCCGGCAGCGCTTCCGCAGTCGGTCACACGTTCGGTACTCGATGAAGACCTTCCTCTCCCTTGTTCCAGTAGGCAGCAGAGGTTGTAGCACTCTCCTCGCGATTCCGGCAGCATGACAGCGTGGTACCAGAAGTAGAGGGGAGATCTCGCAGGGCTTCGCCTTAAGCTGGAGCGAGTATGGTGGACTATGAGAGAGGCTTGGCGATCTAGGTTTTAGAGGAACCAAGTAGAGGGAGCTAGGCCGGCGGCTAGGGCAAGGTGATTGCCCCAAGTCGGCGGCTTGGGCAAACCCTAGGGCGGCGGCGGCTGTGGTGGCCGGCGGCGGCTAGGGTTAGGTTTAGAAGGGCAAGGTGTAGGTCTAGGAGGGGCAGCCCTGCCGCTCCTTATATAGGTGGGAGGGCGCGGCCATGGGGAGGGGAGTCCCTCCCCAACTCGGCCTCCTTTGCCGGCGGTGGAGGAGAGAAGGAAAACCTTCTCTTCCTAGGTTTCCTTCTCTTCCCCCACTTGGAAATTATTGTCCCAGTTTGACTTTTTCAAACTGGCCTTTTTACTTTCAAACTAGAGTTTGATTTCTCTCTTCTAAGTGTCCAGCCAAGTGACCTAGTACATGATGCAACCATTCCATATTGTCATGACACATTGATGTACCCTTCCCCTCCGGATGTAAGATCCCTCCTTTGTAAAGGAGAAGGATCCCTGTGATTGCAATGCTAGTCCCTGGATCAATGCTAGCATCCACAGTTTAAGATGAAGTACACAGATACAAAGGTCATTTATTACATCCATTCCAGAGATAAAACATAGTCTTTTACAACTCAAGGCCACAAGCCTAATACAAGAGTTTGGAATAAGTAAATAAATATAAGTCTTCATCTTCATGTGCCATAGGCAAGCATGTTGAGTGTAGACTCATGACACCTAATCATCATCAGAGTAACCTGCAACATCACAAGTTACAGCCACAGCGGGTCAATACTTTGGAATAGTATTGGCAAGTGATACCTTAGTAAATTTTGAGTGGACTAAATTACTATATGCATTTTGGCTAAGTGTAGCTTGGCTTGCTTTGCTCAAAATAGGTTTTTCCTATTAGTTGAAATCACTAAGTTTTTCTTTGTCAAAAACTTTTCCCAAGAAACCATCAATAGTCATTGAGGTTCTTCACCCTTGTTCACCCACAAGTTTTTACTTAGAAGTTGGAGTGATGATATTCTTGATAGCTTCCATGTCTTGATGCTCAAGTTGTCCATTGCCATGGACTTGGCTAAGTACTTAGATTTTTCCTTCTGCAGAGGTTGTGCACTTTCCCCACCAGACTTGGTTTCCCAAGAGAGGACCTTACATAAGCCTTCCCTTAGCCAAATGGACGCGTTCCAACCTATCATTCCCACTACCACCAACTGTCCAAATGACTAAGTTCTAGCAACCTATGTGATCCAGGCAGAGCCCATATTTCCAAGTGGCTGCACTATAAGTTTCTCAACACTTGGCCTCCAAAATCCCTTTGTTCCTGGGTGGCATACCACAAGTGAGATACACAAGGTAACCATGTCCATGGGCCTTGTGTAACCACTCAACCAATAACCCACCATTCAAGCCCTTTTCCACCCAGGTGATTCATTGACTTAGTTGTTTTATTAAGAAAAACATAAGTCAAAAGACTTAGAAATATTTTCATCATAGCATGTACATATATACTATACCAACCCTTGTTTACTACTAGCTAGGCTAAGCACGGCATAGTAACTTAACTTAGGAATTTCCTCGCAATTCTACAATACTACAACTACTTAGGATTTCCCCACATAGCATTTGGCAAAAAAAAACATGCAAGACTTAGCAAAATATTTCTAATACTTGTACAAAATATAGGGATGGAAATATTCATGAAGTACCACTTGCCTTGGTAATGGGGAGAGTAGCACTCTTCACAATCACAGTCACTAGCAAAATCTACACAAAAAATTGTAGCACAAAATTACACACAATTCTTATACAAACAAAAATATGAATGCATGCATGCAAGAAAATACTAAGTGATGATTTTTGAAAACTCCACCAAGCAAGTGCATGATACAGAAACATAACTAAGTCAAAAACTTGCTAACTAAACTTATTTAGCACTAAAACAATTTACTAAACAAATTCTATACTCAAAAAGGTCCTATACAAGTTTCTGCATAAAAAGCCATTTTAACAGAACCTTTTTGTTAAACACATTTCATAAACAGAAAGGTTTTGGCTCCCTGATTCCAGCGATATAAAATTTGCAAAAATCTAACGTGGGAATCAAAAGTTATAGCCTTTTCAAATCTGGACCTAAATCTGATTTGAATTCTATTTTTGAATCTAACCCTAGCCACGCGTCATGTTTCTATTGGCGCGTACCGATTCGCTCCGGATCGCACTTGCTAGACGTAGGATCTAAGTGGCGATGCACGGTTCAGATCGAAACATAACGGTTCGATAAGTGGACAAATCCTACGCGCTGGATCTGAATCTGACGGCTACAATTCATCTAACCAAAACCGAGCGGCGCTAGCGGCGGCGACTGGCGGTGGCGCGTCTGTCAGCGGCGGCGCTGGCATTCTAGGTCGCGCGCGAGAGGGGGAAGGGTCTTACCAGAACCGTGGTGGCGTGCTGAAGCTCAACGTGGCGTTGGTTTGCGCGGCGCACGGTCTCTGGGGCTTGTAGTCGTGGTTCTTGCCGAGGTTTGGCGTCGCCCTAGCACGAACCAGGGGTATCAGGAGGTGCCCAAGACGCACGCAAACAAACTCGCATAAAGGAGGGGGCAAGGGGCGCTCGGGTTTTACCTTAATTGGTCGCCGGAGACAAATGGCGGCGCAGGTGGTTGCGGTCGTGAACGGAATCGACGACCTGGGTCACGAGCAGGCAAAAGAAAGGTGTCAGCAGGTGCACAAGATCATGCTGAGCATCATCGTTTGAACCAGAGAGAGGGAGGTGGTCGAGGCTCACTGGAATCGGTCGCCGGAGACGTCGGTACTGCGGGGCTTCGAGGGAAAATGCGCGCAGCCTGGTGGCGGAGTGAGCGAGGAGAGTGGGGGGAAATGACCGCGGCGGGGTGCGGTTTATATAGGCTCAAGCGCGACAGGAAACACCTGCGGCATCAAGGCTAATTACGCCACGCCATTACCGGCATTGACAGCGGCGGCGACGTGGTCTGCGGGCACAGTTTGGGGAAGACGGGGGTGACGTGGACAGGGTCCGCTCGTCAGCGATACTCGCAGAGAGGAGGTGGGGTCTGGTCGTCAGCGACTGTTTGGGTGCGCTGGCGCGTGCGAGAGAGAGAGAGGAAGGCCGGGTGGGCTAGTTGGGCCAGTTCTGTTGCTGGGCTAGAATCCTGGCGCCTGGCCCTTTTCTTTTCTTTTGTCCTTTTCTTTTTCTGTTTTGATTTTTAGGGATGGTTTTGATATGAATTCAAACTCTTTTTGAATTCAAATCTTTCTGGGGTTTTTGCAGTGTGCAAAAGTTTCAAATATGGGCATAAAACCATGTGGACACTTTGAAAGTGCTTGGTCATTTTTGGAGAGAAAAAAATAACAGGGACTTGCACTAGATTTGCAAATGTTTGAAAAATGGTTTTTGAAACCATTTCTATTTTGTAAAGCTTGGTTCAAATTCCACACTCAAACCATTCAACAAGGGAGACAAACAAACTAAGTTTAAAACATTCAAACTCTCAAATGGGGATGGCCATTTGATATAAGTTTGTTCACATAAAATGATAGCACTGTGCTTCTGTTTTCCTGAAATGAGTTTGAAATTGACCTCAATTCTATATGCATGCATGAATGATATGCAAACTTTGAAATCATGATTTTTGGGATGTTACAAATCTAACCCCCTTAAGGTGAATCTCGCCCTCGAGATTCGGATTGGCTAGCAAATAGGTGAGGGTGATCTTTCCGAAGATCATCTTCTCTTTCCCATGTTGCTTCCTCCTCGGAATGATGATTCCACTGTACTTTGCAAAACTTGATAGTCTTAGTCCTAGTGACTCTTTCTGCAGTCTCAAGAATCTTGATGGGTTTCTCTTCATAAGTGAGATCACTTTCTAGTTGCACTTCCTCCAAAGGTATAGTATCCTTCAAAGAAGTTTCTTCCATTTCTGGGTGACATTTCTTAAGTTGGCTCACATGAAATACATTATGGACAGCTGACATTGATTATGGGAGTTCAATTTCATAGGCAACTTCTCCTTTGCGACTTAGAATCTTGAATGGCCCAACATATCTTGGTGCCAACTTTCCTTTGACTCCGAACCTTTTCACTCTACGAAGTGGGGACACTCTAAGATAAGCTCTTTCACCAACTTCGTAGGTGACTTCTCTACGCTTAGAATCTTCGTAGCTTTTCTGTCGGGACTGTGCTATCTTCAACCTGTCCTTAACCAATTTGACCTTCTCCTCGGCTTCTTTGATAAGATCTGGCCCAAACAAACTTCTTTCTCCCACACCATTCCATAACAATGGGGTGGTACACTTTCTTCCATAGAGAAATTCAAACGGTGCCATTTCAATGCTGGCTTGATAGCTGTTGTTATAAGAAAATTCTGCGTAAGGCAGACTTTCATCCCAACTTGCTCCATAGTCTAGGGCACATGCCCTCAACATGTCTTCAAGAATCTGATTAGTTCTTTCTGTCTGTCCATCAGTTTGAGGATGAAAAGCAGTACTGAATTCCAACCTCGTTCCTAATGACTCATGTAGCTGTCTCCAAAAATGGGAAGTGAATTGAGTTCCCCTATCAGACACAATGCTCTTGGGCACTCCATGTAGACATACAATTCTACTCATGTAGATTTTGGCTAACTTAGCACTTGTATAGGTCGTCTTCACGGGTATGAAATGAGCCACTTTAGTTAGGCGATCCACTACTACCCATATGGAATCATACCCTGACCTGGTCCTTGGTAGTCCGGTAATGAAATCCATACCAATGTTGTTCCACTTCCAATCAGGAATAGGTAGTGGTTGAAGCAAACCTGCTGGTTTCTGATACTCCGCTTTCACTCTACTACACACATCACACAAAGCAATATGTTCGGCGATGTCCCTCTTGATATTATTCCACCAAAATCTTTCCTTCAAGTCCATGTACATTTTGGTGTTACCCGGGTGAATAGAATACGGAGAGTTGTGTGCTTCTTGCAGAATCAGTTTCCGCAACTCCGGATCTTGTGGAACACAAATACGTTTCCCATGCCATAAACTACCCTGTTTGTCTTCATGGAAATTTTTAGCTTTCCCTTGGCCAATCTTTTCCTTAAACTCTTCAATTTCCTTATCGGTCTTTTGAGCTTCTCGGATTTTGTCCAACAAAGTGGGTTGAACATCCAAAGACATGAGATGTCCTTCAGGCACAATCTCCAATCTGAGTTCTCTAAATTGGGTACACAAATCATCTGGAAATTCTCCTTTGGTAAGGCCATTTACGAATACCTTACGACTTAGAGCATCTGCTACAACATTCTCTTTACCGGGGTGGTATTGCAAACTTAAGTCATAATCCTTAATAAGCTCCAACCATCTTCTTTGTCTCATATTGATTTCCTTTTGGGTGAAGATATACTTCAAACTTTTGTGGTCCGTGAACACTTCGCAACGCTTTCCCAAAAGGTAATGCCTCCATGTTTTGAGTGCATGGACGATAGAGGCTAACTCCAAATCATGAGTAGGGTAGTTTACCTCATGGGTTTTGAGTTGTCTCGAGGCATAAGCCACAACTTTACCGTCTTGCATAAGCACTACACCTAGACCTTGATGGGATGCATCACAATATACTTGGAAGTTCTTTTCCAAGTCTGGCAAACATAATACTGGTGCTGTCACAAGTCTCTTCTTCAACTCCTGAAAGCTGAGTTCACAACCTTTAGACCAAGAAAACTTCTTGTCTTTATTTAAAAATTCAGTCATGGGCTTAGCTACCTTAGAGAAATTCTCAATAAACCTTCTGTAGTAACCTGCTAAGCCAAGGAAACTACAAACTTCTTTCACGGACTTGGGAGATTCCCATTCAACACAATTTGAAACTTTAGCAGGATCAACTGCTACACCATCCTTCGTCATAACATGACCAAGAAAACCAACTTCCTCTAACCAGAACTCACACTTACTGAATTTGGCATAAAGTTTATGCTCTCTCAACTTCTCAAGTATCAATCGCAAATGTCCTTCATGTTCTTCTTTGCTCTTGGAGTAGACTAAGATGTCATCGATGAAAACGACAACAAACTTGTCAAGGAATTCCATGAACACTTTGTTCATCATATTCATGAAGTATGCTGGAGCATTGGTTAAGCCAAAAGGCATCACAATATACTCATACAATCCATACCTTGTGGTGAATGCTGTTTTAGGTATGTCTTGCTCTCTTATCTTGAGTTGAAAATAGCCTGACCGAAGATCAATTTTTGAGAACACACAGGCTCCTTCTAGCTGATCAAACAAGTCATTGATTCTTGGCAAAGGATATTTGTTCTTGATAGTTACCTCGTTGAGTGAACGGTAATCTATGCATAACCTTTGGCTTCTATCCTTCTTCTCCACGAACAAAACTGGGGCTCCCCAAGATGAAGAACTTGTTTGAATAAATCCTTTCTGCAACTGTTCTCCTAGTTGCTTCTTGAGTTCTTTCAGTTCATCAACTGACATTTTATATGGTCTCTTTGCTATTGGTCCAGAACCTGGTACCAAATCTATCAGAAATTCCACATCTCTATCTGGTGGCATTCCCGGCAATTCTTCCGGAAACACATTCGGATACTCACTTACAATTGGTACACTGTCCATGCTAACCCCCTTAAGAGAATTTAGCTTACTTCCTTTAGATTCAAAGTTGGACTTGAATTTAATCCGTTTTCTTTCCGGGGTTGTGAGTGCAACAGTACGATTAGCACAATCTAGTACTCCTTCATACTTATCCATCCAATCCATTCCTAGAATGACATCCAATCCTTGGGAGTTTAGAATTATCAAATTAACGGGAAACTTATACTTCCCAAATTCTATGACTAGGTCATGGCATCCTGAATTCACTAACATTTCTCCACCAGGAGAACTTACTTTTATAGGACACCCAATAGTTTCTACCGGTAGTTCATTTCTTTCAACAAATGCTCTTGATATGAATGAATGAGATGCACCAGTATCAAAGAGTACAAATGCTGGAATTGAATTGAGTCTGAACTTACCAGCAACAGCATCAGGCTCCTCATAGACCTCCTCCACACTGATGTGGTTCACCTGTCCCTTCTGGAAAGGATTAGGCTTGTTGGGTCCTTCGACTTTCTTTTCAGGGCACTCATTTGCATAGTGTCCCATCTTCTGGCATTTGAAGCATTCAACCTGACTGATGTCTTTCTTAACAGGCTGACTTCCACTTCCACTTCCATTACCACTGTGGTGGCTCTTATGTCCACTCTTGTGGTTCTTGTATTTGTCATTGTCATGACTGCGGTGATGCTTTTTGTCATGACGGTTGTGGTTGTGGTGCTTGTTGAATTTCCCATGCTTGTGGGATCCTGAGCTTCCACTGTCATCATAGTGAGATCGTTTGTGAGACGATCCCGAGTTGGGCTTGTCCGAGTGCTTTCTTTTTATCCTCTCAACTTGCTTCATTTTGTTCTCCAATATAGCAGCCTTGTCACAGAGTGATTGATAAGTGGGAACATAGGCCACAGACAATTGCAGATTCAGCTCATCATTCAAGCCTTCAAGAAATTTTTCCTTTCTCTTGGCATCGGTGTCAACTTCATCCGGTGCATAACGCGCCAGATTGTTAAACTCTTCTATATATTCAGCCACACTGCGGTGGCGCTGCCTCAGATTGTGGAACTCTTTCTTTTTCAGACTCATCACCCCAGATGAGATATGAGCAGTGCGAAAGCCATCCTCAAAGATAGCCCATGTCACTTCATCTATGGGAGTGGTGATCTGGAAATTGTCCCACCAAGTGGCGGCTGGTCCTTCCAGCAGATGTGCTGCAAATCTGACCTTTTCAGCATCCGTGCAGCCCACGGTCACTAAGTCTTTGTTTACAGAACATAGCCAATCATTGGCCACCATGGGATCAGTCGTCCCCGAGAACTTAGCTGGCCTCAATCTCAGAAATCTGGTGAGCATATCAAAACCCGGAGGGTTGTTGTTGTTATTGTTGTTGTTGTTGTTGTTATTGTTGTTGTTGTTGTTTTGGTTCTGGATGAACGTCGTCATCATCTGCATCAGCTGAGTTTGGGCAGTCATCATTTGCTGCATTTCCGGAGTGATGTTGTTGTTGTTGTTGGGGTTGGGGTTTACACGATGGGGAGGCATCTTTGGTTTGTTCAAATAGAGATAAGAATGAGATACCCATAGATGCTTTCATGCACATTACAACACACAAGCAATCACAAGCATGCAACAAAGAGATAAAAGTTCAACCAACAAGATAACAAGTTCACAAAGTAAAACACACAAGTAGCAAGCCATCCACATGTCGGATGGTCCAATAACAAGTTCTCAAATAACAAGTACGATGATAAAAGATAAACGAGTAGTCAAGTCTACTCATCGGCATCAATCTCCTCCTCGACAAAGGTAAGACTTGCGTTCTCCATTGCGGTCTTGTTCTCCTCAATGGTAGTGGTCAAGGACTCAATCTTGGCCTTGAGAGCCCTCTTCTGGGAACGAAGCCTCTCAATCACCGTCTGCTGTTGCTCTAGCTCGAAGTCCTTGGACTGCAGTTCTTCAGTCATATCCCGGATCTTCTTGTTCCTATCCTGGACACGCTTCTCCTGACTCTTGAACTTCCTGTCCTGGGTCTCGAACTTTGCCTCCATTTCCTTGACTATCTCGTCCTGCTACGCGAAGAGCTTGTCCTTCTCGCGAAGCTGCACCTAGAGCTCGTCATTGTTGAGCATGACATTGGTCCTGTCCGTGTCCACGTGCCTAATGAGAGACTCTAAGTCCTGGAGGTACAAACGTATCGGCTCTGCTGTGTCCCTCGAGTCGTCCTCGTAGTCGATGGACTCTCCGTCCTCATCACGTCTTCCAAAGACATGGAAATGAGTGCCTCTAACCTGTCGGGAGTGTCGACCTAGCAGACGTCCTATCAGGTCTTGCATAACTACCTCCATGCCTCTCTCCCTGTCATCGTGCATAAGCTTGAAGACGATGGCCTCCGTAGTAGGCTCTGTCTAGCGTCCAGGCTAGTTCACCTTGAAGCCCCAGAGGTCCTTCCTCTCGAACTTGGTGAGTGGATGCACCATGATGGTAGTAAGAGGGAGATTGAGCAAAGTGGTAAGCTCAACGATACGAGGACCAAAGCGGGTAACCTGGAACTCCTCAACAGTGCTGATGGTAATAGGCATCTATTTATAAGATAGAAAAGTTAGAACAACACTATTTAAGATAAAACAAAGACAACCATCACATACACATCCTTGGAACACAAATTCACACAAGTCATGCATACATGAATCCATTACATCAACCAAGGTCCAAACTTCTTTAAGGTATCATTTCGGAAAATAAGGTGATAGGTGGTGGTCCAACTAACAAAGTACGTTTACAATCCTATCTCACTGGATCTGTTGGCTAACACAATGTTCCTAGAGGCAATCAGCCTATCTTGCTCACATGATTCCATCACTAAGTCTATAATATCTCCTCTTAAGGTTTGGTTGGTGGCTTCCAACTCTTGGGTATGTTCCTTCTCTTTCTCTAAGTCTTTTTGGAGGTTGAGCATTCTGCACTTGACTCTAGCACTAAGCTCTTTGATGTCCTCCAAGCTGCTTCTTTTGCTGACTCAAAGAATGTGGTGTGCACCACAGTGTTGGTGTACATGCAGAATCCTTTTTCTTTGTGGTTGTCTTCCTTGTTTTTGTACAAGTGAAGTTGCACCCACCAGTACTCAACTCCTTCATCCATCACTAGAAAGCCCTTGTATACAGCTGCACCATGCATTTCCATTGCCACCATGAGGTCCTTGAGAATTTTGGGAAACTCAGTCTCACACTCCAAGGTCATGGTCATGAGTGGTCCTTTCCTTACGGCTTCGTTGATGGAGTTCATCTACAAATAGAGATGAGAATGAGAAGATTAGAAAAGTTTACGAGAAGAATAGACAAGTGTAGAAGTAGTTGAAAAAATTTCCTTAGTGGTTTCCAATCCTAGGGTCATAATCCTACAGGCAACATAGTGCTCTGATACCATCTGTAAGATCCCTCCTTTGTAAAGGAGAAGGATCCCTGTGATTGCAATGCTAGTCCCTGGATCAATGCTAGCATCCACAGTTTAAGATGAAGTACATAGATACAAAGGTCATTTATTACATCCATTCCAGAGATAAAACATAGTCTTTTACAACTCAAGGCCACATGCCTAATACAAGAGTTTGGAATAAGTAAATAAATATAAGTCTTCATCTTCATGTGCCACAGGCAAGCATGTTGAGTGTAGACTCATGACACCTAATCATCATCGGAGTAACCTGCAACATCACAAGTTACAGCCACAGTGGGTCAATACTTTGGAATAGTATTGGCAAGTGATACCTTAGTAAATTTTGAGTGGACTAAATTACTATATGCATTTTGGCTAAGTGTAGCTTGGCTTGCTTTGCTCAAAATAGGTTTTTCCTATTAGTTGAAATCACTAAGTTTTTCTTTGTCAAAAACTTTTCCCAAGAAACCATCAATAGTCATTGAGGTCCATCACCCTTTTTCACCCACAAGTTTTTACTTAGAAGTTGGAGTGATGAGATTCTTGATAGCTTCCATGTCTTGATGCTCAAGTTGTCCATTGCCATGGACTTGGCTAAGTACTTAGATTTTTCTTCTGCAGAGGTTTTACACTTTCCCCACCAGACTTGGTTTCCCAAGACAGGACCTTTCAGAATCCTTCCCTTAGCCAAATGGACGCGTTCCAACCTATCATTCCCACTACCACCAACTGTCCAAATGACTAAGTTCTAGCAACCTATGTGATCCAGGCAGAGCCCATATTGCCAAGTGGCTGCACTATAAGCTTCTCAACACTTGTCCTCCAAAATCCCTTTGTGCCTGGGTGGCATACCACAAGTGAGATACACGAGGTAACCATGTCCATGGGCCTTGTGTAACCACTCAACCAATAACCCACCATTCAAGCCCTTTTCCACCCAGGTGATTCATTGACTTAGTTGTTTTATTAAGAAAAACATAAGTCAAAAGACTTAGAAATATTTTCATCATAGCATGTACATATATACTATACCAACCCTTGTTTACTACTAGCTAGGCTAAGCACGGCATAGTAACTTAACTTAGGAATTTCCTAGCAATTCTACAATACTACAACTACTTAGGATTTCCCCACATAGCATTTGGCAAAAAAAAACATGCAAGACTTAGCAAAATATTTCTAATGCTTGTACAAAATATAGGATGGAAATATTCATGAAGTACCACTTGCCTTGGTAATGGGTAGAGTAGCACTCTTCACAATCACAGTCACTAGCAAAATCTACACACAAATTTGTAGCACAAAATTACACACAATTCTTATACAAACAAAAATATGAATGCATGCATGCAAGAAAATGCTAAGTGATGATTTTTGAAAACTCCACCAAGCAAGTGCATGATACAGAAACATAACTAAGTCAAAAACTTGCTAACTAAACTTATTTAGCACTAAAACAATTTACTAAACAAATTCTATACTCAAAAAGGTCCTATACAAGTTTCTGCATAAAAAGCCATTTTAACAGAACCTTTTTGTTAAACACATTGCATAAACAGAAAGGTTTTGGCTCCCTGATTCCAACGATATAAAATTTGCAAAAATCTAACGTGGGAATCAAAAGTTATAGCCATTTGAAATCTGGACCTAAATCTGATTTGAATTCTGTTTTTGAATCTAACCCTAGCCACGCATCATGTTTCTATTGGCGCATACCGATTCGCTCCGGATCGCGCTTGCTAGCCGTAGGATCTAAGTGGCGATGCATGGTTCAGATCGAAACATAACGGTTCGATAAGTGGACTAATCCTACGCGCTGGATCTGAATCTGACGGCTACAATTCATCTAACCAAAACCGAGCGGCGCTAGCGGCGGCGTAGCGTTCAGCGTCTGGCAGCTTGGCGTTCTAGGTCGCACGCGAGAGGGGGAAGGGTCTTACCAGAACCATGGTGGCGTGCTGAAGCTCAACGTGGCGTTGGTTTGCGAAGGGGCGCGCGGGCACAGTCTCTGGGGCTCGTCGGAGTTGCGGGCGGCGTCGGTCGCTTGCAGTCGTGGTTCTTGCCGAGGTTTGGCGTCGCCCTAGCACGAACCAGGGGTATCAGGAGGTGCGCAAGACGCAGGCGAACAAACTCGCATAAAGGAGGGGGCAAGGGGCGCTCGGGTTTTACCTTAATTGGTCGCCAGAGACAAACGGCGGCGCAGGTGGTTGCGGTCGTGAACGGAATAGACGACCTGGGTCACGAGCAGGCAAAAGAAAGGTGTCAGCAGGTGCACAAGATCATGCTGAGCATCATCGTTTGAACCAGAGAGAGGGAGGTGGTCGAGGCTCACCGGAATCGGTCGCCGGAGACGTCGGTACTGCGGGGCTTCGAGGGCAAATGCGCGCAGCCTGGTGGCGGAGTGAGCAAGGAGAGTGGGGGGAAATGACCGCGGCGGGGTGCGGTTTATATAGGCTCAAGCGCGACAGGAAACGCCTGCGGCATCAAGGCTAATTACGCCGCGCCATTATCAGCATTGACAACGGCGGCGACGTGGTCTGCGGGCGCGGTTTGGGGAAGACGGGGGTGACGTGGAGAGGGTCCACTCGTCAGCGATACTCACAGAGAGGAGGTGGGGTCTGGTCGTCAGCGACTGTTAAAGAGGCCATGCGTAGAGAGAGAGAGGAAGGCCGGGTGGGCTAGTTGGGCCAGTTCTGTTGCTGGGCTAGAATCCTGGCGCCTAGCCCTTTTCTTTTCTTTTGTCCTTTTCTTTTTCTGTTTTGATTTTCAGGGATGGTTTTGATATGAATTCAAACTCTTTTTGAATTCAAATCTTTCTGGGGTTTTTGCAGTGTGCAAAAGTTTCAAATATGGGCATAAAACCATGTGGCCACTTTGAAAGGGCTTGGTCATTTTTGGAGAGAAAAAAATAACAGGGACTTGCACTAGATTTGCAAATGTTTGAAAAATGGTTTTTGAAACCATTTATATTTTGTAAAGCTTGGTTCAAATTCCACACTCAAACCATTCAACAAGGGAGACAAACAAACTAAGTTTAAAACATTCAAACTCTCAAATGGGGATGTCCATTTGATATAAGTTTGTTCACATAAAATGATAGCACTATGCTTCTATTTTCCTGAAATGAGTTTGAAATTGACCTCAATTCTATATGCATGCATGAATGATATGCAAACTTTGAAATCATGATTTTTGGGATGATACAGGAACCTTCTAGAACATTCCCGATGAAAACACCGGAATCATTCTTCAACTCTAAAACAGGACTTTCCTTATATGAATCTTATTCTCCGGACCATTCCGGATCTCCTCGTGATATCCCGGATCCCATCCGAGACTCCGAAAAATATTCGGTCTCTTACTCATCATTCCATAACTACTCAACAACATCGAATCCTTAAGTGTGTCTCCCTACGGTTCGTGAATTATGCGGACATGACCGAGACACTTCTCCGAGCAATAACCAATAGAGGAATCTAGAATTCATATGGCTCCCAAATATTTCTACGATTACTTTGCGATCGAATGAACCACTTACATACGATACCAATTTCCCTTTGTCTCATGATAGTTTACTTATCCGAGGTTTTGATCATCGGTATCTCTGCATACCTAGTTCAACCTCGTTACCGATAAGTACTCTTTTCTCGTTCCCATGATATGTGATCCCTTGTGAGCCAGTCACATGCTTGCAAGCTAATTGGATGACATTCCACCGAGAGGGCCCAGGGTATATCTATCTGTCATATGAATGGACAAATCCCACTCTTGATCCATGTGTCTCAACCCATACTTTCCGAACACTCAATGCCATCTTTATAGCCACCCAGTTACGGTGTGGTGTTTGATGTTATCAAAGCATCCTTCCGGTGATGGTGATAAGCATGATCTCATGGTCGAAGGAATTAGGTTACTATGTATCAGAAAGCTTATAGCAAATGAACTATATTAAATGACTTGATCTTTATGCTATGCTTAACTATAGGAGTATGTCCATCACATCATTCTCCTAATGATATGACCCTGTTGTTAATAACATCTCTATGTTCATGATCAGGAAACCATGATCATATATTAACCAAGAAGCTAGTTTAACAAGAGGCTTTAATAGGGACTCTTTTATGTTTACAAATCACACAAGTATTAATGTTTCCGGTTAATACAATTATAGCATGGTATGTAAACATTTATCATAAGTATGAAGATATGATAATAACCATTTTATTATTGCCTCTTGGTCATATCTCCAATAGTCTCCCACTTGCACTAGAGTCAATAATCTAGTTTCAAACCTTTGTGTATTCAACACCTATGGCTTTCTGGTGTTGTATATACACGATTGCTAGTGGTCAACTGATCTCCGGATCTGACACTTCCAGGTCCGTGTGTAATTGCATGTCTTTGCGTCTCTACGCATCACTCATTCCCTAATGAGATGGCTTTGTATAAAATTGGTCCTTTGGTGAGACCTTTAGTTCTTTGGGGTTAAAACATGTTGATAATATTGTCGTACAATATATCTTCATAGTATTATCCCGCTGTGAACTACACCCAGTTTGATAACAAACTACTTGACACAAATGCCCTCTTTAGCTGCTATAATAGTAGTTATATACTCAGCCTTTTGTTGTAGTATCTGTCACAATGTCTTAACTTTGGAACTCATCCAAATCCATTATGGAACTTACTTTCCATCATATTGTGCCACCCTTAGTTTAGATTGAGATAAACTTAATTTGTACTTTCTGACAAAACTAGTATCAATGTAATTCATTTACAATGAACTAACCATCTATTTGTCACTTCTACAAAATAATATATTCTTATTTCTTTTACAAGATCATAAGAATATCTTTACTATTGTCCAATAATCATCTTATGAATCATTCTGGTATACGCTCATAACATTTAGAGCATAGGACATATCTGGATTTGTACACATCACAGCATGATTGATAAAATACTCTTTGTGATTTTATCTATCAAGTATCAAAAATACTTAAATATTTATTCAATCCTTCCTGTGCAACAAGAACCTTTCTTGTAGTTTCTATATTGAACTCATTCAATATCTCATCTATGTACTTCTGGTACAACCATATCGGCATCACAATTTATCCATATAGACTTTGATACCAAATATTCAAGTTCTGCCTAAGTCTTTCATCGAGATGAATTTCTTATCTTGTGTTAATAAAAAGATACATCATTTCCAATCAACAATATGTCTTCCACATAATGTATTAGAAACATTTCTTAGCGCTCCCACTTAATTTCTTGCAAATGCAAGCATCTTCATCGTCTCCGACGAATTTAAACTCCTTTAACAGTTTCATCATGGTGAAGATTCCAACTCCGTGATGCTTATTTCAACCATTGAAGTTTGCATATTCTTTTAGCATCCTTTGAATTAACAAAACCCTATGGACCGCGTTATGCACATGTCCTAGGTAACAATTCTATTAGAAGAACTTGTTTTGTTTATTCAATTACCACATAACAAAACTATATGTAGTGGTTGCTACATTAATCCGTCTAGACTAAATATCGCTATGAAAGATCAAATCTTGTCATAGTCAACCTTTGAACATTGTTGTGAACTCTTTCCCAACATGTCGACTATTTCATAGATGTGTAACATCCATGTCTATTTCTTTATAGATCCAAACACAACTGTAAGGTCTTACACCTTTCTCGAGGGTCCTTCAAGTTCAAAACTTGATTTCTCGTGTATGGAACTATCACGGATTTTATGGCTTCAAGCCATTTTACGGAGTCAGGGCCCATCATCGCTTCTTTGCATGTAGTCCATTCATTATTCTCAAATAATGATTCAACCCTCAAATCTTGGTATTTGATTGTTTACTCGACCTACTTGGTTCAATAGAAACTTTGACCTCCGTAACCACAACCTTTGAGGCACGTGAACCATGAGCATTATTTCTGCCTCCGGAACACTTTTCAGCGCTGCGCAAATTGCACATATAGCTAAGGTTCTTTTAACCTTATCAAAGTTCTATTGTCCTCCCACTTATCTTTTCACGAAAAATTCCTTCTCAAAGAAACTTGACGTTCTAAGTGACAAACACTTTTGTCTCCGATGTTATGGAGGATTACTTAACAGTTATTCGAAATAACATACAAAGACAGGTTCATCCGACTTTGATTGCAAACATCTTTCTTATGCATAGCATACCAATGTTTAAGAAAGGACAACTTGGGTTTTATCCCAAACCATAACTTTATATGGTGTCATTTCAACGGATTATGATGGAGCTCTTTTCAGTGGAAAAACGGTAGTCTCTAAAGCTTTTAATTTTTAAAATATAATGGCAGTTTTATGAATTACACCTTCGATCTTACCATGTCAAACAAGGTTAAATTACATATCTCGAACGCTCCATACTCTTATGGTGTTTCGGGAAATGCAAATCCACAGAACGATTCCTTCAATCTTAGGTATTATGCTAAACTTGTAACTCAAATATCTTCCTTTATGATCTTATCATAAACTATTTATATTCTTGTTACAATGATTTTGCACTTCATCTTAAAATCTTTGAACTTTTCAAATGTTTCATACTTCATCCTTATTAAGTAAATATTCATATATTCACTCAAATTTTCGGAGAAAGCATATGAAGTTGAAATCCATCGCTCTTGACTACACATAATGGACTTTATACAACAATATGTACAAGTTCCAATAAGCTAGTCATTCTTTCCTTTTTGGCCTATGAACGAAGTTTTAATTATCTCTAGGAAAGTTTCACAAGCGTCATTTGATCAAAATCAAAAGGACTCCAAAATTCCATCCACATGGAGTTTCTTCATGTTTTCTTTCCAATATAATTTAAATGGTGATGTCACTTCCTAAGTGATCTTTCAATCAATTTGTCTTTCGACATTTTTAGCACTAGTTTTATAGATGTGATTTCTCCAACGAGATTAGTGAATCATCCATCTTTTATGGATTATGGTAATTTATTTGAACAACCCTTTTGTTCTCATAATACTTGATAAAACAAATCTTGAAGGAAAGCTTTGATGTTTAACGAGCAACACAATAACCCTTTATTTGTTCTCGATGAACATCATCACATATTCTTTTGCTAGTTACTCAGGACATTGTAGTTCATGAATTGTATGACGATTCACACCAACAAATTCAGTATCAAATACTTAAGAACCACATTTTAATAAGAAAAGAATATAGCCATAACATGTATATCATCTATATACTTAAACTGAACAATTCTAGTCTTTCTTTTCTGCCATATATTTATGAGATTCTCTTTCAGTATTTCCTTTTCTGTTTGAAAGAATCTATCAACATCAATAGTGGAGTCATACATATGACACATAGTCCAAAGCGTGTATAATTAAATACCAATGTCTTTGGACTTGCACTTTGAAGTAGATCACCATCATCAAATGTTTGGTGTGCTTTCAAATTCCATTATTTAGTAATCTCTTGGTGTGGTAAATATTTTACCTACATCAAATATTCACTCTTATCATCAAGCTACTTTAGCTTATTGCAGTGAATCGCGAGTATAATGTTGCTCTCCAAAACCTTTTGAAGGATTAGGACAACTAGTATCTCCAGCCTTTTGCAAATTCTCATCCAATATGAGAACATGACTTTTGCCATATTATACTCTATCATGTTGCAACCAAAACTTTGTTTCAGATATCACAATATCTTCCACACATCATGGTTTCTGAAACAACTCTTTCAGATCCTAGATAACCTTGATATTAAGACAATCCTTTGAATACCAAGAATCATGGAGACAAACCTGATACTCATACACTAACTCTTGGAATTGTCACTCTTGTTTTAATACCAATTATTAACCTTCATGGAGTAACCAGAGCTTACTGAAAGTTTGCAATAGGACTTTTAAACTTTAGATTAACACTTCAAAACAGTACGATACCAGTTCGTAAAGTAACTAACCAGAATTCTATAGTTCTATCATCTCAATTAAATCTAAGCGCAAGGTGGTAAACGGATGCCAATGACTACAACAACTATGCAAATTCACTTTGACTTAATTTATGATAAATAGTGTTCAACTTTTAATCATATTTCCGTTGAACTCCCACTCAAAACAATATCCCTCACATTGTTTTAGTGATCGCACGAACCAAATCCACCACATCAAAACCGATCATCACGAGAGTTGATGTAGCTTCAATGGCGAACAATCAACATGTTCATCATATCTACTATATGACTCATGCTTTACCTTTCAGTGATCCGTGTTCCGAGACCATGTCTGTACATGCTAGGCTCGTCAAGATCAACCTTAGCTTCCGCATGAGCAAATCTGGCTTGCTCACGTTGTATACACTCGCAGAATCTGACACACCCGATCATCACGTGGTGCTTCGAAACAACGAGCTTTAGCAATGGTGCTTACTAAGGATGAACACTTTAAAACTTGAAATTGTGTGTTTGAGGGATCATATTATAATGCTACCTTCGTGAACTAAGCAATACAAGATGCATAAAAGGATTACCATCACATGCAATTCATAATATGTGATATGATATGGCCTTTCTTCTTGTGCTTCTGATCTCCATCTTCAAGCACGAACATGATCTCCATCATCTCCGGCATTGCATCAATGTCAATGACGCTTCTCCATGGTTGTCGTCCACCGGCTTCAACTATTACAACTACTTTGAATAGACACGCGGGTCTTAATAGAATTTAAAGACAACCATATGGCTCCTGCCGGTTGCCAACTTACAATAAGGAACATTGCATACATCAAATATAATCACAATCATGGCCATATCACATCACTGCACACCCCTGCAAAACAAAGTTAGACGCCTCTACTTTCTTTGCATGTTTTACGTGGTTTGGGGCTTTTAATAAGTGTCGATCTAACTTACGAACAAGAACCACAACATTGATACTAGTATTGTCAATTACCCGTTGTAAATTGAATCTTAACTATGCTGGGAGAAACAGGCACCCGCAAAGCCACTTATGCAATACAAGTTGCATGTCAAGCGTGGAGCAAGTCTCATGAATGATGTCATGTAAGGTTAGCCCGGGCCGCTTCATCCCAACATCCCGCAAGATGCAAAGTACACAAGAAGCAATCGATAATAAAAGCATCAACGCCCACAATGACCATTGTGTTCTACTCATGCAACAGATCTACATATAGACACGGCTCTGATACCACTGTAGGGGTTCGTAGCATGGAAAACAAAAAAATTCTACCGCATGAACACACAATCAAGATCTAATCTATGATTAAGCCAAGATCTATCTACTAGATTGTAGCAACGGGTCAATATAATACTAACCCTCGAAGATCCAAAGCGGTTAACGAGAGCGGATTCTCGTGGGTGATGTAGTCGTACTCTTCCCGATCTCAAGATCGCGTAGACGATCCTTCCGGCGCTGCATTCTGGCAGCGCTTCCGCAGTCGGTCACACGTTCGGTACTCGATGAAGACCTTCCACTCCCTTGTTCCAGCAGGCAGCGGAGGTTGTAGCACTCTCCTAGCGATTCCGGCAGCACGACGGCGTGGTACCAGAAGTAGAGGGGAGATCTCGCAGGGCTTCGCCTTAAGCCGGAGCGAGTATGGTGGGCTATGAGAGAGGCTTGGTGATCTGGGGTTTAGAGGCACCAAGTAGAGGGAGCTAGGCAGGCGGCTAGGGCAAAGGGGATTGCCCCAAGTCGGCGGCTTGGGCAAACCCTAGGGCGGCGGCGGCTGTGGTGGCCGGCGGCTAGGGTTAGAAGGCAGAAGGAGGTGTAGGTCTAGGAGGGGCAGCCCTGCCCCTCCTTATATACGTGGGAGGGCGCGTCCAAGGGGAGGGGAGTCCCTCCCCAACTCGGCCTCCTTGTCCGGCAGTGGAGGAGAGAAGGGAAACCTTCTCTTCTCAGGTTTCCTTCTCTTCCCCCACTTGGAAATTATTGTCCTAGTTTGACTTTTTCAAACTGGCCTTTTTACTTTCAAACTAGAGTTTGATTTCTCTCTTCCAAGTGTCCAGCCAAGTGACCTAGTACATGATGCAACCATTCCATATTGTCATGACACATTCATGTACCCTTCCCCTCTGGAGTGCCGAACCTTCCGGGACCTTCTAGAACATTCCCGATGAAAACACCGGAATCATTCTCCAACTCCGAAACAGGACTTTCCTTATATGAATCTTATTCTACGGACCATTCTAGATCTCCTTGTTATATCCCGGATCCCATCCGAGACTCTGAACAATATTAGGTCTCTTACTCATCATTCCATAACTACTCAACAACATCGAATCCTTAAGTGTGTCTCCCTACGGTTCGTGAATTATGCGGACATGACCGAGACACTTCTCCGATCAATAACCAATACAGGAATCTAGAAATTCATATGGCTCCCACATATTTCTACGATTACTTTGCGATCGAATGAACCACTTACATACGATACCAATTTCCCTTTGTCTCACGATAGTTTACTTATCCGAGGTTTTGATCGTCGGTATCTCTGCATACCTAGTTCAACCTCGTTACCGATAAGTACTCTTTTCTCATTCCCATGATATGTGATCCCTTGTGAGCCAGTCACATGCTTGCAAGCTAATTGGATGACATTCCACCGAGAGGGCCCAGGGTATATCTATCCGTCATATGGATGGACAAATCCCACTCTTGATCCATGTGTCTCAACCCATACTTTCCGAACACTCAATGCCATCTTTATAGCCACCAGTTACGGTGTGGTGTTTGATGTTATCAAAGCATCCTTCCGGTGATGGTGATAAGCATGATCTCATGGTCGAAGGAATTAGGTTACTATGTATCAGAAAGCTTATAGCAAATGAACTATATTAAATGACTTGATCTTTATGCTATGCTTAACTATAGGAATATGTCCATCACATCATTCTCCTAATGATATGACCCTGTTGTTAATAACATCTCTATGTTCATGATCAGGAAACCATGATCATATATTAACCAACAAACTAGTTTAACAAGAGGCTTTACTAGGGACTCTTTTATGTTTACAAATCACACAAGTATTAATGTTTCCGGTTAATACAATTATAGCATGGTATGTAAACATTTATCATAAGTATGAAGATATGATAATAACCATTTTATTATTGTCTCTTGGGCATATCTCCAACAGTAAATATATACATGTATTTACTAAAAATTTGTATAAAACATATGAAGTTTAAATCCATATCTCACGACTACACATAATGGAGTATATACATTAATATGTCCAATGTCTAATAAGTTAGTCATTCATTCTTCTTTGGCCTATGAACGAGGTTTTAATTATCTCTAGGAAAGTTTCACAAGCGTCAATTGATCAAAATCAAAAGACTCCAAAAATCCATTAATATAGAGTTTCCTTTTTGTTTTCTTTCTGACATAATTTAAATGGCGATGTCACTCATAAAGTGATATTTCAATCATTCGCCTTGCGACACTTTAGCATTAGTGTTTCTGTACGTGATTTATCGAAGTAGATTTGTAAAAGTTCATCCATCTTCTATGGAATACGGTTATTATGTGAATAACTATTATTCTCATAATTCCATAACAAAATAAAAATTATTAATACAAATCTTTAAGGTAAGTTGATGTAAATGATAAACATAATAACACTTTATTTGTTTTCGATGAACATTATCACATATTATTTTGCTAGTTACTTATACCATTATAATTCATGAATTGTGTTGTTCTGTATGACACTTCATACCAACAAATTCGGTATCCAATACCGATATTCAATACCCAAGAACCACATTGTTTAACAAGCAAAGAATACAACCATAACGTGTATATCATATATATACCTAAGCTGGAATTTTCCAGTCTTTTTCCTTACTATCAAATATTTATCAGATTCTCTTTTAGCATTACCTTTCCTTTTTAAAAGAATCTATCAACATCAACAGTGGTGCCATACATATGACACATAGTCAAAAGCGTGTATAGTCAAATACTAATACATTTGGACTTGCACTTTGAAGTTGACCACCATCACCAAATGTTTGGCGCTCTTTCAAATTTCATTCCTTTTAGTAATCCTTTTAATGTAGTAAACATTTTTACCTACATCTTCTATTCATACTTATCATGACAACTTTCATGATGAAGCTACTATAGATTATAATGGTGAATCGCGAATATAATGTTAGTTCCCAAACCCTTTTTGGGAGATCAGGACGCCTAGTGTCTCCAACCTTCACAAATTCTCATACAATATGAGAATATATATCTTACTAAAATTATATTATATCATATTGCAACCAAATATTGTTTCGGATATTACAATATCTTTCACGCATGATGGTTTCTGAAACAATTCTTTCATCTCCTAGATAACCTTGATACTGAAACAACTTTCAAATATCAAAGATCATGGAGGCAAGCATGATATTTGGATACTAACGCTGGAACTGTTACTCTTGATTCAATACCACTTATTGAATTTCATGTGGTAAGTGTCATGGTATTGCCGACGAGTACGCCATGGAGGGCTCCTCACAGAGCATGTTTAGAGACATGGGGAAGGTGGCGAGTTGGAGGCTATGAGGTAACACAGCTTACCCAGGTTCAGATCCCACGACGTTGGTGGAATCCTACTCCTGCTATAAATCACTATAATGGCAATACGCCGAGTTACAGAGATCGGTTCACTATGCGAGGTGTGTAAATAGATGCCCTAAAGCCTCCAAGAGGTCCAGCTTATAAAGGCGCCGGAACCTAGGGTTACAAGGAAAATTCCTAGCCGGACAAGTTACATAGTTATACACTAACACTAACTAGTTTTCGTGTCTTGCACTCTAAGGCTCTGGGTTGGTTGGTGATTGTGCCATAGCCTTCCTTTATCCGGCATGGTCCTTCCTTATGGATCTGTCTAACTAGGCTGCCCTCTGTCTAACTAGGCCGCCCACCAGGCCATGGCCCTTGCTACAAACTATGGGCCACCGGGGTTAGCCGGATTAGAGACATGCAATGGTGATACCCATTTAGCATATCCCCAATAGTAGCCCTAAGAGAACTCTGAGATATTGTGCCATTTTGCCTCTTCGGTTTGAATGCTCCATCTAGGTGATGTCGGAAATTCGTCAAGCAATATATTGTAGTCCTCCAAAGAACCCTACAATATTCTCCGTCTTCGATACGTAAGTCGGAGAATCACTGAGTCTTCCACCTTACTCTTCTCATAGCCAGATAGGATCCGTCCATGCCAGAATCTTCATATGGGACTGTTCGTCTACAACTGTAAGTGGGGTGACGTAGAAGGTAGCTAGTGTCACCTCGAAACTCACATATGCAGCAAAAATAATCATAGCGATTTTCCCATGCGTGAAATCTGAAACATCACGCGGCAGCGGGGGAACGTGGCAAAATCATTGTGTATGTTCGCACATGTGCTGTCCATGTGTCGACCATTGGATCGCTCTACATGAATCTTGATGTCGGGGCTATATAATTTAATTTGTGTGGGTTAATTTCTTTTCACCCGCATTCTCTCCCGCATCATCTTATTCCTCTCCCCAAGAACCTCCTCGAGCTCCTCGGCAGAGAAACCCTAGCCTCCCTTCCTCCTTCCAGCCCATTCTCTGACCTCCAATGGCTAGCAGTAGCACTCCCTCCTCCATGGTGGCGACCGGGGACACCTCAGTGAAGCCGACTAGCATGGTATAGATCCCGTCGGAGGGGGTGGAGGTGCCTGTCTCCGCCATGGTTGAAACCACCGGCGGTGACCATAATCCGGCGGCATTAGAGCCGCTAGAAGAAGAAACAGACTCCCACAAGGGAGTATGGAGAGGTTCTGATATCTCCACCGGAGATATCAAAGAGATGCTCGCCCAGGGGTACCTCCCGGTTATGAAGGATCTGGTATGGTGGCCGGCACCAACCGGCGAGGTGGTCCCTTATCCCCAAGCCGGAGAAAAGGTGTACCTCAAAGCCCAACTGGTATGTGGCATATCCCTGCCAATCTCCAACTTCTACATCCAAGTCCTCCAGCACTTCCGGGTTCAACCTCAGAACCTTTCCCCCAACAACATCTTAGCACTTAGGAATTACGCAGCTTTGTGCGAAGGATACCTAGGGATTAGGCCTAGGTTAGACTTGTTCATCTACTTATTCACCATCAAGATGGAAACCAGAGTGAGAAAGGACGAACTTAGGAACTATGGAACAATTAGCTTCCAGATCCGACCTGGACGGTGGTTCCCCGACATCGTGGGACATGAGTCCTGCAAGAACTGGTAGCATAGCTACATCTACGGCCCAGATATCCATCTGGTCGGCCGAGAAAGCATGTACCCGAACTTCATCGATGGGGCCACTGCCGAAGCCACCACATGGAGATCCCAAACCATCCTTCCCTTCGATGATGAAGCCTCCAGTGCCGTAAGGAGGATCGAGTGGCTTGTTGACATGGGTCTAACCGGCTTGGACCAAGCAATGTGATGGTTTGTAAGGCATATCCAGCCTCTGCAGCACCACGAGAAGCTGATGTGTTAGTACACGAAGGACAGGAAGGATACCCTCCATATTTCTAAGGATAACTTTTCTAGTGACTCCATCGAGCTCCGACTCAAGGATATCGTCAAGGTGAAGGAGAGGATGCACTGCATCACCATCACCTATGACATGTTCAAGGACGACAAGTGCCCAAAGGTAACTTCTGATTCTTTGCATTGCTTTGACGTATACTCCAGTTTTCCTTCTTGTAATGCACTTGTCCGTCTAACACTGATCACTTAACATCTGGGGGATTTGGAGGAGGCTGAAATGGCTCCCCAAGTCTATGACCCCAAGATGAAGGATGTCCTTGTCGTGTCCGACAACGATGCTTCGACCGTGCGGAAGCGGAAGAGCTCCACCTCTGATGCTGCTTTTGGAGGCAAGAAGAAGAATACGGATAGTGGTGTCTCCAAGAAATCCACCGCCTCCCTGGAGGAAGAGAGAATAAAGATGGTTGGTATCCCTTTAACCAAGGCACCAACAGTTGTGTAAGACTCTTTTCCTCCGACTTTGTCGATTGCACTGCTTCTTCCTGTACTTATACTTTACCATTTTGTATGTTTCAGGAAAAATACTAATTTGAGTTTGAAGAAGACCTCCAAAACTGTTGGGGCTTCTAAAAATATTCGTGACACGTTGACCCAAGATTCTCCCGCCATCTCTCCTCCTACCCCCGTCGTCCATCCCTCTGCTTCTCATGCCGGATCTCTGACCATGGTGGCATTTGATCCCTCTGTCATGGAGGTGGAAAACACTCCCTCACAGGAGGTCGCAGATGTTGCCGAGATGGTCGTCATTCCCGGCAACCAGGCAACGGAGGAGAGCACCTCCTCCCAAGCGGCTGAAGCTCCTGCTAAGGATGCCACCGAGAGAGGAAAGGAGTTGATGGTGGGAGGCGGATCTGCAGCGACCACGAGCTAGGCAAAGTCCTTCAAGCCCATGAGCCCGACAATCGTTCCAACTTCATCTGCCTCAGATCCCAGTGTGGCACCGACTTCTTCGACGTATGGCCTTGAGGAACTACTTAAGCAGGCGGAGATACTCCGACGTAACACAATTTCCTTTGGAAAATTGTACTCATAGGACGCCAAAAACCTCAAGATCGTCGCCTTCGTAAGTTTTTTATGCATGCACATCTCACGTATAATATCCCACTATAGCCCTCAAGGACTTAGAAGGAAAACCATAGGTCTTTTGGTTTGAGTTCTCTAAGAGTAACTAAGTAAGAAACTTTGTACTATAGCCCCCAAGTATGTAGTTTGAATGAATAATGCTGACTAGATACTTTCAGAGTAGCATACGTAGTGTTTGTAAATTTCAATACTATAGCCCTCAATCCTCTAGTTGAAACAAAGATAGTTCTAAATAGATGCTTAAGAAAGGACTAAGCATAAATTTGAGTTTAAAAAACTCGTACTGTATCCCTCGAGCTTCTAGGTTGAACTAAATAGTTCCGACTAGATGCTCCAAGTAGACTAAGCATTTTTTCTTCTATAGAAAGAGAACGCTTGGAAGAACGCTGCGAACAAGAAGTTCGCCAAGCTTCGTGAGGAGCTGAAAACTGAAAAAGGTAAAACTGCCTTCTTGAAGGAACAGATCATCAGAAATAAGAGTTTGTTTTCTTTTCAGTTTCTATCCCGACTAGGTCTTGTACCTTCATCTTCCGAGTACTCAGTATGCTTGTTATTTCACCGACTTGCAGAAGCTATTTCCAAAGCCAAGGACATTGTCGATCAATCCAAGCATATTCAGGATCTCATCAGTGAGAACAAAATCTTGAAGCAGGAGAGGGCTGACGCACTCAAAATGCATGAGGAGGCATTGGCGGCCTTGGAATAATTAGCCAATATGAAGATAAACCGCCTGAAGGAAGAGATCGTGATCCTTAAGGAGCAGAAGAAAGCTGTCGATGAGCAAAATGCACGTAACCTTGAGGCATTCAAGACTCTTCGACAGGAACAGGACTCCTTGGCGGAGGTATGCCAATAAGCCGTGAGCAGCATCTTTGGTAAGCTTACTTCATCTGCATTTTTTGCAAGACAGGTACTTTGAATTGATTTTTTGAACTCATGGCCTCAATTTATTTGCCGAAAATGCAGAGCCCATTGGCCTAGCCAACTTGGATGAAAATGCTCCGCTGCCAAAAGAGTGCATGGTTCTTGCAGGTAACTTCATTAATACTGCCATCTCCCAGGCCAAAGAGATTGACAAGCCCTTAGACATCAACATCAAGGCAGCAGATTCAGTAATTAAGTACTCAGAAATCCTCCGTCGAGCCCCCGAGCGTATCGTAAGCTGGAAATCTTCTTATACCCGGGCTGGCGCAAGGATGGCCTTGGCCTTGGTAAAATCTCACTATGACGATGCCGACATCAACATGGTGACGGCTGGTATGCCCGACATTGACGAGGATGGATAGAAAATTGACAACAATGCAATCTGGTCCTCACTCGCCGGCTATAATACCAGGGTCGCCCAGTTGGTCAAGGAGGATGTCTTCGTGCCCTTAGAGGTTATCGATAATAATGAAGCAGCCTCTGAGTCCTTGAAGACCACCGACTTAGTTGATGACCAAGAGGACTCTCCTATCTCCGATGACGCAAACTCAAAGTCTCCCACACCAGAAGAATTAAAAACACTTTGTGATATTTGTGTTTGCTTCTGGTATGTAATATGCGTAAAATAATTATGTTTGTATGGCAGAAAAGTTGGATTCAAGCCTCCATCTACTTATGATCTAGTTCCCACATGTATGGTTGTATATTTTTTAAGCAAGTGCAGGCTTATCCATTATTCCAGCTTTTATGCTTGACCTTTCATGAGTCAGAAGACCCTCAGCCGGAACTATGCGCTCAGGTGATGATGCCTAATGGAACCATCAAGATCCTAAGCACAAAATCGCCGGCTTAAAGTGCCGAAAGTCACTACTCCAGAATCCACATAAAAACAACGAAAAATGTGTAGACCAGAAAACATAAGCTAGCGCCTGTGGGCAGAATTTTCGCAAGTGCAAATGCAAAGCTTGTGCATAAAGGGTTTTACATGATCCAAAAATGAACACTAAAGGAGGTAAAAGACTTAGGCATATGAGTGAACCAAATTCTTTATTTCATTGATTATATAAAGTTACATAGTATATAATAAAATATGCTAAGTGTAAAATGGACGTAGTTGTGCTATGTTCCATGGATGATCAAGCTCTGGGTAGTCATCATCCGGGTCATGTCGCTTATGCTTATGATCTTCACTTGTCCTATCTTTCAACTCATGATTATTAATGAGGTAATGGGAACCATTGAGTAGCGCCTTGCTTATGATAAATGGTCCTTCCCATGGCGGGGATAATTTGTGTGACTTTTTCTTCTTAAGTCGGAGCACTAGATTCCCTTATTTAAATGAGAGATGCCGAACGCGGCGACTATGGTAGCTGCATAGCTTCTGCTGGTAGATGGCGGATCTCTGGTATGCCAGCACACGTTCCTCCTCGAGCAGGTCCACATCTAAGCATCTGGATTCTTCAACATCATCTTCGTCATAGGCGGCAACTCTTGGTGCATCGTGAAGGATGTCGGAGGGTAGGACTTCCTCTGCTCCATATACCATGAAGAAGGGGGTGTAGCCGGTGGATCTGTTGGGAGTAGTTCTTAAACTCCACAGAATAGATGGAAACTCCTTCGCCTAGGCTCTAGCTACTCTATGTAGCGGTGCTTCTATACATGGTTTTATTCCCTGTAGAATCAGTCCATTGGCTCGCTCAACCTGACCATTAGATTGTGGGTGTGCCATAGATGCTAGATCAAGGCAGATGCCTTTCTCGTTACAGTAAGCCTCCACTTATCCGAGTGACAAGTTGTCGTGGTGGTGGCACGACATATGCCATGGGTAGGCTTAAGTTTGGGGCCAATGGATGCTGGTGGGATCTGGGGAGGGAAGATGTAGTCTTTTCTACACACAGAAGGCTTGAACTCAACTCTTATTCCTCTTCAACGGGGCTACAAGTTCTCCTCGAGATGTATCAGAAGGAGGAGGAAGAACATAAACTTATTCCCTCGAGAGAAAAATGAATCGATCCCCTGTCCAAGATGCCCTACCTCTCCTTATAAAGGAGTCCCTTGGTTCCTCCTAGGGCTGATGTGGATGAGCATATTCGTGGAATATGCTTGTCCCAAAGCTGTAACTCGGTGGACCTCTTTCCGTGTCCCCCTTCTATCGACGGCAAAGACCCAGAGCCCATCACATGTGAGCCTCGGGCCTGAGGACTGTCACCTCCGTGACCCTCCTCTGCCCCTCTGTTGCTCTGCTTCTTGTCTCTAGCGCTTGGCACTGTGCAGATTCCTCAGAGACAGTAGTTAGGGTTTGACTTTGGGAGTTACCTCCTTCTTCTACAAGCTTCCCATTACTCGGCCTCGACTCGCATAGCTCGGCACGACCCTTACCTGCATTCAAGATAAACAACAGCACCTGGCCGATGTGACCCATAAGTCGGCCGGGTTAGGTCTTACCTACCTAATTCAGGATAATTCATATCTTATTCGGCCGATCCTTGCATAACTCGGCCGAACCACGCCATGACCCGGCCCTCGGTATAAAAGGTCCCTTCCCTTTCTTAGCTATCTTGACCCTACCTGGGTCATCCCCCCAACATTAGTCCCCGAAGCTGGTGTGGTCCTACCGCATACCTCGGCCGGACCACATCAGTTTCCAGATATTCACTCTTTTTATCTTTCTGTCCGACATAACACTTAGTCGGTGTTTTTATCATTTTATCTTCCTTTTGTTCATCCTTGGTTGCCAAGGTGTGACCCGTCTTCCAAGTCACCTTCCTTTGCCTGAGGTATCTTTCTAGCTTCTCCTATAAGCTTCGACCTACATATACCAATCATTACCTTTTGTCTCGTTTTTTGTATCGCTATAGTGCATCCTGACATTGCTACAGTAATTACTGTGGCAGTCCTATCGGTGTAGTGACTCTTCGATCACCGCAACGGTTATGGCGGACGGATCTCCTCCTGCGCCATGTGGCCCTATCTGTGGATCCAATCATCGATCGAGTATGCATAGTACATGCCCGTTTGCGGTTACAGTGCCGCATCTGCGATCCCACTACTGCTGCCACACACGGTTATAAGTAGGGGAGGGGTTGGTTCACTTTACCCTTCCCCACTTCCCTCGTCTTCCTCCTCGCGCCGCTGCCGTGCTTCCGTTCAAACGCCCACGCCACCGCGCTTCCGCTCTAGCGACCATGCCGCCGTGCTCCTGCTCTAGCGATTACGCTGGCGAGCTTATCCTCACGCGATGCACCGCCATTGCTCAGTCCTTGCTCGCCGCTGCGCTCCTCCTTAGGTTTTCTATGGTGGTTCTCCTCTTTCACTATGGTCGCGCTCGTTGTTTTTTTCGATGGGGCCTTGGGTTTCGAAGCCTCTCCCTGCCGCCAGCGACTCCTCCGTTGGCTCCTCCGACGAGCCCATGTCAAGCTCACTTAGCGGTGCCTTCGTGGGGGAAGAAAAACTCATGGTGGGCCCAGAACGTGGCTCTTGGCAAGGAACCACTGTTACTCACCGAGAGATCGAGTGGATTCGCAAGACCCGCCGAGTCCCTGCCGAGGTACAGTGTCGCTTACCTGACAAAGAATCCTCCCTCGTACTTCAGCACGGCGAGTACGTAGTATTTATGTCGCACTTTGCTAGAGTATTCGGCATTCCTCTTAGTGATTTTTCTAGGAAATTCCTTTACTTCTTTGGCCTTCAGCCTCATCATCTTTCGGCTAACGCCATCACCTCTCTGTCAGATTTTATCTCGGCCTCAGAGGGATACTTCGGCCTCTGGCCCTCTGTAGATGTTTGGTCAAAGTTTTTCCAGATCCGAGCTAACATAGTGCCGGATAAGTCTCTTCACCCGTCTGAGAAATATCTTACTCAGTGTGGGGATGCTTCTATTACACCTTAGAAGAATTCCTTGTTCCCCCGACTCACAGGTCTAGAGTCCTGCAAGAAATGGCATAGGTCGTTTTTGTATGTCAAGAACACTGGTACGGAGGACAAAATTCGGCTCCCTGCTTTCTCTATCGGCCCTCCTCCTAAACAGAACTGGCCCTATAACCCGAAGAAGACCAATGCCCTTGCCGAAGCATTCGAACTTCGGCTGGAAAAGATGACTCGGGCTGGGCTTCACGACAAAGATTTGATGGCCGCGTTCATCAGTAGCCGAATCTGCCATTTCCAACTCCGTTCCCATAAACTCTGCTATACGAGCGGTCCTTTGGATCCCAACCGAGTCTCCACGGTTGAGCTTGACGACATTCAGATCCAGAAGAGCATCTAGGCTATCTTCAAAACCGAGATGCCCGAGGAATGGGTGTGGGGAATGAAACCCTTTTCCCGCGAAAATCCGCCTCCTCAGGTAATTCGAACATGAATTGATCCATCCGAGTCATTTCCCTTTGATTATTCTGCTAACTTTTGTCTGCTCTTACTGTAGAAATTTGCCGAGCAAGTTATGGAAGATGCCGAGGTGCTGGCTATTCCTTGGATTGCTGATCGCAGTACTTCGGACAACGGAGAACCAGACCCGGAGGAATTTATTCCTAAGCCCGAGGCTGCTCCTACTCGTACCCAGGGTAAAACCTCAGCCTGTGCTGACGAAGGTGATTCGGACGACGTCCAAATTCTTGAGGTAGTTGTCGTGGTGCCTATCTCTTATGCATTTCCGTATCCTTCTTTCCCAGCTAATCCAGGTGGCCAGGTTCATGAGGTCGCACCCCTTGCTTCCGAGGCTCCCGCTCCATCAAAGAAGTGTGCTGCCTCGAATGATCCTACAGACGCAGTTCCTAAGAAGCGAACCAAGAAATCCTCCCAGCACGTCCCCAAGCGCAAAACTATGCCCGGAGTCTCTAGGTAAGCTTTCTTTCATTCTGTAACTTGTATTTCTTGTTTCTCTCTTTCTATTTCTGAACCTGTTTCTATCTTTATCTTGGAAGTGCTCCTCTTTCTGCCAAACCTAGTGGTCTGAGTATAACAGCTCATGCTACTCGGCCACTTTCGCCATCGCCTCCAGATGATGTTCGAGTTCCAAGTCATCTTCATGACAGTTCTCCTCACCAGCCGACTAACAGTATGCTTCAACGATATGGGGCCGAAGTTCCCCTGAAGTTGATGTTGCCGCAACTATGCCAGATCGTTCCAATGATCCGGCAATTTCTTCCAAGGTCTCCGGAGTTTCCCCCGTTGAACCCCTCTTCGCCGAAGTTCCTGCTACTTCGGCTGCTGCCGATGTTGCTGCTACCTCGGCTTCTATTGAAGCAAATGCCCCCTCCACCGCAGCTGTTATCGCTCCGAGTACAACTTCATTCCCTACGCCCTTGCCTGCTACTGAAGTCTCTGTCAAGACTAAGAAAAATGGCGCTGCCAAACCTACACTATCTCAAAAAGGAAAACTTGGTCCCTCTCAGCCGACCGTTGCCGACATGCTTCGCAAAGGGGCCTCTATGGCCAGGCCTGGGTCTGTCTCTGCCACCGATACACGGCTTGTGCCTCACAAGAGCCCGGCTGCCGAGACAACTACACAACAAGCGCGAGAGGCTAAGGGCAAGGTTTTGACGCGCACTGAGAGTGGTGGTAGCCTTGGATCTTTGATACAGTATGCCAACAAATGGAATGCTGCTGACTAGCTTGAGGGCAATCCTAGTAATCAATCTTTCCAGCTTTCCGATATTAGCAGCCGTTTGCACCTAGCTTCTAAGGTTGTACTCGAGAGTGACAAAATGAACTAGGTATGCGTTCTAATCTACATTCTTTCTGGTGAATAATTTGTTATTCATTTGAACGAGGTATGCGCATAATATACTATTCGTCCATTAGTCCCCGAGCTTGCAGCCGAATAATTTGTTATTCGTCTGGAAGCTTTGCTTGCTTAGGTTATAGTGACCTGTTTGCGCAATATATAATTTTTTATGTGCATATTTTGAGGTAGAACGCATCTGTCAACTTAGATCTGACTCAAGTTTTACCTGATTCAGACCTTTTTTAGGTGGTGGATTTGAGCACCTAGCCCTCTAGATCCGAGTTAAATTCTCCTTGATTCGGATCGTTTTATGCCGATAATTTTTGAGTATCCAGCTATTTTAGATCCGAGTCAAGTTTTACTTGATTCGGATCTTTTTTACAGTTTCCTTGTATAATTTGCCGTTATTCCACGTTGCTCATAACCGGCGTACTGCCGAGTTCCAGAGACTGCTCTTTTTACACAAGAAACTTCAGGATAAGTTTGATAAGATGGTTCCTATTCTGCAAAAAACGGGTAAATCACTTGGCCTTTGTGTATTCAATTTTTTTGTATCAGTCTTTGCTTCCCAATCAACTCATGATTCATCCTTGCTCAGCTAACATTAACAATCAAAATACTCGGCTAACGAAGAAGGTTACCCGCCTCGAAGGTTAGTTGCCTATCCACTTTACATTTGTGCATTTTGATTCTAGCCAAATTTTGGGTATCTTATAGTAATCCATCTTCGACCCAGCCGAGTTACAAACATTTGCAGCGTCGCATCAAGAGTGCATACCCATGCCTGATATGATTCTATATTTTTTAGATCAAGCAGGGACTCACTCGGCGCAGCTTAAGGATAGGGATGATGAGATAACTCCGCTCCATGCTGAGGTTGAGTCTTTGAGATCCTCGCAGAAGTCTGAGCTATAAAAAATTGACCAAAAATTTTACGAGGAAAAGAATCGGTTAAGTCTTCAGTTGCAGAAAGACAAAGAGCTGCTTGATGCGGCCGAACTAAAAAATTGGACGATGGCCGAAGAAATTACTCGGTTTGAGAAGAAAAGGGGTGGCTGGTCCGTGGACCTCCAGAAGAAGTTGCGATATATCCATCGTAAGCTTATTCGCCATGTTTTTTCTTCTTGATTTTTAGCCGAGTGAATTTTTGCTCGTTGTTTCTCTTGACTTACGTAACGTCCTGCTTTACAGACCACTTTCTAGAAGCCAATACTGTGAGTACCAAAGCTGTGATTGCCGCCTGTGGCCACCGAGGTGTTCCCAATCTCCCGTATCAAGAATATTCCATTAAGGACCTCTTGGTTGCTGTTGCTGCTGCCATTGAGCCAATGAAAATCATGGGAAGGATCTGGTGAAAGCGGCAATTCGTGCTTTCAATGTGCTCTAGCCGAATGAACCGAAGATCAACAAGGTGGAAGTACTCGAGGCGAAGCTGATGGATTCGCAAACTCAGCTGAATCTTTGGAGAGAATCTGCCGGGTGATTCGGGGCTGACATGGCGCTTACTGCCGTTTTGTCATGGTACAAGGATATCTCCCTCGATACCTTGATGAAATTGCGCACTGGTTCCCCTTGGATTGAGGATCCGTATTATGTTGCTCGCCGCCAAGCCCGTGCCTATCAGCTCATCGAATACGCAAATGTACATCAGTGGAATGAGGGGCCGAGTTTCCTCCCTGACGATGCCAAAGATAACGTTGACACTGCTGATGATGATGAATTTGACGGAGATTCTGGTGACAAAGGTGAGCCGAAGGAAAACACTCTGGAAGCTCTGATGAGTCTAGTGGCAGTTCGGGAGGGAACGCCGAGGCTCGTTCCTCCTCCACGGGGACTGAAGCTTCCCAACCCCAAGGTGGAGTCTCACGGCAAAAAACCCCTACCCAAGATACCCTGGCTACCTCAGTCGATGCCGAGATAACTTCCGCGGAAGCTCAGGAAATTTCTGAGACTCCTGCTCCTGAAGATGTTCCTTCTATAGAGGCCGAGGCACCTTCAGTCATAGCCGAGATACCAACGCCGGAAACTCCCGCTGCTGCTGCTGCTCCTCCTGCGGATGACTCGGCGAATACTAATGCCTGAGCTGTAAAAACTCTTATTTGTTTAAGTCCTTGGTATGCCGGACGTATGCTATTCTAAGACAATTTGCCTCTTTTCGTACCGTTTCATCTGTATGACTTCGGAATGTTTCATATGCTATAGTAATCGTTATGTTATTATTGTTCTGGTTGATTTGTGCGATGTGTATTTTCATTCACAAACTTTATTTCGTAATTTTAAATCAAACTTTGGTGTGCTTGATTTTTTGTTGGTTCTTTATCTATTGTAAGTTTTTCCTTTAACTCGTGAAAGATCAGGGACTTCCTATGTCCATATGTCAATCAAGCGGATGTACGTACAACCTTTCAAACATATCGAATAATTATGGGTAAGATAGGCCAAATGGGGTAATTCCCGAGTTATCTCTCGGTTTGTCGAGGTTATCATTCGTATCAAACATACAATCATAATAGTAAAGGACATGGGGCAGTCCCCGAGTTATTGCTCGGGTTGCCGAAGTGATCATTCATATTACATACATATTCAGTGATAAACGATATGGGACAGTCCCCGACGCACTTCTTGAGCTGCCGAGGTTTCATACATAATTGTAATGACAAACAATATGGGGCAGTCCCCGAGCCATTGCTTGAGCTGTCGAGGTTTCATATATAATTGTAATAACAAACAATATGGGGCAGTCCCCGAGCCACTGCTTGAGCTGCCAAGGTTTCATCCATAATTATAATGACAAAGGATATGGGGCAGTCCTCGAGCCACTGCTCGAGTTGCCGAGGTTTCATACATAATCATAATGACAAACAATATGGGGCAGTCCCCGAGACACTACTCGAGTTGCCGAGGTTTCATTAACTCATTTTTAACACAACAAGCCGATACATGATATTACTTGATACAATACACTTCTTCTAAGTGTAAAATGGCGAAGTAACACTACATTCCACGGTATTTTTAACTCATCTCCGGATTTATCCGCTTTGTTCTTTTCTGGTGCTTGAGCATCGATTAGGTAGTATGCATCGTTGTGCAATGCTTTGCTCATGATGAATGGTCCTTCCCGTGGGGGCGAGAGTTTATGCATACCGGCCATGCGTTGCACTAGCCGAAGAACTAGATCCCCTTCCTTGAAAACTCTGGGATTTACTTTCTTGCTATGATACCGTCTGAGATCTTGTTGATAAACAACTGATCTTGACAATGCCAATTATGTTGCTTCTTCTAGTAGATCCACATCATCTTGCCGAGATATCTTATTTACTCCGGCACTCGTGTATTGGGTGACTCTTGGCGAGTCATGAACTATGTCAGCTGGAAGTACAACTTCTGCCCCATATACGAGAAAGAATGGGGTGTACCCTGTTGATCTATTCGGGGTAGTTCTTAAGCTCCATAATACCGCTGGGAGTTCCTCGATCCAGCATCCTGCTGACGTCTGAAGTGGTTCTATCAGCCGAGGTTTTATTCCGGATAATACTAGTCCATTCGATCTTTATACTTGCACATTTGATGCCGGATGAGATACCGAAGCAATATCGAGTCTTATGTGCTTTTCTTGGCAGAATCGAGCAAAGGCTCCTTCAGCAAAGTTTGTACCATTATCCGTGATGATACTGTGTGGGTAACCATAACGCAGAATGATATCTTTTAGAAACTTTACCGCTGTAGGTCCGTCACATTTTTTTATCTACTTTACCTCTATCCATTTCGTGAATTTTTCCACCATAACAAAAAATGTGAGTCATGCTGCCGCAAGACGGCTTAAACGGTCCTACCATATCTAGACACCATACTGAGAATGGCCAAGTGATTGGTATTGTTTTTAACTCGGATGAAGGCATATGTATTTTGCTGGCATATCCCTGGCAACCATTGCACATTGCTACCAGTTGTTTTGCTTCTTTTAGCGCACTTGGCCAGTAAAATGCATGTCGGAATGCCTTGGCCACAAGGGCTCTGGACGAGGCATGGTGCCCACATTCTCCTTGATGTATATCCAAGAGGATCTCTTGTCCTTTTGCCAGGTCAACACATCGCTGCAGCATGTTGGTTATGCTTCTCTAATAAAGCTCATTACTTATTATTTTGTATGCTTTCGCCCTTTTTATTGTCTGCCTAGCAAGGACCTCATTATCCGGTAGGGTCTCATTTTTGACGAATAGGAATATGGGCCGTGCCCACTCCGGTACGTCCCTTTCTAGGGTAGCTACCTTATCAATTTCCATTACTTCTGCCGACGTGATGGCCGTCGAATTATTCCATCCATCTCTTTTGTTAGCTGGATCAGTCCCCGGGTTACTCGACCCATGTTCCTTGTCAATTTCCATCGGGACACATTCATACTTCTGATCTGACGAAAGGCGAATTGATTCAGATTCTGGTGAAGGTATGATTGATGACTTTCTCAGGTGTTCTAGAGCGATGCCCTGTGGAATTGACTGTCTGGTTGATCCGAGCTTTGACAGGGTATCTGCGGCATCGTTTTCCGCCCGAGGTATGTGACGAAACTTACACCCGTCGAAATAACCACTGATTTTCTGTATGTGGAACCGATATAAGGCCATGTTCGCATCCAATGCGTCCCAATTTTCGGATACTTGCTCGACTACAAGGTCCGAATATCCGAAATAGAGGATCTGACGTATGTCGATCTCTTTTGCCATCTTTAGGCCATGAACAAGTGCCTTATATTCATCTACATTGTTTTATGTTGTGAAATGTATCTGTAATACATATTTCATTTAATCTTTCTTCGGAGAGGTTAATACTATCCCTGATCCTAACCCATTCCTCAACTTGGATCCATCAAAATGCATCGTCCAATAGTTTGGATTTGGTAATGGGGGCTCGTATTGTATCTCGTCCCAATCAACAAAAAAGTCGGCCACCGCCTGATATTTGATTGCGTCTCTTCCATAAAATTGCGGGGCATAAGGGGATAATTCAATTGCCCACTTTGCTATTCGGCCACTTGCATCTTTGTTGCTCAGTATCTCGGCTATTGGTGCTTCACAAATCACCTTTATGGGGTGTTCCTAAAAATAATGTTTGAGCTTTTTTGCCGCCATGTATACTTCCTAAGCCATTTTTTGGTAATGTGGGTAGTTTTGCTTTGAAGCCGATAATACCTTGCTTAAGTAATATACCGTTCTTTGCACCGACTTACCATCCTCAATATGCTCCACAACTATCACCGCGCTCACAACTCTATTTGTTGCTGCTACATAGAGCAGCATCGGCTCTTTTGATAATGGGGAAGCTAAGATAGGCGTTGTGGCCAGCATCTTTTTTAACTCATAAAAAGCGCTATCATCCTGAGCCGTCCATATGAACCTATTAGATTTCTTCATTAATTGATACAAAGGCAATGCCTTTTCACCTAGTCGACTCACGAATCGACTTAAGGATGCAAGGCATCCCATAAATTTCTGGACATCATTGAGACACCTCGGCAGTTCCATTCTTTCTACCGCGTGAATTTTAGTCGGGTTCGCCTCTATACCTCGACTAGATATGAGGAAACCGAGTAATTTTCCAGCTGGTACACCGAAGGTACATTTTTCCGGGTTAAGCTTCATTCGGAATCTCCTTAGATTCGCGAATGTCTGCCGGATATCTTCCAGAAGTGTATGGCTTTCTTTGGTTTTTATAACCACATCATCAACATATACTGGACATTTTTTCCAATCTGATCATGTAGACATTTTTGCATACATCTTTGGTATGTGGCCCCTGTGTTGCGTAGGACGAATGGCATGGTGCGATAGCAATAACCCTATACGGGGTGATAAACGTAATTTTTATTTGATCACCAGGGTTTAACGGTATCGGGTGGAAACCAGAGTACGCGTCTAAAAAGGATAACAGTTCACAACCTGCGGTTGATTCAATGACCTGGTCTATCCTAGGTAAAGGAAAAGGATCTTTAGGACACGCCTTGTTAAGGTTCGTGTAATCGATGCACATACGCCAAACAACAGCCACGTTCGGGTCATCCTTTTTCTTTGCTACCAACACCGGGTTAGACAGCCAATCCGATGAAGTACTTCCATGATGAACCCGGCCGCAAGGATCCGAGCTATCTCATCCCCTATAATTTTTCTCCTGTCTTCGGTGAAGCGGTGGAGAGGTTGCTTCACCGGCCTTGTTCCTGGCCTTACGTGCAAAGAGTGCTTAGCCAACTCCATCGGTACTCCTTGCAGATCTTGGGTATACCATGCAAAGATATCCCGATTCTCACGGAGGAAGTTGGTGAGCTCGCTTTCCTATTTGTCATTCAGGCATGCACCAATGGTGATGGTGCGCTCCGGGATGCATTCCCCTAGGCCCATAAATGGTGAAGTATCATGTAGTCGATGTTCACATGACACCACTAGAAGAATAGCAAACAACTTAAATACTAAACCATTGAATAATAACTCATCACAGATTCACTACTAACAACATGACTTCTCCCATGTACTCAAGAACTAAACGAACTACTCACAAGACATCATATGGATCAAGATCAAAGATGATATGGTAATAGGTAACAATCTGAACATAAACAATAATCCAATGGTTCCACTCACAAGCATCAACTACTATAGTAATCAACATCGGGAACGTTTCCCCTAAGAATTACAGCAATATCCAACACAATTGTTACAGCGGGACGAAGTGGTGGTGATGGTGCTGGTGGAGATGATGGTGTGGATGATGATGATGATGATCCTGATGAAGCCTAGCTTGATGATGGTGTTGATGGCGACGGTCTCCCCTCTCCGGGAAGGAATTCCCTCGACAGAAATCTGTCTGCTGGAGAGATCTTTCTCTCTCGGTGTTTTCAGCCCCCCAGAGGCGGCGGAAATCTATCTGTGGTCGCCCCCTTGGTGTTAGGGTTCCATAGGGAAGATATAGGCGAAGGAGTCGGAGGCCGGGCAGGTGGGCCACACCTCTCCTAGGTGCGGGTCAGGTGGGCCCGCACCTAGGGGTGTGTGGGCCCCCTGAGGCCCATCTCCGTCCCTCCTTCTGGCTTCCTTCGTCTTTTGGTAAAATAATATGTTTCCATATTTTTCTGGTATTTTCTGATCTTTGTGAAATTGCATCGAAAGACCTTCTTTTCCATCAGAATCCAGACTCCAGCAGTCCATCCTCCAGGAATCATCCAACATGCATAAACAGATGAAAAGCCATAAGTAATATCTCATAATAAGACAAATATCAATGAATAGAGGTAAATTATGATATAGAATGGTGATGCAAATTGGGCGTATCACATTCCGAGTATATTCTTGTTTTCATCTATCTTCCAATTAAAAAGTATTTTGTTATGTGAAAACTTAGTGATTAAAGCTCTCACGAACGTGATGGCACACTTTATATTTCTTGCCCCTAATAAACTTGAACCATTGTGTCATGTATGTTGTATATTCTTGCACTTATACGTTGGAATTAACAGAACCATGCTGTCGTGGGGAACTCTTTCAACATTGCACTTGTACTTTGTACACAGTTGATATCATGCTCTTTTGTTTATGGATGTCGTCGGTGTGAAATGAAAGGGGAGCTTGTAAGTCCATGGAGTTATGTATTTTGTGTTAGAGAAACGCCTGGGCCGCTAGCCTAAGCCATGCCTAATCATGGTGGAAACTTGCAGAATCACCATAGTGACATCTTTGAAGCATTCTTTTTATAAAACGAGATTGAGAAAAAGAGACATATGAGAAAAGAGGAAAGAGAGAAAAAAGCACCATATCCCATGGTAAATAAGAACAAGGTTGAGATGCTCATTGTCTGCTTGCCTTGTCATTTTGGTTGTGGGAAAGCTCCTGTACCATGTGCAAGGGGTACCCCATTGGAGGTTCTCTATGATACACATGTACTTACTATGACAAGAACTTGCAAGTAACTAAACTTGAGTAGCATGAGGAGCGGCCCTTGTATTCAAGGGACATGATATTGCCAACTTATACTTTGTCAAGAATATACTCCATAGTTTTTTCACTTTAACCTTAATCACTTCAAGATGCTTATGAAAGGGGCAATGAGAGCTGAAAGCTAACAATTACCATAATTTTTGTAAGCTCTTTTTGAAACTTGAAATCCCTGCTTCCCTTTGAAGGGCCTTTCTTCCACCATTATATTGAGTCTCCACCTTCTATCCTTAGGCACCAATTAAGAGATCATAGTTGTCATTCTTAGTTCTATGTGCACTATCCCAAACCTTATTGATTGATGCATATAGTTGATATTGCCTGTTCTTGAACTATTTGTATCTAGTCACCCTTATGAACTTTGAAGGTGTCCTATGCATCTATTTGCTACTCCATGAGGGAAAAGCTGAATGCCACTATGCTATGTTTTCTATGTGAAACAAACAAACGTTTTTCAATGCATGTTATTCATGATCTTTGTTTGTAACCTTTCATGTTGCATGCATATTTACTTTGTCTTACTGTTAGAACTCCATCTTTCATGCTCATGTTTAGAGTTCTTTGATCCCAGCTTTCAATGCATGCAAATAGTTTGATCTTGATTTTGATGGTGCATGTCACCTCAAAAATTATTCTTTTTATCACTTGCCTACTCGAGGACGAGCAGGAGTTAAGCTTGGGGATACTTGATACGTCGTAAACGTATCTATATTTTTTGATGTTCCATGCTTGTTTAGTATCTACTTTGCTTTGTTTTGTCTACACTTTGAGGTATTTTTATACACTTTCTGGAACTAACCTATTGACAAGATGCCACAGTGCCAGTTGCCTGTTATCTGCTGTTTTTGGTTTCAGAAAGCTAAAAAATGAATATTCTCGGAATTGGACGGGACAAAAGCCAAAGTTCATATTTTTCCCTGGACGATACGGCAAATCGAAGACGAGACGGAGGAGGACAACAGGGTGGCCACACCCTAGGTGGGCATGGGCCAGCTCTGGTGGCACCCATAGGGCGTGTGGGCCCCCTGGCCCTCCACCGACCTTGCCTCCTTCTCCTATAATAATCCCTCGACTCAGAAACCCTAAAGAATCGACCAGAAAGCCACGAAAACCTCCACAGTGTCGCCGCCACCGAAGGGGAGATTCGGGGCATAGAAATTCTCTGTTCTGGCACCCTGCCGGGATGGGGAAGTGCCCCCGGAGCCATCTCCTTCGATCTCCACCACCTTCTCCATCGATCTTCATCGCCATCTCCATCACCATTGCTGATTCCCATGATGAGGAGGCAGTAGTTCTTCCTCGAGGCTAAGGGCTCTACCGATAGCTATGTGTTCATCTCTCTCTCTCTATGCATGATCATGTTATGGTAATGAGCTTTGTAATCAAGTAGATCTTCTATGCTACTCAAGTGCTTTAATAGATCTCCGGCTCTCCCCATGTGTGTGAAAGTGACAGCGTGCACGCCATGGTGGCACTTAGGCTTGAGTCTACATAAATACTCATCATGCTTTAATAGATCTATGTTTTTCCCCACGTATGTGAAAGTGATAGCGTGCATGCCGTGTGTGGAACTTAAGCTAGGTTACATATATATATATCATGAGTATATTTTGATTTGGTTGTCTTTATGAAATTGTGGTGTTTGTTGGAACCATGTAGTGCTCAAGGTGATGTGTGGGGTTATCTAGATTGGGGTAGGCGGACTTTTAGGTGTGTTGTTATAGCCCCACCATGGATTAGAGTGTCCAACCAGAGAGTAGTTCAGGGCAGTATCATGAAGAGAAGATATTTATTGAGAGTGTTCACTAGTGAAAGTATGATCCCTAGGCATTGTTTCTTAGCATTGAAACACCATTTGCAACTAGATTTGTTACATGTTTGTTTGCTTCCATCTATTTGCCTTTTGTGGCACCCCGGATTTACGATCCGAGAATACCCGTTATGCATACAATTCACGTTCCCATGATCAGTGAGCAGTGAGCATAACCAACTAGTATCATTACATCATCCATAAAGTAGCGAGTACAAAACTTACAAAGTGGCCATTATGGCGAATACAACACAAGTAGCGGAAGTCTTCAAGCGCAGAGCCCATGTCATGCCTTAACCTACAGGCAACTAACTGGAAAGATGGCCTAGCTCGCATAGACGTCGCATTCTTCGCATCAGATTATCATCTGCAATCTGGCCAAGTAAATAGCCAGGGACAATGTCGGTGAGTACTTTGAATGTACTCGCAAACCACCCTAAGAAAACAATGATAAAAGATATGCAATAGAGCTGTCGTAGGATGGCTCCAAGCGAGGTTCTTTTATAAACTAATTTCTATTGTACATATAGCATGTCTCTATATCTTGGTTGAATAACTTTTGTAAAACATTTTGGAAACCCTTTTTCAAAAGTTTTTAGAAAATACTAGGATTGGGTCACCCATTTGTTTCTCTTTCCGGTCATCTCATGACCAAACTCCTTACTCCATTTTCCCGACCATCCCATGGTCAAAACATTTTCGAGCCATTGCTTTTCCGAAGTCCCTTTTTTTGAAAACAAAACCAGCAACCCCGTACAGAAGCCATCACAACCGTCCATGACCGAGGACTCGGCTATTAAAATAGATTTACACTCTGCAGAGGTTGTACACTGTACCCACACCATCCGGTTACCCGTCCCTGATCCGCACCGATCGTGGGTCGAATAACCGGTCAAGAACTTCCGAATGCCCTCTCCAATACAAGTGCCTACCCTATGAGGTTAATTCCCTCAATACCGGGACGCCCTATATAGTCACAATCCAATCGGAGCGCAATTTGCACCCCTCAGGGTGTGCGCTTTCAATAAGGGGCTCATAGTATCGTCTGGCCGCCATTTAGTCGCTATTTACCAATCCCAGACCGATGTTTCACAGGGGCCTTTATAGGGGAAGGCCCAGCCTCCGGGAATTTGTTTTTCCCTGTAGTAGTTTGAGACACCTACACCGGATTAGACAAACTTCCAGCCATCCCCGTCCCATTCCAGAGTAATGTGGTTGCACGGGTTAATTGCTCAAGCATTAGGAACTGTACAGCCGGGCGTGTTTTCGTAAACATTTTTCCTCCCTCTTTTGTCCACCTTTTTTTAAAACCAAAACACTTCTCATTTTCCAAAACCACTTGATAGGCCAAGCCTCACCAAGGTTTTCTCATAAAACATTTTTGTAAGTCTTTTCCCGGGGTCTTCCCATCCTTCACTTTTGTTTAGGCTAAAACGGGGTCTCCAAGAGGTTATGGTGTTAAACACATCTACCATACTAAAGGAAGGTAGGTATTATACAAAGGGGTGTACCTAATAGTACTAATGGGTAAACATTTGGAGGAGCCAAACATTCCCCATATAAAATATACTATAGTAAAACCAATGCACTTTGCATAAATGAGTAGATAAAACAAGCATATATAAAATACTAGGACAAGGTGTATGAGCAAGAAGGTGGCTTGCCTGTGACCAGAGGGAAGTCCCTTGATGGCGTTGAATAACCAGATAACCAATAATAACAATAATAAGAATAACCTAATCCTTCCTTCTTCTCGGCGTCACACAATCGCAGTATCGCCGTTATCGGGCATACATGCAAACAAACAACACACCAATCAATACAAGCATACAATCATAAAACCATACAACAAGATAAGGATAAATACATGATAAACATCAGTAGGATGTTGGGGGTTGGATTGGATGGTATGGGGAGGAGACTTGGAGATATTAGGGAGAAAGGCTCCCTTTTGATTTAGAGTCTAGGAGCTAACTAGGAGAGGTTTTTGACCAAGGGCTTGATCTGTATGATACCATTGTATAAAATGATACCATCGGATAGGTATTGATAAATGAAGCCAACAAAAGTGTTTTCACTATTTTATCAATTACCCTTGATTTATAATGGATTTCATAGTGGTTAAAGCTCTAGTTTTAGGAGATAATTCACTAGAACTTCTCTAGAGTTCCAAAAATTATTTCCTTGGGTAAAAAGGTAGTACTTGGTGGACTGAATCTAGAGGAGTTGGAATTACATCAAAACAATTACCACAAAGCCCTTGAGAAATTCCCAAAGTCAGTACTGGATGGGTTTTGTCTTTTTCATCAGATTTATTTTACAGAAGATTTTTAGTGGATTCCAAGGACCCATGTTAGGTACTAAGAATACCTTTATGAAGAAATTGGAATCACTCTGTTTCGTGTTACAGAACTATTTTGGTGATTTAAATAGTGAATAAAGTATGCATAGAATTGTTTAATTCACCATAATTCAATAAGGGCTCAATAAATCTGGGGCTCCTGGGGTTTGTGGCTTATTGGTATGTAGGCTTACTGAGAATTGGACTTAGGTCCAAACCTCATTTGGTTTGACCTACAGAAATTCGTAAAGTCAGAAAGGGTCTATTTTAGTTATTTTTTCTATAGTTTATCTGGGAAGAGGTTTTAGGTGGGGCCAGTGGGACCTAGAAGGTATGTGCCATATCTTCCAGTACAAATTGGGTTTAGTTCATTTGGCTGAATACAACTCTCTGGAGGAATTTATTTGTGTAAATGGTATCTTTTGGTAAAAGATTTATTATAGTTAAAGTAAACATTATTAAGGTCCAAATTTTGTACTGCATGTTTAGGTAAAGAACATGGTTTCTATAAAAATTTATATTCTTGTGGATCTACATATTTTTCATTTTCATCTATATTTAAACCATCAGGGTAGTGTATCAGATCTGGAAAATATAATTTTAAAACGAAGAAGGACAAGGGGAGTGTGGGCCGCGCAAGCAACAGATCTGGCCGGCAATATTGGGCCGGCCCAATGCGGGCTTTGCGGGCAGGCAGGATTCCTGGGGTTGAAGCCTGACCGTGGGGCCCAGTCATCAGCGGGGCTGGGGGCCGAAGGGGTAAGGGGTGACTAGGGCCGTTCGATTAAGTCGAGATCGACGGCCCCCATGCATCTCCTTCCTCAGGCAAAGAGGAACAGAGGGGAAAACCCTAGCCAGCAGCGGGGGGTTCGGGGGAGGCTTACCGGAGCTTGTCGGTGATGAGGAGGTGGCATAGGTGACGCGGGACTCACCGGCAACCTCAGTGGTGGGCGGAAAGCTAGGGCTTGATGTCGGAGGGGTCGTGTGCGTCCAAGCTGGCGAGGCTTCCTTCGGGGCTCGCCGGAGCTTTCTCGGGGTCGTGCATGTCGATCTCTGAGAGGCCTGAGCGGAGCAGGGGATGCTAGAGGCCATCGCCATATTTTTGGTGCTGTAGAGGCTCGAGAGGCTCATATTCATCGGGAGGGAGCTCCTCGCAGGCATGCAGCAGTGGTGGCGGCTACGGTTGTCCTGTGTCCAAAGAGAGGTAGGTGAAGGGGGCTTAGAGATTAGGCAGTAGATCTAGAAGAGACAAAGGAGCTAGGGAGGTCGAGCATGAGAGAAGTCTTCCCTTCTTTGATGAAAACCGAGAGGGAGGTTTCTTCCATTTTCTTGGCATGGGAGGGGTGAGGAGGAGAAGGAGAGCTCGTGGGAGAGTAGGTGGTGTCTAGAGGGGAGAAATGAAGGGAGAGAGGAGGGATGCAAGGGCCTCTGGACTTATAAAGTGAAAGAGGAGGGTGTATGATGGACATAGTCCATGGGGAAAGCTTGGAGGGAGGGAGGTGCTCAACCAATGGGGCCATAGGGGCGGGGAGGAGGTGAGAGAGATGGTTCTAGTCATGCTAGGGGACAGAGAGGGGGTGGGGGCAGTGGCTGCACAAGCTTTGATGGTGGGATTTGACAAGGCCTTTGTCTCCCTTATAAACAAAACAAAAATGTAAATGAGGGGTGGGGTGGGATATTGCAGGGCTATAGTGCACACGACCAGGAGGGAGTGTGTGCTGCTAAGGTGAAGTGCTTGACAAGCTTGGGTTTGGTTTGGTGTTAGTTTGAATCAAGGTTTGCTTGTTTTGGCAAAATTGATCTTTTTGGTGCTTGTGAAGGAAATTGCAAAAGTTGCATTGAACCAGGTGTGGAAATGGTACTGGTAGGTGTAGTAGGTCAAATAATCACCTCATGATTTAAATTGGATTTTTCTAATGATTAAAAGTGCACATAAACTCCAATATTCAAAAAGTCCAGAAGTAGTTTCTAGATGCTTATTAGATAAATTTACATGGGAAAAGCTTGGTTTTTGATGTGATATGGTCCTAAATACCATAACACACATTGGATAATTTCATTGGGATTTATTGAGGTGGAAAAGTATTTTTGGAGAATTATTTCTTGTTTCAGCCATTTAAGAGAAAGGGCAAAAAGAAATAATAAAGGATTTCAAAAATATTTATTTTTGAGTTGGGAGGATAGAATATGATAAGTAGGCATCAAATGTGCCTTAATATGGCAAGATGATTTGGAGAAAAACAAACTTGCCTTTATAGACAAAGATTTTGAGATATTGGTAAGTAAAGGAATTTAAATAGTTTAGTAATCCAAATAATTGTGGGAATTATTTGGGGATGATTATATCCAAGGTAGATGATGTGAACTTGATGTAGGCATCAAGGTCAACCTTGGTTTTGAAGTAAAGTGGTAAAAAGTGGGGAATTAGATTCTTGGAGGATCTAGGGCTTGATTATTCTGAGGCTATCTAAACATGGTTGGATTAGGGAGCTCAGAGCTCACCTAGGTACAAGGGGTATATGGATGGATAGAACATGTCATATAGATGATCATGGAAACAAGAGTTAGGCTTGGTTGCAATTTAGGTGATCTAGACGGGATGGCAAACTTTGTTGAAAATAAGGCTGCCGTAATAGACACATGAGTTAGCCTCCTAAACCATGTGTGTATAAGAAGCACAAGGATCTAATGGAAACAAGTGAAGTGGGAGTTGATAGTCCATGGTTAGTATATCATAACCATGTAAAGAGTTGGTCAAGGGGTGGTGTCATATAGATGTGAGCTTCTGCCAAAGTAGGCAAGATGATAAGATTGGCAGAAAAGATTATTATCTTGCCTACAAAACCATCAAGGATGAGTGGGAATTAGAATGGCTTAGTCAAGGGAAAGAGTGGTCCTTGGTAGTACTAAATATGTACTACAAGATGGTTCAAGTGCATTCTCAATAATGCACAAGGGTTGGAAAGGGTAGGGCTCTAAAAATAGAATCTAGATAAGAAATCAGACAACCATTTTGGGAGAATTAGGGTTTTAGACTAGAGTACTAGAGTAGATAATTTTGAGAGGATGCTAAGTTCCAAACTCATGATCAAGAAGATGATATTTAAGTGCTAACTAAATAGCTAGGATCCAAGCTTAGATTGGGTCTTCATTGAGTTGGAACTATTAGAAGGGATTATCCCTGGGTTGATCTGATTAGGAGGGGAGATGATCACCTTAGTTGTTTAGAATAGGTCCAGACTTAGAGTCCTGATCGTGGCTTGATGATCACAAGCAAGGATTGGATCCTAAGGTATGAGCTACTAGATTAGCTCACTCGAGTTCCTAAGCAAACAAGGCAAACAACAGATCAAGGCAATTCATCAACCAGTAGATCAAGGCAATTCATCTTATTACTGATCCATCTTGTACTAGGGTTACCATCAAGCCTAGCTTGAGGTAAGGATGGGTATTTTGGAAAGGGTTTAGCTTTTTAGTAGGATAACTGCCATCTTGGTATATCTACCAAGATTGAGATGAAAAGGTTTTTGTAAAGGTTTCTGGAAAAACTTAGGGATAAGGGTTAGTTGAAGGTTCTGTCTTGAAAACATAAGGAGAGTATATATAAGTCTCCATAGTTTTATTAATAGAGACTAATAAAATGTTTGGTTGTTTCAAAGTCATCTTGGCTCAGGTTTTTGAAAAGCCAGAACATTTGAGAATATGAAAGATGAGCCAAGACATCTCTTTTGTAAAAAATAGTTTTTGTAAACTAGGATTGAGATGAGGAGTGCACACTAATCCACAAGCAGTTGCTACAAGTAAGCACACATTGCAAGAAAAAGTTTTTGTTCCCCCTGATTTTTGCCATTCTGGACATTTAATCAGGGTTGCTGAAATTGGGATGTTACAGACCTTTCCCCCTTAAAATAATGTCGTCCCGAGATTAGGGAAGAGTAGGGTTGGGGTGATAACATCCGTTTAATAATTTCAGCGGTGGAAGAGAATAGGCGATAGCAAGTTGTATAAATACTCGACGTGGTTGGTTGCAGATCGGAGCTAAGTGGCTTTGGACGGGCGGTTTAGCTTTAAACAAATGGAAAAGACGCAGTCTTTCCCCTTAGGACAAGTCTAGGCCGGTTTTGCATGGACGGGGTACTTCCTTCTTCAGGCGAGTGGCGAGTTGAGTCTTCTGTATTTCTTCGTCTTGCAGTTGACCTTCTTTCTTCATGATCTTGATACACCGAGATGCTGGCTGGACAGTCGTCCTTGGAGTGGAGGACCTTATTGAAGTATCTTCTGGTTCTGGAGATCTGCCGATTGTTGTCCTTCTTGCAGAGTCGATGATCCGGAGCTTGGAGGTGTGGTTACCACGTAGTGCTGGCTTGTGGTTGATTCTGGGGTCTATCGGGTTTTAGGGCAGGAAGGACGCAGTCTTTACCCCTTAGAGAAACACTACGGGGGTTTGGTTCTGATGCAACATCGTGGGTAAAACATGCAAAGAAGGATATCATATTTGCACAATATCTAGAGATTTAGAAGGTTCGGCTGGTCGGTGGCGGGTCGATAGTAGCAAAGATAGAGAAGGGGTTCCACGAAGTCTTCAGAGATCTTGATGTTTCGGGTTTCTTTCTACTTCTTGGGGATTAGTATTGATGGTGTCGGTTAGTATTGTTGTCTTAAAACTGAATGCCTCTGTTATTGGGGAGGGTCGAGCAGACTTTTGGAGATTGTCGATGATGTCTGTGTTCTGTTCCTCTAACGACTCTGGGGTGGGGTTTGGAGCAGGTTCTTGGATTGGAGATCTTATGGTATTATCTTCTCATGGTCGGTCCTCTGGGATTGAGTGGAAAGACGCGGTCTTTCCACCTTAGAGCTTTACTTGGGGTCGTCGAGGTTATGGGTAGATCCTTCGTCTTGGAGAATTGCGTGACGCTTGAGTTGAGATCTTTGAGTGACGCCTTATTGCGACTACCTTCCTATGGTGGTTGCCTAACAAAGATGTATGGGTTATCTTGGGGTAGTTTTAGCGGTTAGCAACGCTTCTTGTTAGTCCTTAGTTGTGGTGGAGGTATTTTGGCTTCAGATGGGTGGTCTTCACTTGAACTCATTGTGTTGCTTTGGTTTGATGATGGAGTAGACTCGTTGTCTTCGAGCCTTCTTGTCTTCCGGCTTTTTGGTGAAGACTTCGTGTTGAATTGGCGGAGGGTTTATTAGGATTGTTGCTCTTTGGGGGCAATTAGAACTAAAGAACGAGTAGGAGTTTTCAGGGATTTCTTTAGGTGGCCATCCGGCTGAGTAGAGGTTTCCAGCTAGGGGGTTGCGGGGGTCAACGTCGGGAAACGCCTACAAGGTATTCATACAATATGATCGAGTGATCCGAGGCAGACAAGCATCACATAAGCACATGACAATCAGGCAGAGCCTACCATAGATACTAAGGGGTGACTACACGCCGTAAGGGGAATCCTATATTAGGGATGCTAATCGTAAATACGGACGTTACGGGAGTCTTGACTTCTGTCTTGCCATTTGTTGTCATCGGTGCCATACTTGATTGATTTGGGGCCGCGAAAGGACTGCGTTGGTAGGGATATCTTGTAGTGTCTTTCATTGTAGGTAGCTCCTTTGTTTTGCTTGTCTTGGGGTCTCTTCATTTCGGGATATCCGTCTTCATAGTCTTCGGGTCAGACTTAGTTTTTGGAAACGGAACCTTTGAAGTAGGTGAGGTATAGAGAAATCCATTTTCAATTCTTTTAAATTAGATAAGATAGGATAAGAAATCTTTCGAAAAGCTTTTGAAAAATAGTTTTTGAAAGCTGGTGTTTTCAGAAATAGGGGTCGTCCTGTCTAACGTCCATGCTAACTAAGGTCTCCTACAGTCAGGATGGCTCTGATACCAAGTCTGTGGCACCCCAGATTTGCGGTCCGAGAATACCCGTTATGCATATAATTCACGTTCCCATGATTAGTGAGCTGTGAGCATAACCGACTAGTATCATTACATCAACCATAAAGTAGTGAGTACAAAACTTACAAAGTGGCCATTATGGCGAATACAACACAAGTAGCGGAAGTCTTCAAGCGCAGAGCCCATGTCATGCCTCAACAAACAGGCAACTGACTGGGAAGATGGCCTAGCTTGCATAGACGTCAGTACCTTCGTCACTTCGTATCATCTGCAATCTGGCCAAGTAAATAGCCAGGGACAATGTCGGTGAGTACTTTGAATGTACTCTCAAACCACCCTAAGAAAGCAATGATAAAATATATGCAATATAGCTATGGTAGGATGGCTCCAAGAGAGATACTTTTATGAACTAGTTTCTCTTGTACATATAGCATGTCTCTATATCTTGGTTGAAAAACTTTTCGAAAACATTTTGGAAACCCTTTTTGAAAAGTTTTTAGAAAATACTAGGATTGGGTCACCCATTTGTTTCTCTTTCCGGTCATCTCATGGCCAAACTCCTTCCTCCATTTTCCCGACCATCCCATGGTCAAAACATTTTCGAGCCATTGCTTTTCCGAAGTCCCTTTTTTGGAAAACAAAACCATCACCCCCGTATAGAAGCCATCACAACCGTCCATGACAGAGGACTCGGCTATTCGAATAGATTTACACTCTGCAGAGGTTGTACACTGTACCCACACCATCCGGTTACTCGTCCCTGATCTGCACCGATCGTGGGTCAAATAACCGGTCAAGACCTTCTGAATGCCCTCTCCGATACAAGTGCCTACCCTATGAGTTTAATCCCCTCAAAACCAGGATGCCCTATATAGTCACAAGCCAATCGGAGCGCGTTTTGCACCCCCTCAGGGTGTGCGCTTTCAATGAGGGGCTCATAGTATCGTCTGCTGCCATTTAGACAGTATTTACCAACCCTAGACCGATGTTTCACAGGGGCCTTTACAGGGGAAGGACCAGCCTCCGGGAATTTGTTTTCCCCATAGTAGTTTGAGACACCTACACCGGATTAGACAAACTTCCAGCCCAGCCCCGTCCCATTCCAGAGTAATGTGGTTGCACAGGTTAATTGCTCAAGGATTAGGAACTGTACAGCCGGGCGTGTTTTTGTAAACATTTTTCCTCCCTCTTTTTTCCACCTTTTGTAAAACCAAAACACTTCTCGTTTTCCAAAACCACTTGAAAGGCCAAGCCTCACCAAGGTTTTCTCACAAAACATTTTTGTAAGTCTTTTCTCGGGGTCTTCCTATCCTACACTTTTGTTTAGGCTAAAACGGGTCTCCAAGAGGTTATGGTGTTAAACACCATCTACCATACTAAAGGATGTAGGTATTATACAAAGGGGTTACCTAATAGTACTAAGGGGTAAACATTTGGAGGAGCCAAACTTTCCCCATATAAAATATACTATAGTAAAACCAATGGACTTTGCATAAATGAGTAGATAAAACATGCATATATAAAATACTAGGACAAGGTGTATGAGCAAGAAGGTGGCTTGCCTGTGACCAGCGGGAAGTCCCTTGATGGTGTTGAATAACCAGATAACCAATAATAACAATAATAAGAATAACCCGATCATTCCTTCTTCTCGGCGTCACACAATCGCAACTATCACCGTTATCGGGCATACATGCAAACAAACAACACACCAATCAATACAAGCATACAATCATCAAACCATACAACAATCTAAGGATAAATACATGATAAACATCAGTAGGATGTTGGGGGTTGGATTGGATGGGATGGGGAGGAGACTTGGATATATTAGGGAGAAAGGCTCCCTTTTGATTTAGAGTCTAGGAGCTAACTAGGAGAGGTTTTTGACCAAGGGCTTGATCTGTATGATACCATTGTATTAAAATGATACCATCAGATAGGTATTGATAAAATGAAGCCAACAAAAGTGGTTTCAATATTTTATCAATTAACCTTGATTTATAATGGATTTCATAGTTGTTAAAGCTCTAGTTTTAGGAGATAAGTCACCAGAACTTCTCTAGAGTTCCAAAAATTATTTCCTTGGGTAAAAAGGTAGTACTTGGTGGACTGAATCTAGAGGAGTTGAAATTACATCAAAATAATTAACAGAAAGCCCTTGAGAAATTCCCAAAGTCAGTACTGGATGGGTTTTGTCTTTTTCATCAGATTTATTTTATAGAAGATTTTTAGTGGATTCCAAGGACCCATGTTAGTTACTAAGAATACCTTTATGAAGAAATTGGAATCAATCTGTTTCGAGTTACAGAACTATTTTGGTGATTTAAATAGTGAATAAAGTGTGCATAGAATTGTTTAATTCACCATAATTCAATAAGGGCTCAATAAATCTGGGGCTCCTGGGTTTGGGGCTTATTGGTATGTAGGCCTACTGAGAATTGGACTTAGGTCCAAACCTCATTTGGTTTGACCTACAGAAATTCGTAAAGTTAGAAAGGGTCTGTTTTAGTTATTTTTGCTATAGTTTATCTGGGAAGAGGTTTTAGGTGGGGCCAGTGGGACCTGAAAGGTATGGGCCATATCTTCCAGTACAAATTGGGTTTAGGTCATTTGGCTAAATACAACTCTCTGGAGGAATTTATTTGTGGAAAGGGTATCTTTTGGTAAAAGATTTATTATAGTTAAAGTAAACATTATTAAGGTCCGAATTTTGTACTACATGTTTAGGTAAAGAACATGGTTTCTATAAAAATTTATATCCTTGTGGTTCTACATATTTTTCATTTTCATATGGATTTAAACCATCAGGGTAGTGTTTCAGATCTGGAAAATATAATTTTAAAACGAAAAAGGACAAGGGGAGTGTGGGCCATGCAAGCAATAGATATGGCTGGCGTATTGGGCTGGCCCAATGCGGGCTTTTCAGGCAGGCGGGATTCCTGGGTTTAAAGCCTAACCGCGGGGCCTAGTCGTCAGCGGGGTTGGGGGCCGAAGGGGTAAGGGGTGACTAGGGTCATTCGATTAAGTCGAGATCGACGGCCCCCGCGCATCTCCTTCCTTAGGCAGAGAGGAAAGACGGGCAAACCCTAGCTTGTCGGCAACAGGGAGGTGGCAGAGGTGATGCGGGACTCGCCGGCGACCTCAGCGGTGGGCGGAAAGCTAGGGCTTGTGGTCGTGCCCATCTGAGCTGGCGAGAATTCCTTCGGGGCTCGTCGGAGCTTGCTCGGGGTCATGCATGTCAATCTCTGAGAGGCCCGAGCGGAGTAGGGGATGCTAGAGGCCATCGCCAGATCTTTGGTGCTGCTGCAGAGGCTCGAGTGGCTCATATTTGTTGGGAGGGAGCTCTTCTCGGGCATGAAGCGGTGGTGACGGCTCCGGCCGTCCTACATCCAAAGAGAGGTAGGTGAAGGGGGGTTAGAGGTTAGGCAGTAGATCTAGAAGAGGCAAAGGAGCTAGGGAGCTCGAGCATGAGAGCAGGCTTCCCTCCTTTGATGAAAACCGAGAGGGAGGTTTCTTCCATTTTCTTGGCATGGGAGGGCAGAGGAGGAGAAGGAGATCTCGTGGGAGAGTAGGTGGTGTCCAGAGGGGAGAAATTAAGGGAGAGAGGAGGGATGCAAGGGCCTCTGGCCTTATAAAGTTAGAGAGGAGGGTGTATGATGGACATAGTCCATGGGGAAAGCTTGGAGGGAGGGATGTGCTCAGCCAATGGGGCCATAGGGGCGGTGGGGAGGTGATAGAGAGGGTTCTAGTCGTGCTAGGGGACATAGAGGGGGTGGGGGCAGTGGCTGCACAAGCTTTGATGGTGGGATTTGACAAGGCCTTTGTCTCCCTTATAAACAAAAAAATGGACAAGAGGGGTGGGGTGGGATATTGCAGGTCTATAGTGCACACGACCAGGAGGGAGTGTGTGCTGCTAAGGTGAAGTGCTTGACAAGCTTGGGTTTGGTTTGGTGTTAGTTTGAATCAAGGTTTTCTTGTTTTGGCAAAATTGATCTTTTTGGTGCTTGTGAAGGAAATTGCAAAAGTTGCATTGTACCAGGTGTGGAAATGGTACTGGTATGTGAAGTAGGTCAAATAATCACCTCATGATTTAAATGGTATTTTTCTGATGATTAAAAGTGCACTTAAACTCCAATATTCAAAAATCCAAAAGTAGTTTCTAGATGCTTATTTGATAAATTTACATGGTTTTTGATGTGATATGGTCCTAAATACCATAACACACATTGGATAATTTCATTGGGATTTATTGAGGTGGAAAAGTATTTTTGGAGAATTATTTCTTGTTTCAGCCATTTAAGAGAAAAAGCAAAAAGAAATAATAAAGGATTTCAAAAATATTTATTTTTGAGTTGGGAGGATATGATATGATAAGTAGGCATCAAATGTGCCTTAAGTTGTCAAGATGATTTGGATAAAAACAAACTTTCCTTTATAGACAAAGATTTTGAGAAATTGGTAAGTAAAGGAATTTAAATAGTTAGGTAATCCAAATAATTGTGAGAATTAATTGGGGATGCTTATATCCAAGGTAGATGATGTAAACTTGATGTAGGCATCAAGGTCAACCTTGGTTTTGAATTAAAGTGGTAAAAAGGGTGGGAATTAGATTCTTGGAGGATCTAGGGTTTGATTATTCTGAGGCTATCTAAACAAGGTTGGATTAGGGAGCTCAGACCTCACCTAGGTACAAGGGGTATATGGATGGATAGAACATGTCATATAGATTATCATGGAAGCAAGAGTTAGGATTGTTTGCAATTGAGGTGATCTAGACCGGATGGCAAACTTTGTTGAAAATAAGGATGCCATAACAGACACATCAGTTAGCCTCCTAAACCATTTGGGTTTAAGAAGCACAAGCCTCTAATGGAAACAAGTGAAGTGGGAGTTGATAGTCAATGGTTAGTAGATCATAACCATGCAAAGAGTTGGTCAAGGGGTGGTGTCATATAGATGTGAGCTTCTGCCAAAGTAGGCAAGATGATAAGATTGGCAGAAAAGATTATTATCTTGCCTACAAAACCATCAAGGATGAGTGGGAATTAGAATGGCATAGTAAAGGGCAAGAGTGGGCCTTGGTAGTACTAAATATGTACTACAAGATGATTCAAGTGAATTCTCAATAATGCACAAGGGATGGAAATGGTAGGGCTCCAAAAATAGAATCTAGATAAGAAATCTAGACAGCCATTTTGGCAGAATTAGGGTTTTAGACTAGAGTACTAGAGTAGATGATTTTGAGAGGATGCTAAGTTACCAACTCATTATCAAGGATATGATATTTAAGTGGTAACTAAGTATCTAGGATCCAAGCTTAGATTGGGTCTTCATTGAGTTGGAACTATTAGAAGGGATTATCCCTGGGTTGATCTGATTAGGAGGGGAGATGATCACCTTAGTTGTTTAGAATAGGTCCAGACTTAGAGTCATGATCGGGGCTTGATGATCACAAGCAAGGATTGGATCCTAAGGTATGAGCTACTAGATTATATCACTCTAGTTCCTAAGCAAACAAGGCAAATAGCAGATCAAGGCAATTCATCAACCAGCAGATCAAGGCAATTCATCTTATTACTGATCCATCTTGTACTAGGGTTACCATCAAGCCTAGCTTGAGGTAAGGATGGTATTTTGGAAAGGGTTTAGATTTGAAGTAGGATAAGTACCATCTTGTTATCTCTACCAATATTGAGATGAAAACGTTTTTGTAAAGGTTTCTGGAAAAACTTAGGGATAAGGGTTAGTTGAAGGTTCTGTCTTGAAAACAAAAGGAGAGTATATATAGGTATCCATAGCTTTATTCATAGAGACTAATAAAATGTTTGGTTGTTTCAAAGTTATCTTGGCTCAGGTTTTTGAAAAGCCAAAATATTTGAGAATATGAAAGATGAGCCAAGACATCTCTTTTGTAAAAATAGTTTTTGTAAACTAGGGTTGAGATGAGTAGTGCACACTAATCCACAAGCAGTTGCTTGAGCACAAGCAAAAAAGTAAGCACACATTGCAAGAAAAAGTTTTTGTTCCCCCTGTTTTTTGCCATTCTGGACATTTAATCAGGGTTGCTGAAATTAGGATGTTACACCTTTAGTCTTTTCCTCCCCGTCAGAATCTCTTTTCTAGCACCGTTACCACTTTTAATCATCCATACCACTTGTATTTCACTATCTCTTCGCCGAACTAGTGCACCTATACACTTGACAAGTGTATTGGGTGTGTTGGCGACACAAGAGACTTCTTGTATCTTGAATGCAGGGTTGCTTGAGAGGGATACCTTTGACAACTTTCTCCCTGAGTTCGATAAACCTTGGGTAATCCACTTAAGGGAAACTTGTTGTTGTTCTACAAACCTCTGGACTTGGAGGCCCAAAAACTGTCTACAATAATAGAAGTGCGTAAACATCACCCCTTGCTCTAGTGTTTCTTTGGAAACCCTAGCTATTGATTTGGTTCTTACAAGCTTGTCTTTGATTGTGTGACAACTTGCTTGTATTCGGGAGCCTCCAATTCAGTTGTGGATGTGTGCCTCGAACTTGTTGTAAATGTGTCGGCTTCCACCTCGAAGGTTTCCAATATAGTGGAAGAGGTGAATCCAACCTGTTGGGGTGAGGTTCATCGGAGAACAAGGGAGTCCTCTCGTGGCGTTGGTGGTTTGAAACCACCTCCTCTCCAAACGCAGACGTACTTCCCCTCAAAAGGAAGGAACTATGGGAAACCAATCCTCGTGTCTCCGCGTGCTCCACTTTGGTTACTTCTATCCTTTATTGCACTTTACTTATCTTGCTCTTGATTAGTATGTGTTCTAGGTGGACATATAGGTAAATTCACCATAGTTGCATAATCTAGAGAATTTACCTTTTGTGTCAAACCCTAATTTGAAAAAGAGTAAAATTTGAAGTAGCACCTATTCACCCCCCTCTAGGTGCCCATACAATCCTTTCAATTGGTATCAGAGCCTTGGCTCTTTATTTGGGATTTACCACCTAAGAGTATATGGGTATCCAAGATGGAGAAGAAGGGAGTGCGGCTAGTAACACAGTGTCCATGGAGGATCTCAAGAAATTGGAATCAAGCTTGAGCTCCTCCCTAGGCAACGAAATCAAACAGTTGCGTGACTTGGTTAAGAAACTTGTTAATGAGAAAACAGCCTCACCTCCTCCTCCTCCTCCTTTAGAGGAACCCACCACACTTCCAAAGGTGAATGCTTTGGCATCACCCACGGTTCTGGTGGTGGGGGATGATCCTGACAACACTAATCCCTCTACCAAAAGGGATGAAGGGAAGGAAGAGTATCATAAGGTTCCTAGTTGGTACTCTCCCGATCCTCCAATCCCTCACCCACATATAAACAATAGGGGTGATACACATAAGCTAGCTGCATCTTCTTTTGCTCAATGAAAATCATTAATGAAATCTCATGTGTGCATCTCTTGCATTGATTTGTGGAATATTATTGAAGAAAGACTCAGAATTGTGGATCCAACCAACTTGACAAGAAGAAAAGTTGTCAATAGTAAACTCAATGCCACATCTTTGCACATGATTCAACAAGTTTTGGGGACAAAAGATTTCCCCCACATATAACATCTCAACACCGCCAAGGAAGCTTGGGATGCTCTCACCGAGCTATATGTTGGAAATGAGAGCATGAGAAGAAGCCGTTATGATGCACTAAGCAATGAAGCCGGAGGCTTATACATGAAGGACGGTGAAGATCATGAAGACATGTATTGAAGGCTCAAGTCCACATCCACTGTCTTTAGGAATGTTGGTGCCTCACATGTGGATGATGCTTAGATCAAAAGAAAATATGTGAGTTCACTCATTCCTTTCAATCCCACTGACTTGAAGAGTCTTCAAGGAAGACACAACTACCACCTCATGACCTCTAATGAAGTTATGTAAGAGATGGTTGCTTTCAAGGTTGCCACCAAGAATGCCAAAGATGCTCGTGCTCGAGCCCTTGGGATGAACAATGGTGTTAATATTGCCCTAAAAGCTAAAGTTGTGGAGTATGTGGATGAAGAAGGAAGTGATGAAGGCCTATCACTGAATCATCCCGACGATGTCAAGGTTTCTCATGGTGAATACATGGCCTTCTATGCAATGAACTTTTGGAATGACCCCGCCAAGGCCAAGATGGAAATGCAACGAAGAAGCAACTCAAATGGGAGAAGAGACAACAACTCAAAGTTGAGAACTTGCTTCAACTGTGGTGACCGCTATCACTTTGTTGTCGGTTGTCCCTATGAGAAAAGAGAAGATCATGGGGGTAAATTTGTGCTAAAGAAAAACTCCAAGGCTCCCTTCAAGAAACCCTTCATCAAGAAGAATCCTACCAACAAGAAGTCGGGAGAGATTGTTTTGATAACACATGAAGAATTCTCCTCCGATAATGAAGATGGTGAATAGGAAACATCAAATGGTGTGGCTACTATGGCCACTACTTCTCCGTCCTCTTTCTCACTCTTTGACTCTCCAAATGAGAATATCTCCAACAAGAACGTCACTTGTATTATGGAAAGAGAATCAGAGGTATTATCATCTTCACACTCCTCCCTGTTGATTGATGATGATATATCTCTTGAGGTCATAGAGGAATTAGTTGCTTTTGATGTGTTTATGACTAACTTGCAAGGGGAACATAAGAAGCATTTTGTGAACCTCTTGAATCAACTTTCTCACACACAAGAGCTTCTTGATGAGATATGTAAACTAGGGAGAGAGCACATGATTGAGGTGGATGAAGGGATACGGGTAGGCTACACTAGCGCAAATCAAAAAAATTCTACCGCGTATACCAGGATTACTGTTATCATAGATCACGGGATTACCACTAGACGCGCAGTTGCGGAATTGATGAAGCACGTCGAGGCAGTGCAGACGTTCCACATCTCCTCCTTGTCCTCGTCCCACGAGCAACTCCCCTTGGCGTCCAAGCGCTCTGATCTGGCGCCTCGAGGTATCCACACGTACAGGTGGGCGTGAGATCTTGGGACTGCTAGGTCAACATGTTTCTGAGCATGAGGAGTGGCGGCTGGGAATGATCTGAGGTCTCTGCACGGTCATCTCGCCCCACCCTCTCTTATATAGGCGTCTCTAGTGGGCTTCTACATTAGCAGCACATTAGTAGCCTAAGCCTGATCTAATTCGAATCCAATCCTCATTAGGCTTCCATCCCCTTAAGTGTGTGACCCTATAGGTTCATATGCGTATAGACATGACACGAATACACTTATTCTGTCAATAGTTGGTAGTGACCTCTAGCAAGACGTGACAACTCCTAAACGCATACAAAGATCATATCGGACGAACCATCACAAGGTTTAGCACATGTCTTTCCCTTTGCCTCACGATATTTGGTCTAGCTCCAAGATGACCTCCCTTTCTCGATACTGTGATTCGGAATCCCTTTACTAGGTTAACTCTTAACCATATGTAGCACGGCCATGCATTTCTGGATCTGTTCACTCGAGGTCCCAGAGATATCTCTCTCAAGTAGAGAGGGGCAAATCCCATCTTGATTGACCATGTCTTGCAGCATGCTTCAGGAAAAACCCGAAAGCTACCTTTATAACTACCCAGTTATGGTGCAGCGTTTGATATCCCCAAAGAAGGTCGATCCACATCTCAAGTACATGCGACAATCTCAGGTCTAAGGACAAAACGTACACGATGTGTCGAGAGAGAGCTGCAACTAATTGCCAGTCTCAAGTTGGGTCAGTCCAACCCCATGTTCATAACATGTGTCCACGTCATTGGTTTGACATCTCCATGTCTATGACTTGCGAAACATTGTCATCAACCAATCGATGTGCTAGTCTAATATTGACGTGTGTCCTCACATGAACTCCGACTAGGGACACCTCTTAAATAACCATACAAGTATATATTTTCACAAACAATTCACGTAATTGCCAATCAATACAAGTTGCCTGATATGGATATTCAAGGAACATTACAATAACTCATGGATACATATGAAATATCATCATCTCTATGATTGCCTCTAGGGCATATTTCCTTCAGTGGAGGCTCTAAATAATGCTCTAGAAGAAGAGCAAGAGACTAGGATGTCTCTTGAAATAAAGCTTGAAGGAATTGATGATGCAAATGGTCAAATTATTAATAAACTCATCAAGGAACGTGGACATGCCATTTCTAAGTATAAAAAGGCTAAAAAGGAACAGATTGAGTTTGGTGTTGTTCATGAAAAACTTGTCGAGAACTTTAGGAAGCTTGACAAGGCTCACAAGACCTTGGAGAGTGAACTCTTGTTACTCACAAAGTCTCGTGAAAAACTTCAAACTCAATTAACTAATATTGCTTCACCTAGTACTTTCATTCCTTATAGTAGTACAAATACACTTGAAGAAAATGCTAGGTTGAAGGGGGAGCTTGGTAATGCCACCTTTCCCAAAGGAAACAAGTCCATTGATGACCTTTTGAGTAAGCAAAGGCCAAATGATTAGAAAGGAGGCATTGGATTTGTCTCCAAAGCCAAGAAGAAGAACAAAAATAAGAAGAAGTCTAAGCCCGCACAAGCAAAAGACAAGGCCATTGTGGGTAGTAAGACCACAAGTGGAAAAACTATATCACATGATGACTTTGCGGGAAGTGCTAACCCTCACTATGTATTAATGTGTGATTATTATGGTGATGTTTATGCATAATATGTTGTCCCATTTGATGGTTATATTGCTTGGTCTATTTGAGTTCCCAAGACCCTTATTGCTAACAAAATAGGACCCACTAAAAAATGGGTACTAAAATCTAGTTTGATCTCTTGTAGACCTATGCTTCCGGAGGGTCAAAGTGGGTGCTTTATAGTGGATGCACAAGTCATATGACCGGAAGAAAAACTATTGTCAAGGAGATTAGACCAAATGATGATCAAATAACCGTGACATATTCCAACAAATCAAAGTCTAAGGTAATGGGTTTTGGCAAAGTTGTGGTTGCTCACGATATTACACTCGTGGATGTCATGCTTGTTGAGACCCTTGGATATAATTTACTTTAAGTTTGTGCTCTTGGAAAGATGGGCTTTTCCGTCTTTATTGATAATGATATTGTGGTCCTCTTGTGTAGCAAGTCTCTAAAGGTTGCTTCCGTTGGGTACGTCAAAAATGACTTCTATGTGGTGGAATTTTCGGGGAAAACCACTAAAAGTGCGATGTGCTTATTCAGAAAGGCCGATGTGGGTTGGCTATGGCATTTCCTTCTAGCCCATGTCAACATGAGAACTTTGCAAAGTCTCCATAAGGGTGTCCATATTGTTGGACTAAAATAAAATGTTTTTTTTGCCAAAGATCGTGTGTGCAGGGCTTGTGTTGAAGGAAAGATGCATGATTCTCCTCGCAAGCCAAAGAACTTCATCAAGTACAAGAGGATCTTGGATCTCCTTCATGTGGATCTCTTTGGTCCCCCATCTCATGCAAGTCTTGGTAGGAAGAAATATTTCTTGGTAATTGTTGATGACTATTCAAGATACAGTGGGTATACTTCTTCAAGTTGAAGAGTGAGACCCAAGAAAATTTCATCGACGTCATCAACATGGTTCAACATCAACACAATGTCCTAGTGTTGGTAATAAGGAGTGACAACAACACCGAATTCAAGAACTACACCTTGAATGGATTTGTTAGTGATGAGGGGATAAAACACCAATATTCCGCTGCATATACCCCTCAACAAAATGGTGTAGCTGAGAGGAAGAACTGAACTCTAATTGATATGGCTAGGTCCATGTTGGCAGAGTTTAAATCTCCCTACAACTTTTGGGCTGAAGAAATCTCCACTGCATGCCATGCTTCAAACCGGCTCTACCTCCGCTAAGAAATGATCAAGACTCCATATGAAACCCTTACCGGTAACAAGCCCAACATTTCATACTTCTGGGTGTTCGGTTGTAAGTGTTTCTATCACATAAAGGGTGTTCATTTGTCCAAATTTGATTCCAAAGCATTAGAGGGTATTTTTCTTGGCTATGGTCTCGAATCCCACACTTATAGAATCTACGATAAACTCTCTAGAGTTGTCATAGAATCTTGTAGTGTGGTTTTCAAAGAATGTGATGATCCCCAAGGAGGGCGTGTTGATATCTGTGATGTAGATGATGAAATTCCTCAAGATGCCATAAGAAGAATGGGTGCGTTATTCATCTTCCCCGTTGAGGAACCCCTTGTGGCGGATCGAGAAGAACAATGCTCTACTCAAGTGGAGCCCTCATCTTCACAACATCAACAAGCACCTACCATTGAGGAAAATAATGACCCAAGCCAAAGACAAGCTGAGGACCCTCAATGAGTTGATCAAGAAGAAACTTCTTGCCAGGAGGAACATGATTCTCCTCTTACCGGATTGTCTAGCGCTGCTCAGTCTATTGGTCAAGGCAGATTTATAGAATCAGCTAGAAGATTAGCTCAACGCCTGTCTAGAAGTGTGTCTGATCAAGACCAAGGTCAATCTATGCCTCATGATGATGAGAATGATCCCAGTGAAGATCAAGGTCAAGATAATGGTCAAGACAAGGACCAAAATGATGAAGATATCCCCACAAGAAACAACAAGGAGATCAAAACTCGTCGCTAAGCTAGAGTGGATACAATGTTGGAATTAAGAGACCACACTCTTGAGAATGTGGTTGGTGATCTAAGAAGAGGCATGTCCATTTGAGCTCAATTGAAGCATTTTGGTGAGAATCAAACACATATATCCATGGTGGAGCTAAAGAAAGTTTGGGAATTTCTTGAAGATTCAGATTGGTTGGAAGCAATGCACAAACAGCTCAACAACTTTGAGAGAAACAAAGTATGGAAGTTAGTTGAAAAGCCCAAAGATTTACGCAATGTTATTGGTACCAAGTGGATATTCAAGGACAAGCAAGATGAACATGGAATTGTTGTGAGGAACATGGCAAGATTGGTTGCACAAGGGTTCTCTCAAATTGAAGGCATTGATTATGGAGAGACATATGCACCCGTGGCTCGCCTTGAGTCCATCCGTATCCTTCTTGATTATGCGGCACATCATAACTTTAAATTGCAACAAATGGATGTTTAAAGTGCTTTTCTTAATGGTCCATTGCATGAGTTGGTATATGTAAAGCAACCCCCGGGGTTCAATGATCCCAACTTCCCATACCATGTCTACAAACTTGATAAGGCGCTCTATGCGCTCAAGCAAGCCCCACGCATGTGGTATGAGCACCTTAGAGAGTTGTTGTTAGACCGTGGGTTTGAGGTTGGGAAAATTCGTCTATTGTGACAAAGGGCTTCTTCTATGTGACAATGGAAGTGCTATCAAGATTGCATACAACCTGGTGGATCATACAAGGACAAAGCATATTCAGATTTGATACGTCCAATTTGCATCACCATTCTATATCATAATTTGCCTCTATTCATTGATATATGTCTTATTATGAGGTATTACTTATGTCGTTTCCACTGTTTTTGCATGTTGGATGATTCTTGGAGGATGGACTGCCGGAGTCAAGATTCTGATGGAAAAAGAGGTGTTTTGATGCAATTTCACAAAGATCAAAAAAAATACCAGAAAAATATGGGAAAATTATATTTTCCTAGAAGACAAAAGAAGCTAGAAGGGGAGGCGTAGAAGGGCCATAGGGGGCCACACCCCCTAGGCGCGGGTCCCCCTTGGGCCATGCCTAGGGCAGGTGTGGCCCACCTACTTGGCTCCCGACTCAGCCCTCTCGCCTATATCTTCCTCACGGAACCCTAATACCAAGGGGGAGACCACAGAAAGATTTCCACCGCCTCTACGGGGCGGAAAACACCGAGAGAGAAAGAGCTCTCCAGCAGACAGATTTCTGTCGAGGAAATTCCTTCCCGGAGAGGGGAGATTGTCGCCATCAACACCGTCATCAAGCTAGACTTCATCAGGATCATCATCATCCACACCATCATCTTCACCAGCACCATCATCACCACTTCATCCCGCTGTAACAATTGTGTTGGATAATTCTTTAGTTCTTAGGGGAAACTTTCTCGGTGTTGATTACTATTGTAGTTGATGCTTGTGAGTGGAACCATTGGATTATTGTTTATGTTCAGATTGTTATTCATCACCATACCATCTTTGATCTTGATCCATATGATGTCTTATGAGTAGTACGTCTAGTTCTTGAGTACATGGGAGAAGTCATGTTGTTAGTAGTGGATTTGTGTTGAGTTATTATTCAATGGTTTAGTATTTAAGTTGTCGTGCTATTCTTCTAGTGGTGTCATGTGAACGTCGATTACATGATACTTCACCATTTATGGGCCTAGGGGAATGCATTGTGTATTTGGCTACTAATTGTGGTGTTGCCGGAGTGATAGAAACCTGAACCCCTGTTAGGACACCTTTGCACATGGGAGTGTAGGATCTCAGAGTTTAAGGTGTGGTTAGGTTTTTATCTTAATTACTTTCCTGTAGTTGCGGATGCTTGCAGGGGTTTAATCACAAGTATGTATTAGTCCAAGTAAGGTCGGTACATTAGAACAGGTTCACCCACACAACACTTACAACACCAAACAAGAGTACTCAGCTATTTGAAGCGAAAGTACTTGACAGAATTCCCATGTGTCCTTGAGAACGTTTGGTCCTTATAAGTATTTCCACCGACTTGTCCTTTGATAAGAAAGGATTGGGACACTTGCTACAGTTGTTCGTTGTCTTTATTACTTGCACTTTTTTGTTGTTTTATTAGTAAACCCCTAAAAATGCGCTTGCTAAGTATTTGCAGAGATATCCTGCTCCATACCACTAGTCAGCACCTTCTTCTCCTTGTTGGGTTCGACACTCCTATTTATCAAAAGTACTACGATACACCCCCTATACTTGTGGGTCATCAAGACTATTTTCTAGCGTCGTTGCCGAGGAGTGAAGCGCTATTGAAGAGTGGAACTCGTAAAGGAAACTTCTACTGTGAGTATTGCTTTTTGTTACTTCTTGTTACTCTGTTTCCAATATGGACAACCCACTTGGTTTTCTGTGTGGGAGTTTGGGAAAACTACTACCACTGCTAGGGTAGCAGATGAACCACCACCTGTTGAGATAGATCCTTTTAAGATACCTACAAGTATTGTTGATCATGTTATGGATAATTATTATCTTGGGGATGGAACTGTCCACCCTGGTGATCATTTGCTTTTTATCCATGAATTATGCGGGTTGTTTAAGTATGCAGGTATCACAATTGAACAGGTGAACAAGAAGTTACTCTCCATATCCTTGAAAGGGAGAGCTGAAGAATGGTATAAGCTGCTGAAGAATGGACAATCCATGGAATGGGAGGAAATGACATCTCTCTTTTATTCTAAATTCTATCCTCCCAGTGAGGTTCATAAGGATAGAAATCTGATATATAACTTTTGGCCTCGTGATGGAGAGAGTACATCTCAAGCTTGGGGGAGATTGAAGTTACTAATGCTTAAATGTCCTATTCATGAACTCCCTAACAATATTATTATCAATAACTTTTATGCTAGACTTTCTCTTCATGATAAAGATTTACTAGATGCTTCTTGTGATGGATCATTCACACGTATGAAGGAAGAAGCGAAATGGGATCTACTAGACCGTATTCAAGAGAACACTGGAGCTTGGGAAAACGACAAAGGAAGAAAGTCAGGTATAAACTATGATTATGAATGCATTAAATCTTTTATGGGAACTGATGACTTCCGTGATATTAGCAATGAGTTTGGTCTTGATTTCCAAAGTAATACCAACTATTTTAAGGCCTTTTCCTCTTACATAGAAATTCCCAAGAAGAAGTGGAATAAGTACCATTCTCCTTATAAATATGTTGTTAGTCATGTTTCTGTTAGAAGTACTGAAGTTTGTACTACTAATCATATTGTTCCTGAACCTTATGTTGAGAAAATACCTTTCCCATCTAAGGTAAAGGAGTACTCTATGATAATTAGTGCAAATAATAAAGGTACTAAGAAATCTGTGGAGCCTGATGAGCAATTGAATATTGAACCTGTGGTAGCTATTGTGGAAGACCCTGTCACTAGAAATATAGAGGATGAGCATATTGTCTTCTATGAAGATGCTTCTAAAATTGTCTCTCATCCTAGTAAGGCTATAAAAGCTAGTGTTCCTGTGTTTTCTGTTAAAATTGGTGATCATTGCTACTATGGTTTATGTGATATTTGTGCTAGTTCTAGTGCTATTCCTTATGATCCTTACAGGGAAATTATGCATGAAATTTGTCCTTGTGAGATTGAGGACATTGATGTGGTTATTCACCTTGCTAATAAGGAAACCATATGCCCTATTGGTATTGTAAGAGATGTGGAAGTTCTTTGTGGTAAGATTAAATATCCTGCTGATTTTCTAGTACTTAATTCAGCAGCTAGTAAAACTTGTCCTATCATTTTTCGTAGACCTTTCTTGAACACTTGTGGAGCTATTATAGATTGTAAGGAGGAGAAGGTTTTAACTAAGTTTGATGGAGATTCTTATGAGTTTAACTTTTCCAAATTTGCTAAAGATCCTTGTGAAAATTGTAGGGGTTCGTAGCATGGAAAACAAAAAAAATTCTATCGTATGCACACAAACAAGCTAAAATCTATCTACTAGATTGTAGCAAGGATTCAATTAGAATACTCAACCTCGAAGATTCCAAAGCGGTTAACGAGAGCAGATTCTCGTGGGTGATGTAGTCGTACACTTGCCGATCTCAAGATCGTGTAGACGATCCTTCCGGAAGCTGTCAGCTTCGCAATGGTCACATCGTTCGATTTTCGATGAAGACCTTCCTCTCCCTTGTTCCAGCAGGCAGCGGAGGTTGTAGTTATCCCTTCGTGATTCCGGCAGCATGACGGTGTGGTGTCAACACCCGGATTTTTAATCCCAGATGCCTGTTATGCCATACATCGCAATCCCAGGATTACCATTTTTGCGAGACATAACAGAATTGGATACCATAGTACATCATCCATTACAACCGTACATAAGTTCTTACACAAATAGGGATCTCATGACCCAGTTCTTAATACAACATCAAGCAGCGGCGTACGTAATAATAACGGTAGCGTAGGGGAAGCTCCATCTTCTGGGTCACAGGCAATGCTGACGATGGGAGATGATCCTAGTTGTTGTAACCTTCCTGGGGTCCATCCTCCAGGTACTCCTCTTCATAGTCTGTCCATGGGAATAGCCAGGGACAAAGCCATGAGTACACTTTAAGTACTCGCAAACTTATACTAACAAGGGAAAGGGGGTTTTGATAATAGGACACTAGGCTCTAGGGTTGTTTTGCAAAATCCAGATTTATCCCTACTAAGTTTAGGAGCAACGAATGCTAATTGAAGTTTTATAACACCTAAATGGGAACTTGTATTCCATATCACAACCCTGTTATGGTCAAGTCAAAGTCTCAATTCATTTCACAAGTCATTTTGAAAAGTATGACGGGGGAACAGTATGGCCACTCCAACTGTCCATAAACGTGGACGCGGCTATTCGAATAGTTTGACACTCTGCAGAGATTGTACACTTTCACCACAACATTCGATACATCCGTCCGGAACAAATCCTGAATTCACCATACTTAGTATGCGGATAATCAAACCTAACCTTTCAATTACACGCCCTAGTATAAGCACCTCTCCTATGAGTTTGGCCTCCCAACCATGACCAACTGTCATCTTGGGTACTGCACATGTGGACAATCTTCACAAGGTAGCCTCAGCTCAGACCTTGGCCGTGAGGGAACTAATACTAAGGTATATAAGTTTCCAGTCAAGCCCTACCCAATCTTCGGGTATTGTGGTTGTACGATAAAATTAGAATGGTATCGCATCCAGACAACCATCAGTTTTATAAAGGGCTAAGGCTCATGCCTCATCATTTTCATCACCAAAATCATCAAGTATTCGGAAACACATGTCCAAAACATTTCAATAGAATGATCCATCATTCCAAGGTTTTCATAACCATTTTTCCACCAAGTATTCCCATCTAAAGTTGATCAAGTTTTATGATTAGCACTAGCATCTATAGGTGGGGGTAAGCACTGATGAGGGGTGGTAAACTAGTGGAGTTTTAGCTAAGTTCAATCTCATGCCTTAGGATGACATCAAGATTATCTAGCTTAGGCCAAATTTTATGCTCTTTATGCAACCTTCAAGTATCTTTCTGGTATCTACCATTTACTTAGGTAAAATCTAGGTAAGAGCTTTGATAAAGAAATAAAGTAAGAAGCTTGCAAGTAACACTAGGATTGGTTTATCAAGTGGAGATGATCATATATGCTTAAGGCATATAATGGTCATGGTAACAAGCAAGTATTAGCTGGCACAATCAACTGGTAGTATTAGGCTTGCATTAGTGTCAATATAAGCTTGCAAGTATTGGCTTGCATAGGTATAGTATCAGCTTTCCTTGTGCAGAGCAGTGGTTGAAGTTCTCCTCGGCTTCTTCTTCGTAGAATCCTCCTTCCTCCTCGTATCCTTGGTCGGTACTAGCGTCTATAAATAAATACGATGTACACAATCACCAAACAATACTTAACTACTTGCAATCATCACACACAAGGGTCCTATAGATGATCTAACATCATCTCTAACATTACAAGATTAAGGCTTGGTTTAAATCCTTTTATTTTTAGAAAAGTAATTTCTACTCATTGAAAAACTACTTAAGATTTAATATTCTCCAAACCAAACATGGGATCATGTTGACACATGTCATCACCACATATTTTAGTCCATGGGAATATTATTTAAAGTGGTGTCACAACTTAATAAGGTTTTACCCTTTTATTTTAATTAAATAAAGTGACTAGAAATGCCTATGTAGCATTCTTTTATTACTTGACCACTATTTCTGTAAGTAAACCTATATGTTTTGATATATTCTGAAAGGTATGGTTAAATGTGATTTTTGAGAGATGGAATCAACTCAAAAGCTATTATGGTTTAAATTTGAAAAATGTTTGAATGCAGAAAAGCTTCTGCATTGTTATTTTTACCATGGGTGATCTATAGATCCAAATGACTTGAATCCAACGGGCTTGGATTCAGCATTCCTAGACCTTTCCAACAAAAGTGGTTTCATTCAATTTGGTGCACTGAATCGATCTGGGTTGATTTTTGAAACTGGGTACAGAAGTGAGTTTGAAATAAAATGGAAAAGGTTTAATTAAAATAACTGGGCTACGCGGGAAAAGTTAACGGGCCGGCCTGCTAAGCATAGCGCTTCCGCGGGCTGCTTAAGTGGCTGTCCCCACTGCGATGAGACAGTGCAGCGGTATGAGGCGATGTGGGACGTTCGATCGGGTTCTAATCCAACGGCTGAGAGTCATCGTCGACGTTGGGCAACGCCGACGAGAAAGAAACCTAGCGCGGCCAGTGGGGGTTGCTGGGGGCTCACCGGGGTGCAGGCGAGGGTCGGCGAGGCGGGCGAACGACAAAGTCGACGACGGTGAACTCAGGGGTGGTCGCGGCAGCTCCTAGGGCGGCTCCAATCGCTGGCTTCCTTCTTCTCCAGAGGAGGCGGGCTTCGGTGAAATTCCGACGAGGTGTTGCTCGCCTTGCTCCGAGAACGGTGTGGCACGATCAGTGAGGAGAGGGGAGTAGAATGGTGTGCTCACTTCGGCTGGGGGTGGCCTCTATTTATAGTCTCGACGGTGAGACCGAACGACATGGGCAGGCGACGGTGACGACATGGCTACGGGCTGCTAGAGGCATGGCCGGCGGTGGCGATCGCTTGGTGGTCTCCTGGCGAAGCTCTACGGCTTTAATGCGCTTGTAGGGGCGGTGCGGTTTGGTCTGGAACACGCGACGCTCTGCGCGGCAGAGGCGGCGTCTTCGACGGCGAGCGGTGGCTGTTCATCATGGGCGGCGAACGGGGATGTCTGGCGGTCTCCTGGGTGCTCTGGTCGGTGTCTTCGAGGCAGGGCTGGTCGAGAGGGGGCGGTGAGGCATGGGTGATCTCCCAGACAAGGTTGGCATGGCTAGTTTCCTTCCTAGCGTGTTGTCTACACTGGGGTGGCAAGGGTGGCTTCGGCTGTTCACCATTGATGGTTTTGGCAAGCTCATAGTGGTGCTAGTGCTTAGTTAATCTTGCTAGATGATCTACTGAGATGGTTCTGAGCTAGATAGGGAACCAGTTAGGCTCAAAACACTGCACACTATAGTGTTTTGATTTTGTTTGATTTGTGTCTGCCAAGTGTTTGATGAAATGGCCGCATGAATTCAAGTTTTGAATTTTGAAAAGATTTTTGGTGGGTGTGCTAGATTGGTGCTGGTGAGTCTGCAGATGCTTGAGTTTTGAAAGTTGAGCTTGTTTGAGTGGTTTTTGAAAAAGTGGGATCTTCCCATATGATAAAGATTCAATTTTGAATTGTCATTTAAACTATGCATTTGAAAGTTTCTGGATGATCATAAAGTGGGCCTTGATACTTTGTTATGAGTACAATCAAGGGGTGCAAAGGTCCAGAAAAGTTTCTGTTAGGTTCTGAAAGTTTTAGACAGCCAAAGTAGGCATGGGAGTTAAATTGGTCAAAATGACCAGTCCTTTATTTTATTTGTTTTGATTTACTTGTCTTTGGGAAAAGTGTGGGAAATGTTTTAGATGATGTTTATTTCACCTAAGAAACATTTTACAAGCAAGGAAACACACAAACAAGGTGGTTCAAAAGAATTTCAAATTCAATGCATACTCATATGCATGCTTTCAAAATTTTATTTAGAAAAGTTTTTGTTAACCCTAATTTTGATGCTTAGAGTTTGATGATCCAAGTTCAATATTTTTGGGATGTTACATGTGGTGTCCGAAGTAGAGGGAAAATCATGCAGGGCTTTGCCTAGGCCAGAGCAGGTTATGGTGGATCTAGGGTTTCCTGTGGTCTAGGGTTTCGAGGGCCGAAGAGGAGGAGGCGTGTCCCAGTGGCAGCTAGGGCATGACAATGTGGCGGCAGCGGGGCAAGACAGGCAAGCAGCTAGGTGGGGAGGGGCTGGTGTTGTGTGGCCTTGGGGCACCCCCTCCCCTCTATTTATGAGAGTGAGGTAAGCTTGGGAGAGGGGAGTTTGAATCCTTCCCCAACTCCCTCTCCTTGTTGGCTTGTGGTGGAGGGAAAGAAGGATTCTTTCCTTCCTCCACCAGGACACATTGTCCCAGTTGACTTTTCAAACTTGCCTTTTGACTTCCAATTTGGAGCTTGATTTCTTTCTTGCTAATGCCCAACCAAGTGACCTAGGACATGATCCAATAATTCCACTTATCCATGAAACATTCATGTTCCCTTCCCCTTTTGGTCCGGTGAACCTTCTAGACCCTTCTAGAACCTCTCCGATGAAATCATCCGAATCATTCCCGAAATCCGGAATTGGACTTTCCTTATATGAATCTTATTCTCTGTAACCTTACGGATATCCTCGTGATATCCCGGATCCCATCTGAGACTCCAAACAACATTCGGTCTCCCTACTTACATTCCATATCTACTAAACAACATCGAATCCTTAAGTGTGTCTCCCTACAGTTCGTGAATTATGCGGACATGACCGAGACACTTCTCCAATCAATAACCAATAGAGGAATCTAGAAATTCATATGGCTCCCACATATTTCTACAATTACTTTGCGATCAAATGAACCACTTACATACGATACCAATTTCCCTTTGTCTCGTGATAGTTTACTTATCCGAGGTTTGGTCGTCGGTATCTCTGCATACCTAGTTCAACCTTGTTACCGATAAGCACTCTTTTCTCGTTCCTGCGATATGTGATCCCTTGTGAGCCAGTGACATGCTTGCAAGCTAATTGGATGACATTCCACCGAGAGGGCCTAGAGTATATATATCCGTCATATGGATGGACAAATCCCAATCTTGATCCATGTACCTCAACACATACTTTCCGAACACTCAATGCCATCTTCATAGCCACCCAGTTACGGTGTGGTGTTTGATGTCATCAAAGCATCCATCTGGTGATGGTGATTAGCATGATCTCATTTTTCGAAGGATTTAAGTTACTATGTATCTAAAAGCTTATAGCAACTGAACTATATTAAATGACTTGATCTTTATTGTATGCTTAACTATAGGAGTATGTCCATCATACCATTATCCTAATGATATGATCTTGTTGTTAATAACATCTCAATGTTCATGATTAGGAAACCATGATCAAATATTAACCAACAAGCTAGTTTAACAAGAGGCTTTACTAGGGACTCTTGTATGTTTACAAATCACACAAGTATTAATGTTTCCGGTTAATACAATTATAGCATGGTATGTAAACATTTATCATAAGCGTGAAGATATGATAATAACCACTTTATTATTGCCACTTGGGCATATCTCCAACAGTCTCTCACTTGCACTAGAGAAAATAATCTAGTTTCAAATATTTGTGTATTCAACACCTATGGCTTTCTGGTGTTGTATTTACACGATTGCTAGTGGTCAACTGATCTTCGGATCCGACTCTTTCAGGTCCATGTGTAATTGCATGTATTTGCGTCTCTACGCATCACTCATTCTCTAATGAGATGGCTTTGTATAAATTTGGTCCTTCCGTGAGACCTTTGGTTCCTTGGGTTTAAAACATGTTGATAATATTTTCGTACAATATATATGCATGGTATTATCCCGCTTTGAACCACGCCTAGTTTGATAACAAACTACTTAACACAGATGCCCTCTTTTGATGCTATAATAGCAGTCATTGTAAGATCCCACCTTTATAAAGGTAAAGATCCCTGTGATTTCAATGCTAGTCCCTAGATCAAATGCTAGCATCCACAATTTAAGATGAAGTACATAGAAACAAAGGTCATTATTACATCATCATTCCAGAGATAACATAGTCTTTTACAACTCCATAGCCACAGGCTTAATACAAGAGTTTAACTTATCAATATAAATAAAGTATTCATCTTCATGTGCCACAGGCAAGAATGTTGAGTGTAGACTCATAACCCCTAATCATCATCAGAGTAACCTACAACATCACAAGTTACAGCCACAGTGGGTCAATACATTGGAATAGTATTGGCAAGTGATACCTTAGTAGAATATTAACATCTAGTTACTACATGAATTTGGCTAAGTATAACTTAGGCTTGCTTTGCTCAAAATAGGTTTTACCTATCAGTTGAAAAACACTAAGTTTTTCTTTGACAAAACTTCCCAAGGAACCACCAATAGAAATTAGTGAACCTTCACCCTTGTTCAACCACAAGTTTTAACTTAGAAAATTGGGATGAGGAGATTCTTGATAGCTTCCATGTCTTGATGCTCAAGTTGTCCATTACCGGGGACACGACTAAGTACTTAGTTTCTTCCATCTGTAGAGGTGGTGCACTTTCCCCACAAGACTTGATTTTCACCAAGACAAGACCTTTCAGAAACCTTCCCTTAGACCAAATGGACGCGTTCCAACCTATCATCCCACTACCACCAACTGTCCAAATGGCTAAGTTATTGCAACCTATATGATCCAGGCAGAGCCCATAATGCCATGTGGCTGCACTAGAAGCTTCTTAACATTTGGCATCTCAAATCCCTTTGTTCCTGGGTGGCATTCCACAAGTGAGATACACAAGGTAAACCATATAAATGGTCCTTGTGTAACCACTCAACACAAACCATTCTTTCCATTCCACCCAGGTGATTTATTCACTTAGTTGTTTTATTAAGCAAAACATAAGTTAAAGACTTAGAAATATTTTCCATAGCATGTATATATTCCACCCTTGGTTGCTACTAGCTAGGCTAAGCATGGCAATATTAAGTATCTTAACCTAGAGAAAATTCTAACAATTCTACAACTACTAGGATTTCCCAAGCATAGCATATAGATACTTAGCAAAATATTCATGCAAGCCCTATACAAAATATTTCTAATGCATAGTCAAAATATTGGGATAAAAATATGAAGCACCACTTGCATTGGTAGTTGGGGGAGTAGCAACAATCTTCACAACCACAATCACTATTAGCACCAAAATCTACACATAAAATGATAGCACCAAACTCACATATCAAAAATATACAAGAAAAAATATATGAATGCATGCAAATGCCATGTGATGATTTTTATAAATCAAACCAGACAAGTGAAACAATACTGAATCATAAACAAAACAATTATACACTAAATAAACTTAATTTGGCCCTTAGAACATTTTCCATACAATTTTTATATACAAAATAAGCTTATAAATGTATCTGCAAAAACAACCCATTTTAAAGATGCAATTTATTAAACAAAGTGCATAATTGGATAGAATTTTTTCTTATGATTCCAATGATATAAAATTTGCAAAATATGAACATGTGGATCAAAAGTTATGAATTTTGCAAGTTTGAACAACTAATAGATCTAATTCCAGATTTTAAATTTAACCCTAGCCACGCGGCGCTTCCTGATTGGACGATACCGCTTCACTCAGGATCATGCTTCCGCTCTGTTGGATCAAGTTAGATCCAACGCGCCAGATCTAAAGAAAACGGTTCGATCTAGATCTAATCTAAACTCTTCGATACAGATCTAACGGCGCACGTTGCTTTGACCAACGAGTGGCGGCGCAAATGGCCAGAGCGGCGGTGACGCTTCTGCCGGCGGTGTATTGGCGACGCTAGGGGGAAATGGGAAAGGTGTGGGTCATTACCGAAGCATGGAGACGAGGTGATGACGATGGTCGACGTGGTGAAGACACGGGCGTGCGGGACCATCGGGAATTCCTCGCCGGAGTTAAGGGCGGCTTCGGGTGTGCTTGGGTGTCGTCGTTGGCGGCGCTACAAGGCACAGGAAGGCAAGTGAAAGGTGGCGTTAGACGCGCACTGGAACGGTGTGAGTGCGAGCGTGAACTAGAGGGGTGGGGGAGGGCTAGGTTTACCGTAGTCGCTCGTCGGAGTAGAGCACATCGTCGGACACGCGCGGTCGTCGACAAAGACGACACTGTAAGACACCAAAAGGAGGTCCGTGAGCAGTGTTAGATGCGCGAGACTGTGGCAAACATGACAGCAAGGTCGAGAGGGCAAGGGGAGGGGAGTTCTTACCGGAATCGGTCACCGGAGAGCGTTGGGCAGCGGCGTTGCAACTCAAATTGCCGGTAGCCTGGTGGTGGAGATGGTGTGCCGAGTGAAGGGAAATGAGCAGAGAGGGGAGGGGGTTAAGTAGCCGAAGCTGGGCGGGGAGTTACTCGGTGAATCAACGACATTTAACTCGCGAATTCAACGGCGGTGACGGGGGAGGAAACGGCCGGAGCTGGTCACGGGCGCGTGATTTTGGGAAAGATGATGACTTGGCGTGTGGGGCCAGCGCGTCAGCGACCGTGCGTAGAGTTGTGCGCGTGAGAGAGAGGGGAAATGGGAAATGGACGGGTGGGCTTCGCGGGTTGCATCTGTTGTTGGGCTGGAAGAGTGGCGCCGACCCTTTTCCTATTCTTTTATATTTTTTTTATTTCTGATTTGATTTTATGGAATCAAATTCAAAGGTTTTTCAAATGGGTTTGAATTCAAACCTGTTCCAAATTTTTGTAAAGTAGAATTTTTACCTTATTGGCTGCAGAACAAAGTTGTTCACTCAAAATACCTTGGCCCAATGGAATTTTAAATAAAAACAGTGCCTTTACCATTTGTTTAATAAAGGCATAAGAATGGTTTTAAGTTCATACCTTGTTTTGAAAACTTTGTCCAAGCTTTATAAAATATCAATCAACTTTAAGTTCAGATATCTCTGGTTTAAAACAAATAATCTCATACTAGAGAGTAGCATTGGGCCAATGCCTTGCTTACATAAAATAATAGACATTCAAATGCTTCTGTTTTTGAAATATCATTTGTAAATGATCCTAAAATGATTATGAATGCATGGATGATATGCAAACTTTGAAATCATTATTTTTGGGATGTTACAGTCATATACTTAGAATTTTGTTATAGTATTTGTCACAATGTATTAACTTTGGAACTCATCCAAATCCATTATGTAACTTACTTTCCATTATATTGTGCCACCCTTAGTTCAGATTGAGATAAACTTAATTTGTACTTTGTGACAAAACTAATATCAATGTAGTACTTTTACAATGAACTAATCATCTATTTGTCACATCTACAAAAATAATATATTCTTAGTTCTTCCAAAAGACCATAAGAATATCCTTACTATCATCCAATGATCATCTTATGAATCATTCTGGTATATGCTCATAACATTTAGAGCATAGGACATATCTGTATTTGTACATATCACAGTATGATTGATATAAATATTCTTTGTGATTTCATACATCCAGTATCAATCTATAGTTGAATCTTTGTTTCACTTACCAAGTGTCGATACACTTCAATTTTGATTTAATCCTTTCTGTGTGGCAAGAACCTTTCTTGTCATGTCCATATTGAACTCATCCAATATCTCATCTATGTACATTTGGCACAACCATATTAGCGTCTCAATCTATCTATATAGATATTGATGCCAAATATTCGGGTTTTGCCTAAATCTTTCATCGAGATGAAATTCTTAACATGTGTTAATAAAAGATACATCATTTCCAAACAACAATATTTCTTCCACATAATGTATTAGAAATATGTCTTAGCGCTCTCACTTAATTTCTTGCAAATGCAAGCATCTTCATCGTCTCTGATGAATTTAAAGTATTTTAATAGTTTCATCATGGTGAAGATTCCAACTCCGCGATGCTCAATCCAACCATTGTAGTTTTCATACGCTTTTAACATCCTTTGAATTAACAAAACCCTAAGGACCGTGTTATGCACACGTCCTAGGTAATAATTCTATCAGAAGAACTTGTTTTTTTATTCAACTACCACATAACAAAATTATATGTAGTGGTTGCTACATTATTCCGTCTAGACTAAGCATCGCTATTAAAGATCAAATCTTGTCATAGTCAACCTTTGGACATTGTTGTGAACTCTTTCCCAACATGTCGACTATTTCATAGATGTGAAACATCCATGTCTATTTCTTTATAGATCCAAACACGACTGTAAGGTTTTACACCTTTCTAGAGGGTCTTTCAAGTTCAAAGCTTGATTTCTCGTGTATGGAACTATCACGGATTTTATGGATCCAAGCCATTTGACGGAGTCAAGGCCATCATCGCTTCTTTGCATGTAGTCGGTTCATTATTGTCAAATAATGATTCAACCCTCAAATCTTGGTATTTGATTGTTTATCTGACCTACTTGGTTCAATAGGAACTTAGACTTCCGTGACCACAACCTTTGAGGCACGTGAGCCATGAGCATTATTGCTGCCTCCGGAACACTTTTCGGTGCTGCGCAACTTTGCACATATATCTAAGGTTCTTTTAACCTTATCAAAGTTCGATTGTCCTCCCACTTAACTTTTCACGGAAAATTCCTTTCTCAAATAAACTTGACGTTCTAAGAGAAAAATATTTTTGTCTTTGGTGTTATGGAGGAATACGCAACGATTATTCGAAATAACATACAAAGATATGTTCATCCGATTTTGGTTGCAAACGTCTTTCTTATGCATAGCATACCAATGTTTAAGAAAGGACAACTTGGGTTTTATCCCAAACCAAAACTTTATATGGTGTCCTTTCAACGGATTATGATGGAGCTCTTTTTAGTGGAAAAATGGTAGTCTCTAAAGCTTTAATCTTTAAAATATAATGGTAGTTTTATAAATTACACCTTTTATCTTACCATGTCAAACAAGGTTTTATTACATATCTCGAATGCTCCATACTCTTATGGTGTTTCGGGAAATGCAAATACACGGAACGATTCCTCAAATCTAAGGTATTATGCTAAACTTGTAACTCAAATATCTTCCTTTATGATCCTATCATAAATTCTTTATTTTCTTGTTACATTGATTTTGCACTTTATCTTGAAAGTTTTTGAACTTTTCAAATGTTTCACACTTCATCCTCATTAAGTAAATATTCATATATTCACTCATATTTTCGGAGAAAGCATATGAAGTTGAATTCCATCGCGCTTGACTACATGTAATGGACTTCATACATCAAATATGTACAAATTCCAATAATCTAGTCATTCATTCCCTTTTGGCCTATGAACGGAGTTTTAATTATCTCTAGGAAAGTTTCACAAGCGTCATTTGATCAAAAATCAAAAGACTCCAAAATTCCATCCACATGGAGTTTCTTCATGTTTTCTTTCCAATAATTTAAACGGCGATGTCACTTCCTAAGTGATCTTTCAATCAATTTGTCTTTCGACATTTTTAGCACTAGTTTTATGGATGTGATTTCTCCAACGAGATTTGTAAATCATCCATCTTTTATGGATTACGACAATTATTTGAACAACCCTTTTGTTCTCATAATACCTGATAAAACAAATCTTGAAGGCAAGCTTTGATTTCAATGAGCAACACAATAACCCTTTATTTGTTCTCGATGAACATCATCACACATTCTTTTGCTGGTTACTTAGGTCATTGTAGTTGATGAATTGTGTTGTTTCGTATGATGATTCACATCAACAAATTTAGTATCTAATACTTAAGAACCACATTATTTAACAAGCAAAGAATACAGCCATAACACGTATAACCTCTATATACCTAAGCTGAACAATTCTGGTCTTTTATTTTCTGCCATATATTTATGAGATTCTCTTTCAGTATTTTCTTTGTTGTTTGAAAGAATCTATCAACATCAATAGTGGAGCCATACACATGACACATAGTCCAAAGCATGTATAGTTAAATACCAATGTCTTTGGACTTGCAATTTGAAGTAGATCACCATCATGAAATGTTTGGTGTTCTTTCAAATTCCATTCTTTAGTAATCTCTTGGTGTAGTAAACATTTTACCTACATCAAATATTCATCCTTATCATGGAATTATTCATGATCAAGCTGCTTTAGCTTGTATCGGTGAATCGCGAGTATATGTTGTTCTCCAAAACCTTTTGGAGGATTAGGACGACTAGCATCTCCAACCTTTTGAAAACTCCCATCAAATATGAGAACATAAACTTTTCGATATTATACTCTGTCATGTTATAATCAAAAACATCATTTCAGATATCGCAATATCTTTCACATATGATGTTCCTAGATAACCTTGATATTAAAACAATCTTTTGAATATCAAGAATCATGCAGATAAACATGATACTTATATACTAACACTGGAATTGTTACTCTTGATTTAATACCAATTATAAAACTTCACGGAGTAACCGGAACTTACTGAAAGTTTGTAATAGGACTTTTAAACTTTAGATTAACACTTCAAAACAATACGATACCAGGTCGTAAAGTAATTAACCATAATTCTATAGTTCTATTATCTCAATTATAACTAAGCGCAAGGTGGTAAACGGATGCCAATGACTACAACAACTATGAAAATTCACTTTGATTTAATTTATGATAAATAGTGTTCAACTTTTAATCATATTGCTGTTGAACTCCCACTCAAAACAATATCCCTCACATTGTTTTAGTGATCACACGAACCAAATTCACTACACCAAGTCCGATCATCATGTGACATGATATAGTTTCAAAGGCGAACAATCATCATGTTCATCATATCATCTATATGACTCATGCTTTACCTTTCGGTATTCCGTGTTCTGAGACCATGTTTGTACATCTAGGCTCGTCAAGATCAAACCTTAGCTTACGCATGGGAAAATCTGGCTTGCTCCCATTGTATACACTTGCAGAATCTAACACACCCGATCATCACGTGTGCTTCGAAACAACGAGCTTTGGCAACGGTGCCTACTAAGGACGAACACTCTATAACTTGATATTTTGTGAGAGGGGTCATCTTATAATGCTATCGTCGCGAACTAAGCAATACAAGATACATAAAAGGATTAACATCACATGCAATTCAAAATATGTGATATGATATGGCATTTCTTCTTGTGCTTCCGATCTCCATCTTCAAGCATGAACATGATCTCCATCATCACCGGCGTAGCGTCAAGGTCAATGGCGCCGCTCCATGGTTGTCGTCCACCAGCATCAACTATTACAACTACTTTGAATAATAGACACGCAAGTCTAGACGAAATTAAAAGACACCCATATGGCTCCTGCCGGTTGCCGACTTACAATAAGGAACATTGCATACATCATATATAATCACAATCATGGCCATATCACATCACAGCACACCCCTGCAAAACAAAGTTAGACGCCTCTAATTTTCTTTGCATGTTTTACGTGGTTTGGGGCTTTCATCAAGTGTCGCTCTAACTTATGAACAAGAATCACAATGTTGATACTAGTATTGTCAATCACCCGTTGTAAATTGAATCTTCACTATGTTGAGAGAAACAGGCACCCGCAAAGCCACTTATGCAATACAAGTTGCATGTCAAGCGTGGAGCAAGTCTCATGAACGATGTCATGTAAGGTTAGCCCGGGCCGCTTCATCCAACCATCCCAAAAGATGCAAAGTACACAAGAAGCAATCGACAACAAAAGCATCAACGCCAACAATGACCATTGTGTTCTACTCATGCAATAGATCTACATATAGACATGGCTCTGATACCACTGTAGGGGTTCGTAGCATGGAAAACAAAAAAATTCTATCGCATGCACACAAACAAGCCAAGATCTATCTACTATATTGTAGCAACGAGTCGATTAGAATACTCACCCTCGAAGATTCCAAAGCGGTTAACGAGAGCAGATTATCGTGGGTGATGTAGTCGTACACTTTTCAATCTCAAGATCACGTAGACGATCCTTTCGGCGCTGCGTTCCGGCAACGCTTCTGCATGTCACACATTCGGTACTCAATGAAGACCTTCCTCTCCCTTGTTCCAGCAGGCAGTGGAGGTTGTAGTTCTCCCTTCGCGATTCTGGCAGCACGACAGCGTGGTGTCGGAAGTAGAGGGAAAATCATGCATGGCTTCGCCTAAGCCAGAGCAGGTTATGGTGGATCTAGGGTTTCCGACGATCTAGGTTTTAGAGGGCCGGAGTGGAGGAGGCGTGGCCGGCGACGGCTAGGGCAGCGACGGCGGGCCAGTGGGCCGCGAGGCGGCGATGCGGTGGCGGCGGCGCAGCTAGCTGGGGAAGGGATGGTGTTGTGTGTCCTTGGGGCACCCCCCCCTCCCCTCTATTTATGAGAGGGAGGGCAGCTTGGGAGAGGGGAGTTTGAATCCTTCCCCAACTCCCTCTCCTTGTTGGCTTGTGGTGGAGGGAAAGAATGATTCTTTCCTTCCTCCACCAGGACACATTGTCCCAGTTTGACTTCTCAAACTTGCCTTTTGACTTTCAATTTGGAGCTTGATTTCTTTCTTGCTAATGCCCAACCAAGTAACCCTAGGACATGATCCAATCATTCCGCTTATCCATGACACATTCATGTTCCCTTCCCCTTCCGGTCCGGTGAACCTTCTAGACCCTTCTAGAACCTCTCCGATGAAATCATCGGAATCATTCCCGAACTTCGGAATTGGACTTTCCTTATATGAATCTTATTCTCTAGACCATTCTGGATCTCCTCGTGATATCATGGATCCCATCCGAGACTCCAAACAACATTCAGTCTCCCTACTTACATTCCATATCTACTAAACAACATCGAATCCTTAAGTGTGTCTCCCTACGGTTCGTGAATTATGCGGACATGACCGAGACACTTCTCCGATCAATAACCAATAGAGGAATCTGGAAATTCATATGGCTCCCACATATTTCTACGATTACATATGATACCAATTTCCCTTTGTCTCGTGATAGTTTACTTATCCGAGGTTTGATCGTCGGTATCTCTGCATACCTAGTTCAACCTTCTTACCGATAAGTACTCTTTTCTCGTTCCTGTGATATGTGATCCCTTGTGAGCCAGTCACATGCTTGCAAGCTAATTGGATGACATTCTACCAAGAGGGCCCAGAGTATATCTATCCGTCATATGGATGGAAAAATCCCACTCTTGATCCATGTGCCTCAACACATACTTTCCGAACTGTCACATCCCAAAATTTTCCAAATTTTGTAATGTGAAAAATAAATAAACAAAATAAATAATTGTTTAAATTTAGGGTGAAAAGAAACTTTTTATTTCTAAATGGAAACTTAAAATCCCATCTTGAACAAACTTGAGTAATGTTTGAATCCAACTAAATTCAAATCAAGTGTATTGCATTCTACATAAGTGCATCTTGGAACTTAAACACATGGAAATAAACCAAAACCCTAATGGAATAAAATCATTTCCAACATATCTCTAAGACCATGGATTTGATCCATATAAAAATTTTGTCAACAAACATTTATAAATGATCAAGAATGACAAATATAAATATTATAAAACCATAGAAATTGATTTCAGTCAATTTGGAGCCATAAATAAAATCTTATGAATTTAATAAGATCAGGAAATTGAATTTCCAATGCTAATAAAGCACCTATCTAAAACTCCATACCAAATGGTGAGCAATTAATCCTAAAGATATTTAAAAGGATAAATAAATATCAAATAATATTTTACAAATTGGAATCACCAAGTTTGGATCTATAAATAAAAAGATATGGATTTTATAAGATAAAGAAAGAAATATTAAATGAGGAATATCTAAAGACCAAATTAAATCTTGGCCTAAACCATAAGCAAATGGAATGAATATAATCCAAGTCCAAATAAAATAAAGGGATAAAGAATTTTTCTAAATAAAATAAAATGGCATTAACCAAATTCTATTTGATTAAAGACAAATATCTAATAAGAATGATTAATTAAATCATGAGAAAATAGTATTTGGAATTTAGCCAAGAGGATTAAAAGTCATTTAATTAACTTAAATGGGATCAAAGAAATTAACTAAATAAAGTTTATGGAATTAAACACATAATTAATTTCATTGGAATAAGGATAAATACCCAATTTAAAATGATTAATAAATCATATTCAAAATGTTCCAAATAATTCAAGGTGAATTATTTGACACCCTAATAAATAAATAAAACCTACTGAAAAGATTTGGAAAGATTTAAATTTTAAATGGAGTTTGAAAACATTATTAAATCTTATTTGAATTAATACAAGGGCCTATTTTAAATAATTAATATGCCCTAAAAAGAATAAATATATTATTCTAAATTTGACTTTAGAATGTATTATTAATCAGTATTAAAATCTACACAAAGTTTGGTTGAAGTTTGAATTCAAATGGGTGTTTGAAATGATTAAACAAAAATCAAACAAATAAATATAAAAAGAAAAGAAAAGGAAAAACAAATATGTACAAAAAAATGAACTAAGCCAGCCTAGCCCAACAAAGCCCAACTGGCCCAGTAGCCCACTCCCACTCCCTCCCCCGAAACATTTTCTTTTACTCAGCAACGAACCTGCGCAGTCGCTGACTAGCAGGCCCCACCCCCACTCTCTCTTACTCGCTGACGCCAGGCCCCCACCTACCAGACCATCGTCTCCACCCACGCGTAGACCATGCCCTCTGGCCGTTTCTGCCGCCGATTACTCGCGATCAATCCACCTTAATGCCGCGATTATTACTCGCCGTGACCATGCCGTATTAAACGCCTGCTCCTCCTCTTTCATTTTCCCTAGACATCGCCTCACCACTGCCCCTAGGCTGCTCGAATTTGTCCACACACCGCCACTGCCTCCGATGCCCTCCGGCGAAGATTCCGACGAACCCAGGCCGCGCCTCGCCCCCTCGACCACACGAGCGTGTTCCACTGACTCCTGTGCATCTTCCGGTGTCACTCTCTTGGCCGCGCGAACACCAGAGCTTCGGCAAGGGCATCACCCGAGTGCCACTGCCGTCTGTCTCTTCTCCGGCGACTCCCCTGGTAACGTTATGACCGCCCCTCTTCCTTCCGATGATGCGCCTGTGACCAGTGACCTCTTCCGCAATTAACGCCACCATTTTCGTGTCCTAGCTCGCACCGTAGCGTCGCCTCCGTCTTCGACAGTAAGCAGCCGCCGTCTGTCTCTTCTCCGGTGAGCAATCGCCATCGTTTTTGTGCGCCCCTTGACATAAGGAAACCGCCTTGAGCTTCACCAGGATCACGCGAGCACTGTGAGCATCTTCTATCTCTCCTTTTCTTCCTGCTTCGCCAGAACCACCGCGAGCAGAGCCGCTCCGCTGTTCGCCATCGCTAGCGCCACCAGATCATGGTCAAAGCGTTTCTATCCGTCGGATTTAGATCACAAGGCCAGGATAGATAACTTAATCGAAGAGGTATAGACAGATCTGTGTCATGCGTTGTAACTTAGATCTAGCGGCCAGTATCTGTCGATCCGCACGAATCGGTACCGCCCAATAAGAATCAACCACGTGGCTCTAAGTGTGATTTCAAACAGAAACATTTCAATTAGATATGGGAATTTGCAAATTGCATAACTTTTGATCCACACGTCCAAATTTTGCAAATTTTATATCATGGAATCAGAAAGAAAAGTACTTACCAACCATGCACTTTGTTTAATGAATTGCTTCTGGTAAAATGGTTGTTTTTACAGAAACTTGTGTAGGCATATTTTGAATATAAAATTCATTCTAAAATTATCTTTGTGATAAAATCTTTGGCAATTGGTTTGTTTTGAACCTACTGACCATAGAAATCAATTTGTGGATTCAAAACATATTTTGTGAGGCAAATTAATAAATCTTGGAATTAAAGCATTTCTAGTCAAATAAAAATGTTGTTTATATGTTAAAAATACTTTTTGGAGAAAAATCTTTGGGAAATAATTTGGATTAAACTCTCTAACCCCAAACACCAAGTTTTATAATTAAAAATGTATTTGGTGAACCCTATAAATATTATTGTTTTGCTAAAGGCATTTTCAACCACATAAAATATGGATTTGGTTTAAGAAAGATTTATAAAGTAAATTCTTTTGCAATTGGTTTTTCTACTTATATAAAATGACCAAGAGGTGTTTTAGAATGTTTATAACCTATTAGAAACCATTTTTCCAAATAAAACAATCTTTTGCATACTTGCATGCATTGCTTTGTTTCTATTATTTTATGTGATGATTGCTTGAATGGTAGATTGAAATTTGTGCCTTGCTTGATTGAATTGTAGTGGATTTTGAAGAGTGTGATATTGCAAGATCAAGGATTGAACTTATATTCTCTACCAAAAAGGCAAGTGATTCTTCATGCTTTTGTCCCAATATTTTCACTATGCATTAGTAATATTTCTAAGTAGGACTTGCATGGAATTTTTGCTAAGTATAAACTATGCCATGGGAAATCCTAGTAGATGAAACCTTAGTAGAAATTTCCTAAGTTAAGATTCCTACTACTATCATGCTTAGCTTAGCTAGTAGAAAACAAGGGTGGAATATATTCATACTATGGAATATTTCTAAGTCAAGGACTTGTGTTTTGTTTAATAAAACAACTAAGTGAATGAATCACCTGGGTGGAATGGAAGGAATGGTTTGTGTTGAGTGGTTACACAAGGCCCATTTCTATGGTTTACCTTGTGTATCTCACTTGTGTAATGCCACCCAGGAACAAAGAGATTTGAGATGTCAAATGTTGAGAAGCTTCAAGTGCAGCCACTTGGCATTATGGGCTCTGCCTGGATCATATAGGTTGCAATAACTTAGCCAAATGGACAGTTGGTGGTAGGGGATGATAGGTTGGAACGCGTCCATTCTGGTCTAAGGGAAGGCTTCTCAAAGATCTTGTCTTGGTGAAACCAAGTCTTGTGGGGAAAGTGCACCACCTCTGCAGAGTGAAAAATCTAAGTACTTAGCCATGTCCCTGGTAAAGGACAATTTGAGCATCAAGACATGGAAGCTATCAAGAATCTCCTCATCCCAATTTCTAAGTAAAAAATGTTGTGGTTGAACAAGGGTTTAAGGATCACCAATTTCTATTGGGAGATGCCTTGGGTGATTTTGACAAGCAAAAACTTAGTGTTTTCAAATGATAAGGAAAAACTATTTTGAGCAAAGCAAGCCTAAGCTCCACTTAGCCAAATGCATATAAATGATAGACTCTACTATACTACCATAGTATCACTTGCCAATACAATTCAAATGTATTGACCCTTGTGGCTGTAACTTATTATGTTGCAGGTTTGTTTGATGTTAGTGAGATGTGTTGATTAGGATTACAAGTCTACAACCAACATGATTGCCTGTGGCACTTTGAAGATGAAGGACCCCATGCTATAGTTATTTCTGCTGCATTGTAATGAGATAGCCAAATGATCTATGTAAGATGTAATGAATTATTTTATTCCTGGCTATAAAGTTGTAACATGACCTTTGTTTCTTGATATTACATCTTAACTGTGGATGCTAGCTATTGATCCAGGGACTAGCATTGTAAACACAGGGATCTCTACCTTATTAAAGGTTGGGACCTCTTACACGAACACTCAATGCCACCTTTATAGACACCCAGTTACGGTGTGGTGTTTGATGTCATCGAAGCATCCATCCGGTGATGGTGATTAGCATGATCTCATGGTAGAAGGATTTAGGTTACTATGTATCTGAAAGCTTATAGCAACTGAACTATATTAAATGACTTGATCTTTATGCCATGCTTAACTATAGGAGTATGTACATCACACCATTATCCTAATTATATGATCTCGTTGTTAATAACATCTCAATGTTCATGATCAGGAAACCATGATCATATATTAACCAACGAGCTAGTTTAACAAGAGGCTTTACTAGGGACTCTTTTATGTTTGCAAATCACACAAGTATTAATGTTTCCGGTTAATACAATTATAGCATGGTATGTAAACATTTATCATAAGCATGAATATATGATAATAACCTCTTTATTATTGCCTCTTGGGCATATCTCCAACAAAAATAGCTTGCCTAATAAAGATTTCAGGATGGAACAACTTGCTTCTATTGATCCGGTTTATGACCTTGGACCTCTTTTTGGTGACTGTAAGTATGCTCATTCTGATGATAGAGTTGTTTCCAGTGATAGTTATATTGTCAACTTTATTCAAAGTGATACTGAAAGTTATTATGAGAGAGGTAAACATGGTTTTATGCGTCTCAATAATGTTAAGTTTCCCCATTTTATGTTGAAAGCTTTGAAGTTGCATTTGTTTTGTCTTCCTATGCTAGTTGCTTTTTGTTTCAACAATTTGTTTTCTCATGACACCCCCATGCATAGGAAGTGGGTTAGACTCAAATGTGTTGGTTATTTGCTTCTTGATGCTCTCTTTCACTCCAGAGATATATCTCCTTTGTGAGCATATTTGAAAGTATCAAGCCTAACTTAAAGGCAATAAAGAAAAGTACTTGTTGGGAGATAACCCAAGAGTTTGATTGATTCTTGGAAGGTATTACCTCTATAATAACCGCTCCTTATCCTTTTTGTTTTGGTTTTTGTGTCAAGTTCAACTACATTTGAGAAGTGGAGGAGTTGTGAAAAGTGGTTGTCCTGGGACAAATATTTGTGCTGCATTGTAAAAATTCGTGAGGGAGCTCAGTACGTCGGATGGAGCTTTATTTTTCTGCGCTTGTTCTCCACATTGTTACCCAACTTTCATTAGTTCTGCACTTTTTGATTTGAGCAACATAAGGTTTTCAAAAAAATCAATCTTTACCTGCTGGTCTGTTTTGATAGATTTTTGTTATCATTTGCATTTGCCTCTTATAGAAGCCTTTGTTTTGATGGATTTCAGTTGAAGTGTGCACCTAAAGGTTAATTGTTTTTGCTTACACTAATGTTGTCATTGAGGTTTGTGTGAGACTTTGTAGGAAAGGAATTTTCAGGAGAAGGAGAAAAGGAGTCTGCAGAGTTCGTCTTTGAATAGGTAAAAGTGGTGAAAACAGAAGGTTCGTGAAACCCCAATATTTTTATATTTTTGATGTTTTTAATACATATGGAAGGCTACTAAACAAAACAAAGGAGGAAACGGATTCCGGGGTGGCTAAACCCACCTCAGGCACGAGCCCACCTTGCCCCGCGCCTGGAGGGGGTGAGACCACTCCGAGCTCCGTCTCCGCCTCGTTTTCGTATCAGCACTTTCCTTATGTCTTGAAACTTCGCAATATATATAACCCCCCGGATCCCCCGAGGTTCTTGTATCAAGTTCTCGCCGTGTTTTTGTTTCGATCTGTTTCTGTCAGGCAAATTCTCAGTTTTGGACCTACAATGTCTTCCTCTGGATCACCCATGGAGGATTCCTCTACGGATGTCCTCAACCCGTACATGTATGAGTTGAGGATCCATACCAAAGAGTTAATTCTCATAGATGGTAAGGTACAGATGAAAGAAGTTCAAGGCCCTAAAGGAGAAGGCAGTCTAGAAGACAGGATGGAAGTATTGGAGCAGGAAGTTTTCAGGTACAAGAAGATGGCAGAACGTGAAGTGGATGTTATTCATAAGATAAGTTCCGAACTCATCGCCAAGCACGAGGAGGAGGTTGCTGAGCTCCGAGAGAAGTCTTCTCGCTCTGTCAGACCACTAACCAATTACAAGCACAGCTCTACGACATACAAAATCAAAACTGTGAGTATGAGGCTAGATTTAATCGCATAAGCTCTGCTGCTGTTTCAGAATTGCGGAGACAAGGACGTCCTTTTTGGATGGGGAACCCTTGCCTTGGAAGTTTTATGATAACAAGAGAACACCACCACCATCGAAGGAGTAATTCGTCATCAAGTTTGAAATCCCCTTGGCTTGTTCCAAGCTTGGGGGCATGCCGCGGTATCACCACCATTATCTTTTTATCTTTCACCTTTTTAGTGGATTCATATCTTTGGTAGAGAAGTTATCTTATAGTTTGGTTTGCATGTGGAAGTATCTCTCCTTTAGTTGATTATCTATGTATCCCTTGGTGTGAGTACCTTTATGGAATATTAATGAGAAGTTTCATCTTTTACTTTTTACACTTCTTATTTTAGTTTGCAATCTCTATTATAAGATGGATCTTGTTGATCAGTATTGGCATCACTTTGGAATCATCTTGTGGATCTAAATTGGTTTTGGAAAACCGAGTTCTGGTCAGTAGCAATACTTTTTGAGGTTTGAAATAAAAAGAGAAAAACTTACAGGTATTTTGTATCATTTATTTTCTTTCTTGTTGGATCATAAGCTTAATATTCTTTATTTAAGATCTTTTGTGTCTTCAAGGAAGGTTGCATGTTTGGCTTTATCACTTGTAGGTTTTCTTGTTTCTTTCAACTCTTTTGCTTGCTACCCAGCCTTGCTAGCCAAAAACCTGTTTTGAGAAGGCATACTTCTCATTCTTCCAAACCCCTTTTAACCAAAACCTTTGCCATTTGTGTCCACTATATCTACCTACTAGCATTTGCTATTCCAAGCAAATTCTCAAGCTTCATCTATCTTTCGAATTAAAAAGTATTTTGTTATGTGAAAACTAGTTAGTAAAGCTCTCACGAACTTGATGGCATGCCTTATTTCCTTGCCCCTAATAGACTTGAACCATTGTGTCATCTAAGTTGTATATGCTTGCATCTATATGTTGGAATTAGCAGAACCGTGTTGTCATGGGTAACGCTTTCAACATTGCACATGTACGTTGTACACAATTGATATCATGCTCTTTTGTTTGCGGATGTCGATGGTGTGAAATAAAGAGGGAACTTTTAAGTCCATGGAGTGATGTATGTGTGTTAGAGAAACGCCTGGGCCGCTAGCCTAAGCCATGCGGTGGAAACTTGCAGCATCACCATAGTGAGCATTCTGTGAAGCATCCTCAATAAAAAATCTATGCACATAGTAAATAAAAAGATCGCTGAGATGCTCATTGTATGCTTGCCTTGTCATTTTGGTTATGGGATAGCTCCTGTACCACATGCAAGGGGTACCCCGTTGGCGGTTCTTTATGATACATATGTACTTACAATGACAAGAACTTACCGGTAACCAAAGTTTAGTAGCATGAGGAGCGGCCCTCGTACTCAAGGGACATGAGATTGTCAACTCATATTTCGTCAAGCATATACTCCATCTTTGTGCACTTTAACCTTAATCATCTCAAGATGCCTATGATAGGGGCAATGAGTGATCAAAGCTAGTAAGTACCATAATCTTTTGGAAGCTCTTTATGACTTGAAATCCCTGCTTCCCTCTATGAAGGGACCTTTCTTATATTTTCTAATTTGAGTCAGTGAACCTACTTCCTCTCTATCTCCAGCAAGCATTTGAGTTGTTGTGTTGCAAGCATTCATACGGTGATTTATTCAATCATGTTCTTTATCTTCCTTGTTTGCATATAACTCTTATCTATTGAGTATTACTTTGAAATCCTTCATTGAAAAACCTTTTTGAGCAAAGAGTTCTCTCGTTGTAAAACTTATACAAAAAGCTTTTTGTGAAACTGTTTGCCAGTTGTTCTCTGACCAGGAACAATGTTTGCCAATTCCAATTATGATTTATCTTTATGCATCTCTATTGTGACTCATGTACTTGTTGCAAGCTAAGTTATATAATGGTGAGTTGCTTTCTTCTATGAGTTGTGTAATGGTAAGTGTGATGCTTCTTGTCCGTATTATTTTATCAACACTTCACACCATAAACCTGTGGACATGTTTACTGAGCTCAGTTTTCGCTTGGGGACAAGCGAAGGTCTAAGCTTGGGGGGAGTTGATACGTCAAATTTGCATCTCCATTCTATATCATAATTTTCCTCTATTCATTTATATATGTCTTATTATGAGGTATTACTTATGTCTTTTCCATTGTTTTTGCATGTTGGATGATTCTTGGAGGATGGACTGCTGGAGTCAGGATTCTGATGGAAAAAGAGGTGTTTTGATGCAATTTCGCAAAGATCAGAAAAATACCAGAAAAATATGGGAAAATTATATTTTCCCAGAAGACAAAGGAAGCCAGAAGGGGAAGCGTAGAAGGGCCACAGGGGGCCCACACACCCCTAGGCGCGGGTCCCCCCTGGGCCACGCTTAGGGCAGGTGTGGCCCACCTACTCAGCTCCCGACTCCGCCCTCTCGCCTATATCTTCCTCACAGAACCCAAATACCAAGGGGGAGACCACAGAAAGATTTCCACCGCCTCTACGGGGCGGAAAACACCGAGAGAGAAAGAGCTCTCTGGCAGACAGATTTCTGCCAGGGAAATTCCTTCCCAGAGAGGGGAGATCGTCACCATCAACACCGTCATCAAGCTAGACTTCATCAGGATTATCATCATCATCCACACCATCATCTCCACCAGCACCATCATCACCACTTCATCCCGTTGTAACAATTGTGTTGGATATTGGTTTAGTTCTTAGGGGAAACTTTCCTGGTGTTGATTACTATTGTAGTTGATGCTTGTGAATGGAACCATTGGATTATTGTTTATGTTCAGATTGTTATTCATCACCATACCATCTTTGATCTTGATCCATATGATGTCTTATGAGTAGTTCGTCTAGTTCTTGAGGACATGGGAGAAGTCATGTTGCTAGTAGTGGATTTGTGCTGAGTTATTATTCAATGGTTTAGTATTTAAGTTGTCGTGCTATTCTTCTATTGGTGTCTTGTGAACGTCAACTACATGATACTTCACCATTTATGGGCCTAGGGGAATGCATTGTGTATTTGGCTACTAGTTGTGGGGTTGCCGGAGTGATAGAAACCTGAACCCCCGTTAGGACACCTTTGCACAAGGGAGTGTAGGATCTCAGAGTTTAAGGTTGTGGTTAGGTTTTTATCTTAATTACTTTCATGTAGTTGCGGATGCTTGCAGAGGGTTTAATCTCAAGTATGTATTAGTCCAAGTAGGTCGGTACATTACCACAGGTTCACCCACACAACACTTACAACACCAAAGAAGAGTACTCAGCTATTTGAAGTGAAAGCACTTGACAGAATTCCCATGTGTCTTTGATAACGTTTGGTCCTTATAAGTATTTCCACTGGCTTGTCCTTTGCTAAGAAAGGATTGGGCCACTTTCTGCAGTTGTTCGTTGTCTTTATTACTTGCACTTTGTTTTGTTGCTTTATCAGAAAACCCCTAAAAATCCGTTTGCTAAGTATTTGCAGAGATTTCCTGCTCCATACCACTAGTCAGCACATTCTTCTCCTTGTTGGGATCGACACTCCTATTTATCGAAAGTACTACTATATACCCCCTATACTTGTGGGTCATCAAGATTCGTCATCACTTCATTAGAGACCATGTTGCTCGAGGTGATATTGAGCTATCCTATGTGTCAACCAAAGATAAACTTGCAGACATATTCACGAGGCCACTTGATGAAGAAAGGTCTTGTTATTTGAGGAATGAACTAAATATCATAGATTCAAGGAGCTTGACTTGATCACCTTGCATACTCACCTATGTCTTGACCCTTATTTGGCTTAGGTGCAGGCATGGAGATAGGGGGAGTGCGGTCTAATACATTGGGATATCCGTCCCCCCATAATGCCGACATTAAGAAAATCAATTCTCTTAATATCATTTTGTGATATGTGAGCTTCATTGATGAGTAGTGGCTATGAACCCAAGGATAATTCTTCGTGGTGTCATGCCACAAACTCTTACATGGTGGACTCGACCACTGCCCTATTCTTGATTGTAGATTTGGTTCTTGGTTCGTTTTAATTAGAGCCCTATTGAACATCTTCTTGGATTTCTATGTTTTTTCTTGATTCTTCATAGTTTGACATCTTAACCCAAGCCTTTCCCTTGCTATAAACCCTCTATCTCTCATATATGTTCCCATACACTCATACCTAGCATTTTGGTCGAAGAGGACCGGAGTCTCCAATCTGGACAATTTTTGGGTCCTAACTTAAGGGAGGCCAGGGTGAAGTGAAACAAACAGTTTCCTTCTTCCAACCCGACATCTCCTCTCTCACCCGTCGCCTCCTCCTCCAAATCACTGCCCCGGAGGTCACGAAGCCCCTGGGATCCGCTGTGTCGTCGGCCAACTTATTCCTCCCCACCCCTGGGCCCTTCCCATCTATGGAATCGATCCAATGGATAGATCTGGTACCTCTTCTCTCATATTGAACATACGGTTCATCCCCTTTGTGTATTTTGGAGTTTTTGTACTAATTTTTCCCACTGGAATCACTTGTTTGCGTGCACACTATCACACTAGTCTCAAATGCTTGCCCGATCTGGTAGATTCAATGCCTCCCGCAGCCTCCTTGTGCATACCCGAATCTCCCGACCGGAGATTCCGGTCCTCCAGGCTGGAGACTTCGGTCCAGGCCGAAGACTCCGGTCTAGACCGGAGATTCCGGTATGCACAGCGGAGACTTCGGTGTGGATTGTCTCTGTCGCATCCAGCAAATATTTGTGGGTATTGTTATCATCTCCTGGACATATATGCTTACCAACATGCTATCTCCCTCCTTCTATTTTCACAAGTGGATCTGGTTCTCGTTGTCCCCCTCGCGCCAAGTCCAAGTCAAAGAGGGCTGATCTGCAGTATGATGAGGACGAAGGTCGGTATGTTGTGCCCCCGTCCAATCGGAGGCAACGTGCCAAAGATGCAGCATACATGAGGCTGGAGCATGAGCGTATTGAGTAAGAGAGTCAAGCAAAGAGGGCTAAGTATGATAATCTGCAATCATTGGCCCGCATGTCGAAGAAGGAGTTTAGTGAGCTGCATAAGACACAGTTCTATGACTTGCCTCGGACCAATGATGACCCATGTTATTAGAGGAAGGATCAAGAAGTATTCATGCAAGACATTTACCGCAAGCTCACCAACTCCCCCGTTTGTCCCTAGAAGTACATGAGTATTGAGAAGATGCGGACCAGCTCTTACTTCACTGATGCACTTTGGATTTCTAAGAAGCTCGGGCTGCACGGACTGATGGAGCTCCGTCAGGACTACAACATCTCTCTCGTGCAGCAATTCTATGCCAAAGTGGTGTTTGGGACTGACCAAGCAAGGACAATGACTTGGATGACTGGAGATCACTATTGCACTTCTACTTTCTTTGACTTTGCTAATGCCATTCAAGAGACTTTTCAGGGGGTGTCCGCTCATGTTGGGCATCGCATGCATTCTGCATCTCTAGGCGAGAACAAAAACAAGTTGGCACCACTGTATGGCAGCAAGGGAGTTGTGGGAGGGTCCAAGGGCCTCAAGCCCCTCTACAATCTGATGTTGAGGATTTTCTGCCAGACCATTTCCCTCAGTGTTGTCAATGATGATGCCATTAGATGTGGATTGGTCAACTTACTGTACCACACTCACAAGGTTTACTGTATCATGACATACTCTACATGAAGTCCCCTCCATATGCACCATTGGTCATGAGGCTCATCAACACCCAGGTTCATGGTTCACCTCTTGTTGTGCCTCCCAATCTTATGGAGCATGCACTTGTGTCTCTCTAGCAGAAAGGACACAAGGGTCCAACTCCTATACGCTCATATGTTGTTGAGGAGGATGAAATTTCAGAGACCGAGCGGGCTCCCACTCCTCCTAGGGCTTGGAGGAAGAATGCCTCCAATGCACCCATGCCACCCATGACCCGCGAGTATGTTCAGGACAAGGTCAAGACGGCCTCATTTTGGGAGAGGACCCTCTCTTTTATGAACGTGGGTATTCACATATAACATCATTCCTCCTACAAGAGCAACCGTCGCATGGAGGAATTTATCAAGGAGATTGAGGCTCAGGTAGAAGAGGATAAGGAAGGAGGTGATGAGTACACATATTAGCATGGCGCTCAACCATCCACTGAGTCTGATTACACACTCTAGTTTGGGGCATGGAATTCCCAGTAGGACATCTTAGTGGATTGGAAGACATTTTCTGAGGTCACCTCTGGTTTTGCGTCTCAAGGCACGTCATCTTCTCGCCCTCACGGCAAAGGGCCTGCAGCTCCAGGTGGTGATGATGACTATGAGGATGATGATGACGAGGATGAGGACATGGATGAGGATGATGACGACGATGACTCTGAGTGATCCTTTGGGGCGCTAGCTTAGGTCCTTTCCCTTTTTGGTGTTTTGATGCCAAAGGGGGAGAAGACATTGTCATCGGGATTTGCATGGGCTATGAATTTGGCTCTTTTATGCTTATTTAAAATTTGAACATTTATTTGTTTGGTTTGGTTTGCAAGATACTATTTGTGTGAGGACATGTTTGCTCCTATGCTATCGTAATCGGTGTGAGAACTATGTTTACTATCTATTACATGCCTAGTATCTATTACCTGTCGTGCATGCTTTACTAATTTATCTTACTGCACATCGTCGGGGGGAGCATTGGTATATCTCATTTCAAATATTTCCATGCAAAATCTCATGTTGTCATCAAACACCAAAAGGGGGGAGATTGAAAGGACATTTATTGTCTTAATTAGTTTTGATGTCCGTGAACAACTTATAGATCATTTTACAGTGTGCTAATGTCCACAGGATGATATACTGAAAAGTGAAAATCCCATAACTCAATGGATATGTGTGGCACCCCAGATTTATGGTCCGGGAATACCCGTTATACATGAAATTCACGTTCCCATGATCAGTGAGCTGTGAGCATAACCGACCAGTATCATTACATCATCCATAACAGTAACGATTATAAAACTTAAAAAATGGCCATTCTGGCGATTACAACACAAGTAGAAAAAGTCTTTAGTCGCAGATCCCATGTCACGCCTTAACCTACAAGCGACTGACTGGGAAGATGGCCTAGCTCGCATAGATGTCAGCATCCCCATCGTTTCTCTCGATCATCTGAAAGTCTGGCCAAGTAAATAGCCAGGGACAATGCCGATGAGTAATTTTAATGTACTCGCAAACCACCTTAAGGAAACAATAATAAAGGATATGCAATATGGTTGTGGTAGGATGCCTCCATAAGATATTCTTTTATAAACTAGTTTCTCTTGTAGATATAGCATATCTCTATATCTTTGTTTAAAAAGTTTTGTAAAGCATTTTGGAAACCTTTTTGAAAAGTTTTAAGAGAACACCAGGATTGGGTCAACCATTTTGTTTTTTCCTTCCAGTCATCCCATGACCAAACTCCTTCCTCATTTTTCGGACCATCCCATGGTCAAAGTGTTTCCAAGCCATTGCTTTTCTAACGTCCTTTTTGAAATCAAAACCATCACCCGCTGGCAGCCGCCATCACAACCGTCCATGACCGACGACTCGGCTATTCGAATATATTTACACTCTGTAGAGGTTGTACATTGTACCCACACCATCCGATTACTCATCCCAGATCTACACTGATCGTGCGTCGAATAACCGGTCAAGACCTTCAGGATGCCCGCTCCGATATAAGTGCCTACCCTATGATGTTAATCCCCTCAAAACCGGGATGCCTTATATAGTAATGAAGCCAACCGGAATGCATTTTTGCACCCCGACGGGTGGGCGCTTTCAATGAGGGGCTCATAGTATCGCGTGGAGGCCCGCAGACCCTTTGTTCCTTCTCCCGGTCGATGCTAAGCATGGACTATTGGCCGAAGAAGGCCCACCCTCCAAGGATTGTTTGCCCCTTTAGTAGTTCGAGGCACCTATACCAGATTAGACAAACTTCTAGCCCAGCCTCGTCCCATTCCAGAGTAATGTGGTTGCACGGGTTAATTGTTCTAGCATAGAAACTACACAGCTTAGCGTGTTTTCGTAAACATTTTTCCTCCATCACTCGTCAAACCATTTTGTAAAACCAAAACCTTTCTTATTTTCCAATCCACTTGGTAGGCCAAGCCTCAGGTTTTCTCATAAAACATTTTTGGTAAGCCTTTTTCCGGGATCTTCCCATCCCATAATTTTTCTTTGGCTAAAACGGGGTTTCCAAGGGGGCACGGTGTTAAGACACCATCTACCATACTAGGGGCAAGTAGGTGCCATCAAAGGGGTTGCACTTAGTAGTGCAAATGTTATTAGCTGGAGGATCCAAGCCACTACCAGATATAAAATCATCATTAATAAAGCAATGCAGTTTCATAAACAGTAGATAAAGCATGCAGAGTAAAACGATAGGACAAGGGCTTATGATCAAGAAGTTGGCTTGCCTGCGACCAGCGATATTCCCCGTAACTTCTTTAGAAAACAATAATAATAATAATAATGATAGCAATAAAAATGCTCTGAGGCTTCCTTCTTCCCGATGGCACACAATCGCAACTATCGTCGTTATCGAGCATACATGCAAACAAACAACAACACCATCAATACAAAGCATACAAGCATCAAATCATATATCAAACAAACAAGTAATACATGATACAATTCAGTAGGGTTGGGATAATAGATTTGGAAAGATTGGGAAGTGTCTTGGAGCAATTGAAGGAAATCTATATGGGTTTTATAGTCTAGAAACTAGGTAGTAGAGGGGTTTTGGAACAGGGACATATTCAGTAGGATATCATTGTGTAAAAATGATATCATCAGATAGATATTGATAAAATGAATCCAACAAAATTGGTTTCACTATTTTATCAATTCCCAATGATTTATAATGATTTTTATAGTGAGCAAAACTCTAGTTTTAGGAAATAATTCACCAGAGTTGTTCTGGAGCTCCAAACATTATTTCCTTGGATGATTAGATAGTAATTAATGGAATTATTCATTGAGAGCTTGAATCACCTCAAAACAATTACCATAATTCCCTTGATAAATTCCCAAAGACAGTACTGGAAGCATTTTCTCTTCATCACCAGATTAAATCTATAAGGGATTTTGATGTGATCCAAGGTCACATGTTAGGTATTTGAAATACCTTTCTGCAGAAATTGGAATAACCCTTTTTGGATTTACATAACTAAAGATATGAATTTATTGGTGAATTACCCATGCATAGAAAAGATTAATTCACCAAAATTCAAAGAGAGCTCAATAAATTTTGGGCTCCTGGGTTTGATATGTATGAGAGATTGAATGTACAGAGAGTTGTAATTAGGTCACAATCACTTTTGGTTTGCCCTATAGAAATTATTACATAAATCTACTGTTTTTGTTATTTTTACTACTGGTAAACTATAGTCCACCTTGGCATGGGACCAGGTCCAGGGGTTGGGTATTTTCAATACTATCCATAGGGAGTCGGGTTCATCCCATTTGGATTTACCAAACTCCATGGAATTCATATTTAGTGATAAGGACAGATGTTAGTGGAGAAAATTCTAGGAATTGTCTATTTGGTATTGTGTCCAACTTTTGGTTTGAAATGCTGAGGGAAACATGTGGTTACATAGGAAAATTTAGATATGGTACTATTAAGCTATTTTCCCTTTTCAAAAGGATTTAATCCACACAAACAGATCTAGAATTAATTCGGTATACAGATAAAGAAAAGGACTAAGGGGGTATTAGGTCAGGATTTGAAGGGGAGATGGGCCGCGTGGTGTAGATGCAGCCCACCCGGGCGTGCTGCGCGCGGGCGCCGGGATTTGAATCCCTGGCAACCGGGGCCCAGTGGTCAGCGACCTGGGGCCGCGAAGGGTATGGGGGACTGGCGGGCATTGGATCTAGGTGAGATACATGGCCCTGGTTCATCGTCTCTGGCGAGACAGAACCAGCGGTGGAGAAACCCTAGGGCGTCGGGGAGAGAACGGGGAGCTTACCAGAGGGCGCGGGAGATGGCCGGGAGTGGCGAAGAAGAAGCGGTGCTCAACGGTGGCCTCGGTGATGGGTGGCATGGCCTGGTTCCATGAATGGAACTTGCTCGCATGAGGGCGCCCGAGAGGGTGGCGACCTAGCTCGACGGTGGCGACTGCAGGGGAGGTTCTGCACAAAATGAGAAGCAGGGGAAGAGTCGGAGAGGTTAAGGGAGTGCGAGGGCAAAACATGCAGAGAGAGGGGAGCTCGGGAGGGAGGGCCTTGCTCATTTTCATGGGGGAGGCCGAAGCTTTCCCTTCTCCTTCCTTCGGAAAGAGCATAGCAAGGGGGCTAGGGAGGGAGCTCAGGGGAGGTCTGGTGGGGGGAGAGGAAGCAAGTGAGAGGAATGGTAGCGGGGTTGGGGGTATCTAGCCCTTTTATCCCGAAGCAAATGGGTGTAGGATGAACAATGTCCATGGAGGGCTTGAGAGGGGGATATGGCCAGGGATTGGCTCTTGGGGGTGGTGGAGTGGTCGTGTGGGACCAGGGATTCGACCAGGGAAAGAGGGGGAGCTATTGTGCAAGATATTTTTTAAAATGGGCATCTCTCCTCTCTCTCTCTCTATCAACAAACACATGGGACAAGGTGTAACATCCCAAAAATATGAAACAATGATCATCAAACCCTAATGACTAAAATTAGGGTTAACAAAAACTTTGATTAAATAAAAAAATGAATGCATGTGTGTGTATGTGATGATTTTATGAATGCATGAATGGACTTGGTGATTCAACTAAATATCAAGGAATGTGTAACATCCCAAAAATATGAAACAATGATCATCAAACTCTAATCACTAAAATTAGGGTTAACAAAAACTTTGATTTAATAAAAACCAAATGAATGCATGTGAGTATGTGATGATTTGATGAATGCATGATTAGACTTGTGTGATTAACCTAAATAGCAAGGAATGGTTTAAAGATGAAAATAACATCATATAAAATATTTCCAAGCAGAAACAAATAAAGAGAAAATCAAAAACAAATCAAATAAAGCAAATGGTCATTTTTGCCAATCTTGCTCACTAGGTCACTTTGAGTGTTTCTAGTACAAGATTTCAAACAGAAACTTTTCAAATTCTTTTCACCCCTTGTAAGACCAAGTTAAAGTGAATCAAAGCCCACCTTTAAAACTTGCAGAAACATTTGGCAACATCATTCAAATGACAATTCAAAATTGAATCTTTAACATATGTGAAGATCACACATTTTCAAAACCCAACCAAACCAGTGCCCCTTGACCAATCGAACTAACCATACACTCCCTAGTATGTGCCTAGCAAACCCACCAAGTTTGAATCCAAAATTCAAATTTGAATTTCTTTCGTCCATTTCATCAAACACCTTCTTGGCACAAATTAAATTAAACAACAAACACTATAGTGAGCAGTGTTGTGCCAACCTTGTCCCCTCCCTAGCTCTCACTCTACTCTCAGTAGATGATCTAGCGCAATTAACAAGCCTTAGCACCACTGTGAGATTGGCATAGCCATCAATGGTGACCATGCCGAGCCTAACTTGCCACCCACATGTCGACAGCAAGCTAGGCGAAGCACCAATCCTAGCAAGCATGTCTGGAGCACTGAACACCGTCCACCGCCAGCCCCTGTCCAAGCCTCGAGCACTGCCAGCCCCTGGACCACACTGCCCGAGCATGCCAAGCCTCTCTGCGAGCGAGCCGAGAGCGCACCAATGCGCCAACCGCGACACACGCCCACAGACCACGCGCCGCCCTTGATGCTTGCGTGCATGATCGCCAGCACCCCAGCAACCCCGCGGACATGCTTATTCGCCGCTGCGCGAACCATAGACGTTGTGCGCCTTTAAAATCACCGTCGGACCTGCCTAGAGCGTCGACGTGTTCCGACCGATTCGCACCACCCCACACCTCGTCACCACACCGTTGAGCTTTGCCAGGGAGCACAGCACTGCCCCCTATCGTTGCCCATGCAAGTAGCACTCTGTGCCGTCGACATCGATGAGCTCCACCTGCGTCGTTCGGTCCCCTTCAGCCACTATAAAAGGAGACCTCCCCCGCTCGTTTTCTTCACACCAGTTCACTCCCCACCTCTCACTGATACCCTCCACTCACTCCCGGAGCAAGGCGAGCAGCGCATCCTCGGAATTTCACCGGATTTCGCTGCTGCGGAGGAGGAGAGGCGTCGTCGATTGGCGCTACCTGACATGGACGATGAACCAGAGCCGTTCGATTAGAGTTAGATCGTGCGGCCTAGATCACCCCATACCGCTTCGCCACTCGTTGTCTCACTGACGAGTGGGGTCGCTCACTTAAACAGCCCGCGCATGTGCTGTGCGTCGTGGACCAGCCCAGTTAAACCTCCCGCACGACCCACCAATTCAAATTTAGGTTTATTCATTTAATTTCAAACCCAGTTCTGTACCTAGATTCAAAAATCAACCCAGCTCGATTCACTGTACCAAAATGCATGAAACCAATTTTTTTAGAAAGGTACTGAAATGCCTAATCCAAGCCCGTTGGATTCAAACCATTTAGAATTATAGATCACCCATGGTAAAAATAACAACGCAGAAGCTTTTCTGCATTCAAACATTTTTCAAAATTCAACCATAAGAGCTTTTGAGTTGATTCCAACTCTCAAAAATCACATTTAACCATACCTTTCAGAATATATAAAAATATAAAGGTTTAATTACAGAAATAATGATCAAGTAATAAAAGAACGCCACATAGGCATTTCTAGTCACTTTAATTAAATAAAATAAAAAGGTTAAACCTTATTAAATTGTGACACCACTTTAAATCACATTCCCATGTACTGAAATATGTGGTGATGACATGTGTCAACATGATCCCATGTTTGAGTTGGAGAATATTAAATCTTAAGTAGTTTTTCAATGAGTAGAAATTACTTTTCCAAAATAAAATAAATGAGACAAGTGTTTTAATCCTTGTAATGCTAGTGATGATGATAGATCATCTAGTGTGAACCTTTGTGTGATGATTAGAAATAGTTAAATATTGTTTGGTAATTGTGTACCTCGTATTTATTTATAGACGCTAGTACCGACCAAGGATACGAGGAGGAAGGAGGATACTACGAGGAAGAAGCCGAGGAAAACATCAACCACTGCTCTGCACAAGGCAAGCTTATACTAATATCTTAGCAAGCCTAATACCACTAGTTAACTTATGCAAGCTAATACTTGCAAGATACCCTACTTATGCAAGCTACTACTTGCTTGTTACTATGCCAACCATATGCCTTAAGCATGTGTGATTATACCCACTTGACACACCATCCTAGTTTTACTTGCAAGCTTAGTATTTTATTCTCTTTATTAAAGCTTTCTATCAAAAGTTTACTTAGTGACTTGTAGATATTAGAAAGATATTTTGAAGGTAGCATAAAGAGCATAAAACTTGGCCTAAGTTAGATAGATCTTGATGTCATCCTAAGGCATGAGATTTTACTTAGATAAGATACACTTGTTTACCACCCCTCATTAGTATTTACCCCCACTTGTAAATGCTAGTCCTAAGCATAAAACTTGATCAACTTTAGATGGGAATACTTGGTGAAAATGGTTATGAAAACCTTAGAATGATGAGTCATTCTACTGAAATGTTTTGACATGTGTTTCCAAACACCAGATGATTTTGATGATGAAAATGTTAAGGCATGAGCCTTATCCCTTTATAAAACCGATGTTTGTCTGGATGCGATACCATTCCAATTTTACCGTACAACCCCAATACCCAAAAATTGGGTAGGGCTTGACTGGAAATTTATATACCTTAGTATGGGTTCCCTTGCGGCCAAGGTCTGAGCTGAGGCTACCTTGTGAAGATTGTCCACCTGTGCAGTACCCAAGATGACAGTTGGTCATGGTTGGGACACCAAACTCACGGGAGTGGTGCCTATACTAGGGCGTGTAATTGAAAGGTTAAGATTGATATCCCTATACTGGGTATGGTGAATTCAGGATTGTTCCTGACGGATGTATCGAATGTTCTGGTGAAAGTGTACAATCTCTGCAGAGTGTCAAACTATTCGAATAGCCGCGTCCGCTATTATGGACAGTTGGAGTGGCCATACTGTTCTATCATCAGATGTTTTCAAAATGACTTGTGAAATGATTTGTGACTTTGACTTGACCACAATAGAGTTGTGCTATGAAATTCAAGTTCCCACTTAGGTGTTATAAAACCTTCAACTAGTTTTCTTTGCTTTTGAACTTAGTAGAGGTAAATCTGGCTTTTTGCAAAACAACCCTAGAGCTTAGTATATCCTATTCAACATCAATTCACTTGTTAGTATTTGTTTGCGAGTACTTAACGAGTACTCATGGCTTTGTCCCTGGCTATTCCCGTGGCCAGACTATGAAGAGGAGTATCAGGAATACAGACAGCAGGAAGGTTACGACAACTAGGATCATCTCCCATCGTCAGCATTGCCTGTGACCCTAAAGATGGAGCTTCGCCTACGCTATCATTACTATTACGTTATTCCACTGCTTGAATTGTATTAAGAACTGGATCATGAGATCCTTATTTGTGTAAGACCTTATGTATGGTTTATAATGGATGATGTACTGTGATATCCAATATGTTATGTCTCGCAAAAATGGTAATCCTTGGATTGCGATGTATGGCATAACAGGCATCTATGATTAAAAATCTGGGTGTTGACAAGTTGGTATCAGAGCCATCCTGACCATAGGAGACCCTGGTTAGAATGGACGTTTAAATCAAAAACTTAGTTTAAAAACCAAAGGAAGTGAGTATTTACAAAAACTTATTCTCATTCTTATCACTTGGATTCTTTCAAAAAAAAATATGTTCCTCAAAAATTCTTGCAAACTTACATAAAATTTGGCAGACTTGATCACTCTACTAACTTACTCATCCTATATTCTTATAGATGGACGTGAAGTACAGCAAGTTTTATCAGTTGGGGAATGGAGACCTCATCTTTGAGCGTGACTTGGACCAGCTATCGGAGATGCTGGAGCGTTCGCATCCCGAGTTCTTAGGAGCTCAGCTCAATGATCAGGAAGGAGAAGATCTGTAGTGGTTAGTTGTTGCAAGTCTCCGAGGAAAGATTGAACCCCCCACTGCAGAGGGAATTCAGTTCACCTTAAGAGAGAACAACTGGCTCGATGGACTTGCCAGGGCCATGCAGGAAGCTCTTGCCCGTCTGTGTGGGTGGAGTATCAATCAAATCAAGGGTACCCGCTTTGAGTTCTACCCAAGGAATGATGCTATGGGCAGCCTCTGGAGGCCCCATATCACCATGATCTGAAGACTCAGTTGGAACATCTCAGCTTCATGATGTATGACCGTCAGAAGGAGTTGGACAATGTCCGTTACGCCAACCACAAGTATGCCATCGCCGCCAAGAAGGATCAGACCATTGCCTTGCTAGTAAAGGATCGCAAGTCTCGTCGCCGTCAGCTCGACAAGAAGGAGCGCAACATTGCCCGTCTTCGCCATCGGATCACGGATTTGGAGGAGACCATCCACGAGAGAGATATGCAGTTGGAAGAGAGGGAGAATGCAGGGGAAGACCTTCGTGGAGACCCCTACTCCTATCTCCGCGATGATGATGACTTTCTGGAGGATCAGGCCATGGGCTTGTTCACCGATGAGGATGACTTCGCCTTCATCGATGATGATGATGATGATGATGATGATGAATGAAAAGCAAGTTGCTAGAAAAATCTGAGTCAAACTTTAAAAACTCTTGAAAAACCCTGAACCTTAGAAATTTCCCTCTTTTCTCATGATCTATATCAATCTTCAGATGCCTCGCGGAGGAAGCAACTCATCCCCGGACCCGATGTTGCAACTCTTGCAAATGTTGGTTTCTGACCGCGAAGCCGAAAGAGCCGAATGTCAAGCCAACTTAGCCACCCTTCAACAGATAGATCAGATGGCTAACAACAATCAAGGCCATGGAAATCAGGACAACCATGGATCTAAGCTCAGGAATTTCCAGAACACCAATCCACCTATTTTCACTAAGTCGGAAGAGCCCCTAGATGCAGATGATTGGTTGCAAACCATGGAGAACAATATGGAAGTTGCAGGAGTGGAAGCCAACAAGAAAGTGTTGTTTGCTACCCACTATCTGGCCGGAGATGCAAGAGCATGGTGGAACAATGTTCGCGCAATGACAGGAGGTCAGCTGATGACTTGGGAAGAGTTCAAAGTCAAGTTCAGCAGAACCCATGTGCCACCAGGTTTGATCAAGAGGATGAGAGATGAATTCAGGGAACTGAAGCAAGGAAGGATGACAGTAGTGGAATACCGTGACAAATTCTTGTCATTGGCTAGGTATGCACCGGATGAGATGAACCAAGCCAAGAAGAAGGATAGATTCTGGATGGTGCACGATGAGATGAGATGCAGAGGTGTTAATCAATATCCCTTTGATATTGAAGCCTTAGTTGACTATGCCATTCAGATGGAAGGAAAGATCAACCAAGCTAATGAGAACATAGCGTCGCATGATGCATCAACCAGAACCCACCATACACCAAAGTATCGCTGACCCATCTCGAGTTTGCCCCAAGAACCAACAGACCCCCGATGAACCGTCCCACCTATCCCAACCATGGAAACCCAAGGCCCGGAGGAAACCACAACAACCCCGGCAACTCCAGCAATTTCAACCGTGCCCCACCCAAGTTCAACAACAACATTGCCGCCACCAACACCAACACTGCCCCAAGGACTGGAATCAATGTTGTGCCTATTGCAGCAAAGGACAAGTCTCAAGTGACTTGTTATTATTGTGGAACCAAGGGTAACTATTCCGATGAGTGCACCAAGAAGATTGCCACAGCCCCCAATGCAAATGCCCTAGCTCAGCAGCAACGTCGTGTTCAGCCCGGAAGAAGGTTTGCCCCAGGGAATTCGCTCAACCGCAACGGCCGTCTCTTTCTCATGCATGCTGAAGAAGCCTAGGAAGCGCCAGATGTCGTGTTGGGTATGTTTTCTGTTAACTCGGTACTTGCAAGAGTGTTGTTTGATTTTGGAGCATCGCACTCATTTGTTACTGAAGAATTTGCACGCACTAGTAAGATTCAACCAACCAAATTGAAGCACGTTATGATTGTTCAAATACCTGGTTCAACCACCAAAGCTAGACAAATTTGCAAAGCCGTCCCTATCCGAATCCATGGCATAGATTTTTATGCTAATCTAATAGTACTCGGAACTAAAGGTTTGGAAGTAGTACTAGGAATGGATTGGATGTCCAAACACAAAGGATTAATTGACTATGCCAAGAAAGCCATAACCATGACCAGTATAGCCGGAATATCAGTCGAGCATGTATCTGAAACCTTGCCCCGTCAATTCAAGTGCAACAAGAGTATAGCCCAGCCAACCATTGACCAAGTCCGGATAGTCTGTGAATACCCCGATGTATTTCCAGATGTTTTTCCCGGTATGCCCCCAGATCGGGATATCGAGTTTATCATTGAACTAATACCTGGAACCGGACCCATAGCCCAGAGACCATATAGTATGAACCCGTCTGAACTAGTGGAACTGAAGAAGCAACTGGATGCCATGCTGGAAATTGGATTGATTCAACCAAGTGCATCACCATGGAGATCGTCTGTTTTGTTTGTGGACAAGAAAGATGGAGGTAAACGTTTGTGTACGGATTATCGGAAGTTGAATGATGTCACCATCAAGAACAAGTACCTGTTGCCAAAGATAGAAGATCTGTTTGATAAGTTGACCAGTGCCAAAGTGTTCTCTAAGATTGATCTTAGAACTGGCTATCATCAACTCAAGATTCGCGCAGAGGATATTCCAAAGACTGCCTTTACCACCCGATATGGATTATACGAGTATACTGTCATGTCTTTTGGATTAACCAATGCCTCCGCTTATTTCATGAACCTCATGAATAAGATTTTTATGGACTTCCTGGATAAGTTTGTCGTTGTTTTCATCAATGACATTCTAATTTATTCCAAATCAGAAGAAGAACATGAGCTACACCTAAGGACCATTCTTGGAACCCTTAGAGAGCATCAGCTGTATGCCAAGTTTAGCAAATGTGAATTCTGGTTACAGGAGGTAGGATTTCTTGGGCATATCATATCAGCCGGAGGAATTGCCGTTGACTCTGCGAAGGTGAAGGATGTTGAAGATTGGCAAGCCCCAACCACTCAAACCCAAGTTCGTGCATTTCTCGGATTAGCGGGATACTACCGCATGTTTGTAGAAGGATTCTCGAGTATTGCAAGACCCATGACCCAATTGCTGAAGAAGGACAAGAAGTTTGAATGGACGGAAAATGTGAAGTGAGTTTTCAGGAACTCAAGAGGAGATTGATTTCAGCCCCAATCTTGATCATGCCGGATATCATGAAACCCTTTGATGTGTATTGTGACGCCTCCAAGATCGGTCTTGGATGTGTGCTAATGCAAGAAGGCAAAGTTATATCTTATTTATCCCGACAACTGAAACAGCATGAACAGAATTATCCAACCCATGACCTTGAACTAGCAGCCGTAGTTCTAGCCCTGAAGACCTGGAGGCATTATCTCATGGGAAACCGTTGTGAGATTTATTCGGATCACAAGAGCATGAACTATATATTCACTCAGAAGGAGCTAAATATGAGGCAGAGAAGTTGGATTGAGCTAATCAAGGACTATGATCTAGACATTCACTATCACCCCGGTAAAGCCAATGTGGTAGCAGATGCCCTTAGCAGATTGTTGTGCCGCTTGAACTCCATGATTTTGAAGGAGCAACCCAGTTTGCACAAAGAGATGGAAGATTTCCGAATGGAATTAGTGAGTGAAGGATTTTTTTCCTAGCATAGAACTTCAACCCACTTTGATCAGTCAGATCATGGAGGAGCAGAAAGGAAATGCTAGTATCGACGGAATCAAACATCGTATAGGTATAGGAAAAGTACTCGGATTCACCAAAGTCGAAGGAGTTCTGTGGTACAAAGGACGCCTCTGTGTACCATCAGATTCGGAGTTGAAAGAAGTTATTTTGAAAGAGGCCCATGATACTCTTTATTCTATCCACCCCGGAGGAACAAAGATGTATCGGGATTTGAAGGAGCAATTTTGGTGGCATAAGATGAAGAGAGAAATCGGAAGCTATATCCCCAAGTGTGATATATGCCAGAGAGTCAAGGCGGGACATCAAAGACCCGCAGGACTGTTGCAACCATTACAGATTCCGGAATGGAAATGGGATTCAGTTGGAATGGACTTTATCACCGGATTGTCTACTTCTAGTAGGGGAAATGACTCTATATGGGTCATAGTTGACAGATTGTCCAACGTAGCCCATTTCTTACCAGTCAAGACCACATACCAGAGTTCGAAGCTAGCAGAGTTGTACATCGCTAGAATTGTTAGTTTGCACGGAGTCCCCAAGAACATCATATTGGATCGAGGAACTCAGTTTACCTCGAGATTCTGGAAGAAAGTCCAAGAAGGTTTAGGAACCCGACTAGATTTCAGCACCGCGTATCACCCTCAGACCGATGGACAAACGGAGCGAGTAAATCAAATACTCGAAGATATGTTGAGATCATGTGTGCTAGAGTATGGATTTAAATGGGAAGATTGTCTTCCTTTTGCAGAATTTTCATACAACAATAGTTATCAAGATAGTCTGCAAATGGCCCCATTTGAATTCATGTATGGAAGGAAGTGTCGCACCCCTTTGAATTGGTCGGAAGTAGGAGAGAGTCAGACTTTTGGACCCGACATCCTACGAGAAGCAGAAGAGAAAGTTCACAAGATTTGTGAGCACCTCAAGACCGCCCAGTCAAGACAGAAGAGTTACGCCAGCAAGAGACGTCGAGACCTCGCCTCCAATATCGGAGATTTTGTGTATCTCAAAGTGTCGCCTTTGAAGGGAATGTAGCGTTTCCAGCTCAAAGGAAAGTTAGCCCCCAGATATATCGGACCCTTCAAGATTCTGAATCGTCGAGGAGAAGTATCATATCAATTGGAACTTCTAGAGGAGATGTCAGTAGTACACAATGGAAAGTTCTGGAAAAGACCGAAGTGTTCAAGAACATTGATCACCGGACCATAGAGATCAACGATGACCTGACGTATCCCAAAGTACCCATCCGTATTTTGGAAGAAGCTTTCCGAACCACCAGAACCCGAAGCATAAAGTTTCTCAAGATTCAATGGAGCAACCACACTGAAGAAGAAGCTACCTAGGAGCGAGAAGATCACATCAGGACAGAGTTTCCCGATCTCTTTAAATCCTAGGTAATCTTTTTATTCTTTTTCAAATCTCGGGACGAGATTTTTTTTAAGGAGGGAAGGTTTGTAACATCCCAAAAATATGAAATAATGATCATCAAACTCTAATCACTAAAATTAGGGTTAACAAAAACTTTGATTAAATAAAAACAAAATGAAGGCATGTGTGTATGTGATGATTTGATGAATGCATGAATGGACTTGGTGATTCAACTAAATAGAAAGGAATGATTCAAAGATGAATATAACATCATCTAAAACATTTCCAAGTAGAAACAAATCAAGAGAAAATCACAAACAATTCCAATAAGGCAAATGGTCATTTTTGCCAATCATGCTCACTAGGTCACTTTGAGTGTTTCTAGTCCAAGATTTCAAACAGAAACTTTTCCAATTCTTTTCACCCCTTGCAAGACCAAGTAAAAGTGAATCAAAGCCCACCTTTCAAACTTGCAGAAACATTTAGCAACCCCATTCAAATGACAATTCAAAATTGAATCTTTAACATATGTGAAGATCACACCTTTTCAAAACCCAACCAAACCAGTGCACCTTGACCAATCCAACTAACCAGATACCCCCTAGTATGTAACCAACACATCCACAAAGTTTGATTCAAAAATTCAAATTTGAATTTCTTTCGGCCATTTCATCAAACACCTTGTTTGCAGCAAACAAACAAACAAACACAAAACACTATAGTGAGCAGTGATTAGTGCCTAACTTGCTCCCTCTATAGCTCACTCTACACTCCCAGTAGATGATCAAAGTAATCTAACTATCTTTAGCACCACTTTGAGCAAGCCTAGCCATTAATGGTGAGCATGCCGATAGCACCATTGTCACCCCCATGTCGCCAGTGAGCTAGAGGAAGAACTAGCCTCGCCAACCTTGTTTGGGACACGCAGCACCGTCCACCGCCACTCCATGTCCAAGCCCCGAGTGCAGCCAGCCACTAGACCACCCGCCAAGCACGCGCCCAGTCCCTCTGTGTGCGAGCCGAGAGCGTGCCAGTACGCCGTCAGCGACACCAGCCCACAGACCATGCGCCGCCCTCGCTGCTTGCAGACGTGATCGCCAGCACCCCAGCAACCCGTCAGACAACCTCGTTCGCCGCCGCGTGGACCATGCACGCTATGCGCCATTAAAATTGCCGTCGAGACCGCCCGCGCCCGGCGTTCCGACCATCTCGCGCCCATGCCTCGCCACCATGCCATTGGCGTCGCTAGAGAAGCACCGCCCCCTACCCATGCGGTAGCACTACATGCCAAGACACTGATCTCCGACCGGTCCCATTCGGTCCCCTTCAACCACTATAAATAGAGGCCTCCCCCGCTCGTTTTCTTCACACCAGTTCACTCCCCACCTCTCACTGATCACACCCACTCACTCCCGGAGCAAGGCGAGCACCAGGTGGCCAGAATTTCACCGGAGTTCGCCGCTGCAGAGGAGGAGAGGCGCCGTCGATTGGATTCGCCCCAGGAGAAGCTGCCGGTACCAGGAGAATCCTCGTCGTCGACTTCGTTGTTCGCCCCTGTCGCCGACCATCGCCTGAGCCCTAGTGAGCCTCCCACGACCCCACCCGTTCTAGGGTTACATCTGCTTGCTGCCCGACGTGGACGATGAACCAGAGCCATTTGATTAGAGTTAGATCGTGCGGCCTAGATCACCCGTGCAACGCTTAACTCGTTGTCTCACTAACGAGTGGGTCGCTCACTTAACCAACTGTTCTTGTCGCCTGGGCATGCGTAAACCTCCCGCACGAACCAACAATTCAAATTTAGATTTATTCATTTAATTTCAAACCCAGTTATGTACCTAGATTCAAATATCAACCCAGCTCGATTCACTAAACCAAAATGCATGAAACCAATTTCGTTAGAAAGGTACTGGAATGCTTAATCCAAGCCCGTTGGATTAAAACCATTTAGAATTATAGATCACCCATGGTAAAAATAAGGCAGGAGCTTTTTTGCATTCAAACATTTTTCAAAATTCAACCATAAGAGCTTTTTAGTTGATTCCAACTCTCAAAAATCACATTTAACCATACCTTTCAGAATATATAAAAATATATAGGTTTACTTACAGAAATAATGGTCAAGTAATAAAAGAATTCCACATAGGCATTTCTAGTCACGTTAATTAAATTAAATAAAAAGGTTAATCCTTATTAAATTGTGACACCACTTTAAATCACATTCCCATGTACTGAAATATGTGGTGATGACATGTGTCAACATGATCCCATGTTTGAGTTGGAGAATATTAAATCTTAAGTAGTTTTTCAATGAGTAGAAATTACTTTTCTAAAATAAAATAAATGAGACAAGTGCTTTAATCTTGTAATGTTAGTGATGATGCTAGATCATCTAGTATGAGCTTTGTGTGATGATTACAAATAGTTAAGTATTGTTTGGTGATTATGTACCTCATATTTATTTATAGACGCTAGTACCGACCAAGGATACGAGGAGGAAGGAGGATACTACGAGGAAGAAGCCGAGGAAAACTTCAACCACTGCTCTGCACAAGGCAAGCTTATACTAATATCTTAGCATGTCAATACTTGCAAGCTACTAATCAAGCAAGCTACCACTTGCAAGCTCTATTTGCAAACTTATACCCACTTGACACACCATCCTAGTTTTACTTGCAAGCTTAGTATTTTATTTTATTTTTTAAAAGCTTTCTATCAAAAGTTTACTTAGTGACTTGTAGATTCTAGAAAGATAATTGAAGGTAGCATAAAGAGCATAAAATTTGGCCTAAGTTAGATAATCTTGATGTCATCCTAAGGCATGAGATTAAACTTAGCTAATCCCCACTTGTTTATTACCCATCATTCGTATCTACCCCCACTTGTAGATGCTAGTGCTAAGCATAAAACTTGATCAACTTTAGATGGGAATACTTGGTAAAAATGGTTATGAAAACCTTAGAATGATGAGTCATTCTACTGAAATGTTTTGACATGTGTTTCCAAACACCAAATGATTCTTTTTATGATGAAAATGTTAAAGCATGAGCCTTATCCCTTTACAAAACTGATGGTTGTCTGGATGCGATACCAATCCAATTTTATCGTACAACCACAATACCCGAAATTTGGGTAGGGCTTGACTGGAAATTTATATACCTTAGTATGTGTTCCGTTGCGGCCAAGGTCTAAGCTGAGGCTACCTTGTGAAGACTGTCCACCTGTGTAGTACCCAAGATGACAGTTGGTCATGGTTGGGAGGCCAAACTCACAGGAGAGGTGCCTATACTAGGTCGTGTAATTGAAAGGTTAGGATTGATTATCCGCATACTGAGTATGGTGAATTCAGGATTGTTCCTGACGAATGTATCGAATGTTGTGGTGAAAGTGTACAATCTCTACGGAGTGTCAAACTATTCGAATAGCCGCGTCCGTGGTTATGGACAGTTGGAGTGGCCATACTGTTCTATCATCAGATGTTTTCAAAATGACTTGTGAAATGATTCATGGCTTTGACTTGACCACAACAGAGTTGTGACATGAAATTCAAGTTCCCACTTAGGTGTTATAAAACTTTCAACTAGCTTTCTTTGCTTCTGAACTTAGTAGAGATAAATCTGGATATTTGCAAAACAACCCTAGAGCTTAGTATATCCTATTCAAAACCACTTCACTTGTTAGTATTAGTTTGCGAGTACTTAAAGAGTACTCATGGCTTTGTCCCTGGCTATTACCGTGGCCAGACTATGAAGAGGAGTATCAGGAGGACGGACAGCAGGAAGGTTACGACAACTAGGATCATCTCCCATCATCAGCATTGCTTGTGATCATGAAGATGGAGCTTCGCCCATGCTATCGTTATTATTACGTTATTCTGATGCTTGGATTGTTTTAAGAACTGGATCATGAGATCCTTATTTGTGTAAGACCTTATGTATGGTTTGTAATGGATGATGTACTGTGATATCCAATCTGTTATGTCTCGCAAAAATGGTAATCCTGGGATTGCGATGTATGGCATAACAGGCATCTATGATTAAAAATCCGGGTGTTGACACAAGGTGAATAGTGCTATGCTACAGTGTAGCACGACTAGGGGAGTGATGGTGCTGTGGGGTCCTGGACAAGATTTGATGGGGATTTGAGTTGGTTTGAATCAAGGTTTGATTTATTTTTCAAACTTGATCAAATGGTGGCTTGTGAAGGAGGTTGAAAGAGTTGCATTAGGAAAGGTGAGAAAAAGGTACTGGGTGTGCATAGGGTCATTGCATAACCCTAGGAATTATTTGAGATTTTTCAAATGAACTTTAGTCCATTTAAACTCACTTATTCAAAAAGTGCAGAAATAGATTATGGAAGCTAATGTAATATGTTTACATTAGACAAGGTTGGTTTTTGATGTTAAATAGTTTTGAATACCATATTACACATTGGATAATTTTATTGGAATTTATTTGGAAGGAAAAGTATCTTTAATGAATTAATTCTTATTTCTGCCATTTAATAAAAAGGGCAAAAAGAAATAATAAAGAATTTCAAAAATATTTATTTTTGTGTTTAGAAGATAGGGTATGATATATAGAACTCCAATGTGCATTTATTTGGCAAAGTTATTTGGAGAAAAATAAACTTGCCTTTATAGACAAAGATTTTGAGAATCTTGCAAGATAATGAATTTAAATAGTTTGAGAATCCAAATAATTATAGAATTATTTGGGGTGTTTATATTCAAGGTAGATGTTGTTGACTTTATTTATACCTCAATGACATCTTGGTTTTGAAGAATTGTGGTGAAAAGGATGGAAACTAGATTTGGAGAATCTAGGGTTTGATATTTTTATGCCACATAAACATTGTTGGATTAGGGAGCTCAGAGCTCACCTTGGTACAAGGGATAGATGGATAGCTAGACCAAGTTATGTAGATGGTCATGGAATCAAGAGTTGGGCTTAGATGTAATGGAGGTGATATAGAGGAGATGGCAAACTTTGTTGAAAATAAGGTTGCCATAACAGAGTTGTCATGATGCCTCATGAACCATGGGGGTTTAGGAAGCACAAAGCTCCAATGGGAACAAGTGAAGATTGGATTGATAGGCCATGATTAGTAGGTCATAATCCCGTAAATATTAGGTCAAGGGGAGGTGGCATATGTGATCTTCTGCCAAAGTAGGCAAGATGATAAGATTTAACGAAAAAGATTATTATCTTGACTATAAAACCATCATGGATGAGTGGGAACCGGAAGGGTTAATCCAAGGGAAAGAGTGGGATTTGGTAGTACTAATTAGGTAATAAAATATGGTTCAAGTACATTCTCAAGAATACATATAGGTTGGAAAAGGTAGATCTCCAAAGATTGAATCTAGATAAGAAATCCAGACTTAGCCATTTTGGCAGATTTAGGGGTTTTAACTAGATTACAAGTGTAGCTGATTTTAGGGAGAGCTATGTTCCAAACTCATTATCAAGGAGATGATGTTGAGGTGTTAACTAAGTATATAGGATCCATGCTTAGATTGGGTCTTCACTGAGTGGGAAACTATCAAAAGGGATTATCCCTGGATTGATCTGTTTACGAGGGGAGATGATCACCTTAGTGGCTTAGGATAGATCCATATTTGGATGCTTGGTTTGAGATTGATGATAACAAATATAGATTGGCCCTAAGAGATGAGATACTATATTATCTCACTCTAGTTCCTAAGCAAACAATGCAATCAGCAGATCAAGGCAATTCATCTATTCCAACTTATCAACTACTACTAAGCTTACCATCAAGCCTAGCTTGAGGTAGGGATTGGTATTTTGAATTGGTCATGTTTTGAAGTGAGTGATGACGCCCAGCACTATCGTGGGACGCTTCGTTGGAAACCCCAAGAGCAAGGTGTGATGAGCACAGGCAAGTTTCCATCAGTAAGAAACCGAGGTTATCGAACCAGTAGGAGGAACGAAACGTCACACAGGTGTTGCAAGCAACGCGGAGACCTGCACAACACAAACTCAAGACTTTGCTCCAACGAATCAGTGAGGTTGTCAAGCTCATCGGTTTGCTGTAACAAAGGATTAAACGTATGGTGTGGAAGTTACTGGTTTGTAGCAAGTAAACAAGTAACAGTGGAAGATTTATCAATGGTAAAGATTGGACCGAGGTCCATAGTTCACTAGAGGTGCTCTCCTTAGATAAACAACATGGCATGAAGGGTTAAAAAAATACAGCAGGGCAATTGACAAGAAATGAGCAAGGCATAACAATGCAATACCAGACAAAAAGATCCTATGAGATTCGATTGTGCAATACAACAATATACATAGACCGCCATCCAACTGCATCTTTGACTAGAAGTCCACCTTCAGGTTATCATTCGAACCCCCTCTAGTATTAAGTTGCAAGCAACAGACAACTGCTTTAAGCAAAGTGTGTAAGGTAAACAATCCACATGTTCCATGAACAAGAGACCGTTGTTTTCTCCCTAGTGGCAACAGCACATTTACAACCGAAGAAATTTCTGTCACTTCCCTTGGAAACTAGAGGCATGAACCCACTATCGAGCATAAATACCCCCTCTTGGAGTCACTAGCAACTACTTGGCCAAGATAACTAGTAACAACAGAGAGCATGCAAGATCACAAACAACAGACATGATAGTATCAAATATACAAAACCATTAATCAATCTGACATAGTAATCTCAATATCCATCGGGATCCCCGCAAACACAACATGCATGATTACAAATAGATTAGATATTGATCATGAACTGAGCTCACAAGATCTATACATGAAAGCACAAGGAGGAGATACAACCATCTAGCTACTACATGGACCCATGGTCCAAGGTGGAACTACTCACGCTTCATACCGGAGAGAAGGCCTCCGGGATGATCTCCCCTCCGGCAGGGTACCAGGAAGAACTTCAGATCCCCCGATCTAGGGACGACGGTGGCAGCGACTACAGAAGGTTTCGTGGAGTTTTGATCGGGTGCCTAGGGATTTTGCATCGGGGGCTTCTTATAGGCGAGGAGGCGAGGCTGGGAGGCGGCCAGGGGGCCCACACCCTACCTAGGAGCGGGGTGGGCCCACCCCCGCCTAGGGGGGGTGCGGCCGCCCTAGTTCACCTCTCCGTCTCATCTTCTGGATTTGTGTCCCTCACGGTAAAATATTGAATTTGGCTTCTGTCCCATCCAATTCTAAGAATATTGATTTTCTACCTTTCTGGAACCAAAAACAGAAGAAAACAGGCAACTGTCATTGTGGCGACTTGTTAATAGGTTAGTTCCAGAAAAGATATAAAAACACCTCAAAGTGTTGACAAAGAAAAGCAAAGTATATACTAAACAAGCATGGAGCATCAAAAATTATAGATGCGTTTCCGACGTATCAAGCATCCCCAAGCTTAACTCCTACTCGTCCTCAAGTAGGTAAGTGATAAAAGAATAATTTTTGAGGTGACATGCACCATCAAAACCAAGATCAAACCATTTGCAAGCATTGAAATCTGGTATCAAAGAACTCTAAACATGTGCATGAAAGATGGAGTTCTAACAATAGGACATAGTAACTATGCATGCAACATGAAAGGCTACAAACAAAGATCATGAATAACATGCATTGAAAAACGTTTGTTTGTTTCACATATAGAAAACATAGCATAGTGGCAATCAGCTTGTCCCTCATAGAGTAGCAATATAGATGCATAGGACACCTTCAAAGTTCACAAGGGTGAATAGAAACAAATAGCACAAGAACAAGTAATATCACAATATGCATCAATTAATAAGCTTTGGAACACTGCACACAGAATGACAACTATGCTCTCTTAATGGTGCCTAAAGGTAGAAGGTGGAGACTCAATAATGGTGGAAGAAAGGCCTTTTTGTAAAGGAATCGGGGATTACAAGTTTCAAAAAGAGCTTCCAAAAATTATGGTACTTGTTAGCTTTCAGCCCTCATTGCCTCTATCATAAGCATCTTGAAGTTATTAAGGTTAAAGTGAACAAAGATGGAGTATATGCTTGACGAAGTATAAGCTGGCAATCTCAAGTCCCTTGAATATGAGGGCCACACCTCATGCTACTCAACTTCAGGCCCCGGTAAGTTCTTGTCATTGTAAGTATTTGCATATCATTGAGAACCGCCAACGGGTTACCCCTTCCACATGGTACAGGAGCTTTACCATAACCAAAATGACAAGGCAAGCAGACGATGAGCATCTCAGCAATCTTCTTATTTACCATGGGAATATGGTGCTTTTTTCTCTCTTTCCTCTTTTCTCAATGTGTCTCTCTTTTTTTATAAGAAGAATGCTTCATATATGTCACTATGGTGATGCTGGAAGTTTCCACCATGATTAGGCATGGCTTAGGCTAGCGGCCCAAGCGTTTCTCTAACACATGATACAAACTCCATGGACTTACAAGTTCCTTCTTTATTTCACACCGGTGACATCCATAGACAAAAGAGCATGATATCAACTGAGTACAAAGTACAAGTGCAATGTTGAAAACGTTCCCCGTGGCAGCACGGTTCTGCTAATTCCAACGTATAAGTGCAAGCATATACAACATAGATGACGCAATGATTCAAGATTATTATGGGGAAAGAATATAAAGTGTGCCATCAAGTTTGTGAGGGCTTTAATCACTAATTTTTCACATAACAAAATAGCTTTTAATTGGAAGATAGCTGAAAACAAGAATATACTTGGAATGATGTAACACACCATGCATAGGAGTTTATAGTGGACACTTTGGAATAACTTGGTTTCTTGGGAGTTGGAAGCATGAGTAGAGCTTACTCACACAAGTGGAGGCTAGCAAAGGACTGGGAGCGAACAACTAAGAGAGCAATAATGGCCATAATCATGCAGAGCAACAAAACATTACTAATCAAAGCATAGAATGGTACAACAAGTCAAGGACTAAATGATCATAGAGTCTATGGTGACTTGTCATAGTCATAACATGGTGTGAGCATGTGCCAAGTCAACCCAAACAAATCATTAAAGGAGAATACCACAATGCTAAAACAACGCATAATTTCTTCAAGGCACACTAAGAAATACCAATTGTTTGGAACAAGACATGCTACAGCAATAATCACTAAGCATAATGCCAAAAAATCACCTAGCATGCCATGCTAAAGTCTAAGTCACAGTCAAAACAAGCTCCCTTTTGTACCACTTAAGCACGAAGCTTCCTACTCTTTTCCAACACCAAACAACTTATTTGAAACAACTCACAAAGATAATAATAAATAAAGATCAGTGAGCATGTATCACAAATCCAGAAAGAAAAACTAAAAATTTCTAAGCTGAAAGCACAAGAAAACTAAGGCTGGACGCAGTGCTATCAAAAGTGAACACTCACAAAACAATAAGAGTGAAAACTGGAGTGTTCTAGGCAATAGAAACAGAGTGTGTCTCTCTCCAAAAGAAGTGTGTTGTAATCAACCAGATTACTCAAGAAAACTAAGCAAATGAAAACCAAAAACAAAAACTAAGACGCTCCAAGAACAACACAACAATGCATGAAACAATAAAAACGAAGTGTCTAGAAAGACCTGAGATTTTTATTGATGAAGAAAGGGATGCCTTGGGCATCCCCAAGCTTTTACGCTTGTACCTCTTGAATATTTCTTGGGGTGACACAGGGTGGCATCCCCAAGCTTGAGCTTTTGTCCATTCTTCATCTCATTACATCATTCTTTCTCTACATCTGAAATTTTTTCCTTCATACAGAACTTCACACAATCTTCATTAGCAACATTAGTTTATTCAAAAGATATTAGACCTCTGGCAAAGCTTTAGAATAGCAAAAAAATTCATAAAAAACACAAGATACTGTAGCAAATCCTTTAAAAATCTCAATTTCCCAAAAATAACCTAAAAAGAAATCAATAAGAAGCAAATGCAAATAATGACAGAAATCTGTCAAAACAGACCAGCAAGTAGAAACTGATTTTTTCGAAGACCTTATGTTGCTCAAATCAAAAAGTGTTAAACTAACGAAAGTTATATAATATACTGGGGATTTATAAATTTTCAACTCAATCCGACTTACAGAGACTACTAACGAATTTTTATGGTCGAGGACATAAATCTGTTTCGGGACAGCAACTCCCCAAATCTTACTTCTCTCTCATTAGAGGTCATTCTTGGCACAAAAAGAAAACAAAAAAAGGATAAGGAGAGGTAATTACTGAGTAATAACTTCCAAGACTCAATAAAACTCTTGGGTTATCTCCCAACAAGTACTTTTCTTTAACGCCTTTAAGTTAGGCTTGATAGTTTGAGAAGATCCTCACATAAGAATTATGAATTGAAGTCAAAGAGAGCATCAAGAAGCAAATTCAAAACATATTTAAGTCTAACCCACTTCCTATGCATAGGAATCTTGTAAAGAAACAAGTCATGAAAGCACAAAGCAACAAGCATAGGAAAGCAAAATAAGTGCAACTTCAAGATTTTCAACATAAAGAGGGGAAACTTAATATATTGAGATGCATAAAACCATGTTTCCCTCTCTCACAATAACTTTCAGTAGCATCATGAATAAAATTAACAATATAACTATCACATAAAACATTCTTATCATGAGCCACATGCATATAATAATTATTACTCTCCACATAAGAACATTCATTCTTATTAATTGTAGTAGGAGCAAATTCAACAAAATAGCTATCATTGTTATTATCATCACCATAATCATCAAATATAGGAGGCATATTGTAATAACAATAAATGTTCTCCTCAATAGTAGGTGGACTGAAAATATCATATTCATCATTGTAATCATCATATATTGGAGGTTTGGTATCATCATAAGCAATAGAATAGTTATCTTCCAAAGCTGGGGAACTAAAAAGATCATATTCATAAAAACTAGCTTCCCCAAGCTTAGACTTTTCCATAGCATTCGCAATAATGGTGTTTAAAGAATTCATACTAATAACATTGCTATTAGTATGCAAATAAAGCTCCATAGGTTTTTTAATTTTCTCTTCAAACACTTCATGTCCTAACTCAATATAAACACTATAGAGCCCTCTAATTTTGTTGTTGTTTTCCATTAAGACTAACTAGTGAAAACAAGAAACAAAAATACAAAATTGCAGAATCTGAAGGAAATAACTTCGAGCACTCACACCGGAGGATGTGAGTACCTTTTACCTTACCTCCCCGGCAACGACGCTAGAAAAGAGCTTAATGTCTACGCACTTCTATTCTTGTAGACAGTTGTTGGGACTACAAGTGAAGAGGTTTGTAGAACAGCAGCAAGTTTCCCTTAAGTGGATCACCCAAGGTTTATCAAACTCAGGGAGGAAGTGGTCAAAGGTATTTCCTCTCAAGCAACCCTGCAATCAAGATACAAGAAGTCTCGTGTGTCCCCAACACACCTAATACACTTGTCAGGTGTCTAGGTGCACTAGTTCGGCGAAGAGATAGTGAAATACAAGTGGTAACGGTGCCAGAAAATAGCTTCTGACTTGTTGTTGATGTGGGAGAACGTGTGTGAGTGCCAGAAAAGAGCTTGACGGTGAGGTAAAGACTAAAGCAAGCAAACATGTAACAGATCTAGATGCAAACGGTGTTTCAATGTTTAGAAACAAGGCCTAGGGATCATACTTTCACTAGTGAACAGTCTCTCATATAAATATCATCTCTTCATGATACTACTCTTATCTACTCTCCGGTTGGACACTCTAATCATCGGTAGGGCTATAACATCACTCCTCAAAGTCCCTTCCTAATCTAGATAACCCCACCTGTCACCTTGAGCGCTAGATGGTTCCAACAAACACCACAATTTCATAGAGACATCCAACTCCAAATATAACTCATAACAAATATTCAATCTAGCCAAAGTGCCACACACGATATGCACGATGTCACTTTCACAGACGTGGGGAAAAGCATAGATCTATTAAAGCACAAAGAGTATTTATGTAGACTCAAACCTAAGTGCCACCATGGCGTGCACGTTGTCACTTTCACACACATGGGGAGAGTAGAGATCTATTGAAGCACTTGAGTAGCAAGGTAGATCTACTAGAATACAAAGCTCATGACCACAACAAGATCATGCATAGAGAGAGAGATGAACACATAGCTACCAGTAGAGCCCTTAGCCCTGAGGAAGAACTACTCCCTCCTCATCATGGGAATCAGCAATGGTGATGAAGATGGCGATGGAGATCGATGTATATGGCTTCGGGGGCACTTCCCCGTCTCGGCAGGTGTAACTACCTCGGTGAATTACGCTCCTAGTAAAAGCCTGGATGAGCGGAAATGGTTGAAATAGTACGATGGGGCCCAAATGCCACTCACAGGTAGACCTTTCGGCCGTCCCAACCATTTCCAAACATCGGGACAAGAACGGGCGGCGTAATCGGCAGGCGAAGGGATCAACTACATACACAAATGAGTATGTATGCAAGCCACCATACAATAGTACATCAGAGCCATTCCATCTAAAAGAAATAGAAATATTGCAACGCCATACGGCAAGATCCAAATATCCTAGATAGATCTAATAGTTTAGGATATCTCCTCATACATCACACATCAGAGTATCGGTAGGCGACAAACAAGATCCGAGTACGGATAAGAAGCAAATCGGCATAAGATGCCCCATAAATAAGCACATCCCGCCCACAGATCTCACGGATCCCCGTTCCCGGAATCTCTACACCAAGTGATCGTTGCCAACATCATCCGTCTCCTCCACCCAGTATCCATCCGGCGAGCTTACCTGTTCATCTGAATCAAACAATTTATCGTGTGAGACCCTAGGGGTACTCAGCAAGTCTTTATGCCTCTAAGGGGGACACAACCTGGGGGGACGCAATTGCAGCAAAAGATAAACCCTAGCAGTTCTATAGATACTCGCTAACCATCCGCCTAACCAAAGATAGACGGATGTTCGTGAATTAATAACAACAGTTATAATGGTAATTTCAACAGATCCATCCTCCTCCTCGCTTACCGACGAGGAAGCGGACGAACAACCGCCATCCGTTGGCAGTTTTATTATCCATTCCATGAGTATTGCTCTATTTACTAGTCAGTTACCTAGGCTAGTCAAATTAAAAGCGGTACTTTAGTTATACTTGTCTATGATCGAGAAACTATGCTCCAAGTCGTCCATAACATGACACGGCTTTGAAAGTTTTACCTGAGGGGTGCACAAATAGCAACACACACTCGATCAACCTTGGAAAACCAAATCAAAACCCAACGAGGCCTTCACGACAAAGCAATCACAAGATTCAGAAATATTTCAGGGCCACCCTTTGAGTACACCATAGCGAAGTTAGGCGACTCGAGACGGACTCAAGGTTTGGGTGGACGGTACGTGAACGACAGGAACCCAAAACTGGGCTTGTCGACACCGCGAAATCGTGTCCCGATCCTAAACAGTACAGTGTGTTATCCATCGCACAATTTAAATAAAGCAGTAAAGCATGGCATAAGTACAGGATAGTAAATAAAACCTCAAACTAGTTTGTGGCCCCAAGAAATAAGTATGAATCAAGCTACGGCTTAGGGGGTCCATAAGCCTCCGGATGTGGATAGCGAATATTCAAGGAACAGGAATCAAGTACTCGGGGTCCCACGGACACAAGTGAGCAGGAAAAACCAAATAGCGATATTGCTCACGGTGCCACTTTCATTAGTTATCCCATTACTACTCGGGTTAAGTTGTTTAGGTACCTCGTTATTCATCGAGACACTCACATACCCTACACATGTTGTTCTACGACTGCATGGCTCAAACAACTCTGTAGTAATGGCTCATGGACGGAGGAACAAGCTTGGTGGGTTTAAAAGTAAAGGCTATGCAATACTTGGGATTCAATTTAATGCAATCGACTTCGATGATGCAAGATTAAGATAGAGGCAATAGAGTCTTGTATGTATGCAAGCATGTGGTAGTGCTTGCCTGGCAGCTCAGTTGAAGCGAGAGAAGGATCTGGGTGGTGCTCCTAGATTTCCTGATATATCCCCTGCTCAGAGTCTATTCGCAGAAGAACCAAACAAACAAGGCCACATAAATAAAGTGCACAAGCATATGATTTAAATGCGACAAGCAAACAATCATGCCATGATGAATGATGCACAATTTGCATGGCATTAAGGTAGCATGGCATGGGTGAGGTGTGGAATACAAGAATAAGTCATTTTATTTAGTTTGGGTCACATTTTATCCTCGGATAAGTTGCTTCATACTTTTATATTTGTATGATGCATGCTGCAATTAAACACATGGAATGCATAAACAGAAAGGTCTCGTCGAGCTAATCATTTTAGACCTATCATTTGTTGAATTTGGAGTTAGAAAACTAAAGTTATTAATTTATTAAGAAAAGGGCATTTGTTGTAATTTTATTCATCTTGAAATTTAAAGTGCTCAAACCATGATTTGAATAGCATATTTGAAATCCTCACATTTTTCTGATTCAAAATCATATATTATAAGTATTATTTGAGTTTGTATTTTAAAAGTTATATTAAAACAGAATTTGAATTTATTTGGTAAAGTTTGAGTTAAACAGGAAACAAAGGTTTTTGTCACTCCTAGCCAGAGCCAGTGACAGGTGGGGCCGGCTGACTGGGCTGCCACGCGGGCTGACACGTGGGACAGAGGTAGGGTGTACTGCGGGTTGAGGATCTAGAAAAGTGGGGTGCCTTTCTGCAAAAGAACTGGACTCAGAGGGCGGCGGGTTGAGCTGCAAATTATCTAGGGGCCTAAGTGCAAAAGAAGTAGTGGCGCTATCTGGCAACAACGACTCTGAAACTCGACAGTGACAGTGCGGATCTGGCTGACTCCCGACAAGGTTGGCGATGCATCTAGCGCGAATTGGGAGATGTTGCCAAAACAAAAGATGGAGAGGGAAGTCCGGTGCACATCTTTCGTTCAGGTGGAAACGCCGGGGGAGGGCTGCAGCCTTGGCGAAGCGTGATGCGGAAATCTTTGTCAGGCTGTATGATGGCCTTGATCGCGTCTTAGCGTGCAAGGTGTTCGACGGAGCGCGGCGGCGCTACGGTGCAAGAGGAAGAAGGGGGCCGTGTCTGGGAGGCGCAGGGACTTACCGGGGTGTCGCCGACGCGGTCAGATCGTGAAGGGGGGCGACGTAGGGGCGAGGATGCTGACGGCTGGCGCAGCTAGGGTTTTCGAAGGGCGAGGTCGATCTGCGGCGAGCTGGCCTGCACCACCTCATACGCGTGCGCCGGGACGACGACGTGGAACGCCGCGGCCTTCCCCGACACCGTGATCACCCTCCCACCGCCGTGTTTTTTTTACTTGGAGGAGAGAAGGAGGCAGAAGGTGGCCGTCGGGGTGCAGATGGGGTAGAGGGGAGGGAGGAACGGCGCGAGGCCAGAGAGGGTTGAGGGCGTTCGGCAGAGCCGGGTGGAGTAGATAAGGAGGGGGCTCGGAAGATGCCGTGGGGTAGAGGGGAGGGAGTAGATAGCAGAGAGGGAGAAGGGGTGCCGTGGGGGATCGGGTGGAGAAAAAGGTGGCTTCGGCCACCTTTTCCTTCCTCTCCCTCACGTGCTCGACGTGGGAAGGCCAGGGCAGGGCATGGGTGACTGCAGGTGGGGCCAGAGAGAGGGAGGTAGCTCGGGTGTGGCCCTTGTGCAGCAAGAGAGAGAGAGGGGAGGCTCGGGTAGCTAGGGTAGGAGGGAGCTCGGCTAGGGTTGGATAGGAGGGGGTAGCTTCGGCATGGGGAGAGAGAGCTGGGGTGGGCCCTGCCGGCAGAGAGAGGGAGTGAGAGATGCCTCGGCATGGTGAGAGTAGGGTGGTGAGGGTGGCATGGCAAGAGGTTGGTTAGGGTTTAGAGAGAGGATTAGAGATAGGGAGGTTTATGGTAGGGCGAGGTGTAGGTTAGGGTTTTTCCTTGTCTCAAAAACAAAGCATGAGGGTGGCATGGTGTTGGATAGAGGGGTAGGATGGATGGGTTTTGGGGTTTTAACATGATCAAAGCTAGATCAAGCAAGAAAAAGGTGGTGAGATGGAGAGGTTGGGTAGGGCTAGGGTTTGTTTCCCTTGACAAGGCAAAAACAAGCAAAGGTGAAAAGAAGATGGGGTGATGAAAGAGGATGAGGTAGGGTTTTGAATAAGAGAGAAAGGAAGATCCCAAAAGAAAGGATCCACTCAAAACCCGAAGAAAAACCAAGGAAGAAAGAATGGTGGTGCTTTGCATGGCCCATGCAAAAACATTAAATGCCATGTTTTAACCTTGTGACAACAAAATAATAATCATGGCATTATTCCTATGCATTACCCAAAATGTGGAGTAAGGCCAAGCAAAAAAATTTAAATGAAAGTTCCAAGTGGAGTAGATGGAGATAATCATATTTGCTTATAAGTGGGACTTGCTAGTGTGTATATTCCACTAGGTGTTTAATAGTCCCAAAAATATCCCAACATGATAATAACCCCAAAACAACACATATGGAAGTTAGGAAAAGGTCCCACTCACAAGGCATGCAAAGATGGCCATGTGGCTCTCTTAAACCAATAATGTGAAAACAATATTGTGCATATATGAGAGCATGTGGAGATAGAGTTGGATCCATCCCAACCCACATGAGCTAGAGGTAGAACCAAATAAAATGCAAAGCTCATATTTAGTTGGATGGTGGAATTATAAGGTGGTGACAAGAAAAGGTGATGGAGTGGAATAAAAGATATGCCCTCAACTCAACTTGGGCATTTACACAATATATCAAGAACCAAATATAATATCAAGAGGCAAATACAATTTGCAATGCATATGAGAGAAGAACCAAATCTAAAGGGTTTTATATGATGCTCAAATGCAAGGTGGCATGATGACATGAACATGATATAATGAGGATGCAACAATTATATGTAGGAAGTAGCCATTAAATAGACTAGGCTAGTAGCATTGCAATTGTTAGACAATTGGGATGCTACAACTCTCCCCCACTAAACAAGAATCTCGCCCCGAGATTCCTAGGAAAAAGAAAACAACACAAGGAGAGGCGGGTGTCCAGAACAAAGTTGACCCTTACATTCCCAAATTGATGAACAACGGAATGGTGCGACCACTACACCTTGTAAAACCTGCGAGACTTGTTGTGAGTCTTGCGTCTTGCTTGAGAAACAACGGTTAGAAGAATTGAAGGATTGTCGTGAGACAAGGAGTATAGGATGGGCATAGCTCCGGTTTTCCCAAGAAACATGATAAAAGAGTATAACCACTTGTGAAAGAAAGGACAAGATGATGTATCATGAATAAATAAAGACACACCATTAAGATTAGAGATTTACCGATGCGAGAGAGGATGAATCTTTGTCTCGCCGGAAGAAAGGAGCTAGATTGGAGAGGTTTGAACCACTATGACAATAGCATCGTATCTTCTCTCGGATTTGAGTTAAGAAGTTCGGAAACAATATTGCCTTCAAACAATAGAGTCCCTTGATATCAACAGAAAGATTTAGTTAGACAACGTCGGATTAGATTCTTGCTGCGCCGGTAAGAGCCAAGGATCACGCAATTTAGGTGCGTAGATATATCTTCCAGAGATGGATGTGAAGCCAGATCATGGTGGACTTCCGAGAAGCAAAGAATATGGAGGATCTGGAGTTTATTGTAGAGATACTTATTGCTTTCTTTAGCCTTGAGGCTAACGCAATAGATTTGCGGCTGATGGCATCAACCATAATTGGCTTTACCACAGAAAAAGGATTGATTAAACAAAAGAGAGATAGTGTCCTTACATCTTGTTTGGGGATGTCAAGCACCGGTCGAAAGACGAGGATAGAAAAGAGTTGCGTTTATTCCACCAGACAATTGAAGATTTGCTCCGTGTAGGAAAAGACGAGATCACCAACAAGAGATTATCGATTACTTTCTTTGAGAGAGCACTCCGGAAAAACAAGGACGGAAGTAAAAGTATCCAGGGATAAAGGCCACTTGTAACTTCCGTGGAATGAGTGAAATCACATTAATTCACCAATTCAATGTACAAGAGCGAATGATAAGAGTAGTGGTATGGTAGCTACTCCATCCCACACTCAAAGCATTACTCCGCACATGAATAAGAAAATCATGCAACCCAACTACTGAAACAGACTGAAGGTGTTGGCAAACTCATAGATCTCCGTTAGAAAACAAGGATAGATGCAAACGATTCGTCGGATTCATAGATAGATAAAGATGATGATGTTGTCATCATGACGGAAGTACCAAGCCACCGGGAAGATATAAAGGAAGATCACGGAAACAATTGCAACATTTCACAGATATAGAAAAAAAATAGCACCACCTGAACAGAAGGAATACAAGATCTGGAAGGTTTTCATGGCCTCCGGTGGATTGTGCATAGATGATAAAACGAGAGGGTTTCAAAACATTACTTGACGAGACTGAGGCGAAAAGAACTCCATGTTGTTCTTGAAAAGATTGAGAGAGGTTTTGCGGTCTTGAGGAAAATCTTCAGCGGAACGACGATGTTAACTTGTCAACAAGGAACAACTTCGGATTGCCAAATATGCTTGAATATGCATAGATATGATCACGGTGTACTCAAAATCACAGGAGATAACCGTCACCATTTGGAGGATAGTGTTGATAGCAATGGAATATGGAAGATGTCGGGAGCCAAATTACAATCACCAGCATCGGATCGACACATGTTATGTAATTAGCCCAAGAGAATTGGAGATGAAATGAAACTCCAGGATTAAGCGCCGGTGACAAAAGAATGAGTTAGCATGGACATGCTAATAAAAGGAAGATAGATAATGTTTCACACACGACTGAAAAGGAGTGTGGAAACACAGATGTATCAAAGAAAAAATTTCCGCATTTTTCGGCATTAAAATACCAATAGATGCGCAAAGTCACTTATCAGATAGAGAATAAAGCAGTTGTCAGGTAGAGATTAGCAACTGATGATTTCATAGAATATGGAGTTGCTAAAAAGGAAGGACACCCTTAAAAAGATGGCACCGGTTAACAAGGAGTCAGATAGATCGCACCGGTATTCAAAAGCCTGTCGATATGGAATGTACCAATAGTTGATAACCAAAGGCAGATAAAGATAACAAGTTGGATGCAACAGATAGACAAGGAATTACACACACACACACACACACAACCTATGGTACTACGGAAACCCAGAACACGTGAATCCTAGTTTGAATTTTAAGAAGAGGATTGAAAACGTTACACTTCCTTACCAGAAAAGGGTGGTTGGGTGGTTAAGAAGAAAAGTGGAAGCAGTCCTACTCTCACGTTTTGTTTTTCCCTAGTATACATAACTACAAAAATATTTGCTAGACTGACAACGACCATTTGGCTGAGACCCTGAAGGTCGGGATGGCTCTGATACCAATTGTAACTACCTCGGTGAATTACGCTCCTAGTAAAAGCCTGGATGAGCGGAAATGGTTGAAATAGTACGGTGGGGCCCAAATGCCACTCACGTGTAGAACCTTCGGCCGTCCCAACCATTTCAAACATCGGGACAAGAACGGCGGCGAATGTGGCGAAGGATCAACTACATACACAAATGAGTATGTATGCAAGCCACCATACAATAGTACATCAGAGCCATTCCATCTAAAAGAAATAGAAATATTGCAACGCCATACGGCAAGATCCAAATATCCTAGATAGATCTAATAGTTTAGGATATCTCCTCATACATCACACATCAGTATCGGTGAAGCGGCAAACAAGATCCGAGTACGGATAAGAAGCAAATCGGCATAAGATGCCCCATAAATAAGCACATCCCGCCCACAGATCTCACGGATCCCCGTTCCCGGAATCTCTACACCAAGTGATCGTTGCCAACATCATCCGTCTCCTCCACCCAGTATCCATCCGGCGAGCTTACCTGTTCATCTGAATCAAACAATTTATCGTGTGAGACCCTAGGGGTACTCAGCAAGTCTTTATGCCTCTAAGGGGGACACAACCTGGGGGTACACAATTGCAGCAAAAGATAAACCCTAGCAGTTCTATAGATACTCGCTAACCATCCGCCTAACCAAATATAGACGGATGTCCGTGAATTAATAACAACAGTTATAATGGTAATTTCAATAGATCCATCCTCCCCCTCGCTTACCGACAAGGAAGCGGACGAACAACCCCCATCCATTGGCAGTTTTATTATCCATTCCATGAGTATTGCTCTATTTACTAGTCAGTTACCTAGGCTAGTCAAATTAAAAGCGGTACTTTAGTTATACTTGTCTATGATCGAGAAACTGTGCTCCAAGTCGTCCATAACCGCGGACACGGCTTTCAGAAAGTTTTACCCTGCAGGGGTGCACAAATAGCAACACACACTCGATCAACCTCGGAAAAACCAAATCAAAACCCAACGAGGCCTTCACGACAAAGCAATCACAAGATTCAGAAATATTTCAGGGGGCCACCCCTTTGAGTACACCCGCAACGAAGTTAGCTGACTCCGAGACGGACTCAAGGTTTGGGTGGACGGCTGTGAACGACTGGGAACCCAAAACTGGGCTTGTCGACACCGCGAAATCGTGTCCCGATCCTAAACAGTACAGTGTGCTATCCATCGCACAATTTAAATAAAGCAGTAAAGCATGGCATAAGTACAGGATAGTAAATAAAACCTCAAACTAGTTTGTGGCCCCAAGAAATAAGTATGAATCAAGCTCTGGCTTAGGGGGGTCCATAAGCCTCCCGGATGTGGATAGCGCGAATATTCAAGGAACAGGAATCAAGTACTCGGGGTCCTACGGGACACAAGTGAGCAGGAAAAACCAAATAGCAGATATTGCTCACCGGTGCCACTTTCATTAGTTATCCCATTACTACTCAGGTTAAGTTGTTTAGGTACCTCGTTATTCATCAGACACTCACATACCCTACACATGCTATTCTATGACTCGCATGGCTCAAACAACTCCTGTAGTAATGGCTCATGGGACGGAGGAACAAGCTTCGGTGGGGTTTAAAAGTAAAGGCTATGCAATACTTGGGATTCAATTTAATGCAATCGTGACTCGATGATGCAAGATTAAGATAGAGGCAATAGGTACTGTATGTATGCAAGCATGTGGTAGTGCTTGCCTGGCAGCTCAGTTGAAGCGAGAGAAGGATCTGGGTGGTGCTCCTGGATTTCCTGATATATCCTCTGCTCAGAGTCTATTCGCATAAGAACCAAACAAACAAGGCCACATAGATAAAGTGCACAAGCATATGATTTAAATGCGACAAGCAAACAATCACGCCATGATGAATGATGCATAATTTGCATGGCATTAAGGTAGCATGGCATGGGTGAGGTGTGGAATACAAGAATAAGTCATTTTATTTAGTTTGGGTCACATTTTATCCTTGGATAAGTTGCTGCATACTTTTATATTTGTATGATGCATGCTGCAATTAAACACATGGAATGCATAAACAGAAAGGTCTCGTCGAGCTAATCATTTTAGACCTATCATTTGTTGAATTTGGAGTTAGAAAACTAAAGTTATTAATTTATTAAGAAAAGGGCATTTGTTGTAATTTTATTCATCTTGAAATTTAAAGTGCTCAAACCATGATTTGAATAGCATATTTGAAATCCTCACATTTTTCTGATTCAAAATCATATATTATAAGTATTATTTGAGTTTGTATTTTAAAAGTTATATTAAAACAGAATTTGAATTTTGAATTTGAATTTATTTGGTAAAGTTTGAATTAAACAGGAAACAGCAAAGGTTTTTGTCACTCAGCCCACTCCTAGCCAGAGCCAGTGACAGGTGGGGCCGGTGAAGGCTGCCTGTGGCTGACACGTGGGACAGGTGGGGTGTCTTTGGGTTGAGGATCTAGAAAAGTGGGTGCCTTTACGCAAAAGCCCGGACTCGAGAGGCTGCGGGTTGAGCTGCAAATTATCTAGGGGCCTAAGTGCAAAAGGGCGGCCGGCGCTATCTGAAAACGACACTGACTCTGAAACTCGACAGGCGACAGGGCGGCGGATCTGGCTGACTCCCGACAAGGTTGGCGACGCATCTAGCGCGAATTGGGAGATGTTGCCAAAACAAAAGATGGAGAGGGAAGTCCGGTGCACATCTTTCGTTCAGGTGGAAACGCCGGGGGAGGGCTGCAGCGGGGCATGAGCAGAAGCGAAAAGCTGCTTCATTGTCACTTGTAGCAGTGACACCAGTCTGCGTCTTGTGCAAGGTGTTCGAAGGCCTTGGCGCTTCTGATGCAAGAAGGAAGAAGGGGCCGATGTCTGGGAGACGAGGACTTAGGGGTGTCGTACGCGGTCGATCGTGAAGAGGCGACGTAGGCGAGGATCTTGTACGGTGGCGCGCTAGGGTTTCGAAGGGCGAGGTCGAGCTGGCTCACCACCTCATATCGTCTTGGGACGACGACGTGGAATGCCGCGGCCTTCCCCGACACCGTGATCACCCTCCCGCCGCCGTGTTTTTTTTACTTGGAGGAGAAGGGAAGGTGGCCGAAGGTGCGAGATGGGGTAGAGGGAGGGAGGGAGGAGCCTTGAGGCGAGAGAGGGTTGAGGCGTTGGCGAGCCGGGTGGAGTAGATAAGGAGGGGGCTCGGAAGATGCCGGTGGGTAGAGGAGGAGTAGATGGCAGAGAGGGAGAAGGGGTGCCGTGGGGATCGGGTGGAGAAAAGGTGGCTTCGGCCACCTTTTCCTTCCTCTCCCTCACGTGCTCGACGTGGGAAGGCCAGGGCAGGGCATGGGTGACTGCAGGTGGGGCCAGAGAGAGGGAGGTAGCTCGGGTGTGGCCCTTGTGCAGCAAGAGAGAGAGAGGGGAGGCTCGGGTAGCTAGGGTAGGAGGGAGCTCGGCTAGGGTTGGATAGGAGGGGTAGCGGCATGGGGAGAGAGAGAGCTGGGGTGGGCCTGCACGAGAGAGAGGAGTGAGAGATGCCTCGGCATGGTGAGAGTAGGGTGGTGAGGGTGGCATGGCAAGAGGTTGGTTAGGGTTTAGAGAGAGGATTAGAGATAGGGAGGTTTATGGTAGGGCGAGGTGTAGGTTAGGGTTTTTCCTTGTCTCAAAAACAAAGCATGAGGGTGGCATGGTGTTGGATAGAGGGGTAGGATGGATGGGTTTTGGGGTTTTAACATGATCAAAGCTAGATCAAGCAAGAAAAAGGTGGTGAGATGGAGAGGTTGGGTAGGGCTAGGGTTTGTTTCCCTTGACAAGGCAAAAACAAGCAAAGGTGAAAAGAAGATGGGGTGATGAAAGAGGATGAGGTAGGGTTTTGAATAAGAGAGAAAGGAAGCTCCCAAAAGAAAGGATCCACTCAAAACCCGAAGAAAAACCAAGGAAGAAAGAATGGTGGTGCTTTGCATGGCCCATGCAAAAACATTAAATGCCATGTTTTAACCTTGTGACAACAAAATAATAATCATGGCATTATTCCTATGCATTACCCAAAATGTGGAGTAAGGCCAAGCAAAAGAATTTAAATGAAAGTTCCAAGTGGAATAGATGGAGATAATCATATTTGCTTATAAGTGGGACTTGCTAGTGTGTATATTCCACTAGGTGTTTAATAGTCCCAAAAATATCCCAACATGATAATAACCCCAAAACAACACATATGGAAGTTAGGAAAAGGTCCCACTCACAAGGCATGCAAAGATGGCCATGTGGCTCTCTTAAACCAATAATGTGAAAACAATATTGTGCATATATGAGAGCATGTGGAGATAGAGTTGGATCCATCCCAACCCACATGAGCTAGAGGTAGAACCAAATAAAATGCAAAGCTCATATTTAGTTGGATGGTGGAATTATAAGGTGGTGACAAGAAAAGGTGATGGAGTGGAATAAAAGATATGCCCTCAACTCATCTTGGGCATTTACACAATATATCAAGAACCAAATATAATATCAAGAGGCAAATACAATTTGCAATGCATATGAGAGAAGAACCAAATCTAAAGGGTTTTATATGATGCTCAAATGCAAGGTGGCATGATGACATGAACATGATATAATGAGGATGCAACAATTATATGTAGGAAGTAGCCATTAAATAGACTAGGCTAGTAGCATTGCAATTGTTAGACAATTGGGATGCTACAGCAGGGTGCCGGAACAGAGACCTTCTGTCCCCCGACTCTCCCCTTTGGTGGTGGCGGCGCTACAGAGGTTTTCGTGGATTTCTTCTGTATTATTTAGGGTTTTTGGGTCGGAGGCTTCATATAGGCGCAGGAATCAAGGTCGGTGGGGGTCCAGCGGGCCCACACCCCCTCCAGGCGCCCCCATGGTTTGCTCGCGCCTAGGGGGTTTGGCCACCCTGTTCCCCCCCCCTCCAGCTCCGCTTCGTGGTTCCGTGTTGCTCCAGGAAAAATAATAACTTTGGCTTTTATCCGTCAATTAGAATATTGATTTTACGCCTTTACGGAACCAAAAGCAGAAGAAAAGCAGTGAAGCGCTTGTGGAAACTTGTTAATAGGTTAGTTCCATAAAAGATATAAAAACACCTCAAAGTGTAGACAAAGCAAAGCAAAGTAGATATTAAACAAGCATGGAACATCAAAAATTATAGATACATTTCCGACATATCAAGGAGCGCCGGCGGTGAACTACTAGGTTCAGTACGACGGTTGGAATACTGTGGAGCTAGGGTTTCCAACGCATGGAATGACCTAACCGATCAACCCTCCTGGGTTTCTGCACCCCATATATAGGGAGTGAACGTGGGCTCCACTCACTCGTGGCCCATTCACTAAAGCCCATATAATATTTGTTACCGTGAGTCCGACTCACTGACTCAGTCCAAATCAGGCTCGGGTCCAACCCAACCAGATTTCTGGTTAAGATCCAATCCGAACTTGCTCACGCTCTTAAGTGTGTGACCCTGCAGGCTCATGGCCACTTGGACACGATTAGAGTCCGACTCTCAATCGATCAGTCGGTAGCGTCTCCTACTAGAACATGTCGACTCCCAAGTACCAAAGAGTCATGACGACTTGCCTTTCCAATGCGAGTTATATCTGAGTGCCTTTTGCCTCATGATATATCTTGTCAGACTATAGGTGAATATTTGTCATCCCTTAAATAATCCGACTCTCTTCTCGATCCGAGATAAGTGATTCACCCGACTAACTCTTAGTAGATCACCTTGATTAACACTTAACCGAGTCATGCATGGACATGCTTTCCGAATCATATCATGCGAGAGGGGAGAGAATATCTCTCCAAGTGGAGGGGGAAATCCTGTCTTGGTTATTCACATCACGCAGCTTGATTCTCAGTTGACCCGAACTCTGCCTTTATAACTGCCCAGTTACGGATCAGCGTTTGACAGAACCTAAGTCGGTGATCCTCAACTCGGACTGTGCAGCAACCTCAGGTCTAAGGATTACATTGATTGAGATATACAAATGACAACTTGTTCGTTGTACCTCAATATGGGTCAATCCAACTCGCTAAACCCTTTAGCTGAATCTATGTAAGTCGGAATAGCATCTCCATGCCCATGACAAGTGGAACCGAGTCAACAAGCCAACTTTCACATTGGTCTAAGTTCGATGACCAAGGATATCTAGTACAAACAAAATGAATGTATAATTCCACAACCGAATCACATATTCAATGATACACATCAGATGTTTATACAAGGACAACTTAATAACTTTATGAATACAATGGGAAATATCATCATACATGATTGCCTCTAGGGCATATTCCCAACATAGGTGCCCATACGATCCTTTCAGTTGTTAATAACGGGTCATATCATCGGAGAATGATATGATGAACATTCACCCGTAGTAGATGTAGAAATACGATCATGTCATCAAGTTTAAATTGCTATCACATTCATAGTAACTCAATGTCCTTAGACCATGAGATCACGTTAATCACTTTCACTGAAAGAGTACTTTGATTACATCAAACGTCACACCATAACAGGATGATTATAAAGATGTCGTCGGGTATTTGGAAAATGTTAGTTGAGGCTCGTGGATCAAGATTAGGATTTGTCCATCCGAATGAAAAAGAGATATACTCAGCACCCTTCCGGTGATAACACATTGGCATAGCTTGGTAGCAAGTGATTTGATCATTAGAATGGCATATCACAGGAACAAGAAAAAGAGTACTTGTAAGGAACAAGATTAAACACAGTATGGATGATACCAAGTGATCAGATCTCGAAAAAGTAAAATATCGCGAGACAAAAGGAATTTGATTACAGCAAAAGAGGTTCAGACGATCATGAGATCTTCGTGGAACTAGTGGGAGTCATTATGGATCTCCATGTACCGCTAATGATTATTGATCGGAGAAAGTCTTGATCATGTCTACATAGTTCTCAAACCCGTAGGAGACACATTTAAGGTAAACCAACACATCTGAATGGATAGGAAACACAGGGGAAGTCAGTGGACATTGTAGAAAATTGTTCTGCCGAAATAGTTTCGGGATATTGATACAAAGCAAGTGGTCGCTTTAATGGAAAGGTCTTTGGTTTTTGAGTGGAAATTGAATGAGAGATGAGTGGATCTAAATGGGGGTGAGTGAAGTGTCCACTCACATTATTAGGGGATATGTGGGGGCAGCCATATGGTTGTGCGCCTAGACCCCTTGGGCTCCCCCTCACCTATAAAATCCCCCTCCTCCTCCTCTCATCCCACACTCACTTGCCCCTCTCATATGCCCTTTGGTTGGCATCTTCTCCCCCTTGCTTGCCTTGTCCATTGTCACTAAAAAATTTACTCGACGAAGCCCTGCTCTAAACCTTCCCCTCCACCACCACTACCATGGCGTAGCGCTGTTGGAGTTCCCAAGGATCCGCTACTTCCGCTGTCGGGCAGGAGCGAGGGTTCTGGAGTCGTTGGCGCACCGTATGTGTGACCGATTACGGAGGCGCTGCCTGTTGTGGCGCTGATCATCTGCACGTCCTTGAGGACGGTCGTGTACATCTCCATCAACCACGTTTGTTTGCAGGAACGTTATCCCGCTTATGGTCTACGAGGGTGAGTCCATCTGTAACTGTTAAAAGTATCGCCTAAATATGATCTTGGCAGTTGCAACCATAGGAATATTTTTTGTTTTCTATGCAACAAACCCCATTAGTGGTGTCAGAGCTATGTCTATGTGTATATGTTTTGTACGGTTAGAACACATGGAGATATGGGCGTTGATGATCATGGTATTGCAAATCTTTTGTACTCCGGATATTGGTGGCATAGTGGGATGAAGTGGCCCGGACAAACTTTACATGTCCTCGCACATGAGACATGTTCCACGCTTGACATGCAACTCGTTTTACATAAGTGGCTATAGTTGATATCTGATTTACAATAGTTTGCTTAATAACTTGGTTATCACTGTTGTGGCTGAAGCTTGTAGCTAGAACAGTTCTATCCTAGAAATCCCACAACCGCGTAAAATATGCAAAAGATAAATTAGAGGCATCTAGTTTTATTTTTGCTGGGCTTGTGTCAAGATATGGTAATGTTATAATTTGTAGTATGGATTGATACAATTGTAAATTATAATATGCCAAAGTGTGAGCGCCATAGTCCTTGGCGTGACACAAATGGAATGATAGAGATCATACCATGATACACAAGATTGTGATCAAGTGCAAGAACCCATATAATGTCACTTTTACATATGATGTTTGTTTGCATATTATTTATGCTTATGTCTAGATTAGAACTTGGCGGTAGCATTATAAGATGATCCATCCTACTAAATATCAAGATAATAATATGTTTTTCCTTAGTATGCACTGTTAAGAAAGTTTGTCGTTTCAAAGCACCATGTGATGATCGGGTGTGATAGAATCTATGTTCACATACAATGGGTGTAAGACAGTTTTACACACGCGAATACTAAGGTTCTTACTTGGCAAGCCTATCATATATAGACATGGTCTCGAAACATGAATCGAAAGGTAAAACACAAGTCATATGGATGATATGATGCCCATACGATGCTTGCCATTGGAGCTGCACCACCACTTCGTGGCGTAGTGAATTTGGTTCGTGTAATCACTAAAAATAACTAGAGGGGTGTCGTTTTTTAGTGGGAGTTCAAATAGTAATATGATTAAAATTGAACTCAATTTATCATAAACTGAATTGAAGTGTGCATAATTCATTGTAGTTAGTGGCATTCGTTTACTGCCTTGTGTTTAGCTATGATTGAGATAATATAACTATAGGATTCTGGAATTTTTACTTTACAACCTAGTATCGTATTGTTTTATGAGTGTTAGTCTAAAGTTTGAAGTACTATTGCAAACTTTCAGCAAAACCTCACTTACTCCGTGAAATTCAATAAGCAGTATTGAATCAGGAGTTAAAGTTCCATCGTTAGTATCCAAGTATCATGCTTGCCTCCATGATCTTTGATATTCGAAAGTTGTTCCAGTATCAAGGTTATCTAGGAGATAAAAGAATTGTTTCAGAAACCATAATGCGTGAATGATATTGTGATATCTTAAACAATGTTTGGTTGCAATATGATAGAATACAATTTTAGTAAGATACATGTTCTCATATTGTATGAGAATTTGCGAAGGCTGGAGACGCTAGGTGTCCTGATCTCCCAAAAAGGTTTTGGGAACTAACATTATATTCACGATTCACCTTTATAAGCTATAGTAGCTTGATCATAAAAGTTGTCATGATAAGAATGGATAAAATATGTATGTAAAATGTTTACTACATTAAAAGGATTACTAAAAGGAATGAAATTTGAAAGAACACCAAACATTTGGTGATGATGATAAACTTCAAAGTGAAAGTCCAAATGTATTAGTATTTGATTATACACGCTTTGTACTATGTGTCATATGTATGACACCACTATTTATGTTGATATTTTCTTTTAAAAGGAAAAAGGTAATGCTAAAAGAGAATCTGATAAATATTTGGCAAAAAGAAAAAAGATTGGAAATGTCCAGCTTAGGTATATATGATATACACACTATGGGTGTATTCTATGCTTGTTAAACAATGTGGTTCATAGGTATTGGATACCGGTATTGGATACCGAATTTGTTGGTATGAAGTGTGATAGAGAATAACACAATTCATGAACTGCAATGGCCTAAGTAACTAGCAAAAGAATATATGATGATGTTCATCGAAAACAAATAAAGTGTTATTTTGTTTCTCGTTGACATCAACTTGCCTTCAAGATTTGTATTAATAATTGTTATTTTGTTCCGGTATTATAAGAGTAATGGTTATTCAAATAATTACCATATTCCATAGAAGATGGATGAACTTTTACAAATCTAGTTGGACAAATCACGTCCATAAACACTGATGCTAAAAGGTTGCAAGGCGAATGATTGAAATATCACTCTTTTGAGTGACATCGCCATTTAAATTATATTGGAAAGAAAACAAGAAGAAAACTCCATGTTAATAGATTTTTTTGAAGTCTTTTGATTTTGATCAATTTACGCTTGTGAAACTTTCCTAGAGATAATTAAAACCTCATTTATAGGCCAAAGAAGAATGATCGACTAACCTATTGGACATAGTGCATGTTGATGTATATTGTCCATTATGTGTAGTCGTGAGCAATGGATTTAAACTTCATATGTTTCTCTGAAATTTGAGTAAATACATATGTATATTTACCTAATAAGGGAAAAGTATGAAACATTTGAGAATGTTCAAATGATTTCAAGATGAAGTGGAAAATCATTGTAACAAGAAAATAAAAAATTTATGATTAGATCATAAAGGAATATATTTGATTTACAAGTTTAGCAAAACATCTAAGATTTAAGGAATCGTTCCGATGACTTGTGTTTCTCGAAACACCATAGCAATATGGAGTGTTCGTGAAATGTAATCAAACCGTGTTTGACATGGTAGGATCAACAGTGTTATTTATAAAATTGCCATTATATTTTAAAGATTAAGATTTAGTGACTATTGATTTTACACTAAAAAGAGCTCCATCATGATTCGTTGAAATGACACCATATGAGTTATGGTTTGAGATAAAACCCAAGTTGTCTTTTCTTAAAATTTTGGTATTCTAGGCATAAGGAAAATGTTTACAACCAAAGTCGGATGAGCATGTCTTTGTAGGTCATTTCGAATAACCGTTGGGTATTCCTCCATAACACCAAAGACAAAAGTCTTTGTCACTTAGAATGTCAAGTTTTTAAGAAGGATTTTTTCGTGAAAAGTTAAGTGGGAGGATAATATAACTTTAACAAGGTTATTAAACCTTAGATATATGTGTTGAGTTGCGTAACACCGGAAAGTGTCCCGGAGGCATCCACAATGCTCATGGCTCACGTACCTCAAAGGTTATGGTCATGGAGGTCTAAATTCCTATTGAACCGAGTAGGTCGGTTAAACAATCAAATACTAAAATTTGAGAGTAAATCATTATTATTTGACCATGATGAACCGACTACATGCAAAGAAGTGATGATGGACCTAGACTTTGTCAAATGGCTTGGATCCAGAAAATCCATGATAGTTCCATACACGAGAAACCAAGTTTCTGAACTTGGAAGACCCTTTGGAAGGCATGAAGCCTATCAGTCGTATTTGGATCTATAAAGAAAGAGACATGAATGTTTGGCATCTATGAAATAGTCGACATGTTGGTAAAGAGTTTACGACAATGTTCAAGGAGTTGAATATGACAAGATTCGATCTTTCATAGCGATATTTGGTCTGAACGGATTTGTGTAGCAACCACTATATATGTCAATTGTTGAATATACTAGTTGAACAAACAAAACAACATTCTTCTAATAGAATGGTTGCCTAGGACATGTAAGTGACACGGTCCGAATGGTTTTGTTAAATCAAAGGATGCTAAAATGGCATACAAATTTCAATAGTTGAAATAAGCATAGCGGAGTTAGAATCTTCAGCGTGATGAACTTATTAAAATGTTTAATTTCACCAGAACGATGAAGATGCTTGCATTTATGAAAAAATAAGTGGGAGCACTGAGACATATTTCTAACACATTGTGTATAAGACATATTGTTGATTAGAAATGATGTATCTTTTATTTGACATGGGATAAGAATTTTATTAAAATTAGATTTGGATGAAAGACTTAGGCAAAACCATAATATTAGGCATCAATGTCTATTTGGATAGATTAAGAAGCTAATATGGTTATGCCAAATGTACATAGATGAAATATTGAATGAGTTCAATATGAAAACGACAAGAAAGGTTCTTGCCTCAAGGAAAAGGTTGAATCAAGATTCAAGTGTTTGACACTTGGTGAGTAAAATCACATGGATATCTTGATAAATGAGATTCAAGTATTTTGACACTTGGTGAGTAAAATTACATGAATATCTCAATCAATTATTCTGTGATATGTACATATCCAGATATGTTCTATGCTCTAAATGTTATGAGCATATACCAGGGGTGAGACATATGATGATCATCAGACGATAGTAAGGATATTCTTATGATCTTTGGAAGAACTAAGAATATATTTTGTATATAAGTGACAGATAGTTTATTGTAAAGTGTTACATTGGTACTATACAAATAGTTCATTGTAAAGAGTTACATTGGTACTAGATTCGTCACAAGATACAAATTAAATTTATCTCAATTTAGTCTATAGGTTATGGTGGCACAATGTAATGGAAGAAAGTTCCATGATGGATTTGGATGAGTTCCAAAGTTATGGACATTGTGACGAATACTACAACGAAAGGCTAAGTATAATACTATTATTGCAGCAGCAAAAGAACTAGGTGTGGTTCGATGGTCTAGTAATATGAAGATGTATTATATGAAAATTATATCAACATGTTTTTAAACCCCCAGGAACTAAGGTCTCACCAAATTTATACAATGCCATCTCGTTTGAAAATGAGTGATGCATAGAGACGCAAAGACATGCAAACACACAAAGACTTGAAAGTGTCAGATTTGGGGATTATGTTTTCCACTAGCAAACGCATATATGCAACACCAAAGTGCCATAGGTGTTGAATGCACAAGTTTTTCAAACTAGATTATTGACTCTAGTGCAAGTGGGATACTGAAAGGAATATGTCCGAGAGGCAATAATAAAGTGGTTATTATGTTATTCCATGTTTATGATAAATATTTGTTTATCATACTAGAATTGTATTAATATAAAATGTTAATACATGTGTGATTTATAAATAGATAAGGTTCCTAGTATAGCCTCTCTTTATACTAGCTTGTTGATTAACAAATGATCAAAGGTTTCCTGGTCATGGACATTGGAGAATGTTGTTAATAACAGGGTCATATCATTGGAGAATGATATGATGAACAGTCACCCGTAGTAGATGTAGCAATGCGATCATGTCATCAAGTTTAAATTGCCATCACATTTGTAGTAACTCAATGTCCTTAGACCATAAGATCACGTCAATCACTTTCACTGAAAGAGTACTTTGATTACATCAAACATCACACCGTAACAGGGTGATTATAAAGGTGTCGTTGCATATTTGGAAAGTGTTAGTTGAAGCTCGTGGATCAAGATTGGTATTTGTCCATCCGGATGACAGAGAGATATACTCGGGGCCCTCTCGGTGATACCACATTTGCATAGCTTGCATGCAAGTGATTTGATCATTAGAATGTCATATCACAGGAATGAGAAAAAGATTACTTGTCAGGAATGAGATTAAACACGATATGGATGATACCAAGTGATCGGATCTCGGACAAGTAAAATATCACGACACAAAAGGAATTTGATTACAACGAAAGAGGTTCGGACGATCATGAGATCTTCGTGGAACTAGTGGGAGTTATTATGGATCTCCGGATCCTGCTAATGATTATTGATCAGACAAATCCTCGATCATGTCTACATAGTTCTCGAACCCGTAGGGAGACACACTTAAGGTAAACCGACACATTTAAGCGGATAGGGGACACATGGGGAGTCAGTGGACATCGCAGAAAATTGTTCTACCGAAATACTTTTGGGATATTGATACAAAGCAAGAGATCAAAATGTTAATGTGTTCATTAAATAAAGTTTTTATTAGATTGAGTTGCGTTAAAACAAGAGAATTAAAGTGCTTTAATGGAAAGACCTTTGATTTTTTTAGTGGAAATTGAATGAGAGATGAGTGGAGCTAAATGAGGGTGAGTGGAGTGTCCACTCACATTATTAGCGGAGAGGTGGGGGCAGCCATATGGATGTGCGCCTAGCCCCCTTGGGATGCCCTCTCACCTATAAAAGCCCCATCCTCCTCCTCTCATTTCACTCTCACTTGCCCCTCTCATATGTCCTTTGATTGGCATCTTCTTCCCCTTGCCCGCCTTGTCCATTGCCACTAAAAAAAGTGCTTGGCGATGCCTTGCTCTAAACCTTCCCCTCCACCACCACTACCATGGCGTAGTGTTGTTGGAGTTCCCAAGGATCCGCTACTTCTGCTGCCCGGCTAGAGCGAGGGTTCAAAATTCGTTGGTGCACCGTATGTGTGATCGATTATGGAGGCGCTGCCTATTGTGGCGTTGATCGTCTGCACGTCCTTGAGGATGATCGTGTACATCTACATCAACCATGTTTGTTTGCAGGAACGTTATTCCGCTTGCGGTCTACGAGGGTGAGTCCATCTGTAACCGTTATAAGTATCGGCTAGATATGATCTTGGCAGTTGCAACTGTAGGGAATTTTTTGTTTCTATGCAACGAACCACATCACCTTCCTCCTTCGGCAATTTCATCTTTTCCCAACTGACCCAATGCATACGACGCTCCTCCTCTTGTTGCAACCACCAAAATCGATATACTGTTTGACTAATCTCATCACAAAGGGCATTTGTAAGATCGAAACATGCCATATGCATTGGTAGGGATGGCTTGTGCCACCGCTTTGATTAGGATCTCTTTCCCTGCCTTTGATAGGAAAAGCTCCTTCCGTCTGCTTATATCAGTCCAAATAGGGTCCTTTAGATATTGGAAACACTTCTTGTAGGGGTTCGTAGCATGGAAAACAAAACTTTTCTACCGCCTACAAACAAACAAGCCAAGATCTATCTACTAGATTGTAGCAATGAGTCGATAGAATAACTCACCCTCGAAGATTCCAAAGTATTTAACGAGAGCGGATTCTCGTGGGTGATGTAGTCGTACTCTTTCCGATCTCAAGATCGCGTAGACGATCCTTCCCAAGGCTGCGTTCGAAGCGCTTCATGATCGGTCACACGTTAAATTTTCGGCGAAGACCTTCCTCTCCTTGTTCCAGTGGCGGAAGTTGTAGCACTCTCCTCGCGATTCCGGCAGCACGACGACGTGGTACCGGAAGTAGAGGGGAGATCTCGCAGGGCTTCGCCTTAAGCCGGAGCGAGTATGGTGGACTATGAGAGAGCCTCGGTGATCTAGGGTTTAGACGCACCAAGGAGGAGGCAAGGCTGGCGGCTAGGGTTTGCCCTAGGCGGCGGCAGCAGGAGGTGGCGGCGCCGGCGGCTAGGAGCTAGGGTTTGCGGGGTGTGTGTTGTGTGTTGGAGGGGTAGCCCTGCCCCTCCTTATATAGGTGGAGGGGGCGCGCCAAGGGGAGGGGAGTCCCTCCCCAACTCGGTCTCCAAGTGGGTCGGCGGTGGAGCGAGAGGAACTCCTCCCCAAGTAGGTTTCCTACTCTCCCTCCACCAAACAAAATAGTCGTTTGACTTTTCAAATTGGCGTTTGACTTTTCAAACTAGGATTTGATTTATCCCTTTATTTTGTTCAGCGATGACACCTAGTACATGATGCAACCATTCCAACTTGTTATGACACATTCATGTACCCTTCCCCTCCTGAGTGCCGGACATTCCAGAACCTTCTAGAACATTCCCGATGAAAACACCGGAACCATTCTCCAACCCCGAAACAGGAATTTCCTTATATGAATTTTATTCTCCGGATCTCCTTGTGATATCCCGGATCCCATACGAGACTCCGAACAACATTCGGTCTCTTACTCATCATTCCATAACTACTCAACAACGTCGAATCCTTAAGTGTGTCTCCCTACGGTTCGTGAATTATGCGGACATGATCGAGACACTTCTCCGAACAATAACCAATAGAGGAATCTGGAAATTCATATGGCTCCCACATATTTCTACGATTACTTTGCGATCGAATGAACCACTGACATACGATACCAATTTCCCTTTGTCTCACGATAGTTTACTTATCCGAGGTTTTGATCGTCGGTATCTCTGCATACCTAGTTCAACCTCGTTACTGATAAGTACTCTTTTCTTGTTCCCGTGATATGTGATCCCTTGTGAACCAGTCACATGCTTGCAAGCCAATTGGATGACATTCCACCGAGAGGGCCCAGAGTATATCTATCCGTCATATGGATGGACAAATCCCACTCTTGATCCATGTGTCTCAACCAATACTTTCTGAACACTCAATGCCACCTTTATAGCCACCCAGTTACAGTGTGGTGTTTGATGTCATCAAAGCATCCTTCCGGTGAAGGTGATATGCATGATCTCATGGTCTAAGGAATTAGGTTACTATGTATCAGAAAGCATATAGCAATTGAACTATTAAAATGACTTGATCTTTATGCTACCCTTATCTATAGGAGTATGTCCATCATATCATTCTCCTAACGATATGACCTTGTTGTAAATAACATCTCAATGTTCATGATAGGGAAACCACAATCATTTATTAACCAACAAGCTAGTATTATAAAGAGGCTTTACTAGGGACTCTATTTTAGTTTACAAATCACACAAGTATTAATGTTTCCTTGTTAATACTATTATAGCATGAATGTAAACATTTATCATAAACACAAAGATATAATAATAACTACATTTATTATTGCCTCTAGGGCATATCTCCAACAGTCTCTCACTTGCACTAGAGTCAACTATTCTAGATTACATGGTAATATACCGAACACCCATGGCAGTTTGGTGTTGGTCATGTTTTGCCCTCGGGAGAGGTTTAGTAAACGGACCCGCCACATTCAGATCTATGTGTACTTTGCAAATCTTTATGTCACCATCTTGGACTTGTTCTCGAATAGCATGAAAACGTAGCTTGATATGCTTTAGCTTCTTGTGTGACCTTGGTTCTTGCGCATTGGCTATGGCGCCCATGTTATCACAGTAGATAGACATTGGGTCCAGCGCACTTGGAACCACACCGAGCTCTGTAATGAACTCTTTCATCCATATCGCTTCTTGTGAAGCCTCCGAAGCAGCCATGTATTCCGATTCAGTTGAAGATCTCGCCACAATGCTTTGCTTTGCACTCCTCCAGCTAACTGCTGCACCATTCAAAATAAATACGTATCCAGATTGTGATTTAGAATCATCCGGATCGGTGTTCCAACTAGCATCGGTGTAACCATTAACAACGAGCTGTTCATCACCTCCATAAGAAAAACCATATCCTTAGTTCTTCTCAACTACTTAAGGATGTTTTTGACCGTTGTCCAATGATCCACTCCTGGATCACTTTGATATCTGCTAGTTAAACTAACAGCATATGTAATGTCGGGTCTAGTACATAGCATGACATACATTAGAGATCCTATGGTTGAGGCATAGGGAGTCTTACTCATCCTTTCTCTATCTTCTGCCGTTGTCGGACTTTGAGTTTTACTCAGCGTCAGATTAGCAACATGGGCAAGAACCCTTTCTTGCTATCTTCCATTCCAAACCTCTTTAGAACTTTGTCCAAATATGTACTTTGTGACAATGATATTAGGCGCCTCGATCTATCTCTATAAATCTTTATGCCTAATATGTAAGCTGCTTCGCCAAGATCTTTCATTGAAAAACTATTATTCAAATATTCCTTGACACTATTAAGAAGGTCTACATCATTCCCAATCAACAATATGTCATCTACATATAGTATTAGGAATGCTACAGAGCTCCCACTCACTTTCTTGTAAATACAAGATTCTCCATAAGTTTGTATAAAACCAAAACTTTTGATCACCTTATCAAAATGTTGATTCCAACTTCGGGATGCTTGATTCAATCCATAAATGGACCGTTGAAGTTTGCATACCTTGTTAGCATCTTTAGGATCGACAAAACCTTTGGGTTGCATCATATACAACTCTTCATCAATGTCTCCATTGAGGAATGCTGTTTTGACATCCATCTGCCATATCTCATAATCGTAATATGCAGCGATTGCTAACATAATCCTCACAGACTTTAGCTTCGCTACTGGTGAGAAAGTCTCATCGTAGTCAACTCCTTGAATTTGTCGAAACCCTTTTGCGACAATTCGAGCTTTATAGACAGTAACATTACCATCAGCATCTGTTTTCTTCTTGAAAATCCATTTGTTCTCGATGACCTTAGGCCATCCGGTAAGTCCACCAAAGTCCATACTTGATTTTCGTACATGGATCCAATCTCGGATTTCATGGCTTCTTGCCATTTATTGGAATCTGGGCTCATCATCGCTTCCTCATATGTCGCAGGGTCATCGGTGTTATCCACCAACATGACACTCATAACGGGATCATACCAATCAGGAGTGGTACGAGTTCTCGTTGACCTGCGAGGCTCTGTAGCAACTTCAACCGAAGTTTCATGATCATCATCATTAGCTTCCTCTCTTATTGGTGCAGGCACCACAGGAACTTCTTCTGGTGCTGCGCTACTCGCAAGTTCGAGAGAAGGTTCGACAACCTCGTCGAGTTCTACTTTCCTTCCAGTCACTTCTTTCGAGAGAAATTCCTTCTCTAGAAAGGATCCATTCTTGGCAACGAAGATTTTGCCTTCGGATCTATGATAGAAGGTATACCCAATAGTTTCCTTTGGGTATCCTATGAAGACGCATTTTTCCGCTTTGGGTTCAAGCTTGTCCGGCTGTAACTTCTTTACATAGGCTTCGCATCCCCAAACTTTAAGGAACGACAATTTAGGTTTCTTCCCAAACCATAATTCATACGGTGTCGTTTCAATGGATTTAGATGGTGCCCTATTTAAAGTGAATGCGGCTGTTTCTAATGCATAACCCCAAAATGATAGCGGTAAATCTGTAAGTGACATTATAAAACGAACCATATCTAAGAGAGTTCGATTACGATGTTCGACACACCATTACGTTGTGGTGTTCCTGGCGGTGTCAATTGTGAAAGTATTCCGCATTTCTTCAAATGCTCGCCAAACTCGTAACTTAGATATTCACCTCCACGATCAGAACATAGAAATTTAATCTTCTTGAAATTCCTTAAACTTCTCGAAAGTTTCGAACTTATGTTTCATGAAATAGATATACCCATATCTACTCAAGTCATCCGTGAAGGTAAGAACATAACGATAACCACCGTGCGATGCTACACTCATTGGACCACATACATCGGTATGTATGATTTCCAATAAGTCCGTAGCTCGCTCCATCATACCAGAAAATGGAGTCTTAGTCATTTTACCCATCAGACATGCTTCGCATCTTTCAAGTGATTCAAAATCAAGTGATTCAAGAAGTCCATCGGAATGGAGTTTCTTCATACGCTTCACTCCAATGTGACCAAGACGATAGTGCCACATATAGGTCGAGTTATCGCTTGATTTCAAACGTTTAGCTTCAATGTTATTAATATGTGTATTTCCACTATCGAGATTCAATAAGAATAGACCATCTATCAAAGGTGCATGTGCATAAAACATATTACTCATATAAATCAAACAACCATTATTCTCGGACTTAAACAAGTAAGCATCTGCAATAAACAAGATCCCGATATAATGTTCATGCTTAACGAGCACCAAATAACAATTATTTAAGTATAAAACTAATCCCGATGGTAGATGAAGAGGTAGCGTGCCAACGCGATCACATCAACCTTTGATCCGTTCCCACGCATTGTCACCTCGTTCTTCGCTAGCTTCCGTTTATTCTCTGACACTGTTTGAAGTTACAAATATGGGCAACCGAACGATATCAAATACCCGGGCACTACTACAGTACTAGTGAGATACACATCAATAACATGTATATCAGATATACCTTTCTTCTTGATGTTGCCGTTCTTCAAATCTGCCAAGTACTTTGGGCAATTCCGCTTCTAGTGAGCTTCTCCTTGCATAAAAGCACTCGATGTCGGGCTTAGGTCCAGCCTTGGTCTTCTTCGTCGGTCGGTAACTTTCTTACCACCCTTCTTGAAGTGTCCCTTTGCTTAGACTTGCCTTTCTTGAATTTGGTGGTCTTATTGACCATCAACACTTGGTGCTCTTTCTTGATCTCCACTTCTGATTTTAACATGGAGAAGAGTCTTTGGCTGCTTGTTCATGCTTTGCATATTGTAGTTCATCACAAAGTTCTTGTAACTTGGTGGTAGTGATTGGAGGACACGGTAAATCCCCAAAGCATTAGGAATCACTATACCCAAGCTTTGAAGTTTGTTTGCGTGCCCAGACATCTTAAGCACATGCTCACTGACGGAGTCGCCCTCTTCCATCTTGCAGTTAAAGAACTTTTGAAGCCTCATAGCTCTCAAGCTGTCACGTGAGTCTCAAAGATCAATTTGAGTTCACGGACAATATCATGTGGGTCTGAATTCTCAAACCTTTTAAGCTCGATTCTAAACCATACAAGATAGCACCTTTGAGCGTGGAGTACTGATTCTTTCGAGCGAGGTAAACGTTCTTTACTTCATCGGTAGCATCAGCTGCAGGCGGGTCACCTAGAGGTGCATCCAGCACATAGGTCAAATTACCAGCATTGAGGACAATCCTCAAATTACGGAACCAATCCGCGAAGTTGCTTCCATTGTTTTTCAACTTTTCTTTCTCTAGGAACGCATTAAAATTGATGGTAGGAGCCGCCATTGATCTACAACATATTTGCAATAGTTTAGACTAAGTTTATGACAAATTGAGTTCTTATTAATGGTTAAATTAATCTAGGTGAACTCCCACTCAAAACAATATCCCTCACATTGTTTTAGTGATCACACGAACCAAATCCACCACATCAACACCGATCATCACGAGAGTTGATGTAGCTTCAATGGCGAACAATCGACATGTTCATCATATCTACTATATGATTCATGCCTTACCTTTCAGTGATCCGTGTTCCGAGACGATGTCTGTACATGCTAGGCTCGTCAAGATCAAACCTTAGCTTCTGCATGAGCAAATCTGGCTTGCTCACATTGTATACACTTGCAGAATCTAACACACCCGATCATCACGTGGTGCTTCGAAACAACAAGCTTTAGCAACGGTGCTTACTAAGGATGAACACTTTAGAACTTGAAATTCATGTGCATGAGGGATCATCTTATAATGCTACCGTCGTTAACTAAGCAATACAAGATGCATAAAGGATTAACATCACATGCAATTCATAATATGTGATATGATATGGCCTTTCTTCTTTGTGCTTCCGATCTCCATCTTCAAGCACGAACATGATCTCCATCATCACCGGCATTGCATCAAGGTCAATGACGCTGCTCCATGTTTGTCGTCCACCAGCTTCAACTATTACAACTACTTTGAATAGACACGCGGGTCTTAACAGAAATTAAAGACAACCATATGGCTCCTGCCGGTTGCCAACTTACAATAAGGAACATTGCATACATCAAATATAATCACAATCATTGCCATATCACATCACAGCACACCCCTGCAAAACAAAGTTAGACGCCTCTAATTTCTTTGCATGTTTTACGTGGTTTGGGGCTTTCAATAAGTGTCGATCTAACTTACGAACAAGAACCGCAACGTTGATGTTTGAACTATCAAGTGCCCGTTGTAAATTGGATCTATACTATAATGGGAGAGACACCAAAAGCCACTTATGCAATACAAGTTGCATGTTGAGCGTGGAGCAAGTCTCATGAACGCTGTCATGTAAGGTTAGCCGCTTCATCCCATCATACCGCAAGATGCAAAGTACACAAGAAGCAATTGATAATAAAAGCACCACCGCCCACAATGACCATTGTGTTCTACTCGTGCAACAGATCTACATATAGACACGGCTCTGATACCACTGTAGGGGTTCGTAGCATGAAAAACAAAAAATTTCTACCGCATACAAACAAACAAGCCAAGATCTATCTACTAGATTGTAGCAACGAGTCGATAGAATAACTCACCCTCGAAGATTCCAAAGTGTTTAACAAGAGCGGATTCTCGTGGGTGATGTAGTCGTACTCTTTCCGATCTCAAGATCGCTTAGACGATCCTTCCGGCGCTGCGTTTTCGGTGGCTTCCTTGATCGGTCACACGTTAAATTTTCGATGAAGACCTTCCTCTCCCTTGTTCCAGCAGGCAGCGAAAGTTGTAGCACTCTCCTCGCGATTCCGGCAGAAGTAGAGGGGAGATCTCGCAGGGCTTCGCCTTAAGCCGGAGCGAGTATGGTGGACTATGAGAGAGCCTCGGTGATCTAGGGTTTAGACGCACCAAGGAGGAGGCAAGGCCGGCGGCTAGGGTTTGCCCTCGGCGGCGGCGGCTTGCCCTAGGCGGCGGCAGCAGGAGGTGGCGGCGCCGGCGGCTAGGAGCTAGGGTTTGCGGGGTGTGTGTTGTGTCTTGGAGGGGTAGCCCTGCCCCTCCTTATATAGGTGGAGGCGGCCAAGGGAGGAGTCCTCCCAACTCGGTCTCCAAGTGGGCCGGTGGTGGAGGAAGAGGAACTCCTCCCCAAGTAGGTTTCCTACTCTCCCTCCACCAAACAAAATAGTCGTTTGACTTTTCAAATTGGCGTTTAACTTTTCAAACTAGGATTTGATTTATCCCTTTATTTTGTTCAGCAATGACACCTAGTACATGATGCAACCATTCCAACTTGTTATGACACATTCATGTACCCTTCCCCTCCGGAGTGCCGGACATTCCGGAACCTTCTAGAACATTCCCGATGAAAACACTGGAACCATTCTCCAACCCCGAAACAGGACTTTCCTTATATGAATTTTATTCTCCGGACCATTCTGGATCTCCTCGTGATATCCCGGATCCCATCCGAGACTCCGAACAACATTCGGTCTCTTACTCATCATTCCATAACTACCCAACAACGTCGAATCCTTAAGTGTGTCTCCCTACGGTTCATGAATTATGCGGACATGATCGAGACACTTCTCCGAACAATAACCAATAGAGGAATCTGGAAATTCATATGGCTCCCACATATTTCTATGATTACTTTGCGATCAAATGAACCACTTACATACGATACCAATTTCCCTTTGTCTCACGATAGTTTACTTATCCGAGGTTTTGATCGTCGGTATCTCTGCATACCTAGTTCAACCTCGTTACTGATAAGTACTCTTTTCTCGTTCCCGTGATATGTGATCCCTTGTAAACCAGTCACATGCTTGCAATCCAATTGGATGACATTCCACCGAGAGGGCCCAGAGTATATCTATCCGTCATATGGATGGACAAATCCCACTCTTGATCCATGTGTCTCAACCAATACTTTCCGAACACTCAATGCCACCTTTATAGCCACCCAGTTATGGTGTGGTGTTTGATGTCATCAAAGCATCCTTCCGGTGAAGGTGATATGCATGATCTCATGGTCTAAGGAATTAGGTTACTATGTATCAGAAAGCATATAGCAATTAAACTATTAAAATGACTTAATCTTTATGCTACGCTTATCTATAGGAGTATGTCCATCATATCATTCTCCTAACGATATGACCTTGTTGTTAATAACATCTCAATATTCATGATAGGGAAACCACAATCATTTATTAACCAACAAGCTAGTATTATAAAGAGGCTTTACTAGGGACTCTATTTTATTTTACAAATCACACAAGTATTAATATTTCCTTGTTAATACTATTATAGCATGAATGTAAATATTTATCATAAACACAAAGATATAATAAGAACTACATTTATTATTGCCTCTAGGGCATATCTCCAACACTTCTTCTTTAACCGCCCCACATACATGGCAAGTCAAGATACTTCCCGGTTGTAGTTTCCTTGTTAAGACCCAGGATGTGCATCAATTGCTCCTTCTTGGCTCTTGGTGTATTTCTGTTGGAAAGAGTTGCTGACTTATCCCTATTTTTATAATTTGACCAGACAACATCTCATACGTTTGCAGAATGGTATTTATCTGCATAGCCCCCTTCCTATTTGCCTCAAACAAAAGAAGCGACTCATTAGCAAAAAGAAGGTAGTTAACTATAGGCGCACTAGGGGCGATTTTTATTCCATTGATCGTCCCTTTGACATCAGCCCGGTTCAACAGCAAGGATATGCCCTTCGCACATATCAGAAAAAGGTATGGCGAGATAGGGTCGCCTTGACAAAGCCCTCCACTCGGGATAATAGGTTCCGTGTATAAACCATTAATCTTAAATCTATATGTAACCGTGTGTATGCATTTGGAGAGTAGTGCAATAAAATCATCGTGGAAACCAAGTTGGATCAACACTTGTTCCAAGAAGCCTCACTCAATGCAATCATACACTTTACTCATATCGAGTTTGAGAGCTGCACGAAAAAGTCCTCCTCTCATCTTCCTCTTGAAATAATGTGTCATTTCATATGTTAGTATTGTGCTATCGTAAATCATCCTCCCGAAAGTAATGACATTTTGATTTGGGGGAATAAGTTCAATGAACTTTAAAGAGCTGGCAAGCCCTTCAAATACAAGCTTATACACAACATTGCAATGCTAATAGAGCGAAGCACCACAAGGGTATCGTTCTATCCCTCTAGTATACTGCCAATATATGTAACACCGGACGTGGCCAATCCTGCTTTTGAGTCCCTGACAAGTGGGCCCAAAGAGCCGGCGAGCCCTTCAAATATACTATAGACTTAAACTTGGTGGAAAGAAAGCATTTTGAGGCCATGTGAAAGTATGTGTCTATGACTTGTGGACCCAAAGGCTATGTGTCTATGACTTGTGGATCTAAAGGCTATGTGTTTATGGCTTGTGGACCCAAGAAGAAAAAAATATAATATGGCCTGCTCAAAATGAGTAATTATACAAGGCCTACATAAAAAAACAAACGAACCGTAGTTAAAGCATCTCTAGCATACGCACAAAAAAATTTGTCGGTGCATAAAAAACCGCTATTATTTAGCGCGGCAGATAAAAATCATGCTCCAACAGATGCGCATAAAACAATTTAGGGCACGCACACAAAAAGTCTAATCCTGTGCTGCAAATTTGGTGTGCCAGCCAGTGCTGCCCAACTGCCAAACTAAAACTACCGCGTGTGACCTCCTGCATCCCGCCTCGACGGCCACCGGCAAAAAATCATCCATGGACGACTATTCCGCCACTCCCCCAACCCACCATCCCCTCCGCCCCCACGTCTGCCGATGGAACAGTTTCGCCGCCGCTCGCAACACCCCCCCTCGATGCACCCAGCCCTAACGCCACCATCGTCTACGGCTAGATGTTTGCTCCTCCACGGCCTATGAATACGCATCCCATCGTCCACCGTCCGCCTTTAAGCCATCGTCCACCTTTAAGCCTATAACTCAAATAGTTTGACATCCGCCAATAAATAACGAAGCGGTGTAAAATAAGTCATACTTTATTCTCCAGTCGGCTAGCCGACCGTCTACGGTGAGAAGCAGAAAGAGATCGAAAATGCCTAACTGCTAAAGAAGAGCTTGAGTGTCTTATAGATAATAACACTAGAAACACATGCATTTTACATAGGGGTGTCACAAAATAAAGCGTAGGCTAGTTTCTGTAATTCTTGTAGAACAGCACGGACAATGCCATCAGCCCTTGGAGCTTTGAGATCACCGATACTGTCAAAAGCAATGGATCGGCCACTAGTATGAGTTTAACACCAAAAACGCTGCCAACAGGATTCAGGTAAACGGGAGCGTAAGTATGCCACGTCACCTCGCCGAGCAAATTAAGCAAACCCGAATCCCCCGTGACTCCGACTCCATCCAGCCTGCCTCCCAACCCCTTGCCCCTCCACGGCTTGCTTCCCCGTCCAACCCCCCGATCCCCACCTCGCAGCCGCCGCCGCCGCCGCCGTCGCCGCAGCGGCGGTCTTCCCCGGTTCCCAGGTCAGAGCCGCCTTACCTCTCGAGAACACGCACTCGGGGTGGCTGCTTAAGCCTTCTTCGCAATACACGATCCAGCCAACTCTTCGTCGCTACTCCCCAGAGCGGCCCGCGATCCATGGACTCCCGGTCGATCAACCTGCGGGGCTTCGCCGGAAGCGCAGGGAAAAATATCATGCAGGTGCTCACCCCCTCCCCCCTGACCCTGAATCGAACCCGTTCGTTCCCAACCGCCCCCCGTTCCTCCGTGGCTCAGACGCCACCCTAGGTCGGAGCCCGAAGAGGCGTTTACGGGCGGTCCTATGGACGAGTTCTAGGCTCCTAGGGAGTTAAGAATTTTTAGCATGCCATTCCATTCCGCCAGAGCTCGTACTCTAGTAGCAGTCAGGCCACTGTGATGCTGCGATGCGTGAAGTCCGTGGAGCCGGTTTGATGTTTATTTACTCAGTGTTTATGTTGTTGTTGTTGTTGTCTTGCAGGGCATTGGGGGATTCGTTTTTGGCAACGAGACGTCCGAGTCCAAGGAAGACAGGTAGGCAAATTTTGGCATGATATTCCAATTCACTTGTGTAAGCTTATTATTGCCTGCAAAAATGGTGCCTGATTGACATATGCCACTTCCGACAAGTGATCTTCTGACTTCATAATGTTGTACAGCTATGTTGAGAGATCCCTCGATCGCATAAGCAATGGCACTATACCCGACGACAGGAGGTCTGCCATGACTGAGTTGCAGTCCGTCGTGATGGAGAGCCGTTCGGCTCAGATGTCATTCGGGGCTATGGGTATCTCAATTCTCTCGGGGCCTTGATATTTGTTACATCTAGCTGTTTTAATAGATATGATATGTTCTTGCTGATTTGCAAAACAGGCTTTCCTGTCCTTCTCAATGTTCTAAAAGAAGACCGTGAGGATGTTGAGCTCGTGAGAGGTGCACTAGAAACCCTCGTGGCTGCGCTGACTCCTATTGACGCGTCGCAGGGACCCAAAACCGAGGTTCAGCCGGCGTCAATGAACTCTGATTTGCTTTCTCGAGAAACAGAGAATATTTCTCTCCTTTTGAGTCTGCTGGTGAGTTTTGATTCTTTGCCTTTAATGCATGCAACTCGCTTCACCTGCTTCATTTTTCATGATTTATTTTGTCACTCTTTGTTTTGAAGACAGAGGAGGATTTCTATGTGCGATATTATACAATCCAACTTTTAACGGCGTTGCTTACAAACTCGTTAAAAAGGTGCCCAGTAAGTCTTTTTCTGTTGAGATGCATCCACTACATTTTAAACTTATTTAACTCTCTTTTTATTGCTTTCGGTGTGTCAGATTACAGGAGGCAATTCTATTAATTCCTCGTGGTATAACAGTTTTAATGGACATGCTTATGGATCGCGAGGTTTTAACACTACCCTGCTTTCTCCCCTTCCTCCAAAGAAGCATGCATGCTATTCATGACATATCTGTTGTGTTAAAACTAGTTTGTGTTATATAGCTCATGTGGGTATCTTTGATTTATGTTGAAGGTCATAAGGAATGAAGCACTGTTACTTCTTACTTATCTGACCCGGGATGCAGAGGTTACTCTCATATTTTTGGTTGATTTAGCGTGTTGCAGGCAAATATAAGTCAAACCTCCCTTGTATATATGAAATGACTGTCAATTCGCCCTTTCAGGAAATTCAAAAAATTGTTGTATTTGAGGGTGCATTTGAGAAGATATTTAGCATTATCGGAGAGGAGGGATATTCTGATGGAGGTGTTGTTGTTCAGGTGATCATCTAGGAACCATGTGATCTGATCTGGTCTGTTGTATACTTGGATCGTCTAAAAGCTGTGTTTTTTTGGTTTCCATTTGAAAGTCATTCTTCAAGGTGTGAAACTTTGTTGGTGCTAATCTGCTCTTTTCCTTGGAGCAGGATTGCCTTGAACTTCTAAATAATTTAATACGGACCAATGCATCCAATCAGGTTCGTTTCTATCAAACAATCATTTGAAGTGTCAGATCGTCACATTTTTCATGGACATTATTCTGTGCTAATGTCAGATGCTTTTGAAAGAGACAATTGGCTTTGACCCACTGATATCGATACTAAAGATTAGGAGAGGTAGTGCATTCAATTTTACCCAACAAAAGGTACACAATTATCAAATCATCTACCTATCTAGCCTTACAGATAGCTTGCTCAGACTGATGTCAAGCTCTGTGTGACCCAAAAAGTCTGTAGTAGGAATACTTTACTGAAGTTAAAACTTTGTCTCTTTAGACGGTGAATCTTCTCGGTGCTTTACATACTGTCGAACTGCTTCTGATGGGGGCCCCACCAGGTGAACCAGGTAAAGATACTAGCAAGATCACCAATCAAACTGCATTAGCTCAGGTATCCTTTTTTTTTGCTTCATATACTCTCTTAATCAACTACCTTATAACATGGAAGTAAGCTTTATGATATGAACTTCACCAAAAATGACAGAGAAATATTCTGGACCATCTTTTATTGTTGGGTGTTGAGAGTCAATGGGCCCCTGTAGCTCTTCGCTGTACGGTGAGTCCCTTATAAAGTTGAGCCACCATATAATTATACGTACAATTGATAATTGTACCTTGTTTATCACTGACAGCTATTTTTCAGGCATTGCGGTGTATTGGCAGTTTGGTATTAAGAAATCCTCAAAATCTTGATTCTCTTGCAAGCAAGCAAGTCGGGGAAGAACCTCATCTTCAACCTGCACTGAATGCGATCTTAGTTATAATCCTGCGAACCTCCATAGCTCAGGAATTTGTGGCTGCTGATTATGTCTTCAAGTGTTTCTGTGAGGTGATCTATTTCCTGATATTGTTGCTGGCTTCAATAATCATGAACATGTAACAAGGAGATTAGGAGACATTAATTGAGATATTTAGTATCGATCACCTTCACCATTTTGATAAGATTTTCAGTTCTAAAATCTGAAGTCCAATTACTGCCTATTTTTTCTGCTATTTTTTTTGTCTTCTTTTGGATCGGTATATGTCTAAGCACACAATATTTAGTAGTTTGCTATTTTTTGGAACAGAAAAATCCCAATGGTCAGGCATTATTAGCATCAACTATCGCTCCACATCCAAACCAAGGTCCTGCTACTCATGGTGCTTCTGGTGACATGCCATTTGGAAGGTTAGACGTGCGGATCTTTCTTTTGTTGCATTTACTACAGATGGAGCATTATCTTTTGGCTCTAACTATGTCACTAATTACTGATTAGATCACGATACCCACTGTATTAGGGATGGTCATTTCTGTCATTCCATAACGTGCCACTAGTGGCTGTTGCTACTTCTACCACACTTCCATTACTTTCTGTAGTCTGAATTCCATCGTTCATAAAATTTCCTTCGCTTATGTTGACATTGTAACGACAGTGTACTTCTGCAAGCTCTGGTGTCAAGCGATGTTAATGGAGATATGGAGGTAATCTCTTCTAATACTAAGACACCATTTAAGACAACAGGAAATAGATCTCCTTAAATTTGGTCCATGTGATTCTTGAACTAATGCCCTGCTGCTAATTCTTTTCGAAATATAAAGTGCGCCGTACTTTTTTTTTGCTACAATTCTGTCACTATTGTACACTTCAAATTTGATACTATATCATATTTGCCCCTTTGCCTGTTTATTACCAAGAAGCCTGCATGCTGTGACATATCAGTGTTAAGTTGTTTTTCTGTTGTATATTCAATTTGAAGTCCTCATAGTGTTATTATGCAAGTCTTGTCTAGTTTAGAACCAAGAGTTTGACTGTTCTAGATGGCATGCAATTAGTACCTGCAGTTTTCCTGCCCTTCTCTGTTTTAAAAATCTGACAAGTGATCCTAAAATATGCAGGCATGTTGCAGAGCATCTAGTGTTCTTACTCACATAATCAAGGACAACTTGCAATGCAAAGATCGTGTATGTGTCCTTGCAACTTCTCATTTTCTGTGAATTTTACCTGTATATAGTTGGTTGGAGAAGCAACTATCCAATGGCTGAGAATTGATTATGTGTAATCCCACTTGTCTAGATTGAACATATTGATCTACTTAGACCATTGTGCACAGATCCAGTGATATGGTTTCGCTTTCCTGATCTTTTGAGATTATTAACAAATGGTTAACTGTATGATTAATATGGTTACTGATTAACCATTCATGTTACTTTCGTTCCTCACGTTTGTTTATTAGAAGACTCAAGTGCCTGTTTTTGTTAATTACAACTAACATAAACTGCTGCTGCTTTAATGGGTGGCTTTCTAACAACTTATTTTTCCAGGTATTGCAAATTCAGCTTGAAACACCTACGCCATCATTGGGACGCACTGAGCCTCTCTTGCATCGAATTGTTACATGTTTATCCTTTGCAGCTTTAACAGAAGAGGAGAATGACCAAAGCAGTCAATCAGAAGAATCCTATATTCAGCCTGTTATTCTCCGGCTACTCATCATATGGCTTGCGGACTGTGCAAATGCTGTAGATTGCCTTTTGGAATCAGCGGTACATCTAAACTACATAACCGAGCTTGCTTCAAATAAACGTTACATTGGTTGTGTTCGTGGATTAGCTGCTGTTGTCTTAGGTGTTTGTGTCCTTAACAACGCAAGCCGTGAGAAGGGCCGAGATGCCTTTGCTGTTGCAGATGCTATAAGTCAGAAGATTGGCCTTACTACATACTTTTTGAGGTTCGATGAGTTGCGGAAAAGCTTTCTGCACCTACCATCAGGGCAGCAGCACCACAAGCAGCTTTCACGATCAAGTGCAAACAGTATGTCTGATTTCCAAGAGATTGAAGAGGAGGAAACGAATAAAGGGGAGCAGCATCCAGTTCTCTCGGAAATTTTTGATTCGCAATTTGTTAGTTTCCTCAGTAAGCTAGAGACTGATATTAGAGAGAACATAATGGATCTCTTCAGTCGAACGAAAACCGCAACTGCAGTTCTACCTGCTGAGTTGGAGCAGAAGAACGGGGAGGTTGATGGGGAGTATATCAAGCGCTTGAAGTCATTTGTAGAGAGACAATGCAAAGAGATGCAGGTTAGTTTCCTATTCACTAGTACATCATTTTCAAGCTAAGAAGTCACCTACTCAACTGCTCCTGTCCATTCTCAGGAAAAGAACTGGTTTGGCACAATTCCTGACAATATTTTGCATTAGCGCAAAAGTTCTTTATGCAAAATAAATATCCTGCCACTTGTAAAATGTTGAGGTTCTGTTAGCATGATCTTATCAGCAAGTAATTGTTCTTGAATTAGTTTGTTACCAAGCTTATGTATCATGATGTGATCAAAAGAAATTAAATCAATATAGGCCTGTTTGGTTGAAGCCTAAGAATAACTAAGCATGCCAAACTTTTTTTTTTGCTAACTTGTGTCTGAGAAAATTAGAGCCAGACGCTCAAACTTGCACTGACGTTCAGCTTCCTTAGGCAAACAAATGTTCAACTTGCAGTGATGATATCTTGTTTAGTTCTCAGTAAAAGAGTAGTCTTAAGGTAATCAGTCGGCTGCTTGACTCTGCATTGATGAGATCTGACTGAAATTAAGCTATCATAACTCACAAGCATAAAGTACACTACGTAACGTGCTTATGTTCAAGACCATATAAATCACCCAGTAATATTCTTATCTTGCTATAAAAGGCTTTAAATTTGATGGTCGAATTGGGGAGAGTGGTTACTGGCAGGTTGTGGTATAGAAATAGGTAACATGGTATTATCTGATTTCATTTTCAGGACCTGCTAGGCCGAAATGCAATCTTAGCAGAAGATCTAGTGAGAACTGGTGGTGGTAGCACTTCAGATTCTTCCGAGAGATCAAGCAGTGGCCGAGAAAGGGTTCAAATCGAAGCCCTCAGACAAGAACTGGAGGGCGCAGCACGAAGAATAGAGGTGCTCAAAACTGAAAAGGCCCAAATTGAAGCCGAAGCTAGCAACCAACGAAATTTTGCAGTAAAACTGGAGTCTGATCTCAAGAGCTTGGCAGATGCTTACAACAGTCTGGAACAGGCCAACTACCGCCTTGACGCTGAGGTGAAAACCTTGAGGCAGGGAGGCAGTGCGCCCTATCCTGACGTGGAAGCAATAAAAGCCCAAGCAAAGGAAGAGGCAGAGAAGGAAAGTGAAGTGGAACTGAACGATCTACTCGTCTGCCTGGGCCAGGAGCAAACTAAGGTTGAGAAGCTGAGTGGAAGGCTGGCAGAGCTCGGTGAAGATGTGGACACCCTGCTGCAAGGTATTGGCGACGATGCTGCCTTGCCAGATGATGACGACGATGAAGATGATGACGACGATGATGCTGCTGCTGCGAAGTAACGTGTTTCTGTACCACTTTCATCTCATGGTGTAACCTTAGCATCATTTATTCAGTCATGATGATGTGGACTAGTGATAACAATTGTACAGTGGAATGTGGATGATGTGTAGACAGAGGTGGCCATTTTATTTCTAAGTTATTTGTGGATGACAAGACTAAACTGCCGACTCACCTTCTAGTTTGATTTGGTTATTTGATACTAGTATAAATTATATCACGCCAAGTAACTTGGGTAATGTTGTATTTCCAAGGTCTACATAAGAGCAGCTGATACTGTACCTTTTTCATAGGCAGAGCTAATTTAATCTTATCAAAATAGCAAATTCTCTACGCGAATAAGGAAATAAAAGTAGTTAGCTGAGAAATCAAACCCACTCATACGATGGCAACCTGTTCTGACAGCGAGCAGTACATCAGCATGTAACACTCACTGGTGCATTTTGAGATTTACTCCCTGTCTCCCTCTATTCCAAATTATAAGATGTTTTATCTTTTTTCTGAAATCGTATATATCTAGACTTCTTTTATTATGTACATTTGAAGCAAAATGAGTGAGCCTGTCCACTAAAGATACACGTGTTTAAAAAAAAAAGACTAAAATATCTTATATTTTAGAACAGACAGAATAGTAGATTAGTCCAGTTAACCTACAAAAAAAATCATGAGCAACAATCTGGCTTTGTTGTTTCATTCAATAAAGTACAGCAGACCACAACAATTGATATGGACAACCAGCAACACATCCCCACAAAGACAAGACCTATTCAATCCGTGAGAGGCTTCTTCTTACATAGAATTTTGGTTGCAACCGCGGCTCATTATTCAATCTGATAACATAGAGGTGGTAGATACTATGTGAGAAGGGGCATTTTCTACGACCTCTACTGCGGCGATTTTCTATGACCGTAACATTATGACTGCAGGTTTTGGTAAAGTGATCTTCAAACATTGTCCAAGAGAGGCCAACTCAGTGGCGTATGAGCTGGCTAAAGATAGTTTTCATTCTTTTAGCTCTTGTACCTGGGACGAAGATTCCTCTAGTTTTATTTTGCATAGTTTGATAAACAATGTAAGTGTCTTTGACACGATGTAAGTGACTGGTTGAGAGGCTGCAAGTTTTTGATGCACTCTTTTTTCTTATCAGGGTACTTACGGGGAGTGGAAGGTTTTAATAAGGTGGCTTGCAGACCTAATTTGATAAACAATGTAAGTGTCTTCGACACGATGTAAGTCACTAGTTGAGAGGCTGCAAGTTCTTAACGCACTCTTTTTTCTTACCAGGATACCTACGGGGATTTGAAGGTTTTAGTGAGACGGCTTGCAGGCCTAATAATATATGAGTTTCAAAAAAAAGAAGACAAAAACACATAATAGACAAACACCGATCGGTTCAAACTCCAATCTCAATCACCCACATGGCATGGCAAGACCAGGGATTGAGAGTTCACTAGATACTACTAACAAATTATAGTTGCTTGGTACAACGATTTGCTTGCATGATAATGTTACAACATCTGACCACTAATCACAAATTTCTAGTAACATACTGGAGTTGGTCTGATGGATTGTCTTAGACTCATATCTCGCCGTCCCAGAGTTCGTCGACTGACTTGTAAGGACCGTCGGGCGACACAAAATACTCCCCCTGGGACGCCCTCTTCTGCGGTATCGTCGCGATCGTCTCCTTATCCTCCTTGCTCAGCTCCCAGCCGGAGAAGATGGCCATGTTCTGCTCCAGCCTCTCCCTGTTGAAGCTCCTCGCCACAAAGCACACGCCCTGCTCGTACACCCAGCGCAGCGCCACCTGTATCCAAGATAGGAAAACTTCCTTCATCAGTATAAATTTTATTTTGACTGAAGCATTTTGAACTCTAGCCATGAGCTTGACCTCATGGAAAAGTTCATGTGTTCTGAACAAACCAATGCAAGGTTTCTTTATTCTGATTTCCACTAGGATCACATGATTTCATTTTTCGCGCACGGCTCTCTGGATCATAGGTTTGAGGTTGTAGAAATCCTATGAAATTCATATGGAATATGGATCGGCTCATGCCATAACAATTTGAGTAAATTATACTTTTCACTGCCTTCTTATCAAGATAATTTTAAAAAGAACTAAGGTTTAAAAGGGGTAAAAGAACTCTAAGATGAGATTTGCCCCATAGAAAAGCTTGTCTGCCTCGTGTTTTGGACAAACCAATGCAGACTTCTTCATTTTGATTTCCAGTAGGATTCATCGTGGTGATGCAAAATAATACTCCCTCCATTCGAAAATAAGTGTGGCAGATTTGTCTAGTTACGCATGTGTCTACACACTAAAACGTGTCTAGATACATACTTATCTAGACAAATCCGGGACACTTATTTCTGAACGGAGGAAGGACAAAGACATAACATTTTTTTTCTTTTTCGAAATGGGGTAATACTCCCCGGCATCTGCATCAATCGATGCACATAGCCTTTATTAAATAAATAAGTGCATTAAGAAGTTTACAACTCAAGAGTTGGCCACAGTTGCCACAAAGATCAACCAGCGAAATAAGGTAAACATATAAGAACTACACATTATGTAGTCGTCTAGTATGCGGCCAAGTAGCCTGGTTGTAGAACTCCTGAGCAACCTTCAGCAACCGTTCGCAATCGGACAACATGGCATCTCGGTTCCCAGGTGGTAAAGACATAACATAAAAGAGCAATTTCATGAATGATGTTTTTAGATGGTTAATTAAAAAGAAGTCTTTAGATGGATGTTATGTTGATGCTTTTATGAAGTTTGTGACCTAAACCATGTTTAGTATTGTTGTGGTTTGCGATGACCATGTTTCCCAAGCCGGTTTTGGCTACTGCACTGTTTGACTAACCAATTTTCCTTTGCTTTCACGGCCACTTCTTAAAACAAATAAAATCACAGGATATCATATGATAAGTTGTGCACAGTTCAGCACCAAAGTCTGAGCCTTAAGTCTTACAAATGCGCTAATATGAATTTGGCCATGGCAGAGTTCTCCAAAATTTGAAAAGGGTATATTTCCAAACAAAACTACTTCCTCTGACCCATATTAGTTGATTCAAATTTGTCTAGATATGGCTGCATCTAGCACTAAAACTTGACTAGATACATTCGTATCTAGATGAATCTAAAGCAACTAATATGGGTCGGAGGAGTAATAAAATCGCAAGCAATAGGAACAGAAACAATCTGATAGTATAACCAAACTACAGGAATTATACTCCCTCCGTCCTGAAAAGGATGTTGCAAAGTTTTCTAAATTCGGATATATCTATATACTAAATAGTGTCTAGATACATTCAAATTTAGAGAAATCTGCGACATCCTTTTTAGGACAGAGGGAGTATTATAAATAAGTTCTGCACAGTTCATCAACCGTAATCTGAGCCTTGAGCCTTATGAATGCACTTAAAGGACCTTGACAACTCTATTTCTACAGAAGAGATTTTTTTTTCAAAATTTGGATAATTGCTTTTGCAACCGGGCCTGATGCGCAAACAACCGGCTGTTCCAGCAGCAGGGGCCACTAGTTCGACTCAACCTGGAACTTCGGAGGGCTAGCTTCCTATCATGAGAATTCTATCTCTTTTTACACACAACCTCATGCTACAGTAATCAGGTATTCAGATAGACTTGTGCACTTATATTTTTAGAACAACAAGATGGCCTATATTGAATAGGTGAGCAAAAGGTCAAATGGATCAAAACAATTGAAATCAACAAGAAAACTAATGCAGACCAATACTGTTCGTCGCTTTCTTGACTATATTGTACATCATATATTACTATAAAATAAGTTGTGTGCACTGTGCAGTTCATTAGCTGTAATCTTGAGTCCTAGGAATGCACTTCAATGAACCTAGCAACTGAAATTCTACAGTACAGCTATTCAAAAATTGAATAAAGTGCTTTTGGAAGCAGAACTACTATCTTGCAAGCTACCGGGACTTGCGCAAAACAGAATTTTGGTCTTCTATTTATAAGCTTAGCTGCAATTCAGTAGTACTACTATTGAAGTCGAGCAAAAGAAAGATGTGAGTTTACCTGCGCGACGGTCTTGCCTTTAGCGGCTGTGACTTGGTGCAGGACGCCGCTCTCCATGACGGCGTCGGAGCCCCATACGGTGCCGAGCGCGCCGAGCGGGGAGTAGGCCGAGACGACGACGCCGTGGCGCGCGCACGCCTCCCGTACCTTCTCCTGCCTCCACCCGACGTTGAGCTCCACCTGGTTGACTGCCGGCGGCACGGCGGCGAGGGACACCAGGCGCTCCATCTTGGCCGCGGAGAAGTTGCTGACGCCGACGGACCGCGCCAGGCCGAGGCGGTGGCACTCCTCCATGCCCCGCCACACGCCCTCCATGTCGAACTCCACCTGCGCCCCGCCGTCGGTGGAGACGGGCCAGTGGACGAGGAAGAGGTCGAGGTAGTCGAGGCCGAGGCGGGCGAGGGACTCCCGGAGCGCCGGCACGACGCGGCCCGGGCGTGCGTCGGAGATCCAGAGCTTGGAGGTGACGAAGAGGTCGGCGCGGGAGCCGACTGCGCCCGAGCGCACGGCCTCGGCCACGGCGGTGCCGACGACCGGCTCCGTGCTGTAGAAGGAGGCCGTGTCGATGTGGCGGTAGCCGAGGCGGACGGCGTGGAGGATGGTGTCGGCCAGGTCCGGCGGCGCGCGTGAGGAGCCCGTGCCGAAGCCCAGCACCGGCATGGCGTGGCCCGTGCTGAGGGTCACGCACGGGATGGCGGCGGCGCCGGCCATCGATTGGGTTGGGTTGGGGTTGTGGGGGTTTGGGGAGGGAGGACACGTGGTTGAAGTGTAGAGCGTGGAGTACGGGACGGGGCAGAAAGAGAACGCGGGAGACAGAGAGAGAACGTGGCCATCCCAAGCACGCGTTTAAATACCGCTCCTACCGAGATTCAAAAAATATCGTTGTAAGAAAATTCTTTCGTGAGAGTCAAGTCCACGGGGAGATTTGACTTTTACCCCGTTCTATCGTTTTGTTGAATTTTTGGGCTCTCATTTTCAAATGACAAGACTTATCTTTTTCGGACTTTAGGGTATACTAGTACATATAGGTAGGTGAACAAATATGTGACATCCTTTTCAGTTTTTGAGACGAAAGGGGTATATATGTTCAAATCTATCAATAACCTCAAAGAAAATACTATTCCCTTCGGCCAATATTAATTGACTCAAATTTATCTAGATGTAAATAAATTTTAATATATAAGTTTATTTAAATTTTAATAAATCAAAATTAATTAATATGAATCGGAGGGTGTACGTCGGAAAACCTAGAATACTGCCACCCCAAATCTCACCATCCGCGGTCTCTTATTAGAGAATTTCTAGCATCTGTTGTAAAATGTAAAATGTATTTTACTGCAGCAGGGCGAATAAAAGCCGGATACGGCAGCGCGGGACAAAGAAAAGACGTTTAAATACAATTACTAGCGAGATTCGAAAAATACTGTTGTAAGAATATTCTTTTGTGAGAGTCAAGTCCACCGATATGATATGATTTTTACCCCGTTCTACCGTTTTGTTTTTAGCATTAAAAAGAGCACGTTTAGATACAGCTGCTAGCGAGATTCTAAAAATATTGTTATAAGAATATTCCTTTCTAAGAGTCAAGTCCACGGTTATGATTTGATTTTTACCCCATTCTACCGTTTTGTTGAATTTTTAGCCCCTCGTATATATTACCGTCAATATATCATTTCAATAAAACATCACTTTTAAAAAGTACTCATTCTGTCTCAAAATAGGATGCATATAGTTTTTTGTCAAAATTTTACCTTTTTTAAAATTTGACCAACTATATAGAAAAATGTGTTGATATTTATAATCCCTAATCAGTATTGTTAGAACTATTACAAAATATATCTTCGTATGGTGTGCATTATATATTGTAGATGTTGGTAATTTTCTCTATACAGTTGATCAAATTTTGAATTTGTTGACTTTGTCTAAAAATTATATGCGTCCTAATTTAGAATAGAGGGAGTATAGTTGTAATCTTGTTATCTTACTAATCCATATTTTCGTTATTAACTCTCTTGTCCAAAAAATAAAGTAAAATTTTGGATATATGATTTTTGTAGTCTTATTATCTTACTAAGAATAGATCCCGTAAACAGGTCAACCCGTAAAATAACTAACGGTTTATAGTTTTTGACAAAAAAATCGTGCCGATCAATTGTAAACTAGACGATCCGTAAAAGAAATTACAGGTCAGGACCAAATCCGCTCATCGACCTCTAAATTCACGGGCTTGGGGCCAAAACTATACGCAACCTGCAGTCGTCTATTCGTTTGCCCACGAGTCGCCGCCAGCACCGATCTACGTGCTGCCTCCATCTCCTGCAATGCCACGGCCAGATCTTAGCGGCATGAGCCTCAACTTGGCCCCGCCGACCGCTGGAGGCATCACGCAGCCTCAACCACTGCCTCATGTGGTTATCGTGGCTCCCGGGGCCGTCGGGGGTCTCCCCATCGCTAGCGACGTTGCCACAATGATTGCAGCCACGCGCATCAGGAACTAGAAGCACGCGGGTACACACGTGGTCACGCAAGCCACGGCGGGCATCAATGTTGTCCCGACAGTGAACCCCATCACAATCCCCACCCCGGCACCGAAGCCGAAGGCGCCCCGCGAGAAGTTGCTATTGGCGGGGCCGAATGGGGCCAAGACGAAGAAGCTGGTCCACCGCATCGGCCTACCACCACCGGTCACGCCTCCTCCGTCTTCCAATATCCACAACGCCACCAGTGCCCCCACGTATTCGATGATGGGTCTACAAGGTAATAAATTTCTATCTTTGATTCGCATGGATGTCCATAGCTTATGCTGGGCTTTTCTCCGATTTAGAAACAATGCCCATGTGTCTGAGGCGGAGGTTCACATTTCGTTCATGGATCTCCTAGACAAGGCAAAGGTTCACATTTTCGATCCACACCTCGATCCCTTTGGCATGGACAGTGAGGATGATGAGGTTGATGATGGGGTGACCGAGGTCGAGGAGGGAGTGTACAGTGCGGCTCAAGTGGAAGGGAAGAAGGAAAGGGTCGTCAACTACACCGAGATAGAAGATACTACCTTGTGTCATGCTTGGGTGCAAGTGGGGATTGATGTGGTATCCGACACAAATCAAATGGGGAAGCGCTATTGGCAACGCATTGAAGATAAGTTTTGCAAGCTCATTCCCCAGGTATGGCAACCGGTGTATCACTCGTACCGATCCCTACAAGGCTGGTGGGACGTGATCAAACCGGCATGTAGCCATTTGAGTGCGGCTATGGACCAAGTGAGGATGAATCCTCCTAGCGGCACAACTATCAACCAATATGTTAGTTCATTGTCCATCTCATGTATGTCCACTCTTGTTTTGTGATCGCATCTTGTGAATTCATCCTTGTTTTGTGATTGTAGGAACGACATTGCCGATGAAAGGTGCAATTACATGGCCGGATCCAAGAACAAAATATTTCAATTTAAACATTGCTTTGATATGCTCCAACATATTCCCAAGTGGAAATTGAGGGAGGAAGACGCACCACCAAAGAAAGGGGCAATGCTTATGATGGATGGTGATAGTGAGGATGACAAAGAAGGAAGGAACAATGGCAAGCCCGAGGGAAACAAGAAGGACAACGAGAGGCTCGAGATTGAAGTCGAGGCATCAATGTTGAGGGAAAAGTTTGATCAAATGATGAAGTCGAAGGAGGCAATGACATTTAAGACATTGGAGGCGAAGCTTATCATGACCGAGAAGAAGAAAGAAGTGAAGCCTGGAAAGTTGGAAGCCTTGCGAGAATAAGCAAGGCGCAAGGCTGAGTTGGAGGAGAGGAAGATCAAGCTAAAGGAAACCAAGGCAATGAAGGAGCTCTTGGCTAAAGATAAAGAGATCATGATGATGTCCACAAAGGACATGGATGATAAACAATTTCAGTGGTGGAAGGAGACCACTTCGGAGATCATGGAGAGAAGAAGGCTAGCTCGTCAAGGCGGTGGGGCAAGTGGTGGTGCATCGGCTACTCTTCAAGGTGGTGGCAATGGAGGTGGCGACGGAGGTGTCTCCGATGAGATCGGAGGAAATACCGATGCTTGATGAATCATGCTCCCTTGCGACTAGGTGCAACTTTTTTGGGTCAGTGCTCGCGACGATTTGATGTAAAAACTATAAACTATGCATCAATTGCTTGCATATCAATCTTGTGTTTGCATATTGATCATGCATAGACCCTATTTTACGGGCCAGGACTGTTCTGCGCCGGTAGATCGTGACCCGTAAAACATGTTTTCCGTGGCATGTAAACTGCATTTACGGTTTCACTGTTTACGGGGTCTATTAGTGATGCTCTAATCCATCATGTTCATTAATTAATCTTTTCTGTAATTCCAAAGGCTCTCTTAATTACTCTTGAACTGGTAAATTTATAATGACTGTGGTCAATTAAACCAAGCCTATTGTTCTAACAATCAACACCAATAGTCACATATCAACCATAATAAATCACAAACCTAGTAATTAATGACATGATTCATTTAATTATTACTCCCTCTGTCCCAAATTATTTTGTATTCTATGTTTTGTCAAAGTCAAACTTCTTAAACTTTGACTGCGTATATAAAAAATATATCAATATCTAAAATATGTAATAAATATAGTTAGACTCACCATAAAACATACTTTTATATTGTATATAATTGATATTATGAATGTTATTATTTTGTTCAAGATGTTTAGTGAAGTTTTAACATGTTTGACTTTGACCAAACTTAGAGTGCAGAGTAATTTGGAACGGAGGGAGTACATCTTTTCTCTATGGTTTCTTAGTGGTAGTACCACAAGAGCAAGTATAATAAGGACTAGTCAGTTGACTATAAGGAGTACTCCCTTCGTCATGGTTTGGAGGGCATTTTAGAGAGATTGTTGGAACCTAGGTGAGCGCTGATTGGGGCTAGATTTATGTCAAAACATGCGTCCATCGGCGCCCTATTAAACGTAATTACTCAATGAGAACGGGGAGTTTAGGCCCATGCATTGGTGCACTTGCATGCAAGAATTAATTTTTTGGCTGCATGTAGTACGAAGTGGGGAGGAAAATATGACATTAATTCTGTAATTAAGTCTAACGCGCCTAGGAGGAGAGGAGTTTTGGAAACACATGGTTTTTGTAAGACGTCCTCCAAACCGTGACGGAGAGAGTAAAATATTATTTTTTTGCTTAGTTGAATGAGTGAGAAGATGAGAGAGAAAAGAAGTAGGCTCTAAACTAAGAGTCAGCTGCAGCACGTGCTTCTAGACATCTAAACTAAGAGCAAGGACAATAGTATAGTCAACACTATGCCATATCACCTAAAGCCAACACTAGTACAATAGGCTTGTTATTAAGTGGGCTGTGTTGAATTAAATGCTTGCATGTGCATGCCACCTTGTCCTTGCATGCAAGACTCACCACGTGGAGAGAGCCAGCTCTAACGCCCGTGTCTAAGCTGTATGCTGACTATAGTGCACCGTTTTTTGTGTGTAGTCGGGCTTTAGAATAAGAGCTCGCTTCCTTCTCTCTCCTATGTTCTCTCCATTTCACCTTAGATTTTACTAATATAAAATAACTTACATCCTGCTGACTATGACCTATTATACTTGCTCTAAGAGCCATGTATTAATAAACTAGTACTTTTCTATATCTAACTATTGTATGTGCTGGCTATTAGGTTGACGCTAAGTGCATGGAAATGGTATATATCCAACAACATGATTTTGTAGGGGTTCGTAGCATGGAAAACAAAAATTTTCTATCGCATACAAACAAACAAGCCAAGATCTATCTACTAGATTGTAGCAACGAGTCGATGGAATAACTCACCCTCGAAGATTCCAAAGTGTTTAACGAGAGCAGATTCTCGTGGGTGATGTAGTCGTACTCTTTCCGATCTCAAGATCGTGAGCGATCCTTCCGGGCCAGCGTTCATGGCGCTCCCATGATCGGTCACACGTTCGGTTTTCGACGAAGACCTTCCTCTCCCTTGTTCCAAAGAAAATGGAGGTTGTAGCACTCTCCTCGCGATTCCTAAGCAGACTGGCCCGTGTGCAGGAGGTAGAGGAGATCCCAAAGGCTTCGCCTTAAGCCGGTCAGTATGGTGGAGCTTATGAGAGAGGCTATTAGTGGTCTAGTAATTAGACACACCAATTAGAGGGCTCTAAACCAATTAGAAGGCTCTAAACCGAATAGCTCTAAACCGGGGTCTAGATCTAGGGTTTAGTTTAGAGGATAGGAAACTTGTGTGTCTAGGAGGAGCCCTGCCTCCTTATATAGGTTGGAGGGCTGGCCGGCCAAGGGAGGAGTTCCTCCCAACTCGGCCTAGGGAGGTGCGGCCAAGGGAGGAACCCTCCTCCTCGGCCTCCACCTCTCCTCCTCTTTTCCCACTTCCCAAAAGCTGCGTTTGACTTTCAAACTAGCCGTTTGACTTTTCAATTTAGGATTTAAATAAATCCTTTATTTGGGACAACAAGAATACTTAGTACATGATGCAATCATTCCAATATGTAATGACACACTCATGTACCCTTCCCTCCTGAGTCTTGGACATTCCGGACCTTCTAGAATGTTCCCGATGAAAACACGGAATCATTCCGCCTACTCAAACGGAACTTTCCTTATATGAATCTTATTCTCCGGACCATTCCGGATCTCGTGATATCCCGGATCCCATCCGAGACTCCGAACAACCTTCGGTCTCTGTCTCAGAATACCATAACTACTCAAAACACCGTCGAATCCTTAAGTGTGTCTCCCTACGGTTCGTGAATTATGTGGACATGATCGAGACACTTCTCCGATCAATAACCAATAGAGGAATCTGGAAATTCATATGGCTCACATATTTCTACGATTACTTTGCGATCGAATGAACCACTTACATACGATACCAATTTCCCTTTGTCTCACGATATGTTACTTATCCGAGGTTATGATCGTCGGTATCTCGCATACCTAGTTCATCCTCGTTCTTGATAAGTACTCTTTTCTCGTTCGTGATATGTGATCCCTTGTGACCCAGTCACATGCTTGCAAGCTAATTGGATGACATTTCACCGAGAGGGCCCAGAGAATATCTATCCGTCATGTGGATGGACAAATCCCACTCTTGATCCATGTGTTTCAACCAATACTTTCCGAACACTCAATGCCACCTTTATAGCCACCCTGTTACGGTGTGGTGTTTGATGACATCAAAGCATCCATCCAGTAAAGGTGATATGCATGATCTCATGGTCGAAGGAATTAGGTTACTATGTATCAGAAAGCATATAGCAATTGAACTATTGAAATGACTTGATCTTTATGCTACGCTTGTCTATAGGAGTATGTCCACCATATCATTCTCCTAACGATATGATCTTGTTGTTGATAACATCTCAATGTTCATGACAAAGAAACCACATCATCAATCAACCAACAAGCTAGTGAAGTATAGAGGCTATACTAGGGACTTCAAATTAAGTTTACAAATCACACAAGTATTAATGGTTTCCTTGTTAATACTATTATAGCATGAATGTAAACATTTATCATAAACACAAAGATATATAATAATAACTACATTTATTATTACCTCTAGGGCATATCTCCAACAGATTTATTATTGAACTTGCTCTAAGGTGCAGTGGCGGAGCATGACAAGAAAATCTGGGGGGCAAAATACAAAACTTGAATTTCAGGAGGGAGAGGGGGGCGAAATGCTCTAAACTTCCTAATTTATACCCTGTAGAATTTTTTCCACTAATTATCTAAAACCTAGGGGAGAGGGGAGGGGGGGCTGCAGCCCACTTTCGCCTAAGCTACCCTCCACCAGTGCTAAGGTATATCATGCATGCCACCTTGCCAAATAATGATGTAGCATAACAATTAATAAAGAGAGAGGTGCTAGTGGTATCATAACACATGTAACAAAAAAATTTAATGTCAAATTCATCTTGTACTCCCTCCGTCTCGATTTACAGGGCTTAGGCTGGTCATAGTAGAGACTAACTTAGAGTAGTAACATAGGTATGTTACTAGGCTAAGTTACTACCTTCATAGTGAAAAATAACATATGTGTGGTGTCATGCACAGACTTATTGATTACAATATAGACTCATTTTGTTTTAAAATATGTGATGTTATGGTAACATAGCTAGTTACCACAAGCTTCTCTCTCGTCATTTAATTACATGTCATGTCATCTAAATATTTAGTTGGCAATACATGCAGAACTATATTACTACTCAAGTTACTCCCACTATGACTAGCCTTAATCTGAAAAAATATTTGTCCCATAATACCTTTTCTCTAAGACCTGCATGCATTTAGTTACCGGTACTAACTCCCTATAATTACTCAATACCTCTCATTTTCTTCTTTTTTTAAACCGGCTGAAACAACCATGCTCGCGTACGGCTGGCTTTCCCGTTTGCATGCAGAGTTTGTTAGGATCTCTAATAAAATGGAGCAATTAAACATGGCAGCTGATTGGAGAGAGGGGAGGCTAACCAAAGATTTAAACGTCCAATAGAATTTTATCTTAGTTTCCATGCAAATCTTAGTGAGCCCTTTAAACTAAGACAGGGGGAGTAGATAATACTAAGCACTAGTATCATACACTAGTAATATCATACTATCACTATGACTATTTAACCTGGCAGTGTATTTATTCCTGTGCAAGTTGCAGTGTATTCCTTGTTTTCTCATTTACTTCTGCATTTTCAAATAAATAACCTTACTTTGTCCACAGATCAATGAACGTGATGATATGGGAGCCAAAAGTCCGGGTTAGTCCCTGGCCCTGCTACACAGGGAGTAATTACTCCCTGCATACCAGTTTATTAGATTAACACGAAGTTTAAGAAAAATGTTTAACTACAAATTTGATCAATAAAATATGAGTAATATGCCACACAAACTATATCATTGAAAAGATCTCCTAAATATGAATCCAATGGTATATTTTTTGTAAAATATAATTCATGTTTTATTGACCAATTTTATGGTCAAACTTTTTTTTAAATCCCGTGTTAGTTCAATAAACCGGTATGGAGGTAGTTTTTTTTTTTGAACGAGGAGCATCCCCAAAGGGACCGGAAGCATCACATTAATATCAAACGGTGGATGTACAAATTGTTACAAAGGACCCCATATGATAAGGATAAAATGCATAGGTCCCTGATATAAGCAGAAAAGACCTCACTGAAAGATGGACGACAACGAACCGATCCTTCTCTTTCTCCACCGCCGAGCCGGAAGTTAGACATGCCGCCGTCATACTCGAAAGCGGGGACAAAACCACTTGCTTTTGCGTAGACGAGGAATGCGGCCGCCAACTTCGAAAGGGGCCTCATCGAGGAGGTTAAACAATTGCCGAGACCTTTCGTCGGTTTTTGGATAGGCCATGTTCTGGCCTTGGATGTCGGACGGCCGTCACCCGCCGCCGAGGTGGAGCTCAAAAAAATTGCTTCCCAACTCCATTGCTGCTTGACACTGCTATTCACCCAATCGACTCCTCCGTTTTCCGCAACCATTCCAATCGACTCCTCCGTTTTCCGCAACCATTGCGTCTGTTGAAGGAAGAAATAGAAGTGAAGAGCAGAAGGGCTTCACAGCAGAGGATTCTTTACCGGACCCGGAAGAGATAGTCGGCCCGCCGTCGCCACTCCTGCCACGGGTGGGTGTAGGCAGGCGAAGAAGAACGGCCTGGAGAAGAATCCAAAGCCCAACCGCTCAGCCGAAGCAAGCTCCAGTGCGTCGCCGCTCACCCCTCCCTTGCCTGGTATGGAGGTAGTAGTCCAGTTGACCTACATAGAATCATCAACTGTTGCTATAATATCTCTGCAAATATGCGACACAAATGGTTCACACAAGAAACCCTATTGTTGTTACATATATACACTCGCTGTAAATCGATGTACAAACAAATTTACAAACCACAAAACCACCACCATATACAACCTAGATGTAGTAAATAATTAATGGTAGTAGTACATGATAATGAACTAGCCACACTTTTACAGTACTATCAAGGATTATGAGGTTTCCTTGGAGTCCCTGATCTTCCTTCCACCATCTGCAGCCGTTGGTTCAGATGGAACACCTCAACCTGACCAAAAAATAGTCTCAGCATGTCAAGTTACAGCAGTATCAGATCTGAAAATAATACGAATATAGTAACTGCAACAACTATCAGTCGCTGTCCGAAATTTTCTCAACATGCCTTAAGTGTGACGGAGATGGGTATTCTGTGTAGCACAAGTGTGGAATGTGTGAGTGATCATGGTTGTTTGATCGTTCGTGTATGGCTTCCAACACAATGTCAAAGTGGAGGTTCATAGAATGCTAAAGCGGTGGATGATTCTGGACATCATGATAATGAAAATGCAATGCACGGTGGGTGGAAACCTAGTCTGGTGAAAGAAGCACCAGAAATCTACAAGTAGTACAATTCTACTGTCAATGTATGAACCAAGTAGGCCTCAAATACCTGGAGCTGGAATGCCCGCGACTGCTCTCCTGCCAAAACCCTGCGGGTGGAATGCATCTCCTACACGGGCAAAAACAAACTCAGAACAGAAACCGAAATCATCAGGCGTCAAGAGACCGTATCAAATTTCTTCTTGCCTTTTGTGTCTCATCAGTGATGGCCTTCAGGAAGGCTACCTCCCGCTCGAGGCGCACATTGTCGGCGTGCACGGTGTTAGATAGACTATTGGACTCCTCTTGTGCCAACTCTAGGCCTGCTATCCTCTCCTTCAGCATCTCAGCTTCATTTCCCTTGTTGGCAAGTCTATTCTCCAACTGTTCCCTACTGTTGATGACCAAGGACAAGTTCTTCTCTGCCTGGTCTTTGCCTGCCAGTGCAGCTGCAAGCTGGTCTTCCAGCACGGCGTTCCTTCTGATCAGGTCTTTTATTTTTGTGTTGTACAGATGGCTCATGTCTGAAGCACTTCTGGCTATCCTTCTCGCGTTAAGTCCTTCAGTCTCCGGATTTTCTTCCTTCAGTGCTACGGTTCTGGCCATGTCCATCTGAATATCAGCTCCTGTCCTCTTGCCCCGATGCTCTTTCGGCTGCAAGAAATAATCAGCTATGGATGGCAACAAAGTATATGATAGTCTATTGACTTTAATATGTGTTGCTTACTGTGCTTGCTGGACATGAAGAACAATCATCGGCATCATCGTATTTGTCATCATCGATCGGTTTCTGAAGCTTTTGTGCTAAGCTGGTCTCTTCTACTTGACTGTACTTTACTGTGGAAGTGAGACTATGCCTTGCAACAGAACTATTAGAATATAAAGGAGCACATTTGTTGAGATGGTCGGCAAGCTCTTTGGTGCTTGGAGAATATTCATACAGCATTGAATCTACATCTGGGGCAGACCTCCAGCTATAAGAATGCTCGTTTTGCAGAACAACTAATACTTCAACCTACAAATAACCAAACATGTTCAGTGACGCATCTCAAGTTGAAATCAGAACACTAACATTTGAACAGTTTCAGTATATTCAGGTGCAGGCAACTGACATATTGATGAGATAATTACATACATTTCAAGAGTTAGAAAGTAAAGCCAAATATACTTAAGGAACTAAAGAGAAACTAAGTTATTTTATGGAGCAAATATCAGGGCTACAATGGTGATAAAGTTGCTTGTTGGAAGCCTTTAGACCACGAGAAGAGAAATACATACTGCACTAAAATTATACTACCTCCGTTTCAAGGCTTAAGGCATATAACTTTTTTCAAAAGTCAAAGCAACTAAAGTTTGACCAAATTTTTAGAGAAAAATATTAATATTTAGAATATGTAATTCATACCTTTTCATACATCATATAACATATTTTCACATGGTATATATATAATATAATAGTTCTTGATAGTTTTTTCTAAAAGTTTGATCAAAGTTTACATGACTTGACTTTTCAAAAAAGTTATATGCCTTAAGCCTTGGGATGGAGGTAGTATTTGTTAGAATGCAACTCCTAAGCAAATATCAGCTCTGTAGTAACATTTTCACCTTGTTGGATGGATCTTTTTTGTTTCCTCCAAAAGCAACAAGAACAATCTTGTCCCTGTGGTACAAAGGAACCATGCTGAAACCCTGCACAAGTTGTTTTTCACTTAAAACAAGATAATGTGATATGATACCATAATTAGTTGGACTCTGGAATTATTATGCACTAGAAATGCAATTTGGACATGATTTTGTTTTGCAAGTCGTTTTGAAGATAATATTTTGCACTATTCTGAGCAAGAAGCCCAGAACACAAACATGAATATCATTTCTGATTATCTGTAATGTAGTATCGGTTCCATCGAAACGTAACCGGAGTTGTATTTCATAATCAGAATAAGAGAGGCAAGTACCAAGTGTCTTACTTTCTTTGTAGTAATTGACGAACTAGGGGGTATTGCACGAACAGACCACTTTGATTCTAAAATATCAAAAACCAAGGTTTCTGCATGTCCTGAGAATTTGATTTATTATTAGAAGTTGGCACATAAAAGGTGCAAGGCATTATTATTCTAAAAAGCATGCGCACGACACATATAAATCAAATCGATCCACTCATCTTCCAAATGCTAGCAGCGATAAAACGAGAGCTTGAAACATACGCTTTTTCTTGCTTCCACCACCAGTAATGTACCACTTTGTTCCACATAGAGCTCCACTACAACCTGCTCGAGGCGATGGGTGAGGACCATTTGTCTTCACTCTTGACCATACCATCTGATAATAAGATAGATACTTAAGTAACCATTAGCACAGAATGATGAGAGATATAGGTAATGATGTAATCAAGTAACCACATGGAACTTACTGTCTCAAAATCTAAAGAAAAGAGATCATTCAATGTCTTGGATTTTGAGTGGCCTCCAAATATCAAAAGGATCCTATCATCATACAATGCAGCAACATGATTGGATCTTGGAGAAGGTCCAGAGCCTCTACAACAATCAGCATAAAAGAATGCATGTAATAAAAAACAACTCTGAAACCCGAATGCTTCTAGATGAGGACTATTGGGCAGTGAAAGATTATAGTAATTATCACTAATTTAGAGCCTAAAGTATAACCGTGAATTAGATTGAGTAAGTTCTCCTTCGCACACTTATTCACAGTATTCTTTGAAATCCGGAAGGATGACTAACTTATAGTTCAACGGAAGCCACGTCATTGACTTCAGATCAAACATGTGAAGATCATGCCGTTTCTTCCCTCTCGTGTCCTCGCCGCCAAAAAGTATCAATGTAGCGCCTGCTCTGATCACAGTGTGGCCACTTCGAGCTGCCTAAAATCAGCAGCGCAAGAGAACTCTGTCAGATAAAACGAATACTTAACCACAGCACAGCTCTCTGTACTACTTAATAACCTACAGGGATATCACCCTTGGCTTCCATGAGTGACCATATTTGCGCTTCGGTATTGAAAGTCCACACTGCAGCAAAAACAGGTTGTGTTATCTGTCAGGCAGAAGAGGTTGACATCATACAAATCCAAGAGCTTTGGAGAACCAAGTAGTATGAGAACCTGATAAACGATCAGAAGCTGGCTCACTTTTACCCCCGACAAGGATAACACTATTCCCCCATGGAACCTGTACATAAAAAAACCAAGCTTATTCTCTTGCTCTATGAAGTCACATTTGTAAATATTTCTTCCATTGCCATTTCCAATGCAAAACGCAGCTGAAAGAAAAATAATTAAGATGACAAGTATCCACTTAACTGGTAAAGCTAACATGTAAGAAGAAGTTGCTATAGTAAGAATAGCAGCAACAATAGTGAGCTACAAGAGGTATACCATACCAGACAATGACCTTTGCAGGCTGGCAACTTCAGAGAACGCCCATTTGGAGATGGTCGAACTTTTGGAGCATCAGAATCCCATGTAAGCTTCTCTAAATTCAGTATCTGGAGAATATACAAAGATAAAATATTGATATAAGTCACCAAATACATTCTAGCAAGGGGTTCATAACAACACACAATACTACCAATCACCTTTGTATCATCCAACAAGCATTGACCAGTATCACCACCAAACACTACCATCTTGCTCCCTACAATGGCGGCCGCATGCTGCATATCGACATTCTGATGAGGGCTCTGAACTTAATCCTAGTTAGACATCCATAACTTAGGTGGTTGCTCACAGCGAAGCGAGGAGCAGGCTTGTCGCCGTCCGTGGACAACACTGCCCAATTCTCCGAGGCATCCAATGCGCGGGCATCGAGGTCAAATGAATCAGACAAGCAGCGGTAAGCACGGTCGTCTGCGCGGCCGCTCACCGATGCTGTAATCGGATCACCTCCCTGAAACAAACCAGAGTGCTTACCATCCAAATGCGCCACAACACAACTAACAACAGATACAAGTAGTACTTGAGGCACAAAGGGGCCTCACATTTGTGAGGCTACTAGAGCCGTGCAGAGGATCACTCTTGTGGCCCTTGGACCTGCATAAATTTGAAACCATCACTCTTTTGCGAGATAATTCGTGTCTAGTCTTTGTTGAAGAAGGTGGTACAGTCATGAAAGAGGAAACAGCAAGAGAAAAAAGAAGAAGAACACCCAAATGGTGAAATTTGATCTCAGTCAAGTTGAGGAACCACTGTCTAGACAGTGCATGGATTTACAAGACTGTACAGCCCCCCGCATTTAGATTGCCATTCAACAATTTTTTATCACTACTGCTACTACTACTACTTGTGTGAACACAGCACAGTAAAGTCCATTAAGTGAAGAGACCTGTGACCAGAAATCATGAATCCAGCTGCAGTACGACATGAATAAATCCATCCATCAAATCAAGCAAAACGGGCAACTGGTATCGAACCGAACCAGATCAAGGGAAGGGGCTAAATTAAATTATTTGCTAAAAGTGAAGCTGTACCTTCCAATCTTGATCCGGCGTCGCGAGAAACCAAACATGTGTGGCATTTGCTATCTCCTCCAAATCCTTGTGCTTAAAAGCAGACGTACGGTCACGGCCGGGCCGCACATCACCCCCTGTCAGCCAGTCACCTGCGAGCAAGTCAATGCGAGAAATCGGTTAAAAAAATGTTGGCAAATGGGGGCTTAGGTGGGGTTGCTGACACCAAATCATGGCTGAAATCAGGGGAAGGAGGCGTCCCTCTCGCAGGAAAATAAATAAATAATTAATCGGCAGTTGTGACTTTTCCTTGTGGATATTCTTTTGCTTCGTGTTAGGTTTGGAGCAAGTAAATCTCCGCGGGAATGGGATAAAAATCATCCACGAGACAGGGAGAAGAGAAAGAACAAAATGGGCGAAAAGAGAAGACGAATCAGCTCTTGTTTTCTTTGGGGGTGGGGGGTGGGGAACAGCCACACTGTCTTTCCTTGGAAGAAGAAGAAGAAGAAGAAGAAGAAGCGGCATTGCTGTCGCACATACTAGTACTACATGAGAGAGATTCAGAGGAGAGGAGCAAGACAGATAACGAAATGCAGGCCAAGGAAAGAAGAATACATGAGCTGCTTCTGCTGCAGGAGCTACCTCTTGGGCTAGGTCGGGTTGGGGACGTTGAGGTCGAGGAACAAGGAGCAGAATCTGCAACGGGACGCCGATGTTTTCTTTGCTGGGCGCTGGCGTACTGGCGGAAGGAGGGAGGGAGGGGAAACGCCCCGGGGGAAGCAGCCGAGCCGACGCCCGGACCGTGGCAGAGAAGTGAAAAGGTCGATCTAGCTAGCGGGCAGTGGCAGCCTTTTTTGTCTCTCTGCCTGAGTAAACGAACAACAGTGAGAACTTTTCAGCTCACCTTCCCGTTTTGGACGGCACCGCCTGTGAGTGAAGTCAGAGCCAGGATCTCCGTAGTAGTACTAGCAAATGCTTTCATGGGATACGTATGCAACCTTTCTGTACCTATGGAGTATGTACTACGCCGAGTAGTCTCTTTTTGCAGTAAGGCTTTGCTCCTCCGTTCCATAATAGGAGTACAGTACTAGTTGTCCATCCAGGAGTTGCCTTGTGATTACTGCTTTTATACATACAATCTTACCATTGTTGTATTTACCACGTAGTACAAGTAGTACTAGGTGGGGTTTGCAGACCCAAACAAATTTAGGCCGATGGGGTGTAGAGTCCAAATGTGCGCATACTATTTCCGTCCCTTCTCCGGACGAACGGTGTCTTCCCAGAGCATCTTTGGAACCTAGCGCCAGATCACGCACGCAGCCGACAGCCGCATTCAATCCCGGATGACCACGCAGCCGGCCCGTCATGTAGATGTAGAGCTGTACCAACAGTGCCGCGAGACGGGGATCCTCTGTGCAGTTTGTGGTTTCACAACCAACGTACTCCTTGCCGCGTTTCTGAATCTATAAAGACATAATAATTGGTGGGAACAGTATAGAGCTCACTAAAAATTACTACGTACTATTGGCCATTCGATTAGATCTAAATCGTCCAGATTTTACAGAGTTTTCTAGGAGCTGCTACAGAACGCTTTGAGCATTCTCTATCTGAGACTCCGCCTACACAGTCTTGCGTAGTGCCCACTGCTTTCACCTACGCGGACGAAGCGAGTGGCACGCGTACACAACACCTGTAGTGGATCCCGGGTGGGCCGGCGGCCCATGTAGCAGTTTGTTCCTGTAGCTTCGTTTTTTTGTCGCTGTCATTTGTTCGGTGTGTATTTGAAAACTTCGTTCTAATTAGAGGTTTTCAAAATTTCGAAAAAATGTTTAAAATTTGACAATTGTTCAAATTTAAATTTTTTAAAATCTAGAATCTATGTAATTTGAGAATTGTTCAATTTTAAAAACCATTCAAATTTGGAAAAACTACAAATTCGAAATTTATTCAAAATTTGAATCTGTTCAATTTTGAAATTTCTTCAAATCTAAAACAATTTAACACTTCGGGGGGAAAATAAAAATGAAAAAATAAAAAAGAAATGAAAAAGGAACACGAAAAGTAAACTGAAATAACCTAGAAAAAAAAGCAGAAAAAGAAACAGAAAAAATAAACCAACAAAACCAAGCCAGAAGCTTCTAGAAGGTTTCTAAAACTGGAAGAAATCCAAGCAAACTGGGTCGGCCCAACGAGGGCACCGCGTGGGCGAAGCACCAGGTAGCGCCCGCGTTGGGCATCAAATAGGATTCGCCGGGTTTTTGACTAGTGCCCACTTCTACGAGATGGTCCAGCCGAAATCTACCTGCTTGGCAATGCTTTCTCGTTGTTGTAGGGCCCCATTGGGTGTTCGGTCGACCTCAGTCACGTATAAGTTTGACTAATTTTATAGAAAAATATAGCAATATTTATGACTAAATTGCTATTAATAGATCTACTTTCAAATTTAGTTTCATAATATACTAATTTGATGTAATATATGTTGCTATATCTATTTATAAAATTAGTCAAATTTTAATAAAGTTTAACTTAACGAAAAGCTAGAAGTACACTTATTTGCGGACCAAGGGAGTATGGGTTAATGGAAGGGTGCAAGGCGTGATCCTGTGCACACCCCCATGTGGCGCTCGGTAATTTAAGAGTGTGTTTGGTTGTTCGGCCCAAGATTTTTCGTTTTTGTCACTTGGCCCGCTGGGTGCTGCATGGGGAGAGATTGGGCTTGGGCCAACTTGGGCAAGTTGTTTGGCTTCCTGTATTCAGATTTCTTGCAAATAGGCTTAGTTTTTTAGTTGCCTAGATTCTTATCTTTTTTCCCTGCTGATGCATTTCATAGATTTTTGGTGTGGTGCTTTGTATCTAATCACATGGGTTATGATCACTCATTTTAAATTTGGTGATCTTACCAACCCACCCCAGCACACACACAACACATACACAAGAACAGTCATATACACATACAACACATTATGAGCTAGATGATCACCATAACAACCATATGCAGACATAAACATTGCTAACTACATCATAACAGTCTTAAAAGTCACATGTAGATAGTAATCATGAATTCTAAACTACACCACTAATCAAAAGAACCATCAGCATGAACATCGCCTGCCCCTCAAGCACCAGGGGCTTAACCCCTTATGAAACAAACCATCAATAGGGGCATCGCCTACCCTCAAGCACCAGGGGCTTAACCTCAAGCTGAGAATGGGGCGAGAACCTCACTCCATCCAAGCCCGTCCATTTAAAATATGATGTCAGGTCCGCACCAGCCCACCCCACTATTTCATCTAAAAAATCCAACCTGCACCAACCCGCATAGCTTTTACCCTGGATCCACACCAACCCATTTACCTTATGTGGTTTGCAACCCACAATAAAACCCATAGGGGCAACAGAAACAATCAAACACGATAATACTAGTAGCCTATTGTAACACCCTCAGAATCGGCCCTATGCAAGTTTCAGCGATTCCCGCCAAACCCGCATAGAAACGATTCAAAGGTGCCCACCAGGCACTTTCGTGCGGGTGGAAAACAAAGTAATAACATTACACAACAGTCCTCGATGGGACCCATGAGCGTAAATATATACAACAGACTCAAAGAGTCAAGAATACGATACGATACAAAGATCCAAATCATCTTGAAACGATAGAGCGTCCACGGACAAGATGCAAATGGGGCTAAGAGCCCGAAGAATAACCAATGGCGTCCATAACCCCTGCCCGCCAAGCCGGAAGGGTAACTCGCTAACGACGCCGATCTCAAACCTGCTCAAACAAAGGGGTGCCGACAAAGGGCAAAGGAAAAGAGAGAGCGGTCAAGATCGAGACCAAGACACTAGGAGGCTAGAATTGGCGGTCCTCGCCTACATAGGTATGGTGGATCAAGCGGCAAAGATGCACTAAACAACCTATAGAGACTCGATACAACTAGCGGCTATCAGAGAGGGGTAAGAAAGACCTATTCGGAACCAACCTGATACTACCACCAAACATACCCATCCTGGTGTTTCCCCCTTGAGACAAAACGAGGAAGTCAACCGAGGAACTCCCACAGTTGGCAGTTTTATTTATTCGGTTATCGTTGCAGCAATTACTAGTCAGGCATAGATAGTCATCCTGATATAATAAGCAGTGGGCAGTTTTAGTTAACCATTCCATTGTAGTTGCAACACTTACTAGGCAGGTACAATTAGCATGAGATATCCCAAAACCCAGCAGTTGTTGGCACTCTTATCATATTCCATTGGAGTTACAATACTTACTAAGCAGGTATAGTATGACACAGATCACCACAGATCCACCAGCTGTTGGCATTGTTATTATCCATTCCGTGATAGTTGAATCTGATTACTAGTCATATCGGAAACAAGTCAATTTATAACAGTAAACTTTAGTTGTAGTTGTCTATGATCGAGAACTGTGCTCCAAGTCGTCCATAACCGCGGACACGGCTTTTCGAAAAGATTTAACCCTGCAGGGGTGCACCAAAGTACCCACAAGCACTTCGACCCTTTTTGCCAGATCAGTTAACATACACCCATCGGTATGTTGGCGGGGCCTAAGTCATAACGTTCCCAGACCCAAAGCAAGCACAGGGGGCCACCCCACTAAGTCCACCCGCAACGAAGTCGGCCGGTCTCCGAGACGGACTCAGGGTTTGCGATGGTCAGAAATGACAGGGACCCAAAAATCATGGTCGATACCGCGAAAACACTCCGCTTTCCTAAACAGTACAGTGTGCTATCCATCGCACAATTTAAATAAAGCAGTAAATCATGGCATAGGTACAGGATAGTTAATAAAACCTCAAACTAGTTTGTGGCCCCCAGTACAATACTTTGAAATCAGGTACTAATCGATGGGGGGCCCATATCTCCCCACCTGTGGTTAGCGCGCTCAATCTCGGAACATGTGTCAAGAACTCGGGGTCCTACGGGACACAAGTGGACGGTTAACAACCAAATAACATCTATTGCCCACCTGTGCCTCTGCATTTACCTACTTCAATTTTAGTTATCAAACAGTAATTAAAACCATGATCATCTCCAACATTAAACATGCGGCAATACTCCAACAACTGGGGTACTTGACGACACGCAACAGCACTTGAGCAAGCGACTACGACGCGCAAGCCCAACTATCTACCAAACAATAGGTAATAGGATGTGTCCAAGGCAATATAAGGCTGCAAGGGATATCACGGGTATGAAAACTAGAGCATCGCAACACAGATAGCAATAGATCAACAGGAAGGAATAAATACTATAAAAGTAAGATAGGTAGAAATGGGGAGATGCTCGCCTGAAAATATTGCCGAAGGTTTAGCCGAAGATCGGGTCGACACTCGCATCAACTCAACGGCCTTATCCGCGAAGAACCAAAACACTAAAGGAAACACCGGATGCACTATTTAATACAACGGCAGAAGATCGGGCATGATGCATGGATGATGTATGACATGGCAAGCATGCGATGCAATTAGGCAAAATTAAACGGAACCGGGGTCCCGACAATTAAATAGATGGTTCATGTTGTTTAGAAGCCCCACAATTTAAATGTTGTCTTAACATGGCAAGATATATCACCGGTTCGCTACACAAATTTAAATGGAGGCAATATTAGACTAGATTCGTCCGCATATGGCCTCCATATTTAATTTAGGTGAATCGGCATAAGGACCCCAAACCCCACAATAGGTATGCGACATGAACATTTTAAATGCAACAAGTATATTATGCATTAATTTATAAAATAGGGCTCGAGAGAAAAGGGGTCACACATCTGGGTCGGAAGATCTTGGTTCCAGTGGTTCGGGGTTCGGTCTCAGGGTTCGACGGGGATCAGGTGCGGATCAGGGCTACTGGGTCCGAGATGAAGAGCTTGGCGTCCGGGGTGAAGTGCTTGTCGTTCCATGTAGGCGACCTTGGCGTCCGGGATCTCGGGTATCGGCTCCGAGAAGAAGTACTTGTCGCATCTGGGGTCTTCGGGTCCAGGGTCTCGATCATGGCGTTCGCGAGGGAGAGGTCGGGGTTCGAAACCGTGAAGGAGAACTTGTCGATGCGTCTAGACTGAAGAGCTTGGCATGGTCGTTGTCAACTTGTCGTACTTGTTCCTCCGAAGGCCTCGATCAACAGCACAGTACCCCAGCGGCAGAACTTGCAGAGCCCGCCCACACCACAGATATACCATCATCAGGTATCGACATAGTTGTTACTCTTATATTTAGGGAGATCTTCACAGATGCAGCTTCGCATCACCACATGTACGGGCTCAGAACAACAGGGACACGCGAGGGCTGGAGGACAACCGAGGCAGAGGATGCGCAAGGGACGACGGCCGGCAGGGAGCAGGCCGGTGGTGGAGGCGCTAGACGGGGAGGCGTCGCGGAGAGGAGGAGGTCGCCGCGGCGGGACCCGGGGCAGGGCCGGCAGGCGGTGACCAGAGCGGGGGCCGAAGCGGTGGCGGAGGACGGGGTGGAGGTCGCCCGCGGCGGCACGGCGGCACCTGTTTGCGGGGAGGAGGGATGACGGCAGAGGGCTCCTAGCGGCACGAAGGAGGGCTTGCAGGGGCATGGCCTGGGGAGGAAGGGCCGGCCGACCTTGTCGGCGGACAAGCAGGAGGGCGACCGGTGGCGAGGTCACCCAGAGGACGGGCGGCTCGGGCTAGGTGTGGGCGGCGAGGTCGGTGCCGATACAAGGAGGCGGGGTTGGAAGAGGAGGTTCCTGGCGGCTCGGGGCTTGACCGAGATGCGGCGGCGCACGGGGGGGGGGGATTTCCCAAGGCGGCGGTGGGCGGCGAGGGTGGCTAGGACCAGGACGCCGCGGAGAGGCCGGCGGCGGTGCCGAGCTCCTGCCGTGGAGGAGAGAGGCGGCCGCGGCGGCGGTTGCAAGGGAGCCTGTGTCGGTGGCGTCGAGGCGATCGAGAGGAGGCGCGCGAGGAGGGAGAGGGCGGCGAGGCGCGCGGGCGCCGGGTGTGAGGAAGACGAAACGCGGGCAGAGGAGGCGGGGAAAACAGGGGGAGCGGGGCGCGTGCGAGACAGAGGAGAGGAGAGGTGGGCCCGAGGGGGTGGTGGTTGAGTGCGTGTGTCGAGTGGGTTGGCTCCTGGCGGGGTGGTTGGGACAGGGAGGTGTGGGTCGTGGCGGCCCGGGTGGCGTGCGTGGTGTGTGTGTATGCGGGTGGTCGGGCCCACACGGGTGGGGCCTAGGGCAGGGAGAAGGAGGCAGTGGTGTGCGGTTGGTGGAGGAGGAGAGAGACGGGGAAGGAGGGTTTTGGCTGGTGCGGATTGGTGAGGTGGCAGGGTGGGTAGGAATTGGGGGTCCAGGGGTGAGGTGGCCCAGAGAGGTGAGGTGGAGGGCTGGGAATGGCTGGGTAGGTAGGATTGGGTAGAAAATGATTGGGGTAGGGTTTGGGTTAGGGGATTTAGGGTTTCCAGATGTGGGGTGGTAGTTGGCTGGCTGCTGGGCTTTTGGGCCTAGCGGCTGGCCGACTCCCCCACAAAAATATATTTATTTATTTTATTATAGTTGGTTTTAATTTAATAAAAGATTTTGTAAGACAGGTTTTAAACAAATAAAATATTCCGATCGCTTCAGGGTTTGATTTGGAATAAGACGAGGGGATTAATATAGAAAACAAAAATAGGGTTTTTAGCAAAATAGTTTTAAACAGATAGATGCATGCTAATGTTATGATGATGCACAAAACAAAATACCAAGCGATTTTTTAGTAGTGGTTTTTGCGGGGCGCCACACCTGTAGGTGCACGACAAGAGAAATCACCAATCAAAGGTGCAACTATTACAAATACACCAAAATAAAACTCTTCTCACTCAGCATTTCTTCATACAACAAAATAATTTCGAGATGAACAAATATACTTATTAAATTCTATAAAGCATCGCCATACATTAATATATGCTATTAAAAACACGAAATCTTGTAAAAGCGGTGCAGAAGTGCAAGATAGGCGGACAAATCTGGCCATCACACTATGGCAAATGCTCCCAGCTTGTATAATACATCTGCATCCAATAGAATGAACTTAATATATTTTTATAATTTGTACACCACCAGACTAAAGGATATACATATTTGGTATTATATTGCATCTACTCATCATGAAGTGCCAACTTGTTGTTACAAAGCATCAGGTAAGGAATTTGTTAGGGGAATTTGTTAAGGAATTTGGTAGTTGTTGTTACAAAGTACTGATGTTCGCATGATGAAACCTGCAAACCTGAAAGTCAATCTTTATCATCATCAATTCATTGTCACTGGACTAATTCATTCTTGAGCTTTCCTACAAGAATAACATTAAAATAACAAGTGAGTTCCACTATACCTGATCTTGGACACATATATAACAAGTGATCTTGGACACATATCCAATAAATGACAGAAAAATAACATACCTGATCTTGGCCACATATATAACAAGTGAGTTCCACTATACATATGTTGTCTACAGAATATTTCCATAATTCTTTAGGCTCCCTGATAAAGAAAACATATTAAGCATGCACAAATTACATATGAAGAATTATGACTTGTGACTTTACTAAGTGATATATTAATTATTGGCTGTCTATTTTAGTCTTTACCAATCTACCATCAGACTTCTGAACATGGATTTCTGATCTTGGACCTGCACATGAAAAATGGGTGTTAAGCACAAAAAGAATGAAACAATCGATTGCATTTTATTTCCACTGAATTGCTAGAAAGTCGGACTATAAAGAATAGTATACCTTCATTGCTCGGGACTTTAATAGGCCAATCTTTTCCACAAACTAAAGCTTCCAATGCATGTGGTTTTAACGAGGCCCGTGTATCTCCTAGAATTCTGCCACCGCAACTGAATGCTGACTCGGATGACACAGTACTAAGAGGCACAACAAGAAAGTCGCGAGCCATAGCCGAGAGCACGGGGTATTTTTCGGCATTTAATTTCCACCATGTCAGTATTTCAAAGTTTTCACTTTCAATGAAATTCTCCTCGAGGTATGCATCTAGCTCCGACCTTGGTTGGAAGTTTCTCCTCCTTGACCTGTATCGAGCAAACTCTTCTTCGAGTTTCCTTTTGCCAAGAACAGGTGAGCCCATATTAATGCTGGCTTCACGAGACACCAAGTACTTGCTGCTTCTTTTTACTTTCTCTTCGTAAAGCTGATAGTACGACTTCATTGATTTGCTTACACCATCCATGGCCTTCTCACTTTCAGCATAATTCTCACAGTACTTCTCAAAAAAGAATTCCAGGTAGTCTTCCTTTTTCCTTGGATCTAGTATTGTGGCAATGACAAGTGCAGCATTCAATTTGGTCTCATTCCAGTACTTGTCAAACTTTGAACCCATAGAAATAGCCAATTTATGCATACCTTCATTGACTTTCCATTGAGGATCCCTTAGGGCATTACGGATACACAACACCATATGCAAGAAGTGTTGTGAAGTTGGCTTTCTATCGGCTGAAACTGCATTTGTCGCTTCTTCAAAAGCTTTAAGAAAATCACATATTACTTCAGCATTCGTCCACTCTTTGGCATTGAGTGTAACTTCACCATTCTCGCTTGCATAGCTGTTCAGAACTCCCCTATATTTGATAGCTTCAACAAGCATCTGGAAAGTCGAATTCCAACGAGTTTTAATGTCAAGGAAAAGACCAGCCTTTTCAGGCAGCCCCTTATTGGTGGCAAGTGTATTGAATGCTTGGATTCTCCCACCTGAAGAACTGACGTGCCTAAACAGGTCACGTATCTTCTCTACTGAAACATCGATATGTTGTGTTCCATATTGAACTACGATGTTCAAGATGTGGGCACAACATCTGACATGGAAATCTACGCCTTCGAGCATTAGGCCATGGTCCCGAGTATTCAGGAAATTGTTTACCGCCCCGGTGTTATTTGCTGCATTATCCAAGGTTATGGTGAATAGTTTACGCTTGATACCCCACTCTGTCAAGCACCTGCTAAGAGCCTCCTCAATGGCTTCTTTTGTGTGTGGATACTTCACAACTTTGAATGATATTATCTTCTTCTTCAAAACAAAGTTAGCATCAATGTAGTGTGCTGTGACACACATATAGCCCAACTTCTGAATGGATGTCCACATGTCCGAGGTGAGGCAAATCTGGGAATCAAGACTCTGGAGTTCAAGTTTCAGTTGGTCTTTCATCTCATCGTGTGTAAGGATGCAATCACTGCGAACTGTGTGGCGACCAACTACCTTGAAGGTTGGTTGCATTGAATCCATCCACTCCTCAAAGTAAGGGTCATCAAATTTCTTAAATGGAATCTCAGCATGGATGCAGAACTTGGTCATGAGTTGTCGACTTCTCTTACGATCAAAGACAAATCCAACATCTGTTGATTTTTTTTAAAAGTTGCCAAAAACCTAGATCTAACCTCAGCTCCAATCAATCGACATGACTCTGAAATATGACTCAATAGACTGCTAGTTCCAGACTTCCTATTGCAAGTAAGCTTCATTGCACAATACGTATAGATAGCTTTGGGAACATCACCCACAAAGACAAGATCTTGCTCAAAATGCTCCCACACTTTTGACCTCCTGCCATGTGGTGCCGTAGAAGGTGCATCACTAGTGCCCGAACTCTCGGACATATTAGCAGACATGTTAACAAGCCTACCTGTCAAAATTAGAGACATAGAAGATTGGTCAAAATAAATCATTTGACTACAGATTAAATTCAAAAGCGGGCAGTTTATATTTTACAGCATGACATATAGAACAGCAATATACGTAAAAATATTTGTAGTCTAAATATAACAAGGTCTTTGCTAGGACACTAAGGGCCAGTTCTTTTTAGGTTCTCCAGCAACTTAACTACGAAACTAAGCCGAAGCCGTAAAGAACTGGCATATGGAATCCCGGGTATATTTCTAGTGGCAAGGACTGGCATAGCAGCACGTCGATGGCCAGGAAGGCCAGCACCGGTGCACCAGCGCTGTTGGCCTGCAGCTGCTCGCCATCGCCATTTTTGGTTTGGTGTAGACTATGAGGACTCATGTAGCTACCTTGTGGGTCGCTGAGTCCAGAAATTGATACCCTGCATCTTAAATAGAAAACTCGCCATTTGTTTATGCAAGCAACCAAGTTTAGGAATTGATACCCTGCATCTTAAATACATCACATTTGACAGTTCAGAGATAGCTCAAAATCAGCTGTCAGGCTATGGTGGATTGACGCATTGGGTTCACAAATTTGTTCTGAGGGCTCTGAATGACTCAAAATCTGTACACCATAGCTACGAGGCGAATACGATCTGATGTTCAGCTAGCTAGACTCGCAAAAAAAGGTTTCTGAACTTTGATGTTTTCCTAATGCTCCTTCCTAAGCGGTCTATAAATTTAAGAATTTATACAACAATATTTCCTAATGCTCCTTCCTGAGCGGTCTATAACTTCCAATAGACAACCTACGAAATAAGCTTGGACGACAAAAACTGAAAAGGATGGATGAATAACCCTGAAGCTACTACTCTGGCCATGATGCAACTGGGACTGCGCCAAAAGAAATACAATAATATCATGCTATGGATGTAGAGTTTTCAGTAGCCCGGACTTGGGAAAGATTTTAGCCATGTTCTGACTGTCACAAATCAGATGAAGAACAAGGGTGCCGTCCTCGCTTCCTTCCTAAGTAGCCGCCTGTTCAAAATTCTAACAAGCACTAATCCTAGCCTAGGCTCTGAACTGATTTCTCTCGAACACGGCATCCTTCACATGTATAACCAAGTGATGTGAGATTAATTTAATACTAATTCTAGTCCAGTATTTGATTTGAGCTGCTTTATCAAGTCAGACCATAATAACTAGTCAGACATTAGACATGTTAGAACCATCAACAAGAAAAGAAACACACGGAGGGGGAGAATAGTGGAGTTGATCAGGGGAGTCGCTGCTCACCACCTCACTGGAAAGGGAGGAAACCGCTGGTTGTCTGGTTGTCTTGGTCTGGCGAGAAAGACGATGACGGTTCAGAGTGACGGTGCAGGGCGACCAAGATGACGTCGGTAAGAAGATGACGACGGTGCAGGGCGGCCGCCGTGCAGAGCGCCCACCAATAGAATGGGGAAGAGGAAGCAGACGACGGAGGCTATGTCGGTGTAGGGCGGCGGGGTAGCAGCGGGCGGTGGCAGTGGAACCAAGGAGTCCGGCGGGCGGTGACAATGGAACCAAGGAGTCCGACGGCGGCGACAGGGAACGAGATCCGTTTAGTTCTAAGGGTTCAGCGATTTGTTTTCATAGCGACATGTTGTGGGGCGACACCCATGGGATCAACCCACGGATTGACCCCGTTTTGGCCGCTGCTGTTTCTACCCGCCCCAAACCACACCAGCCCGAGAATAAGCCCAGCCGCACCAATCCAAACCATGTGCTGAGTGAAGCCGTTTGAAACCACTCCGTTCTGTCCCAAACGAAAATCCAGCCCACTCGACCCAAACAAATCCACCCCATTCTCACCTTGAGATTAAACCCTTATGAAACAAACCATCAACAGGGGCATCCCATACCCCTAAACCCCTTCACCGTCCATTAGCAACTATACTACTTACAAACTTACAAGCATCAACATGAAGGCCGCCGCCGGCTAGCCGTGGTCTGGGCAGGTATCCTCTATGGCGCTAAAGGAGCCCGCCTTATAGATCGTCATCTTGATGACGAATGCCTTGAGCTTGAACTCCACGACATTGTCATGCTCCAGGTCATACTTGTACACCAACTCCGCCCAATTCTTCCTGAACGCAACCTGGCCAGCAAACCAGTCCACCTGCACCCACTTGGCCCACCAGCGGCAGGCTATGACCTGGACGATGTGCGGCAGTTGCTGCTTGATCCAGGTCCTCAAGCCAAACTAGAACGCATGCGGGATCACCAACATGTGGAGGTCCTCCGCGTCCACCTGGATGATGAAGCGATAAGAGACCTCGGTGATTGGGTAGTGTTAACACCCGGATTTTTAATCCCAGATGCCTGTTATGCCATACATCGCAATCCCAGGATTACCATTTTTGCGAGACATAACAGATTTGGATATCACAGTACATCATCCATTACAAACCATACATAAGTTCTTACACAAATAAGGATCTCATGATCCAGTTCTTAATACAACTCAAGCAGCGGAATAAAGTAATAGTAATGATAGCATAGGCGAAGCTCCATCTTCAGGGTCACAGGCAATCCTGACGATGGGAGATGATCCTATTTGTCATAACCTTCCTGCGGTCCGTCATCCGGATACTCCTCTTCATAGTCTGTCCACGGGAATAGCCAGGGAAAAATCCATGAGTACTCTTTAAGTACTCGCAAACTAATACTAACAAGTTAAGGGGGTTTTGTAGTAGGATACTAAGCTCTAGGGTTATTTTGCAAAAGCCAGATTTACCTCTACTAAGTTCAGAAGCAAAGAAAACTAGTTGAAAGTTTTATAACACCTACGTGGGAATTTGAATTTCATATTACATCTTTGTTGTGGTCAAGTCAAAGTCATAATTCATTTCACAAATCATTTTGAAAACATCTGACGGGGGAACAGTATGGCCACTCCAACTGTCCATAACCGTGGACGCGGCTATTCGAATAGTTTGACACTCTGCAGATATTATACACTTTCACCACAACATTCAATACATCCGTCAGGAACAATCCTGAATTCACCATACTCAGTATGCGGATAATCAATCCTAACCTTTCAATTACACGCCCTAGTATAGGCACCTCTCCTGTGAGTTTGGCCTCCCAACCATGACCAACTGTCATCTTGGGTACTACACAGGTGGACAATCTTCACAAGGTAGCCTCAGCTTAGACCTTGGCCGCGAGGGAACCCATACTAAGGTATATAAATTTCCAGTCAAGCCCTACCCAAATTTCGGGTATTGTGGTTGTACGATAAAATTGGAATGGTATAGCATCCAGAAAACCATCAGTTTTATAAAGAGCTTAGGCTCATGCCTCAACATTTTCATCATCAAAATGCTCTGGTGTTCAGAAACACATGTCAAAAACATTACAGTAGAATGACTCATCATTCTAAGGTTTTCATAACCATTTTCACCAAGTATTCCCATCTAAAGTTGATCAAGTTTTATACTTAGCACTAGCATGTATAAGTGGTGGTAAATACTAATGAGGGGTGATAAACAAGTGGGGATTTGCTAAGTTTAATCTCATGCCTTAGGATGACATCAAGATTATCTAACTTACGCCAAATTTTATGCTCTTTATGCTACCTTTAGTTATCTTTCTAGAATCTACAAGTCACCATGTAAACTCTAAGAGAAAGCTTTGATAAAGAAAATAAAGTATTAAGCTTGCAAGTAAAACTAGGATTGGATTATCAAGTGAGTATGATCACATATGCTTAAGGCATTTAGTTGGCATAGTAACAAGCAAGTATTGGCTTGCATAATTTGCAAAGGTTAGCTTGCCAAGTTAATAGCTTGCCTTGAGCAGAGAAGTGGTTGAAGTTATCCTCGGCTTCTTCCTCGTAGTATCCTCCTTCCTCCTCGTATCCTTGGTCGGTACTAGCGTCTATAAATAAATACGAGGTACACAATCACCAAACAATACTTAACTATTTTTAATCATCACACAACAAGTCACACTAGATGATATAGCATCATCACTATTATCACAAGGATTAAAGCACTTGTCTTATTTATTTTATTGGAGAAAAGTAATTTCTACTCATTGAAAAACTACTTAATATTTAATATTCTTCAACTCAACATGGGATCATGTTGACACATGTCATAACCACATATTTCAGTACATGAGAATGTGATTTAAAGTGGTGTCACAATTTAATAAGGTTTAACCTTTTTTTAATTAAATAAAGTGACTAGAAATGCCTATGTGGCATTCTTTTATTACTTGAACATTATTTTTGCAAGTAAACCCATATGTTTTTATATATTCTGAAAGGTATGATCAAATGTGATTTTTGAGAGTTGGAATCAACTCAAAAGATTTTATGGTTGAATTTTGAAAAATGTTTGAATGAAGAAAAGCTTCGGCCTTGTTATTTTTACCATGGTTGATCTATAACTCCAAATGGTTTGAATCCAACGGGCTTGGATTAAGCATTTCATTACCTTTCTAACAAAATTGGTTTCATGCATTTTGGTTAGTGAATCGAGCTGGGTTGATTTTTAAATCTAGGTACAGAACTATGTTTGAAATTAAATGAATAAAGCTTAATTTGAATTGTTGGGTCGCGGGGGATGTTTTACTGGGCCGGCCCACTACACAATACAGACTGTGGCTGGTTAAGTGGTTGTCCCCATGCCGTTGAGACGGGAGGCGGCAGGAAGCAATGCGAATTGCACGATCTAACTCTAATCGAACGGGTACGGTTCATCGTCCATGTCGGGCAGCGCCGTTGATACAGAACCCTAGCGCGACAGGTGGGGGTCGTGGGAGGTTCACCGGGGCTCAGGCGAGGGTCGGCGATAGGGGCGAATGACGAAGTCGATGACGGCGGTTCTCCTGGTACCGACAGTTTCTCCTGGGGCGGCTCCAATCGACGGCTCCCTTCTTCTCAAGCAGCGGCGGGCTCAGGCCAAATTCTGGCGATGCGCTGCTCGCCTTGCTCCGGGAGTGAGGTGGGGTGGTTCTGGGTGAGAGGGGAGTGAACTGGTGTGGCAAAAACGAGCGGTGGAGGCCTCTATTTATAGTGGAGGAAGGGGACCGACGGGCGCGGGCTGAGCTTATCGTGGTCGACGGCACAGAGGGCTACTGGCATGGGCGATGGTAGGGGGCGGTGCTGTGCTCCCTGGCGAAGCTCAACGACGCGGTGGCGAGGCGTGTGGCGGTGCTGATCGGTCGGAACACGCCGATGCTCTGGACGGGCCCGACGACAGTTTTAATGTCGCACAACACGCGTGATCCGCGCGGCGGCAAACAGGCATGTCTGGCGGGGTGCTAGGGTGCTGGTGATCATCCCTGCAAGCGGCGAGGGCAGCGCGCGGTCTGTGGGTGCTGGTCGAGCATGGCGCACTGGCGCGCTCTCGGCATGGTCGCAAAGGAGTTTGGCATAGGCGTGTCGTGTGGTCCAGTGGCTGGCATTGCTCGAGGCTGGGACAGTGGGTGGCGATGGATGGTGCTTCTTGTCCCAGACAAGGTTGGAAAGGCTAGTGCAGCCTCTAGCTCGTGGCGACAATGGGGTGGCAATGGTGCTCTCGGCATGCTTGAAATTAATGGCTAGGCTTGCTCACAGTGGTGCTAAAGCTAGTTAGATTACTTTGATCATCTACTGGGAGTGTAGAGTGAGCTATAGAGGGAACAAGTTAGGCCAATTCTACTGCACACTATAGTGTTTGATGTTTGTTTGATTTGTATTTGCAAGGTGTTTGATGAAATGGCCGCAATAACTTTAAATTTGAATTTTGGATTCAAACTTGGTGGGTTTGCTAGGCACATACTAGGGCGTGTCTGGTTAGTTGGATTAGTCAAGGGGCACTGGTTTGGTTGGGTTTTGCAAATGTGTGATCTTCACATATGATAAATATTCAATTTTGAATTGTGATTTGAATGAGGTTGCCAAATGTTTCTGCAAGTTTGAAAGGTGGGCTTTGATTTACTTTTACTTGTTCTAGCAAGGTGTGAAAAGAGTTGGAAAAGTTTCTGTTTGAAATCTTGAACTAGAAACACTCAAAGTGACCTAGTGAGCAAGATTGGCAAAAATGACCATTTGCTTTATTTTATTTGTTTTTGATTTTCTCTTTTTTTGTTTCTGCATGGAAATGTTTTATATGATGTTATTTTCATCTTTAAACTATTTCTTGCTATTTAGGTTAATCACACAAGTTCATTCATGCATTTATCAAATCATCTCATTCACACATGCATTCATATGATTTTAAACTAATCAAAGTTTTTGTTAACCCTAATTTTAGTGATTAGAGTTTTGATGATCCTTGGATTATATTTTTGGGATTTTACAAAACTTCTCCCCTTAAACAAAATCTCGTCCCGAGATTTGAAAAAGGAAGAAAAACAAAAGATTACCTAGGATTTAAAGAGATCGGGAAACTCCGTCCTGATGTGATCTTCGCGCTCCCAGGTAGCTTCTTCTTTAGTGTGGTTGCTCCACTGAATCTTGAGAAACTTGATGCTTCGGGTCCTGGTGGTCCTGAAAGCTTCTTCCAAAATATGGATGGGTACTTCGGTATAGGCCAGGTCATCATTGATATTTACGGTCCGGTGATCAATGTTCTTGAAAACTTCAGTCTTCTCTGAAACTTCTAGGCATTTACGAAGTAACGATATATTGAACACATTGTGCACTGCTGACATTTCTTCCAGCAGTTCCAATTGATATGATACTTCTCCTCGACGATTCAGAATCTTGAAGGGTCTGATATATCTAGGGGAACTTTCCTTTCAGCTAGAAACGCTCCATTCCTTTCAATGGCGACACTTTGAGGTACACAAAATCTTCGATATTAAAAGCGAGGTCTCGACGTCTCTTGTCGGCGTAACTCTTCTGTCTTGACTGGGCAGTCTTGAGGTGCTCATGAATCTTGTGAACCTTCTTTTCTGCTTCTCGTAGGATGTCGGGTCCGAAAATCCGACTCTCTCCTACTTCCGACCAATTCAAAAGGGTGCGACACTTCCTTCCATACATGAATTCAAATGGGGCCATTTGCAAACTAGCTTGGTAACTGTTGTTGTAAGAAAATTCTGCAAAAGGCAGTCAGTCTTCCCATTTAGATCCATACTCTAGCACACATGCTCTCAACATATCTTCGAGTATTTGATTTACTCGCTCCGTTTGTCCATCGGTCTGAGGGTGATAAGCTGTGCTGAAATCTAGTCGGGTTCCTAAACCTTCTTGGACTTTCTTCCAAAATCTCGAGGTAAACTGGGTTCCTCGATCCGATACGATGTTCTTGGGGACTCTGTGCAAACTGACGATTCTAGCGATGTATAACTCCGCTAGCTTCGAGCTCTGGTATGTGGTCTTAACTGGCATGAAATGGGCGACTTTGGACAATCGGTCTACTATGACCTAGATAGAGTCATTTCCCCTACTAGAAGTAGGCAATCCGGTGATAAAGTCCATTCCAACTGATTCCCATTTCGATTCCGGAATCTATAGAGGTTGCAACAGTCCAGCGGGTCTTTGATGTCCCGCCTTGACTCTCTGACATATATCACACTTGGCGATATAGCTTCCGATTTCTCTCTCCATCTTATGCCACCAAAATTGTTCCTTCAAATCCTGATACATCTTCGTTCCTTCGGGGTGGATAGAATAAAGAATATCATGGGCCTCTTTCAAAATCACTTCTTTCAATTCTGAATCTGCTGGTACACAAAGGCATACTTTGTACCATAGAACTACTTCGTCTTCGGTGAATCCAGGTACTTTGCCTGTACCGATACGACGCTTGATTCCGTCGATACTAGCATTTCCTTTCGACGCCTCTTTGATCTGACTGATCAAAGTGGGTTGAAGTTCTATGCTAGCCAAAAATCCTTCACTCACTAATTCTATTCGAAAATATTCCATCTCTTTGTGCAAACTTGGTTGCTCCTTTAGAATCATGGAGTTCAAGCGACACGACAATCTGCTAAGGGCATCTGCTACCACATTGGCTTTACCGGGGTGATAGTGAATGTCCAGATCATAGTCCTTGATTAGCTCAATCCATCTTCTCTGCCTCATATTCAGCTCCTTTTGAGTGAATATATACTTCAAGCTCTTGTGATCCGAATAAATCTCACAACGGTTTCCCATCAGGTAATGCCTCTATGTCTTCAGGGCTAGAACTACGGCTGCGAGTTCGAGGTCATGGGTTGGGTAGTTCTGTTCATGCTGCTTCAGTTGTCAGGATATATAAGATATAACTTTGACTTCTTGCATTAGCACACATCCGCGACCGATCTTGGATGCGTCACAATACACGTCAAAGGGCTTCGTGATATCAGGCATGATCAAAATTGGGGCTGAAATCAATCTTCTCTTGAGTTCTTGAAAACTCGCTTCACATTTGTCCGTCCATTCAAACTTCTTGTCCTTCTTCAGCAATTGAGTCATGGTTCTGGCAATACTCGAGAATCCTTCTACGAACTTGCGTAGTATCCCGCTAATCCGAGAAATGCACGAACTTGGGTTTGAGTGGTTGGGGCTTGCCAATCTTCGACATCTTTCACCTTCGCAGGGTCAACGGCAATTCCTCTGGCTGATACAATATGGCCGAGGAATCCTACCTCCTGTAACCAGAATTCACATGTGCTAAACTTGGCATACAACTGATGCTCTCTAAGGGTTCCAAGAATGGTCCTTAGGTGTAGCTCATGTTCTTCTTCTGATTTGGAATAAATCAGAATGTCATCGATGAAAACAACGACAAACTTATCCAGGAAGTCCATAAAAATCTTATTCATGAGATTCATGAAATAAGCGGGGGCATTGGTCAATCCAAAAGACATGACGGTATACTCGTATAATCCATATCTGGTGGTAAAGGTAGTCTTTGGAATATCCACTGCACAAGTCTTGAGTTGATGATAGCCAGTTCTAAGATCAATCTTAGAAAACACTTTGGCACCAGTCAACTGGTCAAACATGTCTTCTATCTTCGGCAACGGGTACTTGTTCTTGATGGTGACATCATTCAACTTTCGATAATCCGTACACAAACCGTTACCTCCATCTTTCTTGTCCACAAACAAGACAGGTGATCTTCATGGTGACGCACTTGGTTGAATCAATCCAACTTCCAGCATGGCATCCAATTGCTTCTTCAATTCTGCTAGTTCTGACGGGTTCATACTATATGGTCTCTGGGCGATAGGTCCGGTTCGAGGGATTAGTTCAATGATAAACTCCATATCTCGATCTAGGGGCATACCGGGCAAAACATCTGGAAATACATCAGGGTATCCATAGACTATCCGGACTTGATCAATTGTGGGCTGGGCTATACTCTTGTTGCACTTGAATTGACGAGGAAAGGTTTCAGATACATGCTCGGCTGATATTTCGGCTGTACTGGTCATGGTTATGGCTTTCTTGGCACAGTCAATTAATCCTTTATGTTTGGACATCCAATCCATTCCTAGTACTACTTCTAAACCTTTAGTTCCGAGTACTATTAGATTAGCATAAAAATCTATGCCATGGATTCAGATAGGGACGGCTTTGCAAATTTTCCTAGCTTTGGTGGTTGAACCAGGTATTTGAACAATCATAACATGCTTCAATTTGGTTGGTTGAATCTTACTAGTGCATGCAAATTCTTCAGTGACAAATGAGTGCGATGCTCCAGAATCACACAACACTCTTGCAAGTACTGAGTTAATAGAAAACATACCCAGCACGACATCTAGCGCTTCCTCGGCTTCTTCAGCATGCATGCGAAAAAGACGGGCGTTGCGGTTGAGCGAATTCCCTGTGGCAAACCTTCTTCCAGGCTGAACACGACACTGCTGCTGAGCGGGGGCATTTGCATTGGGGGCTGCGGCAATCTTCTTGGGGCACTCATTGGAATAATGACCCTTGGTTCCACATTGATAACAAATCACTTGCGACTTGTCCTTTGCTGCAACAGGCACAACATTACTCCTGGTCCTTGGGGCAGTGTTGGTGACGGCATTATTGTTGTTGAACTTGGGTGGGGCACGGTTGAAATTGCTAGAGTTGCCAGGGTTGTTGTGGTTTCCTCCGGACCTTGGGTTTCCACGGTTGGGATAGGTCGGACGGTTCATAGGGGGTCTGTTGTTTCTTGGGGCAAATCCTGGAGATGGGTTGGGGCGATACTTTGGTGTCTGGTGGGTGCCTGGTTGATGCATCATGCGGCGCTTGTGGTTCTCATTGGCTTGGTTGATCTTTCCTTCCATATGAATGGCAGAGTCGACCAGGGCTTCAATATCAGCAAAGGGGATATTGACTAACATCGTCTACATCTCATCGTGCAGACCATTCATAAATCTCTCTTTCTTCTTGGCTTCAGTGTCGATCTCATCTAGGGCATACCTAGCTAATGACAAGAATTTGTCACGGTATTCCACTACTGCCATCCTTCCTTGCTTCAGTTCTCTAAATTCATCTCTCATCCTCTTGATCAAACCAGGTGGCACATGGGTTCTGGTGAACTTGACCTTGAATTCCTCCCAAGTCATCATCTGACCTCCGGTCATTGCACGAATGCTGTTCCACCATGCTCTTGCATCTCCGGCTAGATAGTGGGTGGCGAACATAACTTTCTCGTTAGCGTCCACTCCTGCGACTTCTAGATTGTTCTCCATTGTTTGTAGCCAATCATCTAGATCTAGGGGTTCTTCTGACTTAGTGAAAACAGGTGGATTGTTGTTCTAGAAATTCTTGAGCTTGATCTATGGTTGTCCTGATTTTCATGGCCTTGATTGTTGTTGGCCATCTGTTGAAGGGTGGCTAGGTTGGCTTGACATTCGACTCTTTCGGCTTCGCGGTTCGAAACCATCATTTGCAAGAGTTGCAATATCGGGTCCGGAGCTGAGTTGCTCCCTCCCCGAGGCATCTGAAGATTGAGATAGATCATGAGAAAAGAGGGAAATTTCTAAGGTTTAGGGGTTGTTTTGTAAAGTTGTTAAAGTGTGACTCAGATTTTGCTAGCAACTTGCTTTTCATTCATTCATAGCACACAATACAACACACACCACACCAAAGAAAAACAGATGGTTTTAAGAACCATTCTGTGAAGCTACGATACAGTGGGACCGAATACAATTCACTAACGCTAGTGCTCAAGTGTGTAACATCCCAAAAATATTGAACTTGGATCATCAAACTCTAAGCATCAAAATTAGGGTTAACAAAAACTTTTCTAAATAAAGTTATGAATGCATGCATATGGGTATGCATTGAATTTGAAATTCTTTTGAACCACCTTGTTTGTGTGTTTCCTTGATTGTAAAATGTTTCTTAGGTGAAATAAACATCATCTAAAACATTTCCCACACTTTTCCCAAAGACAAATAAAGCAAAACAAATAAAATAAAGGAATGGTCATTTTGACCAATTTAACTCCCATGCCTACTTTGGCTGTCTCAAACTTTCAGAAACTAACAGAAACTTTTCTGGATCTTTGCACCCCTTGATTGTACTCATAACAAAGTATCAAGGCCCACTTTGTGATCATCCAGAAACTTTCAAATGCATAGTTTAAATGAAAATTCAAAATTGAATCTTTATCATATGGGAAGATCCCACTTTTTCAAAAACCACTCAAACCGGCTCAACTTTCAAAACCCAAGCATCTGAAGACTCACCAGCACCAATCTAGCACACCCACCAAAAATCTTTTCAAAATTCAAAACTTGAATTCTTGCGGCCATTTCATCAAACACTTGGCAGATTCAAATCAAACTGGCCTAACTTCACTGTTTGGAGGAGTAATTTGGCTAAGCAATGTTCACCATTGATCACCCTTGTCTCCCCCAGTGCCAACCAATGCTTGGACAAACCCTAGACCCTACCCTTTTGCCCCATGCCATGCCAACCCGAGCATCCCCTTGCCAGCCGACAATGGCTAGCTAGCCAGAGCAAGAACCAAGCCGAAACAACATGTCTAGGAGAAAGCTAACACCCCACCGCCACTCCCTGTCCAGCGCTCGAATGTTGCTATCCACTGGACCACCCGCACGAACCGCGCCCAGCCCGCCAGCAACCATGCCGAGCATGCGCCAGAGCGCCACACTCGACCGACGCCCACAGACCGTGCGCCGCCCTCGTCGCGTGCATACACGATCGCCACCGTCCCAGGAACACGCCAGACATGCCCATTTCACCGCCCGTGCCCCGTAGCCACCGCTCGCCGTCGAAGACGCCGCCTCTGCCGCGCAGAGCGTTGCGTGTTCCAGACCAAACCGCACCGCCCTACAAGCGCATTAAAGCCGTAGAGCATCGCCAGGAGACCACCAATCGATCGCCACTGCCGGCCATGCCTCTAGCAGCCCGTAGCCGTGTCGCCACCGTCGCCTGCCCATGCCGTTTGGTCTCACCGTCGCGACTATAAATAGAGGCCTCCCCCGCTCGAATTCTTCACATCATTCCACTCCTCTCTCACCCAGAACCACCCCAACTCAGTCCCGGAGCAAGGCGAGCAGTGCATCGCCGGAGTTTCGCCGGAGCCCGCCGCCTCTGGAGAAGAATGGCGCCATCGATTTCGTCCACCCCAGGAGCTGCCGTGACGACCCCTGAGTTCACCGTCGTCGACTTCGTCGTTCGCCCACCTCGCCGACCCTCGCCTGCACCCCGGTGAGCCCCCAGCAACCCCCACTGGCCGCACTAGGTTTCTGTCTCGCCGGCGTTGCCCAACATCGACGATGACTCTCAGCCGTTGGATTAGAACCAGATCGAACGACCCACATCGCCCCATACCGCTTCGCACCCCCATGTCTCACTGACGAGTGGGGACAGCCACTTGAGCAACCCGCGGAAGCGCTACGCTTAGCAGTCCGGCCCGTTAACTTTTCCCGCGCAGCCCAGTTATTTGAATTAAACCTTTTCCATTTAATTTCAAACACACTTGTGTACCCAATTTCAAAAATCAACCCAGGTCGATTCTGAGCATCAAATTGAATGAAACCAATTTTTTTAGAAAGACCTGGGAATTCTGAATCCAAGCCCGTTGGATTCAATTCATTTGGATCTATAGATCACCCATGGTAAAAATAACAAGGAAGAAGCTTTTTTGCATTCAAACATTTTTCAAATTTAAACCATAATAGCTTTTGAGTTGATTCCAACTCTCGAAAATCACATTTAACCATACCTTTCAGAATATATAAAAATATATAGGTTTACTTACATAAATAATGTTCAAGTAATAAAAGAATGCTACATAGGCATTTCTAGTCACTTTATTTAATTAAAATAAAAGGGTAAAACCTTATTAAATTGTGACACCACTTTAAATCATATTCCCATGGACTAAAATATGTGGTGATGACATGTGTCAACATGATCCCATGTTTGGTTTGGAGAATATTAAATCTTAAGTAGTTTTTCAATGAGTAGAAATTACTTTTCTAAAAATAAAAGGAATTAAACCAAGCCTTAATCTTGTAATGTTAGAGATGATGTTAGATCATATATATAGGACCCTTGTGTGTGATGATTGCAAGTAGTTAAGTATTGTTTGGTGATTGTGTACATCGTATTTATTTATAGACGCTAGTACCGACCAAGGATACGAGGAGGAAGGAGGATTCTACGAAGAAGAAGCCGAGGAGAACTTCAACCACTGCTCTGCTCAAGGCAAGATAACACTTGCAAGATACTCTACTTATGCAAGCCTATACGGATACTGATGCAAGCAAATACTGGCTTGTTACCATGTCAACTATATGCCTTAAGCATAAGTGATCATACCCACTTGATAAACCAATCCTAGTTTTACTTGCAAGCTTTATACTTTATTTCTTTATCAAAGATTTCTCTTAAAGTTTACTTAAGTGACTTGTAAATTCTAGAAAGATATGTGAAGGTTGCATAAAGAGCATAAAATTTGGCCTAAGCTAGATAATCTTGATGTCATCCTAAGGCATGAGATTGAACTTAGTTAAAACTCCACTAGCTTACCACCCCTCATTAGTGCTTACCCCCACCTGTAAATGCTAGTGCTAAGCATAAAACTTGATCAACTTTAGGTGGGAATACTTGGTGGAAAAATGGTTATGAAAACCTTGGAATGATGGATCATTCTATTGAAATGTTTTGGACATGTGTTTCCGAACACTTGATGATTTTGGTGATGAAAATGTTGAGGCATGAGCCTTAGCCCTTTATAAAACTGATGGTTGTCTAGATGCGATACCATTCCAATTTTATCATACAACCACAATACCCGAAGATTGGGTAGGGCTTGACTGGAAACTTATATACCTTAGTATTAGCTCCCTCACGGCCAAGGTCTGAGCTGAGGCTACCTTGTGAAGATTGTCCACCTGTGCAGTACCCAAGATGACAGTTGGTCATGGTTGGGAGGCCAAACTCACAGGAGAGGTGATTATACTAGGGCGTGTAATTGAAAGGTTAGGATTGATTATCCATATCGAGTATGGTGAATTCAGGATTTGTTCTGACGGATGTATCGAATGTTGTGGTGAAAGTGTACAATCTCTGAGTGTCAAACTATTCGAATAGCAGCGTCATGATTATGGATTATTAGCCATCTGTTCCCCCGTCATACTTTTCAAAATGACTTGTGAAACAAAGTGAGACTTTGACTTGACCACAACAGGGTTGTGATATGAAATACAAGATCCCACTTAGATGTTATAAAATTCAACTAGCAATCGTTGCTTCTAGACTTAGTAGAGATAAACCTGGCTTTTGCTAAATAACCCTAGAGCCTAGTGTCCTATTATCAAAAACCCCTTTCATTTGTTAGTATTAGTTTGCGAGTACTTAAAGAGTACTCATGGCTTTGTCCACTATTCCATGGCGGACATGAAGAGGAGTACCTGGAGGATGGACCCCAGGAAGGTTATGACAACTAGGATCATCTCCCATCGTCAGCATTGCCTGTGACCCCGAAGATGGGGCTTCGCCTATGCTACCGTTATTATTACGTATTCCGCTGCGTGATGTTGTATTAAGAACTGGATCATGAGATCCCTATTTGTGTAAGAACTTATGTACGGTTGTAATGGATGATGTACTATGGTATCCAATTCTGTTATGTCTCGCAAAAATGGTAATCCTGGGATTGCGATGTATGGCATAACATGCATCTGGGATTAAAAATCCGGGTGTTGACAAGTTGGTATCAGAGCCATTCTGACCATAGGAGACCCTAGTTAGACTGGACGTTTGAATTAAAAACTTAGTTTCCAAACCAAAGAAAACAAATATTTACAAAAACTTATTCTCATTCTTACCCCTTTGATTCTTTCATGAAAATTCATGTTCCTCAAAAACTCTTGAAAAATACATAAAATTTTGACACACTTGATCACTCTGCTAACCTACTCATCCTCTATTCTTATAGATGGACGTGAAGTACAGCAAGTTTTATCAGTTGGGGAATGGAGGAGACCTTATCTTTGAGAGGGATTTGGACTAGCTTTCGGAACTTCTGGAGCGTCCACACCCCGAGTTCTTCGGAGCTCAGCTCAATGATCAAGGAGGAGAAGATCTGCAGTGGCTAATTGTTGTAAGTCCCAGAGGAAAGATTGAACCTCCCACTGCGGAAGGAATTCAGTTTACCTTAAGAGAGAACAACTGGCTCGATGGACTTGCCAGGGCCATGCAGGAAGCTCTATCCCGTCTGTGTGGGCAGAGCATCAATCAGATCAAGGGGACCCGCTTTGAGTTTTCCCCAAGGCGTGATGCAAATGGACAACCACTAGAAGCCCCATACCACCCCGAGCTAAAGACTCAATTGGACCACCTTAGCTTCATGATGTACGATCGTCAGCAGGAGTTAGACAACTGCCATGACTACTCCAACCACAAGTCTTCCATCATCAAGAAGAAGGACCAAACCATCGCCATGCTAGCAAAGGATCGCAAGTCTCGCCGCTGTCAACTCGACAAGAAGGAGCGCATCATTGCCCGCCTTCGCCACCGCATCTCATCTTTGGAGGAGACCATCCACGAGAGAGACATGCAGTTGGAGGAAAGGGAGAATGCCAGAGAGGATCTTCGTGGAGACCCCTACTCCTATCTCAGCGATGATGATGATTTTCTGGAGGATCAGGCTATGGACTTCTTCACCGATGAAGACGATTTCGCCTTCATCAATGATGATGAGGATGATGAGGCCACAGATTCCGAGGAGTAGTAGCACTTGAGCACTAGCATAGTGAGTAGTATTCGGTCCCACTGTATCGTAGTTCTTAGAATGGTTCTTAAAACCATCTGTTTTACTTTGTTGTGGTGTGTGTTGTATCGTGTGCTATGAATGAATGAATGAAAAAGCAAGTTGCTAGAAAAATCTGAGTCAAACTTTAAAAATTTCTCAAAGACCCAAAACTTTAGAAATTTCCCTCTTTTCTCATGATCTATCTCAATCTTCAGATGCTACGTGGAGGAAGTGGTTCATCCCCGGACCCGATGTTGCAGATTTTGCAAATGTTGACTTCTGACCGTGAAGCTGAAAGAGTGGAACGTCAAGCCAACCTAGCCACCCTTCAGATAGATAGCTAGCCCACAACAACCAAGGCCACAGAAATCAGGACAACCATGGATCTAAGCTCAAGAATTTCCAGAATACCAACCCACCTGTTTTCACTAAGTCAGAAGAACCCCTAGACGCTGATGATTGGCTGCAAACCATGGAAAATAACCTAGAAGTCGCCAGAGTGGAAGCCAACAATAAAGTTCTGTTCGCCACCCACTATCTAGCCGGAGATGCCAGGGCATGGTGGAACAATGTTCGCGCAATGACCGGAGGCCAGATGATGACCTGGGAAGAATTCAAGGTCAAGTTTAGCAGAACTCATGTGCTACCAGGTTTAATCAAGAGAATGAGAGACGAGTTCAGAGAGCTGAAGCAAGGAAGGATGACTGTAGTGGAATACCGTGACATTTTTTTTTCATTAGCTAGGTAAGCCCCGGATGAGATCGACAACGAAGCCAAGAAGAAATAAAGATTCCTGAATGGTCTGCAAGATGAAATGCAGACTGTGTTAGTCAATATCCCCTTTGTTGATATTGAAGCCCTTGTCAACTCAGCTATCCAGATGGAAGGAAAGATCAACCAAGCCAATGAGAACCACAAGCATCGCATGATGCATCAACCAGGAACCCATCAGACCCCAAAGTATCGCCCCAACCCATCTCCAGGATTTTCCCCAAGAACCAACAGACCCCCGATGAACCGTCCGACCTACCCCAACCGTGGAAACCCTAGGCCCGGAGGAAATCACAACAACCCCGGCAACGCTAGCAATTTCAATCGTGCCCCACCCAAATTCAACAACAACAATGCTACCGCCAACACCAACACACTGCCCCTAGGACTGGAAGCAATGCTGTGCCTGTAGCAGCAAAGGACAAGTCGCAAGTGACTTGTTATGACTATGGAAATAAAGGCCACTATTCCAACGAGTGCCCCAACAAGAATAATGCTACAACCCCCAATTCCAATGTCCCAGCTCAGCAGCAGCGTCGTGTTCAGCCAGGAAGAAGATTTTCCCCAGGGAATTCACTCAACCGCAACGGCCGTCTTTTTCTCATGCATGCTGAAGAAGCTCAGGAAGCGCCAGACGTCGTGCTGGGTATGTTTTCTGTTAATTCAGTACTTGCAAGAGTGTTGTTTGATTCTGGTGCATCGCATTCATTTGTCACCAAGAATTTGCATGCACCAAGAAATTCAACCAACGAAATCAAGCATGTTATGATTGTTCAAATTCGGATCAACCACTAAGGCTAGAAATTTGCAAATCCGTCCCTATCCTAATCCATGGCATAGATTTTATGCAAATCTGATAGTACTGAACTAAAGGTTTGGAAGTAGTACTAGGAATGGATTGGATGTCCAAACATAAAGGATTGATTGTATGCCAAGAAAGCCATAACCATGACCAATCTTGTCGGAATATCGATCGAGCATATATAAAACCTTACCTCGCCAATTCAAATGCAACAAGAGTATAGCCCAACCTACCATTGACCAAGTCCGGATAGTCTGTGAATACCCCGATGTATTTCCAGATGTTTTGCCCGGTATGCCCCCAGATCGGGATATCGAGTTTATCATCGAACTAATTCCCGGAACAGGACCCATAGCCCAGAGACCATATAGTATGAACCCGTCAGAGCTAGCAGAATTGAAGAAGCAACTAGATTCCATGCTGGAAATTGGATTGATTCAACCAAGTGCGTCACCATGGAGATCACCTGTCTTGTTTGTGGACAAGAAGGATGGAGGTAACCATTTGTGTACGGATTTTCGGAAATTGAATGATGTCACCATCAAGAACAAATATCCCTTGCCCAAGATAGAAGATTTGTTTGATCAGTTGACCGGTGCCAAAGTGTTCTCTAAGATTGATCTTAGAACTGGCTATCATCAATTCAAAATTCGTGCAGAGGATATTCCAAAGACTACCTTTACCACCAGATATGGATTGTATGAGTATACAGTCATGTCTTTCGGACTAACCAATGCCCCCTCTTATTTCATGAATCTCATGAATAAGATTTTTATGGACTTCCTGGATAAGTTTGTCGTTGTTTTCATCGATGACATTCTGATTTATTCCAAATCAGAAGAAGAACATGAGCTACACCTAAGGACCATTCTTGGAACCCTTAGAGAGCATCAGGTGTATGCCAAGTTTAGCACATGTGAATTCTGGTTACAGGAGGTAGGATTCCTCGGCCATATTGTATCAGCCAGAGGATTGCCGTTGACCCTGCGAAGGTGAAAGATGTCGAAGATTGGCAAGCCCCAACCACTCAAACCCAAGTTCGTGCATTTCTCGGATTAGCGGGATACTACGCAAGTTCGTAGAAGGATTCTCGAGTATCGCCAGACCCATGACCCAATTGCTGAAGAAGGACAAGAAGTTTGAATGGACCGACAAGTGTGAAGCGAGTTTTCAAGAACTCAAGAGGAGATTGATTTTAGCCCCAATCTTGATCATGCCAGATATCTTGAAGCCCTTCGATGTGCATTGTGACGCATCCAAGATCGGTCTCGGATGTGTGATAATGCAAGAAGGCAAAGTTATATCCTATCTATCTCGACAATTGAAACAACATGAGCAAAATTACCCAACCCATGACCTCGAACTCGCAGCCGTAGTTCTAGCCCTGAAAACATGGAGACATTACCTGATGGGAAACCGTTGTGAGATCTATACGGATCACAAGAGCCTAAAGTATATATTCACTCAGAAGGAGCTGAATATGAGGCAGAGAAGATGGATTGAGCTAATCAAGGATTACGACCTGAACATTCACTATCACCCTGGTAAAGCCAATGTGGTAGCCGATGTCCTTAGCAGATTACCGTGCCGCTTGAACTCCATGATTTTGAAGGAGCAACCAAGTTTGCACAAAGAGATGGAAGATTTTAGAATGGAATTAGTAAGTGAAGGATTCTTGGCTAGCATAGAAATCCATCCCACTTTGATCAGTCAGATTAAAGAGGCGCAGAAGGGAAATGCTAGTATTGAAGGAATCAAGCGTCGTATCGGTACAAGCAAAGTACATGGATTCACCGAGGACGAAGAAGGAGTTTTGTGGTACAAAGGACGCCTTTGTGTACCAGCAGATTCTGAGTTGAAAGAAGTTATTCTGAAGGAGGCTCATGATACTCTTTATTCTATCCATCCCGGAGGAACTAAGATGTATCAAGATTTGAAAGAGCAATTTTGGTGGCATAAGATGGAGAGAGAAATCGGAAGCTATATCGCCAAGTGTGATATATGTCAGCGAGTCAAGGCAGGACATCAAAGACCCGCTGGATTGTTGCAACCCTTGCAGATTCTGGAATGGAAATGGAATTCCGTTGGAATGGACTTTATCACTGGACTGCCTACTTCTAGTAGGGGAAATGACTCTATCTGGGTCATAGTGGACAGATTGTCAAATTCGCCCATTTTTTGCCCGTTAAAACCACATATCAGAGTTCGAAGCTAGCGGAGTTGTACATCGCTAGAATAGTTAGTTTGCATGGAGTCCCCAAGAACATCGTATCGGATCGAGGAACTCAGTTTACCTAGAGATTCTGGAAGAAAGTCCAAGAAGGTTTAGGAACCCGTCTAGATTTCAGCACCGCATATCACCCTCAGACCGATGAACAAACGGAGCGAGTAAATCAAATACCTGAAGATATGCTGAGAGCATGTGTGTTAGAGTATGGATCCAAGTGGGAAGACTGTCTGCCCTTCGCAGAATTTTCATACAACAACAGTTATCAAGCCAGTTTGCAAATGGCCCCATTTGAATTCATGTATGGAAGAAAGTGTCGCACCACTTTGAACTGGTCGGAAGTAGGAGAGAGTCAGATCTTTGGACCCGACAACCTACGAGAAGCAGAAGCGAAGGTTCACAAGATTCGTGAGAACCTCAAGACAACCCAATCCAGACAAAAGAGTTACGCCGACAAGAGACGTAGAGACCTCGCCTTCAACATAGGAGATTTTGTTTATCTGAAAGTGTCGCCATTGAAGGGAATGCAGCGTTTCCAACTCAAAGGAAAGTTAGCCCCCAGATATATCAGACCTTTCAAGATTCTGAATCGTCGAGGAGAAGTATCGTATCAATTGGAACTACCCGAAGAGATGTCAGCCGTGCACAAGGTATTCCATATTTCATTACTTCGCAAGTGTCTCGAAGTCCCCGAGAAGACCGAAGTGTTCAAAAATATCGACCATCGGACCATAGAGATCAATCATGACCTGACCTATCCCGAAGTGCCCATCCGTATTTTGGAAGAAGCTTTTCGAACTACCCGAACCCGAAGCATCAAGTTTCTCAAGATTCAGTGGAGCAACCACACAGAAGAGGAAGCTACCTGGGAGCGCGAAGATCACATCAGGACAGAGTTTCCTGATCTTTTCAAATCCTAGGTTATCTTTTCATCCTTTTTCAAATCTCGGGACGAGATTTTGTTTAAGGGGGGAAGGTTTGTAACATCCCAAAAATATTGAACTTGGATCATCAAACTCTAAGCATCAAAATTAGGGTTAACAATTATTTTTCTAAATAAAGTTATGAATGCATGCATATGGTTATGCATTGAATTTGAAATTCTTTTGAACCACCTTGTTTGTGTGTTTCCTTGATTGTAAAATGTTTCTTAGGTGAAATAAACATCATCTAAAACATTTCCCACACTTTTACCAAAGACAAATAAAGCAAAACAAATAAAATAAAGGAATGGTCATTTTGACCAATTTAACTCCCATGCCTACTTTGGCTGTCTCAAACTTTCAGAAACTAACAGAAACTTTTCTGGAACTTTGCACCCCTTGATTGTACTCATAACAAAGTATCAAGACCCACTTTGTGATCATCCAGAAACTTTCAAATGCATAGTTTAAATGACAATTCAAAATTGAATCTTTATCATATGGGAAGATCCCACTTTTTCAAAAACCACTCAAACCAGCTCAACTTTCAAAACCCAAGCATCTGTAGACTCACCAGCACCAATCTAGCACACCCACCAAAAATCTTTTCAAAATTCAAAACTTGAATTCTTGCGGCCATTTCATCAAACACTTGGCAGATTCAAATCAAACTGGCCTAACTTCACTGTTTGGAGCAGTAATTTGGGTAAGCAATGTTCACCATTGATCACCCTTATCTCCCCTAGTGCCAACCAGTGCTTGGACAAACCCTATCCCCTACCCTTTTGCCCCATGCCATGCCAACCCGAGCATCCCCTTTCCAGCCGACAATGGCTAGCTAGCCAGAGCAAGCACCAAGCCGAAACAACATGTCTAGGAGCAAGCCAACACCCCACCGCCACTCCCTGTCCAGCGCTCGAACGTTGCCAGCCACTGGACCACCCGCGCGAACCGCGCCCAGCCCGCCAGCAACCATGCTGAGCATGCGCCAGAGCGCCACACTCGACCGACGCCCACAGACCGCGCACCGCCCTCGTCGCGTGCATACACGATCGCCACCGTCCCAGGAACACGCCAGGCATGCCCATTTCACCGCCCATGCCCTGTAGCCACCGCTCACCGTCGAAGATGCCGCCTCTGCCGCGCAGAGCATCGCGTGTTCCAGACCAAACCGCACCGCCCCTACAAGCGCATTAAAGCCGTAGAGCATCTCCAGGAGACCACCAATCGATCGCCACCGCCGGCCATGCCTCTAGCAGCCCGTAGCCGTGTCGCCACCGTCGCCTGCCCATGCCGTTCGGTCTCACCATCGCGACTATAAATAGAGGCCTCCCCCGCTCGAATTCTTCACACCATTCCACTCCTCTCTCACCCAGAACCACCCCACCTCAGTCCCGGAGCAAGGCGAGCAGTGCATCACCGGAATTTCGCTAGAGCCCGCCGCCTGTCAACACCCAGATTTTTAATCCCAGATGCCTGTTATGCCATACCTCGCAATCCCAGATTACCATTTTTGTGAGACATAACAGAATTGGATACCATAGTACATCATCCATTACAAACGGTACATAAGTTCTTACACAAATAGGGATCTCATGATCCAGTTCTGAATACAACATCAAGCAGCGGAATACGTAATAATAACGGCAGCGTGGGCGAAGCTCCATCTTTGGGGTCACAGGCAATGCTGACGATGGGAGATGATCCTAGTTGTCGTAACCTTCCTGGGGTCCATCCTCCAGGTACTCCTCTTCATAGTCTGGCCATGGGAATATCCAGGGACAAAGCCATGAGTACTCTTTAATTACTCGCAAACTAATACTAACAAATGAAAGGGGTTTTTGATAATAGGACACTAGGCTCTAGGGTTATTTTGCAAAAGCCAGGTTTATCTCTACTAAGTCTAGAAGCAACGAATGCTAGTTGAAGTTTATAACATCTAAGTGGGATCTTGTATTTCATATCACAACCCTGTTGTGGTCAAGTCAAAGTCTCACTTTGTTTCACAAGTCATTTTGAAAAGTCTGACGGGGAAACAGTATGGCCACTCCAACTGTCCATAACCGTGGACGCGACTATTCGAATAATTTGACACTCTGCAGAGATTGTACACTTTCACCACAACATTCCGATACATCCATCAGGAACAAATCCTGAATTCACCATACTCAGTATGCGGATAATCAATCCTAACCTTTCAATTACACGCCCTAGTATAGGCACCTCTCCTGTGAGTTTGGCCTCCCAACCATGACCAACTGTCATCTTGGGTACTGCACAGGTGGACAATCTTCACAAGGTAGCCTCAGCTCAGACCTTGGCTGTGAAGGAACTAATACTAAGGTATATAAGTTTCTAGTCAAGCCCTACCCAATCTTCGGGTATTGTGGTTGTATGATAAAATTGGAATGGTATGGCATCCAGACAACCATCAGTTTTATAAAGGTTTAAGGCTCATGCCTCAACATTTTCATCACCAAAATCATCCGGTGTTCGGAAACACATGTCCAAAACATTTCAATAGAATGATCCATCATTCCAAGGTTTTCATAACCATTTTTCCACCAAGTATTCCCATCTAAAGTTGATCAAGTTTTATGCTTAGCACTAGCATCTACAAGTGGGGGTGAGTACTAATGAGGTGTGGTAAACTAGTGGAGTTCCAACTAAGCTCAATCTCATGCCTTGGGATGACATCAACATTATCTAGTTTAGGCCAAATTTTATGCTCTTTATGCAACCTTCACATATCTTTCTAGTATCTACCATTCAATTAAGTAAGCTCTAATTATTAGATTTGATAAAGAAATAAAGTAATCAAGCTTGTAAGTAAAACTAGGATAGGTTTATCAAGTGGATATGATCACATATGCTTAAGGCATATAGTGGGCATAGTAACAAGTAGTGGTTTGTGGCATCAGTAGGGTATCTTGCAAGGGTTAGCTTGCATTTGTTCACTTAGTTAATAAAGATTGCTAAATTGCAAGTATTAGCTTGCAAGGTTACTAGCTTGCCTTGTGCAGAGTAGTGGTTGAATTTCTCCTCGGCTTCTTCTTCGTAGAATCCTCCTTCCTCCTCGTATCCTTGGTCGATACTAGCGTCTATAAATAAATACGAGGTACACAATCACCAAACAATACTTAACTACTTGCAATCATCACACACAAGGGTCCCATAGATGATCTAGCATCATCACTAACATTACAAGATTTGGGTTTGGTTTAATTCTTTTTATTTGTAGAAAAGTAATTTCTACTTATTGAAAAACTACTTAAGATTTAATATTCTCCAAACCAAACATGGGATCATGTTGACACATGTCATCACCACATATTTTAGTTCATGGGAATGTGATTTAAAGTGGTGTCACAATTTAATAAGGTTTTACCCTTTTATTTTAATTAATTAGAATGGCTAGAAATGCCTATGTAGTATTCTTTTATTACTTGAACCATATTTCTGTAATTAACCCTATATATTTTTATATATTCTGAAAGGTATGGTTAAATGTTATTTTTGAGAGTTGAAATCAACTCAAAATCTATTATGGTTTAACTTTGAAAAATGTTTGAATACAGAAAAGCTTCTGCCTTGTTATTTTTACCAAGGATGATCTACAGATCCAAATAACTTGAATCCAATGGGCTTGGATTCATCATTCATAGACCTTTCCAAAAAAATTGGTTTCATTCAAATTGGTGCACTGAATCGACCTGGGTTGATTTTTGAAAATGGGTACAGAAGTGTGTTTGAATTAAAAATAAAAAGGTTTAATTTGAATAACTGGTTCTTGGGAAAAGTTATTGGGCGGCCTGCTAAGCGCAGCGCTCCATGGCTGTTTAAGTGGGTGTCCCCACTGCCAAGGCTGACAGTGGGGCTGCACGGGACAACGTGGGACGTTCAATCTGATTCTAATCCAACGGCTGGGAGTCATCGTCGATGTTGAGCAACGCCGGCGAGACAGAAACCCAGCGCGGCAGGTGGGCATCGCTGGGGGCTCACCGGGGTGCTGGCGAGGGTCGGCGAGGCGGGCGAACGACGAAGTCGACGATGGCGAATCTCCTGGTACCGTTGGCTTCTCCTGGGGCGGCTCCAATCGCTGGCTCCCTTCTTCTCAAGAGGCGGCGAGCTCCGGTGAAATTCCGACGAGGTGTTGCTCGCCTTGCTCCGGGAACGGTGTGGAACGATCAGTGAGGAGAGGGGAGGAGAATGGTGTGAAGAATTCGACTGGGGGTGGCCTGTATTTATAGTCGAGCGAGGGGACCGACGAGGCGCATGGTGAGCTCGTCGGGGGCGGTGATACAGACGGCTATCGGCATGGGCGAAGGTAGGGGACAGTGCGGTGCTCCCTAGCGATGCTCAACGACATGGTTTCGAGGCGTGGGGCGGTGCGGATTGGTCGAAACGCGGCGGTGCTCTACGCGTGCCCGACGGAGATTTTAATGGCGCACAACATGCGTGGTCCGCGCGGCGGCGAACGAGCGTGTCTGCGGGGTTGCTGGGATGGTGGTGATCAAGTATGCACGCGGCAAGGGCGGCGCGCGGGCTGTGGGCGTCGGTCGAGCATGGCGCACAGGGCGTGCTCTCGGCATGGTTGCTGGCGAGGTTGGCATGGTTGTTGCGCGTGGTACAGTGGCTGTCTACGTTCGAGCGGTGGACAGGGAGTGGCGGTGGGGTGTTGGCTTGCTCCCAGACATGATGGCTAGGCTTGTTTCTCCTCCTAGCTTGCTGTCTCCACTGGGGTGGCATGGTTAGCTTCGGCTGTTCAGCATTGATGACAATGCCAAGCTTACAGTGGTGCTAGTGCTTAGTTTAGCTTGCTAGATGATCTACTGATATGGTTGTGAGCTAAAGAGGGAACAAGTTAGGCTCCAATCACTGCTCACTATAGTGTTTAGATTTTGTTTGATTTGTGTCTGCAACCTGTTTGATGAAATGGCCGCAAGAACTCAAGTTTTTAATTTTGAAAAGATTTTTGGTGGGTGTGCTAGGTTGGTGCTGGTGAGTCTGTAGATGCTTGGGTTTTAAAGTTGAGCTTGTTTGAGTGGTTTTTGAAAAAGTGGGATCTTCCCATATGATATAGATTCAATTTTGAATTGCCATTTAAACTATGCATTTGAAAGTTTCTAGATGATCACAAAGTGGGCATTGATACTTTGTTATGAGTACATTCAAGGGGTGCAAAGATCCAGAAAAGTTTCTGTTAGGTTTTGAAAGTTTGAGACAGCCAAAGTAGGCATGGGAGTTAAATTGGTCAAAATGAGCATTCCCTTAATATATTTGTTTTGATTTACTTGTCTTTATGAAAAGTGTGGGAAATGTTTTAGATGATTTTTATTTCACCTAAGAAACATTTTACAAGCAATGAAACAATCAAACAAGGTGGTTCCAAAGAATTTCAAAATCCATGCATACACATATGCATGCCTTCAAAGTTTTATTTAGCAAAGTTTTTGTTAACCCTAAATGTTGATGACTAGTGTTTGATGATCCAAGCTTAGTATTTTTGGGATGTTACAAACCTTCCCCCCTTAAACAAAATCTTGTCCCGAGATTTGAAAAAGGACGAAAAGATTACCTAGGACTTGAAGAGATCGGGAAACTCCGTCCTGATGTGATCTTCGTGCTCCCAGGTAGCTTCCTCTTCTATGTGGTTGCTCCACTGAATCTTGAGAAACTTGATGCTTCGGGTTCGGGTAGTTCGAAAAGCTTCTTCCAAAATGCGCATGGGTACTTCGGGATAGGTCAGGTCATTGTTGATCTCTATAGTCCGGTGGTCGATATTTTTGAACACTTCCGTCTTCTCTGGAACTTCGAGACACTTGCGAAGTAACGAGATATGGAACACGTTGTCGACGGATGACATGTCTTCGGGTAGTTCCAATTGATACGACACTTCTCCTCGATGGTTCAGAATCTTGAAAGGTCCGATATATCTGGGGGCTAACTTTCCTTTGAGTTGGAAACGCTGCATTCCCTTCAATGGCGACACTTTCAGATAAACAAAATCTCCTATGTTGAAGGCGAGGTCTCGACGTCTCTTGTCGGCGTAACTCTTCTGTCTGGATTGGGCGGTCTTGAGGTGCTCACGAATCTTGTGAACCTTCTCTTCTGCTTCTCGTAGGGTGTCGGGTCCGAAAATCTGACTCTCTCCTACTTCCGACTAGTTCAAAGGGGTGCGACACTTTCTTCCGTACATGAACTCAAATGGGGACATTTGCAAACTGGCTTGGTAACTGTTATTATAGGAAAATTCTACAAACGGCAGACAGTCTTCCCACTTGGATCCATATTCTAACACACATGCTCTAAGCATATCTTCGAGTATTTGATTTACTCGCTCCATTTGTCCATCGGTCTGAGGGTGATACGCGGTACTCAAATCTAGGCGGGTTCCTAAACCTTCTTGAACTTTCTTCCAGAATCTCGAGGTAAACTGAGTTCCTCGATCCGATACAATGTTCTTAGGGACTCCATGCAAACTAACGATTCTAGCGATGTACAACTTCGCTAGTTTTGCACTCTGATAGGTGGTTTTGACCGACAAGAAATGGGCGACTTTGGACAATTTGTCCACTATGACCCAGATAGAGTCATTTCCCCTACTAGAAGTAGGTAGTCTAGTGATAAAGTCCATTCCTACAGAATTCCATTTCCATTCCGGAATCTGCAATGGTTGCAACAATCCAGCGGGTCTTTGATGTCCTGCGTTGACTCGCTGACATATATCACACTTGGCGATATAGCTTCCGATTTCTCTCTCCATCTTATGCCACCAAAATTGCTCTTTCAAATCTTGATACATCTTAGTTCCTCCCGGATGGATAGAATAAAGAGTATCATGAGCCTCCTTCAAAATAACTTCTTTCAACTCAGAATCTGCTGGTACACAAAGGCGTCCTTTGTACCACAGAACTCCTTCTTCGTCTTCGGTGAATCCGGGTACCTTGCACTGTCGTCGACGCTTGATTCCGTCGATACTAGCATTTCCTTTCTGCGCCTCTTTGATCTGGCTGATCAAAGTGGGCTGAAGTTCTATACTAGCCAAAAATCCTTCACTTTCTAATTCCATTCGAAAATCTTCCATCTCTTTGTGCAAACTTGGTTGCTCCTTCAAAATCATGGAGTTCAAGCGGCACGGCAATCTGCTAAGGGTATCGGCTACCACATTGGCTTTACCAGGGTGATAGTGAATGTCCAGATCGTAATCCTTGATTAGCTCAATCCATCTCCTCTGTCTCATATTCAGCTCCTCCTGAGTGAATATATACTTCAGACTCTTGTGATCCGTATAAATCTCACAACGATTTCCCATCAGGTAATGTCTCCATGTTTTCAGGGCTAGAACTACGGCTGCGAGTTCGAGGTCATGGGTTGGGTAATTTTGCTCATGTTGTTTCAATTGTCGAGATAGATAGGATATAACTTTGCCTTCTTGCATTATCACACATCTGAGACCGATCTTGGATGCGTCACAATACACATCGAAGGGCTTCGAGATATCTGGCATGATCAAGATTGTGGCTAAAATCAATCTCCTCGTGAGTTCTTGAAAACTCGCTTCACACTTGTCGGTCCATTCAAACTTCTTGTCCTTCTTCAGCAATTGGGTCATGGGTCTGGCGATACTCGAGAAACCTTCTACGAACTTGCGGTAATATCCCGCCAATCCGAGAAATGCATGAACTTGGGTTTGAGTGGTCGGGGTTTGCCAATCTTCTACATCTTTCACTTTGGCAGGGTCAACGGAAATTCCTCCGGCTGATACAATGTGACCGAGGAATCCTACCTCCTGTAACCAAAATTCACATTTGCTAAACTTGGCATACAACTTATGCTCTCTAAGGGCTCCAAGAATGGTCCTTAGGTGTAGCTCATGTTCTTCTTCTGATTTGGAATAAATCAGAATGTCATCGATGAAAACAACGACAAATTATCCAGGAAGTCCATAAAAATCTTATTCATGAGGTTCATGAAATAAGAGGGGGCATTGGTTAATCCAAAAGACATGACCGTATACTCGTATAATCCATATCTGGTGGTAAAGGCAGTCTTTGGGATATCCTCTGCATGAATCTTGAGTTGATGAGAACCAGTTCTAAGATCAATCTTAGAAAACACTTTGGCACCGGTCAACTGATCAAACAAATCTTCTATCTTGGGAAAGGGGTACTTGTTCTTGATGGTGACATCATTCAAATTCCGATAATCCGTACACAAACGGTTACCTCCATCTTTCTTGTCCACAAACAAGACAGGTGATCTCCATGGTGACGCACTTGGTTGAATCAATCCGATTTCCAGCATGGCATCCAGTTGCTTCTTCAGTTCTTCTAACTCCAATGGGTTCATACTATAGGGTCTCTGGGCTATAGGTCCTGTTCCGGGGATTAGTTCGATGATAAACTCGATATCCCGATCTGGGGGCATACCGGGCAAAACATCTGGAAATACATCGGGGTATTCGTAGACTATCAGGACTTGGTCAATGGTAGGTTGGGCTATACTATTGTTGCATTTGAATTGACGAGGTAAGGTTTCAAATATATGCTCGACTGATATTCCGGCTGTACTGGTCATGGTGATGGCTTTCTTGGCACAGTCAATCAATCCTTTATGTTTGGACATCGAATCCATTCCTAGTACTACTTCCAAACCTTTAGTTCTGAGTACTATCAGATTATCATAAAAATCTATGCCATGGATTCAGATAGGGACGGCTTTGCAAATTTGCCTAGCCTTGGTGGTTGATCCGGGAATTTGCACAATCATTACATGCTTCAATTTGGTTGGTTGAATTTTACTAGTGCATGCAAATTCTTCGGTGACAAATGAATGCAATGCACCAGAATAAAAAAACACTCTTGCAAGTACTGAATTAACAGAAAACATACCCAGCACAACGTCTGGCGCTTCCTGAGCTTCTTCAGCATGCATGAGAAAAAGACGGCCATTGCAGTTGAGTGAATTCCCTGGGGCAAACCTTCTTCCGGGCTGAACACGACGCTGCTGCTGAGCTGGGACATTGGCATTGGGTGCTGTAGCATTCTTCTTGTTCGGACACTCGTTGGAATAGTGGCCTTTATTTCCATAGTCATAACAAGTCACTTGCGACTTGTCCTTGGCTGCGACAGGCACAACATAGCTTCCAGTCCTCGGGGCAGTGTTGGGGTTGGTGGCAGCATTGTTGGTGTTGAATTTGGGTGGGGCACGGGTGAAATTGCTAGAGTTGCCGGGGTTGTTGTGATTTCCTCCGGGTCTAGGGTTTCCACGGTTGGGATAGGTGGGACGGGTCATCGGGGGTCTGTTGGTTCTTGGGGAAAATCCTGGAGATGGGTTGGGGCGATACTTTGGGGTCTGATGGGTTCCTGGCTGATGCATCATACGACGCTTGCGGTTCTCATTGGCTTGGTTGATCTTTCCTTCCATCTGAATGGCAGAGTCGACAAGGTATTCAATATCCGCAAAGGGGATATTGACTAACACTGTCTACATCTTGTCATGCAGACCATTCATGAATCTTTCTTTCTTCTTGGATTCGGTGTCGATCTCATCCGGGGCATACCTAGCTAATGACAAAAATTTGTCACGGTATTCCACTATAGTCATCCTTCCTTGCTTCAATTCTCTGAACTCGTCTCTCATTCTCTTGATCAAACCCGATGGCACATGGGTTCTGCTGAACTTGACCTTGAATTCCTCCCAGGTCATCATCTGGCCTCCGGTCATTGTACGAACACTGTTCCACCATGCCCTGGCATCTCCGGCTAGATAGTGGGTGGCGAACAGAACTTTCTCGTTAGCTTCCACTCCGGCGACTTCTAGGTTGTTTTCCATGGTTTGCAGCCAATCATCAGCGTCTAGAGGCTCTTCTGACTTAGTGAAAACAGGTGGGTTGGTATTCTGGAAATTCTTGAGCTTAGATCCATGGTTGTCCTGATTTCCATGGCCTTGGTTGTTGTGGGCAAGCTGGGCTATCTGCTGAAGGGTGGCTAGATTGGCTTGACGTTCTGCTCTTTCAGCTTCGCGGTCAAAAGTCAACATTTGCAGGATCTGCAACATCGGGTCCTGGGATGAACCACTTCCTCCGCGTGGCATCTGAAGATTGAGATAGATCATGAGATAAGAGGGAAATTTCTAAGGTTCTGGGACTTTGAAAAGTTTTTAAAGTTTGACTCAGATTTTTCTAGCAACTTGCTTTTTCATTCATTCATTCATTCATAGCACACAGTACAACACACACCACAACAAAGAAAAACAGATGGTTTTGAGAACCATTATGAGAACTACGATACAGTGGGACCGAATACTACTCACTACGCTAGTGCTCAAGTGCTACTACTCCTCGGAATCTGTGGCCTCAACATCCTCCTCATCATCGATTAAGGCGAAATCATCCTCATCGGTGAAGAAGTCCATGGCCAGATCCTCCAGAAAATCATCATCATCGCTGAGATAGGAGTAGGGGTCTCCACGAAGATCCTCTCCTGCATTCTCCCTTTCCTCCAACTGCATGTCTCTCTCGTGGATGGTCTCTTCCAAAGATGAGATGCAGTGGCGGAGACGGGCAATAATGCGCTCCTTCTTGTCGAGCTAACAGCGGCGAGACTTGCGATCCTTTGCTAGCATGGCGATGGTCTGGTCCTTCGTCTTGATGATGGCAGACTTGTGGTTGGAGTAGTCACGGCAGTTGTCTAACTCCTGCTGACGATCATACATCATGAAGCTAAGTTGGTCCAATTGAGTCTTTAGCTCGGGGTGGTATGGGGCTTCCAGTGGTTGTCCATTTGCATCATGCCTTGGGCAAAACTCAAAGCGAGTACCCTTGATCTGATTGATGCTCTGCCCACACAGACGAGAAAGAGCTTCCTACATGCCCCTGGCAAGTCCATCGAGCCAGTTGTTCTCTCTTAAGGTAAACTGAATTCCCTCCGCAGTGGGAGGTTCAATCTTTCCTCGGAGACTTGCAACAATTAGCCACTACAGATCTTATCTTCCTTGATCATTGAGCTGAGCTTCGAAGAACTCAAAAGTGACGCCCGAAGTTCCGAAAGCTGGTCCAAATCCCTCTCAAAGATAAGGTCTCCTCCATTCCCCAACTGATAAAACTTGCTGTACTTCATGTCCATCTATAAGAATAGAGGATGAGTAGGTTAGCAGAGTGATCAAGTGTGTCAAAAATTTATGTATTTTGCAAGAGTTTTTGAGGAACATGAATTTTTATGAAAGAATCAAAGAGATAAGAATGAGAATAAGTTTTTGTAAATATTTGTTTTCTTTGGTTTTGAAACTAAGTTTTTGGTTCAAACGTCCAGTCTAACTAGGGTCTCCTATGGTCAGGATGGCTCTGATACCAACTTGTCAACACCCGGATTTTTAATCCCATATGCCTGTTATGCCATACCTCGCAATCCCAGGATTACCATTTTTACGAGACATAACAGAATTGGATACCATAGTACATCATCCATTACAAATGGTACATAAGTTCTTACACAAATAGGGATCTCATGATCCAGTTCTTAATACAACATCAAGCAGCGGAATACGTAATAATAACGGTAGCATGGGCAAAGCTCCATCTTCGGGGTCACATGCAATGCTGACGATGGGAGATGATCCTAGTTGTCATAACCTTCCTGGGGTCCATCCTCCAGGTACTCCTCTTCATAGTTTGGCCATGGGAATAGCCAGGGACAAAGCCATGAGTACTCTTTAAGTACTCGCAAACTAATACTAACAAGGGAAAGGTTTTTTTTGATAATAGGACACTAGGATCTAGTGTTCTTTTGCAAAATCCAGGTTTATCTCTAATAAGTTTAGGAGGACGAATGCTAGTTGAAGTTTATAACACCTAAATGGGAACTTTTATTTCATATCACAACCCTGTTGTGGTCAAGTCAAAGTCTCACTTCATTTAACAAGTCATTTTGAAAAGTCTGACGGGGAACAGATGGCTAATCTAATCGTCCATAATCATGACGCGGCTATTCGAATAGTTTGACACTCTGCAGAGATTGTACACTTTCACCACAACATTTGATACATCCGTCAGGAACAAATCCTGAATTCACCATACTCAGTATGCGGATAATCAATCCTAACCTTTTAGTTACACGCCCTAGTATAAGCACCTCTCCTGTGAGTTTGGCCTCCCAACCATGACCAACTGTCATCTTGGGTACTGCACAGGTGGACAATTTTCACAAGGTAGCCTCAGCTCAGACCTTGGTCGTGAGGGAACTAATACTAAGGTATATAAGTTTCCAGTCAAGCCCTACCCAATCTTCGGGTATTGTGCTTGTACGATAAAATTGGAATGGTATCGCATCCAGACAACCATTAGTTTTATAAAGGGCTAAGGCTCATGCCTCAACATTTTCATCACCAAAATCATCCGGTGTTCGAAAATACATGTCCAAAACATTTCAATAGAATGATCCATCATTCCAAGGTTTTCATAACCATTTTTCCACCAAGTATTCCCATCTAAAGCTGATCAAGTTTTATGCTTAGCACTAGCATCTACAAGTGGGGGTGAGTACTAATGAGGTGTGGTAAACTAGTGGAGTTTCAACTAAGCTCAATCTCATGCCTTGGGATGACATCAAGATTATCTAGTTTAGGCCAAATTTTATGCTCTTTATGCAACCTTCACATATATTTCTAGTATCTACCATTCAATTAAGTAAGCTCTAAGTACTAGCTTTGATAAAGAAATAAAGTAATCAAGCTTGTAAGTAAAACTAGGATTGGTTTATCAAGTGGATATGATCACATATGCTTAAGGCATATAGTGGGCATATTAACAAGTAGTGGTTTGTGGCATCAGTAGGGTATCTTGCAAGGGTTAGCTTGCATTGGTTCACTTAGTTAATAAAGATTGCTAAATTGCAAGTATTAGCTTGCAAGGTTACTAGCTTGCCTTGTGCAGAGTAGTGGTTGAATTTCTCCTCGGCTTCTTCTTCGTAGAATCCTCCTTCCTCCTCGTATCCTTGGTCGATACTAGCGTCTATAAATAAATACGAGGTACACAATCACCAAACAATACTTAACTACTTGCAATCATCACACACAAGGGTCCTATAGATGATCTAGCATCATCACTAACATTACAAGATTTGGGTTTGGTTTAATTCTTTTTATTTGTAGAAAAGTAATTTCTACTCATTGAAAAACTACTTAAGATTTAATATTCTCCAAACCAAACATGGGATCATGCTGCCACATGTCATCACCACATATTTTAGTTCATGGGAATGTGATTTAAAGTGGTGTCACAATTTAATAACGTTTTACCCTTTTATTTTAATTAATTAGAATGGCTAGAAATGCCTATGTAGTATTCTTTTATTACTTGAACCATATTTCTGTAATTAACCCTATATATTTTTATATATTCTGAAAGGTATGGTTAAATGTTATTTTTGAGAGTTGAAATCAACTCAAAATCTATTATGGTTTAACTTTGAAAAATGTTTGAATGCAGAAAAGCTTTTGCCTTGTTATTTTTACCAAGGATGATCTACAGATCCAAATAACTTGAATCCAATGGGCTTGGATTCATCATTCATAGACCTTTCCAACAAAATTGGTTTCATTCAAATTGGTGCACTGAATCGACCTGGGTTGATTTTTGAAAATGGGTACAGAAGTGTAGTTGAATTAAAAAGAAAAAGGTTTAATTTGAATAACTGGGCTGCGCGGGAGAAGTTACTGGGCCGGCCTGATAAGCGCAGCGCTCCCGCGGGCTATTTAAGTGGGTGTCCCCACTCGTCAGTGACACAGGGGGGTGCGAAGCGGTACGGGGCAACGTGGGACGTTTGATCTGATTCTAATCCAACGGCTGGGAGTCATCGTCGACGTTGAGCAACGCCGGCGAGACAGAAACCTAGCGCGGCAGGTGGGGGTCGCCGGGGGCTCACCGGGGTGCTGGCAAGGGTCGGCGAGGCGGGCGGACGACGAAGTCGACGATGGCAAATCTCCTGGTACCGGTGGCTTCTCCTGGGGCGGCTCCAATCGCTGGCTCCCTTCTTCTCTAGAGGCGGCGGGCTCCGGTGAAATTCCGACGAGGTGGTGCTCGCCTTGCTCCGGGAACGATGTGGAACGATCAGTGAGGAGAGGGGAGTAGAATAGTGTGAAGAATTCGACTGGGGGTGGCCTCTATTTATAGTAGTGCGAGGGGACCGACGGGGCGCATGGTGAGCTCGTCGGGGGGCGGTGATACTGACGGCTATCGGCATGGGCGAAGGTAGGGGACGGTGCGGTGCTCCCTGGCAATGATCAACGACATGGTTTCAAGGCGTGGGGCGGTGCGGCTTGGTCGGAACGCGACGGTGCTCTGCGCGTGACCGACGGAGATTTTAATGGCGCACAACGTGCATGGTACGCGCGGCGGTGAACGAGCATGTCTGCGGGGTTGCTGGGATGGTGGTGATCAAGTATGCACGCGGCGAGGGCGGCGCGCTGTCTGTGGGCGTCGGTCGAGCGTGGCGCACGGGGCGTGCTCTTGGCATGGTTGCTGGCGAGGTTGGCATGGTTCTTGCACGTGGTCTAGTGGATGGAAACATTCGAGCGGTGGACAGGGAGTGGCGGTGGGGTGTTGGCTTGCTCCCAGACATGCTGGCTAGGCTTGTTTCTCCTCCTAGCTTGCTGTCTCCACTGGGTGGCATGGTTAGCTTCGACTGTTCACCATTGATGACAATGCCAAGCTTACAGTGGTGCTAGTGCTTAGTTTAGCTTGCTAGATGATCCACTGATATGGTTGTGAGCTAAAGAGGGAACAAGTTAGGCTCCAATCACTGCTCACTATAGTGTTTAGATTTTGTTTGATTTGTGTCTGCAACCTGTTTGATGAAATGGCCGCAAGAACTCAAGTTTTGAATTTTGAAAAGATTTTTGGTGGGTGTGCTAGGTTGGTGCTGGTGAGTCTGTAGATGCTTGGGTTTTGAAATTTGAACTTGTTTGAGTGGTTTTTGAAAAAGTGGGATCTTCCCATATGATATAGATTCAATTTTGAATTGCCATTTAAACTATGCATTTGAAAGTTTCTGGATGATCACAAAGTGGGCCTTGATACTTTGTTATGAGTACATTCAAGGGGTGCAAAGATCCAGAAAAGTTTCTGTTAGGTTTTGAAAGTTTGAGACAGCCAAAGTAGGCATGGGAGTTAAATTGGTCAAAATGACCATTCCCTTAATATATTTGTTTTGATTTACTTGTCTTTATGAAAAGTGTGGGAAATGTTTTAGATGATGTTTATTTCACCTAAGAAACATTTTACAAGTAATGAAACAATCAAACAAGGTGGTTCCAAAGAATTTCAAAATCCATGCATACACATATGCATGCCTTCAAAGTTTTATTTAGCAAAGTTTTTGTTAACCCTAAATGTTGATGACTAGTGTTTGATGATCCAAGCTTAGTATTTTTGGGATGTTACACCGCCTCTGGAGAAGAAGGGCGCCATCGATTTCGTCCACCCTAGGAGCTGCCGCCGTCACCACCTCGCCACGACCGCCTCAGCACCCGGTGAGCCTCAAAGAACCCCACCGGCCGCTGCTTAGGTTTCTATCTCGCCGGCGTTTCCCAACGTCGACGATGACTCTCAGCCGTTGGATTAGAACCAGATCAAACGACCCACATCGCCCCATACCGCTTCGCACCTCCTGTCTCCCTGATGAGTGGGGACAACCACTTAAGCAGCCCGCGGAAGCGCTACGCTTAGAAGGCCAGCCCGTTAACTTTTCCCGTGCAGCCTAGTTATTTGAATTAAACCTTTTCCATTTAATTTCAAACACACTTCTGCACCCAATTACAAAAATCAACCTAGTTCGATTCAGAGCATCAAATTGAATGAAACCAATTTTGTTAGAAACCAATTACAAAAATGACTTGTGAAACAAAGTGAGACTTTGACTTGACCACAACAGGGTTGTGATATGAAATACAAGATCCCACTTAGATGTTATAAACTTCAACTAGCATTCGTTGCTTCTAGACTTAGTAGAGATAAACCTGGCTTTTGCAAAATAACCCTAGAGCCTAGTGTCCTATTATCAAAAACCCCTTTCATTTGTTAGTATTAGTTTGCGAGTACTTAAAGAGTACTCATGGCTTTGTCCCTGGCTATTCCCATGGCCCGACTATGAAAAGGAGTACCTGGAGGATGGACCCCAGGAAGGTTACGACAACTAGGATCATCTCCCATCGCCAGCATTGCCTATGACCCCGAAGATGGAGCTTCGCCTACGCTACCGTTATTATTACGTATTCCGCTGCTTGATGTTGTATTAAGAACTGGATCATGAGATCCCTATTTGTGTAAGAACTTATGTACGGTTGTAACGGATGATGTACTATGGTATCCAATTCTGTTATGTCTCGCAAAAATGGTAATCTTGGGATTGCGATGTATGGCATAACATGCATCTGGGATAAAAAATCCGGGTGTTGACAAAGTGCTACTACTCCTTGGAGTCAGTGTACTCATCATCCTCATCATCATCATCATCATCATCATCGATGAAGGCAAAATCATCCTCATCGGTGAAGAAGTACACAGCCTGATCCTCCAGAAAGTCATCATCATCGCTGAGATAGGAGTAGGGGTCTCCACGAAGGTCTTCTCTGGCATTCTCCCATTAATCCAACTGCATGTCTCTCTCGTGGATGGTCTCCTCCAAATCCGTGATCCGATGGCGAAGACGGGCAATGATGCGCTCCGTCTTGTCGAGCTGACGGCGATGAGACTTACGATCCTTTACTAGCATGGCGAGGGTCTGATCCTTCTTCTTGGTGATGGTGTACTTGTGGTTGGCGTAGGCACGGGCATTGTCCAACTCCTTCTGACGGTCGTACATCATGAAGCTGAGGTGGTCCAATTGACTCTTCAGCTCGGGGTGGTATGGGGACTCCAGTGGCTGTCCCATAACATCACGCCTTGGGTAGAACTCAAAACGAGTACCCTCGATCTGATTGATACTCTGCACACACAGATGGGAAAGAGCTTCCTGCATGGCCCTGGCCAGTCCATCGAGCCAGTTGTTCTCTCTTAAGGTGAACTGAATTTCCTCTGCAGTGGGAGGTTCAATATTTCCTTGGAGACTTGCACCAACTAGTCACTGCAGATCTTCTCCTTACTTATCATTGAGCTGAGCTCCAAAGAACTCGGGGTGCGGACGCTCCAAAAGTTCCGAAAGCTGGTCCAAGTCACGCTCAAAGATGAGGTCTCCTCCATTCCCCAACTGATAAAACTTGCTGTACTTCACGTCCATCTATAAGAATATAGGATGAGTAAGTTAGTAGAGTGATCAAGTGTGTCAAATTTTATGTATTTTGCAAGAAATTTTGAGGAACATGAAATTTTGATGAAAGAATCCAAGTGATAAGAAGGGGAATAAGTTTTTTTTGTAAATACTCACTTCCTTTGGTTTTGAAACTAAGTTTTTGATTCAAACGTCCATTCTAACTAGGGTCTCCTATGGTCAGGATGGCTCTGATACCAACTTGTCAACACCCGGATTTTTAATCCCAGATGCATGTTATGCCATACATCGCAATCCCAGGATTACCATTTTTGCGAGACATAACAGATTTGGATATCACAGTACATCATCCATTACAAACCATACATAAGTTCTTACACAAATAAGGATCTCATGATCCAGTTCTTAATACAACTCAAGCAGTGGAATAGCGTAATAGTAACGATAGCGTAGGCGAAGCTTCATCCTTAGGGTCATAGGCAATGCTGACGATGGGAGATGATCCTAGTTGTCGTAACCTTCCTGCAGTCCATTATCCGGATACTCCTCTTCATAGTCTGGCCACGGGAATAGCCAGGGACAAAGCCATGAGCACTCTTTAAGTACTCGCAAACTAATACTAACAAGTTAAGGTTTTTTTAGTAGGATACTAAGCTCTAGGGTTATTTTGCAAAAAGCCAGATTTACCTCTACTAAGTTCAGAAGCAAATAAAACTAGTTGAAAGTTTTATAACACCTACGTGGGAATTTGAATTTCATATCACACTTTGTTGTGGTCAAGTCAAAGTCATAATTCATTTCACAAGTCATTTTGAAAACATTTGACGGGGGAACAGTATGGCCACTCCAACTATCCATAACCGCGGAGGCGGCTATTCGAATAGTTTGACACTCTGCAAAGATTGTACATTTTCACCACAACATTCGATACATCCGTCAGGAACAATCCTGAATTCACCATACTCAGTATGCGGATAATCAATCCTAACCTTTCAATTACATGCCCTAGTATAAGCACCTATCCCGTGAGTTTGGCCTCCCAACCATGACCAACTTTCATCTTGGGTACTGCACAAGTGGACAATCTTCACAAGGTAGTCTCAGCTCAGACCTTGGCCGCTAGGGAATCCATACTAAGGTATATAAATTTCCAGTCAAGCCCTACCCAAATTGCGGGTATTGTGGTTTTACGATAAAATTGGAATGGTATCGCATCCAGACAACCATCAGTTTTATAAAGGGCTAAGGCTCATGCCTCAACATTTTCATCATCAAAATCCTCTGGTGTTCAGAAACACATGTCAAAAACATTTCAGTAGAATGACTCATCATTCTAAGGTTTTCATAACCATTTTCACCAAGTGTTCCCATCTAAAGTTGATCAAGTTTTATTCTTAGCACTAGCATCTACAAGTGGTGGTAAATACTAATGAGGGGTGATAAACAAGTGGGGATTTGCTAAGTTTAACCTCATGTCTTAGGATGACATCAAGATTATCTAACTTAGGCCAATTTTATGCTCTTTATGCTACCTTTAGTTATCTTTCTAGAATCTACAAGTCACCATGTAAACTCTCAGAGAACGCTTTGATAAAGAAAATAAAGTATTAAGCTTGCAAGTAAAACTAGGATTGGATTATCAAGTGGGTATGATCACATATGCTTAAGGCATTTAGTTGGCATAGTAACAAGCAAGTATTGGCTTGCATAATTTGCAAAGGTTAGCTTGCCAAGTTAATAGCTTGCCTTGAGCAGAGAAGTGGTTGAAGTTATCCTCGGCTTCTTCCTCGTAGTATCCTCCTTCCTCCTTGTATCCTTGGTCGGTACTAGCGTCTATAAATAAATATGAGGTACACAATCACCAAACAATACTTAACTATTTTTAATCATCACACAACAAGTCACACTAGATTATCTAGCATCATCACTATTATCACAAGGATTAAAGCACTTGTCTTATTTATTTTATTGGAGAAAAGTAATTTCTACTCATTGAAAAACTAATTAAGATTTAATATTCTCCAACTCAAGATGGGATCATGTTGACACATGTCATCACCACATATTTCAGTACATGAGAATGTGATTTAAAGTGGTGTCACAATTTAATAAGGTTTAACCTTTTTATTTTAATTAAATAAAGTGACTAGAAATGCCTATGTGGCATTCTTTTATTACTTGAACATTATTTCTGCAAGTAAACCCATATGTTTTTATATATTTTGAAAGTTATGATCAAATGTGATTTTTGAGAGTTGGAATCAACTCAAAAGATTTCTAGTTGAATTTTGAAAAATGTTTGAATGTAGAAAAGATCCTGCCTTGTTATTTTTACCATGGTTGATCTATAACTCCAAATGGTTTGAATCCAACGGGCTTGGATTAAGCATTTCATTACCTTTCTAACAAAATTAGTTTCATGCATTTTGGTTTAGTGAATCGAGCTGGGTTGATTTTTGAATCTAGGTACAGAACTATGTTTGAAATTAAATGAATAAAGCTTAATTTGAATTGTTGGGTTGCGCGGGATGTTTTACTGGGTCGGCCCACTACACGCAACACGTACCGGGATGGTTAAGTGGCTGTCCCCATGCATCAGTGAGACGGGGAGGGGCAAAGCTGTACGGGGCAATGCAAACCGCATGATGTAACTCTAATCGAACGGCTATGGTTCATCGTCCACGTCGGGCAGCGCCGGCGAGACAGAACCCTAGCGTGGCAGGTGGGCGTCCTGGGAGGCTCACCAGGGGTTAGGCAAGGGTCGATGACGGGGGCGAATGACGAAGTCGACGACGACGGTTCTCTTGGTACCGACAGCTTCTCTTGGGGCGGCTCCAATCGACGACTCCCTTCTTCTTCAGCAGCGACGGGCTCCGGCCAAATTCCGACGATGCGCTGCTCGCCTTGCTCCAGGAGTGAGGTGGGGTGGTTCTGGTTGAGAGGGGAGTGAACTGGTGAGGCAAAAACGAGCGGTGGAGGCCTCTATTTATAGTAGCGGAAGGGGACCGACGGGCGCGGGCTGAGCTCTTCGTGGTCGATGGCACAGAGGGCTACTGGCATGGGCGACGGTAGGGGGCGGTGCTGTGCTCCCTAGGAAAGCTCAACGGCGGGGTGGCAAGGCGTGGGGCGGTGCTTATCGGTCGGAACACGCTGATGCTTTGGGCGGGTCCGATGGCGGTTTTAATGTCGCATGGGTCCACGCGGCGGCGAACGGGCATATATGGCGGGGTGCTGGGGTGCTGGTGATCATCCCTGCAAGTGGCGAGGGGCGCGCGTGGTCTGTGGGTGCTCGTCGAGCGTGGCGCACTGGCATGCTCTCGGCATGGTCGCAGAGGAGTTTGGCATGGGCGTGTCGTGTGGTCCAGGTGCTAGCATTGCTCGGGGCTGGGACAGTGGGTGGCGGTGGACGGTGCTGCATGTCCCAGACAAGGTTGGCGAGGCTAGTGTAGCCTCTAGCTCGCTTGCGACAATGGGGTGGCAATGGTGCTCTCGGCATGCTTGATATTAATGGCTAGGATTGCTCACAGTGGTGCTAAAGCTAGTTAGATTACTTGGATCATCTACTGAGAGTGTAGAGTGAGCTATAGAGGGAACAAGTTAGGCCAATTCTACTGCACACTATAGTGTTTGATGTTTGTTTGATTTGTATCTGCAAGGTGTTTGATGAAATGGCTGCAAGAACTTTAAATTTGAATTTTGGATTCAAACTTGGTGGGTTTTCTAGGCACATACTAGGGAGTGTCTTGTTAGTTGGATTAGTAAAGGGGAACTGGTTTGGTTGGGGTTTGCAAATGTGTGATCTTCACATATGATAAAGATTCAATTTTGAATTGTGATTTGAATGAGGTTGCCAAATGTTTCTGCAAGTTTAAAGGTGGGCTTTGATTTACTTTTACTTGTTCTAGCAAGGGGTGAAAAGTGTTGGAAAAGTTTTTGTTTGAAATCTTGAACTATAAACACTCAAAGTGACCTAGTGAGCAAGATTGGCAAAAATGACCATTTGCTTTATTTTATTTGTTTTTTATTTTCTCTTGTTTTGTTTCTGCATGGAAATGTTTTATATGATGTTATTTTCATATTTAAACCATTTCTTGCTATTTAGGTTAATCACACAAGTTCATTCATGCATTTATCAAATTATCTCATTCACACATGCATTCATATGATTTTAAACTAATCAAAGTTTTTGTTAACCCTAATTTTAGTGATTAGAGTTTTGATGATCCTTGGATTATATTTTTGGGAGGTTACAGGTAGTGGCCAAGCTTCGATTGCCGCCCCTTCTTGCTTTGCGGACGCGACGCCACCTCCACCTTGCAGATCATCACAGTCTTCAGTGCCCAGACATTTTTCGGGAGCATGTAGGCATAACCGGGTGGGGGTGCCAGCCTGCGGTGACCCATCATACCACTTCATGATGTAGTATACTATAGTCGTTGACATAACACCAATGAAACACCGCTCACTAGTATTACAACCCTCAGAGTGGTACAACAGAAACACATTAGGTCCAATACATGGAGAAAGGTTACAACTCACTCTATACACAAGATCCAAAGAACACTCTAGGTAAAGAGAGAGAAACAATCTTCTTACAAAGAAGAATCAGAAATAAACAACTCAAATACTATCATACTATTTAGACGAGTATGCTAACTAATGGTCTGGCATTGCTTCTATTGCAATATGCTACAGATATAGGTTCTATGGTTAGAGATTATTTTCCTATCTGATTAGTAACTTTGTCCTCACTTGAGTTGATCTATATGTTGACTTTCTTGACTTCATTGAAGCGCTTTAGCTTTTGATGATGACTCCTGGAGCATAACTTGATGTAGACGTCGTCTATGTTGGCTTCAGAATCTAGCAAGGGTTAATAAGATACTTTGAGTACGAGCGTACTCAGCAAGTTCACTAGAAAAGCAGTGTTTGATGCACTATAACTACAGCCACAGACCATAGGTTGTAGGCAATGCAACTTTTCGTAAACATTTCTTCAAAGGTTGCTTTTATTCTAAAAAGCTATGTCCGTCAGCCTTCATGGGTTTACCAGAACTTTCATGGGGTTTCTTTCCCGCCGTGTTCGCAGCTCCTTCCTGGAACAGGGAGTAACAAGTTACAGTTCTTACACTCTACAGAGGTGCATTACTTTACCCATGAGAGGTTAACTCCTTGTTGCACAACCGGACAGCTTACCTGTCCACAATTCCATGTTGTGGGTCCCAGTAGATGATGCAAGCCAATCACTGCCCTCTCCGTGACCTCATATGTCTGCACGATCCTTCGGGCTGGCTCACCTTTGTTAAGCCCCCTTTCGGGCTGGCTAAAACCCTGATGAGTTCCCGAAGACTCTATGACCTGGTGATGCCCAGAATAGTACCATTTACATGGACTATATCCCTAAACACCATTCATGGATAATCTAGACACCAAAAGTGTGGGGCGTAAGGGTGCCCACCCATATGTTGGATCTGCCCAAGGAATCATAACGTCACGTTAAGGTCGTCTTGCCTCCATACAAGAGTAAAAGGATACAACTGACTTCTCCGTCCCATTCCAAATCTCATGGTTAACGCGTAATATACGGCGCTAGAATCACTGGCGACATTGGTTGTTAAGTCTTAGATGCTATGTTTCTTTACCACTGGAACTTTCATAGTAGGTTATTACCTCATGGTAAATAACCTATAATCATCTTATTATGAATATAGTGTTTTCTGACCTTTTTCAAATGCAGGTCATGAAAACACTGGATTTGCAAAATACTTTACAGAAAATAATCAAAGGACATGAGCAAGTGTGAACTTGCCTTTTGTGATTGCAAGATTATGCACTCACGATCTTCAAGACAATATAAGATCCAATATCTGAAATCAGCACCATTGGTCCGGTAAGAACTAATGTTTAAAGAAGAAAAATGCCTTTATGCATAAGTAATGTGATGCACTTTATAAACACGAATCCTGGGGATAACGTTGTTCTAGGGTTTGGATACTAGAAATGATGTCTTTGAAATGTGTTGTACTTTTAGATGAGTTTTACACTTGTGCTTCTTATTAGGGCTTGTGAGTGTGTGTGAAACAATATGTAGTTACAATATCATAAAACAATGGGCTTGTGAGTTTTACACTTGTGCTTCTTATAGATAAATGTGAAATGCTACTCAAGATTGCTTATATAAGAGTTGTTGTTTGAAGTGGCAAAAAGAATAACATTTGAATAAAATATTTCTTTTCTAAGGTCTAAACAATCTTTGTGGTTAGTTGAGTCTGGGCGATGTTATTTGTGCTTGCTTGAATAGTTTGGACTTGTGAGGCTTTATGACTTAACTATAACAGACCAAATTTAACTATAAAATATATAACAATGTCTTTAGTATTATATTTAGAGTCTTGTAGACTAAAGTTAACTTCAAAACATAGATGGTTTGAAAGTGTAATGCTTATGATATGAGTACCTTGTGTACCTGGTAATGTTTTCTTAAGGTTACTTAAGAATGGTTATCCTTTTACTTGGTGTAGTGGTTTCTTGAGTTTATAGTATCATTGACCTTTCTATAGATGAGTGGTTATAGTTTATAAACAAAGAAGTAATATTACTTAACTACTTATGGACTTACTATAGTGTTGTGATAGTTTTTTAAACTGGTGGTTGAAGTATATGGAAAATATTGGATTTAGTCACAATTATTCTTAGGGATTTTATATTGGATAAGGATCCTTTTGGAAAATAATCTACATTTATGGTTAAATGATAATTCAATAAAATAGTATTTTATAACGTTTTGAACCATTATGACTTCATATTATTAATATTCAAGACTAATACTTATTTATTAGACTTAATTGACTAATTTTAGAAATATTAACAAATTTTATTTATCCTTTTATGAATTATTAACTAAGGAAATAGGTTTAAATTCAAATTAATAGAGTATTAAGTTTTTATTTTCTTTAAAAGTGGAATATTATATTTTTATCAAGTAGACCTTATTTTTGTGATCATTTTAATATATTACATTTATTTTTGTGATTTATAAATAATAATATATGATTTTTATAATATTTATTACTTTATAAATACTTAATAAATAATAAATACTTATTTAAGTGAAATAATATTGCATGATTATAGTTTTAAAGTATTTTTTTATTTTTCCAAGATTTTTGGTATTTTATTTATATTTTTAACATTTACCATTATTAAAATAGGAATTATCAAAGTTTTATTACTTTTAAATTCTTTATTAAATAATAATTATTTAAATTGTTAACATAATAATGTTTGATAATAGTTTTAAGTTATAGATTTTATTTTTTACAATTTCCATATATTATACATATTTTTCAGAATTATAAATCAAAAGTTATGGATTTAATAAGATTTAATGATTTTATTTTATTTTTGGAATATTTAAATTTGGATTTGCAATATTTGAGTTATTTTCTAAACAGACGCTAGGCTTTTTACACCGCACCCACACCTAGCCCTAGTCACTGACCAGTGGGCCAGCGGCTACATCATCACTCAAGTTAATAAATGCATTTGTTACCGACTTGATTGCTACTCCGAGACAATGACAGATGGGCCCTAGGCCATGTCACTGCCACGCGAGAGGAAGACCAGGTCAAACATGCTGACTAGGCAGATGGTGACATTGACATGACGTTGCTATGACGTCAACACAACAACCACTGTCAGTGGGTGGTCGCCGGCGACGATCCACGGTGCCCCAGCAAACGAAACTAACCTAGTTCGAATCAGCGCAACACGCTGAACCGTAAAGTACCACCACCGCTCGAAAATGGTCATCGAAGCCTCGGCTCCGACGAGCTCCGACAGTGGCTGACGGTGGCATAAGGCGTGACGGTGTTTTTCTATGAGATAAGGTGACTTAGGGATACTAGAAGGTTTAGGAACTCACCCTGATTGCAGTGGTGGTGTCTACGAGGACTGGTGCGGTCGGAGACAAGCTCTCCGATGAGGATTCCAAGGAAATGCCTTAAAGAGGAACGACAAAATTCGTCCCCTCCAGTGCTCCCTTTGATGCAAGATTTCACCCAGAGTATCTACGGAGCACGAGGCTTCTCCATGGCTACTTGGAAGAGAGTGGGGAGGTGTGGCTCGACGGCGAGGCATGGCTCTAGTGAGCTAGGGTTTCAGCCCCATTCGAATCAAAGAGGATAAGGAGGGAATGTGGATAGGGATTGAGACAGGGCGTCGGGGTGGCCTTCTTATCCCCCTCTAGTGCGAGGGCGAGCATCTCGACGCATGTCTGATGACGACGACGACATCTGCGTTAGGATGGCGACGACGTCACTTTAGTGGAAAACCCCCTGGCGAATATTTTAGCTCAACCCGTAGTCCTCCATCTGGTCCTACTCGTCAGTCACTATGTGGATGAGCTGGGCTAGCTGTTGGGCCAAAGAGGACTGCACGTGAGTGTTAGATAGTGGAGAGAAGAAATGGGCCTCGCCAGGAAATGTTTTTTATTTGCTTTACTTTTTCTATTTTCTGTTTTGCTTTTAAGATTTGTATTTAATCTATAATTTGAACTTCTATAACAAAGTTTATTTGCTAGATACTTGCAGCAACAATTAATATTGATTGAGATTTACTTTGTAAATCTTAATGGTAAATATTTTCCTTTTATAAAATTCTTTATTTTCTTTATATATGAATCCCTTTTTAATATTTTGTAGGAGCTTTATTATTAATCTTATCTCTATAATAAATCATGTCTTTATTATATGATATTTCCTTATTTGTTTATAAAACTTAGTTCTAGTTAGCTCATAGTTTGAATAGAAATTTTTTATACAATAATCGTATATCATTATTTGATGCATGATATACAAAGGAAAGTAATAAGGTTAACATTACTCCCATTAATTTTGAAAACGGCAATGTATATATTCTATTAAGATTAACATAGAAGTGAGGGTTTGAATTGTAAGTGCTTACCCTAGAGTTTAAGGTCCTTATTTTACTTATATTCTTTGGTTGATGTGAGTAAGGATTTTATAACTAAGCATATCGTCTTCTATTTGTGATCTTTAATGATATCACCTTTTAAAATAGAAAGTTATTAATTAAAATGTCTTATGGAAAACAATTGATAAAAATATCTCCTAACACATATGGTTAAGACAATTGGAAATGATAAAGATGTGCTTATGTGATTTGCTATAGGAAAATATTCTTATAAAGTGATATGGATATAAGATGAGGAATTCATAACATGAAATGGATATTATGTTTGGTTTAAGATTTAAAGTTGGGTGTTTACCAAGAATTCCTATCTTCCATAATTCATAATCCTGGATTTCTAATTAAGGAATTCCTTTCCTAGATATACTACCTTTTTCCTATCCATCATCATGGTTAACATGATGAGCTTTACTTCATAAAAATATTCTTATCCACCTTTTATCCTACTAAACCCATTAATAAATCCAATGAGTTTGACACTAAAGTATTTCATGATCTTCATATATCCAGACTTGGTTATATCAACTACACTTCTGCTGATAACCTTAAATCTATCAAGTAGCTATTTCTAACTCCATTCCTATTCTTCCATAATCATCCACCACTAAGATTATTTCAATAGTTATATACATCAAACTACCTTTCTCTAAAGCTTACTATCCTTTTAGAGGAATAACACTACTTCCATATCTCCATGCTATACTAGATTTAATTTAATCATACTATCTTACATTTACTTTACTCTAATAACTCATACTCCAACCACAGATTATATTAATGTGACTTGTAATGAATACTCTAGGATAACTTATCTATACTAAGGTTTCAATCATGTTCTACCCACCAATGTCACTTATACTTGATATAAGTATTCAATCTTGGTGAGCAAGGCATGATCATTATAATCCTTTAATCATTTATAGCTTAGGTTTCGAATTGGCTAATCAAGGCTTCATCAATACAACCTTACAATTGTATTGAAATTATCTTCTCAGTATCTCTAATTGGATTAAGGCTGTTATTCATGGACCATGCCCAATTGATCCAATAGAGTTACTACTGGTAACTATCTTCAGGATTCATCCTTGTAATCTTCTTTACTACCATATAATTATATATCCCAATAACTCTTATATCCTTTCAGGAGTGAGTTTAACTCCATCAATTATCACATTGATTTTTTCTTCTTGAATCACTCCCATCCTATAGATCATATCTAAAACTAGCATTACTATTTACCTCTTCTTAGTTGTTTATTTATAGGCACTCAGGTGTAAGCTATGTTATGGTCAACAGTTGATAGATTGAGAACTGATGAATCATTAGTTGATTTCTCAACATTTATGAACAACAGATATTGGAATATAGCTCAATAGAGATGATAAGGATTGATATGGAAAGAAAGATATGTGGTGAATGATCTTGACTTAGTTTCCTTCCTAACTGTAACATCCCAAAAATATTAAACTTGGATCATCAAACTCTAATCATCAAAATTAGGGTTAACAAAAACTTCCCCAACTAAAAATATGAAAGCATTCATATATGTGTGTGTATTCAAAATTTGGATTCTTTTGAATTGCCATGGTTCTGTGTTTCTTTGCTTCTAAAATGATTCTTAGGTGAAATAAACATCATCTAAACAATCCCCAAACTTTTCCCAAAGACAAACAACTCAAAATGAATAAATTAAGTGAATGGTCACTTTGGCCAAATTAACTCCCATGCCTACTATGGCTATCTCTAATTTTCAAAATTCAACAGAAACATGTATGGATCTTTGCACCCCTTGATAGTACTCATAATAAGGTACAAAGGCCCACTTTGTGATCATCCAAAAACATTCCAATGCTCAGTTTAAATGACAGTTTAAAATTGAATCTATCTCATATGGGAAGATCCCACTATTTCAAAAACCACTCAAACAAGCTCAATTTTCAAAGCCCAAGCACCCACAGAATCCTCTACACATGCCTAGCACACCCACCAAAAATCTTTTCAAAATTCAAAACTCAAGTTCTTGCGGCCATTTCATCAAACAGCTTGTAGATTCAAATCAACCAAATCACAAACACTATTTTGAGCAGTTTTTTGGCCAACCTTGTTCCCTCTCTGGTTGCAACTATCCTTAGTAGATCATCTGGCACCTTTAACTAACCTCTAGCACCACTGTGAGCTTGCCAATGCCATCAATGGTGAGTAGGCCGGGCCTCACCATGTCACCCCAGTGTGGACATCACGCTATGAGAAGAACTAGCCGTGCCAACCATGTCTAGCATGCAGCCAATGCCTCAGTGCCCCCTCTCGACCAGCCCTAGCTCGAAGACAGAGACCAGAACCGCCAGGAACGCCGCACCCGTGCCGCTGTTGACCATGCGACGTGCACCCCAATGCACACGTCGTTCCCACGCAAACCAACCACCTCGATCCCTTGCCGCTCGCCAGCATGCACCCCACCGTCCCAGGAGACCACCAGACATGTACGTTTCATCGCCCGTACCCCATAGCCACCGCTCGCCGTGGAGTTCGCCGCCTCGTCCTCGCAGAGCACCGAACGTTCCTGACCAATTGCCACTTCCCCTAAGCTCGCCTTCAAGTTTTAGAGCATCGCCAGGAGACCGCCCGTCGATCGCCAACCGCAGCCATGCCTCTAGCCGCCCGTAGCCGTGTCGCCACCGTCGCCTGCCCATCCCTCTCAGTCTCGCCATCGAGCCTATTAAAGGAGGCAACCCCCGCTCGATTTCTTCACACCATATCACTCCCCATCTCTCACTGATACTTCCCACTTCTTCCCGGAGCAAGGCGAGCAACGCATCGCTAGAATTTGGCCGGAGCCCGCCGCTGCTGGAGAAGAAGGGAGCCATCAATTGGAGCTGCCCCAGGAGGAGCTGCCGGTGCTAGGAGAATCGACGTCATCGACTTTGTCGTTCGCCCCCATCGCCGACCCTCGCCTGAGCCCCGGTGAGCCTCCCACGACCCCCACTGAGCCGCTAGGGTTCGAGCTCGCCGGTGACATGTTCATCATCGACGATAACCCTCAGCCGTTGATCGCCCTTCTAATCCAACGAACCACATCACCCCATACCGCTTCGCGTGTTATGAGCCACTAACGGGTGGAACCCCATATCAGCTGAGCCCCGCGCTGCGGAGTGACATTGGGCCGGCCCATTAGCATCTCCCGTGCAGCCCAATCGTTTGAATTTAGATTTTTCTATTTTAATTCAAACTCAGTTCTGTACCTAGTTTCAAAAATCAACCCAACTCCATTTAATGAACCAAATTGCATGAAACCAATTTTGTTAGAAAGATAATGAAATGATTAATCCAAGCCCGTTGGATTCAAATCATTTGGATCTGTAGATAAACCTTGGTAAAAATAGCAATTCAGAAGATTTTCTGCATTCAAACATTTTTCAAATTTAAACCATAATAGCTTTTGAGTTGATTCCAACCCTCAAAAATCACATTTGATCGTACCTTTCAAGATATATAAAAACATATGGGTTTACTTACAGAAATAATGTTCTACTAATAAAAGAATTCCACATAGGCATTTCTAGTCACTTTAATTATTTAAAATAAAAAGGTTAAACCTTATTAAATTGTGACACCACTTTAAATCACATTCCTAGGTACTCAAATATGTGGTGATGACATGTGTCAACATGATCCCATGTTTGAGTTTGAGAATATTAAATCTTAAATAGTTTTTCAATGAGTAGAAATTACTTTTCTAAAAATAAAATAAATAAGGGAAATGCTTTAATCTTGTAATATAGGTGATGATGCTAGATCATCTATAGTACCCTTTTGTGTGATGATTGAAAATAGTTAAGTATTGTTTGGTGATTGTGTACCACATATTTATTTATAGACGCTAGTATCGACCAAGGATACGAGGAGGAAGGAGGATACTACGAAGAAGAAGTCGAGGAGAACTTCAACCACTACTCTGCACAAGGCAAGCCAATACTTGCAAGATATTAACTTAGCAAGCCTTACTAACCAAGTTGACCTTGCAAGCTAATACTTGCTTGTTACCATGCCAACTAGATGTCTTAAGCATATGTGATCATACCCACTTGATAACCCAATCCTAGTTTTACTTGAAAGCTTTACACTTTATTTCTTTATCAAAGCTTTCTTTTAGAGTTTACTTAAGTGACTTTTAGATTCTAGGAAGATAATTGAAGGTTGCATAAAGATCATTAAACTTGGCCTAAGCTAGATAATCTTCATGTCATCCTAAGGCATGAGATTGAACTTAATTAATCTCCACTTGTTTACCACCCTTCATTAGTACTTACCCCACTTGTAGATAATAGTGCTAAGCATAAAACTTGATCAACTTTAGATGGGAATACTTGGTGAAAATGGTTATGAAAACCTTAGAATGATGAGTCATTCTACTGAGATGTTTTGACATGTGTTTCCGAACACCAGATGATTTTGATGATGAAAAATGTTGAGGCATGAGCCTTACCCCTTTATAAAACTGATGGTTGTCTGTATGCAATACCATTCCAATTTTACCGTACAACCACAATACCCAAAAATTGGGTAGGGCTTAACTGGAAACTTATATACCTTAGTATGGGTTCCCTCACGGCCAAGGTCAGAGCTGAGGCTACCTTGTGAAGATTGTCCACCTGTGCAGTACCCAAGATGACAATTGGTCATGGTTGGGAGGCCAAACTCACAGGAGAGGTGCCTATACTAGGGCATGTAATCGAAAGTTTAGGATTGATTATCCGCATACTGAGTATGCTGAAATCAAGATTTGTTCCTGACGGATGTATCGAATGTTGTGGTGAAAGTGTACAATCTCTGCAGAGTGTCAAACTATTCGAATAGCCGCGTTCGTGGTTATGGACAGTTGGAGTGGCCATACTCTTCCCCCGTCAGATGTTTTCAAAATGACTTTTGAGATGAATTGAGACTTTGACTTGACCACAACAGGGTTATGATATGAAATTCAAGTTCCCACTTAGGTGTTATAAAATTTCAACTAGATTTCTTTGCTTCTGAACTTAGTAGAGGTAAATCTGGATTTTTGCAAAATAACCCTAGAGCTTAGTGTCCTAATACAAAACCCCTTTAACTTGTTAGTTTTAGTTTGTGAGTACTTAAAGAGTACTCATGGCTTTGTCCCTGGCTATTCCCGTGGCCAGACTATGAAGAGGAGTACCAGGATGATGGACCCCAGGAAGGTTACGACAACTAGGATCATCTCCCATCGTCAGCATTGCCTGTGATCCCGAAGGTGGAGCTTCGCCTAAGCTACCTTTATTATTATATTATTCCGCTGCTTGAGTTGTATTAAGAACTGGATCATGAGATCCTTATTTGTGTAAGACCTTATGTATGGTTTGTAATGGATGATGTACTCTGATATCCAAATCTGTTATGTCTTGCAAAAATGGTAATCCTAGGATGCGATGTATGGCATAACAGGCATCTATGATTAAAAATCCGGGTGTTGACAAGTTGGTATCAGAGCCATCCTAACCATAGGAGACCCTAGTTAGACTGGACGTTTGAATCAAAAACTTAGTTTCAAAACCAAAGGAAGCAAATATTTACAAAAACTTATTGCCATTCTTATCACTTGGTTTCTTTCATAAAAATTCATGTTCCTCAAAAACTCTTGCAAAATACATAAAATTTGACACACTTGATCACTCTACTAACTTACTCATCCTATATTCCTATAGATGGACGTGAAGTACAACAAGTTTTATGAGTTAGGGAATGGAGGAGACCTCATCTTTTAGTGGGATTTGGACCAGCTTTCGGAACTTCTGGAGCGTCCACACCTCGAGTTCTTCGGAGCTCAGCTCAATGATCAAGGAGGAGAAGATCTGTAGTGGCTAATTGTTGCAAGTCTCCGAAGAAAGATTGAACCTCCCACTACCGAGGGAATTCAGTTCACCTTAAGAGAGAACAACTGGCTCGATGGACTTGCCAGGGCTATGCAGGAAGCTCTTGCTCGTCTGTGTGGGCAGAGTATCAACCAGATGAAGGGTACCCGCTTTGAGTTCTTTCCAAGGCGTGATGCTATGGGACAGCCACTGGAAGCCCCATACCACCACGAGCTGAAGACTCAGTTGGACCACCTTAGCTTCATGATGTATGATCGCCAGCAGGAGTTGGACAATGCCCGTGACTACTCCAACCACAAGTCCGCCATCATCAAGGCGAAGGATCAGACCATCGCCATGCTAGCAAAGGATCGCAAGTCTCGCCACCGTCAGCTTGACAAGAAGGAGCGCATCATTGCCTGTCTTTGCCACCGTATCTCGGATTTGGAGGAAACCATCCATGAGAGAGACATGCAGTTGGAGGAAAGGGATAATGCCGAAGAAGATCTTCATGGAGACCCCTACTCCTATCTCAGTGATGATGATGATTTTCTGGAGGATCAGGCCATGGACTTCTTCATCGATGAGGAGGATTTCGCCTTCATCGATGACGATGAGGATGACAATTACACCGACTCCGAGGAGTAGTAGCACTTGAGCACTAGCGTAGTGAGTTGTATTCGGTCCCACTGTATCGTAGTTTCCAGAATGGTTCCTAAAACCATCTGTTTTTCCTTTGTTGTGGTGTGTGTTGTATCGTGTGCTATGGATGAATGAATGAAAAGCAAGTTGCTAGAAAATCTGAGTCAAACCTTAAAAACTTTTCAAAGTCCCTGAACCTTAGAAATTTCCCTCTTTTCTCATGATCTATCTCAATCTTCAGATGCCTCGCGGAGGAAGTGGTTCATGCCCGGACCCGATGTTGCAGATCTTGCAAATGTTGGTTTCTGACCGCGAAGCTGAAAGAGCAGAACGTTAAGCCAACCTAGCCACCCTTCAGCAGATAGATCAGCTGTCCCACAACAATCAAGGCCAAGGAAATCAGGACAACCATGGATCTAAGCTCAAGAATTTCCAGAACACCAACCCACCTGTTTTCACTAAGTCGAAAGAGCCCTTAGACACTGATGATTGGCTGCAAACCATGGAGAAAAACCTAGAAGTTGCAGGAGTGGAAGCTAATGAGAAAGTTCTGTTCGCCACCCACTATCTAGCCGGAGATGCAAGAGCATGGTGGAATAGCGTTCGTGCAATGACCGTAGGACAGATGATGACCTAGGAGGAATTCAAGGTCAAGTTCAGCAGAACCCATGTGCCACCAGGTTTGATCAAGAGAATGAGAGATGAGTTCAGAGAACTGAAGCAAGGAAGGATGACCGTAGTGGAATATCGTGACAAATTCTTGTCATTAACTAGGTATGCCCCGGATGAGATCGACACTGAAGCCAAGAAGAAAGAGATATTCTTGAATGGTCTGCACGATGAGATGCAGACGGTGTTGGTCAATATCCCCTTTGCTGATATTGAAGCCCTTGTCGACTCTGCCATCCAGATGGAAGGAAAGATCAACCAAGACAATGAGAACCGCAAACGCCGCATGATGCATTAGCCAAGAACCCATCATACCCCAAAGTATCGCCCCAACCCATCTCCAGGATTTTCCCCGAGAACCAACAGACCCCCGATGAACCATCCAACCTATCCCAACCGTGGAAACCCAAGGCCCGAAGGAAATCACAACAACTCCGGCAACTCTGGCAATTTCAACCGTGCGCCACCCAAGTTCAACAACAGCAATGCTGCCGTCAACACCAACAGTGCCCCAAGGACTGGAAGCAATGCTGTGCCTGTTGCAGCAAAGGACAAGTTGCAAGTGACTTGTTATGACTATGGAAATAAGGGTCACTACTCCAATGAGTGCCCCAAGAAGAATGCCGCAGCCCCCAATGCAAATGCCCCAGCTCAGCAGCAGCGTCGTGTTCAGCCTGGAAGAAGGTTTGCCCTAGGGAACTCGCTCAACCGCAACAGCTGTCTTTTTCTCATGCATGCGGAAGAAGCCCAGGAAGCGCCCGATGTCGTGTTGGGTATGTTTTCTATTAATTCAGTACTTGCTAGAGTGTTGTTTGATTCTGGTGCATCGCATTCATTTGTCACCGAAGAATTTGCATGCACTAGTAAGATTCAACCAACCAAACTGAAGCATGTTATGATTGTTCAAATCCCCAGTTCAACCACCAAAGCTAGGCAAATCTACAAAGTCGTCCCTATCCGAATCCATGGCATAGACTTTTATGCTAATCTGATAGTACTCAGAACTAAAGGTTTGGAAGTAGTACTAGGAATGGATTGGATGTCCAAACATAAAGGATTAATTGACTGTGCCAAGAAAGCCATAACCATGACCAGTACAGCCGGAATATCAGTCGAGCATATATCTGAAACCTTACCTCGTCAATTCAAGTGCAACAAGAGTATACCCCAACCTACCATTGAACAAGTCCGGATAGTCTGTAAATACCCCGATGTATTTCTAGATGTTTTGCCCGGTATGCCCCCAGATCAGGATATCGAGTTTATCATCGAACTAATCCCCAAAACAGGACCCATAGCCCAGAGACCATATAGTATGATCCCGTTAGAACTAGCCGAACTGAAGAAGCAACTAGATGCCATGCTGGAAATTGGATTGATTCAACCAAGTGCGTCACCATGGAGATCACTTGTCTTGTTTGTGGATAAGAAAGATGGAGGTAACCGTTTGTGTACGGATTATCGGAAGTTGAATGATGTCACTATCAAGAACAAGTACCCGTTTCCCAAGATAGAAGACCTGTTTGATCAGTTGATCGGTGCCAAAGTGTTTTCTAAGATTGATCTTAGAACTGGCTATCATCAACTCAAGATTCGCGTAGAGGATATTCCAAAGACTGCCTTTACCACCAGATATGGATTATACGAGTATATTGTCATGTCTTTTGGATTAACCAATGCCCCCGCTTATTTCATGAATCTCATGAATAAGATTTTTATGGACTTCTTGGATAAGTTTGTCGTTATTTTCATTGATGACATTCTGATTTATTCCAAATCAGAAGAAGAACATGAGCAACACTTAAGGACCATTCTTGGAACCCTTAGAGATCGTCAGTTGTATGCCAAGTTTAGCAAATGTGAATTCTGGTTACAGGAGGTAGGATTCCTCGGCCACATTGTATCAACCGGAGGAATTGCCGTTGACCCTGCAAAGGTGAAAGATGTCGAAGATTAGAAAGCCCCAACCACTCAAACCCAAGTTTGTGCCTTTCTCGGATTGGCGGGATACTACCGCAAGTTCGTAGAAGGATTCTCGAGTATCGCCAGACCCATGACCCAATTGCTGAAGAAGAACAAGAAGTTTGAATGGACGGACAAATGTGAAGCGAGTTTTCAAGAACTCAAGAGAAGATTGATTTCAGCCCCAATCTTAATCATGCCGGAGATCACGAAGCCCTTTGACGTGTATTGTGATGCATCCAAGATCGGTCTCGGATGTGTGCTAATGCAAGAATGCAAAGTTATATCTTATCTATCTCGACAACTGAAACAACATGAGCAGAACTATCCAACCCATGACCTCGAGCTCACAGCCGTAGTTTTAGCCCTGAAGACATGGAAGCACTACCTGATGGGAAACCGTTGTGAGATTTATTCGGATCACAAGAGCCTGAAGTATATATTCACTTAGAAGGAGCTGAATATGAGACAGAGAAGATGGATTGAGATAATCAAGGATTATGATCTGGACATTCACTATCACCCCGGTAAAGCCAATGTTGTAGAAGATGCCCTTAGCAGATTGCCGTGCCGCTTGAACTCCATGATTTTGAAGGAGCAACCAAGTCTGCACAGAGAGATGGAAGATTTCCACATAGAATTAGTGAGTGAAGGATTTTTGGCTAGCATAGAACTTCAACCCACTTTGATCAGCCAGATCAAGGAGGATCAGAAAGGAAATGCTAGTATCGACGAAATCAAGCGTCGTATCGGTACAGGCAAAGTACCCAGATTCACCGAAGACGAAGAAGGAGTTCTGTGGTACAAAGGACACCTTTGTGTACCATCATATTTTGAGTTGAAAGAAGTTATTCTCAAGGAAGCTCATGATACTCTTTATTCTATCCACCCCGGAGGAACGAAGATGTATCAAGATTTGAAAGAACAATTTTGGTGGCATAAGATGAAGAGAGAAATCGGAAGCTATATCGCCAAGTGTGATATATGTCAGCGAGTCAAGGCGGGACATCAAAGACCCGCTGGATTGTTGCAACCATTGCAGATTCCGGAATGGAAATGGGATTCCGTTGGAATGGACTTTATCACCGGATTACCTACTTCTAGTAGGGGAAATGACTCTATCTGGGTCATAGTGGACAGATTGTCCAAATTCGCCCATTTCTTACCAGTCAAGACCACATATCAGAGTTTGAAGCTAGCGGAGTTATACATCGCTAGAATCGTCAGTTTGCATGGAGTCCCCAAGAACATCATATCTGATCGAGGAACTCAGTTTACCTCGAGATTCTGGAAGAAAGTCCAAGAAGGTTTAGGAACCTGACTAGATTTCAGCATAGCTTATCACCCTCAGACCGACGGACATACGGAGCGAGTAAATCAAATACCCGAAGACATGTTGAGAGCATGTGTGTTAGAGTATGGATCTAAATGGGAAGATTGTATGCCGTTCGTAGAATTTTCATACAACAACAGTTATCAAGCTAGTTTGCAAATGACCCCATTTGAATTCATGTATGGAAGGAAGTGTCGCACCCCTTTGAATTGGTCGTAAGTAGGAGAGAGTCATATTTTCGGACCCGACATCCTACGAGAAGCAGAAGAGAAGGTTCACAAGATTCGTGAGCACCTCAAGACTGCCCAGTCCAGACAGAAGAGTTACACCGACAAGAGACGTCGAGACCTCGCATTTAACATCAGAGATTTTGTGTATCTGAAAATGTCGCCATTGAAGGGAATGCAGCATTTCCAACTGAAAGGAAAGTTAGCCCCCAGATATATCGGCCCCTTCAAGATTCTGAACCGTCGAGGAGAAGTGTCGTATCAATTGGAACTACTCGAAGAGATGTCAGCAGTGCACAATGTGTTCCATATCTCATTACTTCGCAAGTGCTTCAAAGTTCTGGAGAAGACTGAAGTGTTCAAGAACATTGATCACCGGACCATAAAAATCAACGATGACCTGACCTATCCCGAAGCACCCATCCGTATTTTGGAAGAAGCTTTCAGAACTACCAGAACCCGAAGCATCAAGTTTCTCAAGATTCAATGGAGCAACCACACGAAAGAAGAAGATACCTGGGAGCGAGAAGATCACATCAGGACGGAGTTTTCCGATCTCTTCAAATCCTAGGTAATCTTTTTCGTCCTTTTTCAAATCTCGGGACGAGATTTTATTTAAGGGGGGAAGGTTTGTAATATCCCAAAAATATTAAACTTGAATCATCAAACTCTAATCATCAAAATTAGGGTTAACAAAAACTTTCCCAACTAAAAATATGAAAGCATTCATATGTGTGTGTATTCAAAATTTGGATTCTTTTGAATTGCCATGGTTCTGTGTTTCTTTGCTTGTAAAATGATTCTTAGGTGAAATAAACATCATCTAAACAATCCCCAAATTTTTCCCAAAGACAAACAACTCAAAATGAATAAATTAAGTGAATGGTCACTTTGGCCAAATTAACTCCCATGCCTACTTTGGCTATCTCTAATTTTCAAAACTCAACAGAAACATGTATGGATCTTTGCACCCCTTGATAGTACTCATAATAAGGTACCAAGGCCCACTTTGTGATCATCCAAAAACAGTCAAATGCTCAGTTTAAATGACAATTTAAAATTGAATCTATCTCATATGGGAAGATCCCACTATTTCAAAAACCACTCAAACAAGCTCAATTTTCAAAACCCAAGCAACCACAGAATCCTCAACACATGCCTAGGACACCCACCAAAAATCTTTTCAAAATTAAAAACTCAAGTTCTTGCGGCCATTTCATCAAACAACTTGCAGATTCAAATCAACCAAATCACAAACACTATTTTGAGCAGTGTTTTGGCCAACCTTGTTCCCTCTCTGGTTGCAACTAGCCTTAGTAGATCATCTAGCACCTTTAAATAACCTCTAGCACCACTGTGAGCTTGCCAATGCCATCAATGGTGAGTAGGCCGAGCCTCACTATGTCACCCAAGTGTGGACATCACGCTATGAGAAGAACTAGCCGTGCCAACCATGTCTAGCATGCAGCCCATGCCTCACCGCCCCCTCTCGACCAGCCCTAGCTCAAAGACAGAGACCAGAACCCCCAGGAATGCCGCGCCCGCGCTGCTGTCGACCATGCCGACGCCTTCCCTAGTGCACGCGCTGTTCCCACGCAACCCGACCACCTCGAGCCCTTGCCGCTCGCCAGCATGTACCCCACCATCCCAGGAGACCACCAGACATGTTCGTTTCATCGCTCGTACCCCGTAGCCACCGCTCGCCGTGGAGTTTGCCGCCTCTGCCTCGCAGAGCACCGCACGTTCCAGACCAATTTCCACCGCCCCTAAGCTCTCCTTCAAGTTCTAGAGCATCGCCAGGATACCGCCCGTCGATCGCCAACCGCAGCCATGCCTCTAGCCGCCCGTAGTCGTGTCGCCACCATCGCCTGCCCATTCCTCTCGGTTTCGCCGTCGAGCCTATAAAAGGAGGCAACCCCCGCTCGATTTCTTCACACCATCTCACTACCCACCTCTCACTGATACTTCCCACTTCTTCCCGGAGCAAGGCAAACAGCGCATCACCGGAATTTGGCCGGAGCCCGCCGCTGCTGGAGAAGAAGGGAGCCATCAATTGGAGCCGCCCCAGGAGGAGCTGCCGGTGCCAGGAGAATCACCGTCGTCGACTTCGTCGTTCGCCCCCATCGCCGACCCTCGCCTGAGCCCCGGGGAGCCTCCCACGACGCCCACTGAGCCGCTAGGGTTTGAGCTCGCCGGTGACATGTTCATCGTCGATGACAACCCTCAGCCGTTGATCGCCCTTCTAATCCAACGAACCACATCGCCCCGTACCGCTTCGCATGTTATGAGCCACTAACTGGTGGAACCCCCTGTCAGCTGAGCCCCATGCTGCGGAGTGACACTGGGCCGGCCCATTAGCATCCCCCGCGCAGCCCAATCATTTGAATTTAGATTTTTCTATTTTAATTCAAACTCATTTCTGTACCTAGTTTCAAAAATCAACCCAGCTTGATTTAATGAACTAAATTTCATGAAACCAATTTTGTTAGAAAGGTACTGAAATGCTTAAACCAAGCCCATTGGATTCAAATCATTTGGATTTGTACATCAACCTTGGTAAAAATAACAACTCGGAAGCTTTTCTACATTCAAACATTTTTCAAATTTCAACCATAATAGCTTTTGAGTTGATTCCAACTCTCAAAAATCACATTTGATCATACCTTTCAAGATATATAAAAACATATGGGTTTACTTACAGAAATAATGTTCAAGTAATAAAAGAATGCCACATAGGCATTTATAGTCACTTAATTATTTAAAATAAAAAGGTTAAACCTTATTAAATTGTGACACCACTTTAAATCACATTCCCAGGTACTGAAATATGTGGTGATGACATGTGTCAACATGATCCCATGTTTGAGTTGGAGAATATTAAATCTTAAATAGTTTTTCAATGAGTAGAAATTACTTTTCTAAAAATAAAATAAATAAGGCAAATGCTTTAATCTTATAATATAGGTGATGATGCTAGATGATCTATAATACCCTTTTGTGTGATGATTGAAAATAGTTAAGTATTATTTGGTGATTGTGTACCTCGTATTTATTTATAGACGCTAGTACCGACCAAGGATACGAGGAGGAAGGAGGATACTACGAAGAAGAAGCCGAGGAGAACTTCAACCACTGCTCTGCACAAGGCAAGCCAATACTTGCAAGCTATTAACTTAGCAAGCCTTACTAACCAAGTTGACCTTGCAAGATAATACTTGCTTGTTACCATGCCAACTAGATGCCTTGAGCATATGTGATCATACCCACTTGATAACCCAATCCTAGTTTTACTTGCAAGCTTTACACTTTATTTCTTTATCAAAGCTTTCTTTTAGAGTTTACTTAAGTGACTTGTAGATTCTAGGAATATAATTGAAGGTTGCATAAAGAGCATTAAACTTGGCCTAAGCTAGATAATCTTGATGTCATCCTAAGGCATGAGATTGAACTTAATTAATCTCCACTTGTTTACCACCCTTCATTAGTACTTACTCCACTTGTAGATGCTAGTGCTAAGCATAAAACTTGATCAACTTTAGATGGGAATACTTGGTGAAAATGGTTATGAAAACCTTAGAATGATGAGTCATTCTACTGAGATGTTTTGACATGTGTTTCCGAAGACCAGATGATTTTTATGATGAAAATGTTGAGGCATGATCCTTACCCCTTTATTAAACTGATGGTTGTCTAGATGCGATACCATTCCAATTTTACCGTACAACCATAATACCCAAAAATTGGGTAAGGCTTGACTGGAAACTTATATACCTTAGTATAGGTTCCCTCACGGCCAAGGTCTGAGCTGAGGCTACCTTGTAAAGATTGTCCACCTATGCAGTACCCAAGATGACAGTTGGTCATGGTTGGGAGGCCAAACTCACAGGAGAGGTGCCTATACTAGGGCGTGTAATCGAAAGTTTAGGATTGATTATACGCATACTGAGTATGGTGAAATCAGGATTTGTTCCTGACGGATGTATCGAATGTTGTGGTGAAAGTGTACAATCTCTGCAGAGTGTCAAACTATTCGAATAGCCACGTCCGCGATTATGGACAGTTGGAGTGGCCATACTGTTCCCCCGTCAGATGTTTTCAAAATGACTTGTGAAATGAATTGAGACTTTGACTTGACCACAACAGGGTTGTGATATGAAATTCAAGTTCCCACTTAGGTGTTATAAAATTTCAACTAGCTTTCTTTGCTTCTGAACTTAGTAGAGGTAAATCTGGATTTTTGCAAAACAACCCTAGAGCTTAGTGTCCTAATAGAAAAACCCCCTTAACTTGTTAGTTTTCGTTTGCGAGTACTTAAAGAGTACTCATGGCTTTGTCCCTGTCTATTCCCGTGGCCAAACTATGAAGAGGAGTACCAGGATGATGGACCCCAGGAAGGTTACGACAACTAGGATCATCTCCCATCGTCAGCATTGCCTGTGACCCCGAAGATGGAGCTTCGCCTACGCTACCTTTATTATTACGTTATTCCGCTGCTTGAGTTGTATTAAGAACTGGATCATGAGATCCTTATTTGTGTAAGAACTTATGTATGGTTTGTAATGGATGATGTACTATGATATCCAAATCTGTTATGTCTTGCAAAAATGGTAATCCTGGGATTGCGATGTATGGCATAACAGGCATCTGGGATTAAAAATCCGGGTGCTGAGACTAACTAAAGAGTTTGGGTGAAGTGATACCATGTTTCTCATGGTAGAAATATAATAGGGATTGAATAGGTCAATAGTTAGTTATTACATTCTTGTTATTTGGTATTCATGAGTTATTGTGATGATTATTATGATATGATCCCTTAAGGATCATATATCAATCATTAAAGCAATGCATTATGATTTATTTGTTATTATATTTGATCTACCCTTAGATCAAATTATGGTTACCCAAAAATAAGATTTTAGCAAGGTCATATTGAAATTTATCACAGTCAACTTGATGATCTACCTCAATTCAATCAAGTTGAGAGAAGCTTCAATCATTTTAACAGGTTTTGTTCAAAAGAGCGAAAATTATTCGGATTTTCTATGCATGAATGCAATGCACACATCTGGGTTCATCTTATTTCTTGGCTCTAATGCTGGGATGTTACAGACTCTCCCCCTTAAAAAAAACTTTGTCCTCGAAGTTTGCAAACTCTCACATTTCGGAGTAAGGAATTGACTTGTATTGGTTGCTACATTTCTCCACTCCATGGTGACCTCAAATGGAAATAATTGTATTATTCTATATCTAGATTAGGTATCCTAATCCAACTCTTTCACTTAATTATTGAACTTTCTTACTATGCTTATATAAAGTCTAGGAAGTCTTCCTAAAACAAGCTTTAAGTTTCCATATGCCTGTGGTTGTGGTCAATGGACTATATTTTTATTCTTGTCATAGTATAGTTGATACTGTATTCCTTCCAAATATGGGATTTGAATTCATTTAGTTCATACCTATTGGAATTTATTGTTCCTCTACACCTGTCCAATTTGGATGTGCTTTATTCTCTTTTATGAATCTCTTAAGAGTTGTTTCCTCTATAATTATCCCATTAAAATTAATCTATTTTACTCTTAGATTCAGATAACATTACTGTTGTTTACTGTTCTACTCTCCCCCTTAGAGTTTACTAATAGTCTCTAAACTACATATCTAGTAACCATTGGTTTTATAACTGGAAGGTTGGTCTCTGTTCAGCTTATACTTTACCTAATTAGGATCTTATGCAAGATTGTACGGTGTATCCACACAATTGTGGATCTCCGAAGCAAATATTTTAGCATTATTTAACTTACTTACTATTGGACATTTTCGCTGTGGTAAGCAGACCTCGCGAAATGCTTCGAAAAGACGATCGCTTAAATTTTATACTCATTTTTTTCTTAATTAACTTAGGCCATATTTTATGCTCTTTTTGCAACCATTAAGAAGATTTGGTTAACTAATTTAACCAAATATCAGCTGCGGAAAAAATACCAACTGCGGATCATAGTACCGGCTATGGATTCTCTCTGAATTGTCAGAGCTTGAATACCATTTTGCTCCAAAGCTTCTTCTTTGCACTAATTCATGATGCTTCCATGAACTAGGTATTACTATTCATTAACTTCTTAGTAATATCACCTACTTTGGTTGAACCTTAAATTCATCCCTTCTTGTTACTCCATGTATTCCCTACACTAATCTTTCTTCTTATTACTATTTAGTAATGATATGATCTTGATCCATCCTTCGATTTGCGTTAATACTCCTTATACTTTGCTTCATTCTTCATGTAGTCTTCATCTTGATCTTTGGAACTCATCACTCCCTTACACTAATTCCCATTTCTATCTAGGTCTATAACATCAAGTAATAACTGGGTGTTACATCATGCATTTTCACACCTAATTAAGTTTATGTGTAGATCTATCCAATCAAGAAGATTCAAGAAAATCCAAAAGTTGATTAAAAAACATATACCATGTATTATACATAGGTTTTAAATAATTTACAAATGTACTAGATGTTCCAACGGTTTGCTCCTCACCTATATTACACAACTATCTTACAAAAACATTCCACAAACCCTTCAAACTAAAATACGCATTACATTCTATGTACATTATTCAAGCACTCATCCCTTGGGATGTCGTTCCTTTCTTACTTTCATCTTCCTCTAGTGCTTCCTGGAGTTCCGTCCATGATGACATGAAGTCCTACGACTCCCTTCTGGAGCGTAAGAGCATCCATGAGGTGCGTATTCTTGATTAGAAGTACCGAGACTAAGTTTAGTCATTAAAAAATGACTAGAGTTGGCGTAATCTTCTACAGGATATTCCTGGTTTTCCGGCAACGCTTCCTCAAAGTAAGTTGGCTCCTTAGCCTTTTCTTGGATCCAGTCGTACATATTGATATAGTAGCTATCGGAATACTCTTCTAAGTCGATTGGATTGGTATCACCCCCATATGGTCCATAAGGCTCTCTATGGTTATAGTTGGTCTCTTCTCCAATACCTGTATCACAAGGTATAGGATTTCCTATGGTTCCACCTTGATATTCTAATCCCCATCCATACTTGTTTTGCTCAGGTTTAGTTGGAATAACTCCAGCCCATTCCCGTTGTTCGGAGTTGTACTTGGTACATAGGTCTTCAGGTGGCTTGAATTCATTTTGGTAGTAGGCATAGTTTTCTGAGTGTGGATCATCAAACTCAGTTTCCTCATACACTTCTCCTGAAGGTATGTATTTGGGATGCTTAGCTTCTTTATCTAACTTCTTCCTACGTGCTATTGCTTTATCAGGATCAGTAAAATCCTCAATGACCATATCCAGTTCCTGAACTAAAACTTGGTAAGTGTTATGATAAGTGTTTAGCAAAGACCGATAACGATCCATATACTCTACAACTAGAGTAGGTTTAGTTTGGACTAGTAGAGTGATCTAACTCATGCTCTGGGTTTGAGGTTTCATGGGGTATAATGGTGTGAGTACTACCTTCTAGAGCTTGGGATTTTTTTCTTGGATCATGGTTATGGTTGCTGCTACGGCAATCTGATATGCAGATGCCATGCACCTTGCCTCTCCTGATGGCATTTCCCCCTTAAGTCCTAACTTCTTGGGTAACATGATCATGACACGGTATTTAGATAATACCTTCCCATCATAATAACTGTAAATTTTGACCAAAAGTCTTGATTCACAATCCAAACTCCATAGAAGTTGTCGGAGATTATCTGTCAAATATCCTCCATAGTCATTCAGGGTCCTGTTCATCACTTGAACATTCCGGGGTGGATATCGAGGTGCCATGTGGAACTATAGATAATAAATTATCATCAGTCACATAGAGTTAAAACTATTGGGAAATGATCGGAATTGCAATCATACTAAAGAATTATCGCACTAGCAACATGATGGATTATTCTCAAGTGAATATCCCTCATATCACTAGAGAACTCTTTATTCTTGCAAGTATAAGTCCTATAGGTTCTACCCACTTACTAGGTTTCCAACCTAAGGTCAAAGCATATGCTATGATACCAACTGCGGTGACCCAGCATACCACTGCATGATTTAGTATACTATAGTCGTTGACATAACACCAATGAAACACCGTTCACTAGTATTACATCCCTTAGAGTGGTACAACAGAAACACAACAGGTCCAATACATGGCGAAAGGTTACAACTCACTCTATACACAAGATCCAGAGAACACTCTAGGTTAAAGAGAGAGAAAGAATCTTCTTACAAAGAAGAATCAGAAATAAACAACTCAAATACTATCATACTCTTTAGACGAGTATGCTAAATAATGGTTTGACATTGCTTCTATTGCAATATGCTACAGAGATAGGTTCTATGGTTAGAGATTATTTTCCTATCTGATCAGTAACTTCGTCCTCACTTGAGTTGATGTATATGTTGACTTTCTTGACTTTATTGAAGCACTTTAGCTTTTAATGATGACTCCTGGAGCATAAATTGATGTAGACGTTGTATGCGCTGGCTTCAGAATCTAGCAAGGGTTTAAGAAGATACTTTGAGTACGAGCGTACTCAGCAAGTTCATTAGAAAAGGAGTGTTTTATGCACTATAACTATAGCCACAGACCATAGATCGTAGGCAATGCAAGTTTTCATAAACATTTCTTCAAAGGTTGCTTTTATTCTGAAAAGCTATGTCTGTCAGCCTTCACGTGTTTAACAGAACTTTCATGGAGTTCCTTTCCCGCCGCGTTCACAGCTCCTTCCCGGAACAGGGAGTAACAAGTTACAGTTCTTACACTCTGCAGATGTGCGTTACTTTACCCATGAGAGATCAACTCCTTGTTGCACAACCGGGCAGCTTACTCGTCCACAATTCCATGTTGTGGGTCCCATTAGATGATCCAAGCCAATCACTGCCCTCTCCGCGACCTCATATGTATGCACGATCCTTTGGGAAGGCTCACCTTCGTTAAGCCCCCTTTCGGGCAGGTAAAACCCAGATGAGTTCCCGAAGACTCTATGACCTGGTGATGCCCAGAATAGTACCATTTATATGGACTATATCCCTAAACACCATTCATGGATAATCTAGACACCAAAAGTGTGGGGCGTAAGGGTGCGCACCCATTTGTTGGATCCGCACAAGGAATCACAACGTCACGGTTGTCTTGCCTCCATACAAGAGGAAAAGGATACAAATGACTTCTCCGTACCATTCCAAATCTCATGGTTAATGCGTAATATACGGCGCTAGAATTACTGGCGACATTGGTTGTTAAGTCCTAGATGCTATGTTCCTTTACCACTGGAACTTTCATAGTAGGTTATTACCTCATGGTAAATAACCTATAATCATCTTATTATGAAAATAGTGTTTTCTGAACCTTTTCAAATGCAGGTGATGACAACACTGGATTCGCAAAATACTTTACAGAAAATAATCAAAGGACATGAGCAAGTGTAAACTTGCCTTTTGTGATTGCAAGATTATGCACTCACGGTCTTCAAGACAATATAAGATCCAATATCTAAAATCAACACCATTGGTTCGGTAAGGACTAATGTTTAAAGAAGCAAAATGCCTTTATGCATAAGAAATGTGATGCACTTTATAAACGCGAATCCTGGGGATAATGTTGTTTTAAGGTTTGGATACTAGAAATGATGTCTTTGAAATGTGTTGTACTTTTAGATGAGTGTTACACTTGTGCTTCTTATTAGGGCTTGTGAGTGTGTGTGAAACAATATGTAGTTACAATATCATAAAACAATGGGACACACATAAATGTGAAATTCTACTCAAGATTGCTTATATAGGAGTTGTTGTTTGAAGTGGCAAAAAGAATAACATTTGAAGAAAATATTTCTTTTCTAAGGTCTAAACAATCTTTGTGGTTAGTTGAGTCTGGGCGATGTTATTTGTGCTTGCTGGAATAGTTTGGACTTGTGAGGCTTTATGACTTAACTATAACAGACCGAAGTTAACTATAAAATATATAACAATGTCTTTAGTATTATATTTAGAGTCTTGTAGACTAAAGTTAACTTTAAAACATAGATGGTTTGAAAGTGTAATGCTTATGATATGAGTACCTTGTGTACCTGGTAATGTTTCCTTAAGGTTACTTAAGAATGGTTATCCTGTTACTTGGTGTAGTGGTTTATTGAGTTTATAGTAAATTGACCTTTCTATAGATGAGTGGTTATAGTTTATAAACAAAGAAGTAATATTACTTAACTACTTAGTCACAATTATTCTTGGGGATTTTATATTGGATAAGGATCCTTTTGGAAAATAATCTACATTTATGGTTAAATGATAATTTAATAAAATAGTATTTTATAATGTTTTGAACCATTATGACTTCATATTATTAATATTCAAGACTAATACTTATTTATTAGACTTAATTGACTAATTTTAGAAATATTAATTTTTTTATCCTTTTATGAATTATTAACTAAGGAAATAGGTTTAAATTCAAATTACTAGAGTATTCAGTTTTTATTTTCTTTAAAAGTGGAATATTATATTTTTAATAAGTAGACCTTATTTTTGTGATCATTTTCATATATTACATTTATTTTTGTGATTTATAAATAATAAGATATGATTTTTATAAGATTTATTACTTTATAAATACTTAATAAATAATAAATACTTATTTAGGTGAAATAATATTTCATGATTATAGTTTTAAAGTGTTGTTTTTATTTTTCCAAGATTTTTGTTATTTTATCTATATTTTTAACATTTACCATTACTAAAATAGGAATTATCAAAGTTTTATTACTTTTAAAATATTTATTAAATAATAATTATTTAAATTGTTAACATAATAATGTTTCATAATAGTTTTAAATTATAGATTTTATTTTTCTACAAATTTTCATATATTATACATATTTTTCTGAATTATAAATCAAAAGTTATGGATTGCATAAGATTTAATGAATTTATTTTATTTCTGGAATATTTAAATTTGGATTCAATATTTGAGTTATTTTCTAAACAGACACTAGGCTTTTTACACCGCACCCACACCTAGCCCTAGTCACTGACCAGTGGGCCAGTGGCCACATCATCACTCAAGTTAATAAATGCATTTGTTACCGACTTCATTGCTACTCCCAGATAATGACAGATGGGCCCTAGGCCATGTCACTGCCACGCGAGACGAAGACCAGGTCAAACAGGCTGACTAGGCAGATGGTGACGTTGGCATGACATTGCTATGACGTCAACACAACCGCCGCCATCAGTGGGTGGTCGCTGGCAATGATCCACAGCGCCCTAGCAAACGAAACTAACCTAGTTTGAATCAGCGCAACGCACTGAACCCTAAAGTGGCGGCGCCGCTCAAAAATGGTCATCGAAGCCTCGGCGCCGACGAGCTCCGATGGTGGCTGACGGTGGCATAAGGCATGACGACGTTTTACAACGAGATAAGGTGATTTAGGGATACTGGAAGGTTTAGGAACTCACCCTGATTGCAGTGGTGGTGTCGATGAGGACCGGTGCGGTCAGAGACGAGCTCTCCGACGAACTGCCACAAAGAGGAACGACAAAATTCATCCCCTCCAGTGCTCCCTTTGATGCAAGATTTCACCCAGAGGATCTACGGAGCACGGGGCTTCTTCATGGCTACTTAGAAGAGAGTGGGGAGGTGCGGCTCGACGGCGAGGCGTGGCTCTAGTGAGCTAGGGTTTTGGCCCCATTCGAATCAGATAGAATAAGGAGGGAATGTGGATAGGGATTGAGACAGGGCATCACGGTGGCCTTCTTATCCCCCTCTGGAGCGACGGCGAGCATCTCGACGCACGGCTGACAATGACGATGACATCGGGCGGCAGGGGACTCCTCTAGCGAGCTGCCTGTGTGCGTGAGGATGACGACGATGTCACTTTTGCGGAAAACCCCCTAGCAAATCTTTCAGCTCAACCCGCAGTCCTCCATCTGGTCCTACTCGTCAGTCACTGTGTGGATGAGCTGGGCTCGCTGTTGGGCCGAAGAGGACTGTACGTGAGTGGTAGATAGTGGAGAGAAGAAATGGGCCTCGGCCAGGAAATGTTTTTTCTTTACTTTTTATATTTTCTATTTTGCTTTTCAGATTTGTATTTAATCTATAATTTGAACTTTTCTAACAAAGTTTATTTGCTAAATACTTGCAGCAACAATTAATATTGATTGAGATTTACTTTGTAAATCTTAATGGTAAATATTTTCTTTTTATAAAATTCTTTATTTTCTTTATATATGAATCCCTTTTTAATATTTTGTAGGAGCCTTATTATTAATATTCTCTCTATAATAAATCATGGCTTTATTATATGATATTTCCTTATTTCTTTATAAAACTTAATTCTAGTTAGCTCATAGTTTGAATAGAATTTTTTATACAATAGTCCTATATCATTATTTGATGCATGATATACAAAGGAAAGTAATATGGTTAACATTACTCCCATTAATTTAAAAAATGGCAATGCATATATTCTATTAAGATTAACATAGAAGTGAGGGTTTGAATTGTAAGTGCTTCCCCTGCAGTTTAAGGTCCTTATTTTACTTATATTCTTTGGTTGATGCGAGTAAGGATTTTATAGCTAAGCATATTGTCTTTTATTTGTGATCTATAATGATATCACCTTTTAAAATAGAATGTTATTAATTAAAATGTCTTATGGAAAAGAATTGATAAAAATATCTCCTAGCACATATGGTTAAGACAATTGGAAATGATAAAGATGTGCTTATGTGATTTGCTATAGGAAAATATTCTTATAAAGTGATATGGATATAAGATGAGGAATTCATAACATGAAATGGATATTATGTTTGGTTTAAGATTTAAAGTTGGGTGTTTACCAAGAATTCCTATCTTCCATAATTCACAATCCTGGATTTCTAATTAAGGAATTCCTTTCCTAGATATACTACCTTTTTCCTATCCATCATCATGGTTAACATGATGAGCTTTACTTCATAAAAATATTCTTATCCACCTTTTATCCTACTAAACCCATTAATAAATCCAATGAGTTTGACACTAAAGTATTTCATGATCTTCATCTATCCAGACTTGGTTATATCAACTACTCTTCTGCTGATAACTTTAAATCCATCAAGTAGCTATTTCTAACTCCATTCCTATTCTTCCATAATCATCCACCACTAAGATTATTTCAATATTTATATACATCAAACTACCTTTCTCTAAAGCTTACTATCCTTTAAGAGGAATAACACTACTTCCATATCTCCATGCTATACTAGCTTTAATTTAATCATACTATCTTACATTTACTTTACTCTAATAACTCATACTCCAACCTCACATTATATTAATGTGACTTGTAATGACTACTCTAGGATAACTTATCTATATTAAGGTTTCAATCATGTTCTACCCACCAATGTCACTTATACTTGATATAAGTATTCAATCTTGGTGAGCAAGGCATGATCATTATAATCCTTTAATCATTTATATCTTAGGTTTCCAATTGGCTAATGAAGGCTTCATCAATACAACCTTACAATTGTATTGAAATTATCTTCTCAGTATCTCTAATTGGATTAAGGCTGTTATTCATGGACCATGCCCAATTGATCCAATAGAGTTACTACTGGTAACTATCTTCAGGATTCATCCTTGTAATCTTCTTTACTACCATATAATTATATATCCCAATAACTCTTATATCCTTTCAGGAGTGAGTTTAACTCCATTAATTATCACATTAATTTTATTCTTCTTCAGTCACTCCCATCCTATAGATGATATCTAAAACTAGCATTACTATTTACCTCTTCTTAGTTGTTTCTTTATAGGCACTTAGGTGTAAGCTATGTTATGGTCAAGAGTTGATAGATTGAGAACTGATGAATCAATAGTTGATTTCTCAACATTGATGAACAACAAATATTGGAATATAGCTCAATAGAGATGATAAGGATTGATATGGAAAGAAAGATATGTGGTGAATGATCTTGACTTAGTTTCCTTCCTAACTAAAGAGTTTGGGTGAAGTGACACCATGTTTCTCATGGTAGAAATATAATAGGGATTGAATAGGTCAATAGTTAGTTATTACATTCTTGTTATTTGGTATTCATGAGTTATTGTGATGATTATTATGATATGATCCCTTAAGGATCAGATATCAATCATTAAAGTAATGCATTATGATTTATTTGTTATTATATTTGATCTACCCTTAGATCAAATTATGGTTACCCAAAAATAAGTTTAGCAAGGTCAAATTGAAACTTATCGCAGTTAACTTGATGATCTACCTCAATTCCATCAAGTTGAGAGAAGCTTCAATCATTTTAACAGGTTTTGTTCAAAAGAGCGAAAATTATTCGGATTTTCTATGCATGAATGCAATGCACACATCTGGGTTCAGCTTATTTCTAGGCTCTAATGCTGGGATGTTACAAATCCCCTCCCCACAGTCTCACATTCAAACTTAACCACTTTCGCATGAAGCAACACAAGGCCAACAACGACTTGGCAGCTAGGAGCATTGCCCAATTTGGCAATGCACATGGTAGAAACATGGAGTACAACACCCAGTTTGGCAATGCACATGGTACAAACATGGAGTACAACTACCTAGTATCTCCAATCGTGCAATTCCCCAACACAACAACCAATTTGAGAATTCGGCTATGAATCCCCAATAGGGCAATTCCCCTGGATAACACCCAAATTGAGGAATCAACTAAATTAAATCCCGAATTTTGTGTGCACACTATAAAATCTGTTGCTATGTACTGCGAAAAGCCCCAAATCACTCTACAACTACCAAAGATCGAGACCTAACTGCCATCGATTTGGGGCCAAACCCTAACCGCTATCTAGATCAGAAACTTACCCTAGTCGATGGTGGTGTCATCGATGACGATTAAGCAGTAGAAGGCGCCGCTGGAGCGAGAGAAGAAGCTTTAGCCACAGGGGTTGGGACCACCGACACGGGAGGAAAAACGCTATTCGAAGAGTCGAGGGTAACCCTGACTCTAGCATGGGATTTTTTTGGCCTGCTTGGCCACAGATGCCGCTTCCTCCGCCGATGTAGGCGACACAGCCGCCGTCGTTGCCGTCCGAGTTCCGCATGCGCAGATGGATGCGGAAGCCTTGAGTGCCCTCGCGAGGGACTCCTCGCGCCGCCGGCGAGCTTCTCCAGTTGAACAGCCGCCCATAGGCTACGCACGCTCACCTCCCCGATGCGGGGGACGCGTGCCGGAGGGAGGGGAGGAGGAGGAGGAGCAGCGGCCATGGTTGGGAATCGGGGTGAGGGGGCTGGAACTGGACGATGAGAAGAGTGGCCTGGGAGTTAAGCTGAAAACGTCTCGTATCCTGCGCTTCCCCATACATGCAAGTGGTCGACACACGGCACTCGCCAGGGCCTGGCTATGTGGAAACGGCCGATTTCGAAGTTTCAAGCGAACCAACTTTTGACCTGTTTTAAGAACCGCACGACGCAACACTTTAATGAGACCCAACTCTCTAAACGAATTTATTTTTTCCCACATCATGCGAGAAACGTACGTCAGCCCAAAAAAATATCCCTAAGCCGCCGGACCCAATTCTCCTAGCGTTCGTCCTCCTCAATAGGACTACCAGACGCAAGTGTATCAGTCCTTTGCTCCAACTATAGGACCGTAGCTAGCTAACGGCTGAAGCAGCACCCAACCAAAATCCTAAAATCCGTTAGAGGACTATAAATGGGATTTAGCGGACTGAAACCTCACCCTCCCCTCCCAAATATTGTGGCCGCCGAGCCGAGGACTAAAATCCGCACCGCCCACCGCATCCTCTCCGGTCATCGCAAAATCCACCGCCACCACCGCTTTTCGCGCCGGATATGGCCGGACCTTCCTGCCACTGCTCCCCACCTCCCATCCGCAGTGCTAGAAGAGGTCGCGGCGGCTCGCGAGGCCATTCGGGCGACCTCCCGCTGCCTCTGTCGCTGCATCCCTGCTACCACGGCGTCCGACAGCGGGAGTGGGGGACGTGTGTTGCCGAGATCACCGACCGGAACAACGGTCGGCGCATCTGGCTCGGGTCCTTTCAGAGCACGGCGCAGGCGTCATGGAGGCACGACATCGAGAATGTCGGCCTCCATGACGACAAGTGCGGCCCGCTGAACTCCCCTCTCAGCACCCCGAAGCCGGTGACGGAGCTCTTTGCGCCACCCTCCCGCGGCCACGCGGCCCGGATTGCGAGAGAGGACCACGAGGAGTGGGAGCGCATCGAGCCGGAGAGAGAGGACAAGTGGAGGATGGCCGAGCTCTGGCGGCTGAATCCGGAGCTCAAACGGCCGATTTCGAAGTTTCAAGCGAACCAACTTTTGACCTGTTTAAGAACCGCACGACGCAACACTTTAATGAGACCCAACTCTCTAAACGAATTTATTTTTTCCCACATCATGCGACAAACGTACGTCAGCCCAAAAAAAATATCCCTAAGCCGCCGGTCCCAATTCCCCTAGCGTTCGTCCTCCTCAATAGGACTACCAGACGCAAGTGTATCAGTCCTTTGCTCCAACTATAGGACCGTAGCTAGCTAACGGCTGAAGCAGCACCCAACCAAAACCCTAAAATCCGTTAGAGGACTATAAATGGGATTTAGCGGACTGAAACCTCACCCTCCCCTCCCAAATATAGTGGCCGCCGAGCCGAGGACTAAAATCCGCACCGCCCACCGCATCTGCTCCGGTCGTCGCAAAATCCACCGCCACCACCGCTTTTCGCGCCGGATATGGCCGGACCTTCCTGCCGCCGCTCCCCACCTCCCATCCGCAGTGCTAGAAGAGGTCGCGGCGGCTCGCGAGGCCGTCCGGGCGACCTCCCGCTGCCTCTGTCGCTGCATCCCTGCTACCACGGCGTCCGACAGCGGGAGTGGGGGACGTGTGTTGCCGAGATCACCGACCGGAACACCGGTCGGCGCATCTGGCTCGGGTCCTTTCAGAGCACGGCGCAGGCGTCATGGAGGCACGACATCGAGAATGTCGGCCTCCATGACGACAAGTGCGGCCCGCTGAACTTTCCTCTCAGCATCCCGAAGCTGGTGACGGAGCTCTTTGCGCCGCCCTCCCGCGGCCACGCGGCCCGGATTGCGAGAGAGGACCACGAGGCGTGGGAGCGCATCGAGGCGGAGAGAGAGGACAAGCGGAGGATGGCCGAGCTTTGGCGGCTGAATCCGGAGCTCGTGGCGGAGGAGGAGGCGGCGTCCGCCAAGTTCGCGACCTCTTTGTCGTCAGCTTCGGCCCCAACCGCGGCTCCGGCCCCATCCGCGGCCGCTTCGTCCTCAGCTCCGGCCCCAGCCCCGGTGGTCATCTCGCTGGACAACGACGAGGAGGAGGAGATCAAGCGTTGGCTCGGGCCCAACTGCGGGTGAAGCCGCGGCGGCGAGCTCAATGGTGGCCTCCCTGAATTAGTATGAACTATGTAAACTAGTCCATGTTTAGATAAATTTACGTAATGTTTTAGTTTTATCTATGAACTATGTATGAAACCGTTTGAAGTCGTGATGAAAACGGTTTGAATTAGTATGGAATCGTTCAAAAAATGTCCAATTCGGTGCAAATTCAATTTAAAAACGGTTATAGTCCTCTAAATTAAATGGGATCAAATCTGGAGGCCACCGTTTAGAGAACTTAAGATTTAAGTCCGCCGTTTTCTCCGGCCGAAAGTCCTTTAAAATATAGGGGATCGGTTAGAGTTCCTCTTAGCTTTCCAAGATCAAGTATTGAGCATTTTCACTGTTATGTTAGTATTTTTTGCTTACCCCGGTTCCTTTCAATATGATATAGCAGAAATACTAGATTACTATTAGATATACAAACCGATGCATGTGTTCAATGCTCATCTATTAAGAGTGTTTTGCAATGAGCTGTCTTTAAGAATCCCGGTAATGGTTACTGTCGTTATAGTCAAGAACTCAGGGTAGTAACACTTAAGACTGTTGTTATTTGAAGAGACAACATCACTGCAAATATACTTTAAGTAGGGGAAATCTTAAATCCAGACATAGTACAAAGGATAAAAAATTAGATCATTGAAGTATGAACACTAGGAGCGAAAAAAAAATGCAAAATAATTTGTAAAATCAAATTTTAGAATTGAACCATCCATTTACATCACTATCGGTCGGCCAGATCAACTAGAAAATCGTCTATGGGACTTCTTGCTACACAATTTGGTTGATTAGTCAGTCGGCTTGGGTGTTTTCTATTAGTGAACCGGGAGAATATAATACTAGTAGTCCTTGTTGTGAATCCACATTTTTCATCTCCGAATGACTATTCTTATCTAGGCCAGAAAGTTAATATGTGTTGACACTATAAATTTATGCTATGAGCCTAAACAGTATATTTCAGAAGACAGCATCATATGGTTCTTAAAAACTTGATATATTTTCCAGTTTTTGATTGATAGAAACCATGAGTATTTTTTTTTCTTATTCACTGACTATCATGATGCAGTGCATACGGAGCACTTACATTCTCAATTGGGTTTACCGCTGCTTCAGACTCTAACCCCGTCTGTCATGTAACATGTATACGAGAGGTATATGTATATAATTATATTGATTATGACTATATAAGTGGAGCACGTGCGGGGTTTTAGACCCACACACAAAACCCTAAACCAGTTTTGTATTGGTATTAGAGCCGCAGCCGCCGTGTGTTCCGTCGGCCGCCGCTGCAAGATCCGTTCCGTTGCCGCCGCCGAGAGCTTCTCCTCCGCGTGCCGCGATGACGATGTCAGTCCTCCAGCTCTCACCGCCGTCGGGGCCATCGCCTCTTCCTCGACCGCGTCCGTCTCCGCCGGGGTCATCCCCACGACCTCCGCCCGCCTGGAGGCAAGAAACTTTAATCTTTGGAAGGGCATCATCCTCCCCAACCGCTCTGGCGCCAGCCTCCACCATCACCTCGATGCATCTATCGTGGCGCCCGAGAAGACCATCACCCAAGGAGAGGGTAACAAGGCCGTGACTATGGCCAACCCTGAGTACGAAAGCTGGTGGACTCAGGACCAGCGTGTCGTCGGGCTCCTCCTTGGATCCATGGATCCCGATATTGCCAACCAGCTTATTGGTTGCAAAACCACTGCCTTGATGTGGAACAGCGTCCATGATATGTACGGCACCCAAAGTCGTGCCAATTTCCGTTACATCCGCCGCTAGCTCGTGTCTACGTGCAAGTAAGATCTCTCCACCGCTGCGTACATGCACAAGATGAAGTACTTCGCCGATGCCATGGCAGCAGCCAGTGTCCCCATCACCGATGACGAGCTCAATGACTATATCGTCATTGGGCTCGGATTCGCGTAGAACTCCGTCACTGCCCCGCTCACCCTCGGGAGCAGCAGCAAGTCGATCTCCTACGCCACCTTCTACTCGAACATCCTCTCCTTCGAGTCTCTCCAATCGCAGTAGGTGCACACCGAGGGATGGACCTCCTCCGTCAATGTGGATATGCGTCCTAACCCTGTCTACCAAGGCGATGGATCCTCCTATCGTACCCACGGAAATGATGGCCAGCAGGGGCAGCACCGCAACAGCGGGAACGGTGGCTATGGCCACAACGACTGTGGTCGTCAGGATGTCGGCGGCTACGGCCGCAATGATGGCAGCCTCCATGGTGGCGGCAATGGAGGCAACGGCGGCTACGACCGCAATGGGGACTGGAACGACGGCCGGAACAACAACGGCTGCAATGGTGGCGGGAACGGCGGCTAGAGCCATTGGAGACCGCGTTGTCATCTTGTCGACAACTGGGGGCATGTTTTCAAGGACTTTCGTAACTGCTTCGACCCCAACTACCAGCCACCGTACGAACAACAACAACCCCTGGATCATGGATTTGGGGACGACCGACCACCTGATGAACGAGATGGCACGTGTTCAAGCTTTCGAGCGCTATGGTGGAAAAGATCGGGTGCAGCTGGCCAATGGTGCAGGTTTGTCAATTTCACATATTGGTCATTCGCTTTTAGCTGGTTCATCTCTTCATCTTAAAATTATTTTGCACGTGTCTGATGCTCGTCTAAGTTTTCTCTCCGTTTATCGTCTTGTTTATGACAATAACATGTTTGTTGAGTTTCACCGTAACTTTTTTTGTGTAAAGGACAAAACCACGAGGAGGGTCCTTCTTCTTGGTAGGATTCAAGGTGTCCTGTACCCCATCCCGTTTAGAAAAGCCTCGTCTTCATCAAGTCATGTGTCGACCGGTGCTACTTCTCAACAGTGGCATCAACGTCTTGGTCATCCATTCAATAATGTAGTTCAAAATATTGTTAAAACCAATGAGCTTTTTTGTTCTCCGTCAAACAATAATTCTTTAGTATGTGATGCTTGTAAACGTGCTAAAAGTTATCAGTTACCATACTCATTGTGTTCTCGTGTTTCTACTGTACCTCTTGAATTGATCCACTCCGATGTTTGGGGGCCGGCTAGTGTTTCCTCTAGGGGTACACGTATTATGTTAGCTTTGTGGATGACTACTCTCGTTTTTGTTGGATTTATCTTCTAAAACACAATCTGATGTAGAACAAATCTTTTATGCGTTCTAGACTCATGCCGAACGTCTCTTGAACACCAATATCAAGGCGGTTTAGTCCGATTGGGGTGGGGAATACCATCGTCTTTATAGTTATTTTGAGCGCATAGGCATAGTTTATCATGTCTTGTGGCCCCATACTTCTCAGCAAAATGGTATTGCCGAGCGTAAACATCAACACTTGGTTGAGACAGGTCTTGCACTTCTTGCACACTTGCAGCTTCCCCTGCGTTGAAGCCTTTGTTACGAAGTGTTATCTTATTGATCGTATGCCCACTCCTATCATCAACAAGGATCATGCATATTCAGCCCATCCATTCCTTTCTTCGTATTTTTGGGTGCGCTTGTTGGCCTAGTCTTCGCAAATATAACTCCACAAAATAGAATTATCTTCTAAGATGTGTGTTTTCTCGGGTATAGCCCTATGCACAGGGGGTACAAGAGTTTGGATAGACCCACAGGGAGAATTTACATCTCGCGTGATGTTGTCTTTGATGAGTTTGTGTTTCCTTTTGCTACTCCTGGCGTTTCGGTCGATGTGTCCACTCTCAAACAAGCAATTTGTTTTCCTCCTGATGAACCAGTTACTAGTGAACCTATGCAAAATTATGACCTTTCATACTTGTCTACTAAACCACCTGTGCAAAGTGATGTTGTTTCTGCACAGGCACCCGTCGTCCTTCCTGCATGTTCCCTGGAGCAGGCGATCGACGCCCTCCCGATCCACGTGCATGGGGCGGCCATGCATGCGCCATCCTTTGGCGCCGCGCCCGAGTTGCGGGCGCCCTCTGCTGGCCTGCCTCCTCCAGTGGGAGCACATGGGCCATAGGAGATGCCTACACCTAGTCATCCCACGTCGCCTCTTGCCGCTTCGTCGGCCGCAACGTCTTCGGCTGACAGGTCTGCAACTAACGAATCACAACATGCAATGATCACGCTCCATCTTGACCAGACTCGGCACGAGAAGACGTACATAGACGGTAATGTTCGTTTTTTCCTCGCCAGTGCGGGTTCTTTGCTGCTCGTTCGTCGCATCGAGAGGCGCTTCTCGAGCCAGCGTGGCATTTTGCTATGGTGGAGGAGTTCACTGCATTACAGAAGACTGGCACATGGACCTTGGTTCCACGACCGCTTGGCGTCAATATAGTTACCAGCAAGTGGATTTTCAAGACGAAGCATCCTCCCGACGGGTCTATTGATAAGAAAAAAACCCGTGGCTTCACTCAACAACACGAGATTGACTATGGATATACTTTTAGTCCGGTGCTAAAGCCATCCACAGTTTGTCTTGTACTTTCTCTTGTGGTGTCTCATGGCTGGAATCTTCGACAGGTTGATGTCAGCAATGCCTTTTTGCATGGTTTCTTGGCTAAGGATGTCTATATGTAGCAATCCCCTGGTTTTGAGGATGCCCGATATCCCTCTCATGTATGCAAGATTTAGCGATTGATTTATGGTCTGAAGCAGTCCCCGCGTGCATGGTATGCACGGCTGAGTCAGCTTCTTCATGATCTAGGGTTTATCTTTTCCCAGGCTGATACATCATTATTCATCTACTCGCATGATAGGGTGCAGATTTTTATGGTGCCGGATATCTCTTTTGAGGTAAACAAAGTTTGCCAGTTTTTGCCACAACCCACTGATGTTCATTGGGAGTCTGTCAAGAGAATTCTGCGCTATGTCAAAGGGACGTTGTCAACTGGCTCGCGTATTCACAAGTCATCTTTGATTGTCATCAGTATTTTCACAGATGCTGACTGGGCAGGTTGTGTGGACGGTAGGCGTTCCACAAGTGGGTTTGCGGTATTTGTTTGCACAAACCTTATTTCATGGAGTTCTAAGAAGCAACCCATAGTCTTGAGATCCAGTACCGAGGAAGAGTATACAATGTTGGCTAATGGTGCTTCTGAAGCTATATAGATAGATTCACTACTCAAGAAACTTGGTGTGTCTCAGCAGCGTATCCCCGTATTGGGGTGAGATAATCTTGCGGCTACTTACCTGAAGGAGAATTCAGTCTTTCACGCTCGAACCAAGAATATTGAGATCAATTTCTATTTTGTGCGAGAACGAGTAGCTGCCGATGACTTGGATGTCAGGTTCATCTCCACTCATGATCAACTGGCTGATGTACTTACTAATCCAGCCACACGACAGATGCTAGATATATTTAAGTCCAATCTCAAGCTTGTTTGTAGAGCTTTAGATTGAGAGGGAGTGTTAGAATTTTAATTAGACTCTAACCCCATCTGTCATGTAACATGTATACGAGACGTATACGTATGTAATTTTGTTGATCATAATTGTCGTGGTGGTGGCACAACAGATGCCATGGATAGGCTTAAGTTGGGAGACAATGGATTCTAGTGGGATCCAGGGAGGGAAGATGTAGTGGTTTCTACACAGAGAACACTAGAACTTGATCTTTATTCAACACCAATGGAGCTACACTTGCTCCTCGATCTGTTTGAGCGAGAGGAAGAAGAAGCTATTACAAGCGCTAAGTAAAAGTGAATCGATCCCCTCCTCAGGAATCCCTGCCCCTCCTTATAAAGGAGTTGCCTGGTTCCCTCTAGGGTTGACGTGGACAAGCATATTCGTGGAATATGCTTGTACCAAAGTAGCAACTCGGCAGGCTTCTTTCCGTGTCCCTATTCCATCGATGGCAAAGACTCAGAGTCCACCGCATGTGAGCCTCGGGCTTGTGGACTGTCACCTTCGTGACCTTCTTCTGCTCTTCTGTCCCTCTATATCTTGTCCATAGCGCTTGGCATTGTGCAGATTCCTAAGGAGGGAAAACATGTAGTGTTGACTTTTGGGTTCACATTCTCCTTCTTGAGCAAGCTTCCCCTGACTTGGCCTTGTCCTGCATGACTCGGCCTAGCCTTAACCTGCATGTACGATGTGTAATAGCTATAAACCGACATAATTCATATGTCGGCTGAATCAGGTTTTAGCTACCTGAATTGGAGTAAGTCGGACCTTATTAGGCCGACCTCTATATGACTTGGCCGGATCATTCTTTGACCCGGTCCAATTCCATGAGGGGTTTTCCCCTTTTTACTTATCTCAACCCTACCTGGGGTCGTCCCCCCAACATTAGTCGCCGAAGCTGGTGCGGTCTTGTCGATATCATTCGGCTAGATCACATCAGGTTCCAGATACTCGGTTACCAAGTTCATGTTGCCGACTCATTCTTTAGTCGGTACTTCATTCCCTTTATCTTTTCTTGACTCGTTTTCTTATTCCGAGGTATGAATCATTTCCCGGGTCATTCATTCTTATTCGAACCATATCCTTAGCTTCTCTAATAAGCTTCATCCTACGTGTCTCAATCATTACTCTTTTGCCTCATTTTTGGTACCACTACAGTGTTCGCTGACATTTCTATAGTGATTACTGTGGGCGGTCATATCAACGTAGTGACTCTTCGGTTGCCGCAACGGTCATGGTGGCCGGATCTCCTCCTGCGTCGTGTGACCTCCCCTTTGGCTCCAATCACCGTTTGCAACTCACGATACACGTGATTATGCGGTAACCGTGGCACACCGGTGATCCCACAATCGCTTGCTGTGTGCGGTTATAAATGGGGGGAGTGGGGAAAGGGTTCATTTACTTTCCCCATTCCCATCTTCTTCATCGTCCTCCTCACGCCACCGCTACAGTGCTCTAGTTCACACGACCACGCCGCCGCTATTTGTTCTCCTCTCGCCATGCCATGCCTCTGCATCGAGCCTTTGCTGCGGTTCCTTTACTCTGCCGCCGCCGCGCTCACCGCTGTTGCGACGGTGCCTTGGACTTCAAGACCGCTTCCCACCGCCAGTGCTTCTTCCTCCGTGGGCTCTTCTGACGAGTCCATGTCGAGCTTGCACAGCAGCGCCCTTGTCGGAGAAGAAGATCTTGCTACAGGCCCGGAGCGTGGTTACTGGGAGGGTTCCACGGTCACTCGCCGAGAAATCGAGTGGCTCCACAAAACCCGCCAAATTCCCGCCAAGGTAAGGTGTCGCTTACCCGGCAAAGAGGTTACCCCCATTGTTGAGGTTGATGAATACGTAGTTTTTATGCCGCACTTCGCTAGAGGATTCGGCCTTCCCCTTAGCGATTTTGCCAAAGTTTTTCTAGAATTCTTCGCCTTTAGCCCCACCACTTGCCGGCTAACGCAATTGCCTCTTTGTCGGCTTTTATTTCGGCATCTGAAGGATACTTCGTCCTTTGGCCTTCTGTAGTAGTTTGGCCCAAGTTTTTCCAGATCCGAGCCAACGTTGTGCCGGATAAATCTCTACACCCTTCCGAGAAATCTTTGACCCAATGTGGGGCTGCCTCCATCACACCTCGGAAAAACTCTCTATTTCCCCGAGTCACAAGTCTAGAGTCCTGCAAGAAATGGCATAGGTCGTTCTTCTATGTGAAAACCCGGCAAGGAGGAAAAGATCCAGCTTCCTGCCTTTTTAGTCGGCACTCCTTCTAAGTTGAATTGGAAATATAATCCAAAGAGGACTGATGCTCTTGCCGAGGCATGCAAGCTCCGACTCAAAGAGTTAATTCGGGTGGGCTTCATGGCAAAGACCTGATGGCCGCTTTTATTAGCAGCCGAATCTTCCCCTTCCAGCAGTGATCTCATAAGGTTTGCTACATGAGCGGTCCTCTTGACCCCAACCAAATTTCAATGGTTGAACTTGAAGACGACCAGATTCGGAAACATGTCCGAGCTATCTTCAAGACTGATATGGCTGAGGACTGGGCGTGGGGCATGAAGACCTTTTCCTGTGATAACCCTCCTCCTCAGGTAACTCAAATCTGAGCCATTTTATCCGAGTTACTTTTGTTTGCCTTATTGATTGCTTAGATTATTTATGTTTCCCATTTTTTGTAGAAATTTGCTGAACAAACTTCGGAGGATGCCGAGGTTCTCGCTCTTCCTTGGAGCAGGGACTGTGGAACTCCGGATAACAGAGAACCAGATTCAGAGGAGTTTATCCCCAAGCCCGAATTTGCTCCCACCCATACCCGAGGAAAAGCTTCCATCCATGCCGACGAAGGTGACTCAGATGACGTTCAAGTTCTCGAGGTACTTGCTGTGGTGCCTATCTCTTACACATACCCAGCTCATTTTCCCCCAGCTAACCCGGCTGGCCAAGTGCACGAGGCCGAGCCCCTCGCCACCGAAGCTCCTCCTCCGTTGAAGAAACGTGCTGCTTTGAACGATCCGTCCAAAGCAGCTTCCAAGAAACAAATCAAGAAGTCTACCCAGAAGCATCCAAAGCAGAAAGTCATGCCCAGGGTTTCCGCGTAAGTCAGTTTACTCGGACTAAATTTGCATTTCTTGTTTCTCTTTTTCTGTTTCTGATTTTGTTATCTTTTTGTCTCATTAGTGCCCCACTAATCCGAGTGGCCCGAGTATGACCTCTCAGGTTACTCGGCCATCCTCTCCACCTACGTAGGATAACGTCCAAGTACCGAACCCTGCTCGTGACGATCCTCCTCCGATGTCGATTAACAGTAGCCGCTTGCATTTGAGGTTGCACCTAATCATGGTGCCGATGTTGCTATGCCGGATCAATCGAATGATCCGGCACCTTCCACCGATGTCTCCAAGATTTCTCCCGTCAAGGAAACTCCTACCGAGGTCCATATTCTCTCGGCTCCTGCTCCAGGTGCTACTGCCTTGGCTTTGCAGACCAGTGCTCCAAGTCCAGCCCAGCCCGCCAAGTCTCGATCTGATGTCGAGGCTTCCGTCAAGGCCAAGAAAGATATAATTGCTAAGACAAAGTCGTCCCAGAAAGCTAAGCCAATCTCCATTCAGCCGAGTGCAGCTGACATGCTTCATAAGGGAGCCTCTGTCATTAAATATGGGTCTACCCCCACTGCCGACACACAAATCGTGCTTCATAAGAGTCCGGCGGCCGGGGTAGCTGCCCAACAAGCGCGAGAGGCCAAGGGCATGGTGCTAACACGTACGGAGAGCGGAGGAAGCCTCGGGTCCTTGGTAAAATATGCCAACAATTGGAATGTCGCCGATCAAATCGAGGGTAATCCGAGTAATCAACCCTTCCATCTTTCTGACATCAGTAGCCGCTTGCATTTGGCTACTAAAGTTGTTTTTGAAAGTGATAAAATGAATGAGGTAACTACTTCAATCTATACTCGCTGCATCATATACTGTATGCCCACTAGTCCCCGAGCTTTTGACCGAATGATTTGTCATTCAGCCGAAAGCTTTTACTGGTAAAGCAAAGTTATTTACGCATATGGAAACTCACACATAATTTTTAGACAATTTTCCTTATTTTTTAGTTTCAGTTTCAAATATCCGACTACTTAGATCCGAGTCAAGCTTTAGCTGTTTCAGACTTTTAGCTTTAATTTCAAATATCCATCCACCTAGATCCGAATTAAGTTTTACTTGATTCAGATCTTTTAGTTTTAGCTTCAACTATCCAGCCACCTAGATCCGTGTCAAGTTTTACTTGATTCGGATCTTTGAGGTTTAATTTTAAATATCCAGCCATCTAGATTTGAATTAACTTTTACTTGATTCAGATCTTTAAGGTTTAACTTTAAATGTCCAGCCATCTAGATCCGAGTTAAGATTTACTTGACTCGAATCTTTGAGGTTTAAATTTGCGTATTTTCCCCTGTATAACGCTCTGTTATTTTAGGTTGCTCATAATCGATGCACAGACAAATTCCAAAAGCTGCTCTTTTCTCATAGAAAGCTATAGGTCAAGTATGATAAAATGGTTCCTATTCTGAAGAAAATAGGTAAGTTATTCGCCGTGTATACTGAAATTTTTGTTCAAGTTTTTGGTTCTCAATTGACTTCTGATTCGTCTTTATTTAGCCAACATTGATACTCAAAATACTGCGCTAACAAAGAAAATTGCCAGTCTTGAAGGTTAGTCGGCCACCCTCTTTTTACTCGTTTCCCTCCTTTCCCGAGTTTTTGCCAAGTATCTTATAGTACCCTTCCCTCGACTCAGCCAAATTACAGAACTCCGTAGCATCGCATCAAGAGTGCATACCAATGCCTGATATGATGTTGCATTTTTTAGAACAAGTCGAAACTCATTCGGCGCAGCTAGAGGAAAAAGATGATGAGATAGCTCGGCTTCGTGCCGAGGTTGATTCCTTGAAACTGGCACATAAATCCTAGTTGGAGAAGATCAACCAAGAATTCTCCGACGAGAAGAATCGGCTAACTCTTCAGCTCCAGAAAAATAAGGAGCTTCTCGACGCAATCGAGTCATCGAACAAGTCCATGACTGACGATATTGTTCGGTTTGAAAAGAAATGAGTTCAATGGGCCGGCAATCTTCAGAAAATGCTGCGATATATCCATTGTAAGTTCTTTTTCATCATGTGGCGAGTAGCCGAATTATCCTTGACTATTGCTTGTATTGACTTATGTTATGATTTATATTATAGATTATTTTCTAGAGTCTAAATATGTGAGAAGTAAAGCTGTGGTTGATGCCCGTGCTCGTCGATGTGTCCCCAATGAGATGAATCAGGAGTATTCCGTGGAAGATTTCTTAATTGATGTTGCTACTGCCATCAAGCCCATGAAGGTTATGGGCAAGGATCTAGTGGATGCTTCCATTCGAGTATTCCATGTACTCTAGCCGAATGAGCCGGATATTACCAAGATCGAAGTTCTTGCTGATAAGCTGATGGACTGCCAAACCTAGCTGAATCTTTGGAGGGAATCCACAGGGCGAGCCGGGGCTAATATGGCGCTCATAGTTGTTTTGTCATGGTATGAGAACATCTCTCTTGACATCCTGATGAATTTGCGCAGCGGCTCCCCTTGTATCACTGATCCGGACTATATCACCCGTCGGCAAGCCCGTGCTTATCAGTCCGTGGAGTATGCCAACGTGCATGATTGGCATGAAGGACCGAGTTTCCTTCACGATGAGGCCGACGATAATATAGTGGCAGCAGAAGACAATGAGTCCGAGGAAAATTCTAGTGATGAAGAGGATACCAGTGAGGAATCCGGAAGTTCTGATCAAGCTGGAGATGATTTGGAGCAAGGGGTTGAGGCTCGGTTTTCCTCCAAGGGGACCGAGGCTTCTCAAGCTAAGGGCGAGGTTTCGCACCAAGCGGCAATCGTTCAGGACACCGTGGCAGCTTCGGTCGATGCTGAAGTCACTTCTGGAAGGGTCCAGGCTGCTTCGGAAGCTATTCCTTCTTCCGAGGTCGAAGTTCCTCCGGTGGTGACCGAGGCGCCCACTTCAGAGAATCTTGCTCCCGAAGTCGTTGCTTCTTCCGAAGCCGAAGTTCCTCCGATGGCGACCAAGGCAACCACTTTGGAAACTGCTGCTCCTATTGTTGTCGTTCCTTCGTCTGCCGATGATCCGGCTATATCAACGCTTGAGCTGAAAAACTTCTTATTCGTTAAGTCCCGGGTATGCTGGGCGTATGCTATTTTAAGACAATGTGTTCCTTTTGGTACTGTGTGTTATTTATAACTTCGGATTTCTTCGTATGTTGTGCTTGACGTTAAGTTGTTAATATTCTAAGTCAATTATTCGGTGCGGAATCATTATTTGCGACTTCTAATTTGTGGGTTTGGAACAAATAGATCTGATTATTCCTGTTTTAGACATTACGAGGGATGTTCGAAGACGAGCGTTTGGGTCAATACACTAAAACAATCATAAAAAGGATAGTAAAACATGAGTTGGCTCGCGTATGATCTATTTCTTAGTCGTTTTTCATGTGTTTGATTTTCTGCGAGCGCTTATCTTGCTTATCATGAGGTCCCTTGCAGCACAACAATAAGTCAGAGATTTGGCCTTTGCCATCAATACATTACTAACTCGGCTTAAGGGTTGGACATATAAGCGAGCCGACATATCAAAACTATATAAGTTAAGGACAAAAATACGGGGCAATCCCCGAGTTACTGCTCGAGTTGCCAAGGTTTCATTCATTGATTCATCTCTGACATACAAAGCTGATATACACTAGTACGGGATACAATACACTTCTTGTAAGTGTAAAATGAACGAAGTAAAGCTACATTCCATGGTATTTTTGATTCGTCTCCAGATTTGTCTGCCTTATTTTTCTCTGGTGCTTGAGCATCTATAAGATAGTATGCATCATTATGCTGTGCTTTGCTCACGATAAATGGGACCTCCCATGGAGGTGACAAATTGTGCATGCCGGCTGTGCGTTGCATGATCCGAAGCACCAGATCCCCCTCTTGAAAGACTCGGGGGTTTACTTTCTTTCTATGATAGAATCTGAGATCTTGTTGATAAAAAGCTGATCTGGACAATGTCAATTCTCTTGCTTCTTATAATAAGTCGACGTCATCTTGCCGGGATACTTTGTTTACCTCGGCGTTTCTGTATTGGGTGACTCTAGGCGAGTCGTGCACTATGTCGTCTGGTAATACAGCTTCTGCCCCATCTACAAGAAAAAATGGTGTGTAACCCGTTGATCTATTCGGGGTGGTTCTTAAGCTCCATAGCACGGCTAGGAGTTCCTCAATCCAACAGCCCGCCGACCTTTGGAGTGGCTCTATGATACAAGGTTTTATTTTGGACAATACAAGTCATGTTGACCTCTCCACTTGTCCATTTGACGCGGGGTGTGATACAGATGCAACATCAGGCCTTATGTGCTTATCTCGACAGAATCGAGCAAAAGCTCCCTTAGCGAAATTTTTGCCATTATCTGTAATAACACTGTGTGGATATCCATATCCCAGAATGATATCTTTAAGGAATTTCACCGCTGTGGGACAATCACATTTTCTTATTGGTTTTACCTCTATCCATTTTGTGAACTTTTCCACCATGACTAAAATGTGAGCCATGCCACCGTGAGCCGGCTTAAACAGGCCTACCATATCCATACACCATACGGAAATTGGCCAAGTGATGGGTATTGTTTTTAACTCGGAAGAAGGCATATGGATTTTGGTGGAATATCTCTGGAAACCATTGCATCTTTCTACCAACTCTTTTGCTTCTTTTAGGGCACTTGGACAATAAAATCCCGTCGGAATGCTTTGGCCACAAGGGCTCTGGATGAAGCATGATGCCCGCATTCCCCTTGATGTATGTCTATAAGGATTTTTTGTCCTTCCGCCGAGGTAACACACCTTTGTAGTATATTTGTTACACTTCTTTTGTATAATTCCTTGTTTATTATCGTGTAAGCCTTTGCCCTTATTACTATTTGCCTAGTGAGGACCTCATCATGTGGTAGGGTCTCATCTCTGAGGAATAGATATATTGGTTGTGCCCACTCTGGCACCTCGTGTGCTGGGGTAACCGTTTCATCAATTTCCACCACTTCTCCCGACATGATTTCTGACGAATTTCCACGATCAGTCCCCAGGTTCGTCGAGTCTGTCCCCGGGTTTTCTAGATCAGTCCCCGGGTTACTCGGTCTCGGATCTCTGATATGATGAGAGATGGATTGATTCAGACTCTAGGGAAGGTATGATTGATGGATTTCTTAGGTGTTCTAAGGTGACACCGGGTGGAATAGATTGTCTTGTCAATCCAAGCTTAGACAAGGTATCTGCATCGTCGTTTTCTGCCTGAGGTATATGGTGAAACTCACACCCATCGAAATAGCCACTATTTTTTTGTACATGGAATCTATATAAGGCCATGTTTGCATCCAATGCATCCCAATTGCCTGATACTTGCTGGAATACGAGATCCAAATCACCGAAGCATAAGATCCGACGTATGCCAATTTCTTTCTCCATTTTTAGGCCATGGACAAGTGCCTCATATTCGGCTATATTGTTTGATGCAGCAAAGTGTATTTGTAACACATATTTTAGTTGATCTTTCTTTGGAGAGGTTAATACTATCCCTGCTCCTAACCCATTTCTTAGTTTGGACCCATCAAAATGTATTGTCCAATAATTCGGATCAGTCAGGGGGGTTCATATTACATTTCAGCCCAATCGACAAAAAAGTCAGCCACTGCCTGAGATTTGATTGCATCTCGTCTATCAAATTGTGGAGCACAGGGGGATAACTCAATTTCCCATTTTGCTATTCAGCCGCTTGCATCTTTATTGCTCATTATCTCGGCTATCGGTGCCTCACAAATCACCCTGATGGGGTGTTCTTCAAAATAATGCTTCAGCTTTTTAGCTGACATATACACTCCATAGGCCATTTTTTGGTAATTCCTTACTCATTACGCTCGACCACTATCACAACACTTACGACTCGGTTGGTTGCTGCAACAGAAAGCAACATTAGCTCTTTTGATAGCGGCGAGGCTAAAATTGGCACTGTCCCTAGCATCTTTTTTAATTCATGGAAGGTATTATCGGCCTGAGGTGTACAAGTAAATTTATCGGATTTTTCCATCAACTGATACAAAGGTAATGCTTTCTCACCCAACCGACTCACAAATCGACTTAGAGATGCGAGGTATCCGATAAATTTTTACACGTCATTAAGACACCTCGGTAGTTCCATCCTTTCTATCGCCCGAATTTTAGTCGGATTTTCCTCTATACCTCGGCTAGACATGAGGAAACCGAGTAGTTTTCTGGCTGGTACACCAAAGGTATATTTTTCCGGGTTAAGCTTCATTCAGAATCTCTCAGATTCACGAATGTCTGTCGGATATCTTCTAGGAGCGTATGGCTCTCTTTGGTTTTGATCACCACATCATCAACATATACTTGGACATTCTTTCCAATCTGATCATGCAAACATTTTTGCATACACCTTTGATACGTGGCTCCTGCATTTCGCAAGCCGAATGGCATGGTACGATAGCAATAAGCCCCATACGGGGTGATGAACGCAGTTTTTATTTGATCAGTCGGGTTTAACGGTATTTGGTGGAAACCAGAATACGCGTCCACAAATGATAGCAGTTCACACTCTGCGGTTGAATCAATGACCTGGTCTATCCTAGGCAAAGGAAAATGATCTTTGGGACACGCCTTGTTCAGGTTCATGTAATCAATGCACATTCGCCAAACTACTGCTATGTTAGGATCATCTTTCTTCTTCTGAACCAACACCGGATTATACAGCCGATTCGGATGAAGCACATCCATAATGAATCCGGCTGCAAGGAGCCAAGCTATTTCATCCCCAATGATTTTTCTCATGTCTTCGGCGAAGCGGCGGAGAGGTTGGTTCACTGGCCTTTTCTCCTGGCCTTACATGCAAAGAGTGCACAACCAACTCCCTTGGTACACCTTAGAGATCTTGGGTGGACCATGCAAAGATATCCCGATTCTCACGGAGGAAGTTGGTGAGCTCGTTTCCTATTTATCATTCAGGCCGGCACCAATGGTAATGGTTCGCTCTGGGAATTGATAATCAATCTGGATTTTCTTTGTCTCCTTGGTCGGCTGGAAGGACACACTTCCATGTGGGTTAGCAAATTCCTACATGTTAAGCTATGCCGACTGAGCTAAGGCTGCAACCTCCTGAATTCTCTTTTTCTCCTTTGTAATTACCAAAGACTCGGCCAGATTTGACCCGGCCGAGGCACATTCCATTGATCTCCTGTAGTATCTGACTACTGTGATTACTCCCTGTGGTCCAGGCACTTCATCTTCAAGTAACTAACATGATAGCTGGCCATGAATTTTGACAAAGCCGGTTGTCCGAGTAAGGCATGGTAACAAATTTCTAGATCCACCACCTCAAATTTCAAGTTTTCTGCTCTGCAATTCTCCCTCATGCCGAATAAGACGCCTACTCGGACTTTCCCAATAGGCTCACAGGACAATCCTGGCACTATTCCATGGAAAGTTGTCTTGGTTGACTAAAGCATATTTGGAGAAATGCCGAGTTTGTGCATCATGTCTTTGTACATAATTTTGATACTGCTACCATTATCTATCAGCACCTTTGAAAATTTCACATTAATACTGGGTCCGACAAATGCTGGGTCAATCACTAAAGCATATGACCCGGGGTTTGGCATGATCTTGGGATGATCCATGATGCTCCAAGTTATCTCTTGATCTGAACAGTGCATATATCTTGGAACTGCCGGCATAACGGCATTCACTTCCATATGTTGGCGCTGGACGCTTTTTCTGTCCTGTTGTTCCGTGGGGAATACACAGTATGACTGATGATGCTCTCTATACTCATTGCTCCCTTTATTTCCGGAGTTGCCTCTACCATCTTGACCCTGATTGACCACATGGTGAACTACATCCCTTTGATCATGATTCTCATACCTCGGAGGAGGTGGAGGTAGCATCAATTGTTGTGCATTCCCTCCTGTAAGACGTGGTTGCTGCGGATGATGCGGTTGCTGCTGTGGTGCTTGTGGCACTGCTGAGTTCCCCATTGTATTCTTCATCCATGCACACTGACGAGTTGTGTGGTTGGCCTGCTTTGCCGGGTTTGGTGTGTGGAACTTGCATGGTTGATCCAGCATTGATTCGAATTTGTACTTTGGCCTCTCCTGCCATTGCTTATTTTGTTCAGGAGTCCATTGCTTTTGGCCATCATTCCTCGGAGTCCATTGATGTGAACTTTTTTCTGGTGCTGGTTTCTCCCTGTGTCTGGCTGATCCCGAGTCACGGCTGCTACCTGATTTGAACTATACCTATAATCCAGCATGTTCTCTCTTCTTCTATTCCAAAATTCACTGCTCCTGGATGATCCCGGGCCATCACGAGTGTAATGGTCATGCTGCTCGTGGTGCTCTACCGACATAATCTCGGGCCGAGTCGGATCGCCCAGTGCATATGAGTTGGCTATTCTAATTGTCTCGACCAACATAGTCGTCATATCTCTTTGCAGACTTTGCCATAAAACACTTGCATATTTGAACCCCTGTGCAAACCAAACAATCGCCTGTGACTCAATTACCCCTTCACATGAGTTTATGAGGTTACACCATCGGGTCAGATACTCTCTGTCTGTCTCATTTGGTGTTTGTTTATGCAAAGAAAGCTGTTGAGGTCTATTCGGCCTCTTGTACATGCTAGTGAAGTTGCTGACAAACATTTCCTCAAAATCCAACCAGCAGTTGATACTGCCTGCTGGTAAGTTATTCAGCCATACCCTGGCCGGTCCTTCCAACATATGGGGTACATATCTTACAGCCCACGTCAAGTTACCCTCAGCGATTTTCACTGTTGTGGCATAGTCAATTAACCAATCTTGTGGCTTGGTACTACCATTGTATGTTTTCGTGCCTCTAGGCAATTGAAAGTTTGGTACAGGTGGTTCCCTCATGATCCAGGCTCCAAAACATGCCAGACTAGGAGGACCTTGATCCTCTAGTAACTCGGACCTATATAATCTGTCAAGCTTCATTCTCACATCATTCGACTGCAGGTCTCTGTATGCAGCTCTTTCCTCCACTATATGGTGATTATGCCTTACAAATCCGGCATTCTCCATTTCCGAATAACCATCATTATACCTGTTTTACACTGGGTTATGTGGAACTTGTCCTACATCCCTTCCTTGTCGAGGTTCATGCCTCGGCTGACGATCTTGCGGGTGGTAACGCCTCCCTTCAGCTAGGTTATTATCTTCAGGATTTCCTCTTCCGAGGTTCCCCTATTCTCTGTTGCCGCGACCGAGGTTTCTCTCCCCACTGTTACCTCGGCTTCCATTGCCTCTATTTTCATTTGCTTTACCGGCTACTACCGGATCATATGGAACCATCTGTTTGTTCCTTTTTCCCGAGGTTACTACCTTATCTTTTTGTGATCGGGTGAATATGCCATGGTAGCTAATAATTTCGGGGCAGCTCCAGCCGAATGAACCAAACGGGAACCTCCCGGTTCTACCGGGTTAGCCCTGAGTATCTCCTCGTTTTGCTGGTTTGCGATGCGTACCAGCTCATTCACTCTTTCTTGTTGCTTTTGCCAGGCTTCACCGGTCAATCCTTCCAACTCTAAGGCTGCGGCATTCGCCGCTCTAAGGTTCTTTGCTGGGGTACTGTACCTCGGCAGCCCCAGGTCGGCCGAATCACCTAGCTGAGACTCATGTTCTTTGTTAATATCACTGAGCAAGTTTTTTCCTTTCACTCTAACACCATCTAGCCGAGTCGGACTGGTGTCTAACTTGTTTGCCCTAGCATATTCACGCAAGGTCCGGTTAAAGGACTCCTGCAGTGTTGACACCTTCTTAGCCTCTGCTAACATTTTCAATCGAGTTTCCTCTAACTCGGCCTGAGCATTGGCCGGGTTTACAATAGGAGCTACATGTGTGGCGAGATTGTCTATCGCCGCCTGCAAGACATTCTATGGCCTTTCTAAAGGTGGACCTCTAACTCGAGGTGCCTTGGGGGTTACCTCAAGCACCTCAGGTGCATTTGCTACTGGCGGATTTGCTGCTTCCTTCTTTGCAGCTGGCGGCTTAGCCTTTGCCGAATCTGCCGTCGTTGGGTTCTTTCTTGGTCCAGCTCCTACTCCTGCTGCTGGTGCTGGTGCCGTCATCATCACCTCGACGCTTCCTACGGGGTGAGTGATACGCGGGCCGCTAGCAGCACTGAGGGGAGGCTCTCCTGCGAGGATGACTCGGCACGGGTAGACGCGAGATGTGTCGAAGCTGACGTAGATCTTGTGGGCGCCTAGGTTGACAAAGACACCGTTGCACGGGGGTGGCCTCGCTTCGAAGCTGCCAGCATTGTCGCTGACGTAGTCCCAGATGTCGAATCTCTGGACTAAGCCGGAGACGACCCGCTCGCCACTATCAATGAAGTTTCCCGTCCGGATCTTGACTCCAGCTAGCACCACTGCTGGCCCCATGGTGGGAGCCAACTGTCGTGGTGGTGGCACGACAGATGCCATGGATAGGCTTAAGTTGGGGGACAATGTATGCTAGTGGGATCCAGGGAGGGAAGATGCAGTGGTTTCTACACACAAAACACTAGAACTTGATCTTTATTCAACACCAATGGAGCTACACTTGCTCCTCGAGCTGTTTGAGCGAGAGGAAGAAGAAGCTATTACAAGCGCTAAGAAAAGTGAATCGATCCCCTCCTCAGGAAGCCCTGCCCCTCTAGGGCTGACGTGGACAAGCATATTCGTGGAATATGCTTGTCCTAAAGTAGTAACTCGGCAGGCTTCTTTTCGTGTCCCCGTTATATCAATGGCAAAGACTCGGAGTCCACCGCATGTGAGACTTGGGCTTGTGGACTATCACCTCAGTGACATTCTTCTGCTATTCCTCTGTCCCTTGTCCGTAGCGCTTGGCACTGTGCAGATTCCTGAGGAGGGACAGCGTGTAGTGTTGACTTCTGGGTTCACATTCTCCTTCTAGAGCAAGCGTCCCCTGAATCGACCTTGCCCCGCATGACTCGGCCTATCCTTAACTTGCATGTACGACGCGTAATAGGTGTAAACTGACATTATTCATACATCAACCGAATCAGGTTTTAGCTACCTGACTCGGAATAAGTCGTACCTTATTCGGCCGATCTCTATATGACTCGGCCGGATCATTCTTTGACCCGGTCTAATTCCATGAGGTTTTTCCCCCTTTTTACTTATCTCGACCCTACCTAGAGTCATCCCCCCAACAATAACTATATAAGTGGAGCACGTGTAGGGATTTATACCCACACACAAAACCCTAGACCAGTTTTTATCTGTGTTTAGCTTATACCCATTGAACAAGATATGTAACATTTCTGATCTTGTTGCCTCAACTGCTTGGATAGAAGGATTTGTGCGGACATTGTTGTATGCAGATTTCTTATATTATTACCTCAACAAGTATGCAACCATTGTGTTCTTCAACTGATCGTTTTTGTCATGCACAAAAATTTCAAGTTACCATGTCATATCACTCATCAAGGCAGTAATGACAATATTCATGGCCAATTTTGCAGTTTGAAGAACAATGTGAAGCTCACGTTGCCAGCTTGACTATATGACTTTGTTGGACATCTATTCGAAAAGATAAAAATGTATCTTGTATAAGATCCAGGAGGTGCCACATGGAAGAGTAAAATAACTTTTGTTAAATGTCAGAAGACTGCATACATTTATATTTGGATTCTGCAAATGTGATGTAGATAATGAACTATACATTAAATCAATAGCATCGTTCCATTGCACACTAGAGATGAGATGAGAAATAGGTAATATACAAATTTTGCAGGCCTTGCAACTCTCTTTGACCACTGTAGTCTTCTGCATGTCAAAGTACTTAGGTTTAACCAGTGTACCTATTGAGGTCCCGGGTTTCATGTTTATATAGTCTGGAATAGCCCCATACATGGCATTATAGAGGGGTATGGGCTGGGGCGATATACTACACCATACCCAGGCCCATACGGTAGAAAGTACAGAGGGGTATGGGCTGGGCAGTGTACTACACCATACCTAGGCCCATAAAGTAGACAGGTATTCTAACATCCCCTTAATCTAAACTATGAAGGAGATTTATATTACGCTTGAACTCTTGAAGATTTTTAACTGGAAGTGCCTTAGTAAAACCATCTTCAACCTAATTTTTACTTTACACAAACCTTATATCCAACTTCTTGTCCGCCACTCATTCTCTGACAAAGTGGAAGTCAATCTCAATATGTTTAGTGCGTGCATGAAATACTGGACTTGCTGAGAGATATGTGGCACCAGGGTTATCACACCACAAACATGGTTTCTCCTTTAACTTAACTCCAAGCTCACCAAGGAGTGCTTGTACCCAGATTATTTCTGCAGTTGCATTAGCCAATGCTTTATATTCAGCTTATGTACTCGACCTTGAAACTATAGCTTGTTTTCTGGCACTCCAAGAAACCAAGTTTGGTCCTACAAATATTGCAAAACCTTCTATAGACCTTCTGTCATCAGGACAACCATCCCAATCAGCATAAGAAAAACCACTCAATAGTGTAGATATGATGGTTGGAAAGTGATGCCAATATCAACAGTATCTTTAACATAACATAGAATTCTTTTAACAGCAGTCCAGTGAACTATAGTGGGAGCATGCAAGAATTGATAGACTTTATTGACTAAGAAATAAATATCAGGCCTTGTAAGTGTAAGATATTGTAAACCTCCAACAGTGCTGCGGTAATTTTTACTATCCTCAGGACCAAGAGGATCTCCAAAAACAAGAGACAACGGATCCAAAGATGACTGTGGAGTGGGTGCTTGCTTGCACACACGCATGCCAAGTTTATCAAGTAAATCATGTGCATATTTATGTTGGGTTAACAATAGTCCATCCTTTGTTTTCTTGACCTCTATTCCCAAAAAATAATGCAAGTCACCAAGGTACTTGATAGAAAAATTATTATTGAGATCCTTAACCAAAGCAGTTATAGCAGCATATAAGGAACTTTCTACAATAATATCATCAACATAGATTAACAGAAACATTGTTATACCTGACTTTTGATATAGAAACAATGATGTATCCGCCTTTGATGGTGTAAAACTAAGGTCATGCAACTTGGAACTAAGACGAGAATACCATGCTCGAGGGGATTGTTTGAGACCATAGAGGGCTTTGTCTAGTTTGCACACAAAGTCAGGAGCTTTAGGATGTTCAAAACCAGGTGGTTGTCTCATATAAACCTCCCCTTCCAGAACACCATGCAAAAACACATTCTTGACATCTAGCTGCCGCAAATTCCAACCTCTAGAGACTGAAATAGCTAAAACAGTTCTTATAGTGTCTGTTTTTACAACAAGACTAAAAGTATCCTCATAATCAATACCATATCTCTGTTTGAACCCTTTTGCAACAAGACGAGGTTTAGACATGTCAACTGTGCCATCAACAAGTTTCTTGATACGATATACCCATTTGCAATCAATCACATTTTTATTAGAGCTGGGTGGCACGAAGTGCCATGTTTGGTTGTTAATACATGCATCATATTCCTCCTCCATTGCTTTGCGCCAATGCGGATTCTCAAGAGCATCAGTAAGAGAGCAAGGCTCATCTAGAGATGCAAGCATTCCATACCGTACTATACCATATCTATAAACTTTGGGATTTTTGATACCTTTTTGTAATCTGGTTTGAACACCAGACACAGGAGCGTGTGTAGCAGGTGTTGGAGCAGAGGATCCGGCGGGCTGGCTAGAATCAGCGCCAGGATCCACACCTGATCCTCTAGCGATAGACGCAACAAGGCTCCGGGCCCGACCAGGTGGCGATAGTGACCGCGACGGGGACCGCAACCGGGTGCATGACGTTGATTGGCATGTGGGCAAGGCAGTGTGGGTCCCGCAACGTCAACCTACAATGCATGTATAGGAGGAAGGGGGCAGACATGGAGAAAGAGCATGGTCTGCTCTCAGTAGCAGGTCCAATGGCATGGCGATGGCTGGGCGGATCCTCCTTAGGATCGATGCAGCCAGACTGGGAAGAATCCTCCTTGGGATCAGTTCCCATGTGATTTGTGTCGCCAGAATTAGTAGAATCACTGTTTTGGCTCGTTTCTTCATTGTTTTCACTCGAATTTTCACCAGTATATTTAGCATCAAGTGTATAATCTTCAACAACCGGAGGTGTACCCTAGGTATGATTGGTAACAACAGGAATAATAGGAAAATACATATGATTATCATGTTGAGTATCCCCATTAGTACATGCATTATTTCTATGGGTAGGAGAAGAATGTCCTAGCTAAGACGTCTACCAGCATTAAGATGAAGAGATGCAAAAGGAAAAAAATTCTTATCTAATACCACATCTTGAGAAATATACATGCGTCTAGTGGTTATATCTAAACACTTAACACCTTTATGAAGAGGGTTGTATCCAAGGAACACGCAACATGTGGATCTATAAGCAAGCTTTCTTTTATTGTAAGGACAGAGATTGGGCCAGCAAGCACACCCCCAAAAATCCGAAGAGAATCAAAATTTGGTTTGGTATGTGATACGTCCATTTTGCATCACTATTTTATATCATAATTTACTGTTATTCATAGATATATTTCATCATTATATCATCTCTGATCTTGATCCATATGATGTCTCGTGAGTAGTTCGTTTAGTTCCTGAGGACATGGGAGAAGTCATGTTGTTAGTAGTGGAATTGTGTTGAAGTAATATTCAATTGTTTGATATTTAAGTTGTGGTGCTATTCTTCTAGTGGTGGCATGTGAACGTCGACTACATGATACTTCACCATTTATGAGCCTAGGGGAATGCATTGTGTATTTGGATACTAATTATGGGGTTGCCAGAGTGACAGAAACCTGAACCCCCGCTAGGAAACCTTTGCACAAGGGAGTGTAGGATCTTAGAGTTTAATGTTGTGGTTAGGTTTTTATCTTAATTACTTTCTTGTAGTTGTGGAAGCTTGCAAGGGGTTTAATCACAAGTATGTATTAGTCCAAGTAAGGTCGATATATTAGCATAGATTCACCCACACAACACTTATCCAACCAAAGAAGATTAATCAACTATATGAAGCAAAAACACTTGATAGTATTCCCATGTGTCCTCGAGAACGTTTGGTCCTCATAAGTATTACAACTGGCTTGTCCTTTTCCCGAAGAAAGGATTGGGACACTTGCTGCAATTATTATTGTTGTCTTTATTTACTTGCACTTTATTTCTTTGCATTATCAAAAAAACCCTAAAAATCCATTTGTTAAGTATTTACAGTGAATTCCTGATCCAAACCACTAGTCAACACCTTATGCTCCTCGTTGGGATCGACACTCCTATTTATCAAAAGTACTACGATACACCCCCCTATACTTTGGGTCATCAAGACTATTTTCTGGCGCCGTTGCCGGGGAGTGAAGCGCTATTGAAGTGTGGAACTGGTAAAGGAAACTTCTACTATGAGTATTGATTTTATTTCTATTTGTTACTTTGTTTCCAATATGGATAACCCACTTGGTTTCCTATTTGGGAAATCTACTACCACTGCTTGGGTAGTAGATGAACCACCACCTGCTGAGATAGATCCTTTTAAGATACCTACAAAAATTGTTGGTCGTGTTATGGATAACTATTATTTTGGGGATGGATCTGTCCCTCCTGGTGATCACTTGCTTTTTATCCATGAATTATGTGGGTTTTTTAAGTATGTAGGTATCACAATGGAACAAGTTAAGAAAAAGTTACTCTCTATATCATTGAAAGGAAGAGTTGAAGAATGGTACAAGCTGCTGAAGAATGGACAATCTATGGAATGGGAGGAAATTGTACCCCTCTTTTATTATATGGTGTGGAAGGTGATGATGGTTTGCAGTAAGTAAACAGTAAAAGTCGAAGATGTATCAATGGTAAAGATTGGACCGGGGTCCATAGTTCACTAGAGGTGTTCACCTTAGATAAACAAACATGGCATGCTGGGTAAAAAAGTTACAACAGGGCAATTGAGAGGACTGAGCAAGAGATAACAATGCAATACTAGACAAAAAGATCCTATGCGATTCGATTGGGCAATACAACAATATACATAGACCGCCATCCAACTTCATCTATGACTAGAAGTCCACCTTCAGGTTATCATCTGAACCCCCTCCAGTATTAAGTTGCAATAAAAAGACAACTGCTTTAAGCAAAGTGTGTAAGGTAAACAATCCACTTGTTCCATGAACAAGAGACCGTTGTTTTCTCCCTAGTGGAAACGACACATCGACAACCATAGAGATTTCTGTCACTTCCCTTGATTGAGTAGAGGCATGAACCCACTATCGAGCATAAATACCCCCTCTTGGAGTCACTAGCAACTACTTGGACAAGATAGCTACTAACAACGGAGAGTATGCAAGATCACAAACAACACAGACATGATAGAATCAAATAGACAAAACCATTAATCAATCTGACATAGTAATCTCAATATCCACCGGATCCCCGCAAAACAAACATGCATGATTAAAAATAGATTAGATCTTGATCATGAACGGAGCTCACAAGATCTAGACATGAAAGCACAAGGAGGAGATACAACCATCTAGCTACTACATGGACCCGTAGTCCAAGGTGGAACTACTCACGCTTCATACTGGAGGCTGGCATGATGAAGAAGAAGGCCTCCGGGATAATCTCCCCTCCGGCAGGGTGCCGTGAAGAGCTTCAGATCCCCCCGATCTAGGGACGATGGTGGCGGCGTCTATAGACGGTTTCGTGGAATTTTGATCGGGTGCCTAGGGTTTCAGCATCCGGGGCTTCTTATAGGCGAAGAGGCGAGGCAGGGGCCACCAGGGCAGCTGCACCCCCAGGCGCGGGGTGGGCCCACCCGCACAGCCAGGGGGTGTGGCCCCCTAGTGGGTATCCTCCGCCTCATTCTCCGGCTTCGTGTTCCCCACGGTAAAATATTGAATTTGGCATTTGTCCCGTCCAATTCCGAGAATATTGATTTTCTGCCTTTCTGGAACCAAAAATAGAAGAAAACAAGCAACTGGCACTGTGGCAACTTGTTAATAGGTTAGTACCAGAAAACATATAAAAACACCTCAAAGTGTGGACAAAGCAAAGCAAAGTAGATAGTAAACAAGCATGGAGCATCAAAAATTATAGATACGTTTCCGACGTATCAAGCATCCCCAAGATTAATTCCTGCTCGTCCTCGAGTAGGTAAGTGATAAAAGAATAATTTTTGAGGTGACATGCACCATCAAAACCAAGATCAAACCATTTGCAAGCATTGAAAGATGGGATCAAAGAACTCTAAACATGTGCATGAAAGATGGAGTTCTAACAATAAGACAAAGTAACTATGGATGCAACATGAAAGGCTACAAATAAAGATCATGAATAACATGCATTGAAAAGCGTTTGTTTGTTTCACATACAGAAAACATAGCATAGTGGCATTCAGCTTGTCCCTCATTGAGTAGCAAATATATGCATAGGACACCTTCAAAGTTCATAAGAGTGACTAGATACAAATAGAACAAGAACAAGCAATATCAACAATATGCATCAATCAATAAGTTTTGGAACACTGCACATAGAACTAAGAATGACAACTATGCTCTGTTAATGGTGCCTAAAGGATAGAAGGTGGAGACTCAATATAATAGTGGAAGAAAAGCCCTTCATAAAGGGAAGCAGGGATTTCAAGTTTCAAAAAGAGGTTCCAAAAATTATGGTACTTGTTAGCTTTCAGCCCTCATTGCCCCTATCATAGGCATCTTGAAGTGATTAAGGTTAAACTGAACAAAGATGGAGTATATGCTTGAAAAAGTATAAGTTGGCAATCTCATGTCCCTTGAATACGAGGGCCACACCGCATCCTACTAAACTTTGGTCACCTATAAGTTCTTGTCATAGTAAGTACATGTGTATCATAGAGAAAAGCCAACGGGGTAACCCTTGCACATGGTACAGGAGTTATCCCATAACCAAAATGACAAGGCAAGCAGAAAATGAGCATCTTAGCGATCTTTTTATTTACTATTTTCATATACTTTTATTGAGGATGCTTCATAGTGTCACATCCCAAAATTTTCCAAATTTTGAAATGTGAAAAATAAATAAACAAAAGAATAATTGTTGAAATTTAGGGTGAAAAGAAACTTTTTGCTTTTGAATGGAAACATCAAAAGCCTTCTTGAACAAAATTTGAATAAAAGGGAATCCAACAAAATTTCAATCAAGTGAAATGCATTCATTAATGAATGTATCTTGAAATTTAAACACTTGGAAAAGTTAAATTAAAACCCCCAAAACCCTAATGGAATATGTCATTTCCAAGATCTCTCTAAGACTATGGATTTGATCCATATAAAAATTTGTCAACAAATTTTATAAATGATCAAGAATGATAAATAAAAATATTATAAAACCATAGAAATTGGTTTCATTTAATTTGGAACCTTGGTTAAAAACTTATGAATTTAATAAGATAAAAGGAATTATTTTCCAAGGATAATAAAGCTCCTAACTAAAATCCATGCCAAATTGTGAACAAAATAATCCTAAAAGGATTTAAAAAGATAAACAAATATTAAATAAAATCATACAAATTAGAATCACCAGGTTTGGATCTATAAATAAAAAGATATGGATTTTATAAGGCAAAGTAAGAAATAAATAAATAAGGAATATTTAAAAGCCAAATTAAATCTTGGCCAAATCCATAAGAAAATGGAATAAAGATAATCCAAATAAAATAAAGGGATAAAGAATATTCAAATAAAAGTATATGGGATTAAACCATATTCTAATTATATTTAAATGGGGACAAAATCCCTAAGGTAAATGATTATTTAAATCATGGAAAAAATAATGTAAATTGCCAAGAGGATTAAAAGTTATCTAATTGACTTAAAAAGAATAAAATAATTATTTGAATAAATAATATGGATTAGAACCATATTTAAATATTATTTAAAATAAAGATAAATGTCCATTTTAAATAAATAATATACCATAATAGAATAAAAGAAATATTCCAGAATGGAATTTAGAATATATTAATAAACATTATTAAAAGCTTACTGAAAGTTTGGAAAGTTCTGAATTCAACTGGGTGTTTGAATTATTTGAACAAAATGAAAACAGAAAATGAAATCAGAAAAAGAAAAAGATTCAGAAAGAAAAAAATAAGAAAAGAAGCAGCCCACCAAACCTAACCTTTCCCTGGCCCAACTCCCGGCCCCGCGCAACCCACCTCTTCTCCCCTGAAACATTTTTATTACTTACAAACAAACCCGCGCAGTCACTGACCGGAGGACCCCACACGCAAACCCCTCACCTCACTGACGAAAGGGACCCACCTAGCCACCTCATTGTCATCAACCTCGCACGACCGTTCCCCCTTTCCTCGTCAGTTTTCTGTGTTGATTTCACGGTGTAAATTTGCATTACTGGTGGCATAATTATCGCCAGCATCCACGCACTCTTAAAAGACATTGTCTCCTCTCTCTTTTCCCCTAGACGCCACTCCCTCTCTGCCCTAGGGCTGGTCAAATTTCTCGCTACAACCCTACTACTCCGACCACGATTCCGGCCAACCTAGACCCCCTCCTACCTCCTAGCTTCCACGGGCCTGTTTTCCTGAACCAGGCGCACCTGCCAGTAGCTCCATCTCGTCCGCGCTTGCCCTAGAGCGCCGGCAACGACCAAGCCAAACATCACCGTCCTCTGCCGCAACTCCGGTGAGTCTTAGCCCTCAACCTCGTGCGTGCCTCGACTTGTGACTCCCGCCATATGGTTCGCCTGTGTCCTGGGTATATCCAGGTGCTCTCCAATAATCCACGCGTGGCCTACAAGCTCGACTCGGACAACAACAGAACGTGCCGTCGCCAGGAACGACTCCGGCGAGCAATCGTTGTCGAACCCGTATGCCCCTGCCCTCCTACGACTACGTTGAGCTTACCCACGCCACGACGAGTCTGGTAAACCCCTTACCCTCTCTCTCGCTTCCTATCTTTGCTGGAACGCCTCAGCCCGAGCGCCGCTGCCGCGCGCTGTTGCGCCAGCGTCGCCAGTTCTTGGCTATGTGCTATGAGCCGTTGGATCTTGATCTGGTGGATATGATAGATCTTTAAACCGAAGCGGTATGCTCTAATATGCACCGTACGATCTCATTTAAATCTTGCGGCCAATGTAGCTCGATCCTAGCGAACCTTTATCGTCCAGTAAGATTAAGACACGTAGCTGTCTTGTCAGTTTAAAATTCTAGAAATGCTTTTTGATTGTTTAAACTTTTAAAATCTAGAACTTTTGTTCTTCTTGGCCAAATTTTGCAAATTTTATATCAATGGATTCAAAAAAATTCAAGCTTTTTGCAACCATGCCCTTAGTTTAGTATTTTGCTTCTGTAAAATTAGGTGTTTTGCAGAAACATGTTTAGGCCTATTGTGAATATAAAAATTGTTCTAAAAATGTTTTTAGGGTAAAATCTTTTGCAATTGTTTTGTTTTGAACCTGCTGACCATAAAAACCAACTTTTGGATTTAAAAGTATATTTTGTGACACTAAGGAATTATTCCTTGAATAAAAGCATTTCTAGTAAAACAAAAATTATTGATTATGTTTTAAAAATAATTTTTGAGTAAAACCTTTTGCAAATAGTTTGATTTAAACTCTCTGACCCTAAACACTAAGTTTTGGATTTAAAAATGTATTTTATTAACCCTATAAAATTATTACTTTGATTAAAGGCATTTTAAGTAAAATAAAATGTTGCTTTTATTTAAAAATGATTTTTGGGTGAAACCTCTTGTAAATAGATTTGCTTTAAAACACTTTGATCCTAAACACTAACATGGTGTTTAAAAAACATATTTGGCTAACTCTACAAAATATTACTTTAATTTAAAATCATTTCTAGCAAAACCAAAAATGATTTAAATGGCCATTTTCACTAACTTGATTTTAAATGGTTTTTCCACTTTTATAAATGACCAATAGGTGTTTTAAAATAATTATAGCCTTAGTAGAAACCAATTTTTAAATAAAACAATCTTTTGCATGCTTGCATGCATTGCTTTGTTTTCTTTATTCTATGTGGTGAATTGTTTGAATGCTAGTTTGAATATGTGCTTGCTTGATTGGATTGTAGTGAACCTTGAAGAGTGTGACAATTGCAAGATCAAGGAGTGTATCTATTTTCTCTACTAAAAAGGCAAGTGGCACTATCATCCATGTCCTACTATTTTAAATACACTTAGTGGAATTTTTGTAGTATGCATGATAGGGCTACTATGTTACTATGCTATGCTATGTCCTATTAGGATATCCTTTATATCTTCCTTAGTGAAAACATCATAGTTGTAGTATGATTAGCCCTTCTATAGACTTGGGGTGGAATACCATGTTATGATTATATAAAGTGTTGGAAAAATATATGTTTTATATAATAAAACAAGTACTCAATGAATCACCTAGGTGGAATGTGGATACTCAACTGTGAATAAGGTGGCAACGAAGGGAACCATATCTTTCGTGTGTGCACTAGAAGAATAACACCCAGGGACTTATAGATTGAACATGTTTCTCGTATAGTGGCTTCCATGTACATCCACATGCTAAATGGGCTCTGGCTTAGTCAATTACATAGTGGAAGACCCTTGCATTGGCACCTATTCAGGTTAACTATAATTATGTATTGGAAATATATCCTTACATTGGTGCCTGGTAGTTGTGCTAGCATAATGTATTGGGAGGACTTCTATGGAATGATTTTGTCACATTCTCGATCTGCCGGTACTCCATTTGGTGTGTACTTACCCAGCGGCCATTGGTGGCGTCAAGACGAGATTGTGTCATGTGGGTAAAGTGTACAACTTCTGCAGAAGATCAAATTCTAAGTACTTAGCCGTGTCCCCGGTTACGAATAGCCCTAAGCAACTAAGGCCTGAAGCTATGGAAGATCTCAACATTCCAATTTCTCAAAGTAAAAATTTATGGTGTCAACAAGGGATTAGAAGCACTTGGAGTTTGCCAAGGAGTTAAGGAAGTTATTAAAAGATCAAAACTATTTTGAAGAGATAGGATAAAACCATATTGCTTTCTGCAAATGAGCCTAAACCCTACTTAGCCAAATATGCATATATTGATAGGTTCCACCTTATTTCCACATAGTAGTGAAACTTGCCAACACAATTCAAATGTATTGACCCTTGTGGCTGTAACTTATTATGTTGTAGGTTTGTTGATGTTACTGAAGTGTGTTGAATAGGATTATAAGTCTACAACCAACATGATTTCCTGTGGCACTTTGAGGATGAAGGACTCCATGCTATATAGATATTTCTGCTGCATTGTAATGAGATAGCCAAATGAGCTATGTAAGATGTAATGAATTACTTTATTCCTGGTTATAAAGTTGTATTATGACCTTTGTTTCTTGATATTACATCTTAAACAGTGGATGCTAACTATTGATCCAGGGACTAGCATTACAATCACAGGGACCTTTACCTTTATAAAGGTGGGGTCTTACACATAGATTGCTCATTATGGTGATGCTGCAAGTTTCCACCATGATTAGGCATGTCTTAGGCTAGTGACCCAGGCGTTTCTCTAACACAAAATAGTTAACTCCATGGACTTACAAGCTCCCTCTTTATTTCACACGAACGACATCCATAGACAAAAGAGCATGATATCAACTGTGTACAAAGTACAAGTGCAATGTTGAAAACATTCCCCGTGAGAGCATGTTTCTGCTAATTGCAACGTATAAGTACAAGAATAAACAAGATAGATGACACAATGGTCAATGTTTATTAGGGGCAAGGAATATAAAGTGTTCCATCAAGTTTGTGAGGGCTTTAATCAATAAGTTTTCACATAACAAAATACTTTTTAATTGGAATATAGTTGAAAGCAAGAATATACTTGGAATGGTGTAACACACAATGCATGGGAGTTTATAGTGGACACTTTGGAATAACTTGGTTTCTTGGGAGTTGGAAGCATGAGTAGAGCTTACTCATACAAGTGGAGGCTAGCAAAAGACTGGGAGCAACCAACTAAGAGAGCAATAATGGCCATAATCATGTAGAGCGACAAAACATTACTAATCAAAGCATAGAGTAGTACTACAAGTCAAGGAATAAATGATCATAGAGGCTATGGTGACTTGTTTATAGTCATAACATGGTGTGAGCATGTGTCATTCAACCCAAACAAAGCATCAAAGGAGAATACCACAATACTATGCTTTGTATGCTAAAATAACGCATGATTCTTTCAAGGCACAATAAGCAATCCCAATTGTTTGGAACAAGTCATGCTACAGCAATAATCACTAAGCATAAGGTCAAATCAACACCTAGCATGTCATGCTAAAGTCTAAGTCACAGTCAATGCAAGCTCCTCTTGCACTTTCAAGCAAGAACTATCTACTCCTTTCCAACACCAATTGACTTATTTGAAACAACACATCCATAACGGGGGTCCAAACTACTTTACTCAAGAAAACTAAGCAAACCAAAAGAAAACTAATACGCTCCAAGAACAATACAACAGTGCAAGAAACAAATTAAAACGAAGTGTCTAGAAAGACCTGAGATTTTTATTGATGAAGAAGGGGATGCCTTGGGCATCCCCAAGCTTTGATGCTTGTACCTCTTGGATATTTCTTGGGGCGACACCGGGGTGGCATCCCCAATCTTGAGCTTTTGCCCATTCTTCATCTCATTACATCATTCTCTCTCTACACCTAAAATTTTTCCTTCATACAAAACTTCACACAATCTTCATTAGCAACATTAGTGTATTCAAAAGATAATAGACCTTTGGGTTAACTTTAGAACAGCAAAACTTTTCACTAAAAACACAAGATACTGTAGAAACTCCTTCAAAAATCTCAATTTCCCCAAAAAGGAATCTATAAGAAGCAAATGCAAATAATGGCAGAAATCTGTCAAAACAGACCAGCAGGTAGAAAGCGATTTTTCAAAAATCTTCTGTTGCTCAAATCAAAAAGTGTTTAACTAAAGAAAGTTATCTAACATACTGGGAGATTTATTCGTAAATTTTAAGCTCAATCCTACTTACAAAGACTCCTCAAGAATTTTTATTGTGGAGGACAAAAATCTGTTTCGGGACAACAACTCCCCAAATCTTACTTCCCTCTCATTAGAGGTCATTCTTGGCACAAAAAGCAAACAAAAAGGATAAGGAGAGGTCATTACTGAAGTAATAACTTCCACGAATCAAGGAAACTCTTGGGTTATCTCCCAACAATTACTTTTATTTAACGCCTTTAAGTTAGGCACAAGAAGCAAGAAATTAAGTCTTCTCAAATGAAGAAGCATTAACATCAAACCTTGCTTTCAAAGGAGGATAAAAAAGAAACTTATCTCTCCTCATAGGGAAGTGTCCAATACCTTTCTTGAATGGATTGATATTTAATGGTGCCTTCTTTCATATCAATGATGGCACCAACAGTTCTAACAAAAGGTCATCCCAAAGTAATAGGACAAGAAGCATTGTATTCAACATCCAAAACATATAAATCAACAGGGACATAAGCATTGTTAACCATAATGAGAACATCATTAATACTCCTCATGAGTTTCTTCTTAGCATTATCATTAAGTGGGACATCCAAATAACAATCTTCCAGAGGTGGCAAATCAAGCATTTCATAAATCTTCCTAGGCATAATAGATATACTAGAACCAAGATCACATGAAGCTTTGAGATCAAAGTCATTCACTTTCATATTAATAATGGGTTCCCAACTATCTTCTACTTTCCTAGGAATAGAAGCTTTGTGTTTTAACTTCTCTTCCTTAATTTAACAAGAGCATCTGTAATGTGTTTGGTGAAAGCAACATGCATATCACTAGCATCAGGACTTCTAGAAAGCTTTTGCAGGAACAAAATCACTTCAGAAATATTGCAACCATCAAGATAAAAATCAAACTTAGCATCACTAGTAGTAGAATCATTAGGCTTGGGCATGGGAGGAGGAGGAATAGGGACTTCTTGTGGTTTAGTGGTATCCATTTTAGTGATGGTGCACACACTATTGTTTCTATCAATTTCAGCTTCCCTTTCCCACTTAGCATGAAGTTGAGCTAATATTCTAACATTTTCATCAATAGTAACTTGTATGGCATGAGTAGCAGGAAAGGCACTTTCCATGGTTTCAGGTTTAGCAGCCATTTTGTTAATCAAGGAGGACTGTGCTTCAGACAAAGAGGAAATATTTTTCTCAATAGTTAAAAGCTTTTCCTCCACAATCTTGTTGAAAGAGGTTTGTTTACTAATAAAGTCTTTGAGCATAACTTCAATTTCAGACGGGGCACTTCTAGCATTGTTGTAGGAGTTTCCATAGGAATTGTCATTATTAGGAGGATAAGGCCTATAATTGTTGTTGCTACCAAAATTATTCCTATAGGCATTATTGTTGAAATTGTTGTTTTCAATGAAGTTCACATCAACTTGCTCTTCTTGAGCAACCAAAGAGGCTAAGGGAACATTGTTTGGATCTAAACGAGCTTTCCCATTAACAAGCATAGCCATAATAACGTCAATCTTATCACTCAAAGAGGAGGTTTCTTCAACAGAATTTACCTTCTTACCATGTGGAGCTCTCTCAGTGCGCCATTCAGAGTAATTAACCATCATATTATCAAGGAGTTTTGTTGCAGCACCCAAAGTGATGCCCATAAAGGTACCTCCATCAGCTGAATCCAACAGGTTTCTTGAAGAGAAGTTTAAACCTGCATAAAAAGTCTGGATAATCATCCAAGTAGTAAGTCCATGAGTGGGACAATTCTTAACCAAAGATTTAATTCTTTCCCAAGCTTGAGAAACATGTTCATTATCAAGTTGTTTAAATTTGATAATATCACTTCTCATAGAAATAATCTTAGCAGGAGGGTAGTACTTTCCAATAAAAGCATCTTTGCACTTAATCCAAGAATCAATACTATTTCTAGGCAAGGATAGCAACCATTCTTTAGCTTTTCCACTCAAGGAGAAAGGAAACAACTTGAGCTTAATAATATCTCCATCTACATCCTTATACTTTTTCATCTCACAAAGTTCAACAAAGTTATTGAGATGGGCAGCAGCATCATCAGAACTAGCACCAGAAAATTGCTCTCTCATCATAAGATTCAACAAAGCAGGCTTAATTTCATAAAAGGTAGCATCAGGAGCAGGTGGAGCAATAGGAGTGCTAAGGAAATCATTGTTGTTTGTGCTAGTGAAGTCACAAAACTTGGTGTTCTCAGTAGAGTTAATTTTGGCAAAAGAGGGGCAAGCCAAAAACAGCAGCAGCAGCTAGAGCAGGAACTCATTTTTTTGTGTTTTTGATAAGAGAAAGCAAATCAAACTAAACTAATTTTTTTGAGGTTTTTGATAAAAAGAGGCAAACAAAACCAAGCAAAAGAAACTAATCAAACTAAAAACAAAGTGAATAGAAAGGTTGAGGAGGACTCCCCTTGTGAAGACGTCCTTAGCCTCCCTGGCAACAGCTCTAGAGAACTTGTTGATGACTCCTTGTTGACGTAGAGCACTTCGTCGGTAAACCCCAAGAGCAAGGTGTGAAGTAGCACATCAGGAAGTCTTCCCTCAGTAAGAAACCAAGGTTATCGAACCAGTAGGAGGAAGGAAACATCTCAAAGGTGTTGCAAGCAACGTGGAAATGTGCACAACACAAACTCAAGACTTTGACCCAATGGACAGTGAGGTTGTCAATCTCACCGGTTGCTATAACAAAGGATTAACTGTATGGTGTGGAAGGTGATGATGGTTTGCAGCAAGTAAACAGTAACAGTGGAAGATGTATCAATGGTAAAGATTGGACCGGGGTCCATAGTTCACTAGAGGTGTTCTCCTTAGATAAACAAACATGGCATGCTGGGTAAACAAATTACAGCAGGGAAAATGACAGGACTGAGCAAGTCATAACAATGCAATACTAGACAATAAGATCCTATGAGATTCGATTGGGCAGTACAACAATATACATAGACCGCCATCCAACTTCATCTATGACTAGAAGTCTACCATCAGGTTATCATCCGAACCCCCTCCAGTATTAAGTTGCAAGAAACAGACAACTGCTTTAAGCAAAGTGTGTAAGGTAAACAATCCACTTGTTCCATGAACAAGAGACCTTTGTTTTCTCCCTAGTGGCAATAGCACATCTACAACCGTAGAGATTTCTATCACTTCCCTTGATTGAGTAGAGGCATGAACCCACTATCGAGCATAAATACCCCCTCTTGGAGTCACTAGCAACTACTTGGCCAAGATATCTACTAACAACGAAGAGCATGCAAGATCACAAACAACACAGACATGATAGAATCAAATAGACAAAACCATTAATCAATCTGACATAGTAATCTCAATATCCATCGGATCCCCGCAAACACAACATGAATGATTACAAATAGAATAGATCTTGATCATGAACGGAGCTCACAAGATCTAGACAAGAAAGCTCAAGGAGGAGATACAACCATCTAGCTACTACATGGACCCGTAGTCCAAGGTGGAACTACTCATGCTTCATACCGGAGGCTGGCATGATGAAGAAGAAGGCCTCCGGGATGATCTCCCCTCCGGCAGGGTGCCGGGAAGAGCTTCAGATCCCCCCGTTCTAGGGACGATGGTGGCGGCGGCTACAGACGGTTTCGTGGAATTTTGATCGGGTGCCTAGGGTTTCTGCATCGGGGGTTTCTTATAGGCGAAGAGGCGAGGCAGGGGGGCCACCAGGGCGGCCGCACCCCCAGGTGCGGGGTGGGCCCACCCGCACGGCCAGGGGGTGTGGCCCCCTGGTGGGTCTCCTCTGCCTCGGACTCCGGCTTCGTGTTCCCCACGGTAAAATATTGACTTTGGCTTTTGCCCCGTCCAATTCCGAGAATATTGATTTTCTGCCTTTCTGGAACCAAAAACAGAAGAAAATAGGCAACTTGCATTGTGGCAACTTGTTAATAGGTTAGTACCAAAAAACATATAAAAACACCTGAAAGTGTGGACAAAGCAAAGCAAAGTGGATAGTAAACAAGCATGGAGCATCAAAAATTATGGATACGTTTCTGACATATCAGGGTGCTGGCATTTCGATCCAGGGACTAGCACTGCAATCATAGGGGCCTTTACCTTAAAGGGTGAGGTCTTACAAATGGTATGAGAGCACTGTGTTGCCTATAGGATTATGACCGTAAGATGGATTAGACTAAGGAAACCACTAGGAAAATGTAAATTCCTTTGTAAATTTCCACACTTGTCTCTTTTCATCTCGTAAAACTTCTCCTAATCTTCTTTCTCATCTCTATTTGTAGATGGCCGCCATAAACGAAGCTGTCAAGAAGGAACTACTCATGACCATGACCCTAGAATGTGAGATGGAGTTTCCCAAGGCACCCAAGAACCTTATGATTAGCTTGGGGATAAATTGTGAAGCCGTGTAAAAGGGATTTCAAGTGATGGATGAAGGAGAAGAATATTGGTGGGTACAACTCCACTTGTATAAAAACAAGGAGGACAACCACAAAGAGTCGGGATTCTGCATGCCACCAACTCTAAAATGCACATGTCATTCTTTCTCTGCAAGGAATGCAGCATGGAATGCCATCAAGGAGCTTGGATAAACAATCAAGTGTAGGATGATCAACACTCAAAATGACCTTAGAGAGGAGAAGAATCATACCCAATACTTAGAGACCACTATAAAACGTCCAAGGGAAGATATCATAGACTTAGCATGGGAGTCTTGTGATCAAGACAAACAGATTACCTCCAAGGATGCCAAGATAGCTACCTTGACTAGTGAGTGAGAGTTGTGACGTACTCAAATAGTTGGACCACCACACTTGTCGTTTTCTCGTGTTAATAATTTTGATCATACCAACCTATGTGGTATGGAAATTTTTTGTCTAAGTTATGTTTGAACCTTGGTGCTTGTGATTGAATATTGTAAGCCATGACTTGTGTCTTTTAAAAATTTATGTGTATGTTATTAGATCTATTTTGCTACTTTATGTTTTACTCTTTACTTGTGTTGTTTCTAATTTTCTCTATCCTATGCAGTAGATGCCTAGCTTTGTTTTTAGCACCGCCGAGGAGTTCAAGGGAACTCGTTTTGGATCCCGTATTATGGAGCTCGTCAGTGTGCTCAATCTTTCCCTCCCTAGCATTAAGGGACTTCAGCTCAGGAAGTTCGAGAGGAAGGACCTATGGGGATTTAGAGTCTCGCAGCCAGGACGCCAGTCAGAGCCTTCCACCGAGGACATCGTCTTCAAGATACTCCATGAAGGCAAGGAGAAGGGCCTCGATGTCACCATGCAGGAGTTGCTTGGATGCCTCTGTGGACGTCACTCCGCCGAGCTCAGGGGCCTCTACTTCCATCCATTTGGGAGACGTGACGAGGAGGATGAGGCTATAGTGTATGACGAGGCCACTAGGGAGACTATTGAGCCAGTGTGCCTCTATCTTCAGGACCTAGAGAGCCTTCTTAGGCACGTCGATACTGATAGGACCAATGTCATACTTAGCAATGACGAGCTACGCGTCTAGTTGAGGGAGAAGGACAAGGCCTTCGAGGAGCAGGAGGAGAGCATCGAGGAGATGGAGACTAGGTTTGAGAAGAAAGACAAGAGGTTCAAGAATCAAGAGAAGAGAGTGCAGGATAGGAACAAGAAGATCAATGAGATGAAGGCCGAGATGGAGCACAAGGATCTTGAGCTAGAGACACAACATAAGGTGATTGAGAGGCTGCGTTTGCAGAAGAGAGAACTTCAGGCGAAGGTCGATGCTTTGACCACCAGCGTGGAGGAGTACAAGGCAGGAATCGACGCGGCAGGACTTACTCTAGTGGAGGAGGAAGTCTATATGGAGGAGTAGTGTTGACTACTTGGCTATCTATCTATCATCTTTTTTATTCATTGAGTCGCATTGATCATCCAACATGTGGATGACTATGCTAGTGTGTTTACTTTACAAAACTTCTTGTTCGCTTTGAATCCTAAAGTTTATCATGTGCTTGCTTATGTGTGATTGTTGTTATGTGTTGTGTTGTGTTGTGTTGTGTTGTGAATGTTAGTATTTATGGGGTATTTATCCTTTCTTATCCTTATTGAAACCACATATGCCTACCTGTCGTGCCATTCCCAAAAATAACAACAACATTGGCAATGCGATGCAATAGTTGATGACTGCACAGACTCAGCTGATGCAAATGATGACTCAGTTTATGGGCAATCAGAATCAGAACCAAAACAACAACAACAACAACAATAACAACAACAACAAGAACAACAACAACCAAAACAACCCCACCAGCTTTTGATATGCTCACAAGGTTTTTGAGATTGAGGCCTGCTAAGTTTTTGGGAACCACTGATCCCATGGTAGCAAATGATTGGCTACATTCTGTGAACAAGGACTTAGTCACAGTTGGTTGCACAGATGAGGAGAAAGTCAGATTTGCAGCACACCTATTGAAAGGAACAACAGCTACTTGGTGGGATAATTTCCAAATCACTACTCCTATTGAAGAAGTGACTTGGGAAATATTTGAGGATAGATTCCACACTACTCATATCTCTTCAGGAGTGATGAGTTTGAAGAAGAAGGAATTTCGCAACCTTAAACAACGCCACCGCAGTGTTGCTAAATATATTGAGGAGTTCAATAATCTGGCACGCTATGCACCGGATGATGTTGACACTGATGAAAAAAGGAAGGAGAAGTTCCTTGAAGGGATGAACGATGAGATGTGCATGCAACTATCTGTTGCATATGTTCCAACTTATCAATCTCTGTGTGACAAAGCTACCATCTTGGAAAGCAAGATGAAGCAAGTGGATAATAGGAAGAAGAAGCACCATTTTGATAAGCATGGATCTGGATCGTCTCACAAGCATTCTTTTGGTGAAGGAAGTGGAGGTTCTGGATCCAACAAACATGGGAATCATAACAACCACCACAACAGTAACGTCACCACGATAGCAATAAACATCATGGACACAACAATGGTGATTACCACATCAACAAGAGTGGACACAAGAGTCACCATAGTGGAAATGGCAATGGGAGTCAGCCAGCTAAGAGAGACATTAGTCAGGTTGAATGCTTCAAGTGCAAGAAAACTGGGCACTATGCAAATGAATGCCCAGAAAAGAAGACTGATGCAGCCAACAAGCCAAACCCTTTTCAGAAGAGTCATGTGAACCACATCAATGTGGAGGAAATCCAAGAGGAGTCTGATGCTGTGGCTAGTAAGTTCAAGATTAATTCCTTTCCAGCACTTATCCTTTTTGATACCGGCGCATCACATTCATTCATATCAAGAGCATTTGTAGACAAAAATAGACTCCCAACTGAAACAATTGGATGTCCTATTAAAGTAAGCTCTCCAGGTTGAGAGATGATAGTATTTTTTGGATGTCATGATCTAGTAATAGACTTTTGAAAGTACAAGTTTCTATTGGGAATATGCCCTAGAGGCAATCATGTATGATGATATTTCCCATTGTATTCATAAAGTTATTAAGTAGTCCTTGTATAAACATCTGATGTGTATCATTGAATATGTGATTCGGTTGTGGAACTATGCATTCATGTTGTTTGTACTAAATATCCTTGGTCATCGAGGTTGTGCTGGACACACAACTTAGACCAATGTGAAAGTTGGCTTGATGACTCGGTTCCACTTGTCATGGGCATGGAGATGCTATTCCAACTTACACAGATTCGGCTAAAGAGTTTAGCGAGTCGGATTGACCCATATTGAGGTACAACGAACTTAGTTGTCATTTGTATATCTCAATCAATGTAATCCTTAGACCTGAGGTTGTTGCATAGTCCAAGTTGAGGATCACCAACTTAGGTTCTATCAAACGCTGATCCGTAACTGGGCAGTTATAAAGGCAGGGTTCGGGTCGATTGAGAATCAAGCTGCGTGATGTGAATAACCAAGATGGGATTTTGCCCCTCCACTCGGAGAGATATTCTCTGGGCCCTCTCGTGAGATATGATTCGGAAAGCATGGCCATGCACGACTCGGTTAAGTGTTAACCGAGGCAATCGACTAAGAGTTAGTCGGGTGAATCACTTATCTCGGATCGAGAAGAGAGTCGGACTATTTAAGGGATGACATATATTCGCCTATAGTCTGACAAGGTATATCGTGAGGCAAAAGGGACTCAGACGTAAGTCGCATTGGAAAGGCAAGTCGTCATGACTCTTTGGTACTTGGGAATCGGCACGTTCTGCTAGGAGCCGCTACTGATTGATCGATTGAGATTCGAACTCCAATCGTGTCCAAGTGATCATGAGCCTGCGGGGTCACACACTTAAGAGCAGGAGCAAGTTTGGATTGGATCTGAATCTGTAATCTGGTTGGGTTGGACCTAAACCAGATTAGGATTGAGTTAGTGAGTTGGACTCACGGTGACTAGTATTATATGGGCTTTAGTGAATGGGTCGCGCGAGCTGAGCCCACGTTCACTCCCTATATATAGTGGAGCACCTTAACCCAGAAAGGTTAATCGTGGTTTTGGTTAGGTCATTCCATGTGTTGGAAACCCTAGCTCCACAGCAGTCCTGCCGCCGTAACGAACCTAGCAGTTCGCCGCCGGCGCTTCTCCTTGTACGTGTGGATACCAGCAGAGGTGCTGCGCAATCAGCACCAGGACGATCGGATCGTGAGGACTGCACTGCTTCAACTGACGCGCTTCATCAGTAATCCGCAACTGCGCGTCTAGTGGTAAACCTCGTGGCCTTCTACCTCAGCTAGATCTTGGGATTACCACGTTAGAGGAAAATTTTGTTTTATCTCTGCGTGGCCCAACAGTGGTGTCCGAGCGATAGCTTCTGGTTTTAGGCTCGAGATCTCGCATATGTGATATGCGGTAGGCTATAGATGAGATCTATGTGCTGTTTTGGTGGTCGATCTATGAGATAGATCGGTTTTGTATGAAGTTGATTGGATCAACTGTACTCGGGGAATGGTAGATCTGATTTCCGTGATCATACTGCTGAGGTCGTGGAACGACATACCCCTACCGGTCGGGCTTCCGCCATCGGGGTAGACTGTGACACGTAAATCCAGAAGCGGTGATCGAAGATCAAAGAGTTTGATCGAATCGGAACGATGGTCGGAATCCATGTCCGGATCGTAGATGAGATCTATGTTTTCGGAAAAATCGTCGGGCGCTGCCCCTTCGATCCCCGCCCGCTATCCGGCTAGCGGGACCGCCGGCTTCGCCCTGTCGTAGCGCCTTAGATGTCGTTGCGAGTTTCACAACGCCGGTAGATATTGTATCTATGCATAACTTGTTTTTGCAGGAAGTTGTGAATGGTATGGTTCATGTGCATGTGATGTATGTGTGTAATCCATACGTGATCTGCGAATCACGGTTTTGTCAGCCGGCTGGAGCCTAGGTGCTGTCATTTTATTGTATAACGACCTGCGTGTCGGATTCTCTATGTAATTTACTTTACTAAGCCAGTGTAGCTGTTTGGAGAACCCGGAAGGCATGCAAGGCATTGTACATGTCGGCGACATGGAGTAAGACGGCAAGTGACAAGAGTTGGCACGGGTCGGATTACAGGCTTTGTGGAGATGGAGATCGCCATGAAGAGAGCCATACCATTTCACATTATAATTGCTTTATTTTGTGTTATTGTTATGTCTCTGTTTTACCTCTATTAGATAGTCGGTAAAATTTAATCCCTCAAAGAAGGTCTAGTCGGTTTTCCCGCCAGTGTTTGCACCATCACAAGTCGGACATTTTTGGTAGTGGGCTCATAAAATTGAGGTGCTGCCAATTCTTTTCGACTAGGTGGGTTCGAGTCGGACTCTTACTGCAGAAACACTCGATAAGCTAGACGGGTCTATCACAACGGTTGTGGGACTCGGGGAAAAGTCGGATGGGAGCCGGGGCATGTGATGCCACTCATCCAACAGGAGTCGCATGAGATGCGATTGACAAGGAGTTGTCTACCTAGATCACTTGGCGGCTAGCGGTGATGCTAAAGCTCACTAGCCGACTTGATTATTTAGGATCCTGAATCACTAAGTAACCATCGGAGGGGTGTTGGTTCTAGTGGGAGCATAAAATATTAAAATGTTTAATATGCTTGCTCTTTTATGAATACATGTCTTAAGGGTTTTGCATATTTTCTGTTGTAGATCATGGCACCAAGTAGCAGTCACTCTCTGATATCCGGTTTTGCGTTGAGAACCATTCTTGAGAAAGATAAACTTAATGACACTAATTTTACCAACTGGTATCGAAACCTGAGAATTGTTCTCAAACAAGAAAAGAAGGACCATGTCCTAGACAACCCACTTCCAGATGAGCCGAATGAGAATGCGACTGTCGCAGCCACCAATGCCTACCGTCGGGCTAAGGATGAGTCCACGGATATTAGCTGTCTTATGCTTGCTCACATGGAACCGGACTTGCAAAAGCAGTTCGAGCATGTTGAGGCCTACGATATGATCGAAAGCCTCAAAAGTATGTTCCAGGCTTAGGCGAAGACTGAGAGGTATCAAGTCTCTCAGGCTCTGCTGAGTTGCAAGCTTAAGGATGGTGATCCACTGAGTCCGCATGTGATCAAAATGGTTGGTTACGTGCAGTCTCTGGAGAGGCTTGGCTACCCCATAAGTGAAGAGTTCGCTACGGATATAATTCTGAACTCTCTTCCTAGTGCATATGGGCAGTTCATTTCGAACTACCACATGCATGGTATGGATAAGAAGCTCACTGAATTGCATGGGATGCTCAAGCAGGCAGAGGCGGATCTCAAGAAAGGCACCAGTCAAGTGTTGATGGTGCAGAATAAGGCTAAGTTCAAGAAGAGTTCTTGGACTAAGAAGAAGGCTAAGTCAGGAGGAAAGCAGGCTCAGGATCCGATCCCAAGCGCTTCCTCAGGGACTAAACCATCTCCTTCAGCCGGATCCACTTGCTTCTACTGCAAGGCGGATGGCCACTGGAAGAGGAACTGCAGCAAGTACTTGGCCGATAAAGCCAAGAGTGGAGGTATGACTTCCGACTCAGGTACACTTGTTTGCAATGTTATAGACATATATCTTGCTGATGCACCTAATAGTTCTTGGGTATATGATACCGGATCAGTTATTCACATCTGCAACTCGCTGCAGGGACTGGTAAGAACTAGGAGCGTAGCAAGAGGCGAGGTTGATATTCGAGTCGGCAACAAAGCAAGAGTTGCTGCGTTGGAAGTCGGCACGATGCAACTTCATTTACCTTCTGGATTCATTATGGAACTGAATAATTGTTATTATGTTCCAAAGGCTCATCGAAACATTATTTCTGCTTCATGTTTGATGAGGCAAGGCTATGAGTCGAATATCAAGAATAATGGTTGTTCTTTGTATTTGAATGATATGTTTCACGGCTTTGCACCCGTCCAGGACGGGTTATTTATTTTGAATCTTGATGGTGAATCGGTTTATAACATAAATGTTAAAAGGTTGAAACCAAATGATCTGAATATGACTTACTTTTGGCACTGTCGGCTTGGTCATATAAGTTGGAAACGCATGAAGAAGCTCCATGATGATGGACTCCTAACTTCGTTCGACTTGGAGTCGTTCGAGACATGCGAATCTTGCCTACTCGGCAAAATGACCAAGACACCTTTTGCAAAGAGTTGTGAAAGGGCGTCCGACTTGTTGGGCCTAGTACATAGTGATGTATGTGGACCAATGAGCACAACAACCAGGGGTGGTTATGAGTACTTCATTACCTTCACTGATGATTTGAGTAGGTATGGATATATCTACTTGATGAAACATAAGTCGGAAGCCTTTGAAAAGTTCAAAGAATTCCAGAATGAAGCACAGAATCAACTCGGCAAGAAAATAAAGTTTCTTCGGTCGGACCGAGGAGGTGAGTACATGAGCCATGAGTTTGATGACCATCTGAAAGGTTGTGGAATAGTTCCTCAACTTACTCCGCCAGGAACGCCACAAAGGAATGGTGTTTCGGAAAGGCGGAATCGGACCTTGTTGGACATGGTGCAATCAATGATGAGTCAGACAGATCTGCCTTTATCATTTTGGGGTTATTGTCTAGAAACAGCGGCGTTCACACTAAACAGAGTACCATCAAAATCGGTAGAGAAGACACCGCATGAGATGTGGACAGGCAAAAAGCCAAGTTTGTCTTTTCTTAAGATTTGGGGTTGTGAAGCTTTTGTCAAGCGACTTCAGTCGGACAAGCTTACAGCCAAATCGGATAAATGTATTTTCGTGGGGTATCCGAGGGAAACCTTGGGTTACTACTTCTACAACCGAGAAGAGGGCAAAGTGTTTGTCGCTCGGAACGGTGTCTTCCATGAGAAAGAGTTTCTCAGTCGGGGAGTAAGTGGGAGCACGGTGCAACTCGAAGAAATTCGAGAGGAACCGGCTAGTAGCGAGTCGGCAAAAACCTTGGAGGTTGAGCCGGTCGTGGCAGCTGAGCCGGCAGCATCACCTGTACTACGAAGATCGGCTAGATTACGAAGTGTTCGTGATGTGTTACTGTTAGACAGTGATGAGCCGGCAAATTATTCGGAAGAGATGGTGGGATCTGATTCCGAGTCATGGCTTGGAGCCATGAGATCCGAGATAAAGTCCATGGATGAAAATCAAGTTTGGAACTTGGTTGATCTGCCAGACGGTGCAAGACCCGTCGAGTGCAAATGGGTTTTTAAGAAGAAAACTGATATGGATGGAAATGTTTCAATCTATAAAGCACGCCTTGTCGCGAAAGGGTTCCAACAAGTTCAAGGAGTTGATTACGACGAGACTTTCTCGCCTGTAGCGATGCTTAAATCAGTTCGGATCATGTTAGCTATAGCGGCCTATTTCGACTATGAGATATGGCAGATGGATGTCAAAACGGCTTTCCTTAACGGAAATTTAACCGAGGACGTGTATATGATACAGCCCGAGGGTTTTGTCGATCCAGCTAATGATGACAAGGTATGCAAACTTCAGAAATCCATTTATGGGTTGAAGCAAGCATCTCAGAGTTGGAATATTCGCTTTGATGAGGTAGTCAAATCGTTTGGCTTCATCAAGAGTGATCATGATTCTTGTTTGTACAAGAAGTTTAGTGGGAACAAAGTAAATTTTCTAATCTTATATGTGGATGACATATTACTGATTGGAAATGATGTCCAGATGTTGCAAGAAACCAAGGAATCATTGGAAAGGAGTTTCTCAATGAAAGACTTGGGTTAGGCAACATACATCCTCGGAATCCGGATCTATAGGGATAGATCAAGGAGGCTCATTGGATTGAGTCAGAGTACTTATTTGGACAAAGTGTTGAAGAAGTTCAACATGGAATCGTCTAAGAAGGGGTTCTTACCGATGTCCCATGGTATAAAACTTAGCAAGACTCAGTGTCCTTCGACAACTGATGAGCGAAGTCGGATGAGTGCGATTCCATATGCTTCTGCAGTCGGATCCATCATGTATGCCATGATTTGTACTAGGCCGGATGTTTCCTATGCTCTAAGTGTTGTGAGCAGATACCAGGCTGATCCTGGAGAAATCCACTGGACAGCGGCTAAAAATATCCTAAAGTACTTGAGAAGGACTAAGGATATGTTCTTGGTTTATGGTGGTGAAGATGAACTCAGTGTAAAGGGTTACACGGATGCGAGTTATCTTACTGACTCTGATGATTCTCGTTCGCAATCCGGATACGTGTTTATTATAAACAGAGGTGCTGTGAGCTGGAAGAGTTCCAAGCAAGAGACTGTGTCTGCGTCTACAAAGAGGCTGAGTATATTGCTGCCTCGGAGGCAGCAAAGGAAGCTGTTTGGATGAGGAATTTCCTCATGGATCTTGGTGTGGTTCAGGGCTCGTCCAATCCGTTGGACGTGTATTGTGACAACAATGGTGCTATTGCACAAGCCAAGGAACCTAGACAACACCAGAAGAACAAGCACATACTCATGCGGTACCACCTGATTCGCCAGTTCGTGGATCAGGGTGATATCAAGTTATGCAAGATACACACGGATGCAAATATTGCGGATCCGTTGACAAAGCCGTTACCATAGCCGAAGCATGAGGCGCACCTTAGAGCCATGGGCATTAGATGCTTAGACATGTGATGTCGAAAGATTGACTCTAGTGCAAGTGGGAGACTGTTGGGAATATGCCCTAGAGGCAATCATGTATGATGATATTTCCCATTGTATTCATAAAGTTATTAAGTAGTCCTTGTATAAACATCTGATGTGTATCATTGAATATGTGATTCGGTTGTGGAACTATGCATTCATGTTGTTTGTACTAAATATCCTTGGTCATCGAGGTTGTGCTGGACACACAACTTAGACCAATGTGAAAGTTGGCTTGATGACTCGGTTCCACTTGTCATGGGCATGGAGATGCTATTCCAACTTACACAGATTCGGCTAAAGAGTTTAGCGAGTCGGATTGACCCATATTGAGGTACAACGAACTTAGTTGTCATTTGTATATCTCAATCAATGTAATCCTTAGACCTGAGGTTGTTGCATAGTCCGAGTTGAGGATCACCAACTTAGGTTTTGTCAAACGCTGATCCGTAACTGGGCAGTTATAAAGGAAGGGTTCGGGTCGATTGAGAATCAAGCTGCATGATGTGAATAACCAAGATGGGATTTTGCCCCTCCACTCGGAGAGATATTCTCTGGGCCCTCTCGTGAGATATGATTCGGAAAGCATGGCCATGCACGACTCTGTTAAGTGTTAACCGAGGCGATCGACTAAGAGTTAGTCGGGTGAATCACTTATCTCGGATCGAGAAGAGAGTCGGACTATTTAAGGGATGACATATATTCGCCTATAGTTTGACAAGGTATATCGTGAGGCAAAAGGGACTCAGACGTAAGTCGCATTGGAAAGGCAAGTCGTCATGACTCTTTGGTACTTGGGAATCGGCACGTTCTGCTAGGTGCCGCTACCGATTGATCGATTGAGAGTCGGACTCCAATCATGTCGAAGTGATCATGAGCCTGCGGGGTCACACACTTAAGAGCGGGAGCAAGTTCGGATTGGATCTGAATCTGTAATCTGGTTGGGTTGGACCTAAACCAGATTAGGACTGAGTTAGTGAGTTGGACTCACAGTGACTAGTATTATATGGGCTTTAGTGAATGGGTCGCGCGAGCTGAGCCCACGTTCACTCCCTATATATAGTGGAGCACCTTAACCCAGAAAGGTTAATCGTGGTTTTGGTTAGGTCATTCCATGTGTTGGAAACCCTAGCTCCACGCGATCCCTCTTGTTATGTGAACCTAGCGATAAGCCACGGGCGCCTCCTCCTTGTACGTGTGGATACCAGCAGAGGTGCTGTGCAATCAGCACCAGGACGATCGGATCGTGAGGACTGCACTGCTTCAACTGACGCGCTTCATCAGTAATCCGCAACTGCGCGTCTAGTGGTAAACCTCGTGGCCTTCTACCTCAGCTAGATCTTGGGATTACCACGTTAGAGGAAAATTTTGTTTTATCTCTGCGTGGCCCAACAGTTTCCAGCTAGTATGATAATCCTAGAATCCCAAGGACTGGATGTAATATTAGGCATGGATTGGATGACCCGTTATGAGGGAGTAATAGACTGTGCCAGAAGGACTGTTACACTCACAACCCCGAAAAAAAAGGATTAGGTTCAAGCCTAACTTTGAACCCCAAAGGGAGTAAGCTAAATTCTCTTAAGGGGGTTAGCATAGATAGTGTACCAGTAGTGAAGGAGTACCCGGATGTGTTTCCAAAATAATTACCAGGAATTCCACCAGATAGAGATGTGGAATTTTTGATTGACTTACAGCCAGGATCTGGACCCATAGCAAAGAGACCCTATAAGATGTCAGTTGATGAGTTGAAGGAGCTCAAGAAACAGCTTGGAGAATAGTTGCAGAAAGGATTTATCCAACCGAGCTCTTCATCATGGGGTGGACCAGTTCTGTTTGTTGAGAAGAAAGACAGAAGCCAGAGGCTATGCATAGATTATCGATCACTTAACAAAGTGACCATAAAGAACAAGTATCCCTTACCTAGAATCAATGATGTCTTTTATCAGCTAGAAGGATATTGTGTGTTCTCAAAAATTGATCTCTGATTAGGTTACTTTCAGCTAAAGATTAGAGAACAAGACAAACCTAAGACTGCTTTTACCACTAGGTATGGATTGTATGAGTATACGGTGATGCCAATTGGATTAACAAATGCACCAGCTTATTTCATGAACATGATGAACAAGGTGTTCATGGAGTTTCTTGACAAGTTTGTTGTGGTATTCATCGATGACATATTGATTTATTCCAAGAGCAATGAAGAGAACGAAGAACATTTACATTTGATTCTTGAGAAACTCAGAGAGCACAAGTTGTATGCCAAGTTCAGTAAGTGTGAGTTTTGGTTGAATGAAGTTGGATTTCTTGTACATATTGTGTCTAGAAATGGTATAGCTGTCGATCCCGCAAAGGTGTCAGCTCTAACTGAGTGGGAATCTCCCAAATCAGTTAAAGCAGTTTGTAGTTTCCTAGGCTTGGCCGAGTACTATACAAGGTTCGTCGAGAATTTCTCGAAATTATATAAGCCAATGACGGAGCTGCTTATGAAAGAGAAGAAGTTTGACTTGACTGATGGATGTGAAACCAGTTTTCAAGAGTTGAAGAAAAGACTGGTGTCAGCACCAGTTTTATGTCTGCCAGATCTAGAGAAATACTTTCAAGTCTATTGTGATGCATCTCACCAAGGATTGGGTGGAGCATTGATGCAAGAAGGAAAAGTTTTGGCTTATGCCTCGAGACAACTCAAGACTCATGAAGTAAATTATCCTACACATGACTTAGAGTTAGCCTCTGTTGTCCATGCACTCAAAACATGGACACACTATCTTTTGGGAAAGTGTTGTGAAGTGTTCACAGATCACAAGAGCTTGAAGTATATTTTCACCCAGAAAGAGCTCAACATGAGACAAAGAAGGTGTCTAGAACTTATCAAGGATTACGACTTGAGTTTGCAATACCATCCCGGTAAAGCGAATGCCGTAGCTAATGCATTAAGCCGCAAGGTTTATGTGAATGACCTCACCAAAGGAGAATTGCCAGATGATTTGTGTGCCCAATTTAAAGAGCTAAGATTGAGATAGTGCCTAAAGGATATCTCATGTCATTGGAAGTTCATCCAACACTATTGGATAAGATCAAAGAATCCCAAAAGTTGGACAAGGAAATAGAGGATATTAAAAGTAAAATTGGTAAAGGGAAGGCGAAAGGATTCCATGAAGATGAACAAGGAACTTTATGGTATGGAAAGCGTATCTGCATTCCACAAGATCCGGAACTTCGGAAATTGGTTCTGCAAGAAGCACACAATTCACCATATTCTATTCATCCGGGTAACACTAAGATGTACATGGATGTGAAGGAAAGATTTTGGTGGAACAATCTCAAGAAAGATATTGCGGAACATATTGCCTTGTGTGACGTGTGTAGTAGAGTGAATTCGGAACATCAGAAATTGGCAGGGTTATTGCAACCACTACCAATACCTGATTGGAAGTGGGATAAGATTGGTATGAATTTCATCATAGGATTGCCAAGGACCAGGTCCGGATATGATTCTATATGGGTTATTGTGGATCGCTTACCAAAAGTGGCTCATTTCATTCCCGTAAAGCCCATGTATACAAGTGCTAAATTAAACAAGATTTATATGAACACGATTGTGTGTCTGCATGGAGTACCTAAGAGTATTGTGTCTGATAGAGGAACTCAGTTCACTTTGCATTTTTTGGAAACAACTGCATGCGTCATTGGGAACTAGACTGGAATTCAGCACAACATTTCATCCTTAGACTGATGGACAGACAGAAAGGACCAATCAGATTTTGGAAGATATTTTGAGAGCTTGTACACTAGACTATGGATCTAGTTGGAATGAAAGTCTGCCATACGCAGAATTTTCTTACAATAACAGCTATCAATCGAGCATAGAGATGGATTTGTTTGAATTCCTTTATGAAAGGAAGTGTACTACACCATTATTATGGAATGGAGTAGGAGAAATAAATTTATTTGGACCAGATCTCATCAAGGAAGCCGAAGAGAAGGTCAGAATGATAAAGGAAAGGTTGAAGATAGCCCAATCCCGACAAAAGATCTATGCAGATCCAAAACGTAGAGAAGTCACCTATGAGGTGGGTGATAGAGCTTATCTTAGAGTCTCACCACTTCGTGGTGTGAAGAGATTTGGAGTCAAAGGGAAATTGGCACCTCGTTATGTAGGACCATTCAAGATTTTCAGCCGCAAAGGAGAAGTATCTTATGAGTTAGAATTACCAGAATCACTGTCCGCAGTTCACAATGTGTTTCATGTGAGCCAGTTGAAAAAGTGTCATCCAGAGATGGAAGAAACTTCGTTGAAGGACATTATACCATTGGCAGAGGTTCAGTTAGAGAGTGATATCACTTACGAAGACAAACCTATCAAGATTCTCGAGACAACAGAAAGAGTTACTCGCACTAATACTAACAAATTCTGCAAAGTACAGTGGAATCATCATACCAAGGAAGAAGCAACTTGGGAAAGAGAAGATGAACTTCGGAAAGATCACCCTCACCTATTTTCTAGCCAATCCGAATCTCGAGGGCGAGATTCATCTTCAGGGGGTTAGATTTGTAACATCCCAAATTTCATCAAATTCAAAACCATGTTATTCCATTCATAACATCATGGCATTTCTACTTTGGACAAAAAATTTCAAAGCATAAACCCTAATAAAACCATATTTAAAACCCCTTTATATTATATGTATGGGGCATGGTTTTATTTTTATTTAAAACCCCAAAATGTTTTTGGAGTGATTTGATGTGCTTGATACACTTTTAAACACTAGATTCACCTCACAAAATTTTGGTGAAAGTTTGAATTGATTTGGATTTGAAATGCCTATTCAAAACTCATTTGAAAAATCAAAACAGAAAAGAAAAATGCATTAGAGAAAAAATAAAAGGCCAGCAACCCTTCTGGCCTAGGACCAAAAGCAGCCCACATCCCACCCGGGAACCTCCCCCTCTCCCCTCTATTTCTCACCGCCCGTGCGCGCACCCGCTCACTGATGTGTGGACCCCACCGCCACGCCAGCTCGTCGTCGTCAACCCCGCGCCAGACCCACGCTCTCCAGCCGTTTCTTCCCATCTGTTACTTTCATTGATGACGTGCTTAATTGCCATTGAAACAACGAGTAAATTTCTCCCCTGATCTGGCTACATAACCCTCTCCCCCTCCGCAGCATTTCCCCTCACACAACAAGCACTAAGCACCGCCAGGCTCCCCTAATTTTGCTTCGCACCGCCGCAGTACCGACGAGCTCCGATGAGCTATTCCGGTGAGCACCATGTTCTCCTCGGCCTCTGCTTCATGCAAGTGTGTTCATCTTGTCCTTGCGCAACTTCTAATGCCTGTAGATTGTCCAATTGTGCCCCAGGTCATCGCCCCCGTCATCGTCTGCAAGCGCCCGAGGCCCAGCTCGACTCCGACGAGCGATAGCCACCGCATCCGTGCACCCTAGCCTCCATCGCGACCACGTTGTGCATCACCGCGTCCTTGTGACCTCGGTAAGCGCCAACACTCCTCCCTTTCCCTATGGTCTCACCAGAACATCACCGTCAGATGCACCACCGCCACAGTGGCCATTTGCGCCGCTCGCATTTGGTCAGAGCAGTAGGATCTGCTGGATCTAGATCCAGCAGTCAAGATTAGATTTAAATGCAAAGGGGTATGCTTAGATCTGGACCGCACATCGCCACTTAGATCTAGCGGCTAGCGCCCGTGATCCACCCGAAACGGTATCGTCCAATCAGAAGCTGCCGCATGGCTCTGTTTTTTTAAATCTAGTTTTTATTCTATTAGTTGTTTAAACTTGTAAATGGCATAACTTTTGTTCTGTAAATCCAAAAAATACAAATTTGATGTAAGACCCCACCTTTATAAAGGTAAAGGTCCCTGTGATTGCAATGCTAGTCCCTGGATCAATTGCTAGCATCCATAGTTTAAGATGAAGTACACAGAAACAAAGGTCACTATTACATCATCATTCCAGAGATAACATAGTCTTTGACAACTCCATAGCCATAGGCTAGTACAAGAGTTCAACATAAAAAAATAAAGTAAAGTCTTCATCTTTATGTGCCATAGGCAAACATGTTGAGTGTAGACTCATAACCCTAATCCTCATCAGAGTAACCTGCAACATCACAAGTTACAGCCATAGTGGGTCAATACATTGGAATAGTATTGGCAAGTGATACCTTAGTAGAATAATAGTTTCTAGCTTCTACATGAATTTGGCTAAGTGTAGCTTAGGCTTGCTTTGCTCAAAATAGGTTTTGCCTATTAGTTGAAAACACTAAGTTTTTGTTTGACAAAAACTCCCAAGGAACCACCAATAGACATTGGTGAACCTTTACCCTTGTTCAACCACCAGTTTTTAACTTAGAAATTGGGATGAGGAGATCCTTGATAGCTTCCAAGTCTTGATTCTCAAATTTGTCCATTTCCGGGGACACGGCTAAGTACTTAGATTCTTCCTTCTCGAGAGGTGGTGCACTTTCCCCACAAGACTCGACATGCATCGAGCCGGGATCTTTCAGAAGCCTTCCCTTATACCAAAATGAACGCGCTCCAAACCTATCACCCCCTACCACCAACTGTCCATTTGGCTAAGTTATTGCAACGTATATGATCCAGGCAGAGCCCATATTGCCAAGTGGCTGCACTAGAAGCTTATTAACATTTGGCATCTCAAATCATTTTGTTCCTGGGTGGATTTCCACAAGTGTGTTACACAAGGTAGACCATAGATATGGGCCTTGTGTAACCACTCAACATAACCCAAATATACCATTCCACCCAGGTGATTCATTCACTTAGTTGTTTTATTAAGAAAACTCAAGTCAAAGACTTAGCAATATTTTCCATAGCATGTATATAATACACCCTTGTTTTCTACTAGCTAGGCTAAGCATGGCAATATATCAAGTTTCATAACTTAGAGAAAATTCTATCAAGACTACAACTACTTGGATTTCCCATAGCATAGCATATAGATACTTAGCAAAATATCATGCAAGCCCTATACAAAATATCACCAGTGCATAGTCAAAATATTGGGATAAAATATGAAGCACCACTTGCCTTGGTAGTTAGGGGAGTAGCAACAATCCTCACAATCACAATCACCACTAGTACCAAAATCTACACATAACATGATATCACCAAATTTATATTCCAAACAATCAAGAAAAAATATATGAATGCATGAAAATGCCATGTGATGATTTTTCTCAAACCAAAAAAGACAAGTAAACAATACTAAACACTAAACTAAACATTTATACACTAAATCAACTTAATTTGACTTTTAAAACATTTTCTAAATAATTTTTATACACAAAATAAGACTACAAATGTCTCTGCATAATATTCTATTTTAACAGAGGCAAAATACAAAACCAAGCCTACATATGTGTAGGATTTATTTTTGTGATTCCATTGATATATTATTTGCATTTTTTGGATAAATAGAAAAAAGTTATGAATTTTAGTTTAATCATCTAATAAAATCAAATTTGGATTTTAAAAGAAAACCCCTGACAAGCGGCGGCTTCTGATTGGTCAGTAGCGCTTCGTGCGGATCGGCCGACGCGAATCGTTCGATCTAAAACAGATCCAGTGGATTAGATCAAAAGATGCCGATTCACATCAGATCTAATCTTATCCCTACCATTCGAATCTAACGACGCTGGTTCGATGACCAAAACCTGGCGGTGCTGGTGGCGGCGAGACGGCGGTGGAGCTTTGCCAGCGAGGTTTCCGGTGGTTACAGAGGGGGTTGGGGCGGTGGTTGGTCTTACCAGACTCGCGAGGTCTTGCGGAAGCTCAAGGTGTGCTTGACGTGGGCGGGGCGTGCTGTGGTGGCCGGAGGACTTCGTCGGAGTTTGCGTTCGCATCGGATGTCTACTGCCAGAGATGAAGGCGACATTCTGTGGTGATATAAGGCGAGATAGTGGCATTAGGAGATGCGAGTATACATGGCGGACTTAGTGGTATGATTTAGGAAGCAAGGGGCAGCTTGATTTTACCGTGATTCTTCACCGGAGTTGAGCGGCGCTTCTGCCGTTCGCGGAGCTCGACAAAGACGACGACCTGGGTCACGAGCACGCAAACCAGAGGCATTAGGAGAAGCACACGAGCAAGGGGAGTACTGCAGTAAGTAGTAGAGAGCAAGGGGTGGCTTGAGTTGGCCGGAATAGCTCACCGGAGTTGGTCGACAGCGGCGTTTGCAAATCGAATTATCGCCAGCCTGGTGGCGGAGAGGGTGTGCTGCGTGGGGGGAAAGGACCGTGGGGTGTAGGGGTTTAAGTAGGTAGCAGCGTGACAGTAAACGCCTGCGAATTCATGGCTAATTATGCCGTGCCATTATCGGCAGCAACGACAGCGGCGATGCAGTCCGCGCGCGTGATTTGGGGAAGAAAGGCTGAGGTGGCAGTGGGGTCCACGGGTCAGTGACTATGGGTAGAGCTGCGCATGTGAGAGAGGGAGCAGAGGGAAATGGCCCGGGTGGTCTTGGTAGGCTGGATCTAGGGCTGGGCCAAAATGGCAGCGTTGGCCTTTTTTTGTTTCTTTTGTCTTTTTCTTTTCTATTTGATTTTTCAGGAACCAAATTCAAATGAAATTTAAAGGAGTTTGAATTCAAACCACCTATAATTTTTTCTAGTGTGATCCAAGTATTCAAACATGTGTCAAACACACTTGTTTACTCAATTACACTTAGGTCCTTTGAAAATAAAAATAAAACCAAGCCTCATATGATTTCATATAATAGGCATATGAATGGTTTTATTTTTGATTTTTGTTTTGAAAATCTTTGTGAAAGCTTTGCATAAACCTTTAAACATTTCTGACTTAAACAAAGCATTCTCATATTTTTAAAGTTGAAATAAAACCACTACCTTTCTTGCATAAAATGATGGCACTATATGGTTTCTTATTTTGAAATCTTGTTTGAAAATAGCCAAATGCTTATGAATGCATGCATGATGTGCAAACTTTATAAATCACGATTTTTGGGTTGTTACAAATCTAACCCACTTAAGGTGAATCTCGCCCTCGAGATTTGTATTGGATAGCAAATAGGTGAGGGTGACCTTTCCGAAGGTCATCTTCTGTTTCCCAAGTTGCTTCCTCCTCTGAATGATGGTTCCAATGAACTTTGCATAATTTGATAGTCTTAGTTCGAGTAACTCTTTCCGCAATCTCAATAATCTTCATAGGTTTCTCCTCATAGGTGAGATCACTTTCCAACTGGACCTCTTCCAAAGGTATAGTATCCTTCAAAAAAGTCTCTTCCATCTTCGGATGGCATTTCTTCAACTGACTCACATGAAACACATTGTGAACGGCAAATAGTGATTCAGGCAATTCAATCTCATATGCCACTTCTCCTTTATGACTCAGAATCTTGAATGGTCCAACATACCTTGGTGCCAATTTTCCTTTGACTCCAAACCTCTTCACTCCACGAAGTGGTCAAACTCTAAGATAAGCTCTATCACCCACCTCATAGGTGACTTCTCTACGCTTTGGATATGCGTAACTCTTCTATCGGGACTGTGCTATCTTCAATCTGTCTTTTACCAACTTGACTTTCTCTTCAGCTTCCTTGATTAGTTCTGGCCCGAACAAATTTCTTTATCCAACACCATTCCATAGCAATGGTGTAGTACACTTCCTTCCATAGAGAAATTCAAACGGTGCCATCTCAATACTGGCTTGATAGCTGTTGTTGTAAGAGAATTCTGCGTAAGGCAGACTTTCATCCCAACTAGCACCATAGTCTAGGGCACATGCCCTCAACATATCCTCTAGAATCTGGTTGGTCCTTTTCTATCATCCATCGATGCAGGGATGAAAGCGAGGCTGAATTCCAATCTCGTTCCCAATGACTCATGCAGTTGCCTCCAAAAATGTGAAGTGAACTGAGTTCCCCTATCAGATACAATACTCTTGGGGTACTCCATGCAGACACACAATCCTATTCATATAAATCTTGGCTAACTTAGCACTTGTATAGGTTGTCTTCACGGGTATGAAATGAGACACTTTAGTTAGGCGATCTACCACAACCCAAATAGAATCATATCCTGATCTAGTCCTTGGTAGTCCGATGATGAAATCCATGCCAATCTTGTCCCACTTCCAATTAGGAATAGGTAGTGGTTATAACAATCCTGCTGGTTTCTGATGTTCTGCTTTCACTCTACTACACACATCACACAAAGCAATATGTTCTGCGATCTCCTTTTTGAGATTATTCCACCAAAATATTTCCTTCACATCCATGTACATTTTGGTATTACCTAGATGAATGGAATATGGTGAGTTGTGTGCTTCTTGTAAAATCAGTTTCCGAAGCTCCGGATCTTGCGGAATGAAGATACGTTTTCCATAACATAAAGTACCATGTTCGTCTTCGTGGAATCCTTTAGCTTTCCCTTTGCTAATTTTTCCCTTAATCTCTTCAATTTCCTTCTCTATATTTTGGGCTTCTTTGATTTTGTTCAACAAGGTGGGTTGAACATCCAATGACATGATATGTCCTTCGGGCACTATCTCCAATCTGAGATCTTTGAATTGGGGACACAGATCATCTGGCAATTCTCCCTTAGTGAGGCCATTCACATAAACTTTACGTCTTAATGCATCCGCTACAACATTTGCTTTACCAGGGTGGTATTGCAAACTCAAGTCATAGTCCTTGATGAGTTCAAAACATATTCTTTGTCTCATATTGATTTATTTTAGAGTGAAGATATACTTCAAACTTATGTGATTTGTGAACACTTCGCAACATTTTCCCAAAAGATAATGTCTCCACGTTTTGAGTGCATGGACAATAGAGGCTAACTCCAAATCATGAGTAGGACAATTCACTTCATGAGTTTTGAGTTGTCTCGAGGCATAAGCCACAACTTTCCCTTCTTGCATCAAAACTGCTCCTAATCCTTGGTGAGATGCATCACAATACACTTGGAAATCTTTTTCCAAATCTGGTAGACATAAGACTGGTGCTGTCACTAGTCTCTTCTTCAATTCATGGAAACTAAGTTCACATCCTTTAGTCCAATCAAATTTCTTGTCTTTCTTAAGTAACTTCGTCATTGGCTTAGCTACCTTTGAGAAATTCTCAATGAATCTTCTATAGTATCCAGCCAAGCCAAGGAAACTACGCACTTCTTTCACTGACTTAGGATATTCCCACTCAGTTACAGATGACACTTTTGCGGGATCAACAGCTACACCATCTCCTGACACAATATGTCCGAGAAATCCGACTTCATTCAACCAGAATTCACACTTGCTTAATTTGGCATACAACTTATGCTCCCTAAGCTTCTCAAGTATCAAACGCAAATGCTCTTCATGCTCTTCATTGCTCTTGGAGTATATCAAAATGTCATCAATGAAAACGACAACGAATTTGTCAAGAAATTCCATTAACACCTTGTTCATCATATTCATGAAGTAGGTTGGTGCATTTGTCAAACCAAATGGCATAACAGTGTACTCATGCAATCCATACCTATTGGTGTAAGATGTTTTAGGTATGTCTTGCTCTCTAATTTTTAGCAGAAAGTAGCCTGATCGGAGATCAATTTTGGAGAACACTCGGTCTCCTTCTAGCTGGTCAAATAGATCGTTGATTCTAGGCAAAGGATACTTGTTCTTGATAGTTACCTCATTGAGTGAACGGTAATCTATGCATAACCTTTGACTTCTATCTTTCTTTTCAACAAACAAAACTGGTGCACCCCAAGTTGAACAACTTGGTTGAATAAATACTTTCTGCAACTATTCTCCAAGCTGTTTCTTGAGTTCCTTCAACTCATCAACTGACATCTTGTAAGATCTCTTTGCTATTGGTCCTGATCCTGGCAGCAAGTCAATATAAACTCAACATCTCTATCTGGTGGCATTCCAGGTAATTCCTCCGGAAACACATCCGGATACTCTCTCACAATTAGCACACTGTCCATGCTAACCCCCTTACGAGAATTTAGCTTACTCCCTTTTGATTCAAAGTTAGACTTGAATCTAATCCTTTTATTATCCGGGGTTGTGAGTGTGACAGTACGGTTGGCACAATCTAGTACTCCTTCATACTTGGTCATCCAATCCATTCCAAAAATAACATCCAATCCTTGGGAATCTAGGATTATCAGACTGACTGGAAACTTATGCTTTTCAAATTCTATTACTAGATCACGACATCCAAGACTTACTATCATATCACCACCAGCAGAACTTACTTTTATAGGACACCCAATATTTTCAGTTGGAAATCCATTTTTATCAACAAATGCTCTTGATATGAATGAATGTGATGCGCTAGTATAAAAAAGAACAAGTGCTGGCATATAATTGAGCTTGAACTTACCAGCCACTGCATCAGATTCTTCCTATATTTCTTCCACATTGATGTGGTTCACTTGTCCCTTTTGGAAGGGATTAGGCTCGTTGGCACCTTTAACTTTCTTTTCTGGGCACTCATTAGCATAGTGTCCCATCTTCTTACACTTGAAGCATTCAACCTGACTGAGATATTTCTTTATAGGGTGACTTCCACTTCCACTCCCACTGTGGTGGCTCTTGTGTCCACTCTTGTGGTTCTTATACTTGTCATTGTCATGACTGCGATGATGCTTGTTGTCATGGCGACGGTTGTAGTTGTGGTGGTTATTGTACTTCCCATGTTGTGGAATCCAGAACTTCCACTATCATCATGATGGGAACGTGTAACATCCCTAAAATCATATTTCAAACTCATGCATATCATCCATGCATCCATGATCATGTAGAGTTCATTTCAAACAAACCAATTCAAAAACAGGAGCATATGAGCTCATTATTTTATGTGATCAGCATTTAAAACAAATGCTACTCTCCAATGAGAGATTGTTGTTCATTGAACCAAACCTTGTTGTCTTATTGCTCTCAGATTGTATTGCTAGATTGCTAGGATTTAAACCAAAGTTTCAAAACAAATATGACTTGAAAACCAATTTCAAAACCTATTTAAACTAGTGCTATGCCACTACTTATTTTGTTTTATTCCAAGTGACCAGGCCAATTCAAAGTGACCACTTGGTTTTGTGCCCAGATTTGTGAGTGTTGCACTCTACAAAAATCCTGAAAAGATTTGAATTCAAACAGCTTTTGAAATCATTTGAATTTGATTCCTGAAATTGCAAACAGAAAAAAAGGAGAAAAGAAATAGAAAAGGGCCGGCGCCACCTTTCTAGCCCAACAATAGAATCAGCCCACTAAGCCCACCCGGGGTCCCCCTCTCTCTCACTCGCAGACAAACCCGCAAAGTCACTGACCGCCTGACCCCACCCCCTCTTTGTTTCACTCGCTGGCAAGTGGACCCTGCGACCACGTCGTCATCGTCGCCAATCACGCGCGGCCGAGGCGCTCTCTCCGCCGTTACCTCGCCGCAGTCACTGTGAGCTTAATTGCCATTGATTCTGCACGTAATCGCCGCCCCCCTCCTGCCTACTTAACCCCCTCTGCACCGCGAGCATTTCCCCTCACCTAGCGCCACCACTCCGCCACCAGGCTGCACGAATTCGAACCACTCCGCCGCTGCACAGACGCACTCCGGCGACCAATCTCGGTGAGTACTTACTGCCCCCTGTCTCTGGTTCAAACCATCATGACCAGCGTGTCCTTGCGCGTTCACTGATGCCCTCTGTTTGCTTTCTCGTGACCCAGATCGACGTCTTCGTTCACGCCCGCGAACACCTGAGCCGCCACTCGACTCCGACGTGCAATCCAGGTAAAACGAGACCGCCCCTTGTCTTCCCTTCGATGCTGTCTTGATCGCCAAGACCTTGCGCACCTCCTAACCCATCTGGCTCGTGCTAGGCCGACGCAGAACCTCGACAACATCTTCGTCAACAAGCACCCGACGCCGCCAGCGACTCCGACGAACTCCCACGGCCACTGCAGCACGCCCCTTGTCAAGCCGTCGCATAAATTATTTGGGAAATATTTTAATGTTCAAATAAAGATTAATTGACAAGTTTTGAACTTGTTTATGAAACAGTAGTGTGCACTTGCCTTGTTGAGTTTAGAAAATCATCACATATCATGTTGCATGCATTCATATATTTTTGCTTGTAATTATTTTGTATGTGATTTGGTGCTATCATTTTATGTGTAGATTTTGGTGCAAATAGTGATTGTGATTGTGAGGATTGTAGCTACTCTCCAAACTACCAAGGCAAGTGGTACTTCATGATTTTTATCCCTATGTTTTCTACTATGCATTAGAAATATTTTGCTAGTCTTGCATGGTTATATTTTTGCTTATATGCTATGTTGGGAAATCCTAGTAGTTGTAGAATTGCTAGAAATTTCTAAGTTAAGATGCTTATCTATGCCATGCTTAGCCTAGCTAGTAGCAACCAAGGGTGGTGAAATATTCATGTAATGTTAAAATATTTCTAAGTCCTTTTGGATTTGTGTTTTGTCTAATAAAACAACTAAGTGAATGAAACACCTGGGTGGAATGGAAAGAATGGTTCATGTTGAGTGGTTACACAAGGCCCATTTCTATGGTTTACCTTGTATATCTCACTTGTGGAAAGCCACCCAGGAACAAAGGGATTTGAGAGGCCAAATGTTAAGAAGCTTCTAGTGCAGCCACTTGGCAATATGGGCTCTGCCTGGATCACATAGGTTACAATAACTTAGCCATTTGGACAGTTGGTGGTAGTGGGATGATAGGTTGGAACGCGTCTATTTGGTCTAAGGGAAGGCTTCTGAAAGGTCCTGTCTTGGTGAAAATCAAGTCTTGTGGGGAAAGTGCACAACCTCTGCAGATGGAAGAATCTAAGTACTTAGCCATGTCCCTGGTATTGGACAATTTGGGCATCAAGATATGGAAGCTATCAAGAATCTCCTCATCCCAATTTCTATGTAAAACTTGTGGTTGAACAAGGGTGAAGGACCTCAATGTCTATTGGTGGTTCTTTGGGAAAAGTTTTTGACAAAGAAAAACTTAGTGTTTTCAACTAATAGGCAAAACCTATTTTGAGAAAAGCAAGCCTAAGATACACTTAACCAAATTTCATATAGTATCTAGTCCACCAATATTATACTAAGGTATCAATTGCCAGTACTATTCCAATGTATTGACCCACTGTGGCTGTAACTTGTGATGTTGCAGGTTATTCTGATGAGAATTAGGAGTCATGAGTCTACACTCAACATGTTTGCCTGTGGCACATGAAGATGAAGACTTTTATCTATTTACTTATTTAAACTCTTGTACTTGGCCTGTGGCCATAGAGTTGTAAAGACTATGTTTGTCTCTGGAATGACTGTAATAATGACCTTTGTTTCTGTGTACTTCATCTTAAACTGTGGATGCTAGCATTGATCCAGGGACTAGCATTGCAATCACAGGGATCCTTTTCCTTTATAAAGGAGGGATCTTACAGATGGTATCAGAGCACTATGTTGCCTGTAGGATTATGACCCTAGGATTGGAAACCACTAAGGAAAATTTTTCAACAACTTCCACACTTGTCTATTCTTCTCGTAAACTTTTCTAATCTTCTTTCTCATCTCTATTTGTAGATGAACTCCATCAATGAAGCCGTAAGGAAGGGACCACTCATGACAATGACTTTGGAGTGTGAGACAGAATTTCCCAAGGCTCTCAAGGACCTCATGGTTGCAATGGGAATACATGGTGCAGCTGTGTACAAAGGTTTTCCTGTGATGGATGAAGGAGTTGAGTACTGGTGGGTGCAACTTCACTTGTATAAAAACAAGGAAGACAACCACAAGGAATCAGAATTCTGCATGGTCACCAATTCAGTGGTGCACACTACATTTTTTGATTCAGCAAGGGATGCAGCTTGGAAGGCCATCAAAGAACTTGGTGATAGATTCAAGTGCAGTATGCTCAACATCCAGAATGACCTAAAGGAAGAGAAGAAACATACCCAAGAGTTGGAGGCTACCAAACAAACATTAAGAGGAGACATTATAGACTTAGTAATGGAGTCATGTGCTCAAGATAGACTGATTGCTTCTTGGAATATTGTGTTAGCCAACCTGTCTAGTGAGTTAGGTTTGTAAGCGTACTTCATTAGTTGTACCACCACACTTATCACCTTATTTTCCAAATGTTGCTTGAAATAAGTTGAACCTTGGATGTTTTGTAATGGTTTCATGTATGCTATGACTTGTGTGTTTTGATTTCCAAAGTTATGCATGTGATGTCTTGTCTTGTGACTTGTCTTAAATTATGTTGATTCTAACTTTTCCTATCTTATTAAATAGATGCCTAATGTTACCATCAGCACTGTTGAAGAGTTCCAGGGAACTCGTTTTGGCCCTCGTATTATTGAGCTCACTAGTTTGCTCATTCTCCCTCTTCCTACCATAATGGTGCTTCCCCTCACCAAGTTTGAGAGGAAAGACCTTTGGGGCTTCAAGGTCAATCAGCCTGGACGCCAGACTGAGCCTACCACGGAGGCTATCATCTTCAAGCTCATGCACGATGACAAGGAGAGAGGCCTAGAGGTAGTCATGCAGGACTTGATTGGACGTCTGTTAGGGAGACACTCTCGACAGGTTAGAGGTACTCACTTCCATGCCTTCGGTAGACGTGATGAGGATGGAGAGGACATCGACTTCGAGGACACTTCGAGGGAGACATCAGAGCCGATTCGTCTATACCTCCAGGACTTAGAGGTTCTTCTTAGGCACGTGGACACTGATAGGACCAACGTCATGCTCAGCAATGAAGAACTCCAGGTGCAGCTTCGTGAGAAGGACAAGCTCTTCGCGGAGCAAGATGAGATAGTCAAGGAGATGGAGGCAAAGTTCGAGAGCCAGGACAGAAAGTTCAAGAGTCAAGAGAAGCGAGTCCAAGATAGGAACAAGAGGATTGGAGACATGACTGCAGAACTGGAGGCTAAGGACTTCGAGCTCGAGCATCAGCAGACTGTGATTGAGAGGCTTCGTTCTCATAAGAGGGCTCTCAAAGCCAAAGTAGAGACCTTGACCACCAATGTCGAGGAATACAAGACCGCTATGGAGAATGCAGGTCTTACCTTTATTGAGGAGGAGGTTGATGCCGAGGAGTAGTGATGACTACTCATTTATCATTTATTTATCATGCTTTATTTGAGTGCAATGACCATCCAACATGTGGATGGCTTGCTATTGGTGTGTTTACTTTGCAAACTTGTTATCTTGTTGTTGAACCTTTATTATTGTGATGCATGTTGGTGATTGTTTATGTGATGTAATGTGCATGATAGCATCTATGGGTATCTCATTCTTATATCTATTGAACAAACTATAGATGCCCCCCGTTGTGCCAATCCCAACCCCAACAACAACAACATCACCCCTGAGATGCAACAAATGATGACAACTCAGACTCAGCTGATGCAGATGATGACTACGTTCATCCAGAACAACAACAACAACAACAACAACAACCCACCGGGTTTTGACATGCTTACCAGGTTCTTGAGATTGAGGCCAGCAAAGTTCTCAGGAACAACTGATCCTATGGTGGCCAATGATTGGCTACGCTCTGTGAACAAGGACTTGGTAACAGTTGGCTATACTGATGAAGAGAAAGTCAGATTTGTAGCTCACTTGTTGGAAGGACCAGCAGCCACTTGGTGGGATAACTTCCAGATCACCACTCCCATTGCAGATGTGACATGGGCTATCTTTGAAGATGGTTTCCGTACTGCTCACATATCATCCGGAGTGATGAGTTTGAAGAAGAAAGAGTTCCATAACTTTGAGCGGCGCCACATGATGGCTGAATATATTGAGGAGTTCAACAATCTGGCGCGTTATGCACCAGATGAAGTTGACACTAATGCTAAGAGGAAGGAAAAGTTCCTTGAAGGGTTAAATGATGAACTAAACCTGCAGCTATCAGTGGCCTATGTTCCCACTTATCAGTCTCTTTGTGATAAGGCTGCTATTTTGGAGAACAAAATGAAGCAAGTTGAGAGTAGGAAGAGAAAGCACTCGGACGAGCACAGCTTGGGATCGTCTCACAAGCGTTCCCATTATGATGATAGTGGAAGCTCAGGATCCCACAAGCATGGGAAATTAAACAAGCACCACAACCACAACCGTCATCATGACAACAAGCATCAGCGTAGTCATGACAATGACAAGTACAAGAACCACAAGAGTGGATATAAGAGCCACCATAGTGGTAGTGGAAGTGGCAGTGGAAGCCAGCCTGTCAAGAAGGATATTAGTCAGGTTGAGTGTTTCAAGTGCAATAAGATGGGGCATTATGCAAATGAATGCCCAGAAAAGAAAGTTGAAGGACCCAACAAGCCCAACCCTTTCCAGAAGGGACAAGTGAACCACATCAATGTGGAGGAAATTTATGAGGAACCTGATGCTGTTGCTGGTAAGTTCAAACTCAATTCTGTTCCAGCATTTGTACTCTTTGATACTGGTGCATCTCATTCATTCATATCAAGAGCATTTGTTGAAAGAAATGAACTATCGGTAGAAACTATTGGGTGTCCTATAAAAGTAAGTTCTCCTGGCGGAGAATTGATAGTGAATTCAGGATGTCATGATCTAGTCATAGAGTTTGGGAAGTATAAGTTTCCCGTTAACTTGATAATCCTAAACTCCCGAGGATTGGATGTCATTTTGGGAATGGACTGGATGACTAAGCACAAGGGAGTGATAGATTGTGCCAACCATATTGTCTCACTCACAACTCCAGAAAATAAAAGGACCAGGTTCAAGACTAACTTTGAAGCAAAAAGGAGTATGCTAAATTCTCTTAAGGGGGTTAGCATGGATAGTGTGCCAATTGTGAGTGAATATCCGGATGTGTTTCCGGAATAATTACCGGGAATGCCACTAGATAGAGATGTGGAGTTTCTTATTAATTTGCTACCAGGATCTGGACCAATAGCAAAGAGACGGTACAAGATGTTAGTTGATGAACTGAAAGAACTCAAGAAACAACTTGGATAACAGTTGCAGAAAGGATTTATTCAACCAAGTTCTTCATCTTGGGGAGCACCAGTTTTGTTTGTGGAAAAGAAGGATAGAAGTCAAAGGTTATGTATAGATTACCGTTCACTCAATGAAGTGACCATCAAGAACAAATACCCTTTGCCTAGAATCAATGACTTGTTTGATCAGTTAGAAGGAGCTTGTGTGTTCTCAAAGATTGATCTTCGGTCGGTTTATTTCCAACTCAAGATAAGAGAACAAGACATACCTAAGACAGCTTTCACCACAAGGTATGGATTGTATGAGTATACTGTGATGCCATTTGGTTTGACCAATGCACCAGCATACTTCATGAATATGATGAACAAGGTGTTCATGGAATTTCTTGACAAGTTTGTTGTCGTTTTCATCGATGACATTTTAATCTACTCCAAGAGCAAAGAAGAACATGAAGGACATTTGCGTTTGATACTTGAGAAGCTTAGAGAGCATAAACTGTATGCCAAATTCAGCAAGTGTGAATTCTGGTTGAATGAAGTTGGATTTCTTGGACACGTTGTGTCAGGAGATGGTGTGGCAGTTGATCCTGCTAAAGTTTCAGCTGTAACTGAATGGGAATCTCCCAAGTCAGTGAAAGAAGCTCGTAGTTTCCTTGGCTTAGTAGGTTACTACAGAAGGTTCATTGAGAATTTCTCCAAGGTACATAAACCTATGACAGAATTGCTAAAGAAAGACAAGAAATTTGCTTGGTCTGAAGTATGTGAACTGAGCTTTCAAGAATTGAAGAAGAGACTTGTGACAACACCAATCTTGTGTTTGCCAGATTTGGAGAAACATTTCCAAGTGTATTGTGATGCATCTCATCATGGATTAGGTGTCGTACTTATGCAAGAAGGAAAAGTTGTGGCTTATGCACTCAAAACATGGAGACACTATCTTTTGGGAAAGCGATGTGAAGTGTTCACTGATCACAAGAGTTTGAAGTATATCTTCACCCAGAAAGAAATTAACATGAGACAAAGAAGATGGATAGAACTCATCAAGTACTATGACTTGAGTTTGCAATACCACCCCGGTAAAGCAAATGTTGTAGCGGATGCTCTAAGCCGTAAGGTTTTTGTGAATGGCCTCACTAAGGGAGAATTGCCAGATGACCTGTGTGCCCAATTTAGAGACCTCAGATTGGAGATTGTGCCTGAAGGACATCTCATGTATTTGGATGTTCAACCCACTTTGTTGGACAAGATCAAAGAAGCCCAGAAAACTGATAAGGAAATTGAAGAGGTTAAGGAAAAGATTGGTAAGGGAAAAGCCAAAGGATTCCATGAAGACGAACATGGTACTTTATGGCATGGAAAACGTATCTGTGTTCCACAAGATCTGGAGCTTCGAAAACTGATTTTACAAGAAGAACACAACTCACCGTATTCCATTCATCCGGGTAACAGCAAGATGTACATGGACATAAAGGAAAGATTTTGGTGGAATAATCTCAAGAAGGACATCGCCGAACATATTGCTTTATGTGATCTTTGTAGTAGAGAGAAAGCGGAACATCAGAAACCAGCAGGTTTGCTTCAACCACTACCTATTCCTGATTGGAAGTGGGACAAGATTGATATGGATTTCATTACCGGATTGCCAAGGACCCGGTCAGGATATGATTCTATTTGGGTAGTAGTGGATCGCCTAACTAAAGTGGCTCATTTCATACCCGTGAAGACAACTTATACTAGTGCTAAGTTAGCCAAGATTTATATTAGCAGAATTGTGTGTCTACACGGAGTACCCAAAAGCATTGTGTCAGATAGAGGAACCCAATTCGCTTCTCATTTTTGGACATAGCTACATGAGTCATTGGGAACGAGGTTGGAGTTCAGCACTGCTTTTCATCCTCAAACTGATGGACAAACAGAAAGGACTAATCAGATTCTTGAAGATATGTTGAGGGCATGTGCCCTAGACTATGGAGCAAGTTGGGATGAAAGTCCGCCTTACGCAGAATTTTCTTATCACAACAGCTATCAAGCCAGTATTGAGATGGCACCATTTGAGTTTCTCTATGGGAGAAAATGTACCACCCCATTTCTATGGAATGGTGTGGGAGAAAGAAGTTTGTTCAGACCAGAACTTATCAAAGAAGCTGAAGAGAAAGTCAAGCTGGTTAAGGACAGATTAAAGATAGCATAGTCCCGACAGAAAAGCTACGCAGATCCTAAGCGTAGAGAAGTCACCTATGAAGTTGGTGATAGAGCTTACCTTAGACTGTCACCACTTCGTGGAGTGAAGAGATTTGGTGTCAAAGGTAAATTGTCCCCAAGATATGTTGGGCCATTCAAGATTCTAAGTCGCAAAGGACAAGTTGCTTATGAGATTGAATTGCCGGAGTCTCTGTCAGCTGTTCATAATGTGTTTCATGTGAGTCAGCTTAAGAAATGTCATCCGGAAATGGAAGAGACTTCTTTGAAGGATACTATACCTTTGGAAGAGGTTCAATTGGAGAGTGACCTCACTTATGAGGAGAAACCTTTCAAGATTATTGAGACTGCAGAAAGAGTCACACGGACTAAGACTATCAAGTTTTGTAAAGTTCAATGGAACCATCATTCCGAAGAAGAAGCAACATGGGAAAGAGAAGATGATCTTCGGAAAGACCACCCTCACCTATTTGCTAGCCAATCCGAATCTCGAGGGCGAGATTCACCTTAAGGGGGTTAGATTTGTAACATCCCTAAAATCATATTTCAAACTCATGCATATCATCCATGCATCTATGATCATGTAGAGTTCATTTCAAACAAACCAATTCAAAAATAGGAGCATATGAGCTCATTATTTTATGTGATCAGCATTTAAAACAAATGCTACTCTCCAATGAGAGATTGTTGTTCATTGAACCAAACCTTGTTGTCTTATTGCTCTCAGATTGTATTGCTAGATTGCTAGGATTTAAACCAAAGTTTCAAAACAAATATGATTTGAAAACCAATTTCAAACCCTATTTAAACTAGTGCTATGCCACTGCTTATTTTGTTTTATTCCAAGTGACCAGGCCAATTCAAAGTGACCACTTGGCTTTGTGCCCAGATTTGTGAGTGTTGCACTCTACAAAAATCCTGAAAAAAATTGAATTCAAACAGCTTTTGAAATCATTTGAATTTGATTCCTGAAATTGCAAACAGAAAAAAAGGAGAAAAGAAATAGAAAAGGGCCGGCGCCACTTTCTAGCCCAACAACAGAATCAGCCCACTAAGCCCACCCGGTGTCCCCCTCTCTCTCTCACTCGCAGACAAACCCGCCAAGTCACTGACCGCCTGACCCCACCCCTCTCTGTTTCACTCGCTGGCAAGTGGACCCTGCGACCACGTCGTCGTCGTCGTCAATCATGTGCAGCCGAGGCACTCCCTTCTCCGTTACCTCGCCGTAGTCACTGCGAGCTCAATTTCCATTGATTCTGTGTGTAATCGCCGCCCCCTCCTGCCTACTTACCCCCCTCTGCACCGCGAGCATTTCCCCTCACCTAGCGCCACCACTCCGCCACCAGGCTGCACGAATTCGAACCACTCCGCCGCTACACAAACGCACTCCGGCGTCCAATCTCGATGAGTACTGACCGCCCCCCTGTCTCTGGTTCAAACCATCGTGATCAGCGTGTCCTTGCGCGTTCACTGATGCCCTCTGTTTGCTTTCTCGTGACCCAGAGCGACGTCTTCGTTCACGCCCGCGAACACCTGAGCCGCCACTCGACTCCGACGTGCAATCCATGTAAAACGAGACCGCCCCTTGTCTTCCCTTCGATGCTGTCTTGATTGCCAAGACCTTGCGCACCTCCAAACCCATCTGGCTCGTGCTAGGCTGACGCAGAACCTTGGCAACATCTTCGTCAACAAGCACCCGACGCCGCCAGCGACTCCGATGAGCTCCCACGGCCACTACAGCACGCCCCTTGTCAAGCCGTCGCCACGTTGAGCTTCAGTACATCGTCACTAGTCTGGTAAGCACCTCCGACGACCCCAGAGCCCCCTGTAGCCACCGCGCCGCCGTAGACAGAGTCGCCGCCACCATTCGTCGCCGCTAGCGCCGCCAGAGTGTGGTCGTTTGATCGCGCACCGTTGGATCCAGATCTGACGGGCTAGATAGAACACTTAAGCGAAGGGGTACGAATAGATCTGGGCCGTGTAGATTAAGTTAGATCTAACGGCTTACGTGTGTGATACTGAGCGAACCGGTACGCACCAATCAGAACATGACGCGTGGCTAGAGTTTAGATTGAAAATCAGAATTTGAATCTATTAGATGTTTAAACTTGTTTTAATCATAACTTTTGATCCCCACGTCCAAATTTGATGAACTTTATATCAATGGAATCAGGAGAGTAATCCATTTCCAAATATGTAATGTGTTTAATTTTTTGTTTCTGTTAAAATATTTTTATTTACAGAAACATGTGTAGGCCTATTATGTGTATATAAATTATTTGGGAAATATTTTAATGTTCAAATAAAGATTAATTGACAAGTTTTGAACTTGTTTATGAACAAGTAGTGTGAACTTGTAAGATCCCTCCTTTGTAAAGGAAAAGATCCCTGTGATTGCAATGCTAGTCCCTGGATCAATGCTAGCATCCACAGTTTAAGATGAAGTACACAGATACAAAGGTCGTTTATTACAGTCATTCCAGAGATAAAACATAGTCTTTTACAACTCATGGCCAAAGGCCTAATACAAGAGTTTATGGAATAAGTAAATAAACATAAGTCTTCATCTTCATGTGCCACAGGCAAGCATGTTGAGTGTAGACTCATGACTCCTAATCATCATCAGAATAACCTGCAACATTACAAGTTACAGCCACAGAGGGTCAATACTTTGGAATAGTATTGGCAAGTGATACCTTAGTATATATTTAAGTGGACTATTATACTATATGCATTTGGCTGGTGGAGCTTAGGCTTGCTTTGCTCAAAATAGATTTTTCCCTAACTCTTGAAAATACTAAGTTTTGTTTGGCAAAAACACCCAAGGCATCTATCAATCAAAGACTCCAGATCCACTCAGGGCATCTACCAATCAATGACTGAAGATCCTTTTAACCCTTGTTCACCCACAAGTTTTATTTAGAAAATTTGAGTGATGAGATTCTTGAAGTTTCCATGTCTTGATGCTCAAATTGTCCTTTACCAGGTACATGGCTAAGTACTTAGGTTTTACACTCTGCAGAGGTGGTGCACTTTCCCCACAAGCCTTGGTTTCCCAAGACATGATCCTTCAGTAGCCTTTCCTTAGTCAAATGGACGCGTTCCAACCTATCATCCCATCTACCACCCACTGTCCAAGAGACTAAGTTCTAGCATCCTAAGATCATGGCAGAGCCCATAATGCCAAGTGGTTGCACTTGAAGCTTCTCAACATTTGACATCTCAAATCTCTTTGTTTCCTGGGTGGCCATCCACAAGTGAGATACACTAAGGTAAACCATAAACATGGGCCTTGTGAACCACTCAACCAAAAACCACCAAGCAAGTCCCATTCCACCCAGGAGATTCATTAACTTAGTTGTTTTGTTAAATAAAAACAAGTCCTTAGACTTAGAATAATTTTTTTTTTCATAGTGTATATATAAACCACCCTTGTTTTCTAGTAGCTAGGCTAAGCATGGCATGGCAACTTATCCTTAGGGAATTTTCCTAGCAACTCTAGCATTCTATTCTAAATAGGATTTCCCATCATCAATTGACAAAAGTAGCATGCAAGTCCTAACAAAATATATCTAATGCATGTATAAAATATAGGAATGGAATATTCATGAAGATATCACTTGCCTTGGTAGTGTGGAGAGTAGCACTCGTCACAATCACAATCACTAGCAAAATCTACACACAAAGTTATAGCACACAATTACACACAAATATACAAACAAAAATAATATGAATGCATGCATGCATGAAAATACTAAGTGGTGATTTTTGAAAATTCTACCAATCAAGTGCAAGTTTACAGAAACTAAACAAGTCACAAAGTAACCAAGACAAACTTAATTAACCCTAAAACAAGTTATTAAACTAAAACTATTCTCAAAAAGGCCTCAAACAAGTTTCTGCAATTTAAGCCAAACTAATGGTTACTATTTGCTAAACAAAAAGGATAGGCAGAAAGGTCTTGTTTTACTGAATCCAACGGTATAAAGTTTGCAAAATTATAACATGGAATTCAAAAGATATAGGCATTTGAATTTGGATCAAATTTCTGGTTTTAAATCTATTTTCAGATCTAACCTAGCCACGCGTCAAGTTCTTATTCGCCTGCCGTTTCAAGACTGGATCGAGCTCCACAGCCGTGGGATCTAAATGAAATCTGGCGGCTCAGATCGCGCATCGCTTGAGGTTAAGTGGATCTATCCTAGCGCCACGATCTGATCTAACGGCTGCTATTGCCTCGCCAAGAATCGGCGGAGCGTGGCTACCGGCGGCGAACTGTCGGTCTCACGAGGCGGCGCTCTGAGGTGAGTGAGAACGAGGAGTAGCTCACCGGGATCAGGGGGTCACGGCGAAGCTCGTCGTACTCGCGGTTGGTCAAGGGGCGCTCGGCCACGGTTGCGATTGCTGTGAACCACCCCAAGGCGTCGGTGCGTCGGGTGGTCGTCGTGGTCGTCGCTGTGAACCACCCCAAGGCAAGGCGAGGACACGATTAGATTCACAGAGTCAAGACGGAGTTGTGTGCGTGAACTAGAAGGCGCGGGGCGGTCTGTACTTACCACTGGAGTTCGCCGGAGTTCGTGCAGACAACGGTGGCGGCCAGTCGACGATGCTGCCAGAGCTACGGTTCATGCGAGGGCAAACGAAATATGTTAAAAGAAGCGCAGAGGCTCACTGGACTAGTTTGCAAGAACGAGAGGCCGAGGGGAGCTCAGAACTCACCGGAATTCGCCCGGCATCGCCGGAGACGGGCAGAGAGCAATACACGCACTGGTGGCGCCTCTGGGTTGAGGTTTGAGGGAGAAGAGAGAGGGGGCAGAGGGGGTTCTTATAGCCTGGTCACGAGTGAGAATTACTCGGCCAATAAATCGAATTTACACTGCGAATTTAAACACAGAAACGCTCGCGTTGATTTGGGGATGAACGGGTCGTGCGGGTGGAGACGACGCTGACGTGGAGAAGGCCCGCTTGTCAGCGAGGTGCGCGGAGTGCAGGTCACTGTCGGCTCGCTCGGTCAAGGCGCTTACACGTGAGAGAAGAATAAGGAGATCCCGGTGGGCTTGTTGGGCTCGATTTGCTGCTTTGGGGCCTTCTGGCATGACCTTTTCTTTGATAAGTCTTTTTCTTTTTCTAAATTCATTTTCTGGATTGATTTGATATGAATTCAAATCCTTTTGAATTCAAACTGCTTTGGGAATTTTTGCAGGGTTCTGTGGGTTCAAAAACAGTCATTCTAACTAAGTGGTTACCTTGCAAGGCTTGGTCAAGCTTAGGTTTCAAAGTAAACAGAGATTTTCTCTAGTTTGCAAATATTGGAAATAGGGTTTTGAAACTATTTCGAAATTTTGAATCTTGGGTTAAAAGCTTCACCTAGCCTTTCCAACCATGGAGGCAAGCAAACAAGTTCATAGACAATCAAATCCCAAAGGGTGATGGCCAATTGAGATAAATTGCCCACATGAAATCATAGCTCAAACTTCTGTCTCTAAATGATTTTGAGAAAAACCCTATATGAATGAATGATGCAAGAATGATATGAATGAGTTTTAAAATATGATTTTTTTGGGATGTTACAGAACTTGTCTTGTTGAGTTCAGAAAATCATCACATATCATGTTGCATGCATTCATATATTTTTGCTTGTAATTATTTTGTATGTGATTTGGTGCTATCATTTTATGTGTAGATTTTGGTGCAAATAGTGATTGTGATTGTGAGGATTGTAGCTACACTCCAAACTACCAAGGAAAGTGGTACTTCATGATTTTTATCCCTATGTTTTCTACTATGCATTAGAAAGATTTTGCTAGTCTTGCATGGTTATATTTTTGCTTATATTCTATGTTGGGAAATCCTAGTAGTTGTAGAATTGCTAGAAATTTCTAAGTTAAGATGCTTATCTATGCCATACTTCACCTAGCTAGTAGCAACAAAGGGTGGTTAAATATTCATGCTATGTTAAAATATTTCTAAGTCCTTTTGGATTTGTGTTTTGTCTAATAAAACAACTAAGTGAATGAAACACCTGGGTGGAATGGAAGGAATGGTTTCTGTTGAGTGGTTACACAAGGCCCATTTCTATGGTTTACCTTGTGTATCTCACTTGTGGAAAGCCACCCAAGAACAAAGGGATTTGAGAGGCCAAATGTTAAGAAGCTTCTAGTGCAGCCACTTGGCAATATGGGCTCTGCCTGGATCACATAGGTTTCAATAACTTAGCCATTTGGACAGTTGGTGGTAGTGGGATGATAGGTTGGAACGCATCCATTTGGTCTAAGGGAAGGCTTCTGAAAGGTCCTGTCTTGGTGGAAATCAAGTCTTGTGGGGAAAGTGCACAACCTCTGCAGATGGAAGAATCTAAGTACTTAGCCATGTCCCTGGTATTGGACAATTTGAGCATCAAGACATGGAAGCTATCAAGAATCTCCTCATCCCAATTTCTAAGTAAAACTTGTGGTTGAACAAGGGTGAAGGACCTCAATGTCTATTCGTGGTTCTTTGGGAAAAGTTTTTGACAAAGAAAAACTTAGTGTTTTCAACTAATAGGCAAAACCTATTTTGCGAAAAGCAAGCCTAAGCTACACTTAACCAAATTTCATATAGTATCTAGTCCACCAATATTATACTAAGGTATCACTTGCCAGTACTATTCCAATGTATTGACCCACTATGGATGTAACTTGTGATGTTGCAGGTTATTATGATGAGGATTAGGAGTCATGAGTCTACACTCAACATGTTTGCCTATGGCACATGAAGATGAATACTTTTATCTATTTACTTATTTAAACTCTTGTACTTGGCATGTGGCCATAGAGTTGTAAAGACTATGTTTGTCTCTAGAATGACTGTAATAATGACCTTTGTTTCTGTGTACTTCATCTTAAACTATGGATGCTAGCATTGATCCAGGGACTAGCATTGCAATCACAGGGATCCTTTTCCTTTATAAAGGAGGGATCTTACATAACGCTTTTGAGACGATCCTGAGCTGTGCTTATCAAAGCTATGCTTCCTCTTTCTGCTCTCAACCTGTTTCATCTTGTTTTCCAAGATGGTAGCCTTGTCATAAAGTGATTGATAGGTTGGGACATATGCAACAGACAACTGTAGATTCAAATCATCATTAAGTCCTTCAAGGAATTTATCCTTCCTCTTAGCATCAGTATCAACTTCATCCGGTGCATAACACGCCAGATTGTTGAATTCCTCAATGTACTCAGCCACACTGCGGTGACGCTACTTCAGGTTGTGGAACTCCTTCTTCTTCAAGTTCATCACTCCGGATGAGATGTGAGCTATACGGAATCCATCCTCAAAAATAGCCCTAGTCACATACTCAAGGGGAGTGGTGATCTAAAAGTTATCCCACCATGTTGCTTCTGGCCCTTCAAGCAGATGCACTGTGAATCTGACCTTTTCCTCGTCGGTGCAACCAACAGTCACTAAGTCCTTGTTCACTGAACGTAACCAGTCATTGGATACCATTGGATCCGTGGTTCCTGAGAACTTTGCAGGCCTTAGTGTAACATCCCAGCATTTAGGAACTCATGAAGGGTAGATTTAGGAATTTGGAATGTTGCATGCATTCATCTGTGAAAATGTGGGTAAATTTTTCGCCAAATAAAAACCTAAAGTGATCAAGGTTTCTTTCATACTTTGAGATTAGATTTAGTCTTAAAGGATGATTGCTATAGACCTTGATATGATCTTTGAGTAATTATGTGTTTTGGGAAATGAAATTTGAATTTAAAACTTGAGTGTTTGAATTATAATTCAAATGATTTTTTAATAGTGTTTGAATATTGATTTAATTAAGAGTTAACCTATTTAACTCAAACTTTATTTAAATTAAACAATTAAGAATATGAATATCTATTTCATATTTTCATTCAATAAATAAGTTACAAAAATGTAACTTATTAAAATCATCCACAATCTTCACCATAGCAAATAAATAAAGAATAAGAATATTTCTTTATTGATAATAGTATAATATTTATTACAAAATAATAAAATCAAGCTTACAAAATAATAGAACAAAAATTACAAAAGAATAAAGAAGATTACATATGACTATTCTACAAATAAACCTAAGCTAAAATCTTGAATTCCCAAGTCTGGTACCTGCAAAAAACAAACATAAATAAAAAATAAAGAAGGTTAGGGTTAGTAATGTTTTACACTCAGACTTGTCAGTGAAGTGCACTGATCAAGATTCATCATTGAGTAATTTTATAAAGAGGGGAAAATTTCACCAATATGAAAGAATGAATCTTTCATAATTTTAAGCCAGAAGTCAAATGAAAGCAAGGAGGGGCAAGTTTCACCAGCCAGGTAAAAGTAACCAAATAATAGTCAATCTCAAATTCAGAGCATATCCATAGGCATGGCATGCATTAAATTGCATGGTATGTGTTTTCAGCCCCACAGCAATAGCTCAATCACACAAAACCATCACCACAGTCGTGGGCAAGCACCACAACCTCATCTTCTTATTCATACACATCAAACAGCAGACTAGCCACAGCCAAACCTGTCAAACTAAACCACAAACCAGATCATCTCAGAACTCACCAAGATGGTGACATAAGGAGGGGTGGACCAGGTGGACAGCAAGGTCAAGACCAAGATACCAGGAACCAGAAGGTGGATAGAAAGATCAAGGACAAGTTCCAGAAGCTGTAAGCAGTAGGGACAACAACAAGAGAAGGACCAGATCAAGCTAGCAAGATCAGGCTACCAGATCAACAAGTTGAAACCACAACAGCAACAACAGTTGTGATGATTTATACAAAACCCTCACATGATCTGTTATCATATCAAAGAATCATGTGTTGTTTTATATCTAATCTCTCAATAATCACCCAAGTGAGGTGAAGCTATCCTAGAGGTTTTAAACATAAAGATCAAGATCAAACTCTTTTCAAAACACCAAATTCTCAGACCAGCCTCACAAAATTGGTGATACCAAAGGCAACTTTTATATTATATCATTTGTTCTTACAAAATCTGGGCACATCTCCAAGAAGGAGTAGCACCTCATATTTTATCAGCCACAAACAAAACCATATATATTAACCAACTAGGATCTAAGATCTAGTAAGCAGTTGATGTCTTAACGAATTTGGAAAATGACAGCAACATAGAAGCTTAGTTCCTAGAGCCTCAGACCAGCATCACTGGCTAGGTCAAACAATAAGTTTCCCAACTTATCTATCAACATCCATCAAGTCCTAGAAATGACTCTAAGCCTAGTCAGTAACAAGATCTACTTATGTACCATCTTAAGAAGGTTTCATAAGCACTGACCTTATCACAAAGATAATCAAATAAGCCAACCTTCACAAATCATCTACCAAATCATCTCCCTAGAATTAGAAACAGGATCATATCCTAATTATTTATTCATGATCAAAGAATCATTAGATTCTACTGAATAAAATTCTGAACAAGCATCATCTAGCAAGCCAACAATAACTAAGTTAGTAAATTCTCACTGACTAGATCATTGCCAGTATCAAGATACTGACAATAGATAAACACATCAATTCACCAGAGTGCCAGCCAGAGGCAATAATATGCAAACCTAGCATTTATTCCAACCTTAACCACACATCAACAATAGCATCACACAATCACATGGTGGTTATCACTAACAATGAGGTGCAGAGCATCCCAAATCCGCATTAAACATCACAACCAAATCATAGGAGCTTCTTACAAGTATCAAACATGAACCCTAAATGGAATAGATCATCTTAATCAGGACAAGATAGTAAATAGAGAGGTCACTACCAACACCTATCATAGGATGAGCGAGCACAGAGAGCACAAGGGCGAGAGGAAAAGAACTCACCAAAGGTCCTCGCTGGAGACTAGAAGAGGAAGCAGAGGTGGCCGACGACCATGGCGGCACGGGGAGCACCCCCAGGGGGGCGCTGCGACCCATACAATGCCACGTCGGCGACCATAGCCACGCCTAGATGCGAGGTGAATCACCACAACACGCGACAGCAGCGGCGGTGCCAGGATCCACGCCAACCCCAACCCTAGGGTTTGGGACGACATCGATCTGTCGCAGGAGAACTCCATGCTTGAATCCAGTTGGACACGAAGGAGGGGCGTAGTCGACAACCTCCTCCTGCACCACGGCGGTGACTAGAGCGGTCCACGACGGCGGGAACCATCGACGGCGACATCACCGACCATGGGGTCGGGGATAGAGGAGGAGAGGAGTGAGCTCGAGGGTGAGAGGCAGCGAGTGAGTGGGCTGAGTTGGGCCAGAACCCTTCGGGGTAGCTGTTTTGACTACATCTCATGGGCCACAAGGGCCCAATAAGAATAAGCCATCCCAAAAACCTTTAAGGCCTGTTTTAATAAATAGAAAAAGACCAAAATGCCCCTAAACTTAATTAAATTCTAGAAAATAAAAAAAGTCCAAAGATTATAAATAAAATATTTTTGGATTCACAAAAATCCGAACTATCCAAATAAATTAAGATAAAAAATTCTAGACATTTAAATTTTATCTAGAATTTTGTAATTTATATATTCCTTATGCAATTTTACAAAATTATTGAAAGATGATAAAAATAAATAAAAATCACTTTAATTATATATTAATATTGTAGTATTTTTTAAAAATACTAAATAAATATTTAATAACAATTTTTGATATTTAAGTGATAATTCCTAAAAGAATTATTAAATCAATAAAAGCCAAATAAAAGGAAAATAAAATAAAATAATACTATATTCTATTATAAAAATTAAAAATTAATATTTATACCTCCTTTTATATTTAAAAAGAATTTTTATAATAATGGGGAAAATGCATATAAAATTAAATGATGCATTACATTACTTGCATAATCATTTTGCTTCTTTAAATATTGTCCTTACCGGGCAATAATGATGTTTTTGTAGACATAGAAGCTCAAGGTCCACTGCAAGCATCAAACTTCACTACCTTGCCATCACAAGGCAAGTTCATCACTTGCTCATATCCTTTTAATAGTCTTTATCAAAGTATTTGCAAATTGTGTGCTATCATATATACTCTACAATAAATAAAATATTAATTTCACAAATAAAGAAATCATAGATATCATCCTAAGTGAACTTAGGGTTCTATTTGCAACAATAATGATCAATTAGGGACTTAATAACCCCTGACATCAGTGATTCTAGCGCCGTATATTACGCGTTAGCCATGAGATTTGGAATGGGACAGAGAAGTCAGCTATATCTTCTTCCTCTCACATGAAGCCGAATGTGCAGGTCATGGCTATTATCCGCGTAGTGTGCATATTAATTGGTAATTCGTAGAGGATATGTAGCATATCGGTGGGAACCCTCATCATCCCACGATAGTTCTGGCATCTAACGGTTTGTACAAACCATTGCCGTAATTCATTATGTGGGCATGGTGTACACCAAGGAGGCATTCGAGGTCGTGAAGGGGGCAGTGATTGGCTTGGACCAACTACTGGGCCCCACATCATGGAGTTGTGGACGGGAAAGTATGCCCGGTTGTGCAACAAGGAGTTGATATCTCATGGGTAAAGTAACGCACCTTTGCAGAGTGTAAGAACTGTAACTTGTTACTCCCTGTTATGGGAAGGAGCTACGAACGCGGCAGGAAAGGAACTCCATGAAAGTTCTGGTCAACCTGTGATAGCTGATGGTCATAGATTTTCATAATAAAATCAATCTTTGAAGAAATATTTACAAAAATTGCCTAGTGGCAAGGATTTATAATCCAAGGTGGTAGTTAGAGCATCAAACTTCCCACCTTTCATATAATGAACTTGTTGGGTAACACTGTTAGTCATTCTTTCCTTTGATCCCTTGCTTAGACTCTGAGGATTCCGAAGACAGGCCAATGTATGCAGTTGAATGTCAAGAAGATGTGTTCTACGAGGAGCCTGACATGTTAGGAGGTGTTGAAGGAGTGGATTATGAAATCCGCTATGGTGTTGACGATAACGAATCCAACTAGGTATCCTAGTTATTAGTAACCAACGGAGCCGAGCAGCGTGAACTCTATACAATAAGCTGCTGAGCTCAACTCCTAGTCGGAGTTGCTACTTTTAAATTCCGCTGAAACACTTTATATTTTGGTTTGTAAGTCGAACCTTTGGAAGTCTTGAACTTCTGGTATATTAATAATAATAATGTGTGAATGTTTGTAATATGGACCCGCAATGTTTCTGTTGTACCCCTCTGAGGGATGTGGTATTTACAGAACGGTGTTCTGTGACTGTCATGTCAACGACTATAGTGTACTACACATGCAGTTGTATGCTGGGTCACCGCAGTTGGTATCAGAGAAAATTGCTTTGACCTTAGGTTGGAAACCTAGTAAAGGGTATTACCTGTAGGAAAGTTTAGCAACGATAAATAATTCTCTAAAAGTAATATAATGGGTATTCAATTGAGAATATTCCGTTATATATTTTAGTGCGATAATTCTTTGTTATGATGCAATATATTATTGGATACTAATCAAAACTATTTTTTTGATATATACAGAGATATGGCACCAAAGTTTCCATAACAGACTTTGGTAAGGAAAGAGGAGACTCTTGATGATTATCAAGGATCGTTCACAAACCAACTTCGTCAACTTTTAAAGGTCTTTAGTTGTCCAACTAGAATTCCAATGAACAGTATCACTTACCTTGATGGCCGAATGTTATCCAAGTATCGTGTGAGTATCCAACTTCTAGAGGAACTTGGATTATATCACGATCTACCTATAGGATAAGGTAGGGGTCATTTAGCAGCATATCATGTTGCTGCTATGGAGGCGATAGCTAATATCCGGGAGCATAAAACCAAGGAGTTAGAAGGTAGCACATTCTCTGTGATACCTCATGATTCCATAGACTCGGAGCCTATAACGGATCATCTTACTTTGGTTGCATCCAAGTTTATGGATAGCTATCGAACACTCGTTGCGTCTTTTCATGGATAGATATCGAACACTCGCTGCGTCTTTTTATAAGACACATCAAGTAATTGTTGAAGATAAAAATTACATGTTAGAGGATCTAACTGATCCGGAAAGGAGGAAGCAGTTAGCATTCCAGTTATAGAAGGAAGCAGGTAGTAGCGCAACACCTATCTTTAAGGATATACCTATAGATCCTGAATCTTTTATACCATATCCTTATTCACCAAGACCTGAACCTATACATGTGAAGGGAATATGCCCGAGAGGCAATAATAAAGTGGTTATTATCGTATTCCTTGTTTATGATAAATGTTTATTTTACATGCTATAATTGTATTAATACGGCAACGTTAATACATGTGTGTTTAATAAACAAAAAGGAAGTTCCTAATTATGCCTCTCTTATAAACTAGCTCGTTGATTAACAGGATGATCATAGGTTTCCTGATCATGGACATTGGATGTCGTTAATAACGAGGTCACAACATTAGTGTAATGGTGTGATGAACATTCATCTGAAGTATAGCATTACGATCAAAGTCATTGAGTTTATATTGCTATAACAACTTACGAAGTGATCCTAATCCTTAGACCATGAGATCATGTCAATCACTAACGAATAGTTATTGAGTGGAATTTGTTCATCCCGATGACGGATAGTTATGCTCTAGGCCCTCTCGGTGATATCACATTGATTAGCTTGCAAGCAAGTGATTTGATCACTAGAATGTTATATCACGGGAACGAGAAAAGAGTGCATATCAGTAACGATATCAATCTAGGTATGGAGATACCGATGATCGAATCTCGGACATGTAATATATTGTGAAACAAAGGGATTAAGATACTAGTGTAAAAGGTTCCGACGATCACAAGAAAGTCATCGTTGAATGTGTGGGAGTCAGTATGGGTCTCCAGATCCCGCTTCTGATTATTGATCCGAGAGGGGTCTCGATCATGTACACATTATTCGCGAACCGTAGGGTGACACACTTAAGAGACACCGACATCCATTTGGAGCAAAAGTTTCATGCCGAAAAGAATAACAAGCGCAGGAATTTATTTCACTAGATACCGAAACGGGTTTTCGGGTGAAATTGCAGAAAGTGTTTCTGCATGTGAAATGAAATACTAGCAAGGGGTTATATGTGAATGTTTGTCATTAAAGTAATTGACAAAATTCTTAATAAATAAAAGGAGTTTTATTTAATGAGAGTTTGCATTAAATTTGGTGGAAATTTAATGGGAATTTAAGTGGGTTTTGAGTGGAGGGAATTGAAAGGCATTTGAGTGAGTGGAGTGTCCACCCACATGAATGTGGAAGAGGTGGGGGAAGCCCCATGGCTGGGAGCATGGCCCCTTGGGTTCCCCCCTCTCCCTATAAAAGGAGCCCCCCTCCCTCTCTCTCACACACACCTCCTCGTGAAGGATCTCTCTCCCCCTCTAGTATTTATTCCCCATGGTCTCGGACTAGCGAGATACATGTTCCCGATGGCTATTCGGAAAGAAAGAGTTGAGCTTCCGCTGCATCGCTGGAGCGAGGAGGCGGAGGTTGCTCGGTGCCTCGAACGTGTGTGTGAGCATGGATGCGCTGCTGTTTTGCGGTGCTAGGACTTCCTCTCGGTCTTGAGATCGACAAGAGATCGTCTACATCAACCACGAGTTTGGACTCGTTAAGCTTTGTCGGTCTTCAAGGGTATGTTCTCTACGGATATACATCCGCCCGTTGTTTGTATCTAGAAGATAGATCTTGGTACATAGTTGTTCCCATCGTAGGAAATTTTTTGTTTTCTATGCTGCGAACCCTACAGTGGTATCAGAGCCGGATCTATGCGTAGATATTATGCATGGGTAGTACACATATGAGTATGTGGGCGATGATGATCATTTTATTGCTTCTTAGTTGTACTTTGGATATTGGTGGCATAGTGGGATGAAGCGGCCCGGACAAACTTTACATGTCCTCGCACATGAGACCTGTTCCACGCTTGACATGCAACTAGTTTTGCATAAGTGGCTAGCGGGTGTCTATCTCTCCTACTATAGTCAATATCTAATTTGCAATGAGTTGTAAACAATTTGGTTATCCTCGTTGTGGTTCATGTTCGTAGGTAAGAACGGTTCTATCTTCGAAAGCCCTAAGCCACGTAAAACTTGCATTGGATAAATTAGAGGCGTCTAGTTTAGATTGTTGTTGGGCTAGTGTTATGATATGGTGATGTTGTAAGTAGAATTATGAGATGATACTCTTACAACACACATAGTGTGTAAGTTCCATAGACCTTGGCCTTACACATAAAGGTATGATAGAGATCATACCACGATGCACATGATGGAGATCATATGCGGTAACCATATCATTTCACTTATAAACATGTGATGTTTTGATTGCATCTTATATTGCTTGTTTGGCGTTTTATTAGCATAATAAGATGATCCCTCATTTAGATATCAAGATAAGAATGTGTTCTTCCTTAAGTATGCACCGACAATGTTTCGTCGCTTCAAGACATCACGTGATGATCGGGTGTACTTGAATCCACGAGCATATCTCAGGTGTAAGACAGTTACACACGCGAATACTAAGGTTCTTACTTGGCGAGCCTAGCATGTAAAAACATGGCCTCAGAACACAGACCAAAAGGTTAAGCATGAGTCATATGTTTTGATATGATGACCATTTGATGCTCGCCTTTGAAGCTACACCGACTCACGTGATGATCGGACTTTGTGTAGTGGATTTGGTTCATGTAGTCACCAAAAAGACACGAGGGATGTCGTTTTTGAGTGGGAGTTCATTTCTAATTTGGATTAGTAGAACTCAATTTATCATGAATTAAATCAAAGTGAATTTGCACAATTTGTTGTAGTCATTGGCATTCGTTCACCACCTTATGCTTAGTTATAATTGAGATAATAGAACTATAGAATTCTGGATATATACTTTACGAACTGGTATCATATTGTGTTGAGTGTCAATCTAAAGTTTAAAGTTCTATTGCAAACTTTCAGCAAACTCTGTTTACTCCGTGAAATTTAATAATTGGTATTAAATCGAGAGTAACAATTCCAGTGTTAGTATCTGAAATATCATGTTTGCCTCCATGATTCTTGATTGTTTTAATATCAAGTTTATCTAGGAGCTGAAAAATTATTTCAGAAACCATCATGTGTGGAAGATATAACGATATCTGAAACAATGTTTTGGTTGCAATATGATAGAGTATAATATATGTTCTCATATTGGATGAGAATTTACGAAGGTTGGAGATGCTAGACATCCTAATCATCCAAAAGGGTTTTGGAAAGTAATGTTATACTCATGATTCGCCTTTATAAGCTATAGTAGCTTGATCATGAATGTCGTCATGATAAGGGTGAATAGAATATGTATGTAAAATGTTTACTACACTAAAAGATTACTAAAGAATAGATTTTGAAAGAATATCGATCATTTTGTTGATGGTGATCTACTTCAAAGTGCAAGTCCAAAGGTATTATTATTTGAATATACACGCTTTGAACTATGTGTCATGTATATGGCACCACTTTTAATGTTGATAGATTCTTTTAAAAAGGAAAAGGAAATGCTGAAAGAGAATCTATAAAATATATTTAGCAGAAAAGAAAAGATTGGAAATATCCAATTTAGGTATATGGATCATATACATGTTATGGTTGTATTCTTTGCTTGTTAAACAATGTGGTTCTTGGGTATTGGATACCGAATTGGTTGGTATGAAATTTCATACGGAACGACGCAATTCATGAACCACAATGGCCTAAGTAACTAACAAGAGAATATGTGATGATGTTCATCGAAAACAAACAAACCGTTGTTTGTATTTCTCGTTGACATCAAAGCTTGACTTCAAGATTTGTTTTAATAATTGTTATTTAAATCAGGTATTATGAGAACAAAGGTCGTTCAAATAATTAACATATTCCATATAAGATGGATGATTTACAAATCTAGTTGGAGAAATCACATCCATAAAACCTAATGCTAAAATGTCGCAAGACAAATGATTTAAAGATTACTTACGAAGTGACATCGCTGTTTAAATTATATTGGAAAGAAAACATGAAGAATCTCCATATTCATGGATTTTTGGAGTCTTTGATTTGATCAAGTGAAGCTTGTGAGATTTTCCTCGGGATAATTAAAACTTTGTTCAAAGGACAAAGAAGAACGAACAACTAAATTATTGGAATTTATTCATATTGATGTATGTAGTCCATTATGTGTAGTCGTAAGCGATGGTTTTCAACTTCATATGCTTTCTCCGGAATTTTGAGTGAATGTTCACTTAATGAGAAAGAAGTATGAAATATTTGAAAACATTCAAAGACTTTCAAGATGAAGTGGAAAATCATTGTAACAAGAAAATAAATGATTTATGGTTTTATCATAAAGGGATTTATTTGAGTTACAAGTGTAACAAGAAAATAAATAAATTATGATTTTAACATAAAGAGATTTATTTGAGTTGCAAGTTTAGCAAAACACCTATATTTACATCTCCTGAAACACCATAGGAGTATGGAGTGTTTGAGATTTGTAATGAAACCTTGTTTGACATGGTTGGATCAAAGGTGTTATTTATAAAACTGCCATTATGTTTTAAAATATTAAAGCTTTAGAGACTACCGCTTTTACACTGAAAAGAGCTCCATCTTGATCCGTTGAAATGACACCATGGAAGTTATGGTTTGGGGTAAAACCCAAGTTGTCATTTCTTAAATTTTGGTATGCTAAACATAAGTAAGATGTTTACAACCGAAGTCGGATGAGCATGTCTTTGTAGGTTATTTTGAATAACAATTGGTTATTTCTCCATAACACCAAGGACAAAAGGGTTTGTCGCTTGAAACGTGAAGTTTCTTAAAGAAGGAATTTTTCGCAAAAGTTAAGTGGGAGGACAATAGAACTTTGATAAGGTTAACGAACCTTAGCTAAATGTGTTGAGTTGCACAGCGCCGGAAATGGTTCCGGAGGCTTCCATAATGCTCATAGCTTATGTGCCTCAAAGGTTGTGGTCACGGAGATCTAAGTTCTTATTGAACCAAGTCGGTCGGATAAACAATCAAATACTAAGATTTGAGAGTAAATCATTATTGTTTAACAATGATGAACTGACTATATGCAAAGAAGCGATGATGGGCCCTGACTCCGTCAAATGGCTTGAAGCCATAAAATCCGTGATAGTTCCATACACGAGAAATCAAGTTTTGAACTTGGAAGACCCTTCGGAAAGGTGTAAAAACCTATTGGTCGTATTTGGATCTATAAAGAAACAGACATGGATGTTTCACATCTATGAAATAGTCGACATGTCGTAAAGTATTTTATGACAATGTTCAAGGAGTTTACTATGACAAGATTTGATCTTTCATAGCGATATTTAGTCTAGACGGATTAAAGTAGAAACCACTACATATAATTTGGTATATGGTAGATGATTAAACAAAACAAAGTTCTTCTAATAGAATGGTTACCTAGGACGTGTACATGACACAGTCCAAAGGGTTTTGTTAAAATTCAAAGGATGCGAAAAAGGGCATGCAAACTTCAATGGTTGAAGTAAGCATCGCGGAGTTGGAATCTTCACCGTGATGAAAAGGAGTTTTTCATCAGGAGACGATGAAGATGCTTACATTTGCAAGAAATTAAGTGGGAGCGCTGAGACATATTTCTAATACATTATTTGGATGACATCTTGTTGATTATAAATGATGTATATTTATTGTCAAAGGTTAAGAATTTCATTTCGATAAAAAACTTAGGCAAAACCCGAATATTTAGCATTAATGTCTATAGTGGATAGACCGTGACGCTAATATGGTTGTGCCAAACGTACATATATGAGATATTGAAGGAGTTCAATATAGAAACGACAAGAATTGGTTCTTGTCGCGTGGAAAGGAATTGAATCAAGATTCAAGTGTATCGACACTTGATAAGTGAAACAAGATTCAAGTGCTTTGACACTTGATGAGTGAAATCACAAGGATGTTTTGATCAATCATACCATGATATGTGCACATCCAGATATGTCCTATGCTCTAAGTGTTATGAGCATATACCAGAGTGAATCATAAAATGACCATTGGACGATAGTGAGGATATTCTTATGATCTTTTGTAAGAACTAAGAATATATTTGTGTAGAAGTGACAAACAATTACAAATAGTTCATTGTAAAGCATTACATTGATACTTGTTTTGTCACAAGATACAAATTAAATTTATCTCAATTTAAACTATGAGTGGAACAATGAAATGGAAAGGAGTTTTCATGATGGATTTGGATGTATTCCAAAGTTAAGACATTGTGACGAATACTACAACAAAAGGCTAAGTATATGACTGCTATAGTAGCAGCAAAGGAGGGAATTTGTGTCAAGTAGTTTTTTATAAAACTAAGGTGTGGTTCACAACGGGCTAACACTAAAGATATATTGTATGAGAATAGTATTGACATGTTTTAACCCCAAGAAACTAAAGGTCTCACCAAAAGACCAAATTTATACAATGCCATCTCATTAGAGAATGAGTGATGCGTGAAGACGCAAAGACATGCAAATACACACGGACCTGAAAGTGTCAGATCCGTAGATTATGTTAACCACTTTCAGTTGCGTATTTGGAACACCAGAAAGCCATAGGTGTTCAATACACAAAGTCTTCAAACTAGATTATTGTCTCTAGTACAAGTGGGAGACTGAAGGAAATATGCCCGAGAGGCAATAATAAAGTGGTTATTATCGTATTCCTTGTTTATGATAAATGTTTATTTTACATGCTATAATTGTATTAATACGGAAACATTAATACATGTGTGTTTAATAAACAAAAAGGAATTTCCTAGTTATGCCTCTCTTATAAACTAGCTCGTTGATTAACAAGATGATCATAGGTTTCCTGATCATGGACATTGGATGTTGTTAATAACGAGGGCACAACATTAGTGTAATGGTGTGATGAACATTCATCCGAAGTATAGCATTACGATCAAAGTCATTGAGTTTATATTGCTATAACAACTTACGAAGTGATCCTAATCCTTAGACCATGAGATCATGTCAATCACTAACACCGGAAGAGTTTCTTGATAACATCAAACATCACACCATAACAGGGTGATTATAAAGATGGGTTCAGAACTACTGAAGTGTTATGTTGAGGCCCATGGATCGAGAGTGGAATTTGTTCGTCCCGATGACGGATAGATATGCTCTGGGCCCTCTCGGTGATATCACATTGATTAGCTTGCAAGCAAGTGATTTGATCACTAGAATGTTATATCACGGGAATGAGAAAAGAGTGCATGTCAGTAACGAGATCAAACTAGGTATGGAGATACCGATGATCGAATCTCAGACATGTAATATATCGCGAAACAAAGGGATTAAGATACTAGCATAAAAGGTTCGGACGATCACAAGAAAGTCATCATTGAATGTGTGGGAGTCAGTATGGGTCTCTAGATCCCGCTTCTGATTATTGATCCGAGAGGAGTCTCGATCATGTCAACATTATTTGCGAACCGTAGGGTGACACACTTAAGAGACACCGACATCCATTTGGAGCAAAAGTTTCATGCCGAAAAGAATAACAAGCGCAGGAATTTATTTCACTAGATACTGAAACGGGTTTTCGGGTGAAATTGCAGAAAGTGTTTCTGCATGTGAAATGAAATACTAGCAAGGGGTTATATGTGAATGTTTGTCATTAAAGTAATTGAAAAAATTCTGAATAAATAAAAGGAGTTTTATTTAATGAGAGTTTGCGTTAAATTTGGTGGAAATTTAATGGGAATTTAAGTGGGTTTTGAGTGGAGGGAATTGAAAGGCATTTGAGTGAGTGGAGTGTCCACCCACATGAATGTGGAAGAGGTGGGGGCAGCCCCATGGCTGGGAGCATGGCCCCTTGGGTGCCCCCCTCTCCCTATAAAAGGAGCCCCCCTCCCTCTCTCTCACACACACCTCCTCGTGAAGGATCTCTCTCCCCCTCTAGTATTTATTCCCCATGGTCTCGGACTAGCGAGATACATGTGCCCGGTGGCTATTCGGCAAGAAAGAGTTGAGCTTCCGCTGCATCGCTGGAGCGAGGAGGCGGAGGTTGCTCGGTGCCTCGAACGTGTGTGCGAGCACGGATCTTGCTGTTTTTTGCGCTAGGACTTCCTCTCGATCTCGAGATCGGCAAGAAATCGTCTACATCAACCACGAGTTTGGACTCGTTAAGCTTTGTCGGTCTTCAATGGTATGTTCTCTACAGATATACATCCGCCCGTTGTTTGTATCTAGTAGATAGATCTTGGTACATAGTTGTTCCCATCGTAGGAAATTTTTTGTTTTCTATGCTACGAACCCTACAACATGATCCTACAATGGATATGAGGTATGTAGTACCACAGGGCTCAGAGGATGGTTCTGACTCAGAACCTCCTATTGAGAATTCAGATGGTTGGAGAATACGATCATATGAAGGATCTCATGAACACCAGATGTCCACAAATGGTTCTGACAGAAATGTTGGACAATCTAGCTGGATGGGTGCAAGGATTAACCCTAGTAATAGTAGTATAAATACCATGTCAATAGATAATTAGGATGAAGAAGAAGATCCTAAGGAGAGTGTTTGAATCATCAACATCTTCTCAAAATCCAGGGAATATACATTATCCAGTGTTTAAATATTTTTCCCAAAGGATCACCTGGGAAGCAGCAGGATCTCCGTATCCTGTTGACAACTCAAGGAATGAAGCTCAGGAGATGCAGGCGGGAGATAATGTTGAATATGTTTCTGAAGACTTTTCAGCTGAGCTGGAGGGAGTCAATGCGCTCAGGTTGAGTAATGACTCAAGTCCTGACACTTCAGATACTGAGTATGTTCCTTCTGGAAGGCCATTTGTTCCACAAACTGTGCGACGAACAACACATCATCATAGTTGTACATCATGCATGTATGATGAGCGTAGTTACTACTAGAAGAAGGCAACTAGTTAGTGATATCAAGTACCGTGTATTGTACTCCAAGAAATAAGGTAGTGAGATGAATAAGGTAGTTTTGTGATTATACCTATATGGTATATGTTGTAATGACTTTGTATTATTATGATATTATGTATAATATGTGAAATGCATATTTGGATTTTCTTTGGATCTTCATTGTGTGACTAGTTCTGTGCGTAAAGTCGATCTCAGAACACATGTGCATGATGTAACTATGAGTATTCGCTTTATGTTGCAGGACTAGAGGGTCATGGATACAGGTGTAGAAATGGAAACTGAGCAGCAGCAGATGGAGCGAGAGGCTAAAGAGAAGGCCGATGCAGATGCAGAAAATCAAGGAGCATTACCACCACCACCAATGAGGCAGTTAATGGAGTAGAACTTTATGCAGTGCATGCAAATGATGCAAGAGACCTAGAACAAGTTTATGGAAGAGCTGATGGGACAAGAAAATCAGAGGGCACCTAAAGGTGGAGGAGTGAGTCTATCTGATTTCCAGAATGCAAGACCGTTACCTTTTGCATCAGCTCCTGAACCAATGGATGCAGAAGATTGGCTAGCAGATACTGAAAGGAAGCTGAAAACTATAGGTTGCAATGACGAGGAGAAATTGAGGTATGCAAATCATCTTCTGACTGGACCTGCAGCATCATGGTTGGAGAATCAGTTGGCCATGCAACAACCAGGAAGGGAGTTTACCTAGAAAGAGTTCAAGAAGAGATTCCATGAATATCATGTTCCAGAAAGTGTTATGGAGTTGAAGCGGAGAGAATTTGAGGAGCTTCAGTAGGGATATACTAGTGTCATGAAGTACATCCGAGAGTTTATTCAACTGTCTCGCTATGCCAAGGAGGATGTCAACACTGAAGAGAAGAAGAAGAAGAAGCGTTTTCTACATGGTTTAAACCCATTTGTGAAGATGCAACTAAGGTTAGCCAATAAGCAAACTTATCAGCAGTTGTTGGATGCAGCCATTACTTTCGAAGATGATTATAAGAATGTCCAAGAGGATAGGAGGAAGAGAGCCAAGAAGCAAACCAAGAGAATTCAGGCAAGCAAACCTAAACCCAATCTGGAATTCAAACCCCGGAACCGGAACTATGGTAATAAAAACAATAACAAGGGAAGTGGTGGAAATCAATCTAATTCGAGAAGGAATGTTATTTGTAACAATTGTGGAATTCCAGGGCATTTCTAGAGGGAATGCAAAAAGCCTATTGTAAGATCCCACCTTTATAAAGGTAAAGATCCTTGTGATTGCAATGCTAGTCCACGGATCAACTACTAGCATCCACAGTTTAAGATGAAGTACACGGAAACAAAGGTCATTATTGCATCGTCATTCCAGAGATAACATAGTCTTTTACAACTGCATTGCCATAGGCTAGTACAAGAGTTTATCATAAAAATATAAATAAAATTCTTCATCTTCATGTGCTATAGGCAAGCATGTTGAGTGTAGACTCATAACCCCTAATCATCATCAGAGTAACCTGCAACATCACAAGTTACAACCACAGTGGGTCAATACATTGGAATAGTATTGGCAAGTGATACCTTAGTAGAATATTAGCATCTAGTTACTACATGAATTTGGCTAAGTGTAGCTTAGGCTTGCTTTGCTCAAAATAGGTTTTACCTATCAGTTGAAAACACTAAGTTTTTGTTTGGCAAAAACTCCCAAGTAACCACCAATAGAAATTGGTGAACCTTCACCCTTGTTCAACCAGAAGTTTTAACTTAGAAAATTGGGATGAGGAGATTCTTGATAGCTTCCATGTCTTGATGCTCAAATTGTCCTTTTCCGGGGACACGGCTAAGTACTTAGTTTCTTCCTTCTGCAGAGGTGGTGCACTTTCCCCACAAGACTTGATTTTCACCAAGACAGGACCTTTCAGAAGCCTTCCCTTAGACCAAATGGACGCGTTCCAACCTATCACCCACTACCACCAACTGTCCAAATGGCTAAGTTATTGCAACCTATATGATCCTGGCAGAGCCCATAATTCCATCTGGTTGCACTAGAAGCTTCTTAACATATGGCATCTCAAATCCCTTTGTTCCTGGATGGCATTCCACAAGTGAGATACACAAGGTAAACCATAGAAATGGGCCTTGTGTAACTAGTCAACACAAATCAGTCCACCATTCCACCAAGGTGTTTCATTCACTTAGTTGTTTTATTAAGCAAAAACATAAATCAAAGACTTAGCAATATTTTTCCATGGCATGTATATATTCCACCCTTGGTTGCGACTAGCTAAGCTAAGCATGGCAATAGCAAGTATCTTAACTTAGATAAAATTATAACAATTCTGCAACTACTAGGATTTCCCAAGCATAGCATATAGATACTTAGTAAAAATTATCATGCAAGCCCTATACAAAATATTTCTAATGCATAGTCAAAATATTGGGACAAAAGTATGAAGCACCACTTGCCTAGGTAGTTGGGGGAGTAGTAACAATCCTCACAATCACAATCACCACTAGCACCAAAATCTACACATAAAATGATAGAACCAAATTCACATATCAAAACAAACAAGCAAAAATATATGAATGCATGCAAATTCCATGTGATGATTTTTCCAATTTAAACAAGACAAGTAAAACAATACTGAACACTAAACTAAACATTTATACACTAATTAAACTTAATTTGATCTTAAACATTTTGCAAATAATTTTTATACTCAAAATAGGCCTACAAATGTCTCTGCAAAAATAACCAATTTTACAGAAGCAATTTATTAAACAAAGTGCATGGTTGGATAGAATTATTTTTTCTGATTCCATAGATATAAAATTTACAAAATTTGGACATGTGGATAAAAAGTTATAAATTTTGCAAGTTTGAACATCTAATAGATCTAAATCCAGATTTTAAATCAAACAAATGGCCACTCGGCGCTATCTGATTGGTCAATACCATTTCGCGCGGATCAGGCTTGCAGACCGTAGGATCTAACTAACTATGCATAGGCCAGATCTAATCGTACCGCTTCGAATAAGATCTAACTGTGGCCTTTGGATCTGGATCCAATGGATCAGATCTATCTGACCAGAAACCAGCGGCGCAAATGGCGCTTGCGGCGGCGACGCCTCTGGCGGTGACACACCGGTGAGGCCAGAGGGGCGTGCTAGAGCATACCGAGATTGCGAGAATGTGGATATGCTCAACGTGCAGACGGACAGGGTCGGGGCGCACAGACACAGCAGCAGGACCTCGTCGGAGTTCGTCTGAGCGTCGGGTACTCACTGTCAGAGTCGAAGACGATGATCTAGGGCGCAAGGGACCAAACGGCAGGCGTTAGCATATGCTCAAGACTCTGGCGAACACATCTGCGTGAACCAGGGACAGAGGGGAACACGAGGATCACCGGAATGGCTCGTCGGAGTCGAACTTAGCTTCAGGCGCTTGCAGTTGTTGACGAGGGCGACAACCTGGGGCGATTCAGGACAAAAGGAAAGTATGAGAAGGTGCACAAGATGATGGCGAAGCAGCTCGCGTGAACCAGAGGGCAAGGCGCGCTCGAGACTCACCGTGATGGCTCACCGGAATTCCTTGGTACTGTGGCGGTGTTGGGTGAAATTTGGGGAGCCTTGCGGCGCTCTGGTGGTGCTGTCTAAGGGGAAAGGAGCAGGGTGGGGAGGTGGTTAAGTAGCCCGAGCAGGGGCGGCAATCACTCGGTGTATCAATGGGAATTATGTGGCTTAATTCGCGATAGTGAAGGAGGAGGAAACGGGCGGTGATGGCGTCTGCATGCGGTGTTTGGGGGAAGGCGATGCTGACGTGGTGCAGGGCCCAACGTCAGTGGCTGCGGGGTAGGGTTCGCATGGGTGAGAGAGGGTGCAAAAGGTAAAATGGCTCGGTTGGGCTTGTGGGCTGGTTCTGGTGTTGGGCTCAAATGGTAGCGCCTGTTTTATTTTTTCTTTTTCCCTTTTCTTTTTCTAATTTGATTTTCAGGAACCATTTTCAAATGCTTTTCATATGGGTTTGAATCCAAACTTGTTTTGAATTTTTGTAAGGTGTACCATACTCATATTTGACTTTAGAACAAAGTTGTACACTTAGAAATACATTGGCCCTTTGATTTTTTTAAAAAATAACCCAAGCTTTAATCATTTATTTATAATAGGCATATGAATAGTTTGAATTCATGTTTTTATTTTGAAAACTTTGGTCAAGCTTTGAAAATAACAAACAAACCCATATTCAATTCTTTACTGATTAAAACAAATATTTTCTTATTAGAATGTAGCAATAAGGCCATTGCCTTGCTTACATAAAATAATAGACATCAAATGCTTCTATTTCTGAAAACTTATTTGAAAATTATTCTAAAATGATTATGAATGCATGAATGATATGCAAACTTTGAAATCATGATTTTTGGGATGTTACACCTATAGTGATCTGTTACGGTTGTGGTCAGAAGGGGCATATCAAGCCCGATTGTCCGAGCAAACCACCAGGAGGTTGGCCTACCAAGGGAGGAGGACAAGCCAGTGGAGGAAATGGACAACCCAATAAAGGGGGAAATAATGGCAAGAACAACAATGGCAAGAGGAATCGACCTACCGAGAAACTGAACTGTGCAACCCTCGAGGAGGTGGATAATTCGGAGCATGCAGTGATATGTACACTCAATATCCTTACCAATCCCGGCAAAGTTCTATTTATACTGGTGCAACTACTTCATTCATTTCTGAAGAATTTTGTGATAAGTTCGGGATTAGAAGGGCAACGTTAGAAAGCCCTATGACCGTAGTTACAGCAGGGGGAAATGTGATTGTACGCCACATAAAACAAGATTAGGTTATTTCGATATGTGGTTATACATACTTCACAGACCTTTATGTGATTCCTTTGAAGGGAATTGCCGTAGTGCTGGGAATGGATTGGATGATGGAACACGGAGCTCAGATAAATTTGAAGGGTTTCGCGGCATAGTAAATCAAAATTTCTACGGATGCGAACAGAGGGGAAGCCAAGATCTAATCTAGGAGATGCAAACAACGAGAGAGATTGGATTAGATCTTCATACCCTTGAAGATTCGCACAGCGGAACGTTCGACGGAACGTGAGTGATGTAGTCGTACTCGCTTCTCCTCCTCGCGATCCGATCCGATCTAGCACCACAAGTGGCGATGACTCCGTGAGATGCACACGTGCGGCACCTCGACGTCTCCTCCTTACTTGGACCATCAAGTATGCTGGAGAGATGGGTTGGATCTACAACGCGACGGCGCGGTGCAATTGGTGGAGAATTTCTGCAGCAGGGCTTCGCCTACAAGCAGTCGGGAGGGAGATAGGAGGGCAGCAGGGCGGCTAGGGTTGGAGGGGAAGGTGTGGGGGTTGGTGCGCCCCCACCCCTCTTTATATAGAGGGGGGGCGCAGCCCTAGCCCCTCCCCCAAGCCCAAACCGGCGGCCCCAAAGGATAAGGAGTGGGGGCAAGAAAACCCCCCTTCTAGAAGGTCTATCTCGAGTTTAAACCTCTCTTGGCCGGCTGGGCCCTATGGGGCCTTGTGCCCCTGGCCCAATGCAGCCAGGGCACTCCCTCATAGGCCCATTCCCCCTCCCGGAAGGTGTGGCCACGTTGGTCCCTTCCGGAAGGTTCTAGAAGCTTCCGGTACAATACCGATTAACCCGGAACAATTCCGAACTCCAAAAACTGCACTGCCTTATATGAATCTTATTCTCCGGACCACTCCGGAACCTCTCGTGATGTCCCGGATCCCATCCGAGACTCCGAACAAAAAAAATCATAAACCAATTATCCAATCTATCCTAGCGTCGAGACACATTAAGTGTGTGAACCTGCGGGTTCGAGAATATGCAGACATGACCTTCTATCAATAATCAACAGCGGGGTCTGGAAACCCATATTAACTCCCACACATTCATCGATGATCATATCGGATGAACCACGATGCCAGGATTCAATCAATCCCATATATATATTCCCTTCGTCTCGCGATATTTTACTTGCCCGAGATTCGATCGTCGGTACCGTCATACCTAGTTCAATCTCGTTCACAGCAAGTACTTTACTCGTTCCATAATCCGATATCACTTTGTGATTAACTCCTTAACCACATGCTTGCAAGCAGTGTTGATATCGATTACCGAGTGGGCCCGAAGTATATCTCTCCGACTTGGGAGGGACAAATCCCATCTTGATACATACAACCCAACAGATACTTTCCGATCACCTGAGAGAGACCTTTATGATCACCCTCTCATAGGATGACGTTTGATGACCTCAAAGCTTACTTCCGATACCAGGGAGTTGTATTATCTCATGGTCTAAGGAATACAATATTTGATATAAGAAAAGCTTTGCAAATACGAACACGATGACACGATCGAATTGCTTCGCTTAGTTTGGGTCTATCCATCATATCATTATCCCAATGATATGATCTCATTATTAATCGGCAACTCATGTCCATAGCTAGGAAACCTTAACCATCATTAATCAATGAGCTAGTCCAGAGAGGCGTACTAGGGACTCGGTGTTGTTCACAAACCACACAAGTATTAAAGTTTCCGCTTAACACAATTCTAGCATGGAATATAAACATTATCATGAACAAGAATTATAATAATAACATCTTTATTATTGCCTCTAGGGCATAATTCCAACAGTCTCCCACTTGCACTAGAGTCAATAATCTAGTTTACATTTGGAAACAATCTCACACCCATGGCACTGAGGTGCTGATCATGTTTTACACGTGGAAGAGGTTTAGTCAATGGATCTGCGACATTCAGATCTGTATGTACTTTGCTAATCTTCAGATCTCCATCTGCTATATAATCTCGGATTATATGAAACTTGCGGTTGATATGCTTGGTCTTTGGATGATATCTTGGTTCCTTAGCGAGTGCTATGGCGCCAGTGTTGTCACACAATATCTCCAGTGGGTCCAATGCACTTGGAACCACGCCAAGCTCAGTGATGAAGTTTCTGATCCAAACTCCTTCACTTGACGCTTCTGCAGCAGCCATGTATTCCGCTTCTACTGTAGATCCCGTGATCACGCTTTGCTTGCAGCTTCTCCAGCTCACAGCTCCTCCATTCAAAATATACACGTATCCTGTCTGAGATTTAGAATCATCCTTGTCGGTGTCAAAACTAGCATCGACGTAACCTTTTACGACAAGCTATTCATCACCGCCATAGACTAAGAACATTTCTTTAGTCCTATTTAGGTACTTTAGGATGTTCTTCAGAGCTGTCCAGTGTTCCACTCCTGGATCACTTTGATATCTGCTCATCAAACTAAGAGCATTGGACACATCCGGTCTAGTACACAGCATGGCATACATGATAGAACCTATGGCCGAGGCATAAGTCACTTTGCTCATATCTTCCCTATCATTTACCATAGCTGGACACTGAGCCTTGCTCAATATCTTACCTGACAACATAGGCACTGAACCTTTCTTTGCCTTATCCATTTTGAACCTTTTCAGAACTTTTTCTAGGTATGTACTCTGGCTTAAATCTATCAGGCGTCTTTGTCTATCTCTATAGATTTTGATGCCCAATATATAAGCAGCTTCACCTAGGTCTTTCATTGAAAAACACTTGTTCAAATAACTCTTCACATCGTTAAGAATGTTGATGTCATTTCCAATAATCAATATGTCATCCATATATAGTACCAGAAACGTCACCGAGCTCCCACTCACTTTCTTGTAGATACAAGCTTTGTAGAAATTTGGAACAAATCCAAAGCTATTGATCACTTGATCAAAATGAAGGTTCCAACTCCGAGATGCTTGCTTCAGTCCATAAATGGAATGCTGAAGTTTGCATACTTTATCAGCATCCTTAGGATCGACAAAACCTTCAGGTTGCATCATATACAACTCTTCATCAATGTTGCCATTGAGGAATGCAGTCTTGACATCCATCTGCCATATTTCATAATCATGAAACGCAACAATTGCTAATAAAATCCGAACGGACTTAAACATCGCTACGGGAGAGAAAGTCTCATCATAGTCAACACCTTGAACTTGTCGAAAACCTTTCGCGACAAGCCGTGATTTATAGACGGTAACATTACCATCCGTGTCCGTTTTCTTCTTGAAGATCCATTTGCACTCAACGGCCTTACGGTCGCTAGGAGGGTCCACCAAAGTCCATACTTGGTTTTCGCTCATGGATCCTAATTCGGATTTCATGGCTTCTAGCCATTTCTCAGAGTCTGGGGTCATCATCGCTTCCTCATAGTTCGTAGGTTCACTGTCTTCTACCAACAAGACAGTCAAGACAGGGTTGCCGTACCACTCAGGAGGGGCACGCGAGCTTGTCGACCTGCGACGTTCAGTAGAAGCATCGTCCGAAGCTTCATGATCCTTGTCATTAGCTTCCTCTATTGTTGGTGCAAAGGACCTTTGGAACAATTTCAGGTGCTGCGCTACTCTCCAACTCAAGAGAAGGTTCAATAACCTCGTCTAGCTCTACTTTCCTCCCACTCACTTCTTTCGAGAGAAACTCCTTCTCAAGAAAGGAACCGTTCTTTGCGACAAACACTTTGCCTTTGGTTCTGTGATAGAAGGTATACCCAATAGTTTACTTAGGGTATCCTATGAAGAGGCATTTCTCCGCTTTGGGTTCGAGCTTGTCCGACATCAACTTCTTGACGTAAGCTTCGCATCCCCAAACTTTAAGAAACGACAACTTAGGTTTAGCACCAAACCACAGTTCATACGGTGTCGTCTCAACGGATTTAGATGGAGCCCTATTTAAAGTGAATGCAGCGATTTCTAATGCATAACCCCAAAATGATAACGGCAAATCAGTAAGAGACATCATTGATCGGACCATATCTAATAAGGTTCGATTCCGGCGTTCAGACACACCATTGCGCTGTGGTGTTCCGGGTGGCGTGAGTTGTGAAACGATTCCACTTGCTTTAAGATGCGTGAGAAAATCGTAACTCAAATATTCACCTCCACGATCGGATCGTAGAAACTTAATCTTTCTGTTACGATGGTTCTCCACTTCATTCTGAAATTCTTTGAACTTTTCAAACGTTTCAGATTTATGTTTCATTAAATAGATATACCCATATCTTCTCAAGTCATCGGTAAAAGTGAGAAAATAGCGATATCCACCGCACGTAGATACACTCATCGGTCCGCATACATCGGTATGTATGATTTCCAACAAGTTCGTTGCTCGCTCCATCATACCGGAGAACGGGGTTTTGATCATCTTGCCCATGAGGCATGGTTCACATGTGTCAAATGATTCAAAATCAAGAGACTCCAAAAGTCCATCAGAATGGAGTTTCTTCATGCTTTACACCAATATGACCTGAGCGACGATTGCCACAAATAAGTAGTATTATCACTATCTACTTTGCATCTCTTAGCCTCAATGTTATGGATGTGTGTTTCATCCCTTTCGAGATTTAGAAGAAATAAACCATTCACAATAGGTGCATGACCATAAAAGATGTTACTCATATAAATAGAACAACCATTATTCTCCGATTTAAATGAATAACCGTCTTGCAATAAACAAGATCCAGAAATAATGTTCATGCTCAACGCATGCACATAATAACACTTATTAAGGTTTAAAACTAATCCCGAAGGTAAAACTAAGGAGAGCGTGCCGACGGCCATCACATCAACTCTTGATCCGTTGCCAGCAACGCCGCATCGTCACCTCATCCCTAAGCGCCGTCTATTCCGTAGCTCTGTTTGAGTTACAAATATTAGCAACCGAACCAGTATCAAATACCCAGGCACTACAACGAGGGCTAGTAAGGAAAACATCAATAACATGTATATCAAATATACCTTTGATGGTGCCAGCCTTCTTGTCCGCTAAGTACTTCGGACAGTTGCGCTTCCAGTGACCCTTGTCCTTGCAATAGAAGCACTCAGTGTCCGGTTTAGGACCAGACTTGAGCTTCTTCTCAGCAGGGGCAACGCGCTTGCCGCCGCCTTTCTTGAAGGACTTCTTTGCTCCCTTACCTTTCTTGAAGGTGGGCTTGTTGACCATCAACACATGATTATCCTTTTTGATGTCCACTTCCGCGGCCTTCAGCTTTGCGAAGAGCTCGGTGATCGTATCAGTGGAACCAATCTGATTATGAGTCACTACAAAACTTTTGTAGCTGGGAGGGAGTGATTGCAGAACCCTGTCAATCTTGAGCTCCTCTGGAATCGTGCATTCCAGTTACTCGAGGCGTTGAGTGTAGCCCGTCATCTTAATGGCGTGCTCACTAACGGAACTCCCTTCCTCCATCTTGCAGTTAAAGAACTTCTCAGAGATCTCATATCTCTCAGAACGGGCCTGAGTCTGAAACATGGTTTTTAGCTCTTCGAGAATCTCAAAGGGCCCGGGATACTCTTCAAAACGATTTTGAAGTTCCGGTTCCATAGCAAACAACATGGTGCTCTTAATCACACCATAATCATCTTTGCACGACTGATAGACAGCTTTCTCATCAGCCGGCGCAGTTGCAGCAGGGGGGTCACCTAACGCTTTCCCAAGGACATAGTCCTTTTGACCGCCAGAGAGAATGATTATTAGATTGCGGAACCAATTGGTGAAGTTAGACCCATTGTTTCTAAGCTTTTCCTTCTCAGCAAAAACGTTGAAGTTGAAGTTGGACTTGGCCATGTGATCTACAGTATTTGCAAGTACAATTTAGACTATGTTCATGATAAATAGTTCAACTTAATCAAATTACTAGATGAACTCCCACTAAATTCAACATCCCTCAAGTTGTTTAGTGAACACGATCCAAATTCACCACACCTAATCCGATCATCACGAGAAGGGATGTGGTTTCAATGGTGGACAACGAAGTGTCGATCATATCATTCATATGACTCATGCTTAACCTTTCGGTTCATGTGTTCCGAGGCCATGTCTGTACATGCTAGGCTCGTCAAGTTATACCCAAGTATTTCCGCGTGTGCAAAAACTGGCTTGCACCCGTTGTATGTGAGCGTAGAGTCTATAGCACCCGATCATCACGTGATGCTTGGACACGACGAACTTTCGCAACGGTGCATACTTGGGGAGAATACAGTTTTTATCTTGATCTTTAAGTGAGGAATCATCTTATAATGCTACCGTCGCGATCTAAGCATAATAAGATACATAAAAGGATAAACATCCCATGCATATAACTTTATGTGACATGGTATAGCCAATCTTCGCGCAATGATCTCCATCTTGTGCGTTCCGGCATGATCTCCATCACTCCACCATGATTGCCTTCACCACGAATAGCAACTACAACTATTGCTAACTACCTAGCGATAAAGTGAAACTATTACATGGCGCATAAGAAGTTGACACACAGGTCATACACAATTATAAATACAACCATATGGCTCCTGCCGGTTGTGTACTCATCGACATGCAAGTCGTGAAACATTACAAAACATGATCATCGCATACATTATACACATCACATCTTGGTCCATACCATATCACAGAAAACACTCCCTGCAAAAACAAGTTAGACGCCTCTACTTTGTTGTTGCATGTTTTACGTGGCTTATGGGAGTAGATGCTAAGAACGATTCTTACCTACGGAAAGCCACAACGGTGATATTATGGTTGCCAAACTCTGGTGTAAATCCCATGACAACTATAGTGAGAGAAACTGACATCCACCAGCCGCATGTGTGGAACAAGCCACAAGTCAAGTGCGGAGCCGGTCTCGCGAACGACGTCGCGTAAGGTTGGCCTGGACCGCTTCAATCTCACTATCCCGCGTCATAAGAAGAACACAAACAAGAGGCTTGCAACAGAAAACATCAACGCCCACAAAAACCATGTTGCGTTCTACTCGTGAAACACATCTACGCATAGATCTAGCTCTGATACCACTGAAGGGTTTCGCGGCATAGTAAATCAAAAATTTCTACGGATGCGAATAGAGGGGAAGCCAAGATCTAATCTAGGAGATGCAAACAACGAGAGAGATTGGATTAGATCTTCATACCCTTGAAGATTCGCACAGCGGAACGTTCGACGGAACGTGGGTGATGTAGTCGTACTCGCTTCTCCTCCTCGCGATCCGATCCGATCTAGCACCACAAGTGGCGATGCCTCCGTGAGATGCACACGTGCGGCACCTCGACGTATCCTCCTTCCTTGGACCAGCAAGTATGGTGGATAGATGGGTTGGATCTACAACGTGACGGCGCGGTGCAATTGGTGGAGAATTTTTGCAGCAGGGCTTCGCCTACAAGCAGTCGGGAGGGAGAGAGGAGGGCAGCAGGGCAGCTAGGGTTGGAGGGGAAGGTGTGGGGGGTTGGTGCGCCCCCACCCCTCTTTATATAGAGGGGGGCGCAGCCCTAGCCCCTACCCCAAGCCCAAACCGGCGGCCCCAAAGGATAAGGAGTGGGGGGCAAGAAAACCCCCCCTTCTAGAAGGTCTATCTCGAGTTTAAACCTCTCTTGGCCGGCTGGGCCCTATGGGGCCTTGTGCCCCTGGCCCAATGCGGCCAGGGCACTACCTCATAGGCCCATGCCCCCTACCGGAAGGTGTGGCCACGTTGGTCCCCTTCCGGAAGGTTCTAGAAGCTTCCGGTACAATACCGATTAACCCGGAACAATTCCGAACTCCAAAAACTACACTACCTTATATGAATCTTATTCTCCGGACCACTCCGGAACCTCTCGTGATGTCCCGGATCCCATCCGAGACTCCGAACAAAAAACTCATAAACCAATTATCCAATCTATCCTAGCGTCGAGACACGTTAAGTGTGTGACCCTGCGGGTTCGAGAATATGCAGACATGATCTTCTATCAATAATCAACAGCGGGGTTTGGAAACCCATATTGACTCCCACACATTCATCGATGATCATATCGGATGAACCACGATGCCAGGATTCAATCAATCCCATATATATATTCCCTTTGTCTCGCGATATTTTACTTGCCCGAGATTCGATCGTCGGTACCGTCATACCTAGTTCAATCTCGTTCACAGCAAGTACTTTACTCGTTCCGTAATCCGATATCACTTTGTGATTAACTCCTTAACCACATGCTTGCAAGCAGTGTTGATATCCATTACCGAGTGGGCCCGAAGTATATCTCTCCGACTTGGGAGGGACAAATCCCATCTTGATACATACAACACAACAGATATTTTCCGATCACCTGAGAGACACCTTTATGATCACCCTCTCATAGGATGACGTTTGATGACCTCAAAGCTTTCTTCCGATACCAGGGAGTTGTATTATCTCATGGTCTAAAAAATACAATATTTGACATAAGAAAAGCTTCGCAAATATGAACACGATGACACGATCTAATTGCTTCGCTTAGTTTGGGTCTGTCCATCATATCATTCTCCCAATGATATGATTTCATTATTAATCGACAACTCATGTCCATAGCTAGGAAACCTTAACCATCATTAATCAATGAGCCAGTCCATAGAGGCGTACTAGGGACACAGTGTTGTTCACAAACCACACAAGTATTAAAGTTTCCGCTTAACACAATTATAGCATGGAATATAAACATTATCATGAACAAGAATTATAATAATAACATCCTTATTATTGCCTCTAGGGCATAATTCCAACAAAATTGTGAGGAGAAAAATGTCTCAATCAAAACTCAAAGTGGAGCAAGGATAGTTTATCAAGCAGATAAGCACAGCCATATTATGGTGGATCTGCAGTTGAACTCAATGAAAGAGGTCAAATTGGAAGATATTCCTATATTAAATGAATTTCAAGATGTTTTTCCAGTAGAGCTACCGAGAATGCCACCAGACCGGGAGATAGAGTTCACTATTGACCTAATTCCTGGTACAACACCAATAGCTGAAGCACCATATAAAATGGGACCCAAAGAGTTAAAAGAACTCAAAGAGCAAATTGATGAGTTATCCAGAAAAGGATTTATTCAGGAAAGTGTATCTCCATGGGGAACACCAGTAATCTTTGTCGATAAGAGAGATGGTGGAAGAAGAATGTGTGGAGATTATATAAATCTGAACAACGTTACTATCAAGAATAAGTATCCTTTACCAAGAATTCAAGATTTGTTTGATCAAGTGAAAGGAGTTGGAGTATTTTTAAAGATCGATTTAAGATCCGGATACCATCAAATAAAAATCAAACTGGAAGATGTTCCAAAGACAACATTTGTCTCAATATATGGACACCATGAGTATCTGGTAGTACCATTTGGTTTGACCAATGCACCTGTAATATTCATGAATCTGATGAACAAGATCTTCATGCCATATTTGGACAAGTTCGTCATAGTCTTTATTGATGATATTGTGATATATTCCAAGGATAAGGAAGAGCATGCTGATCATTTGAGAACAGCATTGCAGACTATAAAGGAACACAAACTTTATGCTAAGTTTAGTAAGTGTGAATTTTGGCTAGATGAGGTAGAATTCCTCGGTCATGTGATCAGTAAAGATGGAATTGCTGTAAATCCATCTAAAGTTCAGTCAGTACTAGAGTGGACTGCACCAACCAATGTGAAGAAAATTCGAGGTTTCTTAGGAATGGCTGGTTATTATCAGAGATTCATTGAAGGTTTCTCCAAAATAGCCGGACCAATGACCAAATTGTTAAGAAAGAATACACCATTTCATTAGGATGAGAAGTGTGAAGCAAGTTTTCAAGAGTTAAAGACTAGGTTAACCACAGCTCAAATCTTAGTAGTTCCTAAAACAGGGAAGGACTTCACAGTATACTGTGATGCATCTAAAGAAGGTTTGGGTTGTGTATTAATGCAAGATCGGAAAGTGATTGCTTATGGTTCAAGACAACTGAAACCACATGAAGTAAACTATCCAACTCATGATTTAGAGTTAGAAGCAGTAGTTTTTGTGCTAAAAGGATGGAGGCATTTCCTATATGGAGCCAGATGTGAGTTATACACTGACCATAAAAGTCTCAAATATTTTCTTCACTCAAAAGGAATTTAATATGAGACAGAAGTGTTGGTTGGAACTAATCAAGGATTATGACTTAACAATCAACTATACTCCAGGGAAAGCAAATGTTGTAGCTGATGCTTTAAGCAGAAAGAGTGCAGATATTCAGCCTAGTAATTGGGAGTTACCAAAAGAGTTACAAATGGACTTGGAAATATTAGAGCTTCAATTCATTAGAATAGAGGTTCTTGGAGGATTAGCTACTATGCAAGTAGTTGCAGAGCAAGACAGTGATCTTAAGCAAGAAATTTTTAGACATCAAGCAGAAGATCCTTTTATTGCTGAGGAAATTCGGAGGATATCTCAAGGGCAAAAATTAGTTTTTCGCCTTGGAGATTATGAGTCCCTATGGTTTCAAGACCGTCTTTGTGTTCCGGATGTGTCTGAGATTCGAAATGTTATACTTAGAGAAGCACATGAAACACCGTATTCTATACATCCAGGAAGTACTAAGATGTATATGGATTTGAAAGAACTATTATGGTTGAATAACATGAAAAGGGACATTGCTAGACATGTATCAGAATGCCATACTTGCCAAAGGATGAAGGCTGAACATCAAAGCCCAGCAGGACCATTACAACCTTTAGAAATTCCCAAATGGAAGTGGGAAGAAATAGGTATGGATTTCATCACGGGATTGCCCATGACACACAAAAAGAAGGATATGATATGGGTAATTGTGGACAGACTCACTAAGAGTGCACATTTTATTCCGGTGAATCAAAAAGATAATGCCGAGAAGTTAGTTGAAGTATATGTCAAAGAGATATTAAGTAAGAATGGAGTACCCAAAAAGATCATAACTGATAGGGGATCAGTGTTTACTTCAGCATTTCGGAAACAATTGTATGAAGCAGTTGGTTCAAAGTTAGATGTCAGCACAACCTATCATCCCGAGACAGGAGGTCAAACTGAAAGAACAAATCAAATACTAGAAGACATGTTAAGAGCTTGTGCACTAGATTTTGGAGGTACATGGGAAGATCATCTACCATTGGCAGAATTTTCCTATAATAATAGCTATCAGAGTAGTCTGAAAGCAGCTCCATACCAAGTTCTGTATGGAAGGAAGTGTAGATCACCAATATGTTGGTATGAGCCTGGAAGAAACAAAGAATTTGCACCAGATTATATCAAGGAAAGACAAGATATCATTGATAAGATCAGGGATAGAATGAAAATAGCCTAGAGTAGGCAGAAAATTTATGCGGATCAAAGTCAAAGATCATGGCATCCAGAAGTGGGAGATATGGTATATTTGAAAGTAAGTCCAATGAAAGGGGTGAAAAGGTTCGGAGTTAAAGGAAAACTGAGTCCAAGATACATCGGACCATTCAAGATATTGAGTCAGAACAGAACTATAGCTTATGCTTTAGAGTTACCATCAAGATTGGCTCAAGTACACAATGTTTTCCATGTGTCACAACTTCGTAAATGTTTGAAAGTTCCAGATGATGCAATTACACATCAAGAGATAGAACTACAAGAAGACTTGACCTATATTGAAAAGCCCTGTAAAATTCTAGAAGAAAACTGGAAAAGATTGAGGAACAGAGCAATCAAATATTGCAAAGTACAATGGGAACATCACCCTGAAAGAGAAGCCACGTGGGAGAAAGAAGAGGACTTAAGAAAAACCTATCCAGAACTATTCAGGTACATCTCCACAAACTTCAGGATGAAGTTTAATTTAAGGGGGCAAGTTTGTAACATCCTAGCATTTAGGAACTCACGAAGGGTAGATTTAGGAATTTGGAATGTTGCATGCATTCATCTGTGAAAATGTGGGTAAATTTTTTGCCAAATAAAAACCTAAAGCGATCAAGGTTTCTTTCATACTTTGAGATTAGATTTAGTCTTAAAGGATGATTGCTATAGACCTTGATATGATCTTTGAGGAATTATGTGTTTTTGGGAAATGAAATTTGAATTTAAAACTTGAGTGTTTGAATTATAATTCAAATGATTTTTGAATAGTGTTTGAATCTTGATTTAATTAAGAGTTAACCAATTTAACTCAAACTTTATTTAAAGAAAACAATTAAGAATATGAATATCTATTTCATATTTTCATTCAATAAATAAGTTACAAAAATGTAACTTATTAAAATCATCCATAATCTTCACCATAGCAAATAAATAAAGAATAAGAATATTTCTTTATTGATAATAGTATAATCTTGATTACAAAATAATAAAATGAAGCGTACAAAAGAATAGAACAAAAATTACAAAAGAATAAAGAAGATTACATATGACTATTCTACAAATAAACCTAAGCTAAAATCTTGAATTCCCAAGTCCGGTACCTGCAAAACAAACATAAATAAAAAATAAAGAAGGTTAGGGTTAGTAATGTTTTACTCTCAGACTTGTCACTGAAGTGCACTGATCAAGATTCATCATTGTGTAATTTTATAAAGAGGGAAAATTTCACCAATATGAAAGAATGCATGTTTCATAATTTTAAGCCAGAAGTCAAATGATAGCAAGGAGGGGCAAGTTTCACCAGCCAGGTAAAAGTAACCAAATTCACAGCATATCCACAAGTGCAAAGCAAGCACCGCAACCTCATCTTCTTGTTCATACACATCAAACATCAGCCTAGCCACAGCCAAACCTGTCAAACTAAACCACAAACCAGATCATCGCAGAACTCACCAAGATGGTGACATAAGGAGGGGGTGGACCAGGTGAACAGCAAGGTCAAGACCAAGCTACCAGGAACCAGAAGGTGGATAGCAAGATCAAGGATAAGTTCTAGAAGCTATAAGCAGTAGGGACAGCAACAAGAGAAGGACCAGATCAAGCCGGCAAGATCAGGCTACCAGATCAACAAGTTGCAACCACAATAGCAACAATAGTTGTGGTGAGTTATACAAAACCCTCACATGATCTGTTATCATATCAAAGAATCATGTGTTGTTTTATGTCTAACCTCTCAATAATCACCCAAGTGGGGTGAAGCTATCCTAGAGGTTTTAAACATAAAGATCAAGATCAAACTCTTTTCAAAACACCAAATTCTCAGATCAGCCTCACAGAATTGGTGATACCAAAGGCAACTTTTATATTCTATCATTTGTTCTTACAAAATCTGGGCACATCTCCAAGAAGGAGTAGCACCTCAGATTTTATAAGACACAAACAAAACCATATATATTAACCAACTAGGATCTAAGATCTAGTAAGTAGTTGATGTCTTAACCAATTTGGAAAATGACAGCAACATAGAAGCTTAGTTCCTAGAGCCTCATACCAGCATCACTGGGTAGGTCAAACAATAAGTTTCCCAACTTATCTATCAACATCCATCAAGTACTAGAAATGACTCTAAGCCTAGTCAGTAACAAGATCTACTTATGTACCATCTTAAGAAGTTTTCATAAGCACTGACCTTATCACAAAGATAATCAAATAAGCCAACCTTCACAAATCATCTACCAAATCATCTCCCTGGAATTAGAAACAGGGATCATATCCTAATTATTTATTCATGATCAAAGAACATTAGATTCTACTGAATAAAATTCTGAACAAGCATTATCTAGCAAGCCAACAATAACTAAGTCAGTAAATTCTCACTGACTACATGATTGCTAGTATCAAGATACTGACAATAGATAAACACATCAATTCACCAGAGTACCAGCCAGAGGAAATAATATGCAACCCTAGCATTTAATCCAACCTTAACCAAACATCAACAATAGCATCACACAATCAAATGGTGGTGATCACTAACAATAAGGTGCAGAGCATCCCAAATCCCCATTAAGCATCACAACCAGATCATAGGAGCATCTTAAAAGTATCAAAAATGAACCCTAAATGGAATAGATCATCTTAATCAGGACAGGACAGTAACCGGAGAGGTCACTACCAACACCTAGCATAGGATGAGCGAGCATAGAGAGCACAAGGGGGAGAGGAAAAGAACTCACCAAAGGTCCTCGCTGGAGACTAGAAGAGGAAGAAGAGGTGGACGACGACCATGGCAGCACGGGGAGCACCCCCAGGGGGCGCTGCGACCCATACAGCGCCACGGCGGCGACCATAGGCACACCTAGAGGCGAGGTGAATCACCACGACACGCGACAGCAGCGGCGGCGCTAGGATCCACGCCAACCCCAAACCCTAGGGTTCGGGACGACATCGATCTGTCGCAGGAGAGCTCCATGCTCGAATCCAGTTGGACATGAAGGAGGGGCGTAGTCGACAACCTCCTCCTGCACCACGGCGGCGACCGGAGTGGTCCATGACAACGGGAATTGTCGGCAGCGACATCACCGACCATGGGGTCGGGGATAAAGGAGGAGAGGAGTGATCTCGAGGGTGAGAGACAATGAGTGAGTGGGCTGAGTTGGCCCAGAACCCTTCGGGGTAGCTGTTTTGACTATGTCTCATGGGCCACAAGGGCCCAATAAGAATAAGCCAGCCCAAAAACCTTTAAGGCCTGTTTTAATAAATAGAAAAAGACCAAAATGCCCCTGAACCTAATTAAATTCTAGAAAATAAAATAAAAGTCCAAAGATTATAAATAAAATATTTTTGGATTCACAAAAATCTAAACTATCCAAATAAATTAAGATAAAAAATTCTAGACATTTAAATTTTATCTAGAATTTTGTAATTTATATATTCCTTAAGGAATTTTACAAAATTATTGAAAGATGGTAAAAATAAATAAAATCACTTTCATTATATATTAATATTGTAGTATTTTTAAAAAAATACTAAATAAATATTTAATAACAATTTTTGATATTTAAGTGATAATTCCTAAAAGAATTATTAAATCAATAAAAGCCAAATAAAAGGAAAATAAAACAAAAGAATACTATATTTTATTATAAATATTAAAAATTAATATTTATACCTCCTTTATTATTTAAAAAGAATTTTTATAATAATGGGGAAAATGCATATCAAATTAAATGATGCATTACATTACTTGCATAATCATTTTGCTTCTTTAAATATTGTCCTTACCAGGCAATAATGATGTTTTTGTAGACATAGAAGCTCAAGGTCCAGTGCAAGCATCAGACTTCACTACCTTGCCATCACAAGGCAAGTTCATCACTTGATCATATCCTTTGAAGAGTCTTTATCAAAGTATTTGCAAATTGTGTGTTATCATATATACTCTAAAATAAAGAAAATATTAATTTCACAAATAAAGAAATCATAGATATCATCCTAAGTGATGATATAATGGAGCAATAGAACTTAGGGTTCTATTTGCAACAATAATGATCAATTAGGGACTTAATAACCCCTGACATAAGTGATTCTAGCGTTGTATATTACGCGTTAGCCATGAGATTTGGAATGGGACAGAGAAGTCAGCTGTATCTTCTTCCTCTCGCATGAATCCGGATGTGCAGGTCGTGGTTGTTATCCTCATAGCGTGCATATTAATTGGTAATTCATAGAGGATATGCAGCATATGGGTGGGAACCCTCATCGTCCCACGATAGTTCTGGCATCTAACGGTTTGTACAAACCATTGCCATAATTCATTATGTGGGCATGGTGTACACCAAGGAGGCATGCGAGGTCACGAAGGGGGGCAGTGATTGGCGTGGACCAACTACTGGGCCCCACATCATGGAATTGTGGACGGGAAAGTATGCCCGGTTGTGCAACAAGGAGTTGATCTCTCATGGGTAAAGTAACGCACCTCTGCAGAGTGCAAGAATTGTAACTTGTTACTCCTGTTCCGGGATGGAGCTACGAACGCGGAAGGAAAGGAACTCCATGAATGTTCTGGTCAACCTATGAAGGCTGATGGTCATAGATTTTCATAATAAAATCAATCTTTGAAGAAATATTTACAAAATTTGCATAGTGCCAAGGATTTATAATCCGAGGTGGTAGTTAGAGCATCAAACTTCCCACCTTGCATATAATGAACTTGTTGGGTAACGATGTTACTCATTCTTTCCTTTGATCCCTTGCTTAGACTCTGAGGATTTCGAAGACTTGCCAATGTATGCAGCTGAATGTCAAGAAGATGTGTTCTACGAGGAGCCTGACCTGTCAGGAGGTGTTGAAGGAGTGGATTACGAAATCCGCTATGGTGTTGACGATAACGAATCCAACTAAGTATCCTAGTTAGTAGTAACCAACGGAGCCGAGCAGCGTGAACTCTATAGAATATGCTGCTGATCTCAGCTCCTAGTCGGAGTTGCTACTTTTAAATTCCACTCTGAATGTTTGTAATATGGACCCGCAATGTTTCTGTTGTACCCCTCTGAGGGATGTGATATTTACAGAACGGTGTTCTGTGAGTGTCATGTCAACGACAATAGTGTACTACACATGCAGGGGTATGCTGGGTCACCGCACTTAGTTTCAGGAATCTGGTGAGCATGTCAAATGCTGGAGGATTATTCTGATTGTTGTTGTTGTCGTTATTGTTGTTGTTGTTGTTATTGTTGCTGTTGTTGTTGTTGTTGTTATTGCTATTGTTGTTGCTGGTGTTGTTGCTGGTGTTTTTACTGGTGTTGTTGCTGGTGTTGTTGTTGTTGTTATTGTTGTTATGATTATGGTTCTGCATGAACTGTGTCATCAACTGCTGCATCTCGGGAGTGACGTTGTTGTTGTTGTTAATGTTTTGGTTGGGGTTGGAATGACGGGGAGGCATCTGTGGTTTCAATAAGGATAAGAATGAGATACCCATAGATGATTAACATGCACAATACATCACATAGAAATAATCACAATAACCAAGCTCAAAATAACATAGAGTTTGAACGACATAAACAACATGTTTTGAAAATGCAAACACACCATAGCAAGCCATCCACATGTTGGATGGTCATTGCGACTCAATAATCAAAGTATGGTATATGAAAGATAGTCGAGTAGTCTACACTACTCCTCCATGTCGACCTCCACATCAACAAGGGTAAGACCTGCATTCTCCATGGAGGTCTTGTATTCCTCAACACTAGTGGTCAAGGCCTCAATCTTGGCCCTAAGAGCCCTCTTCTGTGAGCGAAGCCTCTCGATCACTCCCTGCTGGTGCTCAAGCTCGAAGTCCTTGGCCTCTAAATCTTCCTTCATGTCCCTGATCTTCTTGTTCCTGTCTTGGACTCTTTTCTCCTGGCTTTTGAATTTCTTGTCCTGGCTCTCAAATCTGGCCTCCATCTCTTTGACAATCTTGTCTTGTTCCGCGAAGAGCTTGTCCTTCTCCCATAGCTGAACCTGGATCTCGTCATTGCTAAGCATGACGTTGGTCCTATCAGTGTCAAGGTGTATAATAAGACCCTCTAGGTCCTAAAGGTACAGACAAATTGGCTCCATCGTCTCTCTAGTAGCGTCATCGTACTCTATAGCCTCACCCTCCTCATCGCGTCTCCCGAACGGGTGAAAGTAAAGACCTCTAAGCTCGGTGGAGTGCCTCCCAACTAGGCGTCCAAGTAACTCCTGTATGACTACATCTAAGCCTCTCTCCTTGTCATCATGCATCAGCTTGAAGGTGATAGCCTTCGTGGGTGGCTCTGCCTGGCGTCCCGGCTGTGTGACTCTGAAGCCCCAAAGGTCCTTCCTCTCAAACTTGGTGAGCTGAAGTGTCGTGATGCTAGGAAGTGGAAGGTTGAGCACACTAGTGAGCTATATGAGAAGAGTACCGAAATGAGTTCCCTTCAACTCCTCGGCGGTGCTGATAACAATGCTAGTCATCTATTGTATAAGATAGAGAAAGGTTCAAATCAATACAAGTAGAGAAAAATTCACAAGACAAAAGAACACAAGAACATTTTTATCATCAAACACACAAGTCATGGCATACACAAATCCAATACAATCACTAAGGTTCAACATAACTTAGACAAAAAAAATTGAGTGGTCCATCTAACGGGTACGTTACAATTCTCACTCACTAGACAAGATATCTATCAAGGCATCCTTAGTGGCAATCTGTCTATCTTGATCACAAGATTCCCATATTAAGTCTATGATGTCTTCCCTTAGTCGTTGATTGGTATCCTCTAAGTCTTGAGTATGCTTGGTTTCTTCTCTAAGGTCATTTTTAGTGTTGAGCATTCTACACTTGAGTCTATCACCAAGCTCCTTGATGGCATTCCAAGTTGCATGTCTTGCAGAGTCAAAGAATGTTGTGTGCATTTCGGAGTTAGTGACCATGCAGAATCCCGACTCTTTGTGGTTGTCTTCCTTGTTTTTGTACAAGTGAAGTTGTACCCACCAATATTCTTCTCCTTCATCCATCACAGGGAATCCCTTGTACACAACTGCACCATGTATCCCCATGGTAACCATAAGGTTCTTGAGTGCCTTGGGAAATTCAGTCTCACACTCTAAAGTCATAGTCATGAGTGGTCCCTTCCTGACAGCTTCGTTGATGGAGTTAATATACAAATTGAGATGAGAAACAAGATTAGAAAAGTTTACGAGAAGTAAAAGACAAGTGTGGAATTTTTCAAAGTGTTGAAATTTTTTCCTTAGTGGTTTCCTAGTCTAATCCAACCTAGGGTCATAATCCTACAGGAAACACAGTGCTCTGATACCATCTGTAAGACCCCACCTTTATAATGGTAAAGGTCCCTGTGATTGCAATGCTAGTCCCTGGATCAATTGCTAGCATCCACAGTGTAAGATGAAGTACACAGAAACAAAGGTCATTATTACATCATCATTCTAGAGATAACATAGTCTTTTATAACTCCATAGCCATAGGCTAGTACAAGAGTTCAACATAACAAAATAAAGTCTTCATCTTCATGTGCCACAGGCAAACATGTTGAGTGTAGACTCATAATCCTAATCCTCATCAGAGTAACCTGCAACATCACAAGTTACAGCCACAGTGGGTAAATACATTGGAATAGTATTGGCAAGTGATACCTCAGTATAATAATAGTTTCTAGCTTCTACATGAATTTGGCTAAGTTTAGCTCAGGCTTGCTTTGCTCAAAATAGGTTTTGCCTATTAGTTGAAAACACTAAGTTTTTATTTGAAAAAACTCCCAAGGAACCACCAATAGACATTGGTGAACCTTTACCCTTGTTCAACCACCAGTTTTTAACTTAGAAATTTGGATGAGGAGATCCTTGATAGCTTCCATGTCTTGATGCTCAAATTTGTCCATTTCCGGGGACACGGCTAAGTACTTAGATTCTTACTTCTCGAGAGGTGGTGCACTTTCCCCACAAGACTCGACATGAGTCGATACAAGATCTTTCAGAAGCCTTCCCTTAGACCAAAATGGACGCGCTCCAAACCTATCACCCCCTACTACCAACTGTCCATTTGGCTAAGTTATTGCAACCTATATGATCCAGGCAGAACCCATATTGCCAAGTGGATGCACTAGAAGCTTCTTAACATTTGGCATCTCAATTCCCTTTGTTCCTGGATGGCTTTCCACAAGTGTGATACACAATGTAGACCATATATATGGGCCTTCTGTAACCAGTCAACATAACCCAAACATACCATTCCACCCAGGTGATTCATTCACTTAGTTATTTTATTAAGCAAAACTCAAGTCAAAGACTTGGCAATATTTTCCATAGCATGTATATAATCCAACCGTGTTTGCTACTAGCTAGGCTAAGCATGGAAATATATCAAGTTTCATAACTTAGAGAAAATTCTATCTAGACTACAACTACTAGGATTTCCCATAGCATAACATATAGATACTTAGCAAAATATCATGCAAGCCCTATACAAAATATCACTAGAGTATAGTCAAAATATTGGGACAAAATATGAAGCACCACTTGCCTTGGTAGTTGGGGGAGTAGAAACAATCCTCACAATAACAATCACAACTAGCACAAAAATATACACACAAAATGATAGCACCAAATTTATATTCCAAACAATCAAGCAAAAATATATGAATTCACGCAAATGACATGTGATGATTTGTCTCAAACCAAACAAGACAAGTAAACAGTAATAAACACTAAACTAAACATTTATATACTAAATAAACTTAATTTGACTTTTAAAACACTTTCTAAATAATTTTTATACACAAAATAAGGATACAAATGTCTCTGCATAAAATTCTATTTTAACAGAGAAAAATACAACACCAATCCAACAGATGTGTAGTATTTATTTTTGTGATTCCATTGATATATTATTTGTATTTTTTCATTAAACAGAACAAAAGTTATGAATTTTACAAGATTAATCATCTAATTAAATCAAATTTGGATTTTAAAAGAAAATCCCTGACACGTGGCGGCTTCTGATTGGTCAGTACTGCTTCGTGCAGATCGGCCTACGTGAATCGGTGGATCTAAAACAGATCCAATGGCTCAGATCAAAAGATACCGATTCACATCAGATCTAATCTTATCCCTATGATTCAAATCTAACGGTGCTGGTTCGATGACCAAAACCTGGCGGCGCTGGCGGCGGCGACACGGTGGTGGCGCTCTGCCAGTGAGGTTTCCGGTGGTTACAGAGGGGGTCGGGGGAGGTTGTTGGTCTTACCAGACTCGCGAGGTCGTGCTGAAGCTCAAGGTGTGCTTGACGTGGGAGGGGGCGTGCTGTGGTGGCCGAAGGACTTCGTCGGAGTTTGCGTTCGCGTCGGATGTCTACTGCCGGAGACGAAGGTAACGTTCTGTGGTGAGATAAGGCGAGCTAGTGGCATTAGGAGATGCGCAGATACATGGCGGACTTACTGGTATGATCTAGGAAGCAAGGGGCGACATGATTTTACCGTGATTCTTCGCTGGAGTTGAGCGGCGTTTCTGCCGTTCGCGAAGCTCCACGAAGACGACGACCTGGGTCACAAGCAGGCAAACCAGAGGCATTAGGCGAAGCGCACGAGCAAGGGGAGTACTTCAGTAAGTAGCAGAGAGCAAGGGGCGGCTTGAGTTGGCCGGAATAGCTCACCGAAGTTGGTCGGGAGCGGCGACGCAGTCCGCGGGCGTGATTTGGGGAAGAAAGGCTGAGGTGGCAGTGGTGTCCGCGGGTCAGTTACTGTGGGTAGAGCTGTGCGCGTGAGAGAGGGAGCAGAGGGAAATGGCACGGGCCGGCTTGGTGGGCTGGATCTGGGGCTGGGCCAAAATGGCAGCGTTGGCCTTTTTCTGTTTCTTTTGTCTTTTTCTTTTTCTATTTGATTTTTCAGGAACCAAATTCAAATGAAATTCAAAGGAGTTTGATTTCAAACCACCTCTAAATTTTTGTAGTGTGACCCAAGTATTCAAACATGTGTTAAACACACTTGTTTACTCAATTACACTTAGGTCCTTTGAAAATAAAAATAAAAACAAGCCTCATATGATTTTATATAATAGGCATATGAATGGTTTTAGTTTTTATTTTTGTTTTGAATATCTTTGTGCAAGCTTTGCATAAACCTTTAAACATTTTTGACTTAAACAAAGCATTATCATATTTTGAAAGTTGAAATAAAACCACTGCATTTCTTGCATAAAATGATAGGCACTATATGGTTTCTTATTTGAAATCTTGTTTGAAAATAGCCAAATTCTTATGAATGCATGCATGATGTGCAAACTTTATAAATCATGATTTTTGGGATGTTACATTTGATGTCTATGGATTCAGAAAAATGAGATCTTTGCATCTATGGCCTTGATTTGGCCATTTTCTTCTAAAAAATTATGATTTTATGCAGAAGCATTTGTAAGCTTATTTTGACTATAAAAATTATTTAAAATGTTATTTCAAAGTGGTTTTTGTTTTATTTAGACTTTATAATGTATGCTTTGTATTTAGTACTGTAAAGTTTGATTTAAAAAGTATGGCAAATCATCTCATTGCATTTTGCATGCATCCATAATTATTTTGTTTGTATATTGTTTTGTGATTATTTTTTGTATGAATTTGTGTGTAGATTTTGTGGATTGTGGAGAGTGTGATTGTGAGTATTGTGTCTATTCCCCTAGCTACCAAGGCAAGTGATACTTCATCTTTTTGTCCCATTATTTTTTCCTATTGCACTAGTATTATATTGAGTAGGATTTGCATGGTAATTTTCAAATTATAAGCTATGCAATGGTAGATCCTATAGATGATATCTTGGTAGAAATTTTCCTAAGTTAAGAGACATGTTATGCTAGTATGCTTATCCTAGCTATTATAATTCAAGGGTGAAAAATTCATGTTTTGATATTATGGCAAGTTTATGCCTATATGTTTTTTACTAAGAAAACAACTTGTTAATGAAACACCTGGGTAGAATGGGAAGAATGGTTTGTGTTGAGTGGTTACATAGGGCCCATGTCTATGGTTTACCCTATGTATCACACTTGTGGATGGCCACTAGCTCGCCTTATCTCATGTTGAGAAGCTTCTAGTGCAACCACATGGCATATGGGCTCTGCCTTGACCAACTAGGATCCAAGAACTCAGCCAGATGGACAGTTGGTGGTAGGGTTGATAGGATGGAACGCGTCCATGGTGGTCTGAGGGAATGCTTCTAAAAAGTCTCGTCTCGATGCATGTCGAGTCTTGTGGGGAAAGTGCACCACCTCTCGAGAGGGAAAAACCTAAGTACTTAGCCCTGTCCCTGGTAATGGACAATTTGAGCATCAAAGACATTGAAATGATCAAGGATCTCCTCATCCCAATTTCTATAAGTTAAAAACTTGTGGGTGAATAAGGGTAGTGGTTCACCAATGTTTATTGGTGGTACCTTAGTGCTTTTGTAAAGAAAAACTTAGTGTTTTCAACTAGTAGGACAAAACTACTTTATGCAGAGCCAGCCTGAAACCACACTTAGCCAAATTCATGTAGATGATAGTCTCTACTATATAACTATGATATCACTTGCCAATACAATTCCAAATGTATTGACCCCTTGTGGCTGTAACATATTATGTTGCAGGTTACCCTGATGGTGAGTAGGGTTATGATTCTATACTCAACATGTTTGCCTCTGGCACATGAAGATGAAGACTTTATTTATATACTTTGTAATAAGAACTCTATGTGTTAGCCTTGGGCTAATGAGTTGTAAGAACTATTTTACTCCTAGAATTATGATGTAATAATGACCTTTGTATCTGTGTACTTCATCTTAAACTTTGGGTGGTAGCATTTCGATCCAGGGACTAGCACTGTGAGGTCTTACAGATTGACTAAATTATTAGAATTTATACATATCGATGAATGTAGTCCATTATGTGTAGTCATGAGCGATGGATTTCAACTTCATATGCTTTCTCTGGAAATTTGAGTGAATATTCAGTTAATTATAAAGAAGTATGAAATATTTGAAAACGTTCAAAGACATTCAAGATGAAGTGGAAAATCACTGTAACAAGAAAATAAATAATTTATCTTTTTATCATAAAGGGATTTATTTGAGTTGCAAGTTTAGAAAAACACCTAGATTTACATCTCCCGAAACACCATAGGAATGTGGAGTGTTTGAGATTTGTAATGAAACCTTGTTTGACATGGTTGGATCAAAGGTGTTATTTATAAAAATGCCATTATGTTTTAAAATATTAAAGCTTTAGAGACTACCGCTTTTTCACTAAAAATAGATCCATCTTGATCTATTGAAATGACACCATATAAGTTATGGTTTGGGGTAAAACCCAAGTTGTCCTTTCTTAAAATTTCTTATGCTAAACATAAGTAAGATGTTTTACAACCAAATTCAGATAATAATGTCTTTGTAGGTTATTTTGAATAACCGTTGGGTATTCCTCCACGACACCGAGGACAAAACAGTTTTGTCGCTTGAAACGTGAAGTTTCTTGATAAAGGAATTTTTTCGCAAAAGTTAAGTGGGAGGAAAATAGAACTTTAATAAGGTTAATGAACCTTAGCTATATGTGCTAAGTTGCACAACACCGGAAAACATTCCGGAGGCAGCCACAATGCTCATGGCTCACGTGCCTCAAAGGTTGCAGTCACGGGGGTCTAAGTTCCTATTGAACCAAGTAGGTCGGATAAACAATCAAATGCTGAGATTTGAGAGTAAATCATTGTTGTTTAACAATGATGAACCAGCTACATGCAAAGAACCGATGATGGGACCTGACTCCGTCAAATGGCTTGAATCCATATAATCCGTGATAGTTCCATATAGGAGATATCAAGTTTTTTGAACTTGGAAGACCCTCCGAAAAGGTGTGAAAACCTATTGGTCGTATTTGGATCTATAAATAAATAGACATGGATGTTTCACATCTATGAAATAGTCGACATGTCGATAAAGATTTTACGACAATGTTGAAGGACTTGACTATGACAAGATTTGATTTTTCATAGCAATATTTAGTCTGGACGGATTAATGTAGCAACCACTACATATAATTTTGATATATGGTAGATGAATAAACAAAAAAAGTTCTTCTAATGTAATGGTTACCTAGGACGTGTGCATGACACGATCTAAAGGGTTTTGTTAATTCAAAGGATGCTAAAAAGGGCATGCAAACTTCAATGGTTGAAGTAAGCATCGCGGAGTTGGAATCTTCACCGTGATGAAACTATTAAAGAAGTTTAATTTTTTCAGGAGATGATGAAGATGCTCGCATTTTCAAGAAATTAAGTGGGAGCGCTAAGACATATTTCTAATACATTATGTGGAGGACATCTTGTTGATTAGAAATGATGTATCTTTTATTGACAAAGGTTAAAATTTTAATTTCGATGAAAGACTTAGGAAGAACTCGAATATTTAGCATGAATGTATACATGGATAGACTGTGACGCTAATATGGTCGTGCCATTCGTACATATATGAGGTATTGAAGGAGTTTAATATAGAAACAACGAGAAAAGGTTCTTGTCGCTTGGAAAAGAATTGAATCAATATTCAAGTGTACCGACACTTGATAAGTAAAACAAGATCCAAGTGCTTTGGCACTTGATGAGTGAAATCACAAGAATATTTTGATCAATCATACCATGATATGTACACATCCAGATATGTCCTATGCTCTAAACGTTATGAGCATATACCAGAATGCATCATAAAATGATCATTGGACAATAGTAAGGATATTCTTATAATCTTTTGGAAGAATTAAGAATATATTATATTTGTCTAAGAGACAAATAATTCATTTTAAAATGACACTAGTTCTATCACAAGATATAAATTAAGTTTATCTCAATTTAAACTATGGGTGGCACAATGTAATGGAAAGAAGTTTCCATGACGGATTTAGATGATTTCCAAAGTTAAGATATTGTGACAGATACTACAACAAAAGACTAAGTATATGACTGCTATAGTAGGAGCAAAGGAGGGCATTTGTGTCAAGTAGTTTGTTATCAAACTAAGGTGTGGTTCACAACGGGCTAACACTAAAGATATATTGTACGACAATATTACCAACATGATTTAACCCCAAGGAACTAAAGGTCTCACCAAAAGACCAAATTTATACAATGCCATCTCATTAGAGAATGAGTGATGCGTGAAGACGCAAAGAGATGCAAATACACACGGACCTGAAAGCATCAGATCCGTAGATTATGTTAACCACTTGCAATCGTGTATATGGAACACCAGAAAGCCATAGGTGTTTAATACGCAAAGTTTCTAAAGTAGATTATTGTCTCTAGTGCAAGTGGGAGACTGAAGGGAATATGCCTGAGAGGCAATAATAAAGTGGTTATTATCGTATTCCTTATTTATGATAAATTTTTATTTTGCACGCTATAATTGTATTAATACAGAAACGTTAATACATGTGTGTTTAATAAACAAAAAGAAAGTTCCTAGTTATGCCTCTCTTATAAACTAGCTCATTGATTAACAAGATGATCAAAGGTTTCCTAATCATGGACATTGGATGTTGTTAATAACGAGGTCATAACATTGTTGGAATGATGTGATGAACATTCATCCAAAGTGTAGCATTACGATCAAGGTCATTGTGTTTATATTGCTATAACATCATACGAAGTAATCTTAGTCCTTATACCATGAGATCATGTCAATCACTAACATCGTAACAGGGTGACTATAAAGATGGGTTCAGTGCTACAAAGGTGTTATGTTAAGGCTCATGGATCAAGAGTGGAATTTGTCCATCCCGATGACGGATAGATATACTCTGGGCCCTCTCGGTGATATCACATTAGTTAGCTTGAAAGCAAGTGATTTGATCACTAGAATGTTATATCACAGGAACAAGAAAAGAGTACATGTCGGTAATGAGATCAAACTAGGTATGAAGATACCGATGATCGAATCTTGGACATGTAATATATCCCGAGACAAAGAGATTGAGTTACATACGTATAAGGTTCACACGATCACAGAATTCATTTTTGAATATGTGGGAGTCAGTACGGATCTCCAGGTCTCGATGCTGATTATTGATCGGAGAGGGGTCTCGATCATGTCTGCATTATTCGCGAACCGTAGGGTGACACACTTAAGGGATACTGACATAATTTGGAGCAAATAATATGCCAGAGAAAGAATTACAAAGCGCATGAATTATTTCACTAGACACCGGAACTGTTTTGGTTGAAATTGCTGAAACTCGTTCTGCATGTGAAATTGAAATGTTGTAAGGGGCTTTAGGTGAATGTTTTTTAATTAGAGTAATTAACAAAATCCTGAATAAATAAATAAAAGGAGTTTTATAAAAGAGAGATTACATTAAATTTGGTGGAAATTTAATGGGAATTTGAGTGGAGAAAATGGAGGGTCATATTTATGTGAGTGGAGCTTCACCACATGAATGAGGGATAGGTGGTGTAAGACCCCACCTTTTAAAGGTAAATGTCCCTGTGATTGCAATGCTAGTCCCTAGATCAAATGCTATCATCCATATTTTAAGATGAAGTACACTGATACAAAGGTCTTTATTACATCGTCATTCCAGAGATAAACATTGTCTTTTACAACTCATTAGCACATGGCTAATACATAGAGTTAAAACATAAGTAAATAAACTAAAGTCTACATCTTCATGTTCCATAGGAAAGCATGTTGAGTGAAGACTCACAACCCTAATCTCCATCAGAGTAACCTGCAACATCATAAGTTACAACCACAGTGGGTCAATACATTTGGAAATTGTAGTGGCAAGTGATACCATAGTAGAATAGTAGTGTCTAACTTCTATATGAATTTGGATAAGTGTAGCTTAGGCTTGCTTTGCTCAAAATTGGTTTTTATTATCAGTTGAAAACATTAAGTTTTTGTTTGTCAAAAATACCCAAGGAACCACCAATAGACATTGGTGAACCTTTACCCTTGTTCAACCACAAGTTTTAACTTAGAAATTGGGATGAGAAGATCCTTGATTGCTTCAATGTCTTTGATGCTCAAATTGTTCGTTGCCGGGGACACGACTAAGTACTTAGATTTTACCCTCTCGAGAGGTGGTGCACTTTCCCCATAAGACTCGACATGCATCAAGACGAGACTTTTTAGAAACATTCCCTTAGAACACCATGTACGTGTTCCATCCTATCACCCTACCACCAACTGTCCATCTGGCTAAGTTCTTGCAACCTATTTGGTCAAGGCGGAGCCCATATGCCATGTGGTTGCACTAGAAGCTTCTCAACACTAAACATCTCAAATCCCTTTGTTCCTGAGTGGCTTTCCACAAGTGTGATACACAAGGTAAACCATAGACATGGGCCTTGTGTAACCACTCAACATAAACCAGCATACCATTCCACCCAGGTGATTGATTCACATAGTTGTTTTATTAATCAAAAACATAGGTCATAGACTTAGCAAAATTCCATAGCATGAATATTCCACCCTTGTTTGCTACTAGCTAGGCTAAGCATGATAACATAACAAGTTCTTAACTAAGAGAAAATTCTACTAATACTACAACCACTAGGATTTCCCAAGGCATAACATAGTATATATACTTAGAAAAAATCCATGCAAGCCCTACTCAAAATATCACTAGTGAATAGCCAAAATAATAGTAAAAAATACATGAAGCACCACTTTCCTTGGTAGTTGGGGGATTAGAAACAATCCTCACAATCACAATCACCACTACCACCAAAAACTACACATAAAATCATAGCACCAAATTCACATTCAAATAATCAAACAAAAATATAGATGAATGCATGCAAATGCAATGGGGTGATTTTTCTATACTAAACAAGTCAAACCAAACAGTACTGTACACAAAGTAAACTCTCTAAAGTCTAAACAAACTCAAATTTACTTTAAAACAATTTTCTAAATAATTTTTATATGCAAAATAGGCCTACAAATGGTTCTACAAATAATCCTAATTTCTAGAAGCAAATGACAAATTCAAGGCCACAGATATGTAGGGCTTAATTTTCTAAATCCATTGATATATTATTTGCAAAATTTGGCCAAACATAACTTAACTTATGAATTTTACAAGTTTAAACATTCAAAAATATTTTCTGGAATTTTGTCTGAACTGAACTGGCCACGTGTCTTAATCCTAATGGCCCATACCATTTCGCGTGGATCGATCAATGCGAGCCGTAGGATCTAAGTCAAATCGTAGGGGCCAGATCGACTGATACCCCTTAGATTAGTGATCTCATCTACGCCTTAGGATCCAGATCTAACGGTGCCATATCAGGCGACTAAAGAGGGGCGACGCTAATGGGCACTAGCGGCGGCACTTCTGTCGGCGTTTCCAGAGGGGGATAGGGGTAGTGGCGATTCTGTAGAGGTCCCAACCTGATAAGGTAGAGGTCCCTGTGTTTACAATGCTAGTCCCTGTATCAATAGCTAGCATCCACAGTTTAAGATGTAATATCAAGAAACAAAGGTCATAATACAGCTTTTAACCAGGAATAAAATAATTCATTACATATTACATAGCTCATTTGGCTATCTCATTATAATGCAGCTGAAATAACTATATAGCATGGATTCCTTCATCTTGAAAGTGCCACAGGCAGTCATGTTGGTTGTAGACTTGTAATCCTATTCAACACACTTCACTAACATCAAACAAACCTTCAACATAAAAAGTTACAGCCACAAGGTCAATACATTTGATTTGTATTGGCAAGTGATACTATGGTAGAATAGTGGTATCTATCATCTATATGCATTTGGCTAAGTGGAGCTTAGGCTTGCTTTCGCTCAAAATAAGGTTTTCCTTATAAGTTGAAAACACTAAGTTTTTGTTTGTCAAAATCACCCAAGGCATCTACCAATAGATATTGGTGATCCTTTAACCCTTGTTCAACCACAAGTTTTTAAATTATAAATTGGGATGAGGAGATCCTTGATATCTTCCATGCCTTGATGCTCAAATTGTCCATTGTCGGGGACACGTCTAAGTACTTAGATTTTTCCTTCTCGAGAGGTGGTGCACTTTCCTCACAAGACTCGACATGCATCGAGACAAGATATTTCATAAGCCTTCCCTTAGACCAAATGGACGCGTTCCAAACCTATCACCCCCTACCACCTTCTGTCCATCTGGCTAAGTTATTGCAACCTATATGATCCAGGCAGAGCCCATAATGCCATGTGGCTGCACTTGAAGCTTCTCAACATTTGACATCTCAAATCTCTTTGTTCCTGGGTGGCTTTCCACAAGTGAGATACACTAGGGTAGGCCATAAATATGGGGCCCTGTGTAAACACTCAACATAATCCATTCACACCATTCCACCTAGGTGATTTATTCACATAGTTGTTTTATTAAACAAAACACAAGTCATAGACTTAGAAATATTTCATAGCATGTATATATTCCACCCTTGTTTTCTACTAGCTAAGCTAAGCATAATATTAGCAAGAATCTTAACTTAGGGAATATCTACTAAGGGCATCATCTACTAGGATTTCCCAAGGCATAGCATACTTAGTAAAAATTCCATGCAAGTCCTACTCAAAATAATACTAATGCATATTGAAAATTATAGGACAAAATGTATGAAGCACCACTTGCCTTTTTGATAGAGAAACTAGATACACTCCTTGATATTGCAATGGTCACACTCTTCAAAGTTTACTATAATTCAATCAAGCAAGCAAATATTCAAAGTAGCATTCAAACAATTCTTCACATAAAATAAAGAAAACAAAACAATGCATGCAAGCATGCAAAAGATTGTTTTATTTGGAATGGTGGTTTATAATAGGTATGAACATTTTAAAACACCTATTGTTCATTTATAAAAGTGGTAAAACCTTTTAAATTCAAGTTAGGGAAAATGGCCATTTAAATCATTTTTGTTTTGCTAGAAATGATTTTAATCAAAGGAATAATTTCTAATGTTAGCTAAAATGTTTTTAAACACAAATATTAATGTTTATGGTCAAAGTGTTTCAAAACAAATCCATTTACAAAAGGTTTCACCTAAAATCATTATTAAATCAAAGCATCATTTTGTTTTACTAGAAATTCCTTTAAATCAAAGTAATAATTTTCTAGTATTAATGAAATATATTTTTAAATCCAAAAGTTATTGTTTTAGGGCCAGAGAGTTTAAATCAAATCATTTGAAAAAGGTTTTACTCAAAAATTATTTTTATAACATAATCAACAATTTTTGTTTGACTAGAAATGCTTTTATTCAAGGAATAAATCCTTAGTGTCACAAAATATACTTTTAAATCCAAAAGTTGGTTTTTATGGTCAGTAGGTTCAAAACAAAACATTTGCAAAAGATTTTAATCAAAAAATTATTTCTAGAATAATTTTTATACTCAAAATAGGCCTAAACATGTTTCTGCAAAAACATTCAAATTTTCAGAAGCAAAATACTAAACTAAGGGCATGGTTGCAAAGTTCACATTTTTTTGAATCCATTGATATAAAATTTGCAAAATTTGGCCAAGCATAACAAAAGGTATGGAATTTACAAATTCAAACAACTAATATAAAAGTTTCTGTTTTTAAAACAAAACATGTGCCACGCGTCACTTTCTTACTGGCCGATAACTGTTCATGTGGATCATGCAGCTACAGCCTTTGGATCTAAAGAGATCTGTGTGTCTCATATTGGACATAACAATTCGTTTTAAGTGATCTATTGTGTGCCACGCGATTAAGATCTAACGGTTCAAATGCATCAACCAATATCTGGCGGCGCTGGCGACTGACGCGTGGCGGCGGCGCTCTAGTGGCGACGTTACCGGCGAAATAGGAAGCGGGAGAGGAAGAGGAGTGGTGCACCGTGTTCGCCGTGGAGTGAGGATGATCGAGGTGGTCGTCGTCGACGAAGGGGCGCACGAGGTTGGGCTGAATTGCTCGTCTAAGATGTTGCTGACGACGGTGTGCTCGGGCTGTCATTGTTGGCGAAGTTACGGACCATGCTACGGCAAAATAAAAGAGTGTGTCAGATGTGCGTGAGAGAGGCGAGCAAAATCGTGTCAACCAGAGAGAAGGGGGCGGTCAGGGATTACCCGGGGACGCTGCCGGAGTCGAAGTAGTCCGCGGTGGCGCTCAGGTGATGACGAAGCCGAGCTTATAGGGCGCACACGGGCGAGCTGGGGCTATGGGAAGGTGCATGAGACGATGGGGAACACGCTCGTGGAGGCTTGGTGTCACATCCCAAGATTTTCCAAATCTTGTAATGTGAAAAATAAATAAACTAAATAAATTATTGTTGAATTTTAGGGAGAAAAGGAACCTCTGTTTTTAAATGGAAACTTAAAAATCCCATCTTGAACAAACTCTGGTTAAAATTTTGAGTTCAACAAAATCCAAATCAAGAGAAATGCATTCCTCAATAAAATGTATCTGGAAATTTAAACACTTGGAAAATAAATCCAAACCCTAAACCCTAATGGAATAAAAATCATTTCCAAGTATCTCCAAGCCTATGGATTTTATCCACATAAAATTTGTCAACAAACATTTACAAATGATCAAGATTGACAAATGGAAATATTATAAAATCCATAGAAATTTGGTTCACTTAATTTGGAGCCATAGATAAAATCCTATGAAATTAATAAAATAAGGAAAAGTAATTTCCAAAGCTAATAAAACACTTATCTAAAATCCAAGCCAAATGGTGAGCAATTTAACCTAAAAAGATTTAAAATTATAAATAAATCTTAAACAAGATTTTACAAATTGGAATCACCTAGTTTGGATCTCTAAATAAAAAGATATGAATTTTATAAGATGAAGAAATAAATATTAAATAAAGAATATTTAAAGATCAAATCAAACCATGGCCTAATCCATAAGCAAATGGAATGGAATCCAAATCCAAATAAAATAAATGGATAAATAATTTCCAAAATAAAATAAAATGGCTTAAACCAAATTCCACTTGAATAAAGACAAAACCCCTATTAGAAATGATTAATTAAACCATAAGAAAATAATATTTGGAATTTACCCAAGTGGAGTAAAAAGTTGTTTAATTAACTTAATTAAGATTAAAGAAATCTTCCAAATAAAATTTAGGGAATTAAAACTATATTTAATCCCATTGGAATTAAAACAAATATCCAATTCAAATGATTTATGAATCATATTAAATACTTTCCAAATAATTCAAGATGAATTATTTGAACCCAAATAAACAAATAAAAACCTACTGAAAGGATTTGGAAAGTTTAAAGAATTTAAATGGTGTTTGAAAATATTATCAAATCTCATTTGATTTAAAGCAAGGGCCTTTTTGAATAATTAAAACACCCTAAAAATAATAAAGTTTTAATCAAGATTTGACTTCAGATTACATTACTAATCAATATTTAAACCTACACAAATCTTGGTTGAGGTTTGAATTCAAATGAGAGTTTGAATTGTTTGATCAAAATCAAAACAGAATAAAGGAAAAGGAAAAAGAAAAACAGAAACAGTACAAAAAAAAGAGAATCAAGCCGACCCAGCCCAACTAGCCCAACAAGGCCCAGCCAGCCCACCTCTCCCTCTCACCCGGGCGAAACGCTTTTCACCATGAAAGAAACCCGCACAGAGTATGACCGCTGGACACCACTTTTTTTCTCTCTCTCGCTGACAACGCAGCTCCACTGCCCCATCATCATCGTCAACCCCGCGACTTGTTCGTCCCCAAACCTCGCTGCTGTTTCTGCCGTGAATGCGCGCCTTCAATTCGCGTTAATGGCTGATTAATCCCGCGCTGCAATGATGCCCTCTTAACCGCCCCTGGTCTCCTCTCCCTTCTCCCCCAGACCACACCCCACAGGAGCCACCGGGCTGCACAAATTTATCCTCCGAACCCCACTATCTATGACGGCTTTCCCGGCCGATTCCGGCCAGTCTCCTCCGCCTCTTGCCTCCCCGAGCACACAAGCGTGATCCCTACCTCCTGGCGAACCTCCACCTAGCTCCAGCTTGCCCCGCGCGCCCTAGAACTTCGGCAACGACGAAGACCACCGCCGCCACCGTCTGCCACCGCTCCGTCAGCCTTTCCCGTGAGTGCTGACCGCCCTTCTTCCTCTCGATTATGCACGCATGATCGCCAACCTCGTGCGCAGCTAATGCCGTTTGTACTTTGTCTGTTTGTGCACCATAGCGTCGCCCCCGTCAACGTCTGACCGTACCCGACGCCAGCGAAAACTCCGGTGAGCGATTCCGATCATCTCCGAGCGCCCCTTCGCCAACCACGAGCACGTTGAGCTCCAGCACGTCCCGGCGAACATGGTGAGCATACCCTCCCTTCCCCTAGATTCCTGGAATAGCCAGAGCACCGCCGCCCGAGCGTCGCTGCCGCCAGCCGCCGTCGAGCGTCGCTGACTTTTGGTCACATGCTCTGAGCCGCTAGATTTAGATCTGACGGATGCGATAGAACGTGAGCGAAAGGGTAAGTAGTGCCTCTGTGCCGTGTGATGCAACTGAAATCTAATGGCCCATATTTGCCGATCCGTGCGAACCGGTACCAGCTAGTAGTATCACGCCACGTGGCCTCTGTTTGATTTAAAAACAGAAACTTATCTAATTGATGTTCCAATTTGAAAAATCCATAACTTTCAAACCACACGTCCAAATTTTTCATATTTTATATCAAAGGATTCAGCAAGACAAGCCCTAGCCAACCATGCACTTTGTTTAGTAAAAAGCTTCTGATAAATTGTTTTTTTTACAGAAACTTGTGTATGCATGTTTAGGATACAAAATTTGTTCCAAAATGATTTTGAGGATAAAATCTTTGGCAAATGGTGTGTTTTGAACCTACTGACCATAGGAAACAAATTGTGGTTTCAAAAATGTATTTGGTGAAGCAAAAGAATAAATATTTGGTTTAAACCATTTCTAGTCAAATAAAAATATGGTTTAATTATTAAAAGTTGTTTTGGGAGAAAACCTTTGAGAAATGTTTTGGAAATAAACTCTCTGACCCTAAACACAAGGTTTTATGGTTTGAAAACATATTTTGTGAAACCTATAGAATTTTTCCTTATTAAAAGCATTTCTTCACCACATAAAATAATGTCTTGATCTGAAAAAATGGTTTATGAAGTAAAATCTTATACAAATGATTTTGCGACTTTATAAAATGACCATTAGGTGTATTCAAATGTTTATGACCCATTATAAACCACTTTTACAAATAAAACAATCTTTTGCATGTTTGCATGCATTGTTTTGTTTCTATTATTTTATGTGATGTTGCTTGAGTGGTAGATTGAAGTTGTGCCTTGCTTGATTGAATTGTAGTGATTTGAGGAGTGTGAATATTGCAAGGACAAGGAGTGACTTATATTCTATACCAAAAAGGCAAGAGATGCTTCATACTTTTTCCCCATTATTTTCACTATGCATTAGTGATATTTCTAAGTAGGACTTGCATGGATTTTTTGCTAAGTATAAACTATACCATGGGAAAACCTAGTAGATGAAACCTTAGTAGAATTTCCTAAGTTAAGATTCCTACTACAATCATGCTTAGCTTAGATAGTAGAAAACAAGGGTGGAATATATATTCATGTTATGGAAAAATTTCTAAGTCTGAGGACTTGTGTTTTGATTAATAAAACAACTAAGTGAATGAATCACCTGGGTGGAATGGAAGGAATGGTTTGTGTTGAGTGGTTACACAAGTCCAGGGGTCTGGTGAACCTTGTGTATCTCACTTGTGGATGGCCACCCAGGAACAAAGAGATTTGAGATGTCAAATGTTGAGAAGCTTCAAGTGCAGCAACTTGGCATTATGGGCTCTGCCTAGATTATATAGGTTGCAATAACTTAGCCAAATGGACAGTTGGTGGTAGGGGAATGATAGGTTGGAACGCGTCCATTCTGGTCTAAGGGAAGGCTTCTGAAAGATCTTGTCTTGGTGACACCAAGTCTTGTGGGGAAAGTGCACCACCTCTGGAGAGTGTAAAATCTAAGTACTTAGCCATGTCCCTGGTAAAGGACAATTTGAGCATCAAGACATGGAAGCTATCAAGAATCTCATCATCCAAATTTCTAAGTTAAAAACTTGGGGTTGAACAAGGGTTGAAAGGATCACCAATTTCTATTGGGAGATGCCTTGGGAAAGATTTGGTCAAAGCAAAAACTTAGTGTTTTCAAATGATAAGGAAAATCTATTTTGAGCAATGCAAGCCTAAGCTCCACTTAGCCAAATGCATATAGATGATAGACTCCACTATACTACCATAGTATCACTTGCCAATACATTTCAAATGTATTGACCCTTGTGGCTGTAACTTGTTATGTTGCAGGTTTGTTTGATATTAGTGAAGTTAATGATTAGGATTACAAGTCTACTACCAACATGTCTTCCTGTGGCACTTTGAAGATGAAGGACACCATGCTATTGTTATATTCTGCTGCATTGTAATGAGATAGCCAAATGAGCTATGTAAGATGTAATAAATTATTTTATTCCTGGTTATAAAGTTGTATTATGACCTATGTTTCTTGATATTACATCTTAATTGTGGATGCTAGCTATTGATACAGGGACTAGCATTGCAATCACAGGGATCTCTACCTTATTAAAGGTTGGGAACCTTACAGATGGTATCAGAGCATTGTGTTGCGTGTAGGATTTGTAACCCTAGGATTGGACAAAACCCCTTGGAAAAATAGGAGTTGTATTTGTTCCAAAACTTATTTACAAACAATCTTGTAAACTCTTTCCTCAACCATTTTGGTTTTGACTCTACATCTCTTCTATTTCAAACTTGATGGACAAAGCCTTCCCATGGCCAAAGACTTCACCATGTGGAAAGGACTTCATCAACTCTAATGACTTCAACATCTTCAAGTGATTTCAATCTTATTCTCAACAAGGACTTCAACTTGGATATCACTAAGGACTACAAATGAGACAAGAAATATTGCTCAAGACTAGAAGACTAAGGAAACACAACTTAGAAGAAACCATCATCACTTTGAAGTTTTGAGACGAAAGTGCAAGAAATTCCCTAAGAGTACAAACATCTTGTTCATGAAGAATCAACTAAGAAGGAAGGAATGATCTCAAGTGAACCATATAGATGGACCACCGTATTTTTAAGTCAAACACACCAACTTATGTGGTGTAACAAAAATATTTTGTTGCCTAAAAATGTGCTTGAACTTTGTTGTTTGAGTGGAATGTTTGTTTGTGATTGCTTGCACATTTCTTGTGTGAATTGTGATGTGTGTGATTAGAATTATTCCCTTAGAAATATTTTTGCCTATTCTAATCCCAATCCAACCCAAACAGATGACTACTCCAAGAAACTCCAACATCAAGGATGACAACAACAAAAACCAAGAGGTCAACATGAGAGACCAACTGCTTGCAAGACAAACCTAGTTGAACCAAGAGACAACTCAGCTGTTAGCCAACAACAATGAGTTAGACCCAACCATGCAAGAAGTTTTGAAAACTCAATCCCAATTGTTGCAAGGGTTGGATACTCAAATGATCAACATGGGAGAAAACTCTTCCCAAGGAGCTTATGACAACAAGGATGACAAAGATGTTATTCTAGGAGGAACCCAAGATTGCAATATTTGTGGAGACAAGGATCACACTTCCAAGGAGCATGAAGATCAATGCCCCAATTGTGAAGAGAAACATCCAATTGACCAATGCCCCACAACCCAAGCTACTTGTTACCTATGTGAAGGAAATAATCATGTCCCTATCCAATGCCCCATCTATTCCATAGTTCAACAAAGGAAACAATGTGGAGTGCAACAACTGATTGCAGACTACCATGAGAGAGCCAAGTCGACCAAGAAGGATGAAGACAAAGGAAAATCTCAGCTTTCACCTCCATGCAATATGGCCCAGTTTAAAGGACCAAAGAGGAGACATATATATTATCCAAGGAGTAATAGAAGGTCAAGGAGACCTGGAACTGTTCCTACCTTTGAGATAACATATGAAGAACATGAACTAGAAGCACTCCTAGCTTTGGAGAAACCCAAGAAAAAGAAGGACAAAAGCCATGTGCAATGTGGTCATTGCAAAGAAATGGGACACTATGCCAATGAATGTCCAGAGAAGAAGAAGTATAAGGAGATTAGCCAAGTGTGGTGCAACAACTGCAAAGAGCTAGGTCATTATGTAGCAACTTGTCCACAGAAGATACGTGAAGAACTCAATCGTATCACATGTTACAATTGTGGTAACCAAGGACATTATGCAAGCAATTGTCCAGAAAAGATGAAGCACAAGATAAATCCTATGAAGGATCTCAGCCTTGTCACATGTTTCAAGTGTGGAAACAAAGGACACTATGCAGATGTTTGCCCAGAAAGATTTCAACAAGATCCCAAGCAAACCAAGATGTAATCTAGTGGGAAAATTTTTAAGGGTGGTAGTACCCTAGATGTTTTGAGCCAACTTGTAACCCCTAGCCTCCCCAAATCTCGGGACGATATTTATTTTAAGGGTGGTAGCCTGTCACATCCCAAGATTTTCCAAATCTTGTAATGTGAAAAATAAATAAACAAAATAAATTATTGTTGAATTTTAGGGAGAAAAGAAACCTCTGTTTTTAAATGGAAACTTAAAAATACCATCTTGAACAAACTCTGGTTAAAATTTTGAATTCAACAAAATCCAAATCAAGAGAAATGCATTCCTCAATAAATGTATCTGGAAATTTAAACACTTGGAAAATAAATCCAAACCCTAAACCCTAATGGAATAAAAATCATTTCCAAGTATCTCCAAGCCTATGGATTTTATCCACATAAAAATTTGTCAACAAACATTTAAAAATGATCAAGAATGACAAATGGAAATATTATAAAAGCCATAGAAATTGGTTTCACTTAATTTGGAACCATAGATAAAATCCTATGAAATTAATAAGATAAGGGAAAGTAATTTCCAAAGCTCATAAAACACTTATCTAAAATCCAAACCAAATGGTGAGAAATTAAACCTAAAAAGATTTAAAAGGATAAATAAATCTCAAACAAGATTTTACAAATTGGAATCACCTAGTTTGGATCTCTAAATAAAAAGATATGAATTTTATAAGATGAAGAAAGAAATATTAAATAAAGAATATTTAAAGATCAAATCAAACCTTGGCCTAATCCATAAGCAAATGGAATGGAATGCAAATCCAAATAAAATAAAAGGATAAATAATTTCTGAAATAAAATAAAATGGCTTAAACCAAATTCCACTTGAATAAAGACAAAACCCCTATTAGAAATGATTAATTAAACCATAAGAAAATAATATTTGAAATTTACCCAAGTGGAGTAAAAAGTTGTTTAATTAACTTAATTAAGATTAAAGAAATCTTCCAAATAAAATTTAGGGAATTAAAACTATATTTAATCCCATTGGAATTAAAACAAATATCCAATTCAAATGATTTGTGAATCATATTAAATACTTTCCAATTTGAACCCAAATAAACAAATAAAAACCTATTGAAAGGATTTGGAAAGTTTAAAGAATTTAAATGGTGTTTGAAAATATTATCAAATCTCATTTGATTTAAAGCAAGGGCCTTTTTGAATAATTAAAAGACCCTAAAAATAATAAATTTTTAATCAAGATTTGACTTCAGATTACATTACTAATCAATATTTAAACCTACACAAATCTTGGTTGAGGTTTGAATTAAAATGAGAGTTTGAATTGTTTGATCAAAATCAAAACAGAATAAAGGAAAAGGAAAAAGAAAAACAGAGAATCAAGTCAAAAGCCTAACTAGCCCAACAAGGCCCAGCCAGCCCACCTCTCCCTCTCACCTGGGCGAAACGTTTTTCACCGTGAAAGAAACCCGCACAGAGTATGACCGCTGGACCCCACTTTCTTTTTCTCTCTCTCACTGACAACGCAGCTCCACTGCCCCGTCATCATCGTTAACCCCGAGACTTGTTCGTCCTCAAACCTCGCTGCTGTTTCTTCCATGAATGTGCGCCTTCAATTCGCTTTAATGGCTTATTAATCCCGCGCTGCAACGACGCCCTCTTAACCGCCCTGGTCTCCTCTCCCTTCTCCCCCAGACCACACCCCATAGGAGCCACCGGGCTGCACAAATTGCTCCTCCGAACCCCACTGTCTCCGACGGCTTTCCCTGCCGATTCCGACCAGTCTCCTCTGCCCCTTGCCTCCCCGAGCACACAAGCGTGATCCCTACCTCCTGGCGAACCTCCCCGTAGCGCCAGCTCGCCTCGCGCGCCCTAGAACTTTGGCAACAACGACGACCACCCCCGCCACCGTCCGCCTCCGCTCCGTCAGCCTTTCCCGGTGAGTGCTGACCGCCCTTCTTCCTCTCGATGATGCACGCATGATCGCCAACCTCGTGCGCAGCTAATGCCGTTCGTACTTTGTCTTTTTGTGCACCGTAGCGTCGCCCCCGTCGATGTCTGACCGTACCCGACGCTAGCGAAAACTCCGGTGAGCGATTACGATCATCTCCGAGCGCCCCTTCGCCAACCACGAACACATTGAGCTCCAGCACGTCCCGACGAACACGGTGAGCATACCCTCCCTTCCCCTAGCTTCCTGGAATAGCGAGCTCGCCGCGTGGCCGCCGCCGTCGAGCGCCGCTGACTTTTGGTCACATGCTCTGAGCCGCTAGATTTAGATCTGACGGATGCGATAGAATATGAGCGAAAGGGTAAGTAGTGCCTCTATGCCGTGCGATGCAACTAAAATCTAATGGCCCATATTTGCCGATCCGTGCGAACCGGTACCAGCTAGTAGTATCACGCCACGTGGCCTCTGTTTGATTTAAAAACCAGAAACTTATCTAATTGATGTTCCAATTTGAAAAATCCAAAACTTTCAAACCACACGTCCAAATGTTTCAAATTTTATATCAATGGATTCAGCAAGACAAGACCTAGCCAACCATGCACTTTGTTTAGTAAAAAGCTTCTGATAAATTGTTTGTTTTTACAGAAACTTGTGTATGCATGTTTAGGATATAAAATTTGTTCCAAAATGATTTTGAGGATAAAATCTTTGGAAAATGGTGTGTTTTGAACCTACTGACCATAGAAAACAAATTGTGGTTTCAAAATGTATTTGGTGAAGCAAAAGATCAAATCTTTGATTTAAACCATTTCTAGTCAAATAAAAATATGGTTTAATTATTAAAAATGGTTTTGGAAGAAAACCTTTGAGAAATGTTTTGGAAATAAACTCTCTGACCCTAAACACAAGGTTTTATGGTTTGAAAACATATTTTGTGAAACCTATAGAATTTTGCCTTATTAAAAGCATTTCTTCACCACATAAAATAATGACTTGATCTAAAAAATGGTTTATGAAGTAAAATCTTATACAAATGATTTTGCCACTTTATAAAATGACCATTAGGTGTATTCAAATGTTTATGAACCATTAGAAACCACTTTTACAAATAAAATAATCTTTTGCATGTTTGCATGCATTGTTTTGTTTCTATTATTTTATGTGATGTTGCTTGAGTGGTAGATTGAGGTTGTGCCTTGCTTGATTGAATTGTAGTGATTTGAAGAGTGTGAATATTGCAAGGACAAGGAGTGACTTTTATTCTCTACCAAAAAGGCAAGAGATGCTTCATACTTTTTCCCCATTATTTTCACTATGCATTAGTGATATTTCTAAGTAGGACTTGCATGGAATTTTTGCTAAGTATAAACTATACCATGGGAAAACCTAGTAGATGAAACCTTAGTAGAATTTCCTAAGTTAAGATTCGTACTACAATCATGCTTAGCTTAGATAGTAGAAAACAAGGGTGGAATATATATTCATGTTATGGAAAATTTCTAAGTCTGAGGACTTGTGTTTTGATTAATAAAACAACTAAGTGAATGAATCACCTGGGTGGAATGGAAGGAATGGTTTGTGTTGAGTGGTTACACAAGGCCAGGGGACTGGTGAACCTTGTGTATCTCACTTGTGTATGGCCACCCAGGAACAAAGAGATTTGAGATGTCAAATGTTGAGAAGCTTCAAGTGCAGCCACTTGGCATTATGGGCTCTGCCTGGATCATATAGGTTGCAATAACTTAGCCAAATGGACAGTTGGTGGTAGGGGAATGATAGGTTGGTGGTAGTCTAAGGGACGGCTTCTGAAAGATCTTGTCTTGCTGAAACCAAGTCTTGTGGGGAAAGTGCACCACCTCTGGAGAGTGTAAAATCTAAGTACTTAGACATGTCCCTGGTAAAGTACAATTTGAGCATCAAGACATGGAAGCTATCAAGAAAATCATCATCCAAATTTCTAAGTTAAAAACTTGGGGTTGAACAAGGGTTGAAAGGATCACCAATTTCTATTGGGAGATGCCTTGGGAAAGATTTGGTCAAAGAAAAAACTTAGTGTTTTCAAATGATAAGGAAAATATATTTTGAGCAATGCAAGCCTAAGCTCCACTTATCCAAATGCATATAGATGATAGACTCCACTATACTACCATAGTATCACTTGCCAATACAATTCAAATGTATTGACCATTGTGGCTGTAACTTGTTATGTTGCAGGTTTGTTTGATATTAGTGAAGTTAATGATTAGGATTACAAGTCTACAACCAACATGTCTTCCTGTGGCACTTTGAAGATGAAGGACCCCATGCTAGTGTTATATTCTGCTGCATTGTAATGAGATAGCCAAATGAGCTATGTAAGATGTAATAAATTATTTTATTCCAGGTTATAAAGTTGTATTATGACCTATGTTTCTTGATATTACATCTTAACTGTGGATGCTAGCTATTGATCCAGGGACGATCATTGCAATCACAGGGATCTCTACCTTATTAAAGGTTGGGAACCTTACACTTGGGGTAGTGGGGAGGTGAGGGCTGGCCGGAGTCGTGGCCGGAGTTCGTCGGGGCAGTGAGGCTTGTAAGAGGAAATTAGAGCAGCTTGGTGGCGATGAGAGAATGGTGAGCGAGGGTAAAGAGAGAGGGGGAGGAGGCGCTTAAGAGGGCGAGGTTACGGGGCTGATTTACTAGCGTGATTAAGCGAATTGAATCAAGGTTTAATCGAGCAGAAACTGCCGGAGTGAGGGCGAGGTCAGCATGGGGTGGAGACGACGATGACTTGGAAGTGGGACCTGTTAGTCACAGGGGTGAGGGTTAAGCGTGGGGTCATGGAGTCAGTGGCTGAGAGGGTATGCGCTGCGGTGAGAAAAGGGGGCTCGTGGGGGAGATAGGTGGGCTGCGCTGGGCTAGTTGGGCCTGCTAGGCCGTGTTAGGTTAGTGGGTTTGCTTCTTTTCTTATTTTTTCTTTCTGTTTCTTTTTTCTTTTTCTATTTTTTATTTCCGTTTTGGTTTTATTCAAATGATTTCAAACTCTCATTTGATTTTAAACTTTTCCCAAATTCCAGTATGTTTTAATACTGTTTATTAATGTATTTTAAAGTCCATTTTTGAGTATTTTCTTATATTCTCTTGTGGTTAAATATTTATTTAAATTAGGCATTTTGTCTTTATTTAAATAAGGTTTTAAATATGGTTTCAAACTTCTATTTGAATTCCAATTTTACCAAACCTTTTTCAGTAGGTTTTATTTATTCATTGGTGTGTTAAATAATTCAATATTTTAATATGATTTAATATTCATTTAAATTGGGCATTTGTCTTTATTCAAATAGAGTTGAATTTGGTTAATGCCCATATAATTTTATTTGAATATTCTTCATCCCTTTATTTTATTTGGATTATCTTTATTCCATTTGCTTACAGATTTAATTCAAGTTTCAAATTGACTTCTAATAATTTTCTTGGGATTTATTATTTAGTTTAGGCAATTTGTATTTATTTAAATAAAATTAGATATTGTTCAATCCTTCGGATTTTATTCAAATAATATTTTACTCCTTTTATTATTCAATAACTTCCATTTTTATGGATTTGTCCAAGATTTAATTTGGCTTTTAAATATTCCTTATTTATTTCTTTCTTTGGCTTATAAAATCCATATCTTTTTATTTACAGATCCAAAATTGGTGATTCCAATTTGTATAATTTTATTTAATATTTGTTTATATTTTTAAATCCTTTTAGGGTTACTTTTCTCAAGATTTGGTATAGTTTTTAGATAGGTGCTTTATTAGTGGAAATTATTTCCTTTTATCTTATTAAATTCATAAGTTTTTAACCATGGTTCCAAATTAAATGAAACCAATTTCTATGGTTTTATAATTTTTTTTATCATTTTGATCTTTTATAAATGTTTGTTGCTAAATTTTATATGGATAAAATCCATAGTCTTAGAGAGATCTTGGAAATGATTTCCTTCCATTAGTGTTTTGGGATTTTGGTTTAACTTTTCCAAGTGTTTAAATTTGAAGATACATTCATTGATGAATGCATTTCACTTGAGTTGAAATTTTTGTTGGATTCCCTTTTCATTCAAAGTTTGTTCAAGAAGGATTTTGATGTTTCCATTTAGAAGAAAAAAGTTTCTTTTCACCCTAAATTTCAACAATTATTTATTTTGTTTATTTATTTTTCACATTTCAAAATTTGGAAAATTTCGGGATGTGACAGGCTACCACCCTTAAAAGAAATCTTGTCCCGAGATTTGGGAAGGCTAGAGGTTACAAGTTGGGTTCATGACAACTAGGGTACTACCACCCTTAAAAGAGTTCTGACTAGATTACATCTTGGCTTACTTGGGATCTTGATGTAACTTCTCTAGACAGTTGTTTGCATAATGTCCTTTGTCTCCACACTTGAAACATGTGATAAGGTTGAGATCTTCACGTATCTTCTCTGGACAATATGAAACATAATGGCCTAGCTCTTTGCAGTTATTACACCTCACTTGGCTAATATCCTTCTTCTTCTTTGGCATCACTATTTATTGTCTGTTTCCTTGACTCTTCTTATTTTTTGGACATTCATTGGCATAGTGTCCCATCTCTTTGAAATTGTAACATTGCACCTGGATATTGTCCTTCTTGCTGGGGTTGGAACATTTCTTATTTCTGGATCTATCCAAAGCCAGGAGTTCTTGTACATGTTCTTCATATTTCATCGCAAAGGTGGGAAATATTTATCTCTTCTTGTGGAAGTCACTAGAGATATGACCTTGTTCTCCACATGTGTAACAACACTTTGTGGTCACTTTGGGTATGGCCTTATGAGGCATGGTTCTGATTTTGTCTTTATCCTTCTTGGTAGAAGTTGCTCCCTTATGGAGGTTTCCAAACATTTGATGCATTCCATCTTGTTTCATTTGTTGAACTATAGGATGGGGCATTGGATAGGGACATGATCATTTCCTTCACATAGGAAAAAAGTAACTTGAGATGTGGGGCATTGTTTAGTTGGATGTTTCTGTTCATAGTTAGGGCATTGGTCCACATGCTCTTTATAAGTGTGTCCCATGTCTCCACAAATATTGCAAGCGTGATTTCCTTCTATAATATCCTCCTTGATATCATTGTTGTCACAATCACTTTGGGAATGGTTGCTTCTCATGTTGATCATTTGATTTGTCATCCTTTCCAACAATTGGGATTGGGTTTCCAAAATTTTTTGCATGGTTGGGTCTATTCCATTGTTGTTGGCTAAAAATTGAGTTCTCACTTGATTCAACTGGGCTTGGGTTGCTAGAAGTTGTTCTCTCATGAGCATCTCTTGGTTGTTGTTGTTTTTGTCCTTGATGTTGGAGTCTCTTGGAGAAGTTATCTGTTTGGGTTGGATTGGGATTAGATTGGGCAAAATATTTCTAGAGCAAGAATTCTACTCACACACAACAATTCACACAAGCAATGTGCAATAAATCACAATCAAACATTCCACTCAACAACAAGATTCGAACATATTTTAGGCAACAAAATATTTTTCCTACACCACATAAGTTGGTGTGATCAATATATGATCTAAGCTAAACACTAGTATGGTGGTCCAACTATAGGTTCCAATTAAGATCATTCCATTCTTCTTAGTTGCTTCTTCATTAACAAGATCATGGTATCTTTGGAAAAATTTCTTGCATCTTGGTCAGAAAACTTCAAAGGTGATGATGGTTCCTTCTAAATTGTGTTTCCTTAGTCTTCTAAGTCTTGAGTATCATTTCTTGTCTCACTTGTAGTCCTTAGTGATATCTAGGTTTAAGTCCTTGATGAATCCAAAGTTGAAGTCATTGGTGATGTTGAATTCTTTGTCCATCAAGTTTGAAAAGGGAGAGATGTAGAATCAAAATCAAAAAGGTTGAGGAAAGAGTTTAATAGATTGTTTGTAAATAAGTTTGGACAAAATACAACTCCTATTTTTCTAAGGGGTTTTGTCCAATCCTAGGGTTACAATCCTACATGAAACACAGTGCTCTGATACCATCTGTAGAGGTCCCAACCTGATAAGGTAGAGGTACCTATGTTTACAATGCTAGTACCTAGATCAATAGCTAGCATCCATAGTTTAAGATGTAATATCAAGAAACAAAGGTAATAATACAACTTTTAACCAGTACTAAAATAATTCACTACATCTACATAGCTCATTTGGCTATCTCATTACAATGCAGCCGAAATAACTATATAGCATGGAGTCCTTTATCTTCAAAGTGCCACAGGAAGTCATGTTGGTTGTAGACTTGTAATCCTATTCAACACACTTCACTAACATCAAACAAACCTGCAACATAATAAGTTACAGCAACAAGGTCAATACATTTGAATTGTATTGGCAAGTGATACTATGGTAGAGTAGTGGTACCTATCATCTATATTCATTTGGCTAAGTGGAGCTTAGGATTGCTTTGCTCAAAATAAGGTTATCCTTATAAGTTGAAAACACTAAGTTTTTGTTTCTCAAAATCACACAAGGCATATACCAATAGATATTGGAGATCCTTTAACCCTTGTTCAACCACAAGTTTTTAACTTAGAAATTGGGATGAGGAGATCCTTGATATCTTCCATGCCTTGATGCTCAAATTGTCCATTGTCGGGGACAAGGCTAAGTACTTAGATTTTTCCTTCTCGAGAGGTGGTGCACTTTCCTCACAAGACTCGACATGCATCAAGACAAGATATTTCATAAGCCTTCCCTTAGACCAAATGGACGCGTTCCAAACCTATCACCCCCTACCACCTTCTGTACATCTGGATAAGTTATTACAACCTATATGATCCAGGCAGAGCCCATAATGCCATGTGGCTGCACTTGAAGCTTCTCAACATTTGACATCTCAAATCTCTTTGTTCCTGGGTGGCTTTCCACAAATGAGATACACTAGGGTAGGCCATAAATATGGGGCCCTGTGTAACCACTCAACATAATCCATTCACACCATTCCACCTAGGTGATTTATTCCCATAGTTTTTTTATTAAACAAAACACAAGTCATAGACTTAGAAATATTTCATAGCATGTATATATTCCACCCTTGTTTTCTACTAGCTAAGCTAAGCATAATAGTAGCAAGAATCTTAACTTAGGGAATATCTACTAAGGGCATCATCTACTAGGATTTCCCAAGGCATAGCATACTTAGTAAAAATTCCATGCAAGTCCTACTCAAAATAATACTAATGCATAGTGAAAATAATAGGACAAAATGTATGAAGAACCACTTGCTTTTTTGATAGAGAAACTAGATACACTCCCTTATCTCGCAATGGTCACACTCTTCAAAGTTCACTACAATTCAATCAAGCAAGCAAATATTCAAACTAGCATTCAAAAAATTCTTCACATAAAATAAAGAAAACAAAAAATGCATGCAAGCATGCAAAATATTGTTTTATTTGTAATGGTGGTTTTAATAGGCTATGAACATTTTAAAACTCCTATTGGTCATTTATAAAAGTGGTAAAACCTTTTAAATTCAAGTTAGTGAAAATGGCCATGTAAATCATTTTTGTTTTGCTAGAAATGATTTAATCAAAGGAATAATTTCTAATGTTAGCCAACATGTTTTTAAACACAAATATTAATGTTTATGGTCAAAGTGTTTTTCCATTTACAAAAGGTTTCACCTAAAATCATTTTAAAATCAAAGCATCATTTTGTTTTACTAGAAATGCCTTTAAATCAAAGTAATAATTTTCTAGTGTTAATCAAATATATTTTTAAGTCCAAAATTTAGTGTTTTAGGGCCAGAGAGTTTAAATCAAACCATTTGCAAAAGCTTTTACTCAAAAATTATTTTTACAACATAATAAACAATTTTTGTTTTACTAGAAATGCTTTTATTCAAGGAATAATTCCTTAGTGTCACAAAATATACTTTTAAATCCAAAAATTGGTTTTTATGGTCAGTAGATTCAAAAAAAATATTTTCAAAAGATTTAACTCAAAATAGGCCTAAACATGTTTCTGCAAAAACATTCAATTTTTCAGTAGCAAAATACTAAACTAAGGGCATGGTTGCAAAGTTCACATTTTTGTGAATCCATTGATATAAAATTTGCAAAATTTGGCTAAGCAGAACAAAAGTTATGGAATTTACAAATTCAAACAACTAATAGAAAAGTTTCTGTTTTTAAAGCAAAACATGTGCCACGCGTCACTTTCTTACTGGCCGATAACGGTTTGTGTGGATCACGCAGATATAGGCATTGTATCTAAAGAGATATGTGCGGCTCAGATTGGACATAACGATCCATTTTAAGTGATCTATTTTGTGCCACACGATTAAGATCTAACGGTTCAAATGCATCAACCAATATCTAGCGGCGCTGGCGACTGTCGCGCGGTAGCGGCGCTCCGGTGGCGACGTTTTTAGCGAAATAGGAAGCGAGAGAGGAAGAGGAGGGGCTCACCGTGTTCGCCGTGGAGTGAGGATGCTCGAGGTGGTCGTCGTCAACGAAGGGGCGCACGAGGATGGGCTGAATTTCTCGTCGGATATGTTGCTAACGACGGTGTGCTCGGGCTGTCATTGTTGGTAAAGTTACGGATCACGCTACGGCAAATAAAAGAGTGCGTCAGATGCACGCGTGAGAGGCGAGCAAGATCATGTCAACCAGAGAGGAGGGGGCGGTCAGGGATTATCGGGGGAGGCTGCCGGAGTCGAAGTAGTCCGCTATGGCTCTCGGGTGATGACGAAGCCGAGCTTCTAATGCGCGCGCGGGCGAGCTGGGGCTATGGGCAGGTGCGTGAGACAATGCGGAACACACTCGTGGAGGCTAGGGGCAGTGGGGAGGTGAGGGCTGGCCGGAGTTCGTCGGGGCAGTGAGGCTTGTAAGAGGAAATTAGAGCAGCCTGGTGGCGGTGAGAGAATGGCGAGCGAGGGGAAAGAGATAGGTGGAGGAGGTGATTAAGAGGGCGAGGTTATGGGGCTGATTTACTGGCGTGATTAAGAGAATTGAATCGAGTAGAAACGGCCGGAGTGAGGGCGAGGTCAGCGTGGGGTGGAGACGACGATGACTTGGCAGTGGGACCGGTTAGTCACAGGGGTGAGGGTTAAGCGTGGGGTCACGGAGTCAGTAGCTGAGAGGGTATGCGCTGCGGTGAGAAAAGGGGGCTCGCGGGGGAGAGAGGTGGGCTGCGCTGGGCTAGCTGGGCTGGGTTAGGTTAGTGGGTTTGCTTCTTTTCTTATTTTTTACTTTCTGTTTATTTTTTTATTTTTATTTTTCTGATTTTTGTTTTGGTTTTATTCAAATGATTTCAAACTCTCATTTGATTTTAAACTTTTCCCAACTTTTAGTATGTTTTAATACTGTTTATTAATGCATTTTAAAGTCCATTTTTTATTATTTTCTTATATTCTCTTGTGGTTAAATATTTATTTAAATTAGACATTTTGTCTTTATTTAAATAAGGTTTTAAATATGGTTTCAAACTTCTATTTGAATTCTAATTTTTACCAAACCTTTTTCAGTATCTTTTATTTATTCATTAGTGTGTTAAATAATTCACTTTGAATTATTTAAAATATTTTAATATGATTTAATATTCATTTAAATTGGGCATTTGTCTTTATTCAAATAGAGATGAATTTGGTTAATGCCCATATAATTTTATTTGAATATTCTTTATCCCTTTATTTTATTTGGATTATCTTTATTCCATTTGCTTATGGATTTAATTCAAGTTTCAAATTGACTTCTAATAATTTTCTTGGGATTTATTATTTAGTTTAGGCAATTTGTCTTCATTTAAATAAAATTGGATATTGTTCAATCCTTATGATTTTATTCAAACAATATTTTAATCATTTTATTATTTAAAACTTCCATTTTTTATGGATTTGGCCAAGATTTAATTTGGCTTTTAAATATTCCTTATTTATTTCTTTCTTTCTTTGCCTTATACAATCCATATCTGAAGGAAATATGCCCTAGAGGCAATCATAGAGATGATTATATTTCATATGTATCCATGAGTTATTGTAATGTTCCTTGAATATCCATATCAGGAAACTTGTATTGATTGGCAATTATATGAATTGTTTGTGAAACTCTTTACTTGTATGGTTATTTAATAGTTGTCCCTAGTCGGAGTTCATGTGAGGACACAAGTGAATATCATACTAGCACAACGATTGGTTGATGACTATGTTTCGCAAGTCATAGACATGGAGATGTCAAACCAATGATGTGGACACATGTTATGAACATGGGAGTGGACTGACCCAACTTGATACTGGCAATTAGTTGCAGCTCTCTCTAGACATCGTGTACGTTTTGTCCTTAGACCTGAGATTGTCGCATGTACTTGAGATGTGAATCGACCTACTTTGGGGCTATCAAACGCTGCACCTTAACTAGGTAGTTATAAAGGTAGTTTTCGGGTTTGTTCTGAAACATGCTGCAAGGCATGGTCAATCAAGATGGGATTTTCCCCTCTCAACTTGAGAGAGATATCTCTGGGCCCCTCGAGTGATTGGATCCAAAAATGCATGGCCGTGATAAATAAGGTTAAGAGTTAACCTAGTAACGGGATTCCAAGTTACGGTATCAAGAAAAAGAGGTTAGCTTGGAGCTAGACCAAATATCATGAGGCAAAGGGAAAGACATGTACTAAACCTTGTGATGGTTCGTCCGATATGATCTTTGTATGCGTTTAGGAGATGGCACGTCTTGCTAGAGGCCACTACCAACTATTGGCAGAATAAGTGTATTCTTGTCATGTCTATATGTATATGAACCTATAGGGTCACACACTTAAGGGGATGGAAGCCTAATGAGGATTGGATCCGAATTAGACCAGGCTTAGGCTACTAATGGGCTGCTAATGTAGAATCCCACTAGGGATGCCTATATAAGAGAGGGTGGGGCGAGCTGACCAGGGTTAGACCATTCCAGCCAGTCGCCACTCCTCATGGCTATGTCTCGCACGCGGACCTAGCAGTACGGCGTCTGACGATTCCACCCTGTACGTGTGGATACCTCAGAGGCGCTGCATCTGTATCGTTTGGACGAGCCGCGCAAGGGGAGCTGCTCGTGGGACGAGAACGAGGGGGAGTCATAGATCGTCTGCACTGCCTCGACGCGCTTCATCAAGTTCCGCAACTGCGCGTCTAGTGGTAATCCCGTGATCTATGGCAACAGTATTCCTGGTTTACGTGGTAGAAAATTTTGATTTGCGCTAGTGTAGCCTACCCGTATCCCTTCAGTGGTATCAGAGCCGATGATGTTCAGTTATAGGTTCGGCATGTTTGCATATGGTGATATGCAGATTGATATGAATGATGTGATCGTTTATATGGCGGTGGTTCAGGATTGATCTATGATCTTGCTTTCCGTGATCGTGATTTTGAGGTTGTCGAACGACATACCCCTACCGGTCGGTTTCCGCCATCGGGGTAGACAGTGACACATAAATCCTATTGAATCACGCGAAGATCAATATGATTGATCGAATAGGAACCTAGATCTAAAATCGATGTACCATGATCAAAGAAGTTTGATTGAATCGGGACATGAGTCGGTTTATGGTAAATTTGATTTTCCGATCAAAATCCTTAAAGAAAATTGTGTAGATTCGATCTCTCATTATACCGCGAGGGGCGCTGCCCCTTCGAACCCCGCACGGGGGAGACCCCCTAGACCCCCCTTAACCGTAGCCCCTTTTGTATCTCGTTAAGGTAACTAGGTGCTGCGATGTCACATGATCCGATAGAATGCGATTCTATGCATAACTTGTTTTTGTAGGATGTATGTGATGCATGTATGAAAATTTGCATGACCTGCGTGTGGTGAGTAGGGCAACATGGCTGGAGCCATATGTGTTGTCATTTATTGTAATGGCCTGCATGCCAACTTGTGATGATCCCAATACTATGTAATTTTGATTACTAGCTGTTAGGAGTAATAGCTTGTATTAGTTCTTGGAGGACTCATCACCTGGAAGATGGCTCACATGGAACATGAAGATGGAGATCATCATGGTGGACGGGTTCTACGACGATGGAGATCACCATGAGAAAATGGGCCATACTGTGTCACATCTATGTGAATGCTATTCTTATGTGTTTTACTACTATGCATGCTTAGATGATAGAAGTAGAACGATCCCTCAGAAAGTTTAAGTTTAACCATGCCCTCCCAACCAAAACTTGCACCATCCTATGCCCTGTACAATCATTGGTGGGCCTATGATATTAGGGTCCCGCGGTTTTCCTTGGCTGGATGGGTTTGTATCGGATACCTACACGCATAAGGGTTGGTGAGCTTGACAAGGTCATCTTAATAGTTAAGGACCTTGGGGCATAAAGGTTGGGTGCCTAGTTTTTACATAGAGATGTCACCCAACAACAAGAGTCATATGTGATATGATTAGCAAGTGTTGCTTACCGATTTACCTTGTCTTCTAGCAGTGATGCTAAAGCTCACTAGTCGACTTGTTAATTGTGGATCTTGAATCACTTAGTATCAATACAGGGATATTGATTTCAGTGGGAATATATGCTATTAAATTGTTTAATATGTTTTACTCTTTCATGGTTACATGGCTTAGTATTTTGCATGTTTTCTGTTGTAGATCAATGGCACCAAACACTACATCACCTTTATCTTTGCGTTCGATTCTTGACAAAGATAAACTAAATGGAACAAACTATTCGGACTGGGTCCGTAACCTGAGAATTGATCTCAGGTCTGATAAAAAGGAAACGGTTCTGGATACCCCAATCCCCGATGAACCTGCTGATAATGCATCTGCTTCCCTAAAAAATGCCTACAAGAGAGCATGTGATGATTCTCTTGAGGTTAGTTGTCTTATGCTTGCATGCATGGAACCTGAACTCCAAAAGAAGTTTGAGGATCAGGAAGCGTACGATATGATCGTCGCGCTTAAGGACATGTTCCAAGATCAGGCAAGGACTGAGAGGTATAATGTTGCCAAGTCCTTTGTCGAATGCAAACTGGCAGAGGGAGCACCTATAGGCCCCCATGTGATCAAAATGGTTGGTTACAGTCAGACTTTGGAAAAGCTTGGTTTTCCACTAGGCAAAGAGTTGGCCACTGACTTCATTTTGGCGTCTCTTCCATCCAGCTATGGGCGGTTCATTTTGAACTACCATATGCATGGGGTGGAGAAGGGCCTTAATGAATTATGCGGGATGCTAAAACAACAGAAAGTGACATGAAGAAGTATGCAGGGCATAGCCATGTGATGGCTGCGCAGAACAAGCCTAGCTTCAAGAAAAAGGGTACTTCTTGGAATAAGAAGGGAAAGGCTAATGATACGATCCCTAAGCCTGCACCCAAGCAAAAGGCTGGACCTGTAGAAGACACTAAGTGCTTCTTTTGTCATGAACATGGCCACTGGAAGAGAAACTACAGCAAGTACTAGGCTTCTTTGAAGAAGAGTGGAAGTAAGAGTACTTCCCACTCAGGTACGCTTGTTGTAAATGTTTTGGACATTCTTCTCACTGATTCCTATGTAACTCTTGGGTATTTGATACCGGATCGGTTGCTCATATTTGCAATTCGATGCAGGGGCTAATAAGGACTAGAGAAGTGCAGAAAGGCGAAGTGGATTTTCGCGTCAGAAATAAAGCAAGGGTTGCTGCATTGTTCGTCGGCGTCATGCAACTTCCTTCCGTCAGGATTTATTATGGAGTTGAATAATTGATATTACATTCCTAATATGGGTCGAAACATTTTAACACCTTAATGTTTGATGAGGGATGGTTATTCATTCGCGAGTGCAAACAATGGTTGTGTAATCTCTAAGAATGATATGTTTATGGCTAATGCTCCCATTGTGAATGGGTTATTTATTTTAAATCTTGATGATGCATCTGTTTACAATGTTAGTGCTAAAAGGCTTCGGCCTAATGATTTGAGTCCTACCTATTTATGGCATTGTCGTTTGGGGCATATAAGTGAAAAGCGTATGAAGAAGCTCCATTGTGATGGTCTTTTAACTTTGTTTGATTTTGAATCATACGAGACATGTCAAGCTTGTTTACTTGGGAAAATGATCAAGTCGCCTTTTTCGGGTTTACCCGAGAGAGCGACAGACTTGTTGGAACTCATACATACTGATGTATGTGGACCAATGAGCACGACAGCTAGAGGAGGATATCACTACTTCATTACTTTTACTGATGATTTCAGTAGATATGGTTATGTCTACTTGATGAGGCATAAGTCTGAAACTTTTGAAAAGTTCAAGGAGTTTCAGAGTGAAGTAGAGAATCAACGTGGCAAGAAAATAAAGGCCTTGCAATCTGATCGTGGAGGTGAATATTTGAGTCACGAGTTTAGCGATCATCTTAAGAGTTTCGGAATTGTTCCAAAACTTACGCCGCCCGGAATGCCTCAAAGAAACGGGGTCTCCGAACGGCGTAATCGAACTTTGTTGGACATGGTTCGATCGATGATGATCCAGTCGGATTTGCCATTGTAATTTTGGGGTTACGGTCTAGAAAAGGCAGCTTTCACACTTAATAGGGTACCATCTAAATCCGTAGTTAAGACACCATATGAGATGTGGACTGGAAAGAATCCCAGTTTGTCTTTTCTAAAGATTTGGGGTTGTGATGCATTTGTCAAGCGACTTCAGTCGGACAAGCTAACACCCAAATCGGATAAGTGCATTTTCGTGGGATATCCGAGGGAAACCTTAGGGTATTACTTCTACAACCGAGAAGAGGGCAAAGTGTTTGTCGCTCGTAGTGGTGTTTCCCTAGAGAAAGAGTTTCTCACAAAGGGAACAAGTGGAAGGTCGGTGCGACTTGAAGAAGTTCAAGATGAGCCAGTTGGGGATGCTTCTACGAGTGACGCTATTGTAGCAGAACAAGTTGAGGAACCCATGGCAGCAGAAGCACCACAACCACGAAGGTCGGCGAGGCTCCACGAAGCACGGAATTATTATTGTTAGGCAATGATGAGCCTGCGACCTATGCAGAAGCGATGGTGGACCCAGACTCTGAGAAATGGCTGATCACCATGAGATCCGAGATAGAGTCCATGGGTGACAATCAAGTTTGGAACTTGGTTAACCTGCTTGATGGTTTTAAAGCCATCGAGTGCAAATGGATCTATAAGAAGAAGATTGATATGGATGGAAATGTTCACATCCATAAAGCTCGACTTGTTGCAAAAGGTTTTCGACAAGTTCAAGGAGTTGACTACGACGAGACTTTCTCGCCCGTAGCGATGCTTAAATCTATACGGATAATTCTAGCCATTGCTGCACATTTCGAATATGAAATATGGCAGATGGATGTCAAGACGGATTTACTAAATGGAATCCTAACTGAGGACATGTATATGATGCATCCCAAAGGTTTTGTTGATCCAAACAATGCTGGAAAGGTATGCAAACTTCTGAAGTCCATTTATGGGCTGAAGCAAGCATCTCGGAGTTGGAACATTCGATTTGATGAAGTTGTAAAGGAGTTTGGCTTCATCAAAAACAAACAAGAACCTTGTGTTTACAAGAAGGAAAGTGGGAGAGCGCTGGTATTTCTAATCTTATATGTAGATGACATATTGTTGGTTGGAAATGACATTCCTATGCTCGAGTCTATTAAGACCTCATTGAAAAATAGTTTTTCGATGAAGGACTTAGGAGAAGCAGCATATATTATGGTATCAAGATCTATAGAGATAGATCAAGGAGGCTAATTGGATTAAGCCAGAGTACATACATTGACAAAGTGTTGAAACGGTTCATCATGGAAGAGGCTAAGAAGGGGTTGTTGCCCATGTCTCACAGCATAAAATCAGCAAGACTCAGTGTCCTTCGACTACTGATGAGCGTGAGCGCATGAGTAGGGTTCCATATTCTTTGGCTATTGGATCCATCATGTATGCAATGATATGTACTCGCCTAGATGTTTCCTATGCTCTAAGTGTTACGAGCAGATACTAGGCTGATCCAGGTGAAGGTCACTAGACAGCGGTAAAGAACATCCTTAAGTACTTGAAAAGGACTAAGGATGTGTTCCTAGTTTATGGAGGTCAGGATGAACTCAGTGTAAAGGGTTACACAGGTGCGAGTTACCTTAACGACTAAGATGATTCGAAATTGAATCAGGTTATGTGTTTGTCATGAATGGTGGTGCTGTGAGCTGGAAAAGTTCCAAGCAAGATACGGTGACCTCCTCTTCAACAGAAGCTGAATATATTGCTGCCTCGAAGGCCGTAAAGGAAGCTGTTTGGATTAGGAATTTCTTGATCGCTCTCGGTGTGGTTCAGGGCACGTCTAATCCCTTGGACGTTTATTGTGACAACAATGGTGCTATTGCACAAGCCAAGGAACCTAGACAGCACCAGAAGAACAAACATATTCGCATGCGTTACCATCAGATTCGAGAGTTCGTTGAGGATGGTAGTGTCATGATATGCAAAATACATACGGACTCAAATGTTGCTGATCCATTGACTAAGCCTCTCCCGCAGCCCGCACATTAAGCGCACACAAGAGCAATTGGTATTAGATACATTTTAGATTGACTCTAGTGCAAGTGGGAGACTGAAGGAAATATGCCCTAGAGGCAATCATACAGATGATTATATTTCATATGTATCCATGAGTTATTGTAATGTTCCTTCTATATCCATATCAGGCAACTTCTATTGATTGGCAATTATGTGAATTGTTTGTGAAACTATTTACTTGTATTGTTATTTAATAGTTGTCCCTAGTCGGAGTTCATGTGAGGACACACGTGAATATTAGACTAGCACATCGATTGGTTGATGACTATGTTTTGCAAGTCATAGACATGGAGATGTCAAACCAATGATGTGGACACATGTTATGAACATGGGGTTGGACTAACCCAACTTGATACTGGCAATTAGTTGCAGCTCTCTCTCTACACATCGTGTATGTTTTGTCCTTAGACCTGAGATTGTCGCATGTACTTAAGATGTGGATCGACCTACTTTGGATCTATCAAACGCTGCACCGTAACTGGGTAGTTATAAAGGTAGTTTTCGGGTTTGTCCTGAAACATGCTGCAAGGCATGGTCAATCAAGATGGGATTTGCCCCTCTCTACTTGAGAGATATATCTCTGGGCCCCTCGAGTGATCGGATCCAGAAATGCATGGCCGTGATACATAAGGTTAAGAGTTAACCTAGTAAAGGGATTCCGAGTTACGGTATCGAGAAAGAGAGGTCAGCTTGGAGCTAGACCAAATATCGTGAGGCAAAGGAAAAGACATGTACTAAACCTTGTGATGGTTCGTCCGATATGATCTTTGTATGTGTTTAGGAGTTGGCACGTCTTGCTACAGGCCACTACCAACTATTGGCAGAATAAGTGTATTCGTGTCATGTGTATCCGTATATGAACCTATAGGGTCACACACTTAAGGGGCTGAACGCCTAATGAGGATTGGATCCGAATTAGACCAGGCTTAGGCTACTAATGGGCTGCTAATGTAGAAGACCACTAGGGACGCCTATACAAGAGAGGGTGGGGCGAGCTGACCAGGGTTAGACCATTCTATCCAGTCGCCACTCCTCATGGCTATGTCGCGCGCGCGAACCTAGCAGTCCGGCGTCTGAAGATTCCATCCTATACGTGTGGATACCTCGGAGGTGCTGCATCTGTAGCGTTTGGACGAGCCGCGCAAGGGGAGCTGCTCGTGGGACGAGAACGAGGGGGAGTCATAGATCGTCTGCACTGCCTCGACGTGCTTCATCAAGTTCCACAACTGCGTGTCTAGTGGTAATCATGTGATCTATGACACCAGTATTCCTGGTTTACGCGGTAGAAATTTTTGATTTGCGCTAGTGTAGCCTACCCGTATCCCTTCAATATGTTTTTATTTATAGATCCAAAATTGGTGATTCCAATTTGTATAATTTTATTTAATACATTTTTTATCTTTTTAAATCCTTTTAGGGTTACTTTGCTCAAGATTTGGTATAGTTTTTAGATAGGAGCTTTATTAGCCTTGGAAATTATTTCCTTTTATCTTATTAAATTCATAAGTTTTTAACCATGGTTCCAAATTAAACGAAACCAATTTTTATTGTTTTATAATATTTTTTTATCATTTTGATCTTTTATAAATGTTTGTTGCTGAATTTTTATATGGATAAAATCCATAGTCTTAGAGAGATCTTGGAAATGATTTCCTTCCATTAGGGTTTTGGGGTTTTGGTTTAACTTTTCCAAGTGTTTAAATTTGAAGATTCATTCATTGATGAATACATTTCACTTGATTTGAAATTTTTGTTGGATTCCCTTTTCATTCAAAGTTTGTTCAAGAAGGGTTTTGATGTTTCCATTTAGAAGCAAAAAGTTTCTTTTCACCCTAAATTTCAACAATTATTTATTCTGTTTATTTATTTTTCGCATTTCAAAATTTGGAAAAATTTGGGATGTGACAGGCTACCACCAATAAAAGAAATCTCGTTCCGAGATTTGGGAAGGCTAGAGGTTACAAGTTGGCTTCATGACAACTAGGGTACTACCACCCTTAAAAGAGTTCTGACTAGATTACATCTTGGCTTACTTGGGATCTTTATGTAACTTCTCTGGACAGTTGTTTGCATAATGTCCTTTGTCTCCACACTTGAAACATGTGATAAGGTTGAGATCTTCACGTATCTTCTCTGGACAATATGAAACATAATGGCCTAGCTCTTTGCAGTTAATCGGCGAGGTAACGGGCGGCGACGGCAAGGTCTGCGGGCGTTGATTGAGGATGATGAGGTGAGGTGGCATCGGGTCCCAGCTGTCAGTGAGGGGTGGTACGCACACGCGGGTAAGAAACAGAGGGGAGAGGGGGTTTCCCCGGTGGGCTCGCAGGGTTGTAGTTGGGCCTGGCCAGATTAGCTGGTTGGGTTTTATTTTTTCTCTCTTTTGGCTTTTTTCTCTCTCTGTTTGAATTTTCAAATGAGATTTGAACAAGCAATTAAAATCCAATTTAATTCAAACCTTCACCAAAATTTTGTGATGTGATCCTAGTGTTTAAAAGTGTGTCAAACACAACAACTCACTCCAAAACATTTTTGGGGTCATAAAAATAAAATAAAACCATACCCTATACATATAATATAAAAGGTGCATAAAATATGGTTTTGGTAGGATTTTAGCTTCGAAATCTTTTGTGCAAGCAAATATGCCATGATTATATGAATGCAATAAGATGGTTTTGCATTTGATGAAATTTGGGATGTTAACAAATCTAACTCCCTTAAAATGAATCTCTCCCTCGAGATTCGGATTGGCTAGCAAATAGGTGAGGGTGGTCTTTCCAAAGATCATCTTCTCTTTCCCAAGTTTCTTCTTCTTCGGTATGGTGATTCCACTGTACTTTGCAGAATTTGATAGTCTTAGTACGATTAACCCTTTCTGCAGTCTCGAGAATCTTGATAGGCTTCTCTTCTTAAGTGAGATCACTCTCCAACTAAACCTCTTCCAAAGGTATAGTGTCTTTTAATGAAGTTTCATCCATTTCCGGATGACACTTCTTCAACTGACTTACATGAAACACATTGTGAACTGCTGACAGTGATTCAGGAAATTCAATCTCATAAGCCACTTCTCCTTTGCGGCTCAAAATCTTGAATGGTCAAACATATCTTGGTGCCAATTTTACTTTGACTCCAAATATCTTCACACCACGAAGTGGTGAGACTCTAAGATAAGCTCTATCACCTACCTCATAGGTGACTTATCTATGCTTTGGATATGCGTAGCTCTTCTGTCGGGACTGGGCTATCTTCAGTCTGTCCTTTACCAATTTAACTTTCTCTCCAGCCTCCTTGATCAGTTCTGGTCCGAACAAATTTCTTTCTCCTACACCACCCCATAGCAATGGCGTAGTACACTTCTTTCCATAAAGAAATTCAAACGGTGCCATCAAAATGCTTGCTTGGTAGCTGTTATTGTAAGAAAATTCTTCGTAAGGCAGAGTTTCATCCCAATTAGCACCATAGTCTAGGGCACATGCCCTCAACATATCCTCTAGAATCTTATTTGTCCTTTCTATATGTCCATCAGTCTGGGGGTGAAAAGCTGTGCTGAACTCTAATCTTGTTCCCAATGATTCATGAAGTTGTCGCCAAAAATGCGAAGTGACCTGAGTTCCTCTATCACGATACTCTTAGCTAATCCATGCAGACATACAATCATGTTCATATAGATCTTGGATAACTTAGCACTAGTATAGGTAGTCTTCACGGGTATGCAATGAGCCACTTTAGTTAGGCGATCTACAACAACCCAAATAGAATCATATCCATATCTAGTCCTTGGCAGTCCGGTGATAAAATTGTAACACCCTCAGAATCGGCCCTATGCAAGTTTTAGCGATTCCTGCCAAACCTGCATAGAAACGATTCAAAGGTGCCCACCAGGCACTTTTGTGCGGGTGGAAAACGAAGTAATACCATTACACAATAGTCAACGATGGAACCCACAGAACAGATATATACAACAATGACTCAAAGAGTGAAGAATACAGATATACAATACAAAGATCCAAATCACCTTGAAATGATACAGCGTCCGAGTACGGACAAGATGCAAATTGAGATAAGAGCCTTGAAGAATAACCAATGGCGTCCATAACCCTGCCCAGGGCAAGCCGGAAGGGTAACCCTGCTAACGACATCAATCTCAAACCTGCTTAAACAAAAGGGGGGCCGACAAAGGGCAAGGGAAAAAGAGAGCGGTCAGTACTGAGGCCAGTACACGGCGAGACTAGAATTCAGCGGTCCTCGCCTACATAGGTATGGTGGACTGAAGCGGCAGCGCAACATGCACTAAACAACCTATAGAGACTCAATACAACTGGCGGATATCAGATAGGGATAAGAAAGACGTATTCGGATCCAACCTAAAACTATCACCAAGCATACCCATCCTGGTATTTCCCCCTCGAGACCAAATGAGGAAATCAACCGAGAAACTCACATAGTTGGCAGTTTTATTCATTCCGTTATAGTTGCAGCAAGTACTAGTCAGAAAAAGAATAGCATGAGTCATCCTGATATAATGAGCAGTGGGCAGTTTTAGTTAGCCATTCCATTGTAGTTCTAGTACTTACTAGTCAGATACATATAGCATGAGGCATCCCAAAACCCAGCAGTTGTTGGTACTTTTATTTAGCCATTCCATTGTAGTGAAGCTAATTACTAGTCATTATAAAGTCAAATTTATAGCACTACTTTAGTTATAGTTGTCTATGATCGAGATACTGTGCTCCAAGTCGTCCATAACCGTGGACACGGCTTTCAGAAAGTTTTACCCTGCAGGGGGCACAAATAACAACACACGCACGATCAACCTCGGAAAAAACTAAAGGAAAACCCAACGAGGCATCACCACAGAACATTCGCAAGATTCATATTTGATTTCAGGGGGGCACCCCACTAAGCAACCCGCGACGAAGTTGGCCGGCTTCGAGACAGACCCAGAGGTTTGTGTCAATGGATGTAAACGACTGGGAACCCGAAAGTGTGACTGGGCTTGTTGATACCGCGGAAACATTCCACTTACCTGAACAGTACAAGCGCTCCACGCGCAATCATAAATAAAGCAGTAAAGCATGGCATAAGTACAGGATAGTAATAAAATCCCAAACTACTTTGTGGCCCCAAGGAATTAAATATGACTCAAGCTAGGGTTAGGGGGATTCATGGTACCACATGTGGATAGTGAGAATATTCAAAGTACAGATATCAAGTACTCGGGGTCCTACGAGACACAAGTGGACGGTTAAAAACCAAATAACATATATTGCCCACCTGTGCCTCTGCATTATTAAAGTACTTCAATTTTAGTTATTAAATGGTAATTAAAGCCATGATCATCTCCAACATTAAACATGCGGCATTATTCCAACAACTGTGGTACTTGACGACACGCAACCGCACTTGAGCAAGCGACTACGACACACAGTCCAACTATCTACCAAACAACAGGTAATAGGATATGTCCAAGGCAATATAAGGCTGCAAGGGATATCATGGGTACGAAATTAGAGCATCGCAACACAGATAGCAATAGATCAACAAGGGGAAATAAAGACTATAAAAGTAAAATAGGTAGAAAGGGGGAGAATGCTCGCCTGAAAAACATTGCCGAAGTTTCATAACCGAAGAATTTGTCGAAGCTCACAACAACTCATCGTCCTAGCCCGGAAGAAGCAAACACTAAAAGGAACAAGCGATGCAAAAAATTACAACTAATGCGAAAGAATCGGCATGATCAGTATATGATGCATGACATGGCAAAGGTGCAATGCAATTAGGCAATATTAAGCAGAACCATGGTCCCGAAAATTATTTAGGTGGTTCATGTTATTTAGATACCCCACAATTTAAATGTTGTCTTAAAATGGCAAAATATATCACCGGTTCGCTACACAATTTTAAATGGCACCAATATTAGACTAGAAAAGTCTGCATATGGTCTCCATATTTAATAATGAGATGAATCGGCATAAGGCCCCCAAACCACATTATATGTATGCAAGCATGAAAATTTAGTTATGCAACAAGATATATATCATTTAATAAAATAGGGCCTCGAGAAAAGGGGTCACATATTGGTCCGAAGATCTTGGGTTCGATGTGGTTCGGGGTCGGGCTTCGGGTACGACACCGAGGCATCGGATCCGTGAAGATCTTGAGGCTCCAGTTTCATCGGGTCCGGGAAGGAGCACTCGGATATGTGTGGGTAGTCTTGGCGTTCTAGGGATCCTCCGGATCCGTGAAGGCGATCCCGTCGGTCCCGTGATGGAGGATTCGGATACGACGACCCATGTCGAAGAACTTGTCGACGACCTTGCAAAGGTGATTTGGGATGCATCTCTTAGTCTCGGTCTTCGACTGTATCGTCTCGAACCTCGACGACAATGCGGAACAAAGGGAGCACCGAGGCAGCAGCTGCCACAAGGCAAGAAATGATATACAGAAGTTGTGGCTAGGAACATATAACACCTAGTCGAGCACCTGTACAGGAACTATACAAACACATGTCCTTGTCATAGATGACAGGAAATAGAGCAAAACAAAAACATGATACAGAGCAGAACAAACACGCGCTCGGCGACCATAGTGCAGAACTTGCAGAGGAGGGTCCCTTGGCGTAGAATGATGCGCAGCCTCGGCCAGCAGAAGGAGGGCTTGCCGCGGGTGGGGCCGTGCAAGTAGGCCCAACGGAGGAGGCTCGGTCGCAGATGGCAAAGACGCAAGGTCAGCGGGGCTAGTCTCGGCGAAGGGGCAGCGGAGGAGGGACCTATGGCGAGAAGGAGGACGGACAGGCGCAGGGTCGAGGCGACCGACGTCGGGGGCGTCGAGTCGAAGGCGGTGTCTGCGTCTGCCGCAGAGGAGGGAGCCGGGGAAGAGATTACGAGAGGGGATGGCCGGAGGTGGGGACGAGGACGGCTTGGGTGCGCTCGGCACAGAGGAGCTCCTGGCAGCGGCTGTGTGCGCGAGGAGAGGGATAGGCGGCGCCGCAGGGAGGCTCGCGGGAGGCATCTGAGGGCGCCTGGCGGCAGGGCGACGATGGAGCTAGCAGCGCTCGGGGGTGTCGGGGAAGAGGGGATCGGCTCGTGAAGGAGGTGGGTTGGTGGCGACTGCGTTCGCGCAGGTAGCAGAGGAGGTTGGGGACGAGGAGAGATCGAGCGAGGTGGGACGGGGTTGGGAGGTGGGTGCGTGGTTGGTGAGGAGCGTTGTCATGGGTGGAGTCGGCCTGGCAGGAAGCGGCCATGCTTGGTGGTTAACAACGGGGTGGGGCCTAGGCTCGCGTGAGGGAGGGGTTGGCGCTGCCGTGCGGTGTGCGTGTTTGACTAGGGTTTTGTCGGGTGGGTTCCTGGCGGCAGGGTGAGGGAGTATGTGGCGGCTGTGGGTGTTGGGGTGTGGTCTGAGTCTAGGGTTAGGGTTTTGGGGTAGGTGGGGGTAGGGTTTATTTTGCTGGTCCGGGTAGTAGGTGGTCTGGCCCGAAAGGCTGGGCTGCCTCCCCGAAAACTTTTATAAACTCGTTTATTATTATTACTATTTATTTTAGACAAAACATTTTGCGGTTAGTTTTAGACAAACAAAGTATTCCAGACAAGCCCGGGGTTTTAATTTGAATTAAGAAGGGGTATTTGGGAAATCAAAATAGACCTTTGTAAAATAGTTTTTAACAAACAGATGCATGATGATGTTATGATGATGCACATAATAAAATTAATACTGATTTTCTAGTAGTGGTTTTACCCGGGGTGCTACAAAAATCCATACCAATCTTATCCCACTTCCAATCAGGAATAGATAGTGGTTGTAATAACCCTGCTGGTTTCTGATGTTCCGCTTTCACTTAACTACACACATCACACAATGCAATATGTTCCGCAATATCTTTCTTGAGATTGTTCCACCAAAACCTTTCTTTCACATCCATGTACATTTTAGTGTTACCTGGATGAATAGAATATGGTGAGTTGTGTGCTTCTTGCAGAATCAACTTCCAAAGTTCCGGATCTTGTGGAATGCAGATACGCTTTCCATACCATAAAGTACCTTGTTCATCTTCATGGAATCCTTTAGCCTTTCCTTTGCTAATTTTACCTTTAATCTCCTCTATTTCCTTGTCCATCTTTTGGGATTATTTGATATTTTCCAACAATGTTGGTTGAACATACAATGACATGAGATATCCTTAAGGAACTATCTCCAATCTTAGATCTTTAAATTGGGCACACAGATCATTTGGTAATTCTCCTTTAGTAAGGCCATTCACATAAATCTTACGGCTTGAAGCATCTGCTACAACATTTGATTTACCGGGATGGTATTGCAAACTCAAGTCATAGTCCTTGATGAGCTCTAGCCACCTTCTTTGTATCATATTGAGTTCCTTCTGAGTGAAGATATATTTCAAACTCTTGTGATCCGTGAACACTTCACAACGCTTTCCCAAAAGATAATGTCTCGATGTTTTGAGTGCATGGACAATAGAGGCTAACTCTAAATCATGAGTAGGATAATTCACTTCATGAGTTTTGAGTTGTCTTGAGGCATAAGCCACAACTTTCCCTTCTTGCATTAAAACTCCACCCAATCCTTAGTGAGATGCATCACAATAGACTTGGAAATCCTTCTCCAAATCTGGCAGACATAAGACTGGTGCTGATACTAGTCTCATCTTCAATTCTTGGAAACTGATTTCACATCCTTCAGTCCAATCAAACTTCTTCTCCTTCTTAAGTAACTCCGTCATTGGCTTAGCTACGTTTGAGAAATTCTCAATGAACCTTCTATAGTATCCTGCTAAGCCTAGGAAACTACGAACTTACTTAACTGACTTGGGAGATTCCCACTCAGTTACAGCTGACACCTTTGTGGGATCGACAGCTATACCATCTCCCGACACAATATGTCTGAGAAATCCATCTTCACTCAACCAAAATTCACACTTACTGAACTTGGCATACAACTTGTGCTCCCTGAGCTTCTCAAGTATCAAACGCAAATGTTCTTCATGCTCTTCCTTGCTCTTGGAATAGATCAAAATGTCGTTGATGAATACCACAACAAACTTGTCAATAAACTCCATGAACACCTTGTTCATCATGTTCATGAAATAAGCTAGTGCATTTGTCAATCCAAATGGCATCACGGTATACTCATACAATCCATGCCTGGTGGTAAAAGCAGTCTTAGGTATGTCTTGCTCTCTAATCTTTAGCTAAAAGTAGCCTAATCGGAGATCAATATTTGAGAACACACGGGCTCCTTCCAGCCGATCAAACAGATCATTAATTCTAGGCAGAGGGTACTTGTTCTTTATAGTCACCTCATTGAGTGAACGGTAATCTATGCATAACCTTTGACTTCTATCCTTCTTCTCAACAAACAGAACTAGTGCACCCCAAGACTAAGAACTAGGTTGAATAAATCCTTTCTGCAACTGTTCTCCAAGTTGTTTCTTGAGTTCTTTCAACTCATCAACTGACATATTGTAGGGTCTCTTTGCTATTGGTACAGATCCTGGCAGTAAGTCAATCAGAAAATCCACATCTCTATCTGGTGGCATTCCTGGCAATTCTTTCGTGAACACATCTGGGTATTCATTCACAACTGGTACAATGTCTATGTACCTCCTTAAGAGAATTTAGCTTACTCCCTTTAGATTCAAAGTTAGACTTGAACCTAATCTGTTTCTTATCCGAGGTTGTGAGTGTAACAGTACGATTGGCACAATCTAATACTCCTTCATACCTAGTCATCCAATCCATGCCCAAAATTACATCCAATCCTTGGGAATCTAGGATTATCAGACTAACTGGAAACTTATACTTTCCAAATTATATCACTAGATCATGACATCCAAAATTCACTATCATCTCTTCGCCGGGAGAGCTTACTTTAATAGGACACCCAATAGTTTCAGTTGGAAGTCCATTTTTATCAACAAATGCTCTTGATATGAATGAATGTGATGCGCCGTATCAAAAGGAACAAGTGCTAGAAAAGAATTAAGCTTGAACTTACCAGCCACAACATCTGATTCCTCATAGATTTCTTCCACATTGATGTGATTCACTTGTCCCTTCTGGAAAGGGTTGGGCTTGTTGGATCCTTCATCCTTCTTCTCTGGGCATTCATTTGCATAGTGCCTAGTTTTATTACACTTAAAGAACTCAACCTGACTGATGTACCTTTTTGCAGGTTGACTTCCATTGCCATTCCTACTATGGTGGGTCTTATGTCCACTCTTGTGGTTCTTATATCTATCATTGTCATGGCTGCGGTGGTGCTTGTTGTCATGGTGACAATTACTGTTGTGGTGGCTGTTATACATCCCATGCTTGTGGTATCCAGAACCTCCACTATCATCTCCATGAGAATGCTTGTGAGACGATCCAGAACTGTGCTTGTCAAAGTGATGCTTCCTCTTCCTGTTCTCAACCTGCTTCATCTTGCTTTACAAGATGGTGGCCTTGTCACACAGTGATTGATATGTTGGAACATATGCAACACATAGATGCAGGTTCATATCATCGTTTAGTACCTCAAGGAACTTCTCCTTCCTCTTGGCATCAGTATCAATCTCATCCGGTGCATAGCGTGCCAGATTGTTGAACTCCTCAATATACTCTGCTACACTACGGTGACGCTGCTTCAGATTGTGGAACTCCTTATTCTTCAAATTCATCACCCCTGATGAGATATGGGCAGTGCAGAAACCATCCTCAAATATGGCCCATGTCACATCCTCAATAGGAGTGGTGATCTAGAAGTTATCCCACCATGTTACTGCTGGTCCTTTAAGAAGATGTGCTGCAAATCTGACCTCTTCCTCATCGGTGCAGCCAACAGTGACCAAGTCCTTGTTCACAGAGCGTAACCAGTCATTGGCTACCATTGGATCAGTGGTTCTCGAGAACTTGGCTGGCCTCAACCTCAAAAACCTTGTAAGCATGTCAAAGGCTACTGGGTTGTTTTGATTGATTGTTGTTGTTATTGTTGTTGTTCTGGTTCTGATTTTGATTTTCCATGAATTGGGTCATCATTTGCATTAGTTGAGTTTGAGCTATCATCAGCTGCTGCATCTCGGGATTGTTTTTATTGTTGTTTTGGTTGGTATTGGCACGACGGGGAGGCATCTGTGGTTTCAATAAGGATGAGTAATGAGATATAACCCATAGATGCTAACATGCACAATACATAACATAGAAACAATCACAAAATAATCAAACACAAGATAAACTTAGAGTTTGAACAACGTAATCAACAAGTTTGGAAAAGTAAACACACTAGCAAGCCATCCACATGTTGGATGATCATTGCGACTCGATAAATAACAAGGATGATAGATAAATAGATAGTCGAGTAGTCTACACTACTCCTCCATGTTGACCTCCACGTCCAGAAGAGTAAGTCCGGCTGTCTCCATGGATGTCTGGTAATACTCCATGTTGGTGGCAAAGCCTCGACCTTCGCACGAAGGGCTCTCTTCTGCGAGCGCAGCCTCTCTATCACTCCCTGCTGGGTCTCTAGCTCAAAATCCTTGGCCTCTATCTCGGCTCTCATGTCCTTGATCTTCTTGTTTCTGTCCTACACTCTCTTCTCCTGATTCTTGAACTTCTTGTCCTGGCTCTCGAATCTGGCCTCCATCTCCTTGACGATCTTGTCCTGCTCCACGAAGAGCTTGTCCTTCTCCCTCAACTGAACCTGAAGCTCGTCATTGCTAAGCATGATGTTGGTCCTATCTGTGTCGAGGTGTCTAACGAGGCTCTCTCGGTCCTGGAGATACATACGTACAGGCTCAATCGTCTCTCTAGTAGCGTCATCATACACTATAGCCTCACCCTGTCGTAACGTCTCCCGAACGGGTGGAAGTAGAGACCGCTGAGCTCAGAGGAGTGTCGTCCAACAAGGCGTCCAAGTAGCTCCTGCATGACTACGTCTAGTCCCTTCTCCATGTCAGCATGCATCATCTTGAAGGTAATCTCCTCTATGGGTGGCTCCGTCTAGCGTTTAGGCTGGGAGACTCTAAAGCCCCAAAGATCCTTCCTCTCAAACTTGGTGAGCTGAAGTGCCTTAATACTAGGAAGTGGAAGCTTGAGCACACTAGTGAGCTCCACAAGACGATAAACGAAACGAGTTCCCTTGAACTCCTCGACAGTGCTGATAACAAGGCTAGGCATCTATTGCATAAGATAGAGAAAAATTAGAAACAATACAAGTAGAGATAAAAACAAAAGATAGTGAAACAAAAGTCAAGCATACATTCAACAATAAATCATACAAGTCATGGCATACAAAAATCCACCACAATCACTAAGGTTCAACCATAACTTAGACAATTTTTTGCGAGAAAACGACAAGTGTGGTGGTCCAAATATTGGAATACGCCCCAATTCTCACTCATATGCTAAGTCTATGATATCTTCCCTTAGACATTTAATGGCGGTCTCTAAGTCTTGGGTATACTTCTTCTCCTCACTAAGGTCATTTTGAGTGTTGAGCATTCTACACTTGAGTCTTTCACCAAGCTCATTGATAGCATTCCAAGCTGCATTTCTTGCAGAGTCAAAGAATGACATATACATTTCTGAGTTGGTGACCATGAAGAATCCCAACTCTTTGTGATTGTCTCCCTTGTTTTTGTACAATTGGAGTTGCACCCACCAATATTCTTCTCCTTCATCCATCACTAGAAATCCTTAGTACACGGCTTCACCATGTATTCCCAAGCTAACCATGAGGTTTTTGAGGGCTTTGGGAAACTCCGTTTCACATTCTAAGGTCATGGTCATGAGTGGTCCCTTCTTAACGGCTTCGTTGATAGCGTACATCTACAAATAGAGATGAGAAAGAAGATTAGAAGAGGTTTCCTTAGTCTAATCCAACTTAGGGTCATAATCCTACAGGCAACACAGTGCTCTGATACCATCTGTAAGACCCCAAATTTTAAAAGTAAAGGTCCTTGTGATTGCAATACTAGTCCCTGTATCAAATGCTAGCATCCACATTAAGATGAAGTACACAGATAGAAAGGTCTTTATTACATCGTCATTCCAAAAATAAACATAGTCTTTTACAACTCATTAGCACATGGCTAATACATAGAGTTAAAACATAAGAAAATAAAGTAAAGTCTTCATCTTCATGTGCCATAGGCAAGTATGTTGAGTGTAGACTCACAACCCTAATCTCCATCAGAGTAACCTGCAAGATCATAAGTTATAGCCACAGTGGGTCAATACATTTGGAATTGTATTGGCAAGTGATACAATAGTAGAATAGTAGTGTCTAACTTCTATATGAATTTGGCTAAGTGTAGCTTAGGCTTGCTTTGCTCAAAATAGGTTTTTCTTATCAATTTAAAACACTAATTTTTTGTTTGTCAAAAACACCCAAGGAACCACCAATAGACATTGGTGAACCTTTACCCTTGTTCAACCACAAGTTTTAACTTAGAAATTGGGATGAGGAGATCTTTGATTGCTTCCATGTCTTTGATGCTCAAATTGTCCATTGCCGGGGACACGGCTAAGTACTTAGGTTTTACCCTCTCGAGAGGTGGTGCACTTTCCCCACAAGACTCGACATGCATCAAGACGAGACTTTTCAGAAGCATTCCCTTAGACCACCATGGACGCGTTCCATCCTATCACCCTACCACCAACTGTCCATCTGGCTAAGTTCTTGCAACCTATTTGGTCAAGGCAGAGCCCATATGCCATGTGGTTGCACTAGAAGCTTCTCAACACTAAACATCTCAAATACCTTTGTTCCTGGGTGGCTTTCCACAAGTGTGATACACAAGGTAAACCATAGACATGGGCCTTGTGTAACCACTCAACATAAACCAACATACCATTCCACCCAAGTGATTCATTCACATAGTTGTTTTATTAATCAAAAACACAAGTCATAGACTTAGCAAAATTCCATAGCATGAATATTCCACCCTTTTTTGCTACTAGCTAGGCTAAGCATGATAACATAACAAGTTTGTTAACTTAGAGAAAGTTCTACTAAGACTACAACTACTAGGATTTCCCAAGGCATAGCATAGTATATATACTTAGAAAAAATTCCATGCAATCCCTACTCAAAATATCACTAGTGCATAGTAAAAATATCCCTACTCAAAATATCACTAGTTCATAGGAGAAAATACATGAAGCACCACTTGCACCAAAATCTACACATAAAATCATAGCACCAAATTCACATTCAAATAATCAAACAAAAATATACATGAATGCATGCAAATGCAATGGGATGATTTTTCTATACTAAATAAGTCAAACCAAACAGTACTGAACACAAATTAAACTCTCTAAAGTCTAAACAAACTCAAATTTACTTTAAAACATTTTTTAAATAATTTTTATATGCAAAATAGGCCTACAAATGGTTCTCTAAATAATCCTATTTTTCTAGAAGCAAATGACCAATTCAAGGACATAGTTGTGTAGGGATTAATTTTCAGAATCCATTGATATATTATTTGCAAAATTTGGCCAAACAGAACTAAAGTTATGCTATTTACAAGTATAAACATTCAAAAATCTTTTCTAGAATTTTGTCTGAACTGAACTGGCCACGTGTATTAATCCTACTGGCCCATACCGTTTCGCGTGGATCAATCAACGCAAGCCGTACGATCTAAGTCAAATCTTAGGGTCCAGATTGACTGATACCCTTTTGATTAGTGATCTAATCTATGCCTTAGGATCCAGATCAGGCGACCAAAGAGGGACGGCGCTAATGGGCACTGGCGGCGGTGGCGCTTCTGCCGGCGACGCTCCGGTGATTCCATAGGGGGATAGGGGTATTGGTGATGCTTACCAGCGTCGCACGGATGCGAGTATGCTCGAGGTGGAGTTGGCTTGGACAGGGGCGAGCTGCTGCGACCGTGGGAGCTCGTCGGAGTTGCGAACAGTGTCGGGCTTATGCGAATGGCGATGAAGGAGACAACCTAGGTCACCCTAGCGCAAACCAAAGGCATCAGGACGTCCACAAGGACAAGGCGCACAAGTGAGTTTGAACTAGAGGCGAAGGGGTGTGTGAACCTGGATGAAATTACTCGCCGGAGTTGCGAACGACGTCCGGTGCGTACGGGCGTCGTTGTTGGCGGTGCTACAAGGCACCAGAAGACCAACAAAAGGTAGCGTTAGACGCGCGAGAGGATGGTGAGTGCAAGAGCGTCAAGCAGAGAGAGGGGGACGGCTAGGGTTTACTGTATTCGCTCGCCGGAGTTGCTCAGGCAACGGCGGTGCGAGCTCACATGTGGGCATCCTGGTGGCGTTTAGACGGTGGCGAGTGAGGGAAAAGGTGCGGGGGAGGAAGGGGTTTAAGTAGGCAGAGTCGGGTGCGGGATTAATGCGGCATTCAAATGAATTTATTCAAAATGAATCGGCGAGGTAACGGGCGGCGACGGCGAGGTCTACAGGCATTGATTGAGGACGATGAGGTGAGGTGGCAGTGGGTCCTAGCTGTCAGTGGGGGGGGTGCACTCGCGCGGGGTGAGAAACAAAGGGGAGAGGGTTTTCCCGGGTGGGTTCGCTAGGCTGTAGTTGGTCCTGGCCAGATTAGCTGGTTGGGTTCTAATTTTTTTCTCCTTTGGCGTTTTCTTTTTCTGTTTAGAATTTTTAAATGAGATTTGAACAAGCAATTCAAATCCAATTTAATTCAAACCTTGACCAAAATTTTGTGCTGTGATCCTAGTGTTTAAAAGTGTGTCAAACACAACAACTCACTCCAAAACATTTTTGGGGTCATAAAAATAAAATAAAACCATGCCCCATACATATAATATAAAAGGGGTATAAAATATGCCATGATGATATGAATGCAATAAGATGGTTTTGCATTTGATGAAATTTTGGATGTTACAGGTGGGTGAACCCTCCATGGCCGGTGTCCATGCCCCCTTGGGCTTCCGCCTCCCCTATATAAGGACCTCCTCCTCCTCCACTCTCACACCTCCTCACGAAGGATCTCTCTCCACCCTTTAGAATTTCCCCATGGTCTCGGATCAGGGAGATACATATTTCCGGTGGCTTTTTCTGGAAGGATTTGTTGCTTCCACTGCTTCGCTAGAGCGGGGGCGCGGAGGTTGTTGGGGTACCCCAATGTTTGTGCGATCACGGATGCACCACTGCTTTACGGTGCTGGACTAGATGGTGTTGGACCTGCTGGACCAGATGGACTTCTTCTCGATCTTGAGATCGGAAAGCGTTCGACTACATCATCCACAAGTACAACCTCGTTAACGCTTTTCGGTCTTCGAGGGTATGTATTCTATGGATGTATATCCACTTGTTGCTTGTATCTAGTAGATAGATCTTGGTACATAGTTGTTCCCATCGTAGGAAATTTTTTGTTTTCTATACTGCGAACCCTTCATACAGGAGGGAAAGTTCCACGTCTTTGCTTGTCTCCACGGTCACTTCCTCCATGCACCAAGAACCCCTTCCATACTCTTATACAGGAGGGATATGCCTCATTCTAACCATGCAGAGAAAGTATACTCTAAGGAGGAAGAGTGGGGAAAGAATCACAAGGACTGGGATTCTCAGTTTGACATGATCATGAACCGCATTGAGCATAATTCGGATTTGATTCGTACTATAGCCTTTGAGATTGAGGATTTGAGGAACTTGATTGAAAAGCTTATCGAGAGAACACCACCACCACCGAATGAGTAATTCATCATCAGGTTTTGGCATCCCCTTGTTTTGTTCCAAGCTTGGGGGAGTGCCGCGGTATCACATCATTATCTTTCATATTTTTACCTTTTTATTAGAGTAATATCATGAATAGAGAAGATATCATATAGGATGGTTTGCATTGTGGAAGTATCTCTCCTCTAGTTGGTTATCTATGTATCCCTTGGTGTGAGTGCCATTATGGAATATTAATGAGAAGTTTCATCATTTACTTTTTGCACATCTTATCTTAGTTTGCATTCTCTGTTATATGATTGATCTTATTGATTAGTATTGGTATCACTTTGGGAGCATCAAGTAATTTAAATTGGTTTTGGCAAACCTAGCTCTGGTCAGTAGCAACACTTTTTGAGGTTTGAAAGTAAAAGAGAAAAGCACCTACAGGTATTATTTTTTTTGATTGTCTCATAAGGTTAGTATTCTTTAGTTAGGATCTTTTGTGTTGTCAAGGAATATTGCATGTTTGTTTCTATCACTTGTGTGTTTTCTTGTTTCCTTCAACACTTATGCTTGCTACCCAGCCTTCCTAGCCAAAAACCTGTAATGAGAGGGAATGCATCTCGTGCATCCAATCCTTGAACTAAAACCCTTGCCATATGTGTCCACCATATCTACCTATTAGCATTATTGCTATTCCAAGTAAATACTCGAGTTTCATCTATCTTTCAAATTAAAAATTCTTTTGTTATGTGAAAACTGGTTAGTAAATCTCTCACGAACTTGATGGCACACCTTATTTTATTGCCCTTAATAAACTAGAACCATTGTGTCATCTATGTTGTATATGCTTGCACTTATAAGTTGGGAATTAGAAGAACCATGCTGTCATGGGGAATGCTTTCAACACCTGTACATATTACCCAGTTGTTATCACGATCTTTTGTTTGCGGATGTCGGCATTGTGAAATAAAAGGAGAGCTTGTAAGTACATGGAGTTATGTATATTTGTTAGAGAAACGCCTGGGCGGCTAGCCTAAGCCATGCCTAATCATGGTGGAAACTTGCAGCATCACCATAGTGAGAAATCTATGAAGCATCCTCTAAAAAAATATATAGAAAAAAAGAGAGAGAAAAACAAATATATGCACCATTCTCATGGTAAATAAAGGATCACTGAGATGCTCATTGTCTGTTGCCTTGTCATTTTGATTTGGGATAGCTCATGTGTCATGGGGCAAGGGGTACACCGTTGGCGGTTCTCTATGATACACATATACTTACAATGACAAGAACTTGCTTGTAACTAAAGTTGAGTAGCATGAGGAACAACCCTCATACTCAAGGGACATGATATTGTCAAGTTATGATTTGTCAAACATATACTCCATATTTGTTCACTTTAACCTTAATCACCTCAAGATGCTTATGATAGGGGAAATGAGAGCTCAAAGCTAGTAAGTACCATAATCTTTTGGAAGCTCTTTATGAAAACTGAAATCCCTGCTTCCCTCTGCGAAGGGCTTATATTTTACTTCTTAAGTTGAGTCAGTAAACCTATTCTTGTCTATTTCCAGCAAGCATTTGAGTTGTTGTGATTCAATCATTCATATGATGATTTATTCAATCATGTTTATTATCTTCCTTGTTTTGCACATTGCTCATATCTGAATGAATATTAATTTGAAAGCTATCATTGTGAAAATCCTTTTATGTTTGAGCAAAAGGATTCCTGTTATAAACTTCATTACAAAAGCTTTGCTTGCAAACCAAGTATGATTTGTCAACTGTTCTCTGACCAAGAACAAAGTTTGCCATTACCAATTATGATTGTCTTTATGCATCTTTATTGTGACTCCCATAATCATTGCAAGTTAAGTTATATAATGGTGAGTTGTTTTCTATTATGAGTTGTGTATTGGTAAATTTGATGCTTCTCGTTTGTATTCTTTTTATCGACACTTCACTCCATAAACATGTGGTCATGTTTACTGAGCTCAGTTTTCACTTGGGGACAAGCGAGGTCTAAGCTTGGGGGGAGTTGATACGTCCATTTTGCATCACTATTTTATATCATAATTTACTATTATTCATTGATATATTTCATATTAAGAGGTGATACTTATGTTGTTTCATCTATTTTTGCATGTTGGATGACTTTTGGAGGATGAACTGCCGGAGTCAGGATTCTGATGGAAAAAAGCGGTGTCCATATGCAATATTCGCGGAGATCAGAAAATTCCAGAAAATATATGGAAAATCCAATTTTTCCATAAGACGAAGGAAGCCCGAAGGGGAGGTGAAGATGGTCCATAGGGGGCCCACACCACCCCCTGGCGTGGCCCCCCTGGGCCGCGCCACCAGGTGGTGTGGCCACCTAGGCCCACCTCCTGCATTGCCCCTTTGCCTATAACATCCCCCTGAAACCCTAATTCTCGGGGAGCAACCACAGAAAGATTCCGCCGCCTCCACGGGGCGGAAACTACAGAGAGAGAAAGAGCTCTCCCGCAGGCAGATTTCTGCCAGGGAAATTCCTTCCCGGAGAGGGGAGATTATCGCCATCAACACCGTCATCAAGCTAGACTTCATCGAGATCATCATCATCATCCTCACCACCATATCCACCAGCACCATCATCACCACTCCATCCCATTGTAACAATTGGGTTGAATCTTGCATAGTTCTTAGGGGAAACTTTCCCGGATTGATTACTTTTGTAGTTGATGCTATTGAGTGGAACCATTGAATTATTATTTATGATCAGATTTTTATTCATCATTATATCATCTTTGATCTTGATCCATATGATGTCTCGTGAGTAGTTCGTTTAGTTCTTGACGACATGGGAGAAGTCATGTTGTTAGTAGTGGAATTGTGTTCAAGTAATATTCAATGGTTTGATATTTCAGTTGTGGTGCTATTCTTCTAGTGGTGTCATGTGAACGTCGACTACATGATACTTCACCATTTATGGGCCTAGGGGAATGCATTGTGTATTTGGATACTAATTGTGGGGTTGCCGGAGTGACAGAAACCTAAACCCCCGTTAGGAAACCTTTGCATAAGGGAGTGTAGGATCTCAGAGTTCAATGATGTGGTTAGGTTTTGATCTTAGTTACTTTCTTGTAGTTGCAGATTCTTGTAAGGGGTTTAATCACAAGTATGTATTAGTACAAGTAAGGTCGGTACATTAGCATAGGTTCACCCACACAACACTTATCCAACCAAAGAATATTAATCAACTATATGAACGTTTGGTCCTCATAAGTAATACAACCGGCTTGTCCTTTGCTGAAGAAAGGATTGAGCCACTTGCTGCAATTATTATTTTTGTATTTATTTACTTGCACTTTATTTCTTTGCATTTTCAAAAACCCCTAAAATCCGTTTGATAAGTATTTATAGAGAATTACTAATCCAAACCACTAGTCAACACCTTCTGCTCCTCGTTGGGATCGACACTCCTATTTATCAAAAGTACTACGATACACCCCCTATACTTGTGGGTCATCAGTATGGAGGAGACGTTCTACATGAGTATCTGAATTAATCACTTTGCTAGGAAGTTGACATGGTTATACCCTACGGGTACACGACATTAGCATACTTGGTCCAGCCCAAGGAAGTCCCACAAGGCTGTATGCGACCTATGAAGATTTTCGGGTGGCCCAAGCCCATGACATCTTCGGATCCTTGGAGAGCAAGACTAGAACAGATAGAATATTCAAAGGGGCAAACCCTAAACTTGTAACCGACTCGATCTGTTCCTGAGACCTACCTAACTCTATATAAAGTCTAGGAGGGCATGGCTAGGAGGACAAATCTCTTTCCACCGCATACACACCTCCATGCCAGATTGCATTTGCGCACCCCTATAACCTTTGGTTCCGCCATAATCAAGAGCAGACAAGTAGGAGTAGGGTTTTCCCTCCGGGGGCCTGAACCTGGGTAAATCTCGTGTCCCCTGGTTTCTTGTCTGTGAACCGTTCCGCGATCTCCAGCTCCCCCACCTTCTCCAAAACCCAAGATCATAACAATGGGCATTGACGAGATTAAACCTCGTCAATTGGCGCCGTCTGTGGGAATCGGGGGCGCTGATTGTGCGATCATGACGGTCCCGACCAAAGGGATTTACAACTCCTCGGCGACGGAGAGCCATCTCCTCTTCATTGCTTTCGACTTCACCACCCACTCGCCAGCCACCATGAAGGACTTCGAGCCTGTAACATCCCAGCATTAGAGCCTAGAAATAAGTTGAACCCAGATGTGTGCATTGCATTCATGCATAAAAAATCCGAATAATTTTCGCGCTTTTAAACAAAACTTGTCAAAGTGATTGAAGCTTCTCTTAGCTTGATGGAATTGAAGTAGATCATCAAGTTGACTGTGATAAGTTTCAATAAGACCTTTGTTAAAATCTCATTTTGGGTAAGAGAGATTTGATCTAAGGGTATATCAAAATGTACCATAAGTTAAACTTTAATATAATGTAAATTATATTTGATCATTAGGTGATCATATTATAGTATTCATTATAACCATTCATAAGTACCAAGTTAAGGATATAAAACAAATAATGAGAATGTGACCACTATATCTCAAATTCCATCTGCATACATTCTGTGAATCATAGTAATACCTAATCTTAAAAACTCTTTTGATGAGTTGGAGTTGGAAAGAGATTAAGTCAAGATGATCCACTATATATATATATCTTCCTTTCTATATAATATTTATGGAACTTATCTCAAAATAATGGATAATTCTCCATTGATTCACAACTTCTTTAACTATCAGTCTCTGATCTATTATTTGATATTATCAGAACATCTACTCAAATCTTCTAATAAAGGCATAGTCCATTAATAACCTTAATCCAATATAAGATACTAAGAAGATAATTTCCAGACAATAAAAGGTAGGATTGATAAAGCCCTGCTTAGCCAACTAAGAACTTCAGTAATAAATGATTAAAGTATTATAATGGTAATGTTTTGGCCACCAACATGGAATGCTTATATTTAGTATAGGTAATACTGGTGGGTAGAACATGATGGGAACCCCAGTAAAGATAAATGATCCTAGAGAAGGGTTAAGTAATTATAAAATGGTGTTATTCAACTAAAGCTAGTGTAGCATAGGGTCATAAAAGTGGTGTTATTCATCTTTAAGGATAGTTTACTTTAGAGGAAGATTAATGATGGAGGATTAAGGAAGATTGGAGTAGAGTTTGAAGGAACTACTGGTTGGATGGAAGATTATCAACAGTAAAATAGTAAATATAACCAAGCAAGGATATGAGAAAGCTATGAAGTGCCTTTGTATCAAACTCATTGGATTCATCCATAAGTTTAGAAGAATGATATATTGAATAAGAAGATTTTAATAAGTAAGTCCATCAAACTAACCATGATGATGGATAGAAAGAGGTACTATATCTAGGAAAGGAATTCCTTAATTAGAGATTCCAGATTGTGAAATATAATTATATGTTATAGATCATTTTCCTATTTAATCTTGGTAAGCTATCAACTCTAAATCTTAAGTCAAACATAATATCCATCTCATACTATTGATCCATCATCTGATGCTTATAACACTTTATAGAAATATTTCCCTATAACAAATTACATAAACATATCTCTATTAATTTCAACCATCATCACTATATGTGCCTAAGTATATTTTTATAAGTTCACTTCTATAAAACACTCTAAATATAACTTCTATGAAAAAGGGAGATTTCATCCAATACTATATACATAAGGCAATATGCTCAGCTATTAAATTTTAACTCTTAAAGGAACCTAAGCTTATACAAAAACCTAAAGCCAAGGGTAGTACTCATAATTCAAAACCCTAAACTTCTTTGTTTATCACATACATTGCTATTTTCCAAATTAATGGGAGTAATAATCACCATATCAATGTCTCTATATTTCATGCATCAAATAATGGTGTAAAATCATTATACTTATATATAAAGTTTCTATTCAAACTATGAGCTCACTAAAATTAAGTTGATAAGCAAATAAGAATATATCATTCAATAAATCTCTAACTAAAATAAGTTGAGAAAAATAATAAGAAAAGTTTATATAAAATATTACCAAAGGGGTTCATATTAAGTAAATACAAGAAATACAAAAAGAGGATGTAATAAGAATTCACAAATGAGACTAGGAATATTTTTGTATTGTTGTAAATATCCAACAAACAAATTATACCTAGAAAGATTCAAAATGTAAATCAAATTCAAATATGAATAAGAAAACATAAAATAGAAAAAGGATAAAACAACTAAAAACCAAACCTGGCCGCAGCCCAACAACCCTACACCTATCTGACGCCATGTGCAGCCCACAACAGCCTAGTAACCAGCCTAGTTCTTTTTCTATATATGACTGACAAGTGGGATCAAGGCAGGACCGCGGGTTGAGTTGAAATATTTGCCAGGGGGTTATCCGCAAAATGACCATCGTTGTCATCGTCACGCACACAGACAGCTCGCTGGTGGAGCTCGCCGCCGCCCGATGTCGTCATCGCCATCATTATGCCAAGATACTCGCCGCCGCTGCCAGGAGGGGATAAGAAGGCCACCGCGACGCATTGCCTCAATACCTATCTCCAATCCCTCCTTATCCTCTCAGATACGAACGAGACCGAAACCCTAGCTCGCCGGAGCCACCTCTCACCATCGAACCACGTCTCCCCACACCATTCTGAGCTGTCATGGAGAAGTGCCTTCCTACGCAGATCCTCTGGGTAGAAGCTTGTATCAAGGGGAGCACTGGAGCGAGGGAATTTGGTCGTTTTCCTTCGTAGCAGTTCGTCGGAATCCTCGTCGGGAAGCTCGATTCCGGCCGCGCCTGTCCTCACCAACCACTCAATCATCATCAGGGTGAGTTCCTAAATCTTCCAGCATCCTTGAATCATTTGATCTTGTTGTAAATCACCGAATCACTGTAAGCCACCATCGGAGCTCGTCGGAGCTGAGGCTCCGATGACCATTTCCGAGCGGCGCTGCCACTATTAGGTTCTGTAGGTTGCACTGATTGAAACTAGATTCATTTCGTTTGCTCAAGAAACCATTACTCAAATAACAAAATAAACATTCTTAAGTAACTTAAAGAACACATTTCAGATATACAAGATACCAAGGTATAAGTACGATACTTTCAAAACTGTTTATACTTTAAAGTTAACTTTAGTCTACAAAATCTTAATATAACACTATAAGCATTATTATATGTTTTATAGTTAACTTTGGTCTGAAGTAGTTAAACTATAAAGCAACTCAAGCCAAACCATTTGAGCAAACAAATGACATCTACCACCACTAACTAATGACAAAGTTTGTTTAGACCTTAGAAGAGAAACCTTTTCTTCGAAGGTTATCCTTTTTGCCACTTTAAATAAGAAACCTTGTATAAGTAATTCTAACTAGTATGTCATGAGTATGTATACTTTTTTCCTACATATGTGATGTTTACAACCACTCATAAACTCTAATAAAAGTACAACTATGAAACTTATCTAAAAGGACCACACATTCCAAAGTAACCATTTTCGGAATCCAAACTCTAGGACAATGTTATTCCCGGGATTTACGCTTAGAACGTGCATCACATTATTTATGCATAAAGGCATATTGCTTTTTTAAACATTAGTCCTTATTGGACAATGATGTTGATTTTAGATTTTGGATCTTCTACTGACTCGAAGACCGTGAGTGCATAATCTTGCAATCACAAAAGGCAAGTTCACACTTGCTCATGTCCTTTGATTATTTTCTGTAAAGTATTTTACAAATCCAGTGTTGTCATCACCTGCATTGAAAAAGGACAGAAAACACTATTTTCAATAACAATGAGAACTATTGACTAATGGTCCATGGTGATCAGCTAATCTATTAAATCTGACAGTTGGGATACCACTGTTCAGAACTATATCACCTCGGACTTAACAACCAATGTCGCCAGTGATTCTTGCACCCTATATTACGCATTGACCATGAGATTTGGAATGGGACAAATAAGTCAGTTGTATCTTCTTCCTCTCGCATGAAGCCAGATGTGCAGGTCGTGGCTGTTATCCTCGTAGCGTGCATATTAATTGGTAATTTGTAGAGGATATGCAGCATATGGGTGGGAACCCTCATTGTCCCACGATAGTTCTGGCATCTAACGGTTTGTACAAACCATTGCCGTAATTCTTTATGTGGGCATGGTGTACACCAAGGAGGCATGTGAGGTCGCGAAGGGGGCAGTGATTGGCTTGGATCATCTTCTGGGCCCCACATCATGGAATTATGGACGGGAATAAGCTGCCCGGTTGTGCAACAAAGAGTTGATCTCTCATGGGTATAGTGACACATCTCTGCAGAGTGTAAGAACTGTAACTTCTTACTCCCTGTTTTGAGAAGGAGCTGCGAACGCGGCGGGAAAGGAACTCCATGAAAGTTCTGGTAAACCCGTGAAGGCTGAGGGACATAGCATTTCAGAATAAAAGCAACCTTTGAAGAAATGTTTATGAAAACTTGCATTTCCTACGACCTACGGTCTATGGCTCTAGTTATAGTGCATCAAACACTCATTTTCTAGTGAATTTGCTGAGTACGCTCGTACTCAAAGTATCTTACTAACCCCTTCTAGATTCTGAAGCCATTAAAACGATGTCTTCATCAAGATATGCTCTAGGACTTATCAAGACCAGCTAAAGCTCTTTAATGAGCACAAGGAAAACAACATATATCTCAACTCAAGTGAAGATGAAGTGACTGATTAGATATAAATACAATCTCTAGCCAAAGAACCGATCTGTGTAGTGCGTTGCAATAGCAGAAATGCCAACTCCTTAATTAAATACTAGTTTTATAGTATAATAGTTTGTGATATTTATCTTTGATTCTTCTTCGTAAAGAAGTTCTTTCTCTCTCTTTAACCTAGAGTGTTCTCTGGATCTTATGTAAAGAGTGAGTTTTAACCTTTAAGCCATGTATTGGACCCGCTGTGCTTCTGTTGTGCCATTGTGAGGGATGTAATACTAGTGAACGGTGTTTCATTGGTGTTATTCCAACGACTATAGTATACTACATCATGCAATGGTATGCTGGGTCACCGTAGTTGGTATCAGAGCATATGCTTTGACCTTAGGTTGGAAACCTAGTAAATGGGTAGAACCTGTAGGACACATCCTAGCACTAATGAAGAGTTCTCTAGTGATATGAGGGATATTCACTTGAGAATAATCATATTATTTTACTAGTGCGATAACTCTTTTATATAATTGCAAATCCAATCATTACCCAAGAGTTTTAACTCTATTTGACTGATGATAATTTCTTATCTACAGTTCCACATGGCACCTTGATATCCACCCCGGAATGTTCAAGTGATGAACAAGACGTTGGATGATTACAGAGGGGATTGGACAGACAATCTCCGACAACTTTTATGGAGTTTGGAATGTGAATCAAGAATCATGTTCAATATTTACAGTTACTATGATGGGCAGGTATTAGCTAAATACCGTGTCATGATCATGCTACCCAAGAAGTTAGGACTGAAGGGAGAAATGCCAGCAGGAGAGGCAAGGTGCATGGCATCTGCATATCAGATTGTGTAGTGACCTTGGATCAATAAAGATCCTAAGTCCCTGTGATTTACATGCTAGTCTCTGGATCAATAGCTCGCACTCACAGTCGATGAATATCATGAAAAACACAAAGTCATTCTTACACGGAGAATCCAGAGTATGAATTTATTACAAAATTGCTTAGCATTAAGCTATCTCAAATAACAGCGGAAACATAAAAGCAGCTTGAGAACATCAATGCCCCAGGCTTGTCGAGTGTAGACTCGTGATCCCTACGCACCTTTCAATCTTCGGATTCTGCACATAAGACGTGCAACCAACAAGTTGAGTCAATACTTTGAATGTATTGGCAAATTACACCAAGGAAAGAAAAGACTATCTCTACATGCAAGGCTAGTTTAGGCTGTAGAGTTCATTTTCTCAAAGCTAGTTTTCTTAAGTATAGAGAAGAAGAGAAGATTTTCCCTACTTTGTAAACTTTTGTTTGAGTAATATATGGTCGAATGGCACACGAGGATATTACTCACCAAGTGTCCAAACAACCTAACACTTGGATATTACTCACCAAGTTCCCAAAACCCTCCCAATATCGATATGACTCATGCCTTGGGTTTTTAGAAAACTTTAAGTTTTGAAAAAGAGAGAGAGAGGAAGATCCTTCAGAGGGTCCATCCTTCAGATGCTCAATGTTTTTCTATTTCCGTGAACACGGCTGATCGATCAGATTGCAATACTCTTGAGAGTTTGTGCACTTTACCCACAATCCACGATCAAGTCCTTTTACAGACAAGACCACGACGAGGCTTTCCCTTAGTAGCCCCTCTACCTTCTGGATCCAACCGTGCCAAGAACATCCAAATGTTGGTACCCAGGTGAGGTTTCCCACTAAGTACTAGGCCAAGACAGAGCCCATATGTATTGTGGTTGCACTGGAAGCTTCTGAATTCTGAAACATGGCAGACTTCTTTGATTCCTGGGCGGCCGTCCTCCACCAAAACCTCACTCGTTGTCCCGACAACCATTCCGCCCAGAAGAAAACTTAGTTTTATTTTGAAGTGGATTTGAGAGGAAAGGTTTGCTCAAGAGAGCCTTTATACTTAGAAAATTCATTATCTTTCGAACCCCCCAACGGTACTTTTCATATATAAATCATAGCAAGCAATACTTAGCAAAACAGGGGTAACCTATTAGGAAAGGAAAATCCTAAGTATAGAGCTACTCATGGCATACTACAAAATCATCGCACTTGCAAAATAATACCAAGGAAAAATTCTACTAGAACATCCTACACATGCATACTACAGAATTTTGAAGATCACATGCATAGAATCAAAACTGGGACAAAAGATATGAACAAGTGGTGTAACTTGCCTTGATCTGTGCAGCACTCTACACAATAGCACTCCTCAGCACACTCCGGACAATCTAACGAAACACAAACATAGATCTAATCACAATTTGCACAAAATATGCCACAGAGATAGCATGCATGCATGCAACATGGTACTTATGCAATATTTGTTTTCCAAATTGACCAAGGTAGTCTAATTGGATTGTAATTGTGTTAGGACTGTTATTAGTATTGATTTCCCATGGGTTTAAACTAATTTGGGTCTTATTCTAATTCTTAGGCTCACTAGAAGATCCAACCATCTAATTAGCCCCAAATCAGATCTAATGCTCTTAAGCAAGGTTCTATAACTTTGTTCATTAGGTGTTGTGAAAACAAAGTCATCACAGCAAGAATCAACTCAAACAGAGTTTTAAATATTTTTCTATGGATTAAACACTCTAATCTAGAGATTAAATTATACACAGAAAAACCTTCTGCAAACTTGTAATATTATTACAGATCTGTGTTCTACACAATTTTGTGAATCCAACAGTATATTATATGAAAAATTTGTCCACGTATTTGATTTTCTATGAATTTCGCAAGATTTAACCCCAATCTGCCAATTAAATCTAACCCTAACGAGAACGCGACATGTGGCAGCATCCGATTGGGCCAGCTAAGCAAGGCGGCGCTGACGCGGTGCGCTGTTGCAACTTTGCCACACGGCGCTACGCGATAGGCGCATACCCCTCCGCCCTCCCTTCTAATCTGGGCCGCATACTTTCAATCGGACGACCATGAGCGGCTTGACTGACCCGTGGCAGTGGAGGCGATGAAGGCGACGGTGGCGGTGGTGGAACAGCGTCGATGGTCAGTGTCCCAGCGGCTCCAGTGGTATTGGAAGATGGTGGAGATGGCCTCTCGATGCGTATGGGGATGGAGAACCTCTCAACGGCCTCGCCGCGGTCCCTCTCCTCCTCTATCTCCCACGGTCGGCAGTTCCTCTTCTCGGTTCCGATGGGCTCCGACGAGCAATTGCCGGTGACCCTCTGCGATTCGAAAGAGGCGAGTTAGATGAGAGGACCTGGTAGATCAAGGCGAGTAGTATGGTAGGTAGATCAGGGCTCGAGGTGCTCTAGAAGGTCACCAACCTCGAGCTCCGACGGCGGACGGCTCCGGCGAGATCGGAATATGACGATACTGGAGCTAGGGTTTGTAAAACACGAAAACAACAGTGGGGGTCGAAGCAGTGGTATAAGAGGGGGAGATTCTTGGAGTAGGGGGCATGGATTCGTACGAGGGACGGAGAAATCGCAAGGATTGAATTCGGGTTCGTGTTCAACAGGGACTCCTGCTGGAGGTGGAAGATGACAGCGGGCCCACACTTGTGCATGACAGCGTCATTGGGCTGGCTGCAGAGCTTCTTTGCATCTGACTTATAGCTGCTGTGATGAGTAGGTATTGGGCCTGGTTCGCTGGCCCAGTAGGTTAGGTTGTTTAGTTTTTTTATACTATTATCTTTTCCAATTATGTTTCACTAATTCTTTAATAACTTTTGCATATCAAGTCCAAAAACAATGAAACCAATTCCTAAATTTTTGTAAAAAGAAGGTGGTCATAATAGAACCAGAGGATATTATTTTTACCTAGTTTTCAGAAGGTTCAAAACAAGATTCCCTCATTAATGCTCATAGGGAGGAATTAATATTAGGGTTTTTGTCTGGGGTTTGGTGGTATGGTTCTGATGCAACTTAATTTGTAGGATGCAATGATGCAAGGATGATGCATGCTTCTAGTAACATCATACAATAAAATCTAGGATGTTACAAACCTACCCCCCTTAAGAAGAATCTTGTCCCCGAGATTCGGGCTGGCTAGCAAATAGGTGTGGGTGTTCTGCCTTCAAATCTTCTTCACGCTCCCACGTGGCTTCTTCCTTGGAGTGGTGGTTCCATTGTAATTTGCAGAATCTTATAGTCTTTGTGCGGGTAATCCTTTCGGTTGTTTCTAGTATTCTGATGGGTTTTTCCTCATAGGTAAGGTAATTCTCCAATTAAACCTCCAGGGGAACTGTATCTCTTAGTGGTGTTTCGGCCATTTCTGGGTGGCACTTCTTTAGTTGTGACACATGAAACACATCATGAACTGTCAGTACGTGAGGTAACTCCAACTGATAAGCAACTTCTCCTCTACGGGCCAGAACCTTATATGGTCCTATGAATCGTGGGGCTAACTTACCCTTGATTTCGAACCTCTTAACTCCTCATAGTGGTGAAACTCAGAGGTACGCACGTTTCCCTATTTTATAAGACACATCTCTGCGCTTGGAATCAGCATAGCTCTTTTGTTGGGATTGAGCTACCTTTAGCCTATCTTGAATCTGTCGTACCTTTTCTTCGGCATCCTTGATCAAATCAGGTCCAAAAAGACTACGTTCACCAACTCCACTCCATAACAGTGGGGTTCTACACTTCCTGCCATACAGAACTTCAAACAAAGCCATCTTGATACTTGTCTGGTAGTTGTTGTTGTAGGAGAACTCAGCATACGGCAGGTTATCATCCCAACTAGACCCATAGTATAGTGCGCAAGCTCTCAACATATCTTCCAGAATCTGGTTCACCCTTTCCGTTTGGCCATCTCATGCGAGGTGGAAAGCGATCTTGAATTCTAGTCGGGTTCCAAGAGACTCATGTAGCTGTCGCCAAAACTTTGAAGTGAACTGGGTGACTCTATCTGACATAATTCCCTTGGGAACACCATGCAGACTTACAATCCTTGACATGTATATCTTACAAAGCTTAGCACTTGTATATGTGGTCTTTACGGGGATGAAGTGAGCCACCTTGGTAAAGTGATCCACCACTACCCAGATAGAATCAAATCCTGAACGAGTCTGGGGCAACCCCGTGATAAAATCCATGCCTACCTTATCCCACTTCCAGTCGGGTATAGGTAGTGGTTGTAGAAATCCGGCCGGTTTCTGATGCTCGGCCTTAACTCTATTGCATACGTCACATAGGGAAATATACTCGGCAATTTCTCTTTTTAGGTTATTCCACCAAAATCTATCCTTCACATCCATGTAAATCTTTGTGTTACCTGGATGAATTGAGTAAGGTGAATCATGAGCTTCTTATAAAATCAACTTTCTGATATCGGGGTCATTGGGAACGCACAAACGCTTCCCATACCAAAGGGTTCCTTGTTCGTCTAGACGAAATTCTTTTGTCTTTCCTTCACTTATTTTGACTCTTATTTCTTCCAACTCTTTATCTCCCTTTTGTGCTTCCTTGATTCTCTCTTGAAAAATAGACACTATTTCCATAGTCGCTACGTGTCCTTTCGGAACTATCTCTAGCCTGAGATCCTTGAATTGCTTGCATAACTCCTCTGGAAGTTCCCTTGCGGTAAGTCCGTTCACATAAACCTTACGACTTAAGGCATCGGCCATCACGTTTGCCTCCTCGGGGTGGTACTGTAAATCCAAGTCATAATCCTTCATTAGTTCAAGCCATCTTCTTTGCCTCATATTAAACTCCTTTTGGGTGAAGATGTACTTCAAACTCTTATGATCTGTGAACACATCACAATGTTTGCCCATGAGGTAGTGTCTCCATACCTTGAGTGCATGTACCACATATGCAAGTTCCAAATCATGTGTGGGGTAGTTGTGCTCGTGGTTCTTAAGTTGTCGAGAGGCATAGGATACCACTTTCCCATCTTGCATCAATACACTTCCAAGTCCTTGTCGAGAAGCGTCACAATAGACTTGAAAATCCTTTTGGATATCAGGCAGACACAGAACTTGTGCCGTTACAAGGCGTTTCTTCAACTCTTGAAAACTTTGTTCACATGCCTCGGTCCATAGGAATTTATTTTCCTTATTCAACAGTTCCGTCATGGGTTTTGCTATTTTGGAAAAGTTTTCAATGAACCTCCGGTAGTATCTTGCGAGACCCAAGAAACTCCTAATGTCTCCCACATTCTTGGGTGACTCCCACTCCGTTACGGAAGCTACCTTACTGGGATCTACGGCAACTCCTTTTGCCGACACAACATGACCAAGGAATCCCACTTCCTTTAACCAGAATTCGCATTTGCTGAATTTGGCATACAACTTATGTTCCCTTAGTTTCTCCATAATTAGGCACAAATGTTTTTCATGTTCCTTCTCATCCTTGGAGTATATGAGTATATCATCTATGAATACCACGATAAACTTGTCCAAATATTCCATGAACACCTTGTTCATCATGGTCATGAAGTATGTCGGGGCATTGGTTAGACCAAACGACATCACGGTGTACTCATACAATCCGTATCTCGTGGTGAAGGCTGTTTTGGGCACATCCTGTTCTCAAATTTTTAGCTGAAAGTAGCCTGATTGCATATCGATCTTTGAGAACACATTGGATCCCTTTAACTGGTCAAACAGGTCATTGATGTTGGGTAGAGGGTACTTATTCTTGATCGTCACTTCATCCAATGAGCGGTAGTCCACAACCACCCTCTTGGTTTTATCCTTCTTTTCCACGAATAGGACAGGTGCTCCCCAAGATGATGCACTGGGTTGAATGAATCCCTTGTCCAATTGTTCCCTAAGATGTTTCTTGAGTTCCTTCAACTCGTCCACATCCATCTTGTATGGTCTCTTAGCTATCGGCCCTGTGCCCGGCATCAAGTCAATGAGGAACTCGATATCACGGTCGGGAGGCATCCCGGGTAACTCTTCTGGAAAGACATTTGGGTGTTCTTTCACAATAGGTACATCCTCCAAGCTAACCCCCTTAAGAGAGTTCACCATGACTTCCTTAAGTGCGAAATTTGACTTGATACGAATCCTCTTCCCTTCCGGCGTTGTGAGCGTGACAGTCCTTTTGGCACAATCTATGACTCCTTCATATTCGGTCATCGAATTCATGCCCAAGATTATGTCTAATCCTTGTGAGTCCAGAACTACTAGACTTGTGGGAAAGATGTGCGTCCCAATCCTTAGTTCTAAACCCCGGCAACCAGAGTTTGCCACTATTTCTCCTCCAGGAGAACTTACCCTTAGAGGAGAGTTTATAGACTCCATAGGTATCTTGCCTCTATCCACAAATACCCTTGATATGAATGAATGTGATGCACCGGTATCAAAAAGAACAACTGCGGAAATAGAATTGAGCTTGAACTTACCAATCACTGAGTCTGGTGCGTCACAAGCATCCTCCATAGAGACATGATTCACCGTGGCTTTGACAAACGGATTTGGCTTCTTCCCGTTTCCATTGTCATGGTTGTGTCCATTTCCATTCCCATTTCCATTGCCATTCTTCTTCTCGGGGCAAGTGGTTGCATAGTGACATGTCTTGTTGCACTTAAAGCATGTCACTTCACTGAGATCCTTTCCATTGCTGCCATTTCCATTGCGGTTTTTATGCCCATTGTGTTTGTGGCCGCCATGATGATGACCGTTATGGTTGTGGCCATTATTGTTATAAGGTGGTGGTGAGGAAGTGCGCTGCTTTTGGTACGAAACAGAGTGCTTGTGAGGGTTAGACTTCCTCTTGCGGTTTTCTATGCTCTTTCTTTTGGATTCAACCACAATAGCTCTATCCAGGAGTTCCTGAAAGTTGTCAAATTTCTGAGCCACAAGCTGAATGGATATCTCATCATTGAGTCCTCTTAAGAATTCCTCCTGCCTCTTGGCATCAGTGGAAACATCATCGGGTGCATAACAGGCTAGCTTGTTGAAAAGCTCACATACTCGGTGACAGAACGGTGAAGCTGGTGTAGGTCGCGAAATTCGCGCCTCGGAGTCATGACACCAGCAGCCACATGATGAGTGCGAAAAGCTAGATCGAACTGATCCCAAGTGATAGCATCAATATCCGGGTGGGTGACTTGGTAGTTATCCCACCATTCTGCTACATGTCCTTCAAGCTGGTGCGCGGCATAACATACCCTGTCGGCTCCGACAGCTTGCACGGTTTCCAACTTCTTGTTAATCGTACGGAGCCAGTCATCTACGATGATTGGTTCAGTGCTGCTAGTGAAGGTAGGTGGGTTCAACCTCAAAAACCGAGTCAAGCGATCCTGTTGAGGTGGCGGTGGCGGAGGTGGCACGTTGTTGTTGTTTTGCATGTTCTGAGTGAGCAGTTGGATCAGCTGGTTCTGAGTGGCCAGAAGTTGTGCAATTTCTGGAGGGATTTCGGTGTTTGCACGTCTTGGCGGCATTTGTGGGGTTTGAATGACAAGTTAAGAAGTAGACAGAAAGACTAAGTCGTAAACTCCTACCCTTATGAAAACACACCAGGCACATTAACACAAACTTAACACAGAAATCATCCAGGTCTAACTAAACCAAATATGTCTTGGTATTTATTACAATCGCGAATAGTGTTCTACTATAGAATTTAAAGGTGGTCCAACTATTACACATCTTCCACGCCTTCCTCTTCCTCGTCCTCGAACGAGTAGCCTTCCTGCTCTAGGGTTGTCTTGTACAGCTCCATCTCCTTTGTGGTGACTTCAAGCTTCTCTTGGAGGTTCTTTATCTCATCCTGCAGCTTCTTGGTAGTGGCTTCTAGATGCTCCTGAAGTCCCTCCTTCTCGCTTTGTAGCTCCTCCACTAGACTTGACTTCTTTGCGGCTTCAAGTTGCTTTGCCAAGTCCCTCTTGGAAGCACATACATCATTGATTATCTTGCAAAGGCCTTCGGTTTGCACTTCAGTTCCATCGATCTCCTGCTTGAGTTCCCTAATCCTCTTGTTTTTATTTATCACCCTCTTCTATTGGTTAGCGAACTTCTTCTCTTGGACCTAGAACTTTATCTCTTGGAGCTTCATTGCCTCCTCCTGCTGCTGCTTGATCATTTCCTCCTTCTCCTTGATGAGAGCGCATAGCTCATCGTTCCTTAACATCTCGAGGAAGCTACTTTTTTCGAGGTCATGGATGTGGCACTCCAAGTCTTGATATTGGGTCCTTCAACGCTTGGTAGAAGTCCTTTCCTGAAAGGTTAACTCCATGGGAATTCCTTCCTCATCTCGTCTTCCAAAGAAGTCGCCGCCGTGTCCTTGGAGAGCCTCATGATGGCGTCCGCACATGCGACCAATGAGCTGCTGCAAGCTGATGCTAAGGGCCTTCTCCTTGGAGTCGCTAACAATGTGGATTGCTATGTCTTCCTCCGGGTTCTTGCCTCGCTCTTGTCCTGGATGGATGACTTTGACTCCCCAACAGCCGTCCTTGTGGAGTTTCTTCATTATGCTTCCCTGAATTGTTGGCAGGGGAAGGTCCAAACGCGTGAGAAGGTCCATGAGGCATCCACCAAAGCCAAGGGGCTCGATGTCCTCTTCGGTGTCGTAGAGGAAGCTTGTCATCCTTAAGTTAGAAGAGTGAAGATTATATACTTGAACAAGTAGAGGAAAGCAGGTACTAGAAGTGCGAAAATAACTTAGAAGGAAAAGCAAGTAAGACACATATGTTAAAGGTGGTTCCAATCCTAGGGTCACGTCCTACAGGCAACGATGTGATCTGATACCATCTGTAGTGACCTTGGATCAATAAAGATCCTAAGTCCCTGTGATTTAGATGCTAGTCCCTGGATCAATAGCTAGCACTCACAGTTGATGAATATCATGTAAAACACAAAGTCATTATTACACGGAGAATCCAGAGTATGAATTTATTACAAAATTGCTTAGCATTAAGCTAGCTCAAATAACAGCGGAAACATAAAAGCAGCTTGAGTCCATCAACGCCCCAGGCTTGTCGAGTGTAGACTCGCGATCCCTATGCACCTTTCAATCTTCGGATTCACATAAGACATGCAACCAACAAGTTGGGTCAATACTTTGAATGTATTGGCAAATTACACCAAGGAAAGAAAAGACTATCTCTACATGCAAGGCTAGTTTAGGCAGTAGAGTTCATTTGCTCAAATCTAGTTTTCTTAAGTATAGAGAAGAAGAGAAGATTTTCCCTACTTTGTAAACTTTTGTTTAAGTAATATATGGTCGAATGGCACACGAGGATATTACTCACCAAGTGTCCAAACAACCTAACACTTGGATATTACTCACCAAGTTCCCAAAACCCTCCCAATAGCGATATGACTCACGCCTTGGGTTTTTAGAAAACTTTAAGTTTTGAAAAAGAGAGAGAGAAAGATCCTTCAGAGGGTCCATCCTTCAGATGCTCAATGTTTTTCTATTTCTGTGAACACGGCTGATCGATCAGATTGCAATACTCTCGAGAGTTTGTGCAATTTGCCCACAATCCACGATCAAGTCCTTTAATAGACAAGACCATGGCAAGGCTTTCCCTTAGTAGCCCCTCTACCTTCTGGATCCAACCGTGCCAAGAACCTCCAAATGTTGGTACCCAGGTGAGGTTTCCCACTAATTACTAGGCCAAGACAGAGCCCATATGTATTGTGGTTGCACTGGAAGCTTCTGAATTCTGAAACATGGAAGACTTCTTTGATTCCTGGGCGGCCGTCCTCCACCAAAACCTCACTCGTTATCCCGATAACCATTCCTCCCAGAAGAAAACTTAGTTTTATTTTTAAGTGGATTTGAGAGGAAAGGTTTGCTCAAGAGAGCCTTTATACTTAGAAAATTCATTGTCTTTCGAACCCCCCAACGGTACTTTTCATATATATAGCATAGCAAGCAATACTTAGCAAAACAGGGGTAAACTATTAGGAAGGGAAAATCCTAAGTATAGAGCTACTCATGGCATACTACAAAATCATCGCACTTGCAAAATAATACCAAGGAAAAATTCTACTAGAACATCCTACACATGCATACTACAGAATTTTGAAGATCCCATGCATAGAATCAAAACTTGGACAAAAGATATGAACAAGTGGTGTAACTTGCCTTGATCCGAGCAGCACTCTATACAATATCACTCCTCAGCGCACTCCGAACAATCTAACGAAACACAAACATAGATCTAATCACAATTTGCACAAAATATGCCACAGAGATAACATGCATGCATGCAACATGGTACTTATGCAAGATTTGTTTTCTAAATTGACCAAGGTAGTCTAATTGGATTGTAATTGTGTTAGGGATGTTATTAGTATTGATTTCCCATGGGTTTAAACTAATTTGGGTCTTATTCTAATTCTTAGGCTCACTAGAATATCCAACCATCTAATTAGCCCCAAATCAGATCTAATGCTCTTAAGCAAGGTTCTATAATTTTGTTTAGTAGGTGTTGTGAAAAGAAAGTCATCACAACAAGAATCAACTCAAATAGAGTTTTAATTATTTTTCTATGGATTAAACACTCTAATCTAGAGATTAACTTCTACACAGAAAAACCTTTTGCAAACTTGTAATATTATTACAGATCTGTGTTCTACATAATTTTGTGAATCCAACGGTATATTATATGCAAAATTTGGCCAAGTATTTTATTTTCTATGAATTTTTTAAGATTTAACCCTAATCTGCCAATTAAATCTAACCCTAACGAGAACGCGACATGTGGCAGCATCCGATTGGGCCAGCTAAGCAAGGCGACGCTGACGCGGCGCGCTGTTTCGACTTTGCCACGCGGCTCTACATGATAGGCGCATACCCCTTCGCCCCTCCCTTCTAATCTGGGCCACATATTTTCAATCGGACGGCCGTGAGCGGCTTGACTGACCTGTGGCGGTGGCGGCGATGAAGGCGACGGTGGCGGTGGTGGAACGGCGTCGGTGGTCAGTGTCCCGGTGGCTCTAGTGGTCTTGGAAGATGGTGGATATGGCCTCTCGATGCGTATGGGGATGGCGAACCTCTCAACGGCCTCGGCGCGGTCCATCTCCTCCTCTATCTCCCACGGTCGGCAGTTCCTCTTCTCGGTTCCGATGGGCTCCGGCGACCCTCTGCGATTCGGAAGAGGCGAGTTAGATGAGAGGACTTGGTATATCAAGCCGAGTAGTATGGAAGGTAGATCAGGGCTCGAGGTGCTCTGGAAGGTCACCAACCTCGAGCTCCGACGGCGGACGGCTCCGGCGTGATCGGAATATGACGATACTGGAGCTAGGGTTTGTAAAACACAAAAACAATGGTGGAGGTTGAAGCAGTGGTATAAGAGGGGGAGATTCTTGGAGTAGGGGCACGGATTTGTACGAGGGATGTAGGAATCGCGAGGATTGAATTCGGGTTCGTGTTCATCAGGGACTCCTGCTGGAGGTGGAATATGACAGCGCGGGCCCACCTGTCGGTGGCCGCGGCAGGCGTGGCTGGGCCGGATGCAGGCTTGTTGCATGCTGCGCGTAGCTACAGCGCGCGGTAGGTAGGTATTGAGCCTGGATCGCTCGCCCGGTAGGTTAGGTTGTTTAGTTTTTTATATACTATTATCTTTTCCAATTATGTTTCACTTATTCTTTAATAACTTTTGCATATCAAGTCCAAAAACAATGAAACCAATTCCTAAATTTTTGTAAAAAGAAGGTGGTCATCATAGAACCAGAGGATATTATTTCTTCCTAGTTTTTAGAAGGTTCAAAACAAGATTCCCTCATTAATGCTCATAGGGAGGATTTAATATTAGGGTTTTTGTCTGGGTTTGGTGGTAGGGTTTTGATGCAACTTAATTTGTAGGATGCAATGATGCAAGGATGATGCATGCTTATAGTAACATCATATAATAAAATCTGGGATGTTACAGATTGCCGTAGAAGCAGCCATAACCATGATCCGAGAGCATAAATCCCAAGATCTAGAAGGTAGTACTCACACCATTATACCACATGAAACCTCAAACTCAGAGCATGATTTAGATCACTCTACCTTAGTCCAAGCTGAACCTACTATAGCTGTAGAGTATATGGATCGTTATCGGTCTTTGCTAAACACTTATCATAACACTCACCAAGTCTTAGTTCAGGAGCTGGATACTGTCCATTGAGGATTTTACTAATCCTGTAAAAGCAATGGCTCGTAGGAAGAAGTTAGATAAAGAAGCTAGGCATCCCAATTACATACCTTCGGGAGAGGTGTTTGAAGAAACTGAGTTCGATGACCCAAACTCAGAAAATTATGCCTATTACCAGAATGACTTCAAGCCGCCTGAAGACTTATGGACCAAGTAAAATTCCGAAGAACAAGAATGGAATAAAGTTATTCCAAATAAACCTGAGCCTGACAAGTATGGATGGGAAATAGAATCCCAAGGTAAAACCATAGGGAATCTTATACCTTGTGATGCAGGTATTGAAGAAGAGACCAATTATAACCATAGAGAGACTTATGGACCATATGGGGGTAATACGTATCCAATCAACTTAGAAGAGTACTCCAATAGCTACCATACCAACATATATGACTGAATCCAAGAAAAAGCTAAGGAACCAACTTACTATGAGGAAGCGTTGTCATAAAACCCGAACTATTCGGTGTAAGATTTTGCCAACTCTAGTCATTTTTTAATGACTAATCTCACTCTTAGTACTTCTAATCAAGATTACGCACCTCCTGGATGCTCCTATGCTCCAGAAGGCAGTCGTAGGACTTCACGTCATCATGGACTGAACTCCAGGAAGCACTAGAGGAAGATGAAAGTGAGAGAGAAACAACATCCCTAGGGATGCGGGCTTGAATAATGTACATAGAGGGTAATGCGTATTGTAGTTTCAAGAGTTGCTTAAATAAGTGAGGATATATCCACAAGAACAAGAAGTTCTTGTAATATAGTTGTGTAAATAGGTATGGAGCAAACCGTTGGAACATCTAGTACATTTGTAAATTAGTTAAAACCTATGTGTAATACAGGGTATATGCTTTGTTGTTTATCGACTTTTGGATTTTATTGGATCTTCTTGATTGACAAGATCTGTACATGAAGTTTAATTAGGTGTGCAAATGCATGATGTAACACCCAGTTATTACTTGATGATATAGACCTATATAGGAATGGGAATTCGTGTAAGGGAGCAACGAATCAAAGATCAAAAAATAAGACTTACTGGAAGGAAGAAGCAAGATATAAGGAGTGTTAACACCATTTGGAGAATAGGTAAAGCATAAATTATTCCTAGCCAAACCCAAGAAACAAGTTGGCTATAGAAGATGTAGGGAGCCATAAGAAATAATAAATTTAAAGTTTAATCAAAGTGGGTAATATTACTAAGAAGTAATGGAATAGTTGTACCAAGTTCATGGAAGTATCATGAATAAGTACAAATAGTTAGCTTTGGAACCAAAATGATATTCAAACCCTGACAATTCCGAGAGAATGTGAGAGGTATGTGAGAAACCATAGGGTAATACACACACCCTACAACGATTCGCAGCTTGTAATAAACCGCAACTGGTATTTGATCCATAGCTAGTAACTGATCCACAGTTGGTATTTTGTCCGCAGCTGGTATTTGGTTGAATTAGTTAACCAAATATTATTAATAGTTGCATAAAGAGCATTAAATTTGTCCTAAGTTAAGTAAGACCTAAGATAGTTTAACAGATTCGAAGACGATTGATTGGCAAGATGCTTTGCAAAGTCCAGTTTATTCAGCAAGAATACCCCAATAGTAAGTACAACATTTAGTGCTGAAAGATTTGCTTCGGAGATCCACAACTAGGTGGATACACTATATAATATTTCATTGGATCGTAAACTAGTAAAATATAAACTAAACAGGAACCAACATTTTAGTTCAAAAATCAATGGCTTCTATGTATGGAATTTCAAAATATACTAGTAAAACTTAAGGGGGAGAGTAAACATTAGGAATGAAAGTTGAAGAAAATACTATGGGTAATAAAGAAAAGTTATTTAAAAATCTTAAGAAGGAATAAACTTGAGGGTGATAAAGGATACATTCAACAATCAAATTTAAAAAGAAACAACTTTTAATTAACCCTTAAGAAGTAATATAGAACCCTAATTAAACAAGTGTTGAGAATGAAAAATTCCAATGGGTATGGACAAATTGAGTTCAAATCCAATCTTGGAAGGGAATACCAGTATCAACGGTATAATGACAGGAATAGTAAGGTAGTCTATTGACTATTAAAATGCGTATACAGAAACTTAAAAACTTATGGTAGTAAGAACCTTCAAACTGTACTTAATATAGTAATGAAGTTTGATGATTCAAGAAAAAGAATTGAATGAGGATATCTAATCAGGTTATGGAATACTCCAATTAATTCCATCAAAGATCATCATGGAGTGGAGAGTGTAGCAACCCCTACAAGACAATTTCTTACTCCAAAACATGAGAGTTTGCGAACTTCGAGGACGAAGTTTATTTTAAGGCGGAGAGACTGTAACATCCCAGCATTAGAGCCTAGAAATAAGTTGAACCCAGATGTGTGCATTGCATTCATGCATAGAAAATCTGAATAATTTTCGCGCTTTTAAACAAAACTTGTCAAAGTGATTGAATCTTCTCTTAGCTTGATGGAATTGAAGTAGATCATCAAGTTGACTGCGATAAGTTTCAATAAGACCTTTGTTAAAATCTCATTTTGGGTAAGAGAGATTTGATCTAAGGGTATATCAAAATGTACCATATGTTAAACCTTAATATAATGTAAATTATATTTGATCATTAGGTGATCATATTATAGTATTCATTATAACCATTCATAAGTACCAAGTTAAGGATATAAAACAAATAATGAGAATGTAACCACTATATCTTAAATTCCATCTGCATACATTCTGAGAATCATAGTAACACCTAATCTTATAAACTCTTTTGATGAGTTGGAGTTGGAAAGAGATTAAGTCAATATCATCCATTATATATATCTTCCTTTCTATATAATCTTTATGGAACTTATCTCAAAATCTGTTGTTCATCAATAATGGATAATTCTCCATTGATTCACAACTTCTTTAACTATCAGTCTCTGATCTATTATTTGATCTTATCAGAACATCTACTCAAATCTTCTAATAAAGGCATAGTCCATTAATAACCTTAATCCAATATAAGATACTAAGAAGATAATTTCCAGACAATAAAAGGTAGGATTGATAAAGCCCTGCTTAGCCAACTAAGAACTTCAGTAATACATGATTAAAGTATTATAATGGTAATTTTTTGGCCACCAACATGGAATGCTTATATTTAGTATAGGTAATACTGGTGGGTAGAACATGATGGGAACCCTAGTAAAGATAAATGATCCTAGAGAAGGGTTAAGTGATTATAAAATGGTGTTATTCATCTTTAAGGATAGTTTACTTTAGAGAAAGATTAATGATGGAGGATTAAGGAAGATTGGAGTAGAGTTTGAAGGAACTACTGGTTGGATGGAAGATTATCAACAGTAAAATAGTAAATATAACCAAGCAAGGATATGAGAAAGCTATGAAGTGCCTTTGTATCAAACTCATTGGATTCATCCATAAGTTTAGAAGAATGATATATTGAATAAGAAGATTTTAATAAGTAAGTCCATCAAACTAACCATGATGATGGATAGAAAGAGGTACTATATCTAGGAAAGGAATTCCTTAATTAGATATTCCACATTGTGAAATATAATTATATGTTATAGATCATTTTCCTATTTAATCTTGGTAAGCAATCAACTCTAAATCTTAAGTCAAACATAATATCCATCTCATACTATTGATCCATCATCTGATGCTTATAACACTTTATAGAAATATTTCCCTATAACAAATTACATAAACATATCTCTATTAATTTCAACCATCATCACTATATGTGCCTAAGTATATTTTTATAATTTCACTTCTATAAAACACTCTAAATATAACTTCTATTAAAAAGGGAGATTTCATCCAATACTATATACATAAGGCAATATGCTCAGCTATTAAATCTTAACTCTTAAAGGAACCTAAGCTTATACAAAAACCTAAAGCCAAGGGTAGTACTCATAATTCAAAACCCTAAACTTCTTTGTTTGTCACATACATTGCTATTTTCCAAATTAATGGGAGTAATAATCACCATATCAATGTCTCTATATTTCATGCATCAAATAATGGTGTAAAATCATTATACTTATATATAAAGTTTCTATTCAAACTATGAGCTCACTAAAATTAAGTTGATAAGCAAATAAGAATATATCATTCAATAAATATCTAACTAAAATATGTAGAGAAAAATAATAAGAAAAGTTTATATAAAATATTACCAAGGGGGTTCACATTAAGTAAATACAAGAAATACAAAAAGAGGATATAATAAGAATTCACAAATGAGACTAGGAATATTTTTATATTGTTGTAAATATCCAGCAAACAAATTATACCTAGAAAGGTTCAAAATGTAAATCAAATTCAAATCTCAATAAGAAAACAGAAAATAAAAAAGGATAAAACAACTAAAAACCAAACTTAGACGCAGCCCAACAACCCTACACCTATCTGACGCCCTGTGTAGCCCACAACAGCCCAGTAACCAGCCCAGTTCTTTTTCTATCTATGACTGACAAGTGGGGTCAAGGGAGGACCACGGGTTGAGTTGAAATATTTGCCAGGGGGTTATCCGCAAAACGACCATCGTCGAAATCGTCACTCCGTCATTGCGCCAAGATACTCGCCGCCGCTACTAGGAGGGGATAAGAAGGCCACCGCGACGCATTGCCTCAATCCCTATCTCCAATCCCTCCTTATCCTCTCAGATACGAACGAGACCGAAACCCTAGCTCGCCGGAGCCACCTCTCGCCGTTGAACCACGTCTCCCCACACCATTCTGAGTCGTCATGGAGAAGAGCCTTCCTCCGTAGATCCTCTGGGTAGAAGCTTGTATCAAGGGGAGCACTGGAGCGGGGGAATTTGGTCGTTTTCCTTCGTAGCAGTTCGTCGGAATCCTCGTCAGGAGGCTCGATTCCGGCCGCGCCTGTCCTCGCCAACCACTCAATCATCATCAGGGTGAGTTCATGAATCTTCCAGCATCCTTGAATCGTTTTATCTCGTTGTAAATCACCGAATCACTGTAAGCCACCGTCGGACACCGTCAGAGCTCGTCGGAGCTGAGGCTCCGATGACCATTTCCGAGCGGCGCTGCCACTATTAGGTTCCGTAGGTCGTGCTGATTCGAATTAGATTCATTTTGTTTGCTAGGGCGCCGTGGATCGTCGCCGGTGACCACTCACCGACAGCGGTGGTGGTGCTGACGTCATGCTCACCTTATGATCGATCCACGTTAGTTTGTTTGACCGGTTGTTGCCGTGTGGTTGATGACATGGCCTTGGGCCCATATGTCATTGTTTGGGGGTCGGGGCAGGGTCAGTAGTAAATGGATTTTCTTTACATAGCGTGCTGAGGTGGGCAATGGCCCACATGTCAGTGACTGGGGCTAGCTCTGGTCGTGGTGTAAAAAGTATTTTTCCGTTTAGAAATAAATAAAATGTTATAATCCAATAAATATTATTCCAGAAATTTAATAAATGATTAAATCTTGTTTTATTAATAACTTTTGATTTATAATTCAGAAAAATGTGTATAATACATGAATTTTTTTAGAAAAATAAAATCTACAACTTAAACTTATTATCAAATATTATTATAATGATTATTTAAATAAATATTAATTAATAAAAGTTTTATAAGTAGTAAGACTTTGATAATTCATATTTTTATAATAAAAATATTAATAATAGTAATAAAATACCAAAGATCTTAAAAAAATAATTCTAATTTAAAACTATAATCATGTATTATTATTTCACTTAATTAAATATTTTTTATTTATTAATTAATTATAACAGTAATAAGAATTATAAAAATCATATCTTATTGTTTATAAATCACAAAAATAAATATGATATACCAAAATGATCACAAAAATATTATTTACATGCTAAAAATCTAATAATATCCTTTTGAGGTAAACAAGAAAATTAAATATTTTAATAACTCAAATTTAAACTTATTTACTTCATTAATAATTCATATAAAAATAAATAAAATTTACTAATATTCCTAAAATATTAGTAATCTAATGTCATAATGGTTTAAAACATTATAAATGTTCTTGTTTTAGAAGAATCCACAACCTTAAATGAAGATTATCTCTAAAAAGAATTCCACTAATAATAAAATCCTTAAAGAACAACTTGTGAACAATCAAATCTTTTCTAAACCATATTAATCACCAAATTACAAAAACTACTACAACACTATATAAATCCATAAGTAGTTAAGTAAGATTATGTTGGGTTCATAAATTATACTCACTTATCTGTAAAAGATAAATGATATTACTCCATACTCACATCAAGAAACCATTACTCAAGTAATAGAATAAACATTCTTAAGTAACTTAAAGAACACATTTCAGATATACGAGATACCAAGGTATAAGTACGATACTTTCAAAACTATTTATACTTTAAAGTTAACTTTAGTCTACAAAATCTTAATATAACACTATAAGCATTATTATATGTTTTATAGTTAACTTTGGTCTGAAGTAGTTAAACTATAAAGCAACTCAATCCAAACCATTTGAGCAAACAAATGACATCAACCACCACTAACTAATCACAAAGTTTGTTTAGACCTTAGAAGAGAAACCTTTTCTTCGAAGGTTATCCTTTTTGCCACTTTAAATAAGAAACCTTGTATAAGTAATCCTAACTAGTACGTCATGAGTATGTATACTTTTTTCCTACATATGTGATGTTTACAACCACTCATAAACTCTAATAAAAGTACAACTATGAAACTTATCTAAAAGGACCACACATTCCAAAGTAACCATTTTCGGAATCCAAACTCTAGGACAACGTTATTCCCGGGATTTGCGCTTAGAACGTGCATCACATTATTTATGCATAAAGGCATATTGCTTCTTTAAGCATTAGTCCTTATCAGACCAATGATGCTAATTTTAGATTTTGGATCTTCTACTGACTCGAAGACCGTGAGTGCATAATCTTGCAATCACAAAAGGCAAGTTCACACTTGCTCATGTCCTTTGATTATTTTATATAAAGTATTTTACAAATCCAGTGTTCTCATCACCTACATTTGAAAAAGGACAGAAAACACTATTTTCAATAACAATGAGAACTATTGATTACTGGTCCAGGGTGATTAGCTAATCTATTAAATTGACAGTTGGGATACCACTGTTAAGAAATATATCACCTAGGACTAAACAACCAATGTCGCCAGTGATTCTTGCGCCGTATATTACGCGTTTACCATGAGATTTGGAATGGGACGGAGAAGTCAGCTGTATCTTCTTCCTCTCGCATGAAGCCGGATGTGCAGGTCGTGGCTGTTATCCTCGTAGGATGCATATTAATTGGTAATTCATAGAGGATATGCAGCATATGTGTGGGAACCCTCATCGTCCCACGATAGTTCTGGCATCTAACGGTCTGTACAAACCATTGCCGTAATTCTTTATGTGGGCATGGTGTACACCAAGGAGGCATGTGAGGACGCGAAGGGGGCAGTAATTGGCTGGGATCATCTTTTGGGCCCCACATGATGGAATTGTGGATGGGAATAAGCTGCCCGGTTGTGCAACAAAGAGTTGATCTCTCATGGGTGAAAGTGACGCACCTCTGCAGAGTGTAAGAACTGTAACTTGTTACTCCCTGTTCCGGGAAGGAGCGGCGAACGCGGCGGGAAAGGAACTCCATGAAATTTCTGGTAAACCCGTGAAGGCTGACGGACATAGCTTTTCAGAATAAAAGCAACCATTGAAGAAATGTTTATGAAAACTTGCATTGCCTACGACCTACAGTCCATGGCTGTAGTTATAGTGCATCAAACACTCCTTTTCTAGTCAATTTGCTGAGTACGCTCGTACTCAAAGTATCTTCTTAACCCTTGCTAGATTCTGAAGCCATTAAAATGATGTCTGCATCAAGATATGCTCCAGGACTTATCAAGACCAGCTAAAGCTCTTCAATGAGGACAAGTAAAACAACATATATCTCAACTCAAGTGAAGACGAAGTTACTGATTAGATAGAAATACAATCTCTAGCCAAAGAACCTATCTCTGTAGTGCGTTGCAATAGCAGAAATGCCAACTCCTTAATTAAATACTAGTTTTAATAGTATAAAAGTTTGCGATATTTATCTTTGATTCTTCTTCGTAAAGAAGTTCTTTCTCTCTCTTTAACCTAGAGTGTTCTCTGGATCCTATGTAAAGAGTGAGTTGTAACCTTTAAGCCATGTATTGGACCCGCTGTGTTTGTGTTGTGCCATTCTGAGGGATGTAAGACTAGTGAACGGTGTTTCATTGGTGTTATGTCAACGACTATAGTATACTACATCATGCAGTGGTATGCTGGGTCACCGTAGAGCCCGTAGACGACGGTCTCGAGATCCTATTAGGGAGCTTCTGCCTCTAGGTGGGATAGACCGGCACTCTCCGCCTCCCAGAGCGGGTGCCACTGCCATCGATCAGGCCCGCCTCGTGGGCCCCGCATCCCAGCGCGCTATGCACGTTAGCGTCGACGATGAGTCATACAACAGCAGCAGCTGTAACTCAGATCTGTGCGACCCCTCATCGGATGAAGGAACCTACGGTTCCAGATCCAATCCGCGAGCGCTACCAGTGCGCCGTGGTCATCCAAAGCGATGTGGAACAACCACCAGGTTCGAGTGCCCACGTGCCACCACCCAACCCACAGGGTAGGAACGGATAAAACAGGAGGAAACCATCCCCCCACCCAACGAGGACGACCCAGATTCCCATCGAAAAATTCACCTCAGCGAGGAAGGAAGGGTGCGATAGGGACTTCAACAAAATCTTCTAGTCGTTGGGCATGCAGGAGGAGCTCACAAGGCTTCGAGAGGTGACAGACAACGGGTCACCCCCAGTCTCCAGGAAAAACACACGCGACATGTCGTTCGACTCAATAGTCAACACGAAAAAGGTGCAGGTCCACCCGACGGATGCCTCCAAGACGGCGTTGATCGCCAACGGCCTCAGCCCCGCATAGGAAAGCATGCTCATCGAATTCCTCCATGAGCGTTGGGACATTTTCGCTTGGTGTCCTGCGGACATGCACTCAATGTGTTTCCAGATGCCAAGCCCGTCAAACAGTCCATCCGAAGATTGTCCGAGCCACGGGCCGAAGCCATCAGAGTCGAAGTCAACAGAGTGCTCGACGCCTATTTCATCAGGGAGATCAAGGAAAGCGAGTGGCTAGCAAACACTGTGCTGGTCCCTAAAAAGGACACGGACATCCTGCGGATGTGCGTGGACTTCACATCACTCAACAAGCACTGCCCGAAGGATCACTTCCCTCTGCCTCGGATCGATCAGATCATCGATTCGACTGCAGGATGCGAGAAACTCTCCTTCCTCGACTCCTACTCAGGCTACAATCAGCTTCGACTGAAGGTAGAAGATCAGGAGAAAATGGCGTTCATCACGCCATTCGGAGTATTCTGCTACAACACAATGCCCTTCGGGCTGAAGAACACAGGTGCCACGTACCAGCGGTGCATGCAGGCATGCCTGAAGAGACAGATCGGCCGCAACATACAGGTCTATGTCGACGACATAGTAGTCAAGACAAGGGAGGCCAAGACATTGATCGATGATCTCCATTAGATGTTTGACAACCTCGATCACTACAAGATCAAGCTGAACCCAGAAAAGTGCACCTTCAGTGTCCCATCTGTCCAACTTCTTGGCTACTTCATCTCTCAGCGAGGGATTGAGGCGAACCTGAAGAAAATCCGAGCCATACTGGACATGGAGAATCCAAAGAACCTCAAAGGTGTCCAGCAGCTCGCTGGGCGCATCGCAGCGTTGAGAAGATTCATTAGCCGCATGGGTGAGAAGGCCCTGCCTTTCTACCAACTTCTACGCAAAGCAGAAAAATTCGAATGGACACCTGAAGCAGACGACACATTCGAATATCTGAAGCGGATGCTCTCCACCTCGCCCGTCCTGGTCACACCAAAGGAACGCGAGCCTCTGCTTCTATACATAGCTGCCACGCATCAGGTGGTTAGCACCATGCTCGTGGTCGAACGATCCGAAGATGGCAAGACCCATGGGGTCCAATGCCCAATCTACTACCTCAGCGAGGTATTGACACCAACAAAACAGAGGTACCCTCACTACCAGAAACTCGCCTACGGCGTGTTCATGAAGGCTCGTCGGCTGAGGCACTACTTCCAGGAGCATCAGGTGATGGTCGTCAATGAGGCGCCACTGAACAGCATCCTGAACAACCCCGAAGCTACAGGACGCGTTGCCCTGTGGGGCATCGAGTTGTCCCCTCTAGACATAGTCTACGAGAAGCGCCATGCGATCAAATCTCAGGTCCTCCCGGACTTCCTCATCCACTGGATGGAGCTACAGCTGCCGGACACCCTGGATATGACACAATCATGGACGATGCACTTTGATGGCTCCAAGCGCGAGGCCGGAGCAAGAGCCGGCGTCATACTTACATCCCCGCGAGGCGACAAGATGAAATACCTCCTCCGGATGAAATTTCGGGCCTCCAACAATGAAGCAGAAAACGAGGCCCTCATCCACGGCATGAAGATGGCCAAGATCTGTGGTGCAACGCTCCTAGTCATCTACGGTGACTCGAACCTCGTCATCCAGCAGACGATGAACGAGTGCGACACACACGCCGCTAACATGATCGCTTACCGCGTGCTCTACAACTCACTCGAAGGAGACTTTGACGGCTGTGAGCTTTGGAACGTTGGAAGAGAAAGCAACGAAGAAGCCGATAGACTCGCCAACATCAGCTCCACATGCGCACGGGTACCACCAGGTGTGTTCCTCGAACAAATCTGCGTACCTTCCATTAAAAGGAAATTCCCCAAGGAATCACTCGAAGAAGCATCACACTCGGGGGCTGCGCTACTTGAAGGACAAGAAGGACCCAAAAAGATCGACACGGAGGTCGCGTTGGTCAAACTGATGCAGGTCATGGCAATCGAGGAAACATGGACGCAATCGTACCTATGGTACCTGATAAATAGGGAACTGCCTGATGACCCGACAGATGCCCGGCGCATATCTCGCCGGTCAAAGGCCTTCACCATCATCAATGGTGAACTGTACAAGCGCAGCATTTCGGGTGTACTCCAAAGGTGTGTCACCATCGGTGAAGGCAAAACCATCCTCCAAGACATCCATGAGGGCATCTGCGGCCATCATGCGGGCAGCTGCGCCCTTGTCTCCAATGCTCTACGAGCTGGGTTCTACTGGCCAACGACCATGAACGATGCCAAGGACATTGTCCGAAGGTGCAACGGCTGCCAGAGGTTTGCAGATAAACCGCACGCACCAGGATCGGAGCTTAGACCCATACCCCTGGCCTAGCCCTTCGCCCAATGGCGCCTCGACATGATCGGCAAACTGCCCAAATCCTTGAAAGGAGGCCATGTCTACCTCCTGGTCGCAGTCGACAAGTTCACCAGGTGGATCGAAGCCATGCCCATTACCAACCAAAAGGGCAAAACGGCCGTGAAGTTCTTCGAGTCCATAGTCTACAGGTTCGGCGTACCGCACAACATCATCACGGACAATGGGTCGAACTTCATCTCCAAAGAATTCCAGGACTTCTGCGAAGGCCTCGGGATCAACATATCATATGCCTGCATGGCGCATCCGCAAACCAACGGGCAGGTCAAAAAGGCCAACGGCCTCGTAGGCGGCGACATCAAGAAACGCCTACTGAGCCCACTCGAACGGCTAGCGGGAGCCTAGGAAGAAGAGCTACCCTCCATCCTCTGGAGCTTGAGCACAACGCCAAACAGCTCAATTGGCTACACGCCCTTCTTCATGGTGCACGGAGAAAGTTGTGTTACTTGCAGAAGTACGCCATAAGGCCCCACGGGTCATCGCCTACAGCAAAGCCGAATCGACGGCCGCACTCGAAGACACCATCGACACACTCGATGAGGCACGCGACATCGTTGCGGCTCGCTCGGCGGTCTACCAGCAGAGCCTCCGCAAACCATCACAGCTGTCGGCTGCGCCCAAGGTCCTTCGTCAAAGGAGACCTCGTCTTACTACTCAAGAAAGAGCGGCCAAAAAAGCTCGAGTCACCCTAGGAAGGACCCTACGTCGTCACCGAAGTCATCCCAGGTGGCGCCTACCGCCTCAAGCACGTGGAGTCCGGATTCGCATACTCCAACCCATGGAACGTCGCACAATCGCGATGCTTCTACCCCTAGATATCCCCCTTTACTTTCAATAAGTCTACTCATCCAAGGCTGCTCAGCCGAACAATGTACCTCCTCGTTACGATATGAATAAAAGCTAAGAGTCTCGCCCAAAAATTTATCCCTTTTTCGTACGCTACTTTTCTATTGCAACACACTCGGGGGCTCCGCGTCACCTCACGACTTCATCGACTGAGCATAACACATGTAAACCTGAGTAGCTGACCACGTCAAGCTAACGAAAAGGGCATGCATACAATCAAGCACCACGTGCTAGTACAAATAACCTTTACAACAAAGGGCACAACACGCCCAGTCGAAATATATACAAGTTTTACATCTATATTTTTTACAGGGCCTACCTATTCTGAAGAATCACCTGTGCCCGATGCTCAAAAAGATCTACAACCTCTTCGGCATACTGCCTAACAGCCGTGTAGTGTGGGCGCATGTCCCATAGGCCACCATCCGGTCGAGGGGGCGGCCCAGCCACCACAGCCGCAAGATTAACATCAGAGCGATGCAGCCGCACAAGGGAAAGGGCGGCCTTCACCCCTACAACTAACTGTTGCCGCACCAACTCCCTGAGGTGACCCACGTCTCGAAACTTCGCAGGCAAACCCCATAGAGTCGAAGGCGCTTCATCAAGGGAAAACATGACATGCAGAATCGACGCCAGAGAAGTATTCACCTGCCTTAGCACCCATGACACCTGATGAGCATGATCCTGCACTGTCGCAAGGACCGTGGCCCGGTCGCGATCCATCCAGAAAAAGCCTCTGGCTTCCATATCATGTTAGGTCAAGCAGTTGATCCGAACTTCAACGCGCTCCTTCTCCTCCCTCGGAACAAGGTTGGCACCAGCAGAAAATACAGAGTAGGATTACACGCACAACAGGCGCATCTGAAATCGAGCAACAGCTCAAGGAAACTTACACTGCAGCTGCTCAGCCAACTGCCGCAGCTCTCCCATCAGATACTCCTCTCTGGTGGTAGCCCGCTCCGCCTTTAATTTCCACACATCCGTATGGCCTCGGATGCCAAGTATCTCCTTATCAAGACTACGGACGCGGTCATGAAGAAAAACAAGCTGCGACGCATCATCCAAAGATGGTCGCGGCTGCATAGTAGACGAAGTATCGACGGGATCCTCACCCGAAGGTCCCTAAAGGAAAACATGCAAGAATATGAACAAACACATGACTAAGAAACATCTCGAAGCATCATTTATATACAACAAAAGGCCACTGCATGGCACAAAGAAACTGTTCGACAAATATTACAGCAAAATAAGAAGACAACTATCCTAAAGCTACAACGACAAAGCCTAAGCAGTCGCATCTGGAGTGGCCTTGGAGCCAGAGTGCCTGCTCTTGACCTCCTCCTGCTGCTTTGCCGCATACTCCGCCAGAAGGTCAATGAGCTTTGGCCCATAGCGCTTACAGCGAGAAGCGTATAGAATGAAGGCTACCTCAGAACCGTCGGGAGCCATTGGCATCTAGGAGGTGACCTGATGAAGATCCAGCTCCACCATGAACGCCATGGCCATAGCCAGCCCCATGGAAGCGTCGATGCCCTTCTGCTTGCGCTTGTAGGCCACAGGCGCATCCGTTGACAGCGCATCCACCAAGGAATCCACATCCTCAAGGGTAGCACCCTTGGGAACGATCTCTTTGTAGAAGCGCCCGAGGATCTTCTTGGCCTTGGCAAGGGAGCCAACAACAGTACCGCAGCGGTCTTCGACCGCCGCAGTGGCATCGTCTAGAGCGCTCCCGTGCTCCAAGGCACTACGATTGAATTCAATGCACGAGGAATCTGGAGCAAAATAAATACAAAGTAGGAATCGAATAAGGGCATGGAGACAGAGCAGCCAAAAAAACCAAAGACAGGAAAAAGCACTCACCGGAAACGGCCTTGGCAGCAGCCATCAGCTTCTCGGCCACCTCCTTCTCGTGCGCAGCCGCAACAGTGGCGAGCTTCTCTTCGCGATCCGAAGCTTCCCGCTCAAGGCGCTCCTTGGACGCTGTCGCGTCAGCCAACTCCTGCTGAAGATGCTACTTCGCCCCAATGGCATCCTCAACCTTCTTCTCTGCTCGCCCAAGGCTCTTTTTTTGAGAGCATCAAGCTCGCGAAGGGCGGCATTATTTTCATCTGCAAAAAGCACCAAGAACATACATAAGCAACACAAGATACAGACAAGCGAACAGACGAAAAGAACTTAGCATGTACCTCGAAGTTGTCGAATGCTGGCCTCCAACGCCAAATGTTGCTGCACAAGCAGGTTCGCACTGTGCACAAAGGGCTATGGAAGGAAGCAAAAGAGAACAATCAAGAAAGAATCAAGAAAAGGGCTTGGGGGATACGCCCCGCAACAAGCACAACGACAGGCAAAAACGACCTGACAAATACACGAGGGCTCCCCCCCCAGGACAAGAGGGAAAAATAACTTACATGCTAAGATGGAGACTCCGAAGGTCTCGGTGTAGTCTTCTGGGAGACGATCACTCGAGCCTCCCACGGAGAAGGCTTCGGAGCATCACCCCCAGAGGTGGCCACCATCTGAGAGGGAGGAGGCATCAGTTTCGACTCCCCTACTGCCTCCTGCGTGGCCTCACTAAAAGAGCCCTCAGAGGAGTGGCTGCAAGGAAAACACAAATCAAAATCAAGAAGACAAAAATACAAGAAAGTAACGAACAACATCCGAAGGTACTTATGAGTCCATGTCGCTCAAGTCAAAAACGGGCAGCGCCCTCTTCTCTTTCTTCTCTTCCTTCTTCCTCTTGGCCAGCGGCTGCAGCGCTATAGCCTGCACAGGCACGACCGGGATAGGCGAGGAAGAAGCGCCGTCACCTCCGCTGTGGCGGACAAGGAACGGAGGGTCCCTCAGCGTCGGCAGAGTCGAGGCATCTGAAGATTCGCTCGAGCTCCATGCCCGCTTACGGGTCTGCCCCTCGCTCGCCTTGGGAGCTTCCTCAGTTGGCGACTGCGCCGGTGGAAGCTCGGACTCAGAGTACACAACCTCGTTGTCCGGTGCAGTCGAAAACCTTTTGGGTAGTGGAGGCACCATGCCAGCCACCTTGAGCTCCTGCACAATGAAGACATAAACGTTCAGTACAAGCAATCATAAGGAAAAGCACTCGAAAAAAGGTGCTACGCGCACGTCGCAAATCTACACCTTCAGAAATGGTCTTGCGACACTGAAAGGGGGGCGTCCGCGACTTCCCCGGAAGTTCCTCATCGGACTTGTACTTCAGTAGTGGCCGAAGAACTCTGGCGAGGTCCCCCTTGGAGAGCTCCTCACCCGAAACCCTCATCAGGTCGTGGCGGCCAGAGTAAAGGAACATCGGATGCACCCTAGCCTGGAGTGGCTGCACCCGACGTTTGAGGAAGATGCGGATGATGTCCACATTGTTCACCTCCTTCTCTGCAACCACCTGGAGGGCCTCCACCCGACGGTAGAGCTCCTCTACCTCCTCCACCTCGCCCTCCAGGATATGATTCTTCCAGGATATCTTCTTCAAGATCTCCTAGGTGGAGTCGAAAGGGGCAAGGCCGACGTTTTGCCCGTCCACTGTGGAGTCGCGGATATAAAACCACTTCCTCTGCCAGTATTGGACGGACTCAAGAATAGAGAAAGAGAAGAAAAGAACAGTAGATCGAAGAGAATTGATGCAGCCGCCGATCAGATAAACTCCGTCGGAGCCGGACTGCCTCTTCACGGAATAGAGCTTCCGGAAGAGTGTAGTGTTCGTAGCATAGAAAACAAAAAAATTCCTACGATGGGAACAACTATGTACCAAGATCTATCTACTAGATATAAACAACAGGTGGATGTATATCTATAGAGAACATACCCTTGAAGACCGACAAAATCTTAACGAGTTAAACTCGTGGTTGATGTAGACGATCTCTTGCCGATCCCAATATCGACAGGAAGTCCTAGCGCCGCAAATCAGCAGCGCATCCGTGCTCGCACACACGTCCGAGGCACCGAGAAACCTCCGCCTCCTCGCTCTAGCGATGCAGCGGAAGCACAACTCTTTCTTGCCAAATAGCCACCGGGAACATGTATCTCGCTAGTCCGAGACCATGGGGAATAAATTCTAGAGGGGGAGAGAGATCCTTCACGAGGAGGTGTGAGTGAGAGAGAGGGAGAGGGGTGCCTTTTAATAGGAGGAGGGTGGCACCCAAGGGGGTGGCCGCCGGCCATGGGGGCTGCCCCCTCCCCTCCTTTATTCATGTGGGTGGACACTCCACTCACAAAAACCTCTTCATTTCCATCCACTCAAAATCCCACTCAAAATTGCTATTAAATTTCCACCAAATTTAATCCAAACTCTCATTAAATAAAACTCTTTTATTTATTCAGAACTTTGTGAATTACTCTAATGACAAACATTCACATATAACCCCTTGCTAGAATTCTATTTCATATGCAAAAACACTTTCTGCAATTTCACCCGAAAACCTGTTTCGGTATCTAGTGAAATAAATTCCTGCGCTTGTTATTCTTTCCGGCATGAAACTTTTTCTCCAAATGGATGTCGGTGTCTCTTAAGTGTGTCACCCTACGGTTCGCGAATAATGCGGACATGATCGAGACCCCTCTCGGATCAATAATCAGAAGCAGGATCTGGAGACCCATACTGACTCCCACACATTCAACGATGACTTTCTTGTGATCGTCAGAACCTTTTACGCTAGTATCCTAATCTCTTTGTTTCACGATATATTACATGTATGAGATTCAATCATTGGTATCTCCATACCTAGTTTGATCACATAACTTGCTTGCAAGCTAACCAATGTGATATCATCGAGAGGTCCCAGAGTATATCTATCCGTCATCGGGATGAACAAATTCCACTCTTGATCCATGGGCCTCAACATAAGACTTTATTAGTTCTCAACCCATCTTTATAATCACCCTGTTAGGGTGTGATGTTTGATGTTATCAAGAAACTCTTCCGGTGTTAGTGATTGACATGATCTCATGGTCTAAGGATTAGGATCACTTCGTAAATTGTTATAGCAATATAAGCTAAATGACTTTGATCGTAATGCTATACTTCGGATGAATGTCCATCACACCATTACACTAATGTTGTGATCCCGTTATTAACAACATCCAATGTCTATGATTAGGAAACCTTGATCATCTTGTTAATCAACGAGCTAGTTTATGAGAGAGGCATAACTAGGAACTTTCTGTTTGTTTATTAAACACACATGTATTAACGTTTCCATATTAATACAATTATAGCATGCAAAATAAACATCTATGATATACTTGGAATACACATAATAAACACTTTATTATTGCCTCTCAGGGCATATTCCCTTCAGTCTCCCAATTGCACTAGAGACAATAATCTAGTTACATAGTGATGAATCTAACACCCATGGAGTTATGGTGTTGATCATGTTTTGCTCTACGGAGAGTTTTAGTCAACGGATCTACTACATTGAGATCCGTGTGTACTTTACAAATCTTTATATCTCCATCCTTGACATGCTCGCGGATGGAGTGAAACCGACGCTTAATATGCTTGGAATTCTTGTGAGACCTTGGTTCTTTGGCATTGGCAATGTCACCATTGTTGTCACAATAGATCACCATTGGGTCCAACGCTCTCGCAACCACACCTAGTTCGGATATGAACTCCTTCATCCAAACCTCTTCCTGAGCCACTTCCGAAGAAGCAACATATTCAGCCTCCGTTGTTGATCCCGCCACCACAGGTTGTTTGGAACTCCTCCAACTAACCGCTCCGCCATTCATGAGAAATACGTATCCGGATTGAGACTTAGAGTCATCTGGGTCAGTGTCAAAGCTTGCGTCGACATAACACTTAGCAACGAGCTCTTCTTCACCTCCGTACATGAGAAACATATCCTTAGTTCTTCGTAAGTACTTAAGGATATTCTTGACCGCTATCCAGTGTTCCGAACCAGGATCCGATTGGTACCTACTAGTCAACCTAATAGCATGTGCCACATCCGGTCTTGTACATAGCATGGCGTACATAATAGATCCTATGGTTGAAGCATAGGGGACTTTGTCCATTATCTCTCTTTCTTCCGCCGTAGTCGGACTTTGAGTCTTACTCAATGTCTTGCCTTGCAACATAGATAAGAACCCCTTCTTACTTCCGTCCATTTTAAACTTCTTTAAAATCTTATCAAGGTATGTACTTTGCGATAGCCCAATTAGGCGCCTAGATCTATCTCTATAGATATTTATGCCTAATATGTATGACGCTTCACCTAGGTCGTTCATTGAAAAATTGTTGTTTAGATAACTTTTAACACTGTTTAAAAGATCTATATCATTTCCGATCAATAATATGTCATCCACATATAATATCAGAAATGCCACATTGCTCCCACTCACTTTCTTGTAAATACAAGCCTCTCCATAAGTTTGGACAAATCCAAACTCTTTGATCACCTCATCGAAGCAGAGATTCCAACTTCGTGATGCTTGCTTCAATCCATAGATGGATCGCTAAAGCTTGCACACCTTGTTAGCATCCTTAGGATCGACAAAACCCTTTGGTTGTATCATATACAACTCTTCTTCAATATTACCATTGAGAAACGCGGTTTTGACATCCATCTGCCATATCTCATAATCGAAATATGCAGCAATTGGTAAGATAATCCTAACTGAATTTAGCATCGCTATGGGAGAGAATGTCTCGTCGTAGTCAACTCCTTGAATTTGTCGAAACCCCTTTGCGACAAGTCGAGCTTTATAGACGGTCACATTACCATCAGCATCAGTTTTTCTTTTTAAAATCCATTTGTTCTCCACGGCCTTTTAGTCGTGAGGTAATTCTACCAAGTTCCAAACTTGATTTTCATACATGGATTCCATCTCGGATTTCATGGGTTCTAACCATTTGTTGGAATTCGGGCTCATCATCGCTTCTTCATACGTCGCAGGGTCATCAATTTCATCAACCATGAAATTCATAACAGGGTTTCCGTACAGCTCGGGAGCTGCACACATCCTGCTAGACCTGCGAGGTTTGGTAGTACTCTCTTTTGGAGTTTCATGATCATTATCATTAGTTCCCTCTTCAACTGGTGAAGTCAACTCCGAAACGACTTCCGGCGCTGCGCTACTCGCCATGCTTTGAACAGAAGGTTCAATAACCTCTTTGAGTTCTACCTTCCGACTACTCACACCTTTCGTGAGAAACTCTTTCTCTAGAAAGGATCCATTCTTGGCAACAAAAACCTTGCCCTCGGATCTGTGATAGAAGGAATACCCAATAGTTTCCTTAGGGTATCCTATGAAGACGCATTTTTCCGCTTTGGGTTCGAGTTTATCCGGTTGAAGTTTCTTCACATAAACATCGCATCCCCAAACTTTAATAAATGACAGCTTAGGTTTGTTTCCAAACCACAATTCATACGGTGTCTTTTCAACAGATTTAAATGGTGCCCGATTTAAAGTGAATGCAGCAGTTTTTAGTGCATAACCCCAAAATGACAACGGCAAGTCCGTCAAAGACATCATAGATCGAACCATATCCAATAAAGTGCGATTACGACATTCCGACACACCATTTCGCTGTGGTGTTCCGGCAGGCGTGAGTTGAAACAATTCCACACTCTTTCATGTGAGTGCTAAACTCGTAACTTAGATACTCACCTCCATGGTCAAACCGTAGAAATTTGATCTTTCTATTACGATGATTTTCCACTTCATTCTGAAATTCCTTAAACTTTTCAAAGGTTTCAGACTTGTGTTTCATCAAGTAGATATAACCGTATCTACTCAAATCATCCGTGAAAGTAACAAAATAACGATATCCACCTCGCGCCGACACACTCATTGGACCACATACATCAGAATGTATGATTTCCAATAAATCTGTTGCCCGTTTCATTGAACCGAAAAACAGCGTTCTAGTCATCTTGCCCATAAGGCATGGCTCACATGTATCAAATGATTCAAAATCAAGTGATTCCAAAAGTCCATCCAAATGGACCTTCTTCATGCGTCTAATGCCAATATCACCTAGACGGCAGTGCCACATATATGCGGATATATCATCATTAAGTTTAATCCTTTTAGCATCAACATTATGAATATGTGTAACATTATTATCGAGATCCAATATAAATAAACCATTCATCATCGGTGCATGACCATAAAAGATTTCATTCATATAAATAGAATAACCATTGTTCTCGTATTTAAATGAATAACCACTTCGCATCAAACACGATCCAGATACAATGTTCATGCTCAGTGCAGGCATCAGATAACAATTATTCAAGTTTATTCCTAATCCTGATGGCAAGTGGAGAGGTAGCGTTACGAAGGAGATCACATCAATGCTTGATCCATTGCCGACACACATCTTGACCTCACCCCTTGCTAGCGGTCACTTGTTCCGCAGCCCCTGATTCGAGTTACAAATATTAGCAACTGAACCGGTATCAAATACCCAGGTGCTACTTCAAGCACTAGTCAAGTACACAGAAATAACATGTATATCATATATACCTTTGTTTGCCTTGCCGGCCTTCTTGTCTTCAAAATACTTGGGGCAATATGCCCAAAGGGCTCCCCTTACAATAGTAGCACTCGGTATCAGACTTAGGGCCAACTCGGGGTTTCTTTTCAAGCACGGCAACCGTCTTGCCGCCCTTACTTCCCTTCCGTTTCCCTTTCTTGTCTTTCTTGAAACCAGTGTTCTTATTGATCATCAACACTTGATGTTCCTTTTTGATCTCCACTTCTGCAGTTTTAAGCATTGACAGAAGCTCGGGAGATACTTCTTCATGCCTTGCATATTATAGTTCATCACAAAGATCTTATAGCTAGGTGGCAGAGACTGCAGAACACGATGGATGCCTAAGTCAATGGGAATCGATATTCCCAAGGACACAAGCTTATCGGTGTAACCCGACATCTTGAGTACATGCTCACTAACGGAGTTGTGCTCTTCCATCATGCAGCTAAAAACTTTTCTGAAGCATTGTAGCTCTCTACAGCAGCATGTGTGTCGAAAATCATTTTCAACTCACCCATTGTATCAAATGCATTGTCGTTTTTGAAACTCTTTCGAAGTTCTGGCTCTAGCCCATACAATATGCCACAATGAACTAAGTTGTGGTCCTCCTAACGAGTCTGATAGACATTCTTCTCCTCGTCAGGGGCATCCTCAAAAGGTGGGGGGCCTAGTGGTGCTTCTAGCACATATTTATTTTGTGCAGCAGAGAGGAGAATCCTCAAATTCATGGCCCATTCGGTAAAGTTGCTACCGTTCGTTGCAAGTTTCTCTTTCTCCATGAACACATTGAAATTAAAAGCAGGTGGTGCCATCTACAACAGAATTTGTAAAGTTTAGACTAAGTTTATGATAGATTGAGTTCAACTAATCCACATTACGAATGAAATCCCACTAAAAACGACATCCCTCGTGTCTTTTTGGTGATTACATGAACCAAATCCACTACATCAAGTCCGATCATCACGTGAGCCGGTGTAGCTTCAAAGGCGAGCATCAAATGGGCATCATATCTACTATATGAATCATGCTTAACCTTTTGGTCTGTGTTCTGAGGCCATGTCTGTACATGCTAGGCTCGCCAAGTAAGAACCTTAGTATTCGCGTGTGTAACTATCTTACACCCGAAATATGGTCGTGGATCCAAGAACACCCGATCATCACGTGATGTCTTGGAGCGACGAAAACATAATCGGTGCATACTAAAGAAAGAACACATTCTTATCTTGATATTTAAATGAGGGATCATCTTATTATGCTAATAAAACGCCCAACAAGCAATATAAGATGCTATCAAACATCATATGTTTATTAGTGGAATGATATGGTTCCCGCATATGATCTCTATCATGTGTACCCTGGTATGATCACTATCATACCTTTATGTGTAAGGCCAAGGTCTATGGAACTTACACGTTATGTGTGTTGTAAGAGTATCATATCATACTTCTACTTACAACATCACCATATCATAACACTAGCCCAGCAACAATCTAAACAAGATGCCTCTAATTTATCCCTTGCAAGTTTTACGTGGCTTAGGGCTTTCAAAGATAGAACCGTTCATACTTACGAACATGAACCACAACGAGGATAACCAAATTTTTGAAAACTTGTTGAAAAATAGATATTGACTATGCACCCAAGACATCACGTGAACCGTTCAAAGACAGACACGCGCTAGCCACTTATGCAAACTAGTTGCATGTCAAGCGTGGAACATGTCTCATGTGCGAGGACATGTAAAGTTTGTCCGAGCCACTTCATCCCACTTTGCCACCAATATCTAAAATTACAACTAAGAAGCAACAAGATGATCATCGTCGCCCACATACTCATATGTGTACTACCCGTGTAAAGCATCTAGGCATAGATCCGGCTCTGATACCGCTGTAGGGTTCGCAGCATAGAAAACAAAAAATTCGTACGATGGGAACAACTATGTACCAAGATCTATCTACTATATACAAACAACGGGCGGATGTATATCCGTAGAGAACATACCCTTGAAGACCGACAAAGCTTAACGAGTTAAACTCGTGGTTGATGTAGACGATCTCTTGCCAATCTCAAGATCGAGAGGAAGTCCTAGCGCCGCAAATCAGCAGTGCATCCGTGCTCGCACACATGTCCGAGGCACCGAGCAACCTCCGCCTCCTCGCTCCAGCGATGCAGCGGAAGCACAACTCTTTCTTGCTAAATTGCCACCGAGAACATGTATCTCGCTAGTCCGAGACCATGGGGAATAAATTCTAGAGGGGGAGAGATATCCTTCACGAGGAGGTGTGAGTGAGAGAGATGGAGAGGGGTGCCTTTTATAGGAACATGGGGGCACCCAATTGGGTGGCCGCCGTCCATGGGGGCTGCCCCTCCCCTCCTTCATTCATGTGGGTGGACACTCCACTCACAAAAACCTCTTCATTTCCATCCACTCAAAATCCCACTCAAAATTGCTATTAAATTTCCACCAAATTTAATGCAAACTCTCATTAAATAAAACTCTTTTATTTATTCAGAATTTTGTCAATTACTTTAATGACAAACATTCACATATAACCCCTTGCTAGAATTCTATTTCACATGTAAAAACACTTTCTGCAATTTCACCCGAAAACCTATTTCGGTATGTAGTGAAATAAATTCCTACGCTTGTTATTCTTTCCGGCATGAGACTTTTGCTCCAAATGGATGTCGGTGTCTCTTAAGTGTGTCACCCTACGGTTTGCGAATAATGCGGACATGATCGAGACCCCTCTCGGATTAATAATCAGAAGCGGGATCTGGAAACCCATACTGACTCCCACACATTCAACGATGACTTTCTTGTGATCGTCGGAACCTTTTATGCTAGTATCTTAATCCCTTTGTTTCACGATATATTACATGTCCGATATTCGATCATCGTTTTCTCCATACCTAGTTTGATCTCGTTACTGACATGCACTCTTTTCTCATTCCTGTGATATAACATTCTAGTGATCAAATAACTTGCTTGCAAGATAACCAATGTGATATCACCGAGAGGGCCTAGAGTATATCTATCTGTCATTGGGATGAACAAATTCCACTCTTGATCCATGGGCCTCAACATAAGACTTTATTAGTTCTGAACCCATGTTTATAATCACCCTGTTAGGGTGTGACGTTTGATGTTATCAAGAAACTCTTCCGGTGTTAGTGATTGACATGATCTCATGGTCTAAGGATTAGGATCACTTCGTAAGTTGTTATAGCAATATAAGCTAAATGACTTTGATCGTAATGCTATACTTCGGATGAATGTCCATCACACCATTACACTAATGTTGTGATCCCATTATTAACAACATCCAATGTCTATGATCAGGAAACCTTGATCATCTTGTTAATCAACGAGCTAGTTTATGAGAGAGGCATAACTAGGAACTTTCTATTTGTTTATTAAACACACATGTATTAATGTTTCCATATTAATACAATTATAGAATGCAATATAAACATCTATCATATACTTGGAATACACATAGTAAACACTTTATTATTGCCGCTCAGGGCATATTCCCTTCAAGGAGGCCAAAGTGCGGCTCGATACCGAGTCAGCACTCGCAAAAAGCAATGAAGCAGGTGATGTGGAGAAGAGAATTGGGCGAAAGATGGTGGAGTTGGATGCCACAGAAGAACAACAGTCCACGAATAAAATCATGGACTGGGAGTGAGAGGCCGCGAAGAACAAAAGCGACAAACATCACCCTAAACCATGCGGGTGGACGGGGAGTTACCTCATCGCCGGGGATCTTGACGGACTCCTTATCCTGCGGGATCAAACCCGCATAACACAGCTTGTGGAGGTCGCCGTCGCGCGTCTCCGAGCGCCGCCACCCACCTTTGGTGATACAAGTGGTGGTGGTGCCCTTCTTGCCGCCGGCAGCAGCACTGGTTCCCGCTCCGGTGGAGGACTTCTTCGACTTCCCCATCGTGGCGCGTCGACGGCGACGGTGTGCATGCAAGAACGAGGAAGGAAACGATCGGAGAACGTCCAACGCGCAAAGGGAAAAGCTCAAGAAATGGAGGCAGTGAAAAGCAAATGGCTAAGGGTGAAAACAAACTACAGTTTTCCCCAAAGTTATAAGGACGAAGACGATGAACATGGACCGTTCATCTAGAAACCCTAACGCCAGGATTAGATCCAATCGTCCACGTGTCAACACAACAGTGAATCGTCGCTCGTACGTCGTCCACTATGCATGGAAATCGAGGAGACATCGTAATTCTCGCCACATCGCGCATGACCAGTCAACTCCAAGTCAGAAAGTGGGACCCACGTTCGTCCAGTCACGTCACCTCTAGCGCCGTAGACGGTTGAGGTCACCGATCGTCAGCACTGACATCATCAAAACCACAATAGCAACATTCACAAAACTGCGGCTGATAGACAAAATTACTCACTCGAATCTACGATTCGAGCAACTACTCGGGGGCTACTCCTATCAGGAGCGCTGGACGCGCACCCAAGGCATGATTAAGGTAGCTTACCTATGTTGATTCTTCAAGTCCTACGTCGAGTCTACGACTCTACTACGGACTCGGGGGCTACTCCCATAGGGAGGATTGATTCAAGCATCCGAAAAAATTGTTTCCTACGGACCTGAAGCTAACAACGGCTGAATTAAAGTCTCTGCTCGAGTCGACGACTCGAACAGACACTCGGGGGCTACTCCCATAGGGAGCGCTGGTCGCGCACCCTATGAATTCTTCGACTGCGATCCTTCGGATCAAAATGCAAAAACTTTTCGGCAACTTTTCCCCAACCAACGCTAAGTGATTAACATCCTCCTTGGCCACCCGAAAGACCTCTGCGGTGATAAAATTTCGGATGTTGTGTCTGCGATGCAAAGATAAGACCTACAGATACCATCTGATGGCCTGCTAACGCAGCTGAGTGCGCTCTACTAGTAATAACCCGTGCCAACAGACGTGATGAAAATCCCGACGGACGCATTGGGTACATCATTCGAAAACTACTGGGATTCGACACCTATAAGACCTCAACGGCCTGAGTCGAATTACGCCAGCATCTGTTCCAGATTCGAGCCTAGGGACTTGAGTCTGAAGAAGATCGTGTTGTTTTGTCCTAAGACAATTAACTGACCCTGATCCGTCAGGAGAGTTAGGCACACGCATCAACAATCCCCACACACTAAAATCATTCTTTTCTTTGATGAACAGAAACAGCTGCACCCGAAAGATTGAAGAGTCCTCAGCCGAATCTGCGATTCGACTGAACACTCAGGGGCTACTAACATGGTTATACCCTACGGTACACGACATTAGCATACCTGGTCTAGCCCAAGGAATTCCCACAAGAATGTACGTGGCTTATGAAGATTTTTGGGTGGCGCAAGACCATGACATCTTCGGATCCTTGGAGAGCAAGACTAGAACAAATAGAATATTTAAAGGGGCAAATCCGAAACTTGTAACCGACTCGATATGTGCCCGATACCTTCCTAAATCTATATAAAGGCTAGGAGGGCATGGCAAGGAGGACCAATCTCTTTCCACCGCATACACACCTCCATGCCAGATTGCATCTGCGCACCCCTGTAACCTTCGGTTCCGCCATAATCAAGAGCAGACAAGCAGGAGTAGGCTTTTCCCTCCGGGGTCCTGAACCTGGGTAAATCTCGTGTCCCATGGTTGCTTGTCTGTTACCCGTTCCGCGATCTCCAGCACCCCCATCTTCTCCCACACCCAATCTCATAACAATGGGCATTTACGAGATTAAACCTCGTCAGAAGTAGATTAATGAGAAAAGTGGATGTGAGAAAGGCTTCATTCCAAAATTTTATAGGCATGGAGGCATGTGCAAGTAGAGAGAGACCTACTTCCACAATGTGACGGTGTTTACACTCAGCGAAACCATTTTGTTGGTGAGCATGAGGACAAGACACATGATGAGTGATATCAATTTTCTGAAAGAAGCCATTGAGCTTCTCATACTCGCCTCCCCAATCAGTTTTCATAGTAATAATTTTCCTACCAAACTTGCGCTCAACATAAGATTGATAGTTGAGAAAAACTTGATAAACATCGGAATACTTTTTAAGCAAATAGATCCATGAAAATTTACTAAAATCATAGATAAAGCTTACGTAGTACGAATGCTTGCTTACAAAGGCAGGTGCTGGACCCCATACATCAGAGAACACAAGCTCAAAAGGAATGGTGGACACACTGGTAGATACAGGATATGGCAACTGGTGACTCTTAGCTAATTTACAACAATCACATACATAATGATTTTTCCTAACAATCTGCTGCACCATGAAGGAGGAAGGATGTCCTAAGCGGCGATGCCATGTGGATGAAGATAGCTTTATTGCGATGAAAGCTTGCTTGGATGACCCGGTAGAAAGATATACTAGCGGGTAGAGACCACCATAGCATGGTACCCTAAATAGAGTTCTTCACGTTTTCTGATCCTTAATAAAAACGAACCAAGCGTGAAATTTAATATAAATATCATTATCATGGAAGAGTTTGTGAACGGATGCAAGATTTTTGGAAGCATTTGGAACATGAAGAATGTTATTTAAATGTAGTGTACTAGGGGTGTATGCAACAGAGATTGACCAATATGTGATATAGTCATACCATTACCGTCGGCGATGTGAACACAATCGCGGCCCTTGTACTACTTGGAAGTGGTGAGCTTATTCAGCTCACTCATGATATGATGGGTAGCTCCTGTATCGGGGTACCAGTTACTATTGACGCCATAGGATGCAGCATGTGCACCCTTTTTCCTGCGTCCAGAGTCATCTTCATCATTGCTATCGTCCTTCTTGAAGCGCCACCAGCAGGCGGAGGCGGGGTGGCTGTGAATCTTGCATATTTGGCCAGTCACGTCCACGTATGGGGTGGGGGCACGACCATAACCACGTCGATGATGCTCGTACCCCCCACCATCTCTCCATGCAAGGCGGAGGTCTTCCCAGTGTTGGCCACCGTCACGGCGGCCTTTTCCACCGTCGTCATGACGACGGTCCTCCCAGCGGGCACCATCATCACGACGTTGGTCTTCACAGCGTTGCCTGCGGCCACAGTCACCACGGTCTGGCGAGTGAGCACGTCCGCAACCGGCATTCTGGCCATGACCTCGAGCCGCAACATTGGCAGAGGAGATGAATCCCACTGCCTGTCCGGTTTCACAGAGCATCTCCTGGCGCATGTCATGAGTAATTATCTGATCGTAAACATCATCTAAGGTAATAGCATTGTTACCGTTTACAGAGGAAGCAACATCATTGTATGACCCATCGAGTCCATCGACAATATAGCCGATTATCTCATCTTTCGGGATAGGTTTACCGGCAGCAACGAGCTTAGATGCAAAACCCTTCATCTTGGCAAAGAAAGACGAGGCGGTGAGCTCGAGTTTCTTGGTGCTGGACATGGCACCATGCAGCTTATTAATCTTCGAACGGGAGCGATACCCGCAGATGTTAGTGATGATCGCCCAAATCGCTGCCGTCGATTCGACGCCGATGGTGTGAGCGAGAGCTTCCGGTGAGAGGGAGTTGAGGATCTACCCAAGCACCGTTGAATCACGCGAAACCCATGCAACATAGTCGGGGTTGGGGATCTTCTTCTTCTTTTTTCCTTCTCCATCTTCTGCCCCCAGATGAGTATCCGGCGCAACGTCCGTGCCGTCCAGGAGATCAAGGACATGGACGCCACGCAGGGGAGCGAACACCAGGGTTTTGTAGAACATGTAGTTGGCCCGGGTAAGCTTCTGAGAAGGAGGGGACCCCCAAGGCAGCGTCCAGGGCAGAAGCCGACGAAGAGGACGCCATGGACCTAAGGGCAAGTTTCCGATCTATCGATCTTGGTGGGGGTTTTTGGGTTTTTTCTAATCTCTTGATCGTGAGAGAAGCTTCTGGTGTGGATTTTCCGATATATCAAAGACAGATTGTGATTTGATGTGGCTTTTTGGGATTTCTGATCGGATTGATCGTGGGATGGTATTTGAGGGTGAGCTTACGATCAGATTGATAGTAGGGAGAGATCCTCGGCGGCGGCTAGGTCACGAGAGATTAGAGCTCTGATACCATGTCAAAGTACTTAGGTTTAACCAGTGTACCTGTTAAGGTCCCGAGTTTCATGTTTATATAGTCTAGAATAACCATAGACGTGACATTACAGAGAGGTATGGGCTGGGGCGGTGTAGTACACCGTAACAGGCCCATACGGTAGACAGTACAGATGGGTATGGGCTGGGGCGGTGTACTACACCATACCCAGTTCCATACGGTAGACATGTATTCTAACACTGCAATTGCTAAACTCGTTCCAAGGCTTGTTGCTCGCGCTTGTGTGCTTTGTCCAAGTCCTGTTACTAGTACCCTTCTGTGTCAGTGGATGTGGATAATCAGAAATTAGCAAGTGGCAACAACTATAATGCCAAGAATGTTGCAGCCGATAGTGCAAAATTTCACAAATAAGAAAAAAGAGAGTATATCAAAGCTAGACGTGAACATTCTACAAAAGCGGGAATGCAAATATAGATTCAGGAGTCCAGGAGTATGCATCTGAATCCTGTACAAATATATTACTTTCTGCATGCGTAAGCATATAACAAAGCCAAGGGAAAAGAAGCCCGATGTATATGCCAAGATGGATCACACCTCCACTCTTAATGAATGCTTCGATAGACACGACAAACATGATCTATTTCAGAATTTAGTGTGAATAGTTGGTCTAGATTCTTTTTCTTTGTTTCATCGATGTTTTGATGGTGTTTTCATCTGAATTTTTGCGGCATGATGGGTACATCCTTTTGGCACCTAAGTTTTGATACAGATGCTTCTACTCCATCCGTTTAGAAATATAAGATGTTTTAGGTTTATGAAGGAGATATATCTAGACATATTTTAGTGTATAGGTTTAAGTAAATCTAGACACTAAAACATCTTATATTTTTAAACGGAGGGAGTATTATTTTGGAAGCTTTCATAGTTTTTGGGGGCGCGGTGCATTGCTAGCACCATAGCTAATGGTCGCAATCGTGCAGGTTTGGCAGATATCTAGGTAACAACAATGACGATGTGTACATCTAGGTGAATTGTGCGAACAATCTAGTAGCGCAAGAACTAACTAAACTAGGGCGAAATGAGAATGGGCTTGTGTTAATGGATTCAGCTCCTCCCTCCATGTTGGATATGATCGATAATGACTGCAATCCAAACGATTTTTCTGCTTAAGTGCAAGCCACTTTCTAGAGAAAACAATTTGTACATATGCAATAGTAGTGCCATAGATATGCATTCGACTTTTTGGTCATGACTTGGGTTGTAACAGCCCAAGGTTGTAATATATGTAATTAGTATTTAAGCATTGCATGCATCTGTTTAAATCACTAAATTTTTTGCACGTGATCAAGTGTGTGAGCCAAAATACAAGTACGAAACCCTAAACCCTAGTCCTTCTCACTCTCTTTGAAACTACATTCAAATGGTGTTTGAATTTTGAAAACTACAAAATAATGGAGCCAAATGGTTTACAAGGGCCCGTGAATATTTTATTTACTTTACCAAAGTCTCTAGTATTTTTGAATTATTCAAAACAAAATTCAAATGAAATTACAAAAGAGAAAACTAAAAACAGAAAAAGAAAAGGATTTTTGGAAGAAAAACCTAATCCTAAACCCTAACCAGGCCGTCCCATCTCTCCTCCCCTCTCCCTGCCGCTCGAATGCACAAGCCAGCTTGCCCAGCGCAGCCCACTCCTGGCCCACACCCCTTCGATCCTCTTTCCTGTCGTCTTCCTCGCTGACAGCAGGCAGCTCGTTGTCGCCGCCGCACCCGCCCGATGCCGCGCCGTCGCTGCGATGCGCGTCGTTGCTCTGGAGCAAGGATAAGAACCAGCGCTGCATGTCTCCCTCTCGTCCCTATCCTCATGCGCTCTCTCTTCCTCTCTGTTATGCGCAAGCCCGAACCCTAGCCCGCCATGGCCGCCGGCTAGCCGCCGTCGCTGGCCTCCCCTCGCCCATCCGATAACGCCACGAGCTTCGCCTGGACCCGAGCTTCTTGCTCCCCGAAGGAATCGGTCTACGACGCCCCCAATCGGCCACATCGACCTCTTCTTCCTCGGCATCGACGAGCTCCTCCACGCGCCTCCCCGTTGTACCAACCTCCACCACGCCTCATCATCCATCCCTTCAGCTCCAGGGTGAGCTCACGGTCATCCCAGTCCCCTCCTTTCCCCCTCTAGCGCTCTGTGTCGCGCCCGCGTCGTAGACCCGTGAGCACCGCCTCTAGCCGCCATCGTTAACCAAGCTCCGGTGACCCAAGACCAGCGCCGCCGCCACCATAGGGTTCGCCTTGCTGCGCTGGTTCGAGTAGACTAGGCCCCGTAGTCCCGTGCGCCCTCCCTCACCATCTCCGTCAACCATATGGCGGTGGCCGCCGCGCTGATGTCACCATGACGTCACTCCGACGTGGCCTGGGTCCCCTTTGACCACTAACCGTCAGCGTGGCTGTTGAGGTGGCCTCGGGCCCCTCTGTCAGTCTCACTGGCTAGGGTCATCCCGTGTGTAAAAAGTGTCTGGTGCTTGTGTTGATGTCAGCCTGACGCAATAATTCAATTTAAATTGTTTTAATAATTTCCGAAAAGGTTTAAATATTGTAAAATCAATAACTAATTATTTATAAGTCAGAAAAATATGTATAATATATCAAAATATTTAGAAAAATAAGATCTATCTATTTACACTATAATCACGCATTGCTAATCAACTTTCATGACAATTTTAATTAGAACAACATAGTAACCCCTCACAGGTGATTCTGGAGTTTTCCCGAGTCAGGGTTTTCACCCCTCGGAACCCCGTTTAAACTGTCAAGCATGCCTTAGGGTTTCATTTCAATGCAATTTAACTTGTCATATCATCATCCATGCTTGAGCATTGCATCGATGCCATGTCTTGATTGTCGCCTTTCTTTCCGGTATTGGTTCTTCGCGATAGGATCCGAGCCCGAGGCTGAAGTCAACCACACCGAAGATCCATATTTGTCTACTGAAGGATAAGGAAAGCATAGACTCTCATTCTGAACCTACTTTTACAAAGTATATTAATTTCTCGCTATGATGCACATGATTCCAATGTGGTCTTTTGTCAGTAGCTAGTGTTACCTATCTGCTGCATAGTTTCCCCTTTTGTAGCCTTATACTCCTGATCCACTACTCCTAGCATACCTAGGTCTGGCATTTGGGCGTTGCTAGAGCTTCTGCGGCCGACAGGTTGGCCATGCATAGTAACAACGTCTGATCCGTCCGAATGATGAATCAGATATGCCGGAGAATCTAGAAAGGGAGTATGTGGAGGTATCATCGACGGAAATAAATAAATATGCTAAGTCTTGTATGAGAGGCCATGTTGGGTGTGGTTTTGTAGTCCCATGCTGGCCACCATTAGAAACTGAGTTCTTACCTTTGGAACCAAGACGAGCGTACAACCACACGGGTCCTAGACAACCCCTCGAGTAACTAACTTTCCTAGTAGATTCCATTAGTCACATAGTTCGGGCTTTCCATTTGGCATACACATTGAAAATGTTTTTGAAAGAGGAGGTGATGGAGGTGCATCATAACAGGTAGGGAAGCGTGGCCACGGTTTCTTGGGGTAGATAGCACCCCTGGTAAACCAACATCGCCTCACATCTTTAGGGACCGACTTCGGGACTTGACCCGTTACGGCGGAACCATCCCTAGGGCATGACTCATGGTCTCGGCTAAAGCAAGGTAAAGGTCGTGGTCAATCACCCTCTGTCGGCCTTCAAAGGAAGAGGGCTAATAATTTGGCATTAAGAGTCAGTTGGTACATGTGGGTAAGTTGTACACCCCTGTAGGGTTAAATCTTTTCTAAAAGCCGTGTTCACGGTTATGAACGCTTGGCGACCAGACTTAAGATCATGGATAACATTAACCACTATAAAACTTGTTGATCCACGTGTGCTTAAGGGTGCTTCCTCTAGGTCGAGGGGGTGGTCCAAGATAGGAGGTTCTGAAGAAGCTGGTGGTTATCCAAATGTGATGAACAAGATGAAAAAGTAGTTATCTTATCCCTTTTAAAATATTCTGAGTAGACGAGCCTCTTCTTTCTCTTGTTTACAAATAAAGATTGCTTTCTGCAAAAGTAAATCCAGAGAAAGCCTTTCTAGCTAGAGCATGTAGATACTAGGTTATCTAAGTCTTGTGGAGAACATTCTCGTATTCAGCCATGCGCCATTATTGTTTTTCTATAGATGATTTAGTTGCAACTGAAGGTGGCTTCTACGTTGACATCGACGAGTAGTTGGGGGTCCCAGGTAGCAGCCTGAGGACTATGGGATGGACGTCGCTTCTGTTTATGGCCTCTTAGGACTTTTCCTAAGTTGTTGTGTAGAACGGCATATTTTCTTTCGCTATGTGATGTAATATTGGGTCTATGACCTCTGGTTTATAATAACTATAATATCTTACTCTGCTAAGAGTTTAAACTTATGCTGTTGAATCCCTGAGTTCTATAATGTTACCGAATCATACTGTGATCTTCTGTGATTGGAGTTGAGCTTATCTTAGATGTGATCTGAGGTTAGTTTAACCCTAATCCCGGGGGTGCTACAGGTTTTGGTATCAGAGCAGGACTGCCTGTAGGAAACCCTTTTATTGCTCGATGTTGAGTCTAGAAGTTGACAAAACTACTTGAAAGTTAAAAATTATTTGCAGAAACTCTAACTAGGATTATTTTTACTCCTTCTCTGGTGTGTTTCTGATGCTGGAGTTTTTCTTACCCTATTTGGTTTGAAAAAGGTTTTCATTCCTTACCTCATATCTCAAAACTTCTAGGATCGTAGCTTTGGGTTTGTTCTTCTAAAGTACTCCGTACTTGGTTGCTATTCTCAGAGTTCCAAGATATCTCAGTTCTGCTTGGTGTGTAACATCTTAGCGTTCCATTGTCATGGTTTGTAAGTTAGCTGGTTAGTGTATACATTAGTATGCTTTGATACTACCATACTTGATAAGATGATACATTTTTATCAAGTACTCTTTGTTCATCTTTCCGTCTTGTTCCTTTGAATCCCTTGTCTAACCTTTTTTGTTCTTTCAGGATGGGTGACACCTCGTGTCTGCATTCGCGTTTCATGCACATGGTGCTGCAAATGAGGGTGAATCTTCCAACCTTCCTCCACCACCGTCCATGGTTCAACTTATGGCCATGTATGAAACCAACCGTGCTGACAACATGAGGCTCCTTGAAAGGATTGAGCGCCAAACTGCTCAACGCCAGAACAATCAAGTTGGTATCAAGGACTTCACACGTTTCACTCCGCCAGTTTTCAGCTATTCCACTGAGCCATTTGATGTGGACTACTGGCTTCACACCATGGAGATCAAACTTCAGGTTGGTCATGTTGCTCAAGCTGATTGGGTGACTTTTGCTGCCTATCATTTGGAGGGAGCAGCTAACTCCTGGTGGGAAAATTTCTTGGCAATGCAAGAAGCTCAACATGTTGTTACATGGAAAGAGTTCACTGAAGCCTTCCGATCTTACCATATTCCAAAGGGTCTGATGGATCAGAAGAGAGAGGAGTTCCTCAAGCTGAAGCAGGGCACTGGTTCCATGTGTGAATACTAGCGCAACTTCAATCGTCTTGCCTGTTATGCTACTGAAGAGGTCTTCGCTGATGTTATGAAGCAAGCTCTGTTCCATAAGGGACTGGATCTGAGGTTCACCGTGATATCCACCTCATGGACTTTGGTAACTTCCAAGGTCATGTTAATAAGGCTATGAAAGCCGAGAGTGGAAAGGTGGAGTATGAAGAAACTCGTAAGCGTCCTCGGGAGGGGTACAACAAGGCTGGTTCTAGCAATAAGAAGTGTCGTGTCTTTGTGCCTTACAGCACCGTGCCACGTGCTCCTTACACCCCAAGGACTTCTGAATATGCTTCTCATCCAAATTCTACTCCAAACAATGCTGGTGGATCAAACTATCCTGCTGCTGGTACTGGATCAGGCCTTATCTGTTTCAACTGTCGTCAGCCTAGCCACTATGCAAGAGATTTTCCTCAAAAGAGTGTTGCTGAGAAGGCACAACCACTAAAGAAGAATGACAAGTATCAAGGTACGGGAAGAGGTCGTTTGAACCATATGTCTACTGAGGAGGCTCAAGAAGATCCAAGCGTCATCATGGGTACGCTTCGTATCAATCAAATTCTAGCTAAAGTTTTGTTTGATTCTGGAGCATCGCATTCATTCCTGTCACAAGATTTTGCTTAAATGCATGGGATCAGTTTTGAGGGGTTGTCCGTTCCTCTATGGGTTCAATCTTCTGGTTCTATTTGGCGTTCCACCATGGTTATCCATGGGAATCTAATCTAAGTTGCATTTCAACTTTTTTCCACTTCCTGGATCGCCCTCAAGTCAACTGACATTGACATCATTTTGGGCATGGATTGGTTGACCTGCTACGAAGCTATCCTCGATTGTACAACCAAGTCAGTGACTCTGACCAGTCCTGCTGGCATAACAGTCAAGTATTGGACTGTAGGGTCACTATCTCCTTCAGCTGTTTTTGAAGCAGAGTTGTATGCTCTTGAAGTTCTACCTCCACTGGAGATTCAAGATGTTTTTGTGGTCTATGAATTCCCGGATGTCTTTCCTGAGGAGTTGCCTGGCATACCACCTGATCGAAGTGTGGAGTTTGTCATAGAGTTAGCTCCTGGAACTGCTCCTGTTTCTAAAAGACCCTACCGTATGCCTCCTCATGAGCTTGTGGAGTTGAAGAAGCAATTATAGGAGTTAGAAGGAAAAGGATACATTCAGCCAAGTACATGTTCTTGGGGATGTCCTACCATCTTTGTTAAGAAGCAGGATACCAATATACCGTGTCTGGTTGTGGATTATCGCCCACTCAATGCTATGACCATCAAGAACAAGTATCCTCTCCCTAGGATCAAAGAACTATTTGATAAGTTAAGTGGTGCCACTGTCTTTTCCAAAATGGATTTAAGGTCAGGGTATCACGAGATAAAGATCCGTAAGGAAGATATTCCAAATAATGCTTTCACCACTCGTTATGATCTTGACGAGTATACAGTCATGTCTTTTGGTCTTACCAATGCTCCAGCCACTTTTATGTGGCTTATGAACTCTGTATTCATGGATTATCTTGACAAGTTCATTGGTCTATTCCAAGACTAAGGAAGAGCACGCTAAACATCTTCGTTTGGTGTTGACAAAACTTTGAGAACATCGTCTCTATGCGAAGTTCTCCAAATGTGAGTTTTGGTTACAAGAGCTCGTATTCCTTGGTCATGTTGTTTCCGCCAAAGGGGTTGCTGTTATCCCAGATAAGGTCCAAACTATTCTCGACTAGGAGTCTCCTAAATCTGTCAAGGATGTCCGAAGTTTTCTCGGGGTGGCTAGTTATTACCGTCGATTCATCGAGAACTTCTCCAGAATTGCAAAGCCAATGACTGATCTTCTTAAGAAGGATAAGAAGTTTGAATGGTCTGATAATGCTGAGGAAAGCTTCCAGATGTTGAAAACCAAGTTAACCACTGCTCCGGTGTTGGTTCTCCCAGACAGTAGCAAATACTTTGTTGTCTTCTGCGATGCTTCCCACCAAGGTCTCGGATGTGTGTTAATGCAAGATGGGAATGTGGTGGCTTATGCCTCCCGTCAGTTGAAACCACATGAGAACAACTAACCAACTCATGATATTGAGCTTGGAGGTGTTATTCATGCTCTTAAGCAATGGCGACATTACCTTCTCGGTAGTCGTTGCGAGTTATACTCGGATCATCAGAGTCTGAAGTATCTTTTCACACAACCTGATCTGAATCTCAGGCAAAGAATATGGTTGGAACTCATCAAAGACTATGATTTGGGTCTCAGCTATAAACCTGGCAAAGCCAATGTCGTTGCTGATGTGCTAAGTCGTAAATCTTATTGCAACAATCTGATGATCAAATAAGCTCAACATTCTCTTCATGAGGAATTTTCTCGATTCAATCTTGAAGTAGTTCCTTGTGGATTCCTTTTTACTCTTGAAGTTAAGTCTTCTACAAAGGATGAAATTAAGCTTGCCCAGAAATATGATTCTAAGATTGCTGAGATAAAAAGGAACATTGCTAGCGGAGTTGCTAAATGTTTCTTAATTGATGATCAAGGAGTAATTTACTTTGGTAACCGTCTGGTAGTGCCAAAGAGAACAAAGTTGAGGGATTTAATTCTTACCGAAGCTCATGAATCACCTCTTTCTATCCACCCTAGAGGTACCAAGATGTATCGGGATCTTTGCCAAAGATTCTTATGGTATGGTATGAAGAAGGATATTGCTTGTTTCGTTTCAGAATGTGACGTTTGCCATCGCATCAAGGTTGAGCACCAAAGACCAGCTGGTCTCCTCCAACCACATAAAATACCCGAGTGGAAATGGGATGCAGTTGGTATGGATTTCATCACTGGTCTTCCTAAGACCCAGAAAGGAAATGATGCCATCTGGGTAATCGTTGATTATCTGTCCAAGGTTGCTCACTTTCTACCTGTTCGTGAGAGTATCAATGCTAATCAGTTAGCAGATCTATATATCTCTCGAATAGTTGTTCTTCATAGGATTCCAAACAAAAACGTCTCTGGCCGAGGGAGTTTGTTCACCTCAAGGTTCTGGACAACCTTCCAAACTGCTATGGGAACTCGCCTCTCCTTCAGTACAACTTATCATCCTAGTACCGGTGGTCACACCGAAAGGGTGAATCGAATCCATGAAGACATGCTAAGAGCGTGTGTCATATCATTTGGTAAGGACTGGGAGAAATGCCTGTCGTGGTGGTATCATGGCATATGCCATGGGTAGGCTAAAGTTGGGGCCGATGGACGTGGAGGAATCCAGGGAGGGATGATGCAGTGAAGACCGCACTCATATGAACAAAGAGAAATATAATGTATCTAGGATTGAGACTCTCATGTGGAGATAACACCTCTTCCTCTACATCTAATCTCTTATAATCTTGCCATACTTGTGGCTACAATCATGCTCCTTGAGCTGTATATCCTATGCTTCTATCTATATCTCTCTGTGAGGATGGATGAAGAATAAGAAGGAGAGCTCCTAGTGAGCAGAGAGGGGAGGAGCCCTTCGGGGCCTCCCATGTAATGACCCCCTGGTGCTCCTTATAAAGGGGAGCCCAGGGGACAAGACTTGTTCTACACGCTTGGTATCTAGGTGGCATATTCTGGGTATCTTCCAGAGATGCTCATCATATGCCTTGGCATCTTTGGAGATGCCAGGCATATTCCCTAGCATCTTATTTGATGCCAAGAGAACATCCCTAGCATCTTGTTAGATGCCAAGGGCATATTCCATACGCCATGTGCCAGTCTGAGCTGGTGGGCTCCCAACACTGGCACGATACTGGTGGAGATTGTTTTGGTTTGATGGCATGCTCCTGCGGAGGTCGAGGATGCTTTTGGAGGTTAATGACAAGGCGTTCGGGATGAAATACCTCGGCCCAAACATCCCAGACGAAGTGCTGATTCGGCCTGTCTACCAGCTAATTCGGCCTGGTTCTGATAATTCAAGTACAAGGCTTAACCGGGTTATCTGGCTGCCCAGCCGGGTCACACTAAATTCGGCCTGGAGGGGAGCCGGCCTGGGGCCTAGTCTAGCCCAGACAGGGTGATGGCGACCCAGCTGAGCTCCTCTTCTCTCAGCCCACGCGGGACAGCGAGGTGAGGAGCCCAGCCGGGGTTATCCTATGATTCGGCCCGTAGCCAGGGGTGGCGGCCAATTCGAAGGGGCCCGCGGTGGCTGCTGCCCGTCTGGGCCGAGATTGGCCTCGGTCGGCCCAGCCAGGAATGCTTGGTTGGCGATCGAAGGTGTGGCGAGGTGGCACCGCGGGAATCCTGGCGAGGTTGACGTCGATGGTTCGGCGGGAGTGAGGTGAAGTGGGAGTCGCGTGGTGGGACGTCGTTGGCTCTGGTCGGCCCACCCCGGGAGGGAGCCTCTTCTGCTGGAGCTGGTCAGGGTGAGGGAAAATGGGCTGAACCCAAGTAAATTCGGCCTGGTACCTCCAAATCTTTATTAATTCGGCCCGGGATATAGTTCAGGCCTGGAAGAGTGAACGTGGTCTGGGCCGAATTACTTTTAATTCGGCCCAGTATGGTTTTATCCTTTATCTTTTTCCATTTTTCTTTCTTACTCACATCAAGTATCCTTTTGTTATACATTTCTCTTACTGACTCATTTAATTCATCAACTCTGGGGTACCCTGGGGTACTACCCCGACATTAGTTCCCGAGGCTATGTGGGACTCGAAGAGTCGTACATAGGCTTCATATAATATATCTCCAGAGTTGCCTTCCGACTAAATATATTTTGGTTGTATACTTCTATGTCCCATAACCCTTGTGATACTTAGCCTTTATAGGCACTGGTCTTTTAACCCTTTTGGGCAAGACATGACTTCTGGCCTTCATGGGCACTGTTCTTATAACCCCTTTGGGTAAGTAATGATTTCTGTCCATTCTAGGCACTGCTCTTAACCTTTTTGGGAAAGCTTTTGACTTCTGGCCTTCCTGGGCACTGGTCATAACCCTTTTGGGTAAGTTTTTGACTTCTGGCCTTCTTGGGCACTGGTCTTAACCCTTTTGGGTATGTTTTTGTCTTCTGGCCTTCTTGGGCACTGCTCATAGCCCTTTTGGGCAAGTTTTTGACTTCTAGCCTTCTTTGGCACTGGTCATAACCCTTTTGGGCAATTTTTTTGACTTCTAGCCTTCTTGGGCACTGGTCATAACCCTTTTGGGTAAGTTTTTTGCCTTCTTGCCTGCTTTGGCTCTGGTCTTCTTTATCCTTTGAGTAAGTTATGACTTCTGGCCATTTTGATCACTGGAATTATAACCCGTTTGGGTAAGTTATGACTTCTGGCCATTTCAGGCACTGGTCTTTTAATCCCTTTAGGCAAGTTTTGAGCTCTGACCTTCCTGGGCACTGCTCTTTTAACCCCTTTGGGTAAGTTATGAGTTCTGGCCTTCTTGGGCACTACTCTTTTAACCCCTTTGGGTAAGTTATGACTTATGGCCATTTTAGGCACTGGTCTTTTAACCTCTTTAGGCAAGTTTTGAGTTCTGGCCTTCTTGGGCACTGCTCATTTAACCCCTTTGGGTAAATTATGAGTTCTGGCCTTCTTGGGCACTGCTCTTTTAACTTCTTTGGGAAAGTTATGACTTCTGGCCTTCTTGGGCACTGGTCTTATAACCCCTTTGGGAAAGTTCTGACTTCTGGCCTTCTTTGTCTCTGGTCTTATAAACCCTTTGGGTAAGTTTTTGGACTTATGGCCTTCTTGGGCACTGGTCATAACCCCTTTGGGTATGTTTTTGTACTTCTGGCCTTCCTGGGCACTGGTCATAACCCCTTTGGGTAAGTTTTTGGACTTCTGGCCTTCCTGGGCACTGGTCATAACCCCTTTGGGTAAGTTTTTGGACTTCTAGCCTTCTTGGGCAGTGGTCATAACCCCTTTGGGTAAGTTATGATCGGGGTTATCTGTTTCCAAATCCGAGTTATGTTACTCAAAATTGAATTATGTCTCAAATCTGAGTCATCTGACTCAAATCCGAGGTATGTGACTCAAATCCGAGTTATCTAATTCCAAATCCGAGTTACTTTGCTCAATTTTGACTTACATCTCAAATCTGAGTCATATGACTCAAATCCGAGGTATATGACTCAAATACGAGTCATCTGATGCCAAATCCGAGTTACTTTACTCAATTTTGACTTACATCTCAAATCTGAGTCATATGACTCAAATCCAAGGTATATGACTCAAATCCGAGTCATTTGATTCCAAATCCGAGTTACTTTACTCAATTTTGACTTACATCTCAAATCTGAGTCATTTGACTCAAATCCGAGGTATATGACTCAAATCCGAGTCATATGATTCCAAATCCGAGTTACTTTACTCAATTTTGACTTACATCTCAAATCTGAGTCATATGACTCAAATCCGAGGTATATGACTCAAATCTGAGTCATCTGATTCAAAATCCTAGTCATCTGATTGCCAAGATACAATTTGATCCGATGAGATGATGTCAATTTGCCTCTGATATGGATCCAAGATATAGATCCGAGATTAAGTTTTGGGAGATGATAATAGGGCTAATCGCTGAGAGATATGATTCGAGATGTTGATATGAGATATAGATTCGAGATATGATAAGCTGGCAAATAATCATCCGAGATACGAGATAACCTGGCAAGATAGTGAAATATCAATCCGAGATATAACATATCCTGGCAATCTGGCGAGCTGAATCAAATTTTAGTCCGAATCAGAGATGAGCTAGTACGCCAAGTCCGAATACAAATCCGAATTATAATATATCCTGGCAAGCTGAATCAAATGTTAGTCCGAATCAGAAACAAGCTAGTAAGCTGAGTTAAAGGTTAATCCGAACCATAAATAAATTGACTCAAATTATATCTGAATCATCAATAAGCTGGCTGGTGAGCTGAGTTAAAGGATAATCCAAAACATAAATAAACTGACTCAAATTCTATCTGAATCGTAAATAAGCTGACTCAAATTCTATTCGAGTTATAAATAAGCTGACTCAAATTCTATCCGAATTATAAATAAGCTGACTCAGATCTTATCCGAATCATAAATAAGCTGACTCAAATTCTATCTGAATCATCAATAAGCTGGTTAGTAAGATGTGTTAAATGTTAATCCAAAGCAAAAATAAACGGACTAAAATTATATCCAAGTTATGAATAAGCTTGCTGGTGAGCTGAGTTACTGGTCAATCCAAAGCATAAATAAACTGACTCAAATTTTATCCGAATCATCAATAAGCTGACTCAAATTCTATCTGAGTTATAAATAAGGTGACTCAAATATAGATCTGAATCAACGTAATGTTCTCTCAATCTAAAGGTAACTCTACGGATACGTTGACTAGTCCCCGGGTTAAGTTATTTTCTCCCCGGGGTGAAGGATCGGGTGTTGTGGCTGAGTTATCTGGCACTTACAGTATACTTGGAGAAGAGTTTGAGTGATTCTCGCTAAGTCATACCTGTCCTGCTGAGTTACCTGGTACTTACAGTAAGCTTGGGGAAGAGTTTGAGTCCTTCTTGCTGAGTCTTACCTGCTTTGATGAGTCAGACTTGGAGAACCTCTGCGCTTACCTCTCTGTTCTCTGTTCGCTTGGTGGAGTTGAATGAGCTCTATGAGGAAGAAGTTGATGAAGATGCTCCCGTCCAGATGGAAACCCAACCAACGCCACTAAGAGGCCCCAAGGTGGGCGCCAAATGTCATGGTGGTATCACGGCATATTCCATGGGTAGGCTAAAGTTGGGGCCGATGGACGTGGAGGAATCCGATGAGGGATGATGAAGTGAAGACCGCACTCATATGAACAAAGAGAAATATAATGTATCTAGGATTGAGACTCTCATGTGGAGATAACACCTCTTCCTCTACATCTGATCTCTTATAATCTTGCCATACTTGTGGCTACAATCATGCTCCTTGAGCTGTATCTCCTATGCTTCTATCTAGATCTCTTTGTAAGGATGGAGGAAGAAGAAGAAGGAGAGATCCTAGCGAGCAGAGAGGGGAGGAGCCCTTAGGGGCCTCCCATGTAACGATCCCCTTGGTGCTCCTTATAAAGGGGAGCCCATGGGACAAGACTTGTTCTACACGCTTGGTATCTAGGTGGCATATTCTTGGTATCTTCCAGGGATGCTCAGCATATGCCTTGGCATCTTTGGAGATGCCAGGCATATTCCCTAGCATCTTATTTGATGCCAAGAGCATATCCCTAGCATCTTGTTAGATGCCAAGGGCATATTCCGTACGCCATGTGCTAGTCTGAGCTGGTGGGCTCCCAAGACTGGCACGATACTGGTGGAGATTGTTTTGGTTCGATGGCATGCTCCTGCGGAGGTCGAGGATGCTTTTGGAGGTTAATGACAAGGCGTTCGGGATGAAATACCTCGGCCCAAACATCCCAGAAGAAGTGCTGATTCGGCCTGTCTACCAGCTAATTCGGCCTGGTTCTGATAATTCAAGTACAAGGCTTAACCGGGTTATCTGGCTGCCCAGCCGGGTCACACTAAATTCGGCCCGAGGGAGCCGCCTGGGCCTAGTCTGCCTGCATAGTAGATGGCGACCCAGCCGAGCTCCTCTTCTCTCGGCCCACGCGGGACAGCGAGGTGAGGAGCCCAGCCGGGGTTTTCCTATGATTCGGCCCGTAGCCAGGGGTGGCGCCTTCAAGGGGCCCAGCGGTGGTCTTTGCCTGTCTGGCCGAGATTGGACTCGGTCGGCCCAGCCAGGAATGCTTGGTTGGCGATCGAAGGCGTGGCGAGGTGGCACCGCGGGAATCCTGGCGAGGTTGACGTCGATGGTTCGGCGGGAGTGAGGTGAAGTGGGAGTCGCGTGGTGGGCCGTCGTTGGCTCTGGTCGGCCCACCCCGGGAGGGAGCCTCTTCTGCTGGAGCTGGTCAGGGTGAGGGAAAATGGGCTGAACCCAAGTAAATTCGGCCTCGTACCTCCAAATCTTTATTAATTCGGCCCGGGATATAGTTCAGGCCTGGAAGAGTGAACGTGGTCTGGGCCGAATTACTTTTAATTCGGCCCAGTATGGTTTTCTCCTTTATCTTTTTCCATTTTTCTTTCTTAGTCACATCAAGTATCCTTTTGTTATACATTTCTCTTACTGACTCATTTAATTCATCAACTCTGGGGTACTACCCCGACATTAGTTCCCGAGGCTATGTGGGACTCGAAGAGTCGTACATAGGCTTCATATAATATATCTCCAGAGTTGCCTTCCTACTAAATATATTTTGGTTTTATACTTCTATGTCCCATAATCCTTGTGATACTTAGCCTTTATAGGCACTGGTCTTTTAACCCTTTTGGGCAAGACATGACTTCTGGCCTTCATGGGCACTGTTCTTATAACCCCTTTGGGTAAGTAATGATTTTTGTCCATTCTAGGCACTGCTCTTAACCTTTTTGGGCAAGCTTTTGACTTCTGGCCTTCCTGGGCACTGGTCATAACCCTTTTGGGTAAGTTTTTGACTTCTGGCCTTCTTGGGCACCGGTCTTAACCCTTTTGGGTATGTTTTTGTCTTCTGGCCTTCTTGGGCACTGCTCATAGCCCTTTTGGGCAAGTTTTTGACTTCTAGCCTTCTTTGGCACTGGTCATAACCCTTTTAGGCAATTTTTTTTGACTTCTAGCCTTCTTGGGCACTGGTCATAACCCTTTTGGTAAGTTTTTTGCCTTCTTGCCTGCTTTGGCTCTGGTCTTCTTTATCCTTTGAGTAAGTTATGACTTCTGGCCATTTTGATCACTGGAATTATAACCCGTTTGGGAAAGTTATGACTTCTGGCCATTTCAGGCACTAGTCTTTTAATCCCTTTAGGCAAGTTTTGAGCTCTGACCTTCCTAGGCACTGCTCTTTTAACCGCTTTGGGTAAGTTATGAGTTCTGGCCTTCTTGGGCACTACTCTTTTAACCCCTTTGGGTAAGTTATGACTTATGGCCATTTTAGGCACTAGTCTTTTAACCTCTTTAGGCAAGTTTTGAGTTCTGGCCTTCTTGGGCACTGCTCATTTAACCCCTTTGGGTAAATTATGAGTTCTGGCCTTCTTGGGCACTGCTCTTTTAACTTCTTTGGGAAAGTTATGACTTCTGGCCTTCTTGGGCACTGGTCTTATAACCCCTTTGGGAAAGTTCTGACTTCTGGCCTTCTTTGTCTCTGGTCTTATAAACCCTTTGGGTATGTTTTTGGACTTATGGCCTTCTTGGGCACTGGTCATAACCCCTTTGGGTAAGTTTTTGTACTTCTGGCCTTCCTGGGCACTGGTCATAACCCCTTTGGGTAAGTTTTTGGACTTCTGGCCTTCCTGGGCACTGGTCATAACCCCTTTGGGTAAGTTTTTGGACTTCTAGCCTTCTTGGGCAGTGGTCATAACCCCTTTGGGTAAGTTATGATCGGGGTTATCTGTTTCCAAATCCGAGTTATGTTACTCAAAATTGAATTATGTCTCAAATCTGAGTCATCTGACTCAAATCCGAGGTATGTGACTCAAATCCGAGTTATCTAATTCCAAATCCGAGTTACTTTGCTCAATTTTGACTTACATCTCAAATCTGAGTCATATGACTCAAATCCGAGGTATATGACTCAAATCCGAGTCATCTGATTCCAAATCCGAGTTACTTTACTCAATTTTGACTTACATCTCAAATCTGAGTCATATGACTCAAATCCGAGGTATATTACTCAAATCCGAGTCATCTGATTCCAAATCCGAGTTACTTTACTCAATTTTGACTTACATCTCAAATCTGAGTCATTTGACTCAAATCCGAGGTATATGACTCAAATCCGAGTCATCTGATTCCAAATCCGAGTTACTTTACTCAATTTTGACTTACATCTCAAATCTGAGCATATGACTCAAATCCGAGGTATATTACTCAAATCTGAGTCATCTGATTCAAAATCCTAGTCATCTGATTGCCAAGATACAATTTGATCCGATGAGATGATGTCAATTTGCCTCTGATATGGATCCGAGATTAAGTTTTGGGATATGATAATAGGGCTAATCGCTGAGAGATCTGATTCAAGATGTTGATATGAGATATAGATTCGAGATTGATAAGCTGGCAAATAGTCATCCGAGATACGAGATAACCTGGCAAGATAGTGAATTATCAATCCGAGATATAACATAACCTGGCAATCTGGCGAGCTGAATCAAATTTTAGTCCGAATCAGAGATGAGCTAGTACGCCAAGTCCGAATACAAATCCGAATTATAATATATCCTGGCAAGCTGATTCAAATGTTAGTCCGAATCAGAAACAAGCTAGTAAGCTGAGTTAAAGGTTAATTCGAACCATAAATAAATTGACTCAAATTATATCCGAATCATCAATAAGCTGGCTGGTGAGCTGAGTTAAAAGATAATCCAAAACATAAATAAACTGACTCAAATTCTATCTAAATCGTAAATAAGCTGACTCAAATTCTATTCGAGTTATAAATAAGCTGACTCAAATTCTATCCGAATTATAAATAAGCTGACTAGATCTTATCCGAATCATAAATAATCTGACTCAAATTCTATCTGAATCATCAATAAGCTGGTTAGTAAGATGAGTTAAATGTTAATCCAAAGAAAAAATAAACTGACTGAAATTCTATCCGAATCATCAATAAGCTGGCTGGTGAGTTGAGTTACAGGTCAATCCAAAGCATAAATAAACTGACTCAAATTTTATCCGAATCATCAATAAGCTGACTCAAATTCTATCTGAGTTATAAATCAGGTGACTTAAATACAGATCTGAATCAACGTAATGTTCTCTCAATCTAAAGGTAACTCTACGGATACGTTGACTAGTCCCCAGGTTACGTTATTTTCCCCCCGGGGTGAAGGATCGGGTGTTGTGGCTGAGTTATCTGGCACTTACCGTATACTTGGAGAAGTGTTTGAGTGATTCTCGCTAAGTCATACTTGCCCTGCTGAGTTACCTGGTACTTATAGTAAGCTTGGGGAAGAGTTTGAGTCCTTCTTGCTGAGTCTTACCTGCTTTGATGAGTCAGACTTGGAGAGCCTCTGTGCTTACCTCTCTGTTCTCTGTTCGCATGGTGGAGCTGAATGAGCTCTATAAGGAAGAAGTTGATGAAGATGCTCCCGTCCAGATGGAAACCCAACCAACGCCACTAAGAGGCCCCAAGGTGTGCCAAATGTCATGGTGGTATCACGACATATGCCATGAGTAGGCTAAAGTTGGGGCCGATGGACGTGGAGGAATCCGGGGAGGGATGATGCAGTGAAGACCGCACTCATATGAACAAAGAGAAATATAATGTATCTAGGATTGAGACTCTTATGTGGAGATAACACCTCTTCCTCTACATCTAATCTCTTATAATTTTGCCATACTTGTGGCTACAATCATGCTCCTTGAGCTGTATCTCCTATGCTTCTATCTAGATCTCTCTGTGAGGATGGAGGAAGAAGAAGAAGGATAGCTCCTAGTGAGCAGAGAGGGGAGGATCCCTTCGGGGCCTCCCATGTAACGATCCCCCTAGTGCTCCTTATAAAGGGGAGCCCAGGGGACAAGACTTGTTCTACACGCTTGGTATCTAGGTGGCATATTCTTGGTATCTTCCAGGGATGCTCAGCATATGCCTTGGTATCTTTGGAGATGCCAGGCATATTCTCTAGCATCTTATTTGATTCCAAGAGCATATCCCTAGCATCTTGTTAGATGCCAAGGGAATATTCCATACGCCATGTGGCAGTCTGAGCTGGTGGGCTCCCAAGACTAGCACGATACTGGTGGAGATTGTCTTGGTTCGATGGCGTGCTCCTGCGGAGGTCGAGGATGCTTTTGGAGGTAAATGACAGGGCGTTCGGGATGAAATACCTCGGCCCAAACATCCCAGACGAAGTGCTGATTAGGACCTGGCCGATTGCAGCGTCGGCCGTGGTCATTCCCACGATAGTGGCGCCCACCATGGGGCCTAGCCGGTCTGGCCGGTGTTCTGCGGCAAGGTCCAATCTACCCATCAACGAGTCGATCGCCACCGGCCACATGATAGCGATCGGCGAGATGCTCCAAATCTTGCCGAGCAGCTACGTCCCGGCGGCGCGACCCGTCACGCATAGCATGATCCTGCCGGTCGGCACGATCAGCCTCTTCGTCGGCCTCACCGACGTCATCATCTCGGAGGACTCGGCTCGCATCCGCGAGTCATCGCCACGCGACCAGCTCTCTGAGAGTCAGGTCCGCAGGATCCACCGCCTTGCCTCCGAGTACGACTCAGCCCACAGCGACGTGGCTGAAACCACCGCGGCCGCGGAAGACGCGGCCCTCAATGACGACGCCGACTCGGCGACCCCGGCGTAACTCGCCGGATCCGTCGTCGCCGCGTCGCCCGCGGGCTCCATCACCCAGGTCTCCAACGTCGGAGACTTCGAGGATCCCTCCATCCTTGGGATGTTCGACTTTGACTCTGGGTCAGAGAATTCCGCCGATCTCCGCGACGGGACCGGCCGCCACGCCGCGACCTACATGGCAACTGGCGCCAACCCGCCGGAGGATCCATTCTCCACTATGATCCCTCCCAACGCAACGGCAACGAAGATCGAGGAACTCCGCCTAAAGCTGGCGGAAGCAGTCCGCAAGGAGCAAGCCGAGCGCGAAAAATTTCGCCTCGAGCAGCTGACGGTGCAGGAGCTGTCGCGCTACCACCAGCAACAAATCAGGTCGCGCCTGAACCCCACCGTCCAGGGGCGCGCCCTGAATTTCGGCAACGAGGCGACCAGCCAGCGGCCGACGGCGCGATCTGCAAGAACGCGCCACCAGGAGGAAGCGCTCGGCCACACCAGGGTCGACGACGAATGGCGCCCCACCACCACCCTACCGCGCACCCCCCAGGGACCAGCCGCGGATCGTGGTCTCCTCATGGGAGTGAGACGCGAACGGCCTACCACTGTTCTCCTCACGGGAGCGAGACACGAACGGCCGAGCAGCAGTCGACAACATCGCGGCCACCGGTGACGGGGCCCTACAGATCCAGTACGCCAAGGCCTTGCTCGCAAAGGCGGTCGAGCAACAAAACGCAGGCGTCGACTCACAGGGTCGGATGTACTCGCGTTCATCGGGCAGCAGAGCGGCCTCAAGCGGCCACCCCATGGCGGCAAACACCCTCAACTTCCCGCCACCCGAACCACTTCAGCTCCAACACCGACCAACGAACGCGGCACTCTCCACCAACGACCCCCGGCCGGCGACCAACTTCGTCACCGCCAACGGTTAGCCCGTCGACGCCCGTACCCACATCATCAACAACCAGAGCTAGCACGCACGCCAGCCCGACGAACTGCGGCATACCCTAACCAACCGTCGCGACAACGAGCCGAGCGGGTCGCTAAGCCGACTCGGGCCCCGGTGCTTCGGACCGATGATCCGAGGAGAAAGATACCCGACGAACTTCAAAGCGCCGAAGGAAATAGAGAAGTACGACCCCTTGGTATGATCCCTCTGTGTGGTTGGATACCTACCTCATGGCGATGGGGATCGCCGGCCACACCGATCTACTAGCCGCCCGCTACCTCCCCCTGATGATGGAGGGGGCGTGTAGGCAGTGGATCAACACTCTCCCCGCGGACAGCATCGACTCCTGGGAAGAGATGCGCGACGCCTTCATCAGGCACTTCGAGGGTTCATACACCCGCGCCACAACCATCGAGGACCTGGAATGATGCGTCCAGGGACCTCGCGAGTCGACCCGCAGCTGGGTCCAACGGTGGCAAGAACTATGGTACAACGCGGTCGGTATCCACCTAGACACCGCAATCTACTATATCAAGACCTCGTGCCGCTACGAGCCCCTGGTCGCCAAGCTCAAACGAGCATACCGCACACTCGACAACATACCGGATCTCCTAGAGATCGCCAAAAGATACGCGGAGGAAGACCCAAACCAAGAAACCGACAACGAGTCGGGAGGACAACGCCGCACGTGCGGCAACGACAACGGACGATGATCCGATCTACGCTACAGCAACACTTGCCTCACCGGCAAACGCCGCAGTGACGGGCGAGTCGACTTCGTCCCCAACCCTGGGTATGCGCAGCGCGAGCCCAAGAGCTTCCGCCGCGACGGCGGCAAATACAAGGCGAAGCCAAGGTTCGACCCCGCGGCCCTCCTTAACCAACCTTGTGTATTTCACAGCAGGGAAGGAAAGCCCGCTACGCACACAACTGCCGACTACCACTCTCTCAAGGAGATCGAGAAGACACGACGAGCGCGGGAAGACCCCGACAACAACCTGCCAAACGGCGGAAAATTCGGCAGCATGGCTGGCTCGCTCCACACCTTCACAGGCTTCAACACGAAGCGCGAGAAGAAGGTCATCACCCGCGCCGTCGCCGTCAACACGGTGGCCCAGGTGGACGTTCCTCAACTGGTCGGAGCAACCAATCACTTGGAGCCGCCAGGACCACTCGCCACGAATCGAGTACCCAGGCCGAGTCGCCCTGGTGGTCAAGCCCAAGGTGGGAGACTACTAGCTCCCCAAGACATTGATGGACGACGACAGCTCCATCAACATCCTGTACCTGGACACCTTCAGGCGACTACGACTCCCGCAGTCGATGGTCGAGATGACCTATAACACGTTCCACGGCATTGTCCCCATTCGGAAGGTGCACTCGATCGGCAAGGTCACGCTTCCAGTCACCTTCGGCACACCGGCAAACTTTCGCACCAAGCGGATCGTCTTCGAGATGGTGCCCTTCGATAGCCCCTACCACTGCATCTTGGGGCTCCAGGCGTTCGCCAAGTTCATGGCGGCACCCCACTACGTGTACAACGCGATGAAGCTCCCCGGACCGCGTGGCGTCATCACCATCGACGGCGACCCCAACATGGCCGCCGAGTGCGAGGCCAAAGGAGCCAAACTCGCCGACGCCGTCATCGCGGCAGAAGCCAACCACGCCGACGAGCTCGCCAAATACGTGAGCGGGGTCAACAACGATGACCCCACCATACTCAAGAATCCCAACTCGGAGGGCAGTAACACCTCCGCCTTCGAGGCAACGACGCATACCCGCACCGTCGAGCTGGTCCCAGGCGACTCCAGCCAGATGGTGACGATCGGGACGGGCATGAGCCCAGCATAGGAAGGCGCGCTCATCGAGTTCCTCCGTGAGAACAGGGACATCTTCGCATGGAAGCCCTCTGACATGCCTGGTGTCCCTAGGGAACTCGCTGAGCACAAACTCAACGCCGACCCCAGAGTGAGACCTGTCAAGTAGTCGCTGCGGCCCTTCAATGAAGAGCGCCGCCGAGAAATCGCCGAGGAGGTGCAACGTCTACTCGCCGCAGGCTTCATCCGGCAAATCAAATACTCCAAGTGGCTGGCAAACCCAGTCCTGGTCGAGGAGAAAAATGGGACCTAGAGGATGTGTATTGATTACACAAACTTAAACAGCGTTTGTCCGAAGGAACAATTCGTCCTCCCGCGGATTGACCAAATAATCAATTCCACCATGGGCTCGGAGTCGCTATGCTTCCTCGACGCCTACTCTGGGTACAACCAGATCAAAATAGCCGTTGAGGACGAAGAGAAGACGGCGTTCATCACGCCATTCGGAGCCTTCTGCTACACTGCCATGACCTTCGGCCTCAAGAACGCCGGGGCGACCTACCAGCGATGTATGCAGGAGTGCCTTGCAAGCCAAATTGGCCGCAATATCCACGTCTACATCGACGACGTGGTAGTGAATTCCACTCGCCAAAGCGACCTACTCGTAGACCTGGCGGAAACTTTCGCCAACCTGCAGAAATACAAGATAAAGCTAAACCCAGGCAAATGCACCTTCGGTGTACCAGCAGGGCAGCTACTGGGATACGTCGTCTCCAAGCGCGGGATCGAGGCGAATCCCACCAAGATCACCACGATCGCTCGACTCGGCAAACCCGAGTGCCTGCGCGATGTCCAGAAGCTGGTCGGGCGAGTCGCGGCTCTCAGATGACCCTATACCGCCTGATGCGCAAGAACCCCACCTTCTAGTGGGAGAAGGAGGTGGACGATGCACTCCGCGACCTCAAGAAGGTGCTACTCGCAGCACCGCTACTCGCCGCCCCCGTCGACAAGGAACCCATGTTGGTTTACGTCGCAGCTTCCGAGCACGTCGTCAGCGCCGTCATGGTCGTCGAGCAACCAGAGGAAGGAAAGGAGCGCCTAGTGGAGCGACCAGTGTACTATATCAGCGAGGTCCTCACCGATTCACGCCAGCGCTACCCGCAATACCAGAAACTGGTATACGCGGTCTTCAGAGCACAGCGGCGACTTCCACACTACTTCCAGGAGCACCCGATAACGGTCGTCTCCTTAGCACCGTTGTAGGACATCATCCGCAACCGTCAGGCGACCGGCCGAGTCGCCAAGTGGGCCGTCGAGATCGGCGTCCATAACATCAAGTATGAGCTGCGCAAAGCAATCAAGTCGCAGGCTCTCGCGGACTTCATCGCCGATCGAGGAGGCCCAAAGAAAAAGCTGCCATACCTCCACTACTGGAGTTTACACTTCGACGGCTACAAGAATGCAGACGGTGCAGGAGCAGGGATCGTGCTAACCTCTCCGAAGGGCGACAAGCTATGCCACGTCCTCTGCCTCGACTTCACCCCCTGAACCAACAACATGGCCGAGTACGAGGCACTACTCCATGGCATGCGAGCTGCCAAGGAGATGAATGTCAACCGCCTACGCTGCTATGGAGACCACTCGACTAAGTCGCTGGCAAATCGCACTGCGACGCCGTCTCCCCCACCATGGCGGCATACCGCCAAGCAGTGGACAAGGTGGGCGGACACTTCGCAGGCTACTCCGTCGAGTGGATCGACAGGCGGAAGAACGAGGAGGCCGACGCACTCTCTCGCATCGGCTCGGCTCGACTCACACCACCCGCCGGCGTATTCCTCGACACCATCACCAAGACCTCCGTCTCTCCCCCAAGGGAGATCGACATCAGAGTCCCGCTGCAACCAGAGGCAGCCCTAGTCGCACTCATCGCCGAGCCAGAGGACTGGACTACGCCGTACATCGCCTACCTCGAGGGAGGCACCTTGCCAACAGACGAAACAGACGCCCGGATGATAGCACGCCGCTGCAAATCATTCGTCATCATTGACGGCGAGCTCCACAAGCGCAGCGTGACTGGCGTGTTCCAACGCTGCGTCCAACCCGTTGAGGGATGCAAAATCCTCCACGACATCCACTCCGGTGACTGTGGCCACCACGCCGCGCGCTCGCTCTCTGGTCGCAAAGGCTATGCGACACGGTTTCTACTGGCCCACCGCACACGCAAACGTCGTCGACATTGTCCAGCGGTGCGTCGGGTGCCAGAAATACGCCAACCAGACCCACGTGCTTAGCTCGGCGCTCAAGACAATCCCCATCACCTGGCCGTTTGCCGTGTGGGGTATGGACATGGTAGGCCCTTTCAAGAAGGCCCCCTCCAGCTTCACCCACCTCTTGGTCGCAGTCAACAAATTCACCAAATGGGTGGAGGCCAAGCCAGTCCAGAAATGCGATGGGAAGACCGCCACCAAGTTCCTACGCGAGCTCATCTATCGCTACGGGTTCCCAAACAGCATCATCACGGACAATGGCACCAACTTCGCCAAAGGAGCCATGGCCGAGTTCTGCGAGGAACACCACATCCGACTCGACCTCGCCTCAGTCGCTCACCCAGAGTCCAACGGCCAGGCGGAACGAGCCAACCAAAGCATCCTCCATGGCCTGAAGCCACGGCTCCAAGTACCACTCGAGCGCACCGCCGGGTGCTGGGTCGAGGAGTTACCCTCCGTCATCTGGGGCATCCGCACCTCCGTCAACAGGTCGACAGGGTTCACCCCTTCTTCATGGTGTATGGCGCCGAGGCAGTCATGCCCACCGACCTAGAGCACGACTCGCCTAGGGTGGTCAACTACACGGAGGCCGCAAACAAGCTCGCACGCCAGGAAGGAGTCGACCAACTCGACGAGGCATGCGACCTAGCTCGCTCCCGCACCGCCATCTACCAGCAAGGGCTCTGCCGCTACCATAGCCGGCAAGTACGGACTCGCACCTTCCAGGAAGGCGATCTGGTGCTACGCCTCATCCAGGACAAGAAGGGCATGCACAAGCTCTCCCCCCCTTGGGAGGGACCATTCGCCATCGCATGAGTCCTCGGCAACGACGCCTACTACCTCACCGGCGTCAGGAGGCGGAAACTTCGGCGTCAGCGACCGTGGAATGTAAACCTCCTACGGAAATTCTACTCCTAGAACGCCATACATGTACTCTCCACCTGCTATGAAATAAAACAGATTGGTTACCGCAAAATGCGTCTACTCTCCGTATCTTGTGCCACTCGCACTCGTAATAATAGTGTCAAGCTAACCGCAGAAGTCAACCTCTGGTACAGCGACCGACACGGCCAAGTAGTGCGTTTCGAGGGCACTGGGTTACCCCAGGACTCATAACGTCCACGAAAAATGCCAACCCAGAGCCCCATTGGAGTCGCCTAGATCGACTGGCTTAACGAGCCAAGACAACTGCCCTCGCTCCTCACAGCGACCAAGGTACTCCGCGTCCTCGGCACAGCGACTCGAACGGCCAAGTACCACGCTCGGGGACTGACGACAAGTCGAGCACGAGCGACTAGGGAAAAATGCTAAGTATGAGAGCGTGCCCAGGACTCGCCATGCGACTGATCCTTCGGATCAGGAAGGAGTAACGCGCTTACTCTAACGCGCTCAGTACTCACCTACCCTTGAGCTGCGACTAGAACCACCAAGTACCACGCTCGGGGACTCAGCCACCCGACCTCGTTCGCGCAAGGGAAAATAGTCAAGTAAAAGAGCACCCATGGGAGTCGCCCTACGACTGGCTCTCCGAGCTCGGGCGATTCAACCTCAATAGCAAAACAACTGACAAGACATTCAAAATCACAAACACATAACAAACGAGGTAAACCCCATAAAAAGGGCGGACGCGCTCGGGGACTCGTCCAATCAGCATTCAAAATCATGAAACAATTCACAAGATAACACGAAGTTTCATTATAGCAGAACAAAGTCGTTCCAAAATACAAGTTGAGTCCAATGGACAATTGTCACTAACGCCCCAGGGCACAATGTTTCTACTCCGCAGGTTTTGACGGCGACTCGCCACCACCCCTGCGGTTGCGAATGAAGGGCGTGTACGGGTTCGATGGGTACGTCGTCAACTCACCCGCCCTCGCCGCACGGAAAGGCTGCTCGACCTTGAAGTCCTGATGCTTCGGCTCAGGGTCGTTGGGGGCGATAGTCGTCTCCTGATAGGGGAGGAGGTCGCCCATCGCCCAGACGCGATCGGAATACACCGCGGCCCGATCCGTCAGCTTCAGCACCTCGGTAATCTCCACAGAGCCCGTCGACAAGGGGTAGCCACTTGTCACATCGTCAAGGTCGAATTCTTCCGGGAAGTGAGCAAGCCCAAGGCTGAGAGCCATCGCTGCCCCGCGCCGGAAGGCCGACCGTGTAAAGAACTCGATGACTGACGGCGTCTTCTCCAGATACCGCCATACTTGGACGAGGTCGCTGGGAATCACTTCTGTGGGCGATATCTCCTGAAGATATGCTCGGATGCAGGTCGCGGACAACGCGTGTGAGTCGACCAGAGTGGTCACACACTGCCGCGCATCGTACGATTGTGCCTCCTCCGAGCTATCAATAATCCGACCTGCGGACAGAGGTCAGTAGTAAGTACAACAACGACTCCACAATACAGCTATTACAGGCAGAGGAAGACAAGTTTACCAATCAAAGGACGGCAGAGGCCCGTGATGAAACCTTGAAGCGAGGAGAAGTCGTTCTGTAGCCCAACAACGAGGGCTCTTCAGCGGCAGCCGTAATAGCAGCTTTCGCTCGCCCATCCGCCGAGCTTGCCTCCGCCTTCGCCTCCTTGAGCTCGCGCTCTAGATCAGCGATCCGCTTCTCGGCTATACTCAAAGCAGATTTGAGCCGCCGTCAGCTCACCTGCTGGGACAAGGCCCTGGCGGACCACCTCTACCTTGGCAGCAATTGCTTGGAGTCCCTTGTTCGTTTCTTGGACGGCAACAAGTTCCTTCTCCATGCGACACTTTGCAGCAAGCCGATCGGCAGATTCACGCTGCAAGCCCTGCGCACAAATCAAACAGTCAAAAACAATGGAATCCTAAGTGCCCACCCGCTGAAATTCAGCGACTAGGCACTCGAGGACTGGAGATCAAAAATCCTAAGTGCCCACCCGCTGAAATTCAGCGACTAGGCACTCAGGGACTAGACGCTACAAAAAACACTAAAAGAATCCGACCACTAAAATTCAGTGGCCGATCCTCGGGGACTGGACATACCTGGATGGCTGCGCCCAGTATGACGTGGAGCTGTAGCGCGTCCACAGACGCAAGTAGAGCTGGAATGTGTCCGCGACGCTGCTCGACCTCTGTCTCGGCGACCCCAGGCATTTGGCTTGTCGGCGCTGCGCCACTCGCTGTGGCCGCTTTGGCCATGAAGCGGGGGAAGGTCGCAGTGGATTCCCCGGCGCCACTAGGATCCGGTTCGGCCACTCCGGGCGAGGAAACAGCCTCCTTGGTCTTCAAGGCCGCCTCCTCCACAGTCGGAGGATCGCTTGGAGCAACCGTCGTGTCGTCAGAGACCGTGACAACATCATCGCCCTTCGCCCTCTTAGAGCTGTCTGCGGGAGCAGCGACCTCATCAGCTTTCCTCTTCCGTGAGGGGTCCTCCTCGGTGACGACTGGCGGAACCTTGGCCATGGAAGGGTGGCCGATCTTTTTAACTCTAGTCTGGTGAAACAATGATATGAGCAAAATTGTCCGATTACAACGGAAGGCCAGCAGACGAACAAGACTTACTTGGCGACTGGTATGAACCGCAGTCCCGTGCGGATACTGGCGGGCTTCTCCAGGTCGGGCCCCAGTTTCCGACTGAGGCCCATCTCGAACACGTCGTGTGCCCAAGACACAGAGGGCCTCTTCGAAGACGAGGCCGCGGCAGGAGCCTCCGTGATGACGTCTGCGGGAGCTCTCCTAGGAGGCGAAGCTGCTGCGGCTGGAATAGCCCCCAACCCATATACCGGGGCGAATGGGGGTGGAAGCGAGGCCAGAGGTACCTCATCCAGGAGGGGGGCAGCGTCCGGTGCTGCTGTCGTATGCGCCGCTTCACCCTTAGCCGAGCTGGTGGCGTTGGAACTAGTCGCAGAACAAGGCGGAGACGCCTGCTTCGCCGCCTTCGTCTTCCTCCTTGGCGGAGCCTTCACGTCCTTCTTCTTCTTCTTCGAGGGCGTAGCCTCACAACGCGAAGTGTGCTCGGGGAGCTCGTCATCATCGTCATCGTGAGGTTCGAGGCTCCTACTCGCCTCGAGCTCGCGTTGATGTTGCCCGCGAGTTTTGCGAACCATCGGGGCGACGTCTTCCACGGGTTCGTCTTCGTCGTCATCGTCGTCATCACCCGCGTCGCTCATGACGTCACCTTTGGAGGGTGGTGACTCGCTCCCGTCGTGAACGGATGAGCTCGAGTTTTCGTCGTCTGCGGGTGGGAGCCATCCTTCCACCACTTGGAACAACTGCAATAAAAACGAAACAACGTCAGCATAACCGTGACTGCATCATCTGCGACTGCGAATGGTGACAAAGATGGCGACTTACCATCGGAGCTGGGCGCCTTGCGGTATAGGGGGCGACCCCGGCCTTCGCGTCCAGGTATGCCGCCTGGGTGATCTTCTTTAGGGCTAGGATGTAGTCTTCGAGTTTCCACTCGGCGAGGCAGGATTTTGTCGGGTCATCCCTGCCCACATACTCGTACATATAATGGTCGCGGCGGGCCAAAGGCACGAGCCGCCGCCCGAGCCAGCAGTTGTAAAGATTGATGGTTTGGAGGCCCTTCTTCTTCAGGTCGTGGATGGTTTGCAACATTTCATCGACAACCATCCGCTGGTCTAGCGGGAGCTTGCCGACCTGGATCCGACGCGGTTTGGGCCGGTTGACGGAGTACCTTGGAAGCGTCACCTCACCGTCTGGGGTTTCCTCGGTGACGTAGAACCAGGATTTCTTCCACTCGTTTGCCGCTTTAGCCGGCAGCATCAGGTCGAAGAACGACACCTTCGACTTCAGCTGAAACGTCAGGCCTCCCACAGCCAACATTGGGCCGCCTGATTCTTCGAGACTAATCCTCCCATGGAATAGATCTTTCCACAAAGGGAAGTAGGGCCTGCAGCCCAGATAGCACTTTCATGAGCATACGAAAATGGCGATCCGCTCGATGCAATCTGGGCCCAGTCCGACGGCTGGATCCATAGAAGCGTGAAGCGCGGAAGAAGAAAGTAAAATCCCAGCCCCCGCTCCAGGTGGCTGGTGAAGCAAATGAATTCTCCCTCGCGCGGGTCCGGAGTCACCTCTCCTGCCGTGGGGATGCGCCATCTGCCGGCGTGCAGGATCCCGGCCTCCTCGAAGGACGCTAGTAGCGCCCTGGTGCACTTGGATCGGCCCCATGGTTCGGTGGAGGGGGCCATTGGCTGGAAGATTTGTGGAGGTCGGGGCTCTCTGGATAGGTTGGATCGCGATGCGTAGTGGAAACGGAGATGGGCGAGATCGGAGGAAAGATGAAGGAGTGTTCCCTGCTCGCCTGTCATTCTCCTTATATAGCGGTTGTTACCCGCCAATTTCGGGAGCTGTTACTACGCGGTGATTACGCCAAAAGTTACCATTGGATTACCCCAACGGCTAGTTTTGACCCCACTTGACGGTCCAACTTCATCCACTCGACTCGTCGCTCCGCGCGACTCGATTATTTGCCGACCCGATCACTACAACAGTGACTGAATATTCGCCGACCCGTTCGCCGAGCTGCGACCCGATCGGTCGCCGTTAGTGTGACTAGAATAACTAGTTTTTCCTTTATTCAGGAGTCCGCTGCCAATTCGACTAGGCATCCGCATTGGATCCATATACAGCGACTGCCAGCGACCACCTGCGACCAATCAACGACGGCCTCGGGGACTACTGATGGGGATATGCCTACCAGGGTATACCCAGGGGCGTTCCGGCGGCTCGGCGCTGCGATGGGCATGCGGGCAATGGCGGATCAAGACCTTGCATGGACTCAAGTGACTGGAAGCTGAAGGCCCAGAAGCATAGATAGGCCCAGTCGGATTAGGTTAAACGATCGCTGAAACCTTAACTGATTTACATCAAGGCCTCGGACTCCATGGTGAAGTACACGGACATTCTGCGCCGAGCCCCCGAGCGTGTCGAAAGCTGGAAAGCTTCATGTGCACGGGCTGGCGCAAGGATGGCGTTGTCCATGGTGAAGGCACACTATGAAGGTGCCGACATCGACACGGTAACATCTGGTATCCCCAACGTGGATGATGACGGAAAGGAGATTGATCACGAAGCCATCCTATCATCACTCGCGGGCTATGACACCAGGGTTGCCGAGTTGGTGGACGTCGACGTCTTCGTGCCCAGGAACTTTCTTGACAACGCCGAGCCTGAATCCTCTGAGTCTCCTCACAGTGGTGACGCTGAGGGTGAATCTCCGGCTGGTGATGATGCGGCCTCCAAGTCCCCTGCACCCAAGGAGTGAAAAATACTTTGTAATTCTTGTTTCACCTTTGGAGTGTGCATTGAAAAAACTTGGTGATGTAATCTTAAGGCGGAAAACAATGGTTGTCGTATCCTGCTACTTAAGAATTAATGCCCAGTATGTATATATTTTTTAAGCAAGTGCTGGCTTATCCATTACTCTGGTTTTTATGCTTGACTTTTCGTGAGTCGGAAGACTCTTTGTCGGAACCATGCGCTTAGGCGATGATACCCAATGGCACCGTCAATAACCTTAGCACAAAATCGCCGACAATAAGTTCCGAAAGTCACTACTCCAGAATCCACATAAAAACAACAAAGAATGTGTAGACCAGAAAACTTAAGCTAACGCCCGTAGGCGGAATTTTCACAAGTGCAATCGCAAAGCTTGTGCATAAAGGTTTATATGATCCAAAAAATGAACACTAAAGGAGGTAAAAGACTCAGCAATATGAGTGAACCAAAGAGCTTTATTTCATTGATCATATAAGAGGTATACCATTAGATAAAAAATGTTAAGTGTAGAAAGGATGTAGCTGTGATATGTTCCATGGCCGATCAAGCTCTGGGTAGTCATCATCCGGGTCACGTCGCTTACGCTTATGATCCTCGCCGGGTCTATCCTTGAGTTCACGATTGTCGACAAGGTAGTAAGACCCATTGAGCAGCGCCTTGCTTATGATGAACGGTCCTTCCCATGGCGGGGATAATTTGTGTGACTTATTGCTTAAGTGAGCACCAAATCCCCTCTTTAAACGAAGCGATGCGGACCTTGGCGACTATGGTAGCTGCGTAGCTTCTGCTGGTAGATGGCGGATCTTTGGCATGCCAAAATGCGTTCCTCCTCGAGAAGGTCCACATCTAGGCGTCTGGATTCTTCAGCGTCATCTTCGTTGTAGGTGGCAACTCTTGGTGCATCGTGGAGGATGTCAGAAGGTAGGATAGCTTCTTCTCCATATACCATAAAATAAGGTGTGTAGCCAGTGGATCTGTTGGGTGTAGTTCGTAAACTCCACAGTACAGATGGCAATTCTTCCACCTAGGATCCACCTGCTCTATGTAGTGGTGCCTCAAGACGTGGCTTGATTCCCTGCAGAATTAATCCATTGGCTCGCTCAACTTGACCATTGGATTGTGGGTGTGCCACAGATGCAAGGTCAAGTCGGATGCCTTTGTCCCAGCAATATGCCTCCACTTCTCCGAGTGATAAGTTGCTTCCATTGTCGGTGATGATGTTGTGTGGGAGTGCAAATCTCACCACCAGATCCCGGACAAACCTGAGGGCAGTTGCCCCATCAAGCTTTCTAATGGGTTTAGCTTCTATCCATTTGGTGAATTTGTCAACTGCTACAAGCAGATGAGTAAACCCACACGGTGCCGTTTGTAATGGCCCCACCATGTCTAGCCCCCAGACTGCAAACGGCCAAGTTATTGGTATTGTTCGCAATTCTTCAGCAGGAACATGTGGTAGTCGGGCATAATACTGGCATCCTGTACATGTCTCCACAGCTTGTCGGCGTTCGCCTTCGCGGTCAGCCAGTAGAATCCTTGCCGGAAGGCTTTCGCGACCAACGATCGAGGAGCGGCGTGATGCCCGCAATCTCCGAGATGGATCTCGCGTAGGATTTCCATACCTTCTAGCTGGGAAACACACTTTAGGTATACACCAGTAGTGCTTCTTTTGTAGAGTTGCCCATTGATTATGGTATAACCCTTTGCTCGTCATACTATTTGCCGTCTTTCAACCTCGTTGTCGGGCAAAGTTCCGTTTTCGAGATATTCCATGAACGGTTTTGTCCAAGCCGGAGGGATCTTTGTCACCATGTTGACGAAAGAATCGGCTCTATCTGGGTTGTCGATGTCGGTGCCCTTCACGGATGGTGTGCGTAGATGCTCTAGGAAAACTCCTGGCAGAATTTGCTTGCACCCTGATCCAAGTTTAGACAATAGATCAGCCGCCTCGTTTTGCTCCCTAGGTACATACTTGACTTCGTAGCCCAAGAAGCTCTTGGCTATCTCATACACTTCGTCTCGATATGCCGCCATCATAGGGTTCCGCATTCCGGTGCCGACCACTGCTGGGCAACCAAGTCAGAATCTCCACAGCAAACTGTGCGCTTGATGCCAATATCCTTGGCTACACGCAGTCCGTGAATGAATGCTTCATACTCCGCCATGTTGTTTGTAGCCTCGAAGTGGATCTGCAGAACATAGTGTAGCTTGTCTCCTTTTGGTGACTGCAGCAATACACCAGCCCCCGAGCCGTTGAGCAGCTTTGATCCGTCAAAGTGCATCACCCAGTACTCTGGTTCCGGCAACGGAGTGCCATCCGACATCTCCATCCAATCTGCAATAAAATCCTCCAAGGCTTGTGACTTCATAGCGTCGCGTCTTTTGTAGGTGATCTCGAAGGGGCAAGTTCAATGCCCCACTTCGTGACCCTTCCCATAGCGTCGCTGTTGTTGATGATGTCGGACAGTGGAGTCTTGCTCACCACTGTGATTGGGTGCTCCTGAAAGTAATGTCTCAGCTTCCGTGAAGCGAGGAATACTCCATAAGCTATCTTTTGGTAGTGCGGGTAACGCTGCTTGGACTCCGTCAAGACCTCTCTTACATAGTAAACTGGTCGTTGAACTCCGTGCTCATAGCCTAGTTCCTTCTGCTCTACCACGACGACGATGCTGATAACCCGGTTGGTTGCCGCCATGTAAATCAACAGGGGCTCGCCAGGCTCGGGTGCCGCAAGGATGGGCATTGAGGAAAGAATCTCCTTGAGCTGCTTCAATGCTGCATCTGCCTCGTCCGTCCATGTGAATTTGTCTGCCTTCTTCACCAACTTGTATAGCGGCAGAGCCTTCTCTCCAAGTCGGCTGATGAACCGACTGACTGCTGCAACACAACCTGTTAGTCATTGAATGTCCTTTAGGCATGTCGGACGATTTATGTTTAAGATGGCCTTCATTTTCTCCGGGTTGACCTTCATTCCGTGCTGGGAAACGATGAACCCAACAATTTGCCGGCTGGAACCCCGAAGACGCACTTCTTAGGGTTGAGCATCATGGTGTATTTCCGGAGATTATCAAAGGTTTGTTTTAAGTCGGAGATTAAGTCATTTGACTTTTTAGACATCACCGTGATATCGTCCACATAGGCGTGAACGTTCCGACCAATTTGATCGTGAAGGCAACGTTGCATTGCCCGCTGGTAGGTAGCACATGCATTTTCAGCCCAAAGGGCATCGTGACATATCAAAACGTGCCGTAAGGGGTAGTGAACGAAGTGGCCAATTGGTCCGACTTCCTCATCTTGATTTTGTGGTATCATGAGTATGCATCTAGAAAACACAAAAGTTCCGAGCCAGCCATCGAGTCAATGACTTGGTCAATGCGAGGCAAAGCAAACGGATCTTTGGGACATGCTTTGTTCAAGCCGGTGTAATCAACGCACATTCTTAATTCATTGGTTCCCTTTTTGGGGACAAGTACAGGATTGGCCACCCATCGGGTGTGAAGGACTTCTCGGATAAACTCAGCCTTAAGTAACCTAGCTATCTCTTTGCCAATGGCGCGTCTCTTCTCATCTCCGAAGCATCGTAGAGGTTGTTTCACTGGTTTACATTTTGGATCTATGTTTAAGCTGTGCTCGGCAAGTTCCCTAGGTACACCTTTCATGTCGGCAGGTTGCCAGGCAAAGATGTCCCTATTCTCACGGAGGAACTCGACGAGCGCGCTTTCCTATTTGGGATCCAGGTTCGCCCCAATGGCGGTGACCTTGGAGGCATCGCCTACCACAAGTTCCACCGGCTTGGTCTTGATGGTGGCCTTGAACGCAGGAGCGGAGTCGGAGATTTGCTTCTTCAACGCGGGCATCTCTGAGTCATTGACCTTGATCTGGATCTCCTTGAATTCTTCGCTGCAGAGGACAGCTTTTGCAATGGCTGCTTCATTGATCTCGCAGTCCCTTGCCCTTGTAAAGATTCCGGATACAGTGATGACACCGTTCGGTCCGGGTACCTTGAGTTTGTTGTAGACGAAGCATGGCTTGGCCATGAACGTGTGGAATATGTCGCGGCCAAATATGACATGGTACACGCTCTTGAAGGGGACCTCCTCAAAGGTCATGCGCTCTTGGCGGTAATTATTAATGTAGCCAAATGCTACCTGGAGTGTGATGCACCCAAGGGACCAAGCCTCCCGACCAGGCACTACGCCATGGAAAACGGTGTTGGTCCGCCATAGGTTTGCCTCCGTCAAGTTCATCTTCTGCAGTGTATCCAGGTACATAATGTTGATGCTGCTTCCACTATCCACCATGCACTTGGTGAACTCCACGCCGTCAATCAATGGGTTGATGACCATGGCGTACTGGTTCTCCGTGGGCACAAGGTCTAGGTGGTCCGTCCTGTCCCAAGTGATTGGAACCTCCGAGCAGAGCAGGTATTGGGGGACTGGGGGAGAGTAGCCATCAGGATCCTTAGAGAGATCTTCTGTTGTCGGATGGTGGGGGTGCCAAGGACAGTGTGGTAGACTGGGGCCTTCTTTGCGAAGGGGTTATTGCCCTTGTCGTCGCTCTTGGCGGCGTGCTTGGGGTCAACGTCCTCGTCCATGTCACTTGAATCCTTGGACTCCTCCTCCTTCTTCTTCCCCTTGCCCTTGCCTCGCGGTCTGTTCTTCTGACTTTGCTTGTAGCCAAACTCCGGGTCTTCCTTGAGGTCGTTGACGAACTTGCAGTGTCGATTGGTATGGGTGGCCTTGCCGTTGGCGTCGAGGTGTACGAGGAACGGCATATCACGGTACTCTTCGTAGGTTTGGGGAACGCGGAGCGGTGCTAAGTTGCTTTCGCTTCCTCGCTGCTGCCCACGGCCTGCTCCCCTTCCTCGGCCACGTTGTCCGCCTTCTCCTTGTCCTGCAAAATTCATGGCGACCATGTCGGTAGATTGCTTTTTTTCTGGAGCGGTTTTCCGCTTTGTACTGCTGTTCCTCCGAGCTTGAGTTGGAACGGCCGTTCTTAAACAAAACCCACGAGCATGGTCGTCGGCAGCTGCGAACTCACTAGCTAACTGAATCATCTGATTCAAGTCAAGCTGATGGTTGTCCTGCAAGCGCTTTAGATTATATTAGAGTAACGTGCCTCTTTCCAACCCATTGATGAAGGCGGCCATGGCGGTCTGGGCATGCACTCCTGTGCAGGAATTCTTCATATCCAGCCAGCGGGAGAGGTAGGCGCGAGATGTCTCGTCTTTCTCTTGCACGCACCGCTGTAGATCGCCACAGTGCAGGGACGTTTGTATGTACCCTCAAAGTTCTTGGTGAATGCTTCTTGCATGTCCAACCAGTTGTAGATGGATTTCGCCGGCAAGTCGTCGATCCATTGATGGTTCGTGCCCGCCAACACTAACGGGAGGTACTTGACGGCGACATTGGGGTTGCCTCCTGCAATCTCCACCGTGTTGCCGTAGTCCTGCAACCATGTGGCAGGCTTGGCGGTGCCGTCATAGGGCTTAATGGTCTTGTCAATCCGGAAACCTTTGGGGTAAGTTGCGGTCCGTATTGTAGGTCCAAAGCAACGTGGTCCCAGGTATGGTCCTTCCCGGGCCTCATGGATCCTATTGATCCGCGAACGTGCATTGTATGGCTCCGGGTTCTTCTTCTTTTTGTCAACAGGGGATGGGCTGTGCGAACGACGCGGGCCTCCTCCGCCATGGTGACTGCTTGGCGGTGACAGAGGCGGAGGTGGAGGTGGGTTAGCCTTCTTGTTGTTGCCCTCCTGCGACGCCTAACGCCTATCACGGTTGCTTGTCGGACACGGAGGGTCATGGCGCAACCTGCTCTTGTGTCCTTCGTTGTGCTTTCCTTCATGACGGGTCTGCTCCGTGTTGTCGCGGATGACGATGCCACACTGCTTTGGTGGGGCATATCCGTACAATGGTGAGCCTTGTAATTTTCCTGACGTCGGGGGGGGGGGGGTCGGGGTGGTGGCGATGGGCGGCGTGGTTGGGCTCTTTCTCCGTGGTCAGGGGATATGGGGATAGCATCCTTCCTGCTTGCGCGCATCCCTCCGTCTTCATTCTGATGAACCCGTCCGCGATCCGACATCCTGAGGAGATCTGTCCCTTGACGGTTTGTACTGGCTAGATCGGCAGAGCGCTGGGTCAGACTCAAGCCTCTGAGAGGTGGCCTTTTCCTGCTGCTTTACCGCCTTGGCCACTAAGTCATAGACCTGTTCCACTGCCTCAGGTGATCTATCCTGCTCCAGAAGGGTCTTGGCGATGGCGAGGTTGAGGAGTGGGGTGGGCATCACCTGCTTGCCTTCACTGTCAATGTATGGCTTGGCCTGTGTCGGCTTCAAGGGAGCCCATCCTAGGTTGCACCATACACCAGGATCGTTGATAACGCGAGCCGGAGCTTTCTTAGCCTTCTGCTGCTGCAGCAGAGTCTTGTACTCGGCCTCCATTGCTCTTGCTTTCTCTATGGACTTCTGCGTGTTGACCAGATCTCGATCTAGTTTAGCGCCTTGCTCCGCGATGGCTTGCGCTTCCTGCAGTAGTTGCTGGCGCTTCTCGTCAAGCTGAGTCATGTTCCGGATATGATCAACAGTTAGTGGCTCGACGAGGAGGTTGTCGTACATCACCCTATCAGCTGGGGTAACATGTGCTGCTGCCGACGTAGATGCTGGAGGCGGCAAGTTTGCGCTGTTGTTGTTGCTCGGACCGGTGCCGAGTTCCTGCGGCTCCTGCACTGGTTTAGGCGGAGGAGGCATGACTCTTGCGTGATCATCGTCAGCAGCAATAAGTGGCCCCTTCCCCTTATCCAGCGCCGTAGGCGGAGCTTGCCCAGGTTGGTCTTCATCCATCGCTGTCCCAATGGTGACAAACACCCCTCGGGACATGAAGGTGTTATTAGCTTGTTCGTCGCGCGAGTACTCCTAATCCATCTCCTGCATAGCGGAGTCTAGCTCTTCTGGACTGAAGTCTATTTCCTCGGAATCTGCACTAAAATCAGCATAAAGTGCGTCAATGATACAGTCGGAGGGTTCCAGGACTTCCTCGATGACGGGCGGTGGAGGTGCAACGGCCTCGACGATGACTAGAGGTGGTGGCGCTGCTGCAATGATGGCGGCCGGAGGCGCTGGTGGTGGCTGAATCGGAGGTGCTCCGTCAATGAGCACAAGCGCTGTCTGAGCTGCCGCTTCAGCCTCCGCGTAGTTGTTGACGGTGTTCACCATGCCTTCAAAGGTGAGGAGTCCTGACGCCTGTTTCCATCTTAGAGAATGTCGGAGAAGCGTGTCGTGGTCCAGTCCTTCCACAAATTGATAGATGGCATCATCATTGGGGTAATTGGCCAGGTCGGCCCGTATACAGAGCCACCTGGCGAGGTAGTCGCGGTGGTTTTTGCCCTCTCTCTAAACGTAGCACGCTAGATCGAAGATGGTAACCACGCCGACGAACTTGGATCTCTGCTATCCAGACGCACGGGTGAAGCCGACGGATTTGCAGTGATCTTCCACCTTTATATCCTGCACAGGGGCTGTTTGGGTGGGTCTTGAATTTTTCCGATCTTTGCCGGCAAACTCCGAAGAGAGATCCGACATAGATCCTTCCTCGAACGTATCCTGCCCATAGGCTGTCCGTGCGGGTCTTGATGCTCCTCCGACTCCTAGGGAACTAATGCCCGAGTCGGTTTCGCCGATGAATAGGTGGATGTCTCCGATAGGAACGATCGAGCACCGCGTAGGGTTCATCTTCGCCAGGATCCAGAACTCATCGGGGGACAATCGGAACGTTGCCAGAGAAGAGAACGCGACCGATGGCTACGGTTTTGCCAATTCCCGCTAAGATCTTGATCCTCGCCTGCTGAAGAGCCTGAAGCGCCTCTTGCCCCATGGTGGGCGCCAACTGTCGTGGTATTTCCGATGAGTACGCCATGGAGGGGTCCTAACAGTGCGTGTTTAGAGACGTGGGGTAAGTCGGACGGTTGACGGGTACGAGGTAACACAGCTTACCCAGGTTCAGATCCCACAACGGTGGCGGAATCCTACTCCTGCTATAAATCACTATAATGGCAATACGCCGAGTTACAGAGATTAGGTTCGCTGTGAGAGGTGACTAGAAAGTCTAAGTTATCGTGCCCTAAAGGATCCCATAGGCCCGTCTTATATAGTCGTCAGGTCCTAGGGTTACAGGGAAAAGTCCTAGCCGGACAGGTTACAGAGTTCTACACCGTCTATTACTAGTCTTGTGTATCTTGCACTCCAAGGATCCGGATGCGGTGACTCCACAGTAGCCTTCCTTTATCCGCATGGGCCTCCTTCGGATCCACCTAAGGGGCAGCCAAGAGTACCAGGCCATGCTACCGACTATGGGCCACCCGGGTTAGTCGGATAAGAGACATGCTATGAGGATACCCATATAGCATATCCCCAACAAACGATGCGTCCAGGGACCTCACGAGTCGACCCGCAGCTGGGTCCAACGGTGGCAAGAACTGTGGTACAACGCGGTCGGTATCCACCCAGACACCACAATCCACTGCTTCAAGACCTCGTGCCGCTACGAGCCCCTGGTCGCCAAGCTCAAACGAGCATACCGCACACTCGACAACATACCGGATCTCCTAGCGATCGCCAAAAGATACGCGGAGGAAGACCCAAACCAAGAAACCGACGACGAGTCGGGAGAACAACGCCGCACGAGAGGCAACGACAATGGACAATGATCCGATCTACGCTACAGCAACACTCGCCTCACCGGCAAGCGCCGCAGTGACGGGCGAGTCGACTTCGTCGCCAACGCTGGGTACGCGCAGCGCGAGCCCAAGAGCTTTCGCCATGACGGGGGGCAACGCTGCGATGGCGGCAACTACAAGGCGAAGCCAAGGTTCGACCCCGCGGCCCTCCTTAACCAACCTTGTGTATTTCACAGCAGGGAAGGAAAGCCCTCTATGCACACGACCGCCAACTGCCACTCTCTCAAGGAGATCGAGAAGGCACGACGAGCGCGGGAAGACCCCGACAACAACCCGCCAAACAGCGGAAAATTCGGCAGCGTGGCCGGCTCGCTCCACACCTTCATAGGCTTCAACACGAAGTGCGAGAAGAAGGTCATTGCCCGCGCCATCGCCGACAACACGGTGGCCCAGGTGGACGTTCCCTAGTTCCTCAACTAGTCGGAGCAACCAATCACTTGGAGCCGCCAGGACCACTCGCCACGAATCGAGTACCCAGGCCGAGTCGCCCTGGTGGTCAAGCCCAAGGTGGGAGACTACTAGCTCCCCAAGACATTGATGGACGGCGGCAACTCCATCAACATCCTGTACCTAGACACCTTCAGGCGTCTACGGCTCCCGCAGTCGATGGTTGACACGACCTACACCACGTTCCACGGCATCGTCCCCAGTCGGAAGGCGTACCCGATCGGCAAGGTCACGCTGCCAGTCACCTTCAGCACATCGGCAAACTTCCGCACCGAGCGGATCGTCTTCGAGCTGGTGCCCTTCGACAGCCCCTACCACTGCGTCTTGGGGCGCCAGGCGTTCGCCAAGTTCATGGCGGTGCCCCACTACGCGTACAACGCGATTAAGCTCCCCAGACCACGTGGCGTCATCACCATCCACGGCGACCCCGACATGGCCACCGAGTGCGAGGCCAAAGGAGCCGAACTCGCCGACGCTGTCATCGCGGTAGAAGCCAACCACGCCGACGAGATCTCCAAATACGCGAGCGGGGTCAACAACGACGACCCCACCATACTCAAGAAGCCCAACTTGTAGGGCGGTAATACCTCCGCCTTCGAGGCAACGACGCATACCCGCACCGTCGAGCCGGTCCCAGGCGACTCTAGCCAGACGGTGACGATCGGGACGGGCATGAGACCATCATAGGAAGGCGCGCTCATCGAGTTCCTCCGTGAGAACAGGGAAATCTTCGCATGGAAGCCCTCTGACATGCCTGGTGTCCCTAGGGAACTCGCTGAGCACAAAGTCAACACAGACCCCAAAGTGCGACCTGTCAAGCAGTCGCTGCGGCCCTTAAATGAAGAGCGCCGTCGAGCAATCGCCGAGGAGGTGAAGCGTCTACTCGCTGCAGGCGTCATCCGGCCAATCAAATACTCCAAGTGGCTGGCAAATCCAGTCCTGGTCGAGAAGAAAAATGGGACCTGGAGGATGTGTATCGATTACACAAACATAAACAGCGCCTATCCGAAGGAACAATTCGTCCTCCCGCGGATCGACCAAATAATCGATTCCACCGCGGTCTCGGAGTCGCTATGCTTCCTCGACGCCTACTCTGGGTACAACCAGATCAAAATGGCCGTTGAGGATGAAGAGAAGACGGCGTTCATCACGCCATTCGGAGCCTTCTGCTACACTGCCATGACCTTCGGCCTCAAGAATGTCGGGCGACCTACCAGCGGTGTATGCATGAGTGCCTTGCGAGCCAAATTGGCCACAATATCCTTGTCTACATCGACGACGTGGTAGTGAAGTCCGCTCGCCAGAGCGACCTACTCGCCGACCTGGCGGAAACGTTCGCCAACCTTCGGAAATACAAGATAAAGCTAAACACATGCAAATGCACCTTCGGTGTACCAGCAGGGCAGCTACTGGGATACGTCGTCTCCAAGCGCAGGATCGAGGCGAATCCCACCAAGATCGACACGATCGCTCGACTCGGCAAACCCGAGTGCCTGCGCGACGTCCAGAAGCTGGACGGGCGAGTCGCGGCTCTCAGTCGATTCATCCCCTGATTGGGCGAAAACGCGATGCCCCTATACCGCCTGATGCGCAAGAACCCCACCTTCCAGTGGGACAAGGAGGCGGACGATGCACTCCGCGACCTCAAGAAGGTGCTACTCGCAGCACCGCTACTCGCCGCCCCCGTCGACAAGGAACCCATGCTGGTCTACGTCGTGGCTTCCGAGCGCGTTGTCAGCGCCGTCATGGTCGCCGAGCGACTAGAGGAAGGAAAGGAGCGCCCAGTGCAGCGACCAGTGTACCATATCAGCGAGGTCCTCACCGAGTCACACCAGCGCTACCCGCAATACCAGAAACTGGTATACGCGGTCTTCAGAGCATAGCGGCGACTGCCACACTACTTCTAGGAGCACCCGATAACGGTCGTCTCCTCAGCACCGTTGCAGGACATCATCCGCAACCGTGAGGCGACCGGGCGAGTCGCCAAGTGGGCCGTCGATATCGGCGTCCATAACATCAAGTACAAGCCGCGCAAAGCGATCAAGTCGTAGGCTCTCGTGGACTTCATCACCGACTGGGAGGAGGCCCAGTAGCCAGAAAAGCTGCCATACCTCAACTACTGGAGTTTACACTTCGACGGCTCCAAGAATGCGGACGGTGCAGGAGCAGGGATCGTGCTAACCTCTCCGAAGGGCGACAAGCTACGCTACGTCCTCTGCCTCGACTTCACCCCTTGCACCAACAACATGGACGAGTAGGAGGCACTACTCCACGGCATGCGAGCTGCCAAGTTGATGAATGTCAACCGCCTACTCTCCTACGGAGACTCCGACCTCGTCGCTGGGCAAGTCGCTGGCACCTGCGACGCCGTCTCCCCCACCATGGCGGCATACCGCCAAGTAGTGGACAAGCTGGGCAGACACTTCGCAGGCTACTCCATCGAGTGGATCGACAGGCAGAAGAACGAGGAGGCCGATGCACTCTCTCGCATCGGCTCGGCTCAACTCGCACCACCCGCCGGCGTCTTCCTCGACACCATCACCAAGCCCTCCGTCTCTCCCCCAAGCAAGATCGACATCGAAGTCCCTCTGCAACCAGAGGCAACCCTAGTCGCACTCATCACCGAGCCAGAGGACTGGACTATGCCGTACATCGCCTACCTGGAGGGAGGCACCTTGCCAACAGACGAAACAGACGCCCGGATGATAGCACGCCGCTGCAGATCATTCGTCATCATCGACGGCGAGCTCCACAAGCGCAGCATGACCAGCGTGTTCCAACGCTGCGTCCAACCCGCTGAGGGACGCAAAATCCTCCACGACATCCACTCCGGTGACTGCGGCCACCACGCTGGCGCTCGCTCTCTGGTCGCAAAGGCTATGCGACACGGTTTCTACTGGCACACCGCACACGCAGACGCCGTCGACATTGTCCAGCGGTGCGCCGGGTGCCAGAAATATGCCAACCAGACCCACGTGCCGAGCTCGGCGCTCAAGACAATCCCCATCACCTAGACGTTTGCCGTGTGGGGTATGGACATGGTAGACCCTTTCAAGAAGGCCCCCTCCGGCTTCACCCACCTCTTGGTCGCAGTCGACAAATTCACCAAATGGGTGGAGGCCAAGCCAGTCCGGAAATGCGATGGGAAGACCGCCACCAAGTTCCTACGCGAGCTCATCTATCGCTACGGGTTCCCAAACAGCATCATCACGGACAATGGCACCAACTTCGCCAAAGGAGCCATGGCCGAGTTCTGCGAGGAACACCACATCCGACTCCACCTCGCCTCAGTCGCTCACCCGGAGTCCAATGGCCATGCGGAACGAGCCAACTAGAGCATCCTCCATGGCCTGAAGCCACGGCTCCAAGTACCACTCGAGCGCACCGCCGGGTGCTGGGTCGAGAAGTTACCCTCCGTCATCTGGGGCATCCGCACCTCCATCAATAGGTCGACAGGGTTCACCCCCTTCTTCATGGTGTATGGCACCGAGCCAGTCATGCCCACCGACCTAGAGCACGACTCGCCCAGGGTGGTCAACTACACGGAGTCCGCAAACGACCTCGCACGCCAGGATGGAGTCGACCAACTCGACGAGGCACGCGACCTAGCTTTCTCCCGCACCGCCATCTACCAGCAAGGGCTCCGCCACTACCATAGCCGGCGAGTACGGACTCGCACCTTCCAGGAAGGCGATCTGGTGCTACGCCTCATCCAGGACAAGAAGGGCATGCATAAGCTCTCCCCCCTTGGGAGGGACCATTCGCCATCGGACGAGTCCTCGGCAACGACGCCTACTACCTCACCGACGTCCGAGGAGACGGGAAACTCGGCGTCAAGCGACCGTGGAATGTAAACCTCCTACGGAAATTCTACTCCTAGAACCCCATACATGTACTCTCCACCTGCTATGAAATAAAACAGATTGGTTACCGCAAACTGTGTCTACTCTCCGTATCTTGTGCCACTCGCACTCGTAATAACAACGTCAAGCTAACTGCAGAAGTCAAACTCTGGTACAGCGACCCGCACGGCCAAGTAGTGCGTTTCGAGGGCACTGGGTTACCCTAGTACTCGTAACGTCCACGAAAAACGCCAACCCGGAGCCCCATTGGAGTCGCCTAGCTCGACTGGCTTAACGAGCCAAGACAACTGCCCTCCCTCCTCACAGCGACCAAGGTACTCCGCGTCCATGGCACAGCGACTCGAACGGCCAAGTACCACGCTCGGGGACTGACGACCAGTCGAGCACGCACGACTAGGTAAAAACGCTAAGTATGAGAGCATTCCCAGGACTCGCCATGCGACTGATCCTTCGGATCAGGCGAATGTAACGTCCTCACTCACCTAGAACCACCAAGTACCACGCTCGGGGACTCGGCCACCCGACCTCGTTCGCGCAAGGGAAAACGGTCAAGTAAAAGAGCACCCACGGGAGTAGCCCTGCGACTGGCTCTCCGAGCTCGGGCGAATCGACCTCAATACCAAAACAACTGACAAGACATTCAAAATCACAAACACATAACAAACGAGGTAAACCCCATAAAAAGGGCGGACGTGCTCGGGGACTCGTCCAATCATCATTCAAAATCACGAAACAATTCACAAAATAACACGAAGTTTCATAATTTAGCAGAACAAACTTGTTCCAAAATACAAGTTGAGTCCAATGGACAATTGTCACTAACGCCCCAGGGCACAATGTTTCTACTCCGCAGGTTTCGACGGCGACTCGCCACCACCCCTGCGGTTGCGAATGAAGGGCATGTACGGGTTCGATGTGTACGTCGTCAACTCACCCGCCATCGCTGCATGGAACGGCTGCTTGACCTTGTAAGTCCCGATGCTTCAGCTCAGGGTCGTTGGGGCGACAGTCGTCTCCTGATAGGGGAGGAGGTCGCCCATCGCCCAGACACGATCGGAATACACCGCGGCCCGATCCGTCATCTTCAGCACCTCGGCAATATCCACAGAGACCGTCGACGAGGGGTAGCCACTCGTGAAATCGTCAAGGTCGAAGTCTTCTGGGAAGTGAGCAAGCCCAAGGCTGAGAGCCGTCGCCGCCCTGCGTCGGAAGGCCGACCGCGTCATGAACTCGACGACTGACGGCGCCTTCTCCAGATACCGCCATACTTGGACGAGGTCGCTGGGAATCACTTCTATGGGCGATATCTCCTGAAGATATGCTCGAATGCAGGTCGCGGACAACGCGGCCGAGTCGACCAGAGTGGTCACACACTGCCCCGCGTTGTACGATTGTGCCTCCTCCGAGCTATCAATAATCCGACCTGCGGACAGAGGTCAGCAGTAAGTACAACAATGACTCCACAATACAGCTATTACAGGCAGAGGAAGACAAGTTTACCAATCAAAGGACGGCAGAGGCCCGTGATGAAACTTTGAAGCAAGGAGAAGTCGTTCTGAAGCCCAACAAGGAGGGCGTCAGAGACCTTTCGCTCTTCAGCGGCAGCCGTAACAGCAGCTTTCGCTCGCCCATCCGCCGAGCTCGCCTTCGCCTTCGCCTCCTTGAGCTCGCGCTCCAGATCGGCGATCCGCTTCTCGGCTGTACTCAAAGCAGATTGAGCCGCTGTCAGCTCACCTGCTGGGACAAGGCCCTGGCGGACCTCCTCTTTCTTGGCAGCAATTGCTTGGAGTCCCTTGTTCGTTTTTTGGATGGCAACAAGTTCCTTCTCCATGCGACACTTTGCAGCAAGCCGATCAGCAGATTCACGTTGCAAGTCCTGCGCACAAATCAAACAGTCAACAACAATGGAATCCTAAGTGCCCACCCGCTGAAATTCAGCGACTAGGCACTCGGGGACTGGAGATAAAAAATCCTAAGTGCCCACCCACTGAAATTCAGCGACTAGGCACTCGGGGACTGGAGATCAAAAATCCTAAGTACCCACCCGCTGAAATTCAGCGACTAGGCACTCGAGGACTGGACGCTACATAAAACACTAAAAGAATCTGACCACTGAAATTTAGTGGCCCGATCCTCGGGGACTGGACATACCTGGATGGCTACGCCCAGCATGTAGTGGAGCTGTAGCGCGTCCACAGACGCAACTAGAGCTGGAGTGTGTCCGCGATGCTTCTCGACCTCTGTCTCGGTGACACCAGGCATTTGGCTCGTCGGCGCTGCACCACTCGCTGTGGCCGCTTTGGCCATGAAGCGGGAGAAGGTCGCAGCGGATGCCCCGGCGCCACTAGGAGCCGGTTTGGCCACTCCGGGCGAGGAAACAGCCTCCTTGGTCTTCAAGGCCACCTCCACCGCAGTCAGAGGACCGCTTGGAGCAACCGTCCTGTCGTCAGAGACCATGACGACATTGTCGCCCTTCGCCCTCTTAGCGCTGTCTGCGGGAGTAGCGACCTCATCAACTTTCCACTTCCGTGAGGGGTCCTCCTCGGCGACGACTGGCGGAACCTTGGCCATAGAAGGGTGGACGATCTTTTTAAGTCCAGTCCTGTGAAACAATGATATGAGCAAAATTGTCCGATTACAACGGAAGGCAAGCAGACGAACAAGACTTACTTGGCGACTGGTATGAACCGCAGTCCCGTGCGGATACTGGTCGGCTTCTCCAGCTCAGGGCCCAGTTTCTGACTGAGGCCCATCTCGAATACGTCGTGTGCCCAAGACACAGAGGGCTTCTTCGAAGACGAGGCCGCGGCAGGAGCCTCCATGATCACGTCTGCGGGAGCTCTCCTAGGAGGCGAAGCTGCTGCGGCTGGAATAGCCCCCAACCCAGAGACCGGGGCGAATGGGGGTGGCAGCGAGGCCAGAGGTACCTCATCCAGGAGGGTGGCGGCATCCGGTGCTGCTGTCGTATGCGCCGCTTCACCCTTAGCCGAGCTGGTGGTGTCGGAACTAGTCGCAGAACAAGGCGGAGACGCCTGCATCGCCGGCTCCGTCTTCCTCCTTGGTGGAGCCTTCACCTCCTTCTTCTTATTCTTCGACGGCGTAGCCTCACGACATGAAGTGTGCTCGGGGATCTCTTCGTCATCGTCATCGTGAAGTTCGAGGCTCCTACTCGCGCTGATGTTGCCCGCGAATTTTGCGAACCATCGGGGCAGCGTATTCCACCGGTTCGTCTTCGCCGTCATCGTCGTCATCACCCGCGTCGCTCTCGACGTCGCCTTTGGCGGGTGGCGACTCGCTCTCGTCCTGAACGGACGAGCTCGAGTTTTCGTCGTCTGCGGGTGGGAGCCATCCTTCCAACACTTGGAACAACTGCAATAAAAATGAAACAACTTCAGCATAACCGCGACTGCATCATCTGCGACTGCGAATGGTGACGAAGATGGCGACTTACCATCGGAGCTGGGCGCCTTGCGGTATAGGGGGCGACCCCGGCCTTTGCGTCCAGGTACGCCGCCTGGGTGATCTTCTTCAGGGCCAGGATGTAGTCTTCGAGTTTCCACTCGGCGAGGCAGGATTTTGTCGGGTCGTCCCTGCCCGCATACTCGTACATATAATGGTCGCGGAGGGCCAAAGGCACGAGCCGCCAGCAGTTGTAAAGATTGATGGTTTGGAGGCCCTTCTTGTTTAGGCCGCGGATGGTTTGCAACATTTCATCGACAACCATCCGCTGGTCTAGCGGGAGCTTGCCGACTCGGAGCCGACGCAGTTCAGGCCGGTTGGCGGAGTACCTTGGAAGTTCCACCTCACCGTCTGGGGTCGCCTCGGTGATGTAGAACCAGGATTTCTTCCACTCGTTTGCCGCTTTATCCGGCAGCATCAGGCCAAAGAACGACGCCTTCGACTTCAGCTGAAACGTCAGGCCTCCCGCAGCCAGCATTGGGTCGCCTGATTCTTCGCGACTAATCCTCACATGGAATAGATCTTGCCACAAAGGGAAGTAGGGCCTGCAGCCTAGATAGCACTCGTAGAACGCCACGAAAATGGCGAGCTGCTCGATGCTATGTGGGCCTAGGTCCGACGGCTGGATCCCGTAGAAGGCGCAGAAGCGCCGGAAGAAGAGAGAAGTAGGAAATCCCAGCCCCCGCTCCAGGTGGCTGGTGAAGCAAATGAATTCTCCCTCGCGCGGGTCCGGAGTCACCTCTCCGGCCGCGGGGATGCGCCATCTGCCGGTAGCGAGATCCCGGCCTCCTCGAAGGGCCTTGATGGCGCCTGGTGCACTTGGATCGGCCCCATGGTTCGGTGGAGGGGGCCATTGGTTGGAAGATTTGTGGAGGTCGGGGCTCTCTGGATCGGTTGGATCGCGATGCAGAGTGGAAAAAGAGATGGGCAAGATCGGAGGAAAGATGAAGGAGTGTTTCCCCGCTCGCCTGTCATTCTCCTTATATAGCGGTTGTTACCCGCCAATTTCTGGAGCCGTTACTACGCGGTGATTACGCCAAAAGTTACCGTTGGATTACCCCAACGGCTAGTCTTGACCCCACTTGATGGTCCAACTTCATCCACTCGACCCGTCGCTCCGCGTGACTCGATTATTCGTCGACCCGATCACTACAACAGTGACTGAATATTCGCCGACCCGATAAATTACGAGTCGGTGTTGCGACTAGAATAACTAGTTTTTCCTTTATTCAGGAGTCTGCCGCCGATTCGACTAGGTGTCCGCATTGGAGCCGTATACACCGACTGCCAGCGACCACCTGCGACCAATCAACGACGGACTCGGGGACTACTGATGGGGATATGCCTACCGGGGTATACCCAGCAGGACGTTTCCAACTGGCCCAGGCGCCTGTGAGTGGGCCTGCGGAACGGCGACTAGATCAAGACCTGGCGTGGACTCAAGCGACTGGAAGCTGAAGGCCCAGAAGCGTAGATAGGCCCATTCGGATTAGGTGAAACGATCGCTGAAACCTTAACTGATTCGGTTGAGATCTGTAAACCCTAGGGGGGTGAGTCTATATAAAACTCCCTAGAGGGCGCGTAGAGGATACGTTCCACCATAAACCCAAGCGACTCGCTGCCTAGCCGCCGAGATCGCCCCATTGTACTCTCACCATAATACAATCTAGAAGGAGTAGGTCTTTACCCTCCGTGGGGCCGAACCTGGGTAAATCCTTGTGTCTCCGCACTCATCTCGCACCGCAGATGGCTGGCCGCCCTTGCCCCATGTTCTACTACTCGCTGCCGATTGCAGCGTCTACCGTGGTCATTCCCACGACACTGTCTACCAGCTAATTCGACCTGGTTCTGATAATTGAAGTACAAGGCCTAGCCAGGTTATCTGGCTGCCCAGCCGGGTCACACTGAATTCGGCCTGGAGGGGAGCCGGCCTGGGGCCTAGTCTGGCCTAGACGGGGTGACGGCGACCCAGCCGAGCTCCTTTTCTCTCGGCCCACGCGGGACAGCGAGGTGAGGAGCCCAGCCGAGGTTATCTTGTGATTCGGCCCGTAGCCAGGGGTGGCGGCCAGTTCGAAGGGGCCTGTGGTGGCTGCTTCCCGTCTGGGCCGAGATTGGCCTCGGTCGGCCCAGCCAGGAATGCTTGGTTGGCGATCGAAGGCGTGGCGAGGTGGCACCGCGGGGATCCTGGCGAGGTTGACGTCGATGGTTCGGTGGGAGTGAGGTGAAGTGGGAGTCGTGTGGTGAGCCATCGTTGGATTTGGTCGGCCCACCCCGGGAGGGAGCCTCTTCTGCTGGAGCTGGTCAGGGTGAGGGAAAATGGGCTGAACCCAAGTAAATTCGGCTCGGTACCTCCGAATCTTTATTAATTCGGCCCAGGATATAGTTCAGGCCTGGAAGAGTGAACGTGGTTTGGGCCGAATTACTTTTAATTCGGCCTAGTATGGTTTTATCCTTTATCTTTTTCCATTTTTCTTTCTTACTCACATCAAGTATCCTTTTGTTATACATGTCTCTTACTGACTCATTTAATTCATCAACTCTGGGGTACCCTGGGGTACAACCCCGACAATGCCTTCCTTTTGCTGAGTTCTCCTACAACAACAACTACCAGTCCACTATAGAAATGGCACCTTTCCCGTTCTTATATGGAAGAACCTGTCGTACTCCTTTGAACTGGTCAGAAATCGGCGAAAGAAAGTTCTTTGGACCGGGTATGATCCAGGAAGCAGAAGATCAAGTTCGTATCATTCAAGATCGTTTGAAAACTGCTCAGTCTCGCCAGAAAAGCTATCATGATCGTCACCATCAACATGTTTAATATGAAGTTGGTGATCATGCTTATCTTTGGGTCACCCTTTAAAGGGTGTCCATTGTTTTGGTATCAAAGGAAAACTGGCTCCTCGCTATGTTGGTTCTTTTCGCGTTCTGTCTGCAAAATTCCCTGAGGTGCATGACGTCTTTCATGTGTCTCAACTGAAGCGTTGCTTCGAAGACCCTGTTCGTGGTGTTGATCACCAAACCCTTGATCTCCAGAAGGATCTGACTTATCGTGAGTATCCTATTTGTATCCTTGATGAAACTGAGCATAAGACTCGTCGTCAAAACATCAAGTTTTCGAAAGTTTAGTGGTCTCATCACTCTGAGGATGAAGCAACCTGGGAACGAGAAGATCGTCTTTGATCTGAGTACCCTGCCTTCTTCTCCGAAACTTAGGAATCTCGGGTAGAGATTCTTGTAAGGGGGTAGAGCTGTAACAGCCCAGGTTTGTAATATATGTAATTAGTACTTAAGCATTGAATGCATCTGTTTAAATCACTAAAGTTTTTGCATGTGATCAAGTGTATGAGCCAAAATACAAGTACTAAACCCTAAACCGTAGTCCTTCCCCTCTCTTTGAAACTACATTCAAATGGTGTTTGAATTTTGAAAACTACAAAATAATGGAGCCCTAATGGTTTACAAGGGCCCCTAAATATTTTATATACTTTACCAAGGTCTCTAGTATTTTTGAATTATTCAAAACAAAATTCAAATGAAATTACAAAAGAGAAAACTGAAAACAGAAAAAGAAAAGGATTTCTAGAAGAAAAACCTAATCCTAAACCCTAAACAGGCCAGCCCATCTCTCCTCCCCTCTCCCTGCCGCTCGCATGCACAAGCCAGTGGCCCAGTGCAGCCCACTCCTGGCCCATACCCCTTCGCTCCTCTTTCCTGTCATCTTCCTCGCTGACGGAGGCAGCTCGCTGTCGCCGCCGCAGCCGCCCGATGCCGCCCCATCGCTGCGATGCGCGCTGCCACTCTGGAGCAAGGCTAAGAACCAACGCTTCACGTCTCCCTCTCTTCCCTATCCTCGTGCGCTCTCTCTTCCTCTGTTACGCGCAAGCCCGAACCCTAGCCCCCCTTGGCCGCCGGCTACCCGCTGTCGCTGGCCTCCCCTCGCCCATCCGACACCGCCACGAGCATTGCCTGGACGTGAGCTTCCTCCTCCCCGAAGGAATCAGTCCAGGATGCCCCCAATCAGCCGCATCGACCTCTTCTTCCTCGGCACCGACGAGCTCCTCCGCGCGCCTCACCGTCATTCCGAGCTCCGCCACGCCTCGTCGTCGATCCCTTCAGCTCTAGGGTGAGCTCATGGTTATCCTAGTCCCATCCTTTCCCCTTCTAGTGCTCTGTGTCGCGCCCGCGTCGTAGACCCGTGAGCACCCCCGCCTGCCGCCGTCGTTGACCAAGCTCCGGTGACCCAAGACCAGCGGTGCCGCCACCATAGGGTTTGCCTTGTTGCGCTGGTTCGAGTAGACTAGGCCCCGTAGTCCCATGCACCCTCCCTCGCCATCTCCGGCGACTATCTGGCGGTGCCCGCCACGCTGATGTCACCATGACGTCACTCCGACGTGGCCTGGGTCCCCTTTGACCACTGACCGCCAGCGTGGCTGTTGAGGTGGCCTCGGGCCCCTCTATTAGTCTCCCTGGCTAGGTTCAGCCCGTGTTTAAAAAGTGTCTGGTGCTTGTGCTGATGTTAGCCTGACACAATAATTCAATTTAAATTGTTTTAATAATTTCAGAAAAGGTTTAAATATTGTAAAATCAATAACTAATTATTCATAAGTCAGAAAAATATGTATAATATATCAAAATGTTTAGAAAAATGAGATCTATCTATTTACACTATAATCATGCATTGCTAATGAACTTTCATGAGAAGTTTAATTATAACAACATAGTAACCCCTCACGGGTGATTCTGGAGTTTCCCCGAGTTAGGGTTTTCACCCCTCGGAACCCCGTTTAAACTATCAAGCATGCCTTAGGGTTTCATTTCAATGCAATTTAACATGTCATATCATCATCCATGCTTGAGCATTGCATCGATACCATGTCTTGATTATCGCCTTTCTTTTCGGTATTGGTTCTTCGCGATAGGATCCGAGCCCGAGGCTAAAGTCAACCACATCGAAGATCTATATCTGTCTACTCAAGGACTAGGCAAGCGTAGCCTCTCATTCTGAACCAACTTTTACAAAGTATATTACTTTCTCGCTATGATGCACACGATTCCAATGTGGTCTTTTGTCAGTAGCTAGTGTTACCTATCTGCTGCATAGTTTCCCCTTTTGTAGCCTTATACTCCTGATCCACTACTCCTAGCATACCTAGGTCTCGTATTTGAGCGCTGCTAGAGCTTCTGCGGCCGACAGCTTAGCCATGCATAGTAACAACGTCTGATCCGTCCGAATGATGAATCAGATATGCCGGAGAATCTAGAAAGGGAGGACGTGGAGGTATCATCGACGGAGATAAATAAATATGCTAAGGCTTGTATGGGAGGCCACATTGGGTGTGGTTTTTGTAGTCCCATGCTCACCACAATTAGGAACTGAGTTCTTACATTGGGAACCAAGATGAGCGTACAGCCACACGGGGCCTGGACAACCCCTCGACTAACTAACTTTCCTAGTAGATTCCATGAGTCACATAGTTCGGGCTTTCCATTTGGCATACGTATTGAAAACATTTTCGAAAGAGGAGGTGATGGAGGTGCATCATAACAGGTAGGAAAGCGTGGCCACGGTTTCTTGGGGTAGATAGTGCCCCTGGTAAACCAACCTCGCCTCACATCTTTAGGGGCCGGCTTTGGGACTTGACCCGTTACGGCAGAACCATCCCTAGGGCATGACTCATAGTCTCGGCGAAATCAAGGTAAAGGTCTTTGTCAACCACCCTCTGCCGGCCTTCCAAGGAAGAGGGCTAATAATTTGGCATTAAGAGTCGGTTGGTACGTGTGGGTAAGTCGTACACCCCTGTAGGGTTAAATCTTTTCGAAAATCCATGTTCACGGTTATGAACGCTTGGCGACCAGACTTAAGATCATAGATAACATTAAACACTATAAAACTTGTTGATCCACATGTGCTTAAGGATGCTTCCTCTAGGTCGAGGGGGTCATCCTAGATAGGAGGTTCTGAAGAAGCTAGTGGTTATCCAGATGTGATGAACAAGATGAAAAAAGTTGTTATCTTATCCCTTTTAAAAGATTCTGAGTAGACGAGCATCTTCTTTCTCTTGTTTACAAATAAAGATTGCTTTTCGCAAAAGTAAATCTAGAGAAAGCCTTTCTAGCCAGAGCATGTAGATACTAGGTTATCTAAGTCTTGCGGAGTACATTATCGTACTCGGCCTTGCGCCATTGTTGTTTTTCTATAGATGATCAAGTTGCAACTGAAGGTGGCTTCTACGTTGACATCGACGAGTAGTTGGGGGTCCCAGGTAGCAACCTGAGGACTATGGGATGGACGTCGCTTCTGTTTATGGCCTCTTAGGCCTTTTGCTAAGTTGTTGTGTAGAACAACATATTTGCTTTTGCTGTGTGATGTAATGTTGGGTCTATGACCTTTGGTTTGTAATAACTCTAATATCTTAATATGCTAAGAGTTTAAACTTATGCTATTGAATCCCTGAGTTCTGTAATGTTACCGAATCATAATGTGATCTTATGTGATTGGAGTTGAGCTTATCTTAGATGTGATCTGAGGTTCGTTTAACCCTAATCCCAGGGGTGCTACATGGGTCTTTGGGCTTCGGAGTTAGCGAGTGTGTCCCAGAGGGTCGGTGTTTGGAATTGTCTATGTGGTTTAGGGTTACTGACATGTGGGCCCGACAAGTCAACAAAAGTTTCCAAGATACCCATGAGTTCAAGGTACCCGCCAACCAAAATCCATGGATAAAACTTCATATCCATGTCCAATGAACATGGTATCCACGGTACTCGGATCCATCAGTGAAATTACAATTCATAACCATTGTTTATTTTCATCCGATGTACGCCGCCGAGACTAACTCTTGTACAATGGAGATGTCATGTTGTTCCACCTTGGTCCCCGCGAGAGAAACACACGGAGACCGGCGCCTAGACACCAATAAAGGATAGCTCAATCACATTGTACCACTATGCGCTACCGCACAATGCACCGACTTATTTTTCTTCACCTGGTTTCTTTATGTTGTTTCGTTCTCACGACTGCATCTTCACCATGTGTTTGCTTATCCTTACACCAAACAATATCTCTAGAAATGTCGAGCCACCACTTCACTCCAGTAGACTATCTTCTTAGACCGGTTTGGAGCTTATTATCCTTTTGGTTAATAGCGTGTCACCATGTCTTCGCCATCATTTGTGCGCCACCACTTGATCCTTAGTCTATGTGGTAAGTTGCATTCATAGTCAACCCTGACACAAAGATGAACGCCATTTCTACGTCCCTCCTCATTATTATTCGTTCGTGGTGGTGTGTATTTTGCATGAAGGTAGGTTCTTACAAAAATATGTTTTTCCTACAAAAATAATGGGAGGTTGGATAAACTTGGACACAATTATAAAATGAGATTTAGTTGCTCGTTTTCTCCACTTACGCTGGCACAAGTTATTTTTCAGGAACATTGACCCATGATCATGGAGAGCCTTATAATGCTGGATTAATATCTACGGAACATGCATGTTATGGTATATGGTTCATATCATGCGGAAAATATAAGTAGTATTTATCCTCAAAGCTTATAAAATAGTGGAACTTGGCATGGAACTCAAAAGTCAGAACAAATGTTCTTGACATCGACAAAAAAGAAGAAATTATTAGGTGACGGCGAATTAGCAAAACCAACATGCTATCACGGAGGATTTTCCTTTTACATGCAATGGTAGAGCATATACCCCACCTAATGTTGATTTACAGTCGATTGCTCATTTATTTTCCAAAGCAATAATAAGTATCTCGACAGTGTCTTAGAAGCTGTCAAATATAGTGCTGATCTTGGTGTCGTCGAATATCTATATGAGCCTTAAAACATAATAAAGTGTCTCTAAAAACAGCTAAACATAAAGTGGGGTCACATGAACCTCAACGGTCGCGTGAGGCTGTCCCGAGTGCAGGTACTGTAGTAGTATTCATCTTAAGCAGTAATAGTATGTATCATGCAAAAACGCTAATATGGTAAATAATTATTAAGAAAGAGAGAGAATTAGAGTATCGTATCATAGCGCACCTATAATAACGAGAGAAAAAATAATACGAATCGATCCGTTGTGCCCTTGGTCCCCGTCTCTCGTACTATGCTTCTCCATCCTCCTCCTACACTCTGCTTCTCTCCCTCCCAACGCCTACATCTCCCGCTCTGCCGCTTCCATTTTCGGCTCCAATCTTCGCACCGCCGCTTCCATCCCAGGATCCAATCTTCGCGCGCCTGCCGGCACCGACCCTGGCCAGCGACACCACCTGAATCATGGCAAGATCGAGTGCCCGCAACGAGGTGGCGCCAGTCTTCTGCCATAGCAGTTCGTCGGCGCCCAAATGGGATCCTACGCCAATCGCTCTCCATCGCCGCACTTCTTCACCGGTGGCCCGGCGTGCTCCTCCGTGAACCCCTCCACACCGCCACACGCTGCTCTGACAAGCTCCTCCTCCAACACTAAAAAAACCCGGCTTTTACAACACAAGATTTTCATGGTTGAAGGACCTTTTTTGTGGTTGAAAAGTCTTCTACGACGGATGCCCTTCGTGGTAAAATATTTGTCACAAATGAATCTATCATAATTTTTTTCGACTGTGGCGGATCGCACCCTTCAGCCACGAAAAATTCTTCCGTCATAGATTTGTTCGCCAGTTGTGTTGACTATTGATGTCATGCAAACTGCCACATAGAAAACACCGTTAATTGCGAGTTAATGACGATCCACAAGTATAGGGGATCGCAATAGTCTTTGAGGGTAGTAACCCAATTTATTGATTCGACATAAGGGAAGTCAAAGAATACTTGCAAGCCTTAACAACTGAGTTGTTAATTCATCTGCACCTCGAAATAGTTCTTCCTTAGAGAAGTTTATCAGTAGCAACAGTTTTGTAGTAGAAATAGCAAGCAATAGCAGCAGTAGAACAAGAGCAATAGTAATAGTAGTAGCAAACAGTAGGATATGAGCACGGTAGGCACATGGATGGATGGACGGGCGTTGCATGAACGGGTCTAAACATATAACTTCAAGATCTAGGACAATTGCAAATAAATAAGATAAAGCATCGAAGTACTAAAAAATCATAGGCACGTGCTCCATATATAGTCATACGTGCTCGCAATGAGAACTTGCACAACATCTTTTGTACTACTAGCCCATTGCAGTGGGGCCTCAAGGGAACTACTGGCAATTAAGGTGCTCCTTTTAATAGAGCACCGGAGCAAAGCATTAACACTCAATGAATACACGTGATCCTTACATCACAGCCATCCCCTCAGGATGTCCTAATTGCTATCACTTCGGGGCCTTTGGATCTAGACAATGATATGTATACACAACTTGCAGATAAGATCACAAAGAATACTATCATAATGATTCAATAATAAGTTTAGATCTGAGATCATGCCACTAGGGCCCTAGTGACAAGCATTAAACACAACAAGTTGCAACAAAGTCAAATAGCACTAATAGAGATACTAGGCACCATGCCCTAACAATCTTATTCGATTACATGATAGAACTCATTCAATCCCTACCATCCCCATAGCCTATAGCGGGGGATTACTCACTCATGGATGAGGGAAACATGGATGGTTGATGGAGAGGCGTTGGTGATGATGATGGCGATGATCCTCTCCAAATTCCCCGTCCCGGCAGGGTGCCAGAACGGAGTTTCTGGTTCCGAATCGCGGTTTCTGGTGGTGGCGGCGCAGCGGAACTCTTTCTGGAAAAACATCGAACCCCCCTCGGTTTTTAGGTCAAGAGGCATCTTATAGGTGAAGAAGGAGGCCGAGGGATTTCTTGGGGTAGCCACACCCCCTCCAGGCGAGGCCTAGAGCCACCCGCACGGCAGGGGGGTGTGGGCTCCTCAGGCCTCCCCTCTGTCTCATATTCTGGCTCCTTGAGTCTTCTGGTCCATAAGGATCGCTATGGTTATAGTTGGTCTCTTCTTCAATACCTGTATCACAAGGTATAGGATTCCCTATGGTTTTACCTTGAGATTCTATTTCCCATCCATACTTGTTAGGCTCGGGTTTATTTAGAACAACTTTATTCCATTCCTGTTGTTCGGAATTGTACTTGGTCCATAAGTCTTTAGGTGGCTTGAAGTAATTCTGGTAATAGGCATAATTTTCTGAGTTTGGGTAATCAAACTCAGTTTCCTCAAACACCTCTCCTGAAGGTATATATTTGGGATGCCTAGCTTCTTTATCTATCTTCTTCCTACGAGCCATTGCTTTATTAGGATCAGTAAAATCCTCAACGACCATATCCAGCTCCTGAACTAAGACTTGGTGAGTGTTATGATAAGTGTTTAGCAAAGACCGATAACAATCCATATACTCTACACCTAGAGTAGGTTCAGCTTGGACTAAAGTAGAGTGATTTAACTCATGCTCTGAGTTTGATGTTTCATGTGGTATAATGGTGTGAGTACTACCTTCTAGAGCTTGCGATTTATGCTCTCGGATCATGGTTATGGCTGCTGCTACGGCAATCTGATATGCAGATGCCATGCACCTTGCCTCTCCTGCTGGCATTTCTCCCTTAAGTCCTATCTTCTTAGGTAACATGATCATGACACGGTATTTAGCTAATACCTTCCCATCATAATAACTGTAAATTTGGACCAAAATTCTCGATTCACATTCCAAACTCCATAGAAGTTGCCGGAGATTGTCTGTCCAATCCCCTCCGTAATCATCCAACGTCTTGTTCATCACTTGAACATTCCGGGGTGGATACCGAGGTGCCATGTGGAACCGTGGATAAGAAATTATCATCAGTCACATAGAGTTAAAACTCTTGTGTAATGATTGGAAATTGCAATCATCTAAAAGAGTTATCGCATTAGTAACATAACAGGATTATTATCAAGTGAATATCCCTCATATCACTAGAGAACTCTTCCTTATTGCTAGGATCTGTCCTAACAGGTTATACCCATTTAACCTAAGGTCAAAGCATATGCTATGATACCAACTGCGGTGACCCAGCATACCACTGCATGATGTAGTATACTATAGTCGTTGACATAACACCAATGAAACACCGTTCACTAGTATTACATCCCTCAGAATGGCTGTAAACAATGGGTCCAATACATGGCTTAAAGGTTACAACTCACTCTTTTACATAAGATCCAGAGAACACTCTAGGTTCAAGAGAGAGAAAGACTTTTTACGAAGAAGAATCAAAGATAAATAACGCAAGAACGATTATACTATTAAGTCTAGTATTTTGGCTAAGAGGTTGGCATTGCTACTATTGCACCGCACTACAGAAATAGGTTCTTTGGTTAGAGATTGTATTCCGATCTAATTGGTAACTTCGTCTTCACTTGAGTTGAGGTATCTGTGGTCTTCCTTGTCTTCATTGAAGAGATTTAGCTGGTCTTGATAAGTCCTGGAGCATATCTTGATGTAGACAACGTTTTAATGGCTTCAGAATCTAGCAAGGGTTAAGAAGATACTTTGAGTACGAGCGTACTTAGCAAATTCACTAGAAAAGGAGTGTTTGATGCACTATAACTACAGCCACAAACTTAGGTCGTAGGCAATGCAAGTTTTCATAAACATTTATTCAAATGTTGCTTTTATTATGAAAATCTATGTCCGTCAGCCTTCACGGGTTTACCAGAACTTTCATGGAGTTCCTTTCCCGCCGCGTTCGCAGCTCCTTCCCGGAACAGGGAGTAACAAGTTACAGTTCTTACACTCTGCAGAGGTGCGTTACTTTACCCATGAGAGATCAACTCTTTGTTGCACAACCGGGCAGCTTATTCCCGTTCACAATTCCATGATGTGGGGCCCAGAAGATGATCCAAGCCAATCACTGCCCCCTTCGCGACCTCGCATGCCTCCTTGGTGTACACCATGCCCACATAAAGAATTACGACAATGGTTTGTACAAACCGTTAGATGTCAGAACTATCATGGGACGTTGAGGGTTCCCACCCATATGCTGCATATCCTCAACGAATTACTAATTAATATGCATGCTACGAGGATAACATCCACGACCTGCACATCCGGCTTCATGCGAGAGGAAGAAGATACAGCTAACTTCTCCATCCGATTCCAAATCTCATGGTTAACGCGTAATATACGGCACAAGAATCACTGGCGACATTGGTTGTTAAGTCCTAGGTGATATAGTTCTGAACAGTGGTATCCCAACTGTCAGACTTAATAGATTAACTGATCACCCTGGATCAGTAATCAATAGTTCTCATTATTATTGAAAATAGTGTTTTCTGACCTTTTTCAAATACAGGTGAAGACAACACTGGATTTTTAAAATACTTTACAGAAAATAAACAAAGGACATGAGCAAGTGTGAACTTGCCTTTTGTGATTGCAAGATTATGCACTCATGGTCTTCGAGTCAGTATAAGATCCAAAATCTGAAATCAGCATCATTGGTCCGGTAAGGACTAATGTTTAAAGAAGCAATATGCTTTTATGCATAAGTACTGTGATGCACGTTCTACACGCAAATCCTGGAAATAACGTTGTCCTAGGGTTTAGATTCTGGAAATGGTTACTTTGGAATGTGTGATCCTTTTAGACAAGTTTCATAACTGTCCTTTTATTAGAGTTCATGAGTGGTTCTAGACAAAACATATGTAGGTGTAAAGTATAAATACTTATGATATACCAGTTAGGATTACTTATATAAGAGTTCTTATTTAAAGTGGAAAAAAGGATAATCTTCGAAGTAAAGGTTTCTCTTCTAAGGTCTAAACAAACTTTGTGGGTAGTTAGTGGTGGTTGATGCTATTTGTTTGCTCAAATAGTTTGGCTTGAGTTGCTTTATAATTTAACTACTTCAGACCAATGTTAACTATAAAACATATAGTAATGCTTATAGTGTTGCATTAGGATTCTGTAGATTAAAGTTAACTTCAAACCAAAGATGATTTTGAGAGTAGAATACTTATAACATTTGTATCTAGTGTATCTGAAATGTTTTCTTTAGGTTACTTAAGAATGGTCATTCTTTTTTACTTGGATTATGGTTTCTTGATTTGATTATGGAATAATATCATTTATCCTTTTATAGATGAGTGAGTATAGTTTATAATCTAAAACATACTATTACTTAACTACTTATGTTTTTATATAATGTTGTGGTAGTTTTTGCAATTAGGTAGTTAATATAGATAGAAAAGGTTTGGTGGATTCATAAGTTGTTCTTTAAGGTTTTTATCATGAATTGGAATCCTTTGAGAACATAATCTTCACTTAGAGTTGAAGATAATTTAATACAAAGATGTTTATTATGTTTTAATCCATTATGGCTTCATATTATTAATATTTAATACTAATATTATTTATTAGACTTAATTGATTTATTTTAGAAATATTAATAAATTTTATTTATCTTTATATGAATTATTAATGAAGTAAATAAGTTTAAATTGGAGTTATTAGAATATTTGAATTTTTTTAACTCAAAAGTATAATATTAGATTTTTATCATGTAGATATTATTTTTGTGATCATTTTAGTATATCACATTTATTTTTGTGATTAATAAATAATAAGATATGATTTTTATAATTCTTATTATTTTATAATTACTAAATAGATATTAAGTATTTATTTAAGTGAAATAATAATACATAATTATAGTCTTATATTGAAATTCTTATTTTTCTAAGATTTTTTGTATTTTACTTATATTATTAACATTTATCATTATAGGAATATGCATAATTAAAGTTTTATTACTTATAAAACTTTTATTAAATAATATTTATTTAAATAATCATCAGAATAATATTTGATAATAAGTTTAGGTTGTAGATTTTATTTTTCTACAAATTTTCATATATTATACATATTTTTCTGAATTATAAATCAAAATTTATTAATTAAACAAAATTTAATCATTTATTTGATTTTTGGAATATTATTAATTGGATTATGACATTTTATTTGTTTCCTAACAGAAAATACTTTTTACACCATGCCGAGTGCTATCCCCAATCACTGACTAGTGGGCCATTGTCCACCTCAGCTCTCAGATGAAAGAAATGCATTAGTTACTAACCCCGCACTTACCCCCAGTCACTTACAAGGCCAGGTCATCAGCCACGTTAGCAAAGACCAGTCAAACTAGGTGACGTGGTGCAATCATGACGTCATGATGGCGTCAGCATCACCACCGCCGCTAGAGTTTGGTCGCCAGCGACGATCTACTGCACCCCAGCAAGCGAAATAGATCTAATTCAAATCAGTGCAACCTACTTAACCTAATAGTGGCAGGGCCGCTCGGAAATGGTCATCGGAGGGTCATCGGCGACGAGCTACTGCGGCGGCCAGCGGCGGTGCTCAACAAAAATAGACATACGGTGCGAATCAGCAAATGAAACTAGGGTCTAGAGATGTGTAATCTTACCCTGATGACGATAGAGCGGTCGACGAGGACAGGCGCGGTCGGAAACGAGCTTCCCGACAAGGATTCCGATGAACTGCTGCGAAGGGAAACGACCAAATTCACCCGCTCTAGTGCTCCCCTTGATGCAAGCTTCTACCCATAGGATCTACGGAGGAAGGCGCTTCTCCATGACGGCTCAAAATGGTGTGGGGAGACGTGGTTCAACGGCGAGAGGTGGCTCCGGTGAGCTAGGGTTTCGGTCTTGTTCGTATCTGAGCGGATAAGGAGGAATTGGAGATAGGGATGGAGGCAATGCGTCGCGGTGGCCTTCTTATCCCCTCGTGGCAATGACGGCGAGTATCTTGGTGCAATGACGACGATGACGACATCGGACGACGGCGAGCTCCGCCAGCGAGCTGCCTATGTGCGTGACGATGAAGACGATGCAACTTTTGCGAATAACCCCCTAGCAATTTCTTTAGCTCAACCCGCAGTCCTCTCCTGACCCCACTTGTTAGTCACAGATGGAAAAGGACTAGGCTGGTTACTGGGCTGTTGTGAGCTGCACATAGGCGTTAGATAAGTATAGGTGTGTTGGGCTGCGGCCAGGTTTGGTTTTTATTTGTTTTATCCTTTTTCTATTTTCTGTTTTTTTATTCAGATTTGAATTTGATTTATATATTTTGAACTTTTCTTTGCAGGATTTCTTTGCTGCGCTATTTTAGTAATACTAAAACATAGTTAGCATTATGTGTGAATTTCTTTATTACATATATCTTATTGTATTCCTAGTATTTTCTTATTATATGAACCCCTTTTAATATTTGTAAAAGCTCTTCCTATTATTTTATTTTTTTATTTTAGTTATGGATTTCTTGAATGATATATTCTTATTTGTTTATAACTCAACTTAATTGTAGTTGACTCATATTTTGAGTAGAACTTTTATATATGTAATGATTCTATACCATTATTTGATGTATGAATTATAAAGACATTGATATGGTGATTATTACTCCCATTAATTTGGAAAATGGCAATGTATATATTCTATTGTGATAAACAAAGAAGTTTGGGGTTTTGAATTATGAGTACTACCCTTGGCTTTAGGGTTTTGTATAAGCTTTGATTCTTTTTAAGAGTTAAGATTTAATAACTAAGCATATTGCCTTTTGTATATAGTATTGGATGAAATATCCCTTTTTAATTAAAAGTTATAATTAGAGTGTTCTATAGAAGTGAACTTATAAAAATATACTTAGGCACATATAGTGATGATGGTTGAAATTAACAGAGATATGCTTATGTAATTTTTTATAGGGAAATATTTCTATAAAGTGTTATAAGCATCAGATGATGGATCAACAGTATGAGATGGATATTATGTTTGATTTGAGATGTAGAGTTGATTGCTTAACCAGATTAAAATAAGAAAATGATTTATACATATAATTATATTTCAAAATCTTGGATCTTTAATTAAGGAATTCCTTTCCTAGATATAATACTTCTTCCTATCCATCATCATGATTAACATGATGAGCTTTACTCATTTAAATCTTCTTATTCATATATAATTCTTCTAAACTCATGAATGAATCCAATGAGTTTGATACTAAAATAGTTCATAACTCCTTCATATCCATGCTTGATTGCACCTACTATTCTACTGTTGATAGACTTCCATCCAACCAGTAGTTCCTTCAACTTCATTCACAATCTACCTTAATATTCCATCACCGATCTTTCTCTAAGGTTGACTATCTTTTAAGATGAATAACACTACTTCGATAACTCTATGACATTATGTTGATCATACTACCTTGTCTCTACTTAACTCCAATATCCCATACTCCAACCCCACATTATGTTAGTATAACTGGTCATGGATAATCTAGAATATTATCTAGACTAGGGTTTAATTATGTTTTATCCACCAGTGTCCCTTATATAGAGAATAAGCATATTCCATCTTGGTGACAAAACATGATCATTAGAATCCTTTGATCATTATGGCTTAGGTTTCCAGTTGGCTAATCAAGGCCATTATCAATACAACCTTGTAGTTTTATTGAAATTATCATCTGTTTAACCCTATTGGATTAAGAGATATGATTCATTGACTATACCTACTTGATCCAATAGGACTACTCCTAGTAACTATCTCCAGACTTCATCCTTGCAATCTTCTTTTTAATCAAGGAAGCATTTAGCTCCATCAACTATCTGATTGATTGGATTCTTTTAAATCATTCTTATCCAATAAATTACATCTAAAACTAGCATCACTATTTACCTCTTCTTAGTTGTTTCTTTGTAGACACATACTTGTAAGTTGTGTTATGATCAAATACTTGATATATTGGGAATGGATGAATCAATAGTTGATTTCTCAACATTGATTAACAACAAATATTGAAATATAACTCAATAGGAATGATAAGGATTGATATGGAAAGAAAGGTATAGTTTAATGATCTAAACTCAATTTTCTTTCCTACTCAATATTGCTTAAGAAGTAGGGTTAGACCTTACCATGATACTCAGGTATATGCAGATGAGATTAAGATATAGTGGTTACATTCCTATTATTTGTTTTATATCCTTAACTTGGTATTTATGAGTGATTATGATGAATACTATAACATGATCACCTAATGATCAAGTATAATTCACATTGTATTAGGGTTTAACTTATAGTACATTTGATCTACCCTTAGATCAAATCCCTCTTACCCAAAATGATATTTTAACAAAAGTCTTATTGAAACTTATCGCAGTCAACTTGATGATCTTCTTCAATTCCATCAAGCTAAGAGAAGCTTCAATCACATTGACAAGTTTTGTTTAAAAGCGCGAAAATTATTCGGATTTTCTATGCATGAATGCAATGCATACATCTGGGTTCATCTTATTTCTAGGATATAATGTTGGGATGTTACAGACTCTTCCCCTTAAAATACACTTCATCCTCGAAGTTCGCAAACTCTCATGTTTCGGAGTAAGAAATTGTTTTGCAGTGGTTGCTATATTCCCCACTTCATGATGACTTTAAATGGAATTAATTGGAGTATTCCATAACCTGATTAAATATCCTAATCAAATTCTTTCTATATAAACATCAAACATTATTACTAATTTAAGTACAGTGTAGGGGTCTCCTTAAAAGAATAAGTTTTAAGTTTCTATATACCCGTGTTAGTAATTAAAAGACTACCCTTCTATTACTGTCATAGCATAGTTGATACTAGTATTCCTTCCAAAATTGGATTTGAACTTATTTAGTCCATAACCATTAGAATTCTTATTCTCTTCCTATGTCTAATTGGAAGTTCTCTATTATTTCTTAAGGTTTACTTAAGAGTTGTTTCTTTTAGAATTTATCAGTTAAATGTATCCTTTATCACCTTCAAACTTTTACCTTATTAAGTTTTAGATAATCTCCTAGTATTACTTATAGTACTTCTTTAACTTTCATTTATAGGGTTTGCTCTCGCCCTTAGGGTTTACTAATAGTCTTATAAATTGGCTGTATATCATTTATTGGCTTAATATCTAAAATGTTGGTCTCGGTTCAGTTTACACTTTACCTAATTAAGGTCTGATGAAAGATTGTATGGTGTATCCACACAATTGTGGATCTCCGAAGCAAATATTTCAGCGTTATATGTCCCTTTACCTTAGGACATGCTCTCTTGGATAGGTTTGACTTTGCGGAGCATCTTGATAGCGATCGCCTTTAAATTTTATCCTTCTTTAGGTCTTACTTAGGTTAGGCCAAATTTAATGCTCTTTATGCAACGTTTATGATAATTCGATTAACTATGTCAACCAATACCAGCTGCGGAGAGAATACCGACTGCGGATTAGAATGTCGGCAAGGGATTAGGTACCCAAGGCGGAACATTCTGAATGGTAGGTATTATTTTATAGTTTCCGACCTACGAGTTACATTCTCTCTAGATTCTCAGAGCTTGAAAACCCTTTTGGTTCTAAGGCATCTTCTTGGTATTTCTTCATGATACTTCCATGAACTTTATACAACACTTCATTGACTTCTTAGCATCTTACCTACTTTGAATGAACTTTCAATTTATCCTATATTGTTATTCCTTACATCTCCTACACCAATCTTTCTTCCTAAATTGGCCAAGAATGTGACATATGTTCTATCTATTCCCAAATGGTGTAAATACCCCTTCTATCATGCTACATCCTTCAAGTTAATCTTCCTTATGATCTTTGAAACTCGTCACTCCCTTACACGAATTCCCGTTTCTATCTAGGTCTATCACATCAAGTAATAACTAGTGTTACATCATGCATTTGCACACCAATTACACTTCATGTACAGATCTAGTCAATCAAGAAGAATCAAAAAGATCCAAAAGTCAATAAACAACAAAACATATACCCTGTATCATACATAGGTTTTAGATAATTTACAAATGTACTGGATGTTCCCACGGTTTGCTCCAAACCTATTTACACAACTATCTTACAAGAACCTCTTGCTCTTGGGGATATATTCTCACTTATTTCGGCAAACTCTTCAAACTACAATACGCGTTACCCTCTATATACATTATTCAAGCCCTCATCCCTTGGGATCTTGTTTTTCTCTCACTTTCATCTTCCTCTAGTGCTTCCTGGAGTTCCGTCCATTATGACGTGAAGTCCTACTACTGCCTTCTGGAGCATAGGAGCATTCAGGAGGTGCGTATTCTTGATTAGAAGTACCGAGACTGAGATTAGTCATTGAAAAATGACTAGAGTTGGCATAATATTCCACCGAATAGTCCCGGTTTTCTAGCAACGCTTCCTCATAGTAAGTTGGTTCCTTAGCTTTTTCTTGGATCCAGTCATATATATTGGTATAGTAGCTATTGGAGTACTCTTCTAAGTTGATTGGATTCGTATTACCCCCATATGGTCTATAAGGCTCTCTATGGTTATAGTTGGACTCTTCTTCAATACCTGTATCACAAGGTATAGGATTCCCTATGGTTTTACCTTGAGATCCTATTTCCCATCCATACTTGTTAGGCTCAGGTTTATTTGGAATAACTTTATTCCATTCCTGTTGTTCGGAATTGTACTTGGTCCATAAGTCTTCAGGTGGCTTGAAGTCATTCTGGTAATAGGCATAATTTTCTGAGTTTGGGTCATCAAACTCAGTTTCCTCAAACACCTCTCCTGAAGGTATATATTTGGGATGCCTAGCTTCTTTATCTAGCTTCTTCCTACGAGCCATTTCTTTATCAGGATTAGTAAAATCCTCAACGACCGTATACAGCTCCTGAACTAAGACTTGGTGAGTGTTATGATAAGTGTTTAGCAAAGACCAATAACGATCCATATACTCTACAGCGAGAGTAGGTTCAGCTTGGACTAAAGTAGAGTGATTTAACTCATTCTCTGAGTTTGAGGTTTCATGTGGTATAATGGTGTGAGTACTACCTTCTAGAGCTTGGGATTTGTGCTCTCGGATCATGGTTATGGCTACTGCTACGGTAATCTAATATGCAGATACCATGCACCTTTACTCTCCTGCTGGCATTTCTCCCTTACGTCCTAACTTCTTGGGTAACATGATCATGAAACGGTATTTAGCTAATACCTGCCCATCATAATAACTGTAAATCTTTACCAAAAGTCTTGATTCACATTCCAAACTCCATAGAAGTTGTCTAAGATTGTCTGTCCAGTCCCCTCCGTAGTCATCCAACGTCCTGTTCATCACTTAAACATTCCGGGGTGGATACTGAGGTGCCATGTGGAACTGTGGATAAGAAATTATCATCAGTCACATAGAGTTAAAACTCTTGGGGTTAGACCTTACCATGATACTCAGGTATATGCACATGAGATTAAGATATAGTGGTTACATTCTTATTATTTGTTTTATATCCTTAACTTGGTATTTATGAGTGATTATGATGAATACTATAACATGATCACCTAATGATCAAGTATAATTCACATTGTATTAGGGTTTAACTTATAGTACATTTGATCTACCCTTAGATCAAATCCCTCTTACCCAAAATGAGATTTTAACAAAAGTCTTATTGAAAATTATCGCAGTCAACTTGATGAGCTTCTTCAATTCCATCAAGCTAAGAGAAGCTTCAATCGCATTGACAAGTTTTGTTTAAAAGCGCGAAAATTATTTGGATTTTCTATGCATGAAGGTAATGCACACATCTGGGTTCAGCTTATTTCTATGCTCTAATGCTGGGATGTTACAGGTACTCATTAGCTTTCAGCTCTCATTGCCCCTATCATAGGCATCTTTATATGGTTAAGGTAAAAGTGAGGTCCAATATGATATATGCTTGATAGACCATAAACTGGAAATCTCATGTCCCTTGAGTACGAGGGCCGCTCCTCATGCTACTCAACTTTAGTCACCTCTAAGTTCTTGTCATCGTAAATACATGCGTATCATAGAGAACCGCCAACGGGGTACCCCTTGCACATGATACAGGAGCTATCCCGTGATCAAAATGAAAAGACAAGAAGACAATGAGCATCACAACGATCTTTTTATTTGCTATTTGCATAGGTTTTTATTGAGGATGCTTCACAGATTGCTCATTATGGTTATTCTGCAAGTTTCCACCATGATTAGGCATGTCTTAGGCTAGCGGCACAGGCATTTTTCTAACACATATATATAACTCCATGAACTCACAAGCTCCCCTTTTATTTCACACCAACGACATCCGCAAACAAAAGATCATGATATCAACTGGATATGTATTCATAAGTGTTGAAAGCGTTCCTCGTGACAACACGGTTTTGCTAACTCCCAGCCTATAGTTTGCAAGCATATAACTTTCATGGACAGTCACAATGGTTCAGGTTTATTAAGTGCAAGAAATAAAGTGTGCCATCAAGTTCGTGAGAGCTTTACTAACTAACTTTCTCAAAATAGACAAACGTTTTATTTATAAGAAAACAAGGCATAAATAATATGCACAGAATAGCAAATGATGCTAATAGGTAGGTATGTTGGACACTTTGGCAATATTGGTTTTGGGGAGTTGGATGCACAAGTAGAGCTCATACCCAGTGCAAGTGAAGGCTAGCAATAGAGAGGGAGCGACAAACAAGAGAGCAATAACTGTCATAATCATGCTTGCAAAAAAACATGACTAATTATGGCATGAAAGTGATATAGGAACTCTGAGGAAAAATAAATCATCGAGGCTTACTGACTATTGTTTAGTCATATGCATGTGTGAGCATGTGCCAAGTCGATTCACATGAAACATTCAGAGGAGGATACCACAATATCATACCAAGTTATGAATAGAACAATGTAAGCAAACATTCATATGACATGCTACAAACTATTAGGAAGCTGGGGATGATCATAAAGAGAGGAAGAACTACTAAGCATCCATAAATAACATACACCTTACATGAACAGACTAAGCATGCTCACAATGATGAGTATATGTACAAAAATGAAAACAAATAGAGTTCGTTATCAGCCTCTTACCATACCTCAAGTTGTCTTAATCTTCATTATTGCCCTTCACTTGTGTGACTTGAATAATAACATGAAACCAAACTCCACTAAGGACCGCTGAATCCTGCAAAGAACTTCACAAAACCAAAGAAGAACAACAAATATTTTTGGTGTTTTCGATTTTTTAAAGCAAGCAAACAAAGCAAAATCTTTTTGGATTTTCTTTAAGGCAAACCAAAGATAAAAAGCAAAGAAACAAACCAAGAGAAACAAAAAAAATATTTTTGGTATTTTTGTGTTTTGAGAAAGCAGAAAAAAAACCAAAAAGAAAGCGAAACAATGGATATACAAAGAACCGGATGAAACCTGATGTATAGATGAGTGTGATGTCGGTGTACCTCCCCCCGATCTTAGGCTTTTGGCCTAAGTGGGGGTCAATAGCGTGGGTAGTAACCCCAAGATGGTGGGTCATCATAGGAATGATCATAATTAGGCCCTCACGATGAAGAAGAAGACGCGCCCCAATCATAGGAGGGATGCTGGTATGAAGACTCCCCCATGTTGGAGGGCTGAACTGAATCATCTTCGGCAACCTCTCAAACATTCTCCCCTTGCTGGGAGAGCTCCGCCACGTAAGTGTCAAACTCCTCCTCCGTGAGTGACCATCCTTGCATGTTATTAAAATTAAACAAAGCAGGTGCAGGCAAATATACTACTTTATTAGTCCTACCCCCTCTCCAACCACGCTTGACAAAGGATAATTCATACAGTAAACTTCTCATAGTAGCCCAAGAAGAAACAAAGTTATGTTGAACCATGGAATCAAGATCAAGCCTATCTATGTGGAACCGGTAATCTGAATGGTGAGGCTCTAAACCATGGAAAGCTAGCAACCTAGAGGCAATGAGACCTCCACAAATTCCACCCTTCTCACGGTTAGTGGTAAGACGGTAAGCTATCAAAGCACCTAGGTTATAAGATCTATCCCTATTCAAAGCAGCTGAGATAAAAGCTATATCAAATGAAGATAACTTTCTAGCAATCTTTCTAGCAAGAACACACTTGGTAATGAAATAGGCAAAATACCTAATGGATGGGAACTGAATCTTCCGAATTTTACCACTTTCCTTCGAGAAATCGAAACCTTGGCAAATTTTAGCATATAAATCCATAAGTGACATAGGCCTCTCCTTGATCTTCTCATGAGATCCCCAATGGGGCACTCTAATAGCTGCACAGAAATCAGCAAAAGGCAGGTCGACAACTAGATTGTAGATTTTATAATGGACCATGGGATTAGACGAGGACCATGTAAACCGGAAGTCTTGCACCACAGCCATGGTTAGCTTAACATACTGATATGGTTCTTCTTCAACAAAGTGTTCCAACCCTTCATTAGTAATCATAAAATTCAGGGCATGGATATATGGAAGGGAAGAATCCTTCCTCACGATGGACTTTCATTGGCTCAGGTACCATCAAATCATATTGATTCAGTGTGTATGCACTCATCTTTTTTTCTGAAATTTTTAGACAAACATCAAACCAAGTGATTTCCAAGTTGATAAATGATGAGGAACTACTATAGGAACTTGATAGAAGGCTACACATGCATCAAAATGAAATCTCTAAACATAGAACAAGCATGCAAGCTCACACAACCTGACACCTATAGTAGCAAAATACTCAAGATACAATCTACCAATCACAAATCTAATTGGACAAGCGGTGGAGGCACATACCAAGGAGCAATCCCTCCAAAAATGAGCATCAAATATGGGATAAGCAAGGAGATCAAAAATCGGGAGCAAGAACAACAGGAACTCGAGCTTGAGAAATTTTCCGGTGTTTTTCGGGAGAGAGAAAGAAGTGTCTAGGAGGAGACAACTTGGAGGGGCTCAGGTGGGTCCCACCCATGCCAGGCGTGCCCCTGGGGCTGGCCGCGCCACCAGGGGGTGCGCTGGCCTAGGGGGTCCCCCTGGGCACTCCAGGTGTCCCTCTGCCCCTTTTTCGAGGAAAAATTTAATATGAATTTTCTGGAATTTTCGGGAAACTTTTTTTTTGCCAATTTTTAGGGGTATGAAAATTGATTTTCTCGCAGCAAAGATTTTTTTAGAAGAAGCAAAAGCAAACAAAAACCAAAACTACAGAAGTTCTAAGACACTCTAACAAGCAAACAACTAGCAAAACTAAAGCTAACAAGAGAAAGAACAAAGACTAGGAAGGAGAAAAATAAAAGTGAGCAAGTATAACCACTGTGAAATCATTGTTTTGTTCATTAAAGTCCTTTTGTTAACAAGGTTGATCAAGTCTTGTTACCAAAACAATCTTATATGAAACAAAACTTTGCATTCCACAAAGTGATTATGTTACCTCAAATTTGATAGCAATGGTCCCAATCATAATAGTTTCAAAACTTTCTTGTGGAATGGGACAAAATATTTCTCCAACTTTGATGCTCTCAATATTTTCAATGGAATTCATGCAATAGATCTTATCAATCTTCTTGGGAAAATACACAGTGTGCTCTTTGTCATTAATATTAAATGTTACTTTTCCTTGATTACAATTGATGATAGCACCTGCAGTATTAAGAAAAGGTCTCCCAAGAATAATGGACATATCATCATCTTCAGGCATCTCAAGCACAACAAATCAGTTAATACCAAGCAATTATGAGCCACTTGAACATGAACATCCTCACATATACCAACAGGAATAGTAGTTGACTTATCAGTCATTTGCAGAGATATATCAGTTGGTATCAACTTTTCTAGCTGGAGTCTCTTGTAGAGAGAAAAAGGCATAACACTAACTCCAGCTCCCAAATCACATAAAGCAGTTCTAACATAATTATTCTTAATAGAGCAAGGAATAGTAGGTATACCTGGATCACCAAGTTTCTTTGGAACCTTACCATTGAAGGAATAATTAGCAAGCAAAGTAGAAATCTCCTCATTAGGAATCTTCCTTTTATTAGTGACAATATCATTCATATACTTTGAATAAGGAGGCAACTTAATAGCATCAGTCAAAGGAATTTGCAAATAAAGGTTTCATCAACTCACAAAACTTTTTATAGTGTTCTTCCTCCTTTAACTTGTGTTTCTTATTGGGAAAAGGCATAGGTTTCTGCACCCAAGGTTCTCTTTCACTACCATGTTTCTTAGCTATAAAATCTTCATTAGTGTACCTAGTGTTCTTAGTGTGCTTCTCAGATTTTTCCTCAACTTCCTCCTTATCAGGAGCATCATTTTATCATTACCACTCTCAGTTTCAGCATCAGAGACAGATATACTATTCAGGAGTAATAGGCTCAGGTGTATTTAGCTCAGCTGAAGTCCAATCATCATAATTCTTGCCTATTTAGCCATTAGTTCCTCAGCATCAATAGGAGTTCTTTTCCTGAAAACATAATCAGCAAAACTATCTAGGTATGTCCTAGAATCATCAGTTAGTCCATTATAATAAATACCAAGAAGCTCATTTTTAGGCAATGAACATCCAGGATGTGCATGAATCAAAGGCACAGAACCTCGTCCATGACTCAGGCAATTTCTCTTCTTCTCCCTAATTAAAATCAAAAAGTATCTGCAAAGCAGCATGTCTAGCACTAGGAGGAAAATATTTCTAGAAGAAAGAAGCAATCAAATAATCAGGGCTATCAATGGAACCAGGAGGTAATCTATTAAACTAAGCTTTGGCTTCTCCTTTTAGTGAAAAAGGGAAGATATTAATAACAAAGTATTTGCACATTTTGAAATCATCAGAGAATAAATAACACATAGTGGAAAGCTCATTCATATGAGCTACATCACTCTCATTTTCAGTCCCACAAAAAGGTTCTTTCTCAACAATGTCTAAATAGGATAAATCAAGAGAGAAATCATAATCTTCATCTTTAATATCTATGGGAAAGGTGGCAAACATAGGATCAGAGGACAGTTTAGGAATAATGGTACGCCTCTCAAGGAGACTCTTAATAGCACTAGCACCATGTGTGTTTCGGCACTCTTCAATAAATTCATCAGTAAACTCAATATAACCATCATTAATATCATATCTCTCTCTAGACTCAGGTGATCTAACAGGTGTAACAGTGTCTTCACTAGGTGTTTTAGTGTTTCCTAGACTAGCCATAGTAGCGTCTAGGAAAGGACGTAATGAACCACTCCCATCAAGCACAGTAGAAGTAACATCATGAGTATCAGAAGCAGTTTCAGATTTAGCAGTAGTAGCGGTGTGTGTGGCATGTGTATGTGGTGGTGGTGTAACAAGCTTACTTATAACAGACAATGAATCAAGAGCAACAGAGGTGTTTATGATTGTACCTCTTATTGTAGTGGATGGTAAAATCGGAAACTTTCCATCACGAGACTTCCCCATGATGAAAGGAATAGCAATGAACAATAATAGATCCAAGTGAACTTACAAATAAAGCTATGCTCCCCGGCAACGACACAGAAAATAGTCTTGATGACCCAGAAGTATAGGGGATCGCAACAGTCTTCGAGGGTAGTATTACCCAATTTATTGATTCGACACAAGGGGATCCAAAGAATACTTGCAAGCCTTAACAACTGAGTTGTCAATTCAGCTGCACCTGGAAATAGTTCTTGCCCATAGAAGTTTATCAGTAGCAACAGTATTGTAGTAGCAATAGCAAAGCAACAGTAGCAGTAGAACAAGAGCAATAGTAACACTAGTAGAAAATAGTAGGATATGAGCGCGGTAGACACAGGGATGGATGGACGGGAGCTGCATGGACGAGTCTAAACATGTAACTTCAAGATCTAGGGCAATTGCAGATAAATAAGATAAAGCATCGAAGTACTAAACAATCACAGGCATGTGCTCCATATATAGTCATACCTGCTTGCAATGAGAACTTGCACAACATCTTTTGTCCTGCCATCCCGTTGCAGCGGGGCCTCAAGGGAACTACTGGCAATTAAGGTGATCCTTTTAATAGAGCACCGGAGCAAAGCATTAACACTCCATGAACACACGTGATCCTCACATCACAGCCATCCCCTCAGGTTGTCCCAATTTCTATCACTTCGGGGCCTTTAGATCCGGACAATGATATATGTACACAACTTGCAGATAATATCACAAACAATACTATCATAATGATTCAATAATAAGTTTAGATCTGAGATCATGGCACTCGGGCCCTAGTGACAAGCATGAAGCGCAATAAGTTGCAACAAAGTCAAATAGCACTAATAGAGATACTAGGCACCATGCCCTAACAATCTTATTCGATTACATGATAGAACTCATCCAATCCCTACCATCACCATAGCCTACTGCGGGGGATTAATCACTCATGGATGATGGAAACATGGATGTGATACGTCCAATTTGCATCACCATTCTATATCATAATTTGCCTCTATTCTTTGATATATGTCTTATTATGAGGTATTACTTATGTCTTTTCCATTGTTTTTGCATGTTGGATGATTCTTGGAGGATGGACTGCCGGAGTCTGGATGCTGATGGAAAAAGAGGTGTTTTGATGCAATTTCGTGAAGATCAAAAAAATACCAGAAAAATATTGGAAAATGATATTCTCTCAGAAGATGGAGGAAGCCAGAAGAGGAGGCATAGCCAGGCCACAGGGGGCCCACACCCCCCATAGGCGCGGGCCCACCTTGCCCCACGCCTAGGGCAGGTTTTGCCCACCTGCTCGGCCTCCGACTCCGCCCTCTCGCTTAGATCTTCCTCACGAAACCCTAACACCAGGAGAGCGACCACAGATAGATTTCCACCGCCTCTGCAGGGTGTAAAACACCAAGTGAGAAATATCTATCTAGCAGACAGATTTCTGCCGGGGAAATTCCTTCCCGTAGAGGGGAGATCGTCACCATCAACACTATTGTCAAGCTAGTCTTCATCGGGATCATCATCGTCATCATCCACACCATCATCTCTACTAGCACCATCATCATCACTCCGTCCCGCTGTAACAATCGTGTTGGATCTTGCTTTAGTTCTTAGGGGAAACTTTCCCGGTATTAATTACTATTGTAGTTGATGCTTGTGAGTGGAACCATTGGATTATTGTTTATGTTCATATTGTTATTCATCACCATATCATCTTTGATCTTGATCCATATGATGTCTTGTGAGTAGTTCGTCTAGTTCTTGAGGACATGGGAGAAGTCTTGTTGTTAGTAGTGGATTTGTGTTGAGTTATTATTCAATGGTTTAGTATTTATGTTGTGGTGCTATTCTTCTAGTGGTGTCATGTGAACGTAGACTACATGATACTTCACCATTTATGGGCCTAGGGGAATGCATTGTGTATTTGGATACTAATTGTGGGATTGCCGGAGTGACATAAACATGAACCCCGGTTAGGACACCTTTGCACAAGGGAGTGTAGGATCTCAAAGTTTAAGGCTATGGTTAGGTTTATATCTTAATTACTTTCCTGTAGTTGTGGATGCTTGCAGAGGGTTTAATCACAAGTATGTATTAGTCCAAGTAAGGTCGGTACATTAGCACAGGTTCACCCACACAACACTTACAACACCAAATAAGAGTACTTAGCTATTTGAAGCGACAGCACTTGACGGAATTCCCATGTGTCCTCGAGAATGTTTGGTCCTTATAAGTATTTCCACTGGCTTGCCCTTTGCTAAGAAAGGATTGGGCCACTTGATGCGTTTGTTCGTTGTCTTTATTACTTGCACTTTTTTGTTGCTTTATCAGAAAACCCCTAAAAATCTGTTTTCTAAGTATTTACAGAGATTTCCAGCTCCATACCACTAGTCAACACCTTCTGCTCCTCATTGGGATCGACACTCCTATTTATCGAAAGTACTGTGATACCCCCCCTATACTTGTGGGTCATCAAGACTATTTCTGGCGCCATTAACGGGGAGTGAAGTTCTATTGAAGAGTGTAACTAGTAAATGAAACTTCTACTGTGAGTATTGCTTTTTGTTTCTGTTTGTTGCTTTGTTTCCAATATGGGTAACCCACTTGGTTTTCTGCTTGGGAAAACTAATACCATTGTTAGGGTAGTAGATGAACCACCACCGGTTGAGATAGATCCTTTTAAGATACCTACAATTATTGTTGATCGTGTTATGGATAATTATTATTTTGGGGATGGAACTGTCCACCCTGGTGATCATTTTCTTTTTATCCATAAATTATGTGGGTTGTTTAAGTGTGTAGGTATCACAACTAAACAGGTGAATAAGAAGTTACTCTCTATATCCTTGAAAGGGAGAGTTGAAGAATGGTATAAGCTGCTGAAGAATGGACAGACCATGGAATGGGAGGAAATGGCATCTCTCTTTTATTCTAAATTCTATCCTCGCAGTAAGATTCATAAGGATAGAAATCTGATATATAACTTTTGGCCTCATGATGGAGAAAGTAAAGCTCAAGCTTGGGGGAGATTGAATTTACTAATGCTTAAATGTCCTATTCATGAACTCCCTAACAATATTATTATCAATAACTTTTATGCTAGGCTTTCTCTTCATGAAAAAGATTTACTAGATGCTTCTTGTGCTAGATCATTCACACGTATGAAGGAAGAAGCTAAATGGGATCTCCTAGACCATATTCAAGAGAACACTGAAGCTTGGGAGAATGACAAAGGAAGAAAGTTAGGTATAAACTATGATTATGAATGCATAAAATATTTTATGGGAACTGATGACTTCCGTGATATTATCAATGAGTTTGGTCTTGATTCTGAAAGTATTGCCAAATGTTTTAAGGCCTTTGCCTCTTACATAGAAATTCCCAAAAAGAAGTAGAATAAGTACCATGCACCTTATAAAGATGTTGTTAGGCATGTTCCTTTTAGAAGCACTGAAGTTTGTACTACTAATCATATTGTGCCTGAACCTTATGTTGAGAAAATAACTTTCCCAGCTAAGGTAAAGGAGTATTATATGATGATCAGTGCAGATAATAAAGGTACTAAGAAAACTATGGAACCTTATGAGAAAATTAGTATTGATCCTGTGGTATCTATTGTGAAAGACCTTGTCACTAGAAATATAGAGGATGAGCACATTGTCTTCTTTAAGATGCTTCTAATATTGTCTCTCATCCTAGTAAGGCTAGAAAAGCTAGTGTTCATGTGCTTTCTATTAAAATTGGTGATCATTTCTACTATGGTTTATGTAATATTGGTGCTAGTTCTAGTGCTATTCCTTATGAGCTTTACAGGGAAATTATGCATGAAATTGGTCCTTGTGAGCTTGAGGTCATTGATGTGGTTATTCACCTTGCAAATAAGGAAACCATTTGCCCTATTGGTATTGTAAGAGATGTGGAGGTTCTTTGTGGTAAGATTAAGTATCCTGATGATTTCCTAGTGCTTAATTCAGCAGCTAGCAAAACTTGCCCTATCATTTTTGGTAGACATTTCTTGAACACTTGTGGAGATATTATAGATACTAAGAAGGATAAAGTTTTAACTAAGTTTGATGGATATTCTTATGAGTTTAACTTTTCCAAATTTGTTAAATCTCCTCGTGAAAATAGCTTGCCTTATGAAGATTTCAGGATGGAACAACTTGCTTCTATTGATCCAGTTTATGACCTTGGACCTCTTTTTGGAGACTGTAAGTATGCACATTCTTATGATAAAGTTGTTGTCAGTGACAATTATATTGTCAACTTTATTTAAAGTGCTACTGAAAGTTATTTTGAGAGAGGGAAACATGGTTTTATGCATCTCAATAATGTTAAGTTTCCCCATTTTATGTTGAAATCTTTGAAGTTGCATCTATTTTGTCTTCATATACTGGTGGCTTTTTGTTCCAACAATTTGTTTTCTCATGATACCCCCATGTAACAGCCCAAGTTTGTAATATATGTAAATAGTACTTAAGCATGGCATGCATCCCTTTAAATCAATACAATATTTGCATGTGAGCATGTGTTGAATTAAATGCAAATCCAAAACCCTAATCTCCCCTCTTTTTGAAATATTCATCAAAGTGGTTTGAAATTTGGAAATGATAAAATGTTTGGAGCCTAAATGGATTATAAGGGCCCCTATGTGATTCAAATAATATTCTAAAGTCTTTGGTAATTTTGAATAGTTCAAAACAGATTTGAAAATGAAATTTACAAACAGAAAAAAGAATTGGAAAAACATATTTATAGAAAAAACGAGACAGAGCCCAACCAGGACGTAGCCCAGGCTGGCTCGGATCCTCTCCCTCCTTTCCCTGCGGCCTACGCAGCAGACCGCGGCTCAGCTAGGCCCAAGCGCGGCCCTCCCGCAGCCCGTACCGGTTCGGCCTACTCCTTCACGTCATCGTCTTCGACGACGACGAGCAAGATGCTCGCTGGCTCTGCGCCCACCGTCCGCCGTTGCCGCAATGCCCGCCTGCGCCAGGATCGTCGCTACCGACCATCTCCGCATCTATAGGTATTCCTGCCGGCGCTCGGACGAACCCTAGATCCTGTTTTCCCTGATTTCCTGCGCCATGCCGAAACCTAGCTCCGGCCACCGTTTCTCCCCACCGTCTCCGGCCACCCCACGCCGTTCTGAGAGCACCATCGGGACCGCCTCATCGTCCTAGTTAGCCTACCCAAAGGAATCGACGCCGGGCATACAGGATCGAGCTCATCGTCGACCTCTTCTCTACCTCTAACTGCCGCTCGTCGTCGACATCGCTGGCGACCTCGACCTTCCCCGGCCTCCCCGACACCACCATAGGCACCAGGGTGACCTCGCGGTGCCTAGGCACCTCATCGTTTCCTTCCTTGCATCCTGGTTCGCCGCCCGTGTCTGACACCGTTGCTCGCCGCCACGGATGCTCGCCGTGGACACTGTTCCGGCGACCATTCGAGGGCTGCGCCACCACTGTTTGGTATCTAGCGCCGCGCTCTCTCCGATACCTCCAACCACGCACGCGCACGATCCCCCAATCGCCTTCCCCCCATCCGATCTGAGAGCCCCGCCATTGATGATGTCACCGTGACGTCACGCTGATGCAATAAAGCTATTTCCTTTTCTTAAATTTTTCTTTAATTATTTTCGGGAATATAAATAAAACCCTGTGGGCCACACCTGTCAGGTTTTTAATAATTTTCATAAATTTTTCAGAAATGAATTAAACTATGACATGTGGGCCCAAGTGAATAAATATTTAATATAATCTTAAAATGTTTTATAATTTCCTAACATGATTTAAAATGGATTTAATTTGAGAAAAATCATAAATAATTCATTTTAAATCAGAAAAATACAAATAATATATCAAAATGTTCAGAAAAATGAGAACTATCTATCTAAGCTATAATCATGCATTGTTCAACAACTTAAATGGCAAGTATAATTAGAAGAACATAGTAACCCCTCACAGGTGGTTCCGTAGTTTCCCCGAGTTAGGGTTTTCACCCCACGGAACCCCGTTTAAATTGTCAAGCAAGCCTTAGGGTTTCGTTTCAATGCAATTTAACTTTTCATATCATCATCATCCATATTTGAGCATTGCATCGAAGTCATGTCTTGATTGTCGCCTTTCTTTCCGGTATTGGCTCTTCGCGAATAGGAACCGAACCCGAAGCTAAAGTAAATGACACCGAATATCCATACCTGTCTACTGACGAAGAAGGCAAGCGTAGCCTCTCATTCTGAACCTATGTTTTATAAAGTATGTTACTTTCTCGCTATGATGCACACTATTCCACTGTGGTCTTTTGTCAGTAGTTAGTGTTTCCTATCTACTGCATAGTTTCCCTCTTGTAGCCTTATACTCCTAATCCACTACTCCTAGCATATCTAGGTCTGGCAATTGAGCATTGCTAGAGCTCCTAAAACCGACAGCTTAGCCATGCATAGTAACAACGTCTGATCTATTCAAATGATGAATCAGAGACGTCGGAGAATCTAGAAAGGTAGGAGATGGTGACATCATCGAAGGAGTTAACTAATCATGCTAAGGCTTGTATGGGAGGCCATGTTGGGTATGGTTTTTGTAGTCCCATGCTTGCCACCACTAGGAACTGAGTTCTTGCCTTTGGAACCGAGACGAGCGTACAGCCACACGGTAGATTCCATGAGTTACATAGTTCGGGCTTTCCATTTGGCATACGCATTGAAAACGCTTTTGAAAGAGGAGGTGCATCATAACAGGTAGGGAAGCGTGGACTGGGTTGCTTGGGGTCGATGGAGCCCCTGGTGAACCAACCACACCTCACATCTTTAAGTACCGGCTTCGGGATTTGACCCGTTACGGCGGAACCATACTTATTGCGTGACTCATGGTCTCGGCAAAAGCAAGGTAAAGGTCATGGTCAACCACCCTCTGCCGGCCTTCCAAGGAAGAGGGCTAATAATATTTGGCATTAAGAGTCGGTTGGTACGTGTGGGTAAAGTTGTACACCCCTGCAGGGTATTAATATTTTCGAAAAGCCGAGTTCACGGTTATGAACGACTTGGTGACCAGATTCTAAGATCATGGATAACTTTAACCACTATAAAACTTGTTGATCCATGTGTGTTTAAGGATGCTTCCTCCGGGTCGAGGGGTGATCCTAGATAGGAGGTTCTGATGATGCTGGTGGTTATCAAGATGTGGTGAACAAGATGAAGAAGTCTCTATCTTATCCCGTTTAAAAGATTCTGAGTAGACGAGCCTCTTCTCTCTCTTGGTTACAAATAAATATTGCTTTCCGCAAAAGTAAATCCAGAGAAAGTCTTTCTAGCCAGAGCATGTAGATACTAGATTATGTAAGTCTTGCAGAGTACATTCTCGTACTCAGACTTGTGCCATTGTTATTTTTCTACAGAGGATATGGTTGCAACTGAAGGTGGCCTCTACGTTGACATCGACGAGTAGTTGGGGGTCCTAGGTAGCATCCTGAGGACTATGGGATGGACGTCACTTTTGTTTATGTCCTATTAGGCCTTTTGCTAAGTTGTTGTGTAGAACAACATATTTGCTTTCGCTGTGTGATGTAATGTTGGGTCTATGACCTCTGGTTTGTAATAACTCTAATATCTTACTCTGTTAAGAGTTTAAACTTATGTTGTTGAATCCCTATGTTCTGTTATGTTACTGAATCATACTGTGATCTTCCGTGTTGGGAGTTGAAATTATCTTAGATGGTGATCTGAGGTTAGTTTAACCCTAATCCCGAGGGGTGCTACACCCCATGCATAGGAAGTGGGTTAGACTCAAGTGTGTTGGTTATTTGCTTCTTGATGCTCTCTTTCACTCCAGATATGTATCTCCTTGCAGTGATGTCGCGATTGATTTCGTTTAAATTCCATTGATTCGTCGCGTGATTGTCGCCCTTGCTCTGGCTACTTAGGCACCACCGCACCGCGAGCATTTCCCCTCCCCTTCTTGCCAGACCCTTGCGCATCTACTCACATCTTTGGTTTGTCCTGAATCGCCCCAGGACATCGTCTCCGTTGAGCTCCCTGAACGACAGAAGCGCCGCTCAACTCCGGTGAAGAATCACGGTAAAGCTAGACCGCCCCTTGACCCCTAACCCATACCACTATGTTCGTTGTGCCTCTGTGCATCTCCTCATGCCTTTTTCTCATCTTATTGCGCCCTAGAACATCGCCTACGACTCCGGCAGTGAGCATCTGACGCGAGTACGAACTCTGACGAGGTCTTCCGGCCACCACAGCACGCCCCCGTCCACGTCGACGACACGTTAAGCTTCCTCGCAACCTAGCGACGCTGGTAAGACAAACTAGAGCCCCCAACCCCCTCTGTAGCTTCCAGAACCTCACTGGTAGAGCGCCGCCGCCGCGTCACCGTCGCCAGCGCCGCCAGGCTTTGGTCATTTGAGATAGCACCGTCAGATCTAAATCGTAGGGCTAAGATTAGATCCAGCGCGAAACGGTATCGTTTGATCTATGCCACTGGATCTGACTTAGATCCAACGCTCCATGTTGGCCGATCCGCGCGAAGCGGTATGGACCAATCAGAAGTGTCCACATGTTTGAGAATTTGATTTAAAATCTGTTTTTGAATCTATTAGATATTAAACTTGTAAAATCTATAACTTTTGTTCTGTTTATCCAAAAAATGCAAATAATATATCAATGGATTCACAAAAATAAATCCTACACCATTGTGGGCTTAGTTTTGTATTTTGTTACTGTAAAAATGGGTTTTTATGCAGAGACAATTATAGGCCTATTTTGGCTATATAAATTATTTGGAAAATGATTTTAAAACAAATTCAAGTTTATTTAGGCTATAAATAGTTGTTTTTGTGTTTAGTACTGTTTTACTTGTCTTGTTTAGTTTATAAAAATCATCACATGGCATTTGCATGCATTCATATATTTTTGTTTGATTATTTTGAACGTAAATTTGGTGCTATCATTTTATGTGTAGATTTTGGTGCTAGTGGTGATTGTGATTGTGCGGATTGTTGCTACTCCCCCAACTACCAAGGCAAGTGGTGCTTCATGTATTTGTACCATTATTTTGACTATGCACTAGTGATATTTTGTATAGGGCTTGCATGAAATTTTGCTAAGTATCTATATGCTATGCTATGGGAAATCCTAGTAGTTGTAGTCTTGGTAGAACTTTCTCTAAGTTAAGATACCTGTTATATTATCATGCTTAGCCTATCTAGTAGTAAACAAGGGTGGAATATTTATATTCTATGGAAATTTTGTTAAGTCTTTGACTTATGTTTTTACTTAATAAAACAACTAAGTGAATGAATCACCTAGGTGGAATGGAAAGAATGGTTTATGTTGAGTGGTTACTCAGGGCCCATTTTTATGGCCTCCCTAGTGTATCTCACTTGTGGAAAGACACCTAGGAACAAAGGGATTTGAGATACTTAGTGTTTAGAAGCTTCTAGTGCAACCACATGGCATATGGGCTCTGCCTTGATCATATAGGTTGCAATAACTTAGTCGAATGGACACATGGTGGTAGGGTGATAGGATGGAACACGTCCATTTGGTCTAAGGGAAGGCTTCTGAAAGCTCTCATCTCGATGCATGTCGAGTCTTGTGGGGAAAGTGCACCACCACTCGAGAAGGAAAAATCTAAGTACTTAGACGTGTCCCCAGCAATGGACAATTTGAGCATCAAGATATTGAAGCTATCAAGGATCTCCTCATCCCAATTTCTAAGTTAAAAACTTGTGGTTGAACAAGGGTAAAGGTTCACCAATGTCTATTGGTGGTTCCTTGGGTGATTTTCATCAAACAAAAACTTAGTGTTTTCAACTGATAGGAAAACCTATTTTGAGCAAAGCAAGCGTAAGCTACACTTAGCCAAATTCATATAGAAGCTAGAAACTATTATTCTACTATGGTATCACTTGCCAATACTATTCCAATGTATTGACCCACTGTGGCTATAACTTATGATGTTGCAGGTTACTCTGATGAGGATTAGGGTTATGAGTCTACACTCAACATGTTTGCCTATGGCACATGAAGATGAAGACTTTACTTTATTTACTTATGTTATGAACTCTTTTACTAGCCTTTGGCTATGGAGTTGTAAAAGACTATGTTTATCTCTGGAATGACGATGTAATAAAGACCTTCGTATCTGTGTACTTCATCTTAAACTGTGGATGCTAGCATTTGATCCAAGGACTACCATTGCAATCACAGGGACCTTTACCTTTATAAAGGAGGGGTCTTACATATACCATGTGCAAGGGGTACCTTGTTGGCTGTTCTTTATGATACATATGTACTTACAATGACAAGAACTTACTGGTAACTAAAGTTGAGTAGCATGAGGAGCGGCCCTCGTACTCAAGGGACATGAGATTGCCAACTTATATTTCGTCAAGCATATACTCCATCCTTGTTCACTTTAACCTTAATCATCTCAAGATGCCTATGATAGAGCAATGAGGGATCAAATCTAGTAAGTACCATAATCTTTTGGAAGCTCTTTATGACTTGAAATCCATGCTACCCTCTATGAAGGGACCTTTCTCCTATTTTCTAAGTTGAGCTGGTAAACCTACTTTCTCTTTGTTCTCCAGCAAGCACTTGAGTTGTTGTGTTGAAAGCATTCATATGATGATTTATTCAATCATGTTCTTTATGTTCCTTGTTTGCACAAAACTCTTATCTATTGAGTATTGCTTTGAAAGCCTTCATTGTGAAAAACCTTTTTGAGCAAAGAGTGCTCATGTTATAAAACTTCTACAAAAAGATTTTTGTGAAACCATTTGCCAGCTGTTCTCTGACCAGGAATAAGAGTTTGCCAATTCCAATTATGATTTATCTTTATGCATCTCTATTGTGAGTCATGTACTTGTTGCAAGCTAAGTTATATAATGGTGAGTTGCTTTCTTCTATGAGTTGTATAATGGTAACTGTGATGCTTCTTGTCTGTATTCTTTTATCGACACTTCACTCCATATACCTATGGACATGTTTACTGAGGTCAGTTTTCTCTTGGGGACAAGCGAAGTTCTAAGCTTGGGGGGAGTTGATACGTCCAATTTGCATCACCATTCTATATCATAATTTGCATATATTCATTGATATATGTGTTATTATGAGGTATTACTTATGTCTTTTCCACTATTTTTGCATGTTGGATGATTCTTGGAGGATGGACTACTGGAGTCTGGATTCTGATGGAAAAAGAGGTGTTTTGATGCAATTTCATGAAGATTGGAAAAATATTGGAAAATTATATTTTCGCAGAACACGGAGGAAGCCAGAAGGGGAGGCGCAGCCGGGCCATAGGGAGCCCACACCCGCCTAGGCGCGGGCCCACCTTGCCCCGCACCTAGGGTAGGTGTGGCCCACCTGATCGTCCTCCGACTCCGCCCTCTCGCCTATATCTTCCTCACGGAACCCTAACACCAGGAGAGCAACCACAGATAGATTTTTGCCGACTCTGCGGGCGGAAAACATCGAGAGAGAAAGATCTCTCCGGCAGACAGATTTCTGCCAGGGAAATTCCTTCCATGAGAGGGGATATCGTCTCCATCAACACCATCATCAAGCTAGGCTTCATCGGGATCATCATCATCCACACCAATATCTCCACCAGCACCATCATGATCACTCCGTCCCGCTGTAACAATTGTGTTGGATCTTCCTTTAGTTCTTAGGGGAAACTTTCCTAGTGTTAATTACTATTGTAGTTGATGCTTATGAGTGGAACCATTAGATTATTGTTTATGTTCAGATTGTTATTCATCACCATATCATCTTTGATCTTGATCCATATGATGTCTTGTGAGTAGTTCGTCTAGTTCTTGAGGACATGGGAGAAGTCTTGCTATTAGTAGTGGATTTGTGTTGAGTTATTATTCAATGGTTTAGTATTTAAGTTGTGGTGCTATTCTTCTAGGGTGTCATGTGAACGTCGACTACATGATACTTCACCATTTATGGCCCTAGGGGAATGCATTGTGTATTTGTCTACTAATTGTGGGGTTGCCAGAGTGACAGAAACCTGAACCCCCTTTAGGACACCTTTGCACAAGGGAGCGTAGGATCTCAGAGTTTAAGGCTGTGGTTAGGTTTATATCTTAATTACTTTCCTGTAGTTGCGGATGCTTGCAGAGGGTTTAATCACAAGTATGTATTAGTCCAAGTAAGGTCGGTACATTAGCACAGGTTCACCCACACAACACTTACAACACCAAAGAAGAGTACTTAGCTATTTGAAGCTGACACAGACTTAATTCCCATGTGTCCTCGAGAATGTTTGGTCCTTATAAGTATTTCCACTGGCTTGCCCTTTGCTAAGAAAGGATTGGGCCACTTGCTGCGTTTGTTAGTTGTCTTTATTACTTGCACTTTGTTTTGTTGCTTTATCAGAAAATCCCTAAAATCCGTTTGCTAAGTATTTACAGAGATTTCCTGCTCCATACCACTAGTCAACACCTTCTGCTCCTCGTTGGGATCGACACTCCTATTTATCAGAAGTAGTACGATACATCCACTATACTTGTGGGTCATCGGGATGGTTGATGGAGAGGAGTTGGTGATGATGATAGCGATGATCATCTCCATATTCCCCGTCCCGGTAGGGTGCCAGAACGGAGTTCTGGTTCCGAATCGTGGTTTCTGGGGGTGGCGGTGCAGCGGAACTCTTTTTGGAAAAACATCGAACCGCCCTTGGTTTTTAGGTCAAGAGGCATCTTATAGGCGAAGAGGGAGGCCGAGGGGGTGCCTAGGGCAGCCACACCCCTCCAGGCATGGCCTGGGACCACCCGTGCGGCATGGGGTGTGGGCCCCTCAGGCCTCCCCTCCATCTCATATTCTGGATCTGTGAGTCTTCTGCTGAAATAGGCATCTTATAGGCGAAGAGGGAGGCCGAGGGTGGCACACCCACCCGTATGGCGGGAGGACCTGCGGCATGGGGTGTGGGCCCCTCAGGCCTCCCCTCCATCTCATATTCTGGATCTATGAGTCTTCTGCTGAAATAGGATTTTTGGCATATTTTTGGTATTTTTCCTGATAGTTGATTTTCTGCACAAAAACTAGACACCAAGGTAATTCTGCTGAAAAGAGCGTCAGTCCGTGTTAGTTGTATCCAAAACACACAAGTTTAGAGGAGAAACAATAGCAAAAGTGTTCGAGAAAGTAGATACGTTTTGGACGTATCAGTTACCACCTTTAACTGTCATGGAAACCATGGTAGAAAACAAGCCCCAGCCAAGGACTGCTAATTATTAAATGGACCGGTCCATTATGAGATCCCAGTAGGAAGATAACCTGCTACTATTTTGCTGCCACTCTTTGAAACTCATCAAGACGCCCATATCGCCCTATCGCCTTTCGGGCATGTTCTATGCTTACATTTACATAATTCCCATTGCAACAACCCAATATGTCCACTTTTGCGGCATCACGCCCGGCATTGACGTACTGTTCAGGTCTGCTAACAATTTGGTCTTCTACTATTTCGGCCTGCGGTCAATTTGGCATTTTACTGTTCCAGCCTGCTGAGAATCTAGACTTTTACTATTCAGGTCTATTAGTATGCAACCCTGTTACTTTTCCGACCCATTAGGTTTTTTTCCATGGTAATGTTCAGGCCATTTATTGTTTTGGAATTTTTGTTGCTCAGGTTAGTTAATGTTCTGTCCTGATACTGTTCTGGCATGTTACTGTTCCAGCTTTTCATAGTTCTGGCCTTTCACTATTACAGAATTTACTATTATGGCCTTTCACTGTTATGGTTATTTATTGTTATGGCCTTTCACTGTTGCGGCCTTTTAGGATTACGTTCTTTTACTATCATGGCCCTTTACCGTCCTGGCCATTTAATGTTTGACCCTTTAATTTTTTGGCCTTTTAATCTTTCTTCCTTTTACTCTTTTGGCCATTTACTGTTCTATTCAGGAATGTTATTGTTTTGGCATTTTTGGAAGCGCTTATTTATTTTGCAGTAGAGCACCGGAATGCCAAGACGTCAATTAATATATGCGTGAAAATTTAAACTACTTATTACACAACAATAAAAGTTTATTACAATAGATCATTAAACAACATCTATATTATAAAAGATTACAGAGTGTTGGTATCCTCAATAAGAGTACGATACATGGCGATTCTCTTCAATGTATCGTTTGTCCTCTTATTCAACATTTCAGCTACAGATCTAAGAGAAGCTACACCTTTTCTTTCTGCATGCAACACAACCTTTATATATTTATTACTTGCAAGAGGTGTTCTAGGTGGTCTATTAAGTAAGTTGTTTGCTTTAGAAATGCAATGCGAGGATGAATGAGAAGAGGGATCACAACTTCCAGTCCTGCCTTCCGGGGACTCCTGCTTGGTTTTCACTACGGTCTGGAAAAATATGGTCAAAGGGGTTAAAACAAAGAAAAAGGGGGGAAAGTAGTGTTATATAAATTAGAGATCATTTAAGAGAAAGCACAGGGTGAGACTTACTAGGCGCGTCTAAGAAAAAAAATATGCTCCATTTTTTACACCAGATAGGGGACCCACTCATCTGAGTAGAAATAAAAAATAAAGGCATGGGTCTTGTACTAGAACCAGGGTCCAGAAAAACTTATCTAGGATCACCCTCTCAAGTGTTGAAACCTAGGTATAGTAAGAAAAAGATTCTCTTATACACCCCAAATTTCCAATGCTGCACATGCTAGACATCCACTATGTATGAATAAACCACACCATAAGCCAAAAGTGCAACTTAAGAGCTATCCATATACATAGTGGACCTTTTCCACAAGCCAAAAATAATAAGGGTGACCCATAAGATTTAAGTAAGTATGAACTTGCAGTAGATCGCTTAGGCTAATAGTATCTCCTTCTCAAGCGGGTTCGACTCCTGGTTAATCTTCCATTAGTATCTCAGTCGAGCAGCTGGAACTCTGGTCCTTGTACTCCATTGCCCTTCCTCTGCATTAAGGCATGATATTTAAAACCGAGTTAGCTGGTTGGGAAGGATGAAAGCACTTAAAAACCAAAAATATAGCATTAAAAAGGACCAGATGTATGATTCAAACTAGCTAGCTGGTTTAGAAGGATGAAAGTAGTTTAAAACACCAAAAAAATAGCATTAAAAATGACTAGAATGACATTTTATGAATTAAGCATTTACAGATATAAAAACAACAAAACATGAATGGAAATGTCATGGCAAGTTTTCAGGTCGAATAAATTATTAACTTAATATGCATACATGTAATATAAATTATTAACATGACAAAAAGTTGGCCTAAGTAACACACAGAATCCTCGCACTTCAGTATTTCTTGGCATCAGATTGTTAGTGTTGGATCATCTATCAGTTGTTCGCATGACCCATCCGAGCGCTCGGAAAGAATAGCATCTACGAGTTAGTGTTGTAGGATTATACTAATAGTGTGAGAATGTAGGAAAGGAAATAATAGAGACAAGCTTATGATGTGGATAAGAACTACCAAATATGGGTGCAAATGAAATGTCAATAGCATGCCGGATATTGAGAAACATTCTAACGATGGCGTATCTTACGGGTACAAAAAATAGCAAATGGGCAAGAGAAATTACCCTGAGCAGCAGGGACGGGTGGGACGGGCAAGAGGGCACCAGGGTCGGTGGCTAGGAATTTCAGGGCCAACGACAAATGATTCGGTGAAGCGCCCCCTGTGCGGTAGTCGGTGGCATTGGTGAAGAATATCCGTTGTGGCGAAGGACTCCGTGAAGTAGTTACGGTGCACATGACACAGGGGTCGGTGTATGAGGGCGGAGATAGGTGGATCTGGTGTGTTGGGCAGTGAATATTCTCCCGTATGGAAGAGAGCACCGACGGTGAAGGAGCTCCGGTATGGAAGAGAGGGCTGGCGGTTAAGCAGCCAGAGGAAGGTGGAGGTCGGAGGGGGCTGGGCAGCGAAGAAGCGATGGGGGTATATAGGTGGAAGGACGCTCATTTACCACCTATACCCCTCTATTATTAAAGTGCTCCTCTGGTCCTTGTTTCCAGGCCAGGGATGGAAGAGGAATTTTGCATTCACAAAAACCGGGGCAAGATTTTTGAATACATGCGCGAGATGTTTCAGCACTGTGCGGAAATTTTGAGATTGAAGTTTTTGACGTACGCTACTCTGACGCGCCCGGTCCTCACGTGTTGGCCGTATCTAGACCCACATGCCAACGACAACATGCTTACCATCATTTAAATGAGTTTCCACACATTTTCCAAAATTGATTAACATTATATTTTGAAGGCTTTCAAATAAGATGACCAAGGTCACATCCATATGTCTTCCATAGTTTATGATAATGTGTCCATATTTTGTAGATCGGTTCATCTTGGCATTTCAAGCAATGTTTACAAAAGGAGATTCCAGATTTTATGGATATATAATGCCCTGCTTGGTCAGGGTCATGTAGGGGTTTAGGATTTAGGGTTTTAGGGTTTAGGGATTTTTCAATAACGTTCAAGATTTATACTTATATTCATGGAATAGAATAGTGTTACCGTAATTTAATGAAAGTATCTCAAATTTTGATCGATAAGTGCATGATACCTGTTTGGTTAGGGTTTATGGGTTGATGGTTTAGGGTTTTAGTATTTAGGAGCTTAGGGTTTAGGTTTTAGGGGTAGTTTAGGGTTTAGGAAATTTCCAATAATGTTCGAGTTGTATGCTTATATTCGTCAAATAGAATGGCGTTACCCAATTTAATGGAAGTATCTAAAATTTTAATCTATAAGTGCATGATACCTTCTTGCTCAAGGTTTAGGCATGGTTGACGGTTTAGGGTTATAGGGTTTAGGGGTTTAGGTTTAGGGGTTTAGGGTTTAGGTTTTAGGAAATTTTCAATAATGTTCGTCGGATAGAATAACTTAGCAACAATTTAATGAAAGCATCTCAAATTTTGATCTATAAGTGCATGATACGCGCTTGGTCAGGGTTTAGGGGTTAAGGGTTTAGGGTTTCTAGGGTTTAGGGGTATAGGTCTTAGGGTTTAGGTTTTACGGGGTTAGGGTTTAGGGCATTTTCAATAATGTTCGAGTTGTATGCCTATATTCATGAAATAGAATGGCCTTAGCGGAATTTAATGAAAGTATATCAAATTGTGATCTAAAAGTGCATGATACCTGCTTCGTCAGGGTTTAGGGGTTGAAGGTTTAGGGTTCTAGGGTTTAGGGTTTAGGTTTTGGTGCATTTTCAATAATGCTCAAGCTTTATGCTTATATTCGTGGAATAGAATAGCGTTACCATAATTTAATGAAAGTATATCTGAAATGTTGACCTACAAGTGGATGATACCCCGGCTTGGTCAGGGTTGTTTAGGGGTTTAGGATTTAGGGTTTAGGGAATTTTCAATATTTTTTAAGCTTTATGCTTATATTCGTGGAACAAAATGGCGTTACCGAAATTTAATGAAAGTATCTCAAATTTGGATCTATAAGTGCATGATACCTGTTTGGTTAGGGTTTAATTATGGGTGATAGGCATACACTAAGTAGAAAGACACTCCATCACTAACGCTGGCGGAAAGAGGCCCCCACGTTGCTCCCTTCACAGGGTGACATGGGCGACGCTAGGAACGGCAGCTGCCAACACCACCTCACTACACCTCCTTCCCCTGTTGTTGCCGGTGCTCTCCGCCAGGCAAAGCCCGTGCAGAGACAACGGCGGCAGGTCCTGCTTCTTCGCCGCGTCGATGGGCTTGTGATGACTTCAAGTGCATAGATCAATTGTAGCTAGTTTCGAAATAAGAGTATCGAATCCACAAATAGCTATTTGGTTAAGGTGTTTATGCTCCTTGTCACTATCTACCGAAATATACTTGCAAGCTGCATTTGATTTCAAGTAAAGGGTGTTTGAAAGGTTTTTGGATTGAATGCAAGAAAGTAAATAAAACAAGTAAAATGAAAGCAAGTAAAAAGAGTGTATGGAATGGTGGTTGAACTCAATAGGGCTAAGATGTTCTCAGGGACGTAGGATACACCACTAGCATGTTGTAATCAATGATAGTTAGGATATCCTATTTCTGATGTCATGATATGTGTGGAGAAATTTCTGTAAAAAGATGTTCACTACAAGGCTCGTAGGCAGTCACTTTCTTGAGCCAAGACTAAGGTCATCTCTAAATAACCACTTCGATGCCTGGAAGCAATCACCATGTAGATGATTATTGCAAGTGCACAGATCCGTTGTAGCTAGTTTTGAAATAAAGATATCAATCCCATAGGGAGGATGAGTCTAAAGTCTAAGAATTCTTGAAATAAATACTAAAACTAGAAATGCTAAATAAAATTTTAAGCAACAAGATAAAATGCGAGTAATGTGTAAAAGGTGTTTTTTTTGGTATAAGAGAACAATGCGTAAAGTAAATAAAGCTGAATACATAAAATAAGTATCGCATATGTAAAATAGATTTGAAACTTCAGTGGGGAAAGGCATTCTCAGGGATTAGAGGATACACCACTAGCATTATAAAGGGCTAAGGTAAAGATTTTTATCATGAACATTCTCAACTATGTATGTGTGGGAGGAACTCCGTGTTTTTACAAAGAGGCAGCAATCACTGCTCAAAACATCCTCATAACCACAGCAGACAGCAATCAACATCAATTCAATTACTGCGCTATTATGGGACGTAATCCCGTAGGACGTATCCCATGACATGGACAGTGTTTTGTAAGTTTCCTCGATTCCCAAGTTGATATGTAAGGGGTGCCAACAACTTTATAGTCACTGTAAGTGTTAATATCCCTTAGTCTACCAACAAGTAGTTCCCTACATCAAGTCCCCATAAGAGGCAAATATTGGAGAGGTCGACTTCCCCCAATATCAAGACATAGACAATCTAACACATGGTTAGCGATTGATACGTCCAATTTGCATCACCATTCTATATCATAATTTGACTCTATTCATGGATATATTTCATATTAAGAGGTGTTACTTATGTCTTTTCATTTGTTTTTTCATGTTGGATGATTCTTGGAGGATGAACTGCCGGAGTCAGGTTTCTGATGGAAAAAAGGTGTTTAGATGCAATTTCACGAAGATCAGAAAAAAAATAGAAAAATCATGGAAAATAATATTTTCCCAAAAGACGAAGGAAGCCAGAAGGGGAGGCAGAGTTGGGCCATAGAGGGCCCACACACCCCAGGCGCGGGTCCCCCCTGCCCCGTGCCTGGAGGAGGTGTGGCCCACCTGGCCGGCCTCCGACTCTGCCCTCTCGCCTATATCTTCTCCTCGAAACCCTAATACAAAGGGAGCGACCATAGAAAGATTCTGCCGCCTCTGCGTGGCGGAAAACACCGAGAGAGAAAGAGCTCTCTGACAGACAGATTTATGCCGGGGAAATTCCTTCCTGGAGAGGGGAGATCGTCGCCATCAACACCGTCATCAAGCTAGGCTTCATCGGGATCATCATCATCATCATCCACACCATCATCTCCACCAGCACCATCATCACCACTCCATCCCACTGTAACAATTGTGTTGGATCTTGCATTAGTTCTTAAGGGAAATTTTCCAGGTGTTGATTACTTTTGTAGTTTATGCTTGTGACTGGAACCATTAGATTATTTTTTATGTTCAGATTGTTATCCATCACCATATCATCTTTGATCTTGATCCATATGATGTCTTGTGAGTAGTTCGTTTAGTTCTTGAGGACATGGGAGAAGTCATGTTGTTAGTAGTGGATTTGTGGTGAGATATTATTCAATAGTTTCGTATTTAAGTTGTGGTGCTATTCTTCTAGTGGTGTCATGTGAACGTCGACTAAATGATAATTCACCATTTGTGGGCCTAGGGGCATGCATTGTGTATTTGGCTACTAATTGTGGGGTTGCCGGAGTGACAGAAACCTGAACCCCCTTTAGGACACCATTGCACAAGGGAGTGTGGGATCTCATAGTTTAAGGCTGTGGTTAGGTTTATATCTTAATTACTTTCCTTTAGTTGTGGATGCTTGAAGGGGGTTTAATCACAAGTATGTATTAGTCCAAGTAAGGTCGGTACATTAGCACAGGCTTACCCACACAACACTTACAACACCAAAGAAGAGTACTTAGCTATATGAAGCAAAAGCACATGACAGAATCCCCATGTGTCCTCGAGAATGTTTGGTCCTTATAAGTATTTCCACCGGCTTGTCCTTTGCTAAGAAAGGATTGGGCCACTTGCTGCAGTTCTTCCTTGTCTTTATTACGTGCACTTTGTTTTGTTTCTTTATCAGAAAACCCCTAAAAATCTGTTTGCTAAGTATTTACAGATATTTCCTGCTCCATACCACTAGTCAACACCTTCTGCTCCTTGTTGGGATCGACACTCCTATTTATCAAAAGTACAACGATACAACCCCTATACTTGTGGGTTATCAAGACTATTTTCTGGCGCCATTGTCGGGGAGTGAAGCGCTATTGAAGAGTGGAACTGGTAAAGGAAACTTCTACTGTGAGTATTTCTTTTTGTTTCTGTTTGTTACTTTGTTTCCAATATAGATAACCCACTTGGTTTTCTGTTTGGGGCAACTAATACCACTGTTAGGATAGTAGGAACCACCACCTGTTGAGATAGATCCTTTTAAGATACCTACAAGTATTGTTGATCGTGTTATGAATAATTATTATTTAGGGGATGGAACTGTCCACCCTGGTGATCACTTGCTTTTTATCCATGAATTATGCGGGTTGTTTAAGTGTCCAGGTATCACAACTGAACAGGTGAAGAAGAAGTTACTCTCTATATCCTTGAAAGGGAGAGCTGAAGAATGGACAATCCATGGAATGGGAGGAAATAGTGCCTCTCTTTTATTCTAAATTCTATCCTCCGAGTGAAATTCATAAGGATAGGGATATGATATATAACTTTTGGCATCGTTATGGAGAGAGTGTAGCTCAAGCTTGGGGGAGATTGAAGTTATTAATGCTTAAATCTACTATTCATGAACTCCCTAACAATATCATTATCAATAACTTTTATGCTAGGCTTTCTCTTCATGATAAAGATTTACTAGATGCTTCTTATGCTAGATCATTCACACGTATGAAGGAAGAAGCTAAATAGGATCTCCTAGACCGTATGCAAGAGAACACTAAAGCTTGGGAGAATGACAAAGGAAGAAAGTGAGATATAAATTATGATTATGAATGCATAAAATCTTTTATGGGAACTGATGACTTCCGTGATATTAGTAATGAGTATGATCTTGATTCTCAATTCCTTGCAGAGTGTTTTAAGGCCTTTTCCTCTTATATTGAAATTCCCAAAAAAGAGTGGCACTACTAGGAAAATGCCTGTTTCTGGCGCACATGAAATGGCCATCTGTGGCGCACTAGCAGTGAGCCACTAGCCTTGCGCTGCGGCTATCTCCTAGCCGTGGCGCACTTCCTGGTGCGCCGCGGTTGTGTCGAGATAGGCGTAGCGGACCTGCTAGTGCGCCACGGCTATGTGGGCAGGTGCGCTACGCGTTGGATCTTCTGTGGTGCACATTGCAGTGCGCCACTAAGCTACGCATGTGCGCTTTAGATGTAGTGCACCACAAAAGCTAGGTCATGTGCGCCACGGGTGTTTTTTTGTTTTTTTAATTTCAGATCCAGATGATATACAATACAGATTATATACAATATTATAGGCACATATACACAGAGATACAAGATATACAATTATATATATAAATACACAATTTGCAAAACAAGATTGAAACAAATACATATAGATAAGTCTCATACATGAATACATAGTATAAGTTACATTATTTCGATCAAGTTACAAAGTAGTTGGTGACATGCGAATACATGTGTCTCGAACAAGTTAGAGCTCAGAATCTCGCCTAGACATCTAAACTAGCTAGACACAAACATGGGATAAACAACCAAAGACGATAAGCATGATCACTGCGGCGAAGGTGTAGGTCTTCATCCGATTCCTCGTCCTAACTCCCGCTAGATAGCGCGTGTATCTAACTTCCACCTCCACCATAGTGTTGTACCCTTTGTAGCTATTGCCGCTGAAACGATGCACCTGTCTCCGGCAGTCTTTCCAATCATCGTAGACTCCGGGAACCCGTCCCTTGTACATGACGTACCACGTCATCTACAAGTTTACAATAATAATTAACCGGTGATTGAAAAAAACATGTATAATTAAAGTCGCATATGAAGATACACTTATAGAAAGTACTCCTAAATCAAAAAGACCAAACTCAAAAAGCATGCCTCATATATAACTAGGTTGTTCGACACAGGAATATGCTACGATGGAACTGTATGCCAAGTAGGATGCACAACACCTGGACCTGTCCATAGCACAAGGCGGACAATCCCATCGCAGCACATTCACATATATAGTGTGCCACGACATTTCAATCATCGGCATTCTCGAAAAAGACCAAAGTAACTCAAAAATCATGCCTCATATATAACTAGGTTGTTGGACACAGTAATATGCTACGATGGAACTATACGCCAAGTAGGATACACAACACCTGCACCTGTCCATAGCACAAGGCGGACAATCCCATCGCAGCACATTCACATATATAGTGTGCCACGACATTTCAATCATCGACATTCTCGAAAAATACCAAAGTAACTCAAAAATCATGCCTCATATATAACTAGGTTGTTGGACACAGGAATATGCTACGATGGAGCTGTACGCCAAGTAGGATGCGCAACACCTGGACTTGTGCATAGCACAAGGCGTACAATCCCATCGCAGCACATTCACATATATAGTGTGCCACGACATTTCAATCGTCGGCATTCTCAAAAAAGACCAAAGTAACTCAAAACTCATGCCTCATATATAACTAGGTCTTTGAACACAGGAATATGCTATGACGAAACGGTCAGCCAAGTAGGATGCACAACACCTGGACCTGTGCATATCACAAGGCTGACTATCCCGTCATAGCACATTCACATATATAGTGTGCCACGATATTTCAATCATCGGCATTATTCTCGAAAAAGACCAAAGTAACTCAAAAAGAATGCCTCATATATAACTAGCTAGGTCGCTGGACACAGGAATATGCTATGATGGAACAGTTAGCCAAGTAGGATGCACAACACCTGGACCTGTGCATATCACAAGGCTAACTATCCCGTCGTAGCACATTCACATATATAGTCTGCCACGAAATTTCAATCATTGGCATTATTCTCGAAAAAGACCAAAGTAACTCGAAAAGAATGCCTCATATATATACATAGTTCGTTGGACACATGAATATGCTATGATGGAACTGTGATCCAAGTAGGATGCACAACACCTGTACTTGTGCATATCACAAGGCTCACAATCCCGTCGTAGCACATTCAAATATATATTGTCCCACGACATTTCAATCATTGGCATTATTCCCAAAAAAGACCAAAGTAAATCAAAAAGAATGCCTCATATATATACATAGGTCGTTGGACATAGGAATATGCTATGACAGAACTGTGAGCCATGTAGGATGCACAAGACCTGTACTTGTGCATATCACAAGGCTCACAATCCCGTCGTAGCACATTCACATATATAGTGTGCCACGACATTTCAATCATCGGCATTATTCTCGAAAAAAGACTAATATAGTAAGGAAAAAAGAAGGACCAAAGTGAGCAAAGGACCAAAGAGTAAGCAAAAAAACCAAGCATTGATTGATATATAATAATAATAAGCAAAAGAAGTAAGCGATGATTCATAAACCTAATAAGATAAGTAGTAGCATGTACACTTGTCCACACACACAAAGGTCATCTATAGTTTGGAACTACAACTAGGCCAACATGAAGCCTTCTGGCTCGGCTGAGGGAACGGGAGGATGCCTTGTCTCGTCATGAACTTCCCATAGTCACCCTGCATCTCTAGGTGATCTTCTATGTCACGGTTATTCGGGATATTTCCTCCGTAGAAGATCCCCCCAAAGTCATGACATCACGAAAGATGATTGCCCCAAACTGCTGCTGGATGCGATACATCTCTTGTTTAATATCTGAATCAGTTATCTTGGCCTTTGCTTTGGCCCACTTTTTGAGATGATCTGGCAGCATAGAATTCTGCTGGTCTAGTAGGAACGCCCTCATGTGATGGAGTGCATAGTAGGCTTCCTTCTTACTGCTTTCCGGCTACTTCACGCAGGGGAACTCCGTTACATGGTTTAAGGCGTGCCTACCGAACTTGACCTTCGTACGCACGAAGGTGGTGCCTTCCGTCGAGGCATAGCCAGTGAGAGCATCATCCAGAACTTCCTTGATCTTGTCGTAGTTTTTCTTCTTTTCTATACTCCCCGAGTCGAAATACGTGGCGTGGGAATGCTTCCGCGATAAGGAAATGACCGTGCAGTGTTCATCTCTGCGCAAAAAATTCAAATGGAATGTGTTGGAAAAATAATGATGATAATCTGATAAAGCCAATCGACGGTGGCGAGTGAATAACGACTTACTCGGGAAAGTAAGGCACAAGAATGTATTCCTTTGTATTGTTCGCCATGAAGATTCTTTTTAGGTACGAGGCCACGATACGTTGTTCAGCGGGGGAACCCAAGCAGCCGTCATGCATGTAGTAGGGGTCCACTATAGTGATGCCCGGTGTGTTCTCTCTAATGATCTGCATGACCAGGCTGAGAGAAAACAGGCAGACCATGGTATAGTGCAGCGGGTATAGGTGGAACATATTGAAGATGTCGTCGAACCGCAGGAAGAACAGATCCGCAGGGGCATTGTCTATGAAGCACAAGCCTGGTGGCACCTTAACCATGAATACCGGGTGCGAGGGATCTTTCTCCGCCAGAAGGTGTCTCTCTATCGTCAGCATGCTGTCATGCACACTCTGCAGTTCCGAACTGGTGAGCCTCCGCAAATTCTTAGGTATCATGGGATCACCCGCCATATGAATCCTCCACATAATACCCTCGGGTCTTGGTGGCCCATCCCGAAACCTGATCGGATTCGCAGTTGACGCCATCGGCTGGCTCGAGCTGCTAGATTTTCTTTTCCTGCCCTTTTTTCCTTTTGGAGAGCGGGTAGGCACCGCAATCTGAGCACCGGCCGCCCTATTTAGTGTGTTAGGGCTTAGAATAAAGGGCCGGTTGGATGTATCAGCTGGCTCTATAAAGGAGCAAGCTGGAGGCGTCTCCTGAGAACCAAACATACACTTGGTGATAGTGGGTTTCTCTGTGGGGCCACTAGATAGGTCTTCGTTGCTAAATTGAGTGTTGAAGAAGTGATCATTCCAGTCTTTGCTGTCCTCAGCCGGATCCTGCGCCATGTGCATATCATCAACATGATCATCCGACCCACCGCGTGGAGGTGACGGCGAGGGTGGTAAGGGGGCCTTGCCACCGCTTGTCGCTAGCACGATAGGCAGTGCTGTTGTCTGTGGCGTGATGGCCCCCGCCGTCCCCAAATGGATCATGCTCTTTGTCCATTGCAAGAATAAGCCAAAGGAACTTCTGAGGATAGCCGGCTCTTCTTCATCCGCTCCTGGGGGTTGAATGGGAGGTTCCAGGTCGTCGCAGCCCCCTGGCACCCGACTAATTTTAACCCTGTGCACGCTATCTGGCATCGGCCTTGAGTGGAACGTGTGCTGCAAGGGTTGAATGATGGTACCCTTGGCAACATCCCTCGGCTCGTTGTTCACGTAGCATAAGAGAGTGCAAGGAACAGCCGTCTGCGAAAACATGTACGGCGTCATCAGAGATGCCATAAGAGTAATAGATGGCGTGAAAGGCGGTAAATCAATTTGTTTACCGTGATGGCGTCGAGATCGGCTAATGTCGAGGCACCGCATACGGTGACGGGCGTGCAAGGAGACGGAGGGGCTGCTTGATGGCGCGGTGCTGGCCGCCGGTGTATTCTCCCTACCGGTGCTTGGAGCTTCGGTGCCGCCGTGACGATGGTAGGGGGCCACCAACATGTTCGGCGACACGGTGATGGCAGGGGGAGTCACCAACACTTGCGGCACCGTGGTGCTAGCGGGCGGAGTAACGAACACATAGTTCGCCTGATTTGTCGGCGCCGCGTTGTTCGAGTGGCTGCTAACCATGCTTGGAATCGAGCACGGCCCTACTCGACCACCCGCACTCCAGTTCGCTATTGACTCCACCAAGGTAGGCAGGATGGACGTGAGGGTGGTTGCCAGGTTGTCTAGGACGATCTATGGGATCCACGCCACTTGTTCCTTAAGTTCTTTAACTTCGCGGTTTTCATCCTCACTCCTTCACGACGGCGCCACACGCGTCCTCGACAGTGGACCAAAATGATCCACCCAATTCTTACCCCCGAGGCCAGCCAGACGGCGAGCCGACAACGGCTTCTTCGTAACCGGATCTATTTTCTTGGCCCGGTTCATCGCCTTGTTAAAAGGGTTATCCCACCGGGTGGCCGCCGTCGACCCCTCGGATGAGGAACCCTCGGATCCATGACTAGCAAAAATTTCCTCCTCCTGCAGAAGAAGTAACGGTGAACCGTTTAGAAACTAGACTTCATCGATTAGAATGGAATCGAGTTGATCCGCGGTAATTAGATTACTTACCACAATTTCCTTGAATTCCTTCACCGCAGGATCCGCAGTGAGTTGTTTGGTTTTTGGGTCCACATGGTAACGGGCCCTAATTAAGTTTCGGACCTGCCCGGGTTCGAATTTCGAAAAGTGGTTTTCTATCCCCTTAGATCTATACTCTTCATCCTCCTTATTCCATTTGGCCTCCGCGGTTATGTATCCACCAGTTCCGAGATGGTGATGACCTATATTCATCGCCCGCAGCACCTTTCCCCGATTACTATTGGCTAGGGCTCTTTCGGATTCACACCTCTCCTTGAACTCCCGGAACTGATCTTCGGTGATCTGTGGGTCAATCTTCTGGATCTCCTCGAGACTTTTTCCTTCTTTATAGATCTTCTTTATCCGGGTTCTCCAGCTGGCTAGGGTGATGCTCATATTTGTGAGGGCGGATTTGTTTACTCCGTTCCCATGATAATTTGTGTTCCGATACTCAGCGGGGAACTTGTATCTTGAGTGTTGTTTTATCTTTGTGAGGGCGGATTTGTTTACTTTGTTCCCATTGATATATGTGCTTCTGCTGTTTTATCATGGTCATGTTTTTCGCGTTCATACAAAACCCACTAAGATGATTGTGTATCATCCACAGATAAAATTGGCACAAGATAAAAATATTCAGCAGCTCACCGAGCTCATCCAGAGCCTCCAGGTGCAGTAACAGTACATAGGAACACTCAAATCAACATTTATAGCGATGAGTGAACTCACTGCAGCTAGTAGTGTTTTTCAGGAGACAAAGAAAAGATTCATTCATTGATGGATGAGTTGAGTTGATCAATTCTTGACGAACTTGCTACTCTGACAGATGACCCTAAGCTTGCTACTATGACAGCCGAAGCTTGCTACTCTGAACCCTAATCTGAAAGAGAGTGATTTTGATATCCTGACACTCTGAACCCTAACCGGAATGGATGCAGAGAGAGGGGAGAGAGGGAGGGAGGGAGAGAGGGTAGGGGCAACGCTCACCTCTGAGATGAGGACGATGATGGCGGGCGAACAGTGGCGGGGGGATGATGGCATGCTCCTCCACAGCCTCCTCCTCCTCCTCGAGCGACGATGGCCTCCTCCTCCACATATCGAGCGGCGCGCGCGGGGGCGTACTCCTACACGTCCACCTCCTCCTCCTCGGACGCGCGTGTGGCTGCAGGCAAGCACAAGTGTGGTCGCAGGTGGATCAAGCGCGACGGCGGCTGGCGGATCGAGCGCGGCGATGGTGGGGGGATCGTCGGGATCGGGATGTGTGAGAGATGGGGATGAGATGTGAGATGGGGATGAAATGGGGATCGATGATGTGTACAAAACCCAAATAGGCTATCGCACTCTGGCATAGTGCGCTACGGATATCTATAGCGCACTCTTGGCTAGTGCGCTACGACTATGTGGTTCTAACTACTCTATAATAATACTGCGACACTGCCTCTAACAACTACACTTGCCTATCCCACTGGTTCTTTCCACTGCTCTATTCTAAACCTGTGAGCACCCAGGTCCGAATCCAGGTGCCCAACTTTTTTATTTTTATTTTAAAAATACTTTTAAATGTTCCAAAAATCCCCAAAAGTGGTGATATATGCCATTAAAGTTTGTTTTGTTTTTAAAATACTTTTAAATATTCCAAAAATGCGCAAAAGTGATAATATATGTAATAAAAGTGGTACAAATATGATTCAAAGTATAACTAAATTAAATAATAATTTGTCCATGAATATTACAATCTTTTTCGACCACGCGTTTTACAATATTTTTGGAGCTAGCATTTTACAATCTTTTTTCCCTTCTTTGTCGCGGTTGAATAATTTAGCCCCGGCACTTTAATGTTTCTTATTTTGAATGGGCTACCTTTTTTGGGTAGGGTTGTCCTTTTTCTTCTTATGATGTATGTTGCTGCATCATAGTCGTCGTCATCTTCAATCTTTGGATCGCCGTAGTGGTCGAAGTCTTGCTTGTTGGCGACTCCATCCATTCCGATGATGTTTCTTTTTCCTCTCCCCACGACAACACGGCTAGGCTTTGTCGGGTCGGTAATGAAAAAACATGGTCCACTTTGGTAGCCAGTACCCACGGTTCATTTTTCGCGGCCACGTTCACACCGACGGCCTTGGATTTGGATGCTTCGGGTATAACCAGGGGTGTGAAATACTTGTCTTCTCTTTCGACGCTCTTTGCCCATCTGACATGGAACATCGGCACCTTTTCTCCCCAGTAGTCAAGCTCCCAGATCTTCTCGATCCTTCCGTAAAATCTTTCCTTCATGTTGTCATCAGTGTAGAATTTGGACGTTACGCCCGAGTTCTGATAATCACACTTGTTGTCCTTTTCCTCCGTGTAGAATGTGTAGCCATTGATAACCTATGCCTGATAGGTCACCAGGTTTTGCATCGGTCCCTACGACAAGGTGAATATGATCTTTTCCGTATCAGAAGAATGTGATCGCGGGGATTATCAAGGAGCGTCTGCCTAAACCAATGCATGAAATATGAGTTGTCCTCTTTGATTATTTCTCCCTACGTCCTCTGTATGCCCCGGTCACTGTACTTCTTCTCGGTTAACCTTTTGTGCTTTTGTACCCAAGGATCGACCAGTTCTACATGCTGTAGCGTGACGAGTTTTGCTCGATCAAAGTCTGCGCGTCGAAAATCGAAGTCTGCATGCAGTATGCGACGATCCTCTCGGTGACCAGATCCGTCGAGCTTGCCAAGGTGCCTGTTAACGGGAAGACCGACAGGGTTCTCGATGTCTAGATAATTCGTGCAGAAAGAGATGCACTCTTCGGCCAGAGAGCCCTTGGTTATGCTTCCATCTAGACGGGACCTGTTGAGAACGTATCCTTTGATGTGTCCGTTCATCCTTTCGAACACCATCATGCTGCGGAGGAACATCGGCCCGAGTTGGACGATGTCCTCCAAGACATGGACAAGAAGATGCACCATAATGTCGAAGAATGCGGGAGGGAAGTAGACCTCAAGCGCATAGTATCACCACGATCTCCTCCTATAGCCTCCCGAGTTGATTCACGCCAATCGACTTCCTAGAGATGATGTCGAAAAACTTGCAGAGGACAAATAACGTTTCACGGACGTGCTCATTCATTATCCCTCTTAGTGCAACCGGAAGTACCTGCGTCATTAGCACGGCACAATCGTGAGACTTCATGCCACTGAACCTCTGCTTCGCCTCGTCTAGGTATCTGCTTATGTTGCCCGCGTAGCCGTAAGGAAATTTGACTCCTAGAAGGCACTTGAAAAACTGTTTGATCTCATCCTGGCTTAGAGTGAAGCAAGAAGGAGGGCAGTAATATTCGTTCTTCTTGAACTTTTTACCCTTCCGATGACCTTGTGTCATCTCTGACTCATGATCATCGTCATCTTCCTGATCATTAGGAGTAGTGCGTCCTCCGTGAAGCTCCTTCCAGATACCCATGAATATCAGGTCGTGCCTTTCTTTCAGACCATCTTTCGTCCTATCTGGCATGTTGATTATGGTGGCGACCAGACTCTCGCACACATTTTTTATGATATGCATGATGTCAAGGCTATGAGTCGTGCGGAGAAACTTCCAGTATGGCAACTCCGAGAAAACAGACCTTGTTTTCCATACCTTCATCAGCGGCTTGTCTTTCTGCCTCTTTCGCTTCTTTCCAGGCTTAGGACACTCTTTCCAGTTTTTTAGCAACTCTTCCACTTCTTCGCTGCTCCTACACTCTGGGATTCCTCGGGTCTCGGATTTTCCATCGAACAGATCTCCATGTTTTCTCCATGGATCATTCTTGCCGAGCCACCTCCGGTGCGCCATGAACATGGTTTTCGAAGACCCTGGATCTTTCTCTAGTTGGAGATGGCTTGTGTTATCCATGCACCTAACGCATGCGCAGAATCCTTGGATAACCTGCCCCGAGATATACCCACAACCTGGATAGTCTTGCACCATAGTGACCAACGCGACTCTCATAGTGAAATAATCTTGTGCGACGGCGTCGCAAGTATTGGCTCCAGATTCCCATAACATGGCTAGATCCTCTTTCAATAGCCTGAGATACAGATTGATGTCGGTACCAGGTTGTTTCGGCCCTTGAATTAGCATACTTATTTGTATGTACTTCTTCTTCATGCACAACCATGGAGGGAGGTTGTAAATCCATACAAACACGGGCCAAGTGATGTGCGTGTTGCTTTGGCTACCGAACGGATTGAGTCCATTGGTTCTCGCACCAAGCCTGATGTTCCTCGAATCTCCACCGACTTCTGGGAATTCGAGGTCCAATGCTTTCCACTGGCTAGCATCTGAAGGGTGTGTCAGCAGCTCATCATTTTTGGGGTCATCGTCATCTCCTGGCTTCTTCCTTTCCGCATGCCATCGCATGAGCTTCGCTTCCTTAGAGTCCACGAAATAGAGCTGCAGACGATGAATGATAGGAAAGTACCATACCACTTTTCGAGGTTCTTCCTTCCCTTTATTGTATTGACTCACGCCGCACACCGGACATGTGGTTTTCTCCGTGTCCTCGACCCGATAAATGATGCAATCGTTGATGCATACGTGATATCTAACGTGCGGTAGATCGAGAGGATAGACGATTTTCTTGCCGTCCTCGGTACTAGTTGGACACATGTTCCCCTCCGGGAGACGATCGTGCTAGAATGCCATCATATCGTCGAAGCTTGTGTCGCTCAATTTGTGTTTTGACTTCATCTGCATAGTCTTGAGCGTTACATTCAACCGGGTATCATCGGGCCTGCATCCTTCATATAATGGAGTAACCTCGTCTTTCTCAAGTTGCCCAAGCTTGGATTTCTCTCTAGCGGCAGCCCTGGCGTTACTCGTCTGCTTGATAAGCAACTCTTATACATAAGGGTCCCGCACCCATCCTGACGTTGTTCCATCGTCGTCTGCTCCTCCGGCATCTAGATCATCATCATCCCTGTCTGCTTCCGCACCTTCACCATCTCCAGGAGACTCTTCATCATCTCGCCCGTTCTCGCCGTGATGATCATCGTCATGTTGTCCACCTTCACTGTCTCCATCGTCGTCGTCATCGCTTATCCAACGAGTCTATCCATCCATGAAAGCATGGCGGAGCAGGTGCGCCTACAGATTCCCGGAATCTGGGTCGATCACCCAGTTGAGTTTGCATCTTCTGCATGGACATCTTATCTCCGTCCTGTTATTTCAAATCATGTCGACCGTCGCACATTTCAAAAATCTAGCCACAATGCCTTCGCTCATTATGAGCACCATTTTTGACTGCACGGTGTACACGCTACAATTAGAAGTCTATTAGAACCACATAATCAATGCATGCATGCAATGGTCGATAGAAAAATTTGGCATGACCTATCCTAAAATAAGGACCTTTGCGAAATGCCAAAGTCTTGCCAAAGTGGAAATGAATCAACATTTTGCCAAAACAAATGGAAACTTGTTCACACACAAACACAAGAGAGAGAGAGACTGATCCATACACACATGAACATATCATTATCCTCTCCATACACACATGCATGAGCATCATCGATACTCTCCATATACACACACATGACCATCGATCCTCTCCATACACACATCATGAGCATCAATCATCTACATACATATGAGCATATCATCCATATACACATGAACACATCCTTACATGGACAACTTAACGAGATAGACCGATCGCGAGAAGATGGAAAGGAGAGGTGCGCGCGAGACCGGAAAAGGAGATGAGAGACCGGAGAGCTTCCTCTATTACGTATGTAACATCCAAGGCAAGTTCTGCATGCTAAAAATGGTGAATGAGTGGAGAAATTGAGGTGGGAAGGAGAAGGATCCCGACTAGATCTAAGGATCAAGAAGAAGGGGAAAGTGTGTGGGGTGGTGGATGATCACACATGTGCACAAAGTGGAGCTGCCAAAAAAATACTGGTCGACACATCCATGGCGCACATGACCCTAGTGCGCCACAGGGAATAATCACAACCGTGGCGCACATGCCAGAGTGCGCCACGGATGTTTCTGCCCATTTACAGAATAGAGTGGCCTTCACTTAGGCGTAGCAGCATGTGCCGCATGTGCGCCATGATTAATCATAACAACCTTAGCGCATCTACCCCATGTGCGCTACGGGTATGAAGCATGCGGCCAGCAGGGCCCTGGCCCACACATATCTGTGGTGCAGTATGACCATGTGCGCCACGGTTGTTCTAGTTACTAGTAGGGCACTACCCACAGGTGAGCCACGCCTGTTTTAGCCATGGGGCACTTCAACCATGTGAGCCACGGATGTGCTGATTACTTATAGCCATTTTCCTAGTAGTGTGGGACAAGTACCTTGCTCCTTATAAAGACATTGTTACCCATGTTCCTACTAGCATAGAAGTTTGTACTGTTGATCCTATTTTGCCTGAACCTTATGTTGAGAAAATCCCTTTTCCTGCTAAGGTAAAGCAACATTCTATCGTAGCTAATGTGGTTAGCAAAAGTACAAAGAAAACCATGGAACCCGATGAGGAAATAAATATTGAACATGTGGTTGCTATTGTGAAAGATCTTGTTACTATAAATATAGAGGATGAGCATATTGTCTTCTGTGAAGACGCTTCTAATATTGTCTCTCATCCTAGAAAAGCTAGTGTCCCTATGCTTTTTGTTAGAATTAGTGATCATTGTTATTATGGTTTATGTGATATTGGTGATAGTTCTAGCGCTATTCCTTATGAGCTTTAAAGGGAAATTATGCATGAAATTGGTCCTTGTGAGCTTGAGGACATTTATTTGGTTATTCACCTTGCCAATAGAGAGACAGTCTATCCCATTGGCATTGTAAGAGATGTGGAGGTTCTTTTCGTAAGATTAAATATCCTGCTGATTTTTTAGTACTTGGTTCTGAAGCTAGTAAAACCTATCCTATTATCTTTGGTAGACCCTTCTTGAATACCTATGGGGCTATCATAGATTGTAGGAAGGAAAAAGTTTTGACTAAGTTTGATGGAGAGTCTTATGAGTTTAATTTTTCCAGATTTGCTAAAACTCCTTATGAAAATGAACTGCCTAATGAGGATTTCAGGGTTGAACAACTTTCTGCTATTTCTCTTGCTCCTAACAATGCCTTGCAGCAGTTTATGGAAGATCATGAAAGCAATGTCTTCATGAAGGAACAAATGAGATTGACGAGGTTTTCCTTCGTCAGCTGAGCTACTTAAGCATAATCTACCTGTGGAAGATTTTGGGTACCACACTACCACCTAAAGGGGACCCTGTTTTCGAATTAAAACCTTTACCTGATGATCTTAAATATGCTTATCTTGATGATAAGAAAGTATATCCTGTTATTATTAGTTATAAACTTTCAGGAAAGGAAGAAGAAAGGTTATTGGAAATACTGAAGAAACACCGAGGAGCTATGGGGTATACTCTTGATGATTTAAAAGGAATTTCTTCCACTATATGTCAGCATGCTATTAATATAGAACCTGATGCAAAACCAGTTGTTGAGAACCAACGCCGTCTAAATCCTAAGATGAAGGATGTGGTAAGAAATGAGGTATTAAAACTCCTTGATGCTGGTATTATTTACCCTATTGCTCATAGCCAATGGGTTAGCCCTATTCATTGTGTTACCAAGAAAGGGGGAATAACTTTTGTGCCTAATGAAAATAATGAGCTTATACCCCCAAAGAGTAGTGGTTGGGTATAGGATGTGCATTGATTTTAGAAAGGTTAATAAAGTTCCTAAGAAACATCATTATCTTTTGCCCTTTATTGATCAAATGCTTGAGAGGTTGTCCAAAAAGACTCACTTTTTGTTTTCTTGATGGTTATTCTGGGTTCTCTCAAATTGCTGTGAAAGCACAAGACAAAGAGAAAACCACTTTCACTTGTCCTTATGGCACTTATTCTTATAGGCATATGCCTTTTGGTTTATGTAATGCTCCTGCTACCTTTCAGATATGTATGTCTTCTATCTTTCATAGTTTTTGTGAAGAAATTGTACAGGTTTTCATGGACGATTTCTCTGTCTATGGAACTTCTTTTGATAACTGTTTGCACAATCTTGATAAAGTTTTGCAGAGATGTGAAGAAACCAACCTTGTTATTAGTTGGGATAAATGAAATTTCATGGTTAATGAAGGGATTGTTCTTGGACACAAAATTTCTGAAAGAGGTATTGAAGTTGATATAGCCAAAATTGAAGCAATTGAGAAGATGGCTTGCCCTAGAGATATAAAAGGTACTAGTATCCTAGGTCATGCTGGTTTCTATAGGAGGTTTATTAAAGATTTCTCCAAAATTTCAAATCCCCTTACCAATCTTCTTCAAAAAGATGTACCTTTTGTTTTTGATGATGATTGTAAGGAAGCTTTTGTAACTTTGAAGAAAGCTTTGACTACTGCTCCTATTGTTCAACCACCTGATTGGAGTTTACGTTTTGAAATTATGTGTGATGCTAGTGATTTTGTTGTGGGTGCTATCCTTGGGCAACGTATTGATAAGAAGTTGAATGTTATTCATTATGCTAGCAAGACTCTAGATGCTGCTCAAAAGAATTATGCTACTACTGAAAAATAGTTCTTAGTTGTAATCTTTGTCTATGATATGTTTAAACCTTATATTGTTGATTCAAAGGTCACTATTTATAATGATCATGCTGCTATTAAGTACCTTATGACGAAGAAGCACGCTAAGCCTAGGCTTATTAGATGGGTGTTGCTTTTACAAGAGTTTGATCTGCATGTTGTAGATATGAAAGGTGCTGAAAATCCTATTGCTGACAATTTATCTCGTTTGGAAAACATTTCTTTTGATCCCTTGCATGTTAATGATAGCTTTCCAAATGAGCAGTTGGCTGCAATAAGGGTAAGTCCGCATGAGAGTCCTTGGTATGTGTAGCACCCCGATAAATCACTACTAGAAAATCGCTTTCTAATTACTACTTTGTGCATCATCATGACATCATGCATACTTGTTTCTAAAAATATTTTACTGAGCCTATTTTGTTTTCTACAAATATCCCTCCCTTTATTTCAAATAAAAAACCCGGTCTTTCCGGATATTTTATTTACCTAAAAACTAATTTCTAAAATCTCTTAAAAAGAAAACTAAATAAAATAAATATTTTGTTGTGGGGGAGTCAGCCAGCCGCCAGGCCGAAAAGCCCAGCCCGCAGCCACCTACCACCCCTCTATTCCTAAACCCTAAAACATCTAACCCTAACCCTAGCTCTACCAGCTCCCCACCTATTTCCACCCGCCGCTGCTAGCATTTAGCGACTCCAGCCAACCCACTCACCCCGCTTGACCCGCACGCGACCCTCACCTAATCACCAGACCCACAGCACCACACACGCACGGCACACGCACAACCCATCCCGCAGTCACCCGCCCGCCTTGCTCCTTGATCCCCGGCCCCACCCCAATACTGCGTCCCCCGCTCGAGGCTCTCGAGCCGCCACCCTACCCCGCATACGCCCTCCTCCCTCGTTCACCTCCTCCCCTGCTGAGCCTCTGTCCGCCGCCGCCTACCGCGCCACGTGAAGCCGGCTGCTGCTAGCCTTGCCTCCCTGTCGTCGACCTATCCCTCACTCGTCTCCCTGCACGGCACCGCGTCCCCTCCCTGTAACTCCGACACCCGGTCCCCTGCCTCGCCCTCCACTCCTCCCTGATGGCGCCCCTCTTCCCGTGACGCCTCCTTCCTCGGTCATCGCCACGGCACCGTTGGGCACTCGACCACTACATGCTCACCACTACCGTCTACCTTGCCTATGTTGTGGCCCCCTTCCCTCCTCCCCGTTGCCAAGGGCTCTGTCGACCCACCGCATCGCTCGCCTGCTGTGTGCGCCCGCTACCGCCGCTACATGGCCCAGTCCGGCCACGTCTGCCGTCCACCGCTCGTTCAGCGGCCCTCTGTCACCATGTTTTTGCCTTCGGCCGTCGCGGGCTATTGCCTCCTACAACAGTTCACTGGCTCGGCTCTCAGCGTCCTGCCTCTCTGGCAGCCTGCCTCCATGGCCGTCCCAAGGGCACCTCCCCGGGCATGGCCCTCCTCTGCAAAAGCTCGAGTCCGAGCTCCCCGATGCCACATCCTCCTGCGCGTGAGCCCGTGTCCTCTCTTTTTGTCTGTCGGCCTTGACCCGGTCCTTTGGAAAATTCATCTGTTTCCGTTTGTTGCCGTGTTATTGTACCTAAGATGCTTCCACCAATTTTGGAGGAACAGCTGAATATCAAGAGTATAGGTATGCTGCCGGATGTGCTTCGTCAAGATCTTTTGAAAACAAACCGATGCAAGTTTGGTGCTGCCAAGGTCTTCTCGTTAGCTGTGAACCCGAAGGCCACCAGCACCACAAAAGTTTGCCATCACGGACAATTGAAGCCAGGACTCCAATATCTCTGCCACAAACCCCAAGATCGCCGAGAGGGAACCGATGACCATGGCTCCACCACAAACCCCAAGATCGCCACTGACCCATAGTTCTCTATATAGAATCTAATGCAAAATCCATTACACATTACGAGTAGAAATTAAAGGTTACAAAGTGAAGATGACCATGGCTCGAGATCCCAAATCCAAACAAAATTGGTACCCCCGTCCCCCACCCGACCTACCCCACCCCCACCCCGATGGCCCAATCGATCAGAACAAAGGAGGGAAAATACCATGATTAGGTGATCCTCAATCAATCTGAGAAGCAAGAACTCGATAATCAAAGCATACCGAATACTACTACTAGTTCCTCTAATAGCCCAATCGGAAGCAAATTAAACAGAGCCAAATTTCTAGGTGACCAAATACACCCACCTATCTCAGCAAGAACTCCCCAATCAGAACAAATTAAACAGAGCCGAATTTCGAGGTGACATTTGCTTGCTGGATGGGAGCAAGCTATTAGAGGTTTCTGGTTGGTAGAAACTAGAAAGGCATAGGCAGTAGTAGCAGTAGCAGTAGAAGCATCAGTAGCAGTAGAAGTAGTAACACAGTAGCAGCTGCAGTAGTAGCAGTAGTAGTAGCAGCAGCAAGGTGGCATTGTTCGTTAAATATATGTATTAATTTGTATGAAATTTGGGAAGGTGGCATTTTGAGCCATATCTTATCTTATCTTACCACTATATAGTGTACGAATAACTTTGAATACAAGATTGGTTCTTAATAAAATAAAAATAAGAAACATATAGATGGAGTACAAAAATAATATATGCCTATGCATTTCAGCAAACATATTGACAACAAAAATCAATGAAGGTACTTAAGAACATAGATCAAGTGCATAATCAACTATGACCATACAGATTGAGGATAAATTAAACTACGTATTTAAGGAGGCAGATCAGGTGAAAGGGAAATAAGTTGCCAACTAGATCGAGCTAGAGATAGAAAGACTACCATGGGACCGACGTGACCACTGGTGTGTCTCAAGAACACCGACGGGTAGGGAAAGCTTCTTCGTGCGCATGATGGTGAGATGAGGAGCGGTGGTGAGCGCGTCTGTTTTGTGAGAAAGGGGGTGAGGGTCTAGCCAGCAGATGGTGGATGTTATTACACAACACGAAGGGATGGTGAGGGATAACTTTGATAATTCTGACCTACCTTACTTTGTGCACCACCAGATACGTGGCCCACCTATCAGTGACCATATATCAAAATTGACCCATTTTCGCTAAAGCGAGATGAACTAGTTAAAGTGGCGAAATCAGCACGAAAACTTAAAAATTTATGAAACTCGTGCATTTTACATTAAATATATGTATTAATTTGTGTGAAATTTGGGAAGGTAATGAATGCTATGCACAAACCTCAATACACACTTCTCCATCATTTTAGAATCTTCTCTATCATTTCTCTAGACCATGTTACCAAAATTTTCAAGTATTAGTTATAGCTAATAAATGTTGACTTCTACATGATACAAACTACAAGAACCAAATATACACCTATACTTTATACAAAAAAAAAAATTGAGCTTTACCTATTATATAATCTTATCACTATATATAGTGTACGAATAACTTTGAACTTTGACCGTTGGATCAAGATTAACTAGCAAATATAGAAGATTCTATTGATAATCTTTAGCACAATGATTGTTATGCACGAACCACAAAACACATTTCTATATAATTCTAGAATCTTCTTCATCATTTCTCGAGAGCATGTTGAGTATTAGGTAGCTAATAGGTTATTTTTTGCATGATACAAAGTACAAGAACCAAATATACTCTCGATACTTTATGGATGTGGCCCAAAATTATAATTATTTTTAAGCTTCACCAATTATAATTTTATATAAAAACATATATTTGATACTTCTATTATATGATTCTCACGTCTACAAGGCACATGCAACTTCTATTTCTTTGTAGTTGCTCCACAGCAAAAGCCATTGTTGCCACTTGAAAAGTTCAAAATATCTTCAATTTTGGAAGCTCCTTTGTAGATAATGTTTGAAATGCCAATATTCACCAACCTACCTAATAAGTACATGTTATCATAAACTATGTCCAATATATGTCCATGACCTTGGTCTTGTTTGAAATCCATGAATGTTCATAAATCGTACGCCACAATAACTAATTTTGTCCCTAATTTTTTTCGAAAAGGGGCCAAAATTTGGATATAATAGCTTTCTGATCTAGATGTTGAATCTTGCAAAACAGGATCCTAAAATGGTATAAAAGGAAGGTGACCTAGCTATGACGCACTTGTAGTTCCAATTTTGAGATACTTTCAGTAAATTGTCGTAAAGCGAAATTATTGCATGAATATATAGCTACGGAACTTGAAAATTTATCAAACCTAGGTAATATCAATGAAATAGGTTACAGTGGTGGCATTTTATCCATATACCTTGTAGTTGTTTCACACAAAAACATTTTTGTCACTTTTCAAAACTGAAAATAACTTCAAATTTGGAAATTCACTTTGTAGACAATGCTTGAAATGCCAATATGCACTATTGTACAAAAAGTACATGTTATCATGAATTGTTTCTTTTGATTTATATTTATTTTTGTTGTGTTTTTTCCAAAAATAACACAAATTTGGATGCATTACCATTCATGTCAAGAAGTCAAATCTTGTAAAACTCTCGGTGGTTCTCCCAATATTTCACTACTTGGGTACCTTCGAGTGATTTTGTTTAGAACAAATAAAGAGCAATCTATCTCGCATATGTAGAACAAAAAATGACATGTTTTTGGTAAATTGCCATATTGTCAATTTATTGCAAGAATTTAGCTACTAAGATTGAATGGGTTTATCCATTAAACATGTTACTTTGTGTGACAATTGGCACGATGTCATATTGATCCATAATCTTTGAAGTTGCTTCACAACCAAAAACAATGATGTCACTTGGAAAAATGGAAAAAAATCAAATTTGGATTCTCCCTTTGTAAGCAAAGCTTGACTAGCCAAGATGCATCTAATGTACGAACTACAAAACATGGACACGGTGTCAGCAACTATGGCTGACTTTGGTCATTTTGTTTAAAAGATGATTATGTATTTCAACTCATTCAATGCCCAAAAGCGTACAGGCATCTGGGTATATATGACAGGGATAGCATCCCCAAGTGGGAGTAGCATACCATACAAGCTTCAACTTCAAAATTTCGACAGAGAAGTGGAATATCCCACCCATCCATTCAAACATCCATCCCCAAAAATCAATTTTTTGCACAAATTTAGCCTGGAAGCTTGAAAAGGCATATACATTTAAAGGTTATACTTTGTATGTAAAAAGTGGGCGGTGGCATTTTGAGGCATCATCTTTGTAATTGCTTAATAAAAACATGTTAGAAGCTTAGACCTGAAAATTTTGGTACAATGCCCAAACATCGCACGCATCCATTCAAACATGCTTCACCTTTTTTCAGAATGCAAAATTCCTCTTCTATCCCTACTCCGGAAATAAGAACCCAAGGAGCACTTCAATAATAGAGGGATATAGGTGGTAAATTTGCGTTCTCCCACGTGCATCACCCCATCGACATTTCCCTGCCCTTCTTCAATAAGAATTTACCTGCCCACCTACTTGATGACCCACAAGTGTAGGGGATCGCAACAGTCTTCGCGGGTAGTATTACCCAATTTATTGATTCCACTGCAAGACTTAACAACTGAGTTGTCAGTTCAGCTACACCTGAAAATAGTTCTTGCTCACAGAAGTTTATCAGTAGCAACAGTTTGTATTAGCAACAGCAAAGCAATAGAAGCAGTAATAGCAACATCAATAGCAATGGTGAAACAATAGCAATAGTAACAGTAACGGTAACAGTAGGATTCGAGTGTGGTAGGCATAGGGATGGATGGACAGGTGTTGCATGAACGAGTCTAAACATGTAACTTCAAAAAACTAGGGCATTGCAGATAAATAATAACAAGCATCCAAGTACTAAACAATCCTAGGCATGTGCTCCATATATAGTCACACGTGCTCGCAATGAGAACTTGCACAACATCTTACATCCACCAGCCTGCAGCGGCAGAGGCCTCTAGGGAACTACTGGCAATTAAGGTGCTCTGTTTAATAGAGCACCGAAGCAAAGCATTAACACTCCGTGAACACATGTGATCCTCACACCACAGCCATCCCCTCCGGTTGTCCTAATTATTGTCACTTTGGGGCCTTTGGATCCAGACAATGTTATGTGTACACAACTTGCAGATAAGATCACAAACAATACTATCATAATGATTCAATAATAAGTTCAGATCTGAGATCATGGCACTCGGGCCCTAGTGACAAGCATTAAGCACAACAAGTTGCAACAAAGTCAAATAGCACTAATAGAGATACTAGGCACTATGACCCTAACAGATCTTATTCGATTACATGATAGAACTCATCCAATCCCTACCATCCCCAAGCCTACAACAGGGGATTACTCACTCATGGATGAGGGAAACATCGGTGGTTGATGGAGATGCGTTGGTGATGACGATGGTGATGATCCTCTCCAAATTCCTTGTCCCAGCAGGGTGCCAGAACGGAGTTTCTGGTGGTGGCGGAGCGGAACTCTTTCTGGAAAACTATCAAAATCCCCTCTGTTTTTAGGTCAGAAGGCAACTTATAGGCGCGCGAGGTTAATGGTACCGCGCCTGGGGTGGATCTGGGCCCCCCAGGCCTCCTCTCTGTCTCCCCTTCTGGATCCGTGGATCTTCTGGTGAGAAATAGTTTTTGGCATATTTTCCCGGATTTTTTCCTGATAGTTCATTTTCTGCACAAAAACAAGACACCAAGGTAATTCTGCTGAAAACAACGTTAGTCCGTGTTAGTTGTATCCAAATCACACAAGTTTAGAGAAGAAACAAAAGCAAAGTTTTCGAGAAAGTAGATACGTTTTGGACGTATCAACTCCCCCCATGCTTAACTTATTGCTTTTCCTCAAGCAATTCAGTTGAAAACTGAGTGCGATAAAAGAACTTTCACAAACACGTTGCAACAGGAGTAGATGCTTAGACAATTCATAATAAAGAGTATGCAACTAAGTCTACTCAATAGTCATTGCAAGCTATGAAGAGAAACCAACTCAATAATAATAAGTAGCATGAAACATAAACATAAGCAACATTCCAATGCTAATAATAAGGTATGATAGAGTGGTATCTCTCTTGCCTTTGTTTGAAGAGCACAATATAAATTCCAAGGCACCTATGAAGTTCACATGAAGACTAGAGATAAAGATATCAGAGATACAAGCATCAAAGTCATGACATAATTAATCAAGTTTTGGAACAAACACAAGAATGACAACTATGCTCTCAAGAAAGTGCTCATAGAATAAGTGGTGACTCAACTAGGTTGTGGAAACGGTTTTGTGAAGGTTTGAAAGGCTTCCCAATGCTGAAAGGAAGGTACTCATTAGCTTTGAGCTCTCATTGCCCTATCATAGGCATCTTCATGTGGTTAAGGTGAAAGTGAGGTCAGCTCTGAATCATATGCTTGACAGACCATAGACTGGAAATCCCATGTCCCTTGGGTATGAGGGCCGCTCCGCATGCTACTCAACTTTGGTCACCTGAAAGTTCTTGTCATTGTAAATACATGCATATCATCGAGAACCGCCAACGGGGTACCCCTTGCATATGGTATAGGAGCTTTCCCATAACCAGAATGACAAGGCAAGCAGACAATGAGCATCTCAGCAATCTTTTTATTTACCATATGCATAGCTTTTTATTGAGAAAGCTTCATAGATGCTCATTATGATGATGCTGCAAGTTTCCACCATGATTAAGCATGGCTTAGGCTAGCGGCCCAGGCGTTTCTCTAACACAATGTATAAACTCCATGAACTAACAACGTCCCCTTGTATTTCACATCATCCACATCCATAAACAAAAGAGCAAAGTATCAACTGGATGAGATATCCAACAGGTGTTCAAAGCGTTCCTCGTGACAACACGGTTCTGCTGACTCCCAGTATATAATAAGCAAGCATATAACTTTCAAGGACTAGTCACAATGGTTCAAGATTACTAAGCGCAAGGAATAAAGTGTGCCATCAAGTTCGTGAGAGCTTTACTAACTAACTTTCTCAAAACAGACAAACATTTTATTTTGGGAGAAAACACGGCATATATAAAATATGCACTGAAGTAGCAAATGATGCTAATAGGTAGGTATGGTGGACACAGCTGGAAATATTGGTTTTGTGGAGTTGGAAGCACAGGTAGAGCACATGCTCAGTGAAAGTGAAGGCTAGCAATAGAGAGGGAGTGAAAACGAGAGAGCGATAGCTTTCATAATCATGCTTGCAACAAAACAGGACTAATTATGGCATCAAAGTGATACAAGAACTCTGAGGGAAAATAAATCATTGAGGCTTACTAACTATGATTAGTCATATGCATGCGTGAGCATGTTCCAAGTCGATTCACATGAATAGTCAGAGGAGGATACCACAATATCATACCAAATTATGAATAAAACAATGCAAGCAAACAATCATATGACATGCTACAAACCATTAGCAAGTTGGAGCTAATCATAGACAGGCAAGAACTACTAAGCATCCATAATGACATACACCTTACACAAACAGGCTAAGAATGCTCACAATGATGAATATATGTACAAAAATGAAACAAATAGTGTTCGTTACCAGCCTCTTACCACACCTCGAGTTTTCTTAATCTTCATTATTGCTCTTCACTTGTGTGACTTGAATAATTAACATGAAACCACAAACCACTGAAGACGGCTAAACCCTGCAAAGAACTAACAAAACCAAAGAAGAACAACACATATTTTTGGTGTTTTCGATTTTTTAGAAACAAGAAAACAAACAAAAACCAAACAAAAACAAAGCAAACCAAACAAAGCAAAATCTTTTTGGTTTTTATTTTAAGGCAAAACAAAGCAAATAAACAAAGAAACAAACCAAGATAAACAACGAAAATATTTTTGGTATTTTTGTGTTTTTGAGAAATAAGCAACAAGAACAAAAAAGAAAGCGAAACAATGGATATACAAAGAACCGACCGAACATGATATATATATGAGTGTGTAATGTCGGTATACCTCCCCCCAAGCTTAGGCTTTTGTCCTAAGTGGGGATCAATCCCATGGTGCCCAAGTAGATGCACCTCCATAGTATGTCGAGGAAGCTCCCTCGTCCTGGTACGAGCTCGAGGCCTCCCCTATGTAGTGTACAGCGGGATCATATGCCTGATGATGCTCGACGTGGCACTTCGTTGGTAACCCCAAGCGCAGGGTGTGTGAAGAGCAAGCAGCAAGTTTTTCCTCAGTTGAGACCGAGGTTATCGAACCAGAAGGACGAAGGAAACGTCACACGGGTGTTGCAAACAACGTCGAGACCTGCACAACACAAACTCAAGACTTTGCCCCAATGAATCAGTGAGGTTGTCAAGCTCACCGGTTTGATGTAACAAAGGATTAAACGTATGGTGTGGAAGGTAATGGTTCGCAGCAAGTAAACAAGTAACAGTGGAAGATGTATCAATGCTAAATATTGGACCGGGATCCATAGTTCACTAGAGGTGCTCTCCTTAGATAAACAACATGGCATGAAGGGTAAACAAATTACAGCGAGGCAATTGACAGGAACTGAGCAAGGCATAACAATGCAATTACTAGACAGAAATATCCTATGAGGTTGATTTGGCAATACAACAATATACATAGACCGTCATCCAACTGCATCTATGACTAGAAGTCCACCTTCAGGTTATCGTCTGAACCCCCTCCAGTATTAAGTTGCAAGCAATAGACAAAGCAAAGTGTGTAATGTAAACAGTCCACATGTTCCATGAACAAGAGACCGTTGTTTTCTCCCTAGTAGCAACAACACATCTACAACCGAAGAGATTATTGTCACTTCCCTTGAAACTAGAGGCATGAACCCACTATCGAGCATAAATACTCCCTCTTGGAGTCACTAGCAACTATTTGTCCAAGATAACCACTAGCAACGGAGAGCATGCAAGATCACAAACAACCATCTAGCTACTACATGGACCCATAGTCCAAGGTGGAACTACTCACGAATCATACCAGAGAGAAGGCCTCCGAGATGATCTCCCCTCCGGCAGGGTGCCGGGAAGAACTTCAGATCCCCCCGATCTAGGGACGATGGTGGTGGCTACAGACGATTTCGTGGATTCCTAATCGGGTTTTCAGGGTTTCTGCATCGGGGGCTTCTTATAGGAGAAGGGGCAAGACCGGGAGGCAGCCAGGGTGCCCAAACCCTAGCCAGGCGCGGGGCTAGGCCCACCCGTGCCTAGGGTGGGTCTGGCCCCCCTGGCTGGCCTTCCAGGCTCCCCTCTGGACTTCTTGTTCCCTACGGAAAGTTATTGACTTTGTCCTTCATCCCGTCCAATTCTGAGAATATTTCTTTACTAACTTTTATGAAACCAAAAACATCAGAAAACAGGCATCTGGCACTGTTGCAACTTGTTAATAGGTTAGTACCAGAAAACATGTAAAAAGCACCTCAAAGTGTGGACAAGTAAAGCAAAGTAGATACTAAACAAGCACGGAGCATTAAAAATTATAGATACGTTTCCAACGTATCAGTATTCCAAAGCTTAACTCCTGCTCGTCCTCGAGTAGGTAAGTGATAAAAGAATAATTTTTGAGGTGACATGCACCCTCACAATAAAGATCCAACCATTTGCAAACATTGAAAGCTGGGATCAAAGAACTCTAAACATATGCATGAAAGATGGAGTTCTAACAATAGGACATAGTAACTATGCATGCAACATGGCAAGCTACAAACAAAGATCATGAATAACATGCATTGAAAAACGTTTGTTTGTTTCACATGCAGAAAACATAGCATAGTGGGAATCAGCTTGTCCCTCATAGAGTAGCAATATAATGCATAGGACACCTGCAAAGTTCACAAGCGTGACTAGAAAAAATAGCACAAGAGCAATTAATAACACAATATGCATCAATTAATAAGCTTTGGAATATTGCACACAGAATGACAGCTATGCTCTCTTAATGGTGCCTAAAGGTAGAAGGCGGAGACTCAGTAATGGTGGAAGAAAGGCCTTTTTGTAAAGGAAGCAGGGATTACAAGTTTCAAAAAGAGCTTCCAAAAATTATGGTACTAGTTAGCTTTTAGCCCTCATTGCCCCTATCATAAGCATCTTGAAGTGGTTAAGGTTAAAGTGGCAAAGCTGGAGTATATGCTTGACAAAGTATAAGTTGGCAATATCATGCCCCTTGAATACGAGGGCCACACCTCATGCATACTCAACTTTGGGTCCAGGTAAGTTCTTGTCACTGTAAGTATTTGCATATCATTGAGAACCGCCAACGGGGGTACCCCTTGCACATGGCACAGGAGCTTTCCCATAACCAAAATAACAAGGCAAGCAAACAATGAGCATCTCAGCAATTCTTCTTATGTACCATGGGAATATGGTGTTTTTTTCTCTCTTTCCTCTTTTCTCAATGTGTCTCTTTTTTTATAAGAAGAATGCTCCATAGATATCACTATGGTGATGCTGCAAGTTTCCACCATGATTAGGCATGGCTTAGGCTAGCGGCCCAAGCGTTTCTCTAACACAGGATACAAACTCCATGGACTTACAAGTTCCCTCTTTATTTCACACCGGTGTCATCCATAGACAAAAGAACATGATATCAACTGAGTACAACAAGGTACAAGTGCAATGTTGAAAACGTTCCCCGTGACAGCACGATTCTGCTAATTCCAACTTATAAGTTCAAGCATATACAACAAAGTTGTCACAATGGTTAAATTTTATTAGGGGCAAAGAATAAAGTGTGCCATCAAGTTCGTGAGGGCTTTAATCACTAAGTTTTCACATAACAAAATTGTTTTTAATTGGAAGATAGATGAAAACAAGAATATATTTGGAACGGTGTAACACACCATGCATAGGAGTTTATAGTGGACACTTTGGAATAACTTGGTTTCTTGGAAGTTGGAAGCATGCGTAGAACTTATTCATACAAGTGGAGGCTAGCAAAAGACTGGGAGAAACCAACTAAGAGAGCAATAATGGCCATAATTATGCAATGCAACAAAGCAAACTAATCAAAGCAAAGAGTTGTACTACAAGTCAAGGACTAAATGATCATAGAGGCTAATGGTGACTTGTCATTGTCACAACCTGGTGTGAGCATGTGCCAAGTTAACGCAAGCAAAACATCAAAGGAGAATACCACAATACTATGCTTTTGCATACTAAAACAATGCATAATTTCTTCAAGGCACACTAAGCAATCACAATTGTTTGGAAGAAGACATGCTACAGCAATAATCACTAAGCATAATGCTAAAACAATACCTATCATGTCATGCTAAAGTCTAAGTCATAGTCAATGCAAGCTCCTCTTGCACTTCAAGCAAGAACTTACTACTCCTTTCCAAACACCAAGCAAACTTATTTGCAAAACAAAACAGAGAGAGCGGGGGTCCAAACTACTAAATCAAACTAAACAAACTAAGCAAAGCAAACGAAAACTAAGACGCTCGAAGGACAACACAACTGTGCATGAAATAATAAAAACAAAGTGTCTAGACAGACCTGAGCTTTTTATTGATGAAGAAAAGGATGCCTTGGGCATCCCCAAGCTTTGACGCTTGTACCTCTTGGATATTTCTTGGGGTGACACCATGGTGGCATCCCCAAGCTTGAGATTTCGTCCATTCTTCATCTCATTGCATCATTCTCTCTCTACACCTGAAATTTTTCCTTCATACAAAACTTCACACAATCTTCATTAGCATCATTAGCTTATTCAAAAGATATTAGACCACTGGCAAAGCTTTGTAACAGCAAGGCTTTTCACTAAAAACACAAGATAATGTAGTAACTCCTTCAAAGAAACTCAATTTACCTGAAAAGATCTCAAAAAGGAATCAATAAGAAGCAAATGCAAATAATGGCAGAAATCTGTCAAAACAGACAAGCAGGTAGAGACGAATTTATTCGAACATCTTATGTTGCTCAAATAAAAAAGTGTTGAACTAACCAAAGTTAGCTAACATACTAGGGGATTTATTTGTAAATTTTGAGCTCAATACGAGTTACAGAGCCTCCTCATTAATGTTTTTGGTGGAGGACATAAATCTGTTTCGGGACAGCAACTTCCCAAATCTTACTTCCCTCTCATTAGAGGTCATTCTTGGCACAAAAATCAAACAAAAACGATAAGGAGAGGTCATTACTGAAGTAATAACTTCCAAGACTCAAGGAAACTCTTGGGTTATCTCCCAACAAGTACTTTTCTTTAACGCCTTTAAGTTAGGCTTGATAGCTTGAGAAGATGCTCACATAAGAAATATGAATTGAAGTCAAAGAGAGCATCAAGAAGCAAATTCAAAACACATTTAAGTCTAACCACTTCCTATGCATAGGAATCTTGTATGCAAAAAAATCACAAAGAACAAAGTGAAGGCACAGGAAGATGAAACAAGAGCAACTTCAAAACTTTTAGCACATAGAGAGGTGTTTATGTACCATGAAAACTTATATAACCATATTTTCCTCTCTCATAATATTTTTCAGTAGCCTCATGAATAAACTCAACAATATAGTTATCACATAAAGCATGCTTTTCATGATCTACAAACAAATAATTTCTATCAAGCTCAAAAATAGTGGGATTAAAACCTTCACAGGTTTTATCCAAAGTAGATATTTCAAAAGGATCCACAGGAACATAACATTCATCCTCCTTTGGTAAGCATGGTGGACAATCAAATAATGTAAGAGGTAAGGAGTTACTCTCATTAAAAGGTAGACATGGGTATATCAATTCTTCCTCCATTTGTTCATCACTCTCCTCCTCTTTTTCATCTAATGAGCTTTCAGTTTCAGAAACTTCTTCTTCCATAGGCTCCTGCAAAGAATTAGTCTCTTCCATGTGTGGAAAGCATCTATTAAAATATTCAAGGATATATCCATTTGATTCCTTGTAATTATCAAAGCAAAATTTAAGTATCTCATGAACATCATATTCATAAGGTGCATCATCAGTATTTTCAAGCAAACTGGCAAGTTCAAATGCACCCTTGAAGGCGATAAATTCTTCAATTTGATCGACATCATAAAATTCATAATTTCCTTTAACATAAGAAGAAATGGTAACATTATCATTATAATCACATTGAAAGGGTAGGTGTTTATACCTCTTGCAGCAACAAGCTTTATCAAAGCAATAAGTAACATTATAAGTAGAGCACACGTCTCTAGCAATAGTATTCAACTTATCAATTTGTTCCCATAAGTGTTTCCCTTTTTGTGACAAATGGTGTTCCTTATAATAATACTTTGTTCTTCCGTGAACCCACCTTTCCAATAAGAACTAGTTTCAAAGAAACCATCCATTGATAGAAAGCATGACCAAGCAAGGCAATAACAGACCAGCGACCAGAGTGGGAACTAATTTTTTTGTGTTTTTGGATAAACAAAGCAAACCAAGCTAGACTATTTTTTTTGGGTTTTTTGAAAAGAGGCAAACAAAACCAAGCAAAAGAAACAAAGAAAACTAAAAACAAAGTAAAGATAAAGGAAGTGAAGGACTCCCCTAGTGAAGACGTCCTTGGCCTCCCCGGCAACGGCGCCAGAAAGTCTTGATGATGCTCGATGTGGCACTTCGTTGGTAACCCCAAGCGCAGGGTGTGTGAAGAGCAAGCAACAAGTTTTCCCTCAGTTGAGACCGCGGTTATCGAACCGAAAGGAGGAAGGAAACATCACACAGTTCTTGCAAACAACGTGGAGACCTGTAGAACACAAACTCAAGACTTTGCCCCAACGAATCAGTGAGGTTGTCAAGCTCACTGGTTTGCTGTAACAAAGGATTGAACGTATGGTGTGGAAGGTAATGGTTTGCAGCAAGTAAACAAGTAACCGTGGAATATGTATCAGTGGTAAAGATTGGACCGGGGTCCATAGTTCACTAGAGGTGCTCTCCTAAGATAAAAAAACATGGCATGAAGGGTAAACAAATTACATCGGGGCAATTGACAGGAACTGAGAAAGGCATAACAATGCAATTACTACCCAGAAAGATCCTATGAGGTTGATTGGGCACTACAACAATATATATAGACCGTCATCCAATTGCATCTATGACTAGAAGTCCACCTTCAGGTTATCATCCGAACCCCATCCAGTATTAAGTTGCAAGCAACAGACAACTACTTTAAGCAAAGTGTGTAAGGTAAACAGTCCACATGTTCCATGAACAAGAGACCGTTGTTTTCTCCCTAGTAGAAACAGCACATCTACAATCAAAGAGATTATTGTCACTTCCCTTGGAAACTAGAGGCATGAACCCACTATCGGGCATAAATACTCCATCTTGGAGTCACTAGCAACTACTTGGCGAATATAACCACTAGCAACGAAGATCATGCAAGATCACAAACAACACATACATGATAGAATCATAAATATAAAACCATTAATCAAACCAATATAATAATCTCAATATCCATCGGATCCCCGAAAACACAAAATGCATGAATACAAATAGATTAGATCTTGATCATGAACGGAGCTCACAAGATCTATACATGAAAGCACAAAGGAGGAGATACAACCATCTAGATACTACATGGACCCATAGTCCAAGGTGGAACTACTCGTGAATCATATCAGAGAGAAGGCCTCCGGGATGATCTCCCCTTCGGCAGGGTACCGGGAAGAACTTCAAATCCCCCGGATCTAGGGACGATGGTGGCAGTGGCTATAGATGGTTTCATGGATTTCTGATCGGGTTTTCAGGGTTTCTGCATCGGGGGATTATTATAGGAGAAGGGCGAGACCGGGAGGCGTCCAGGGTGCCCAAACCCTAGCCAGGCTCGGGGCTGGGCCCACCCGTGCCTAGGGTGGGTCTGGCCCCCTGGCTGGCCTTCCGGGCTCCCCTCTGGACTTCTTGTTCCCCACGAAAAGTTATCGACTTTGTCCTTCGTCCCGTACAATTCCGAGAATATTTCTTTACTAACTTTTCTGAAACCAAAAACAACGGAAAACAGGCATCTGGCACTGTTGCAACTTGTTAATAGGTTAGTACCAGAAAACATGTAAAAAGCACCTCAAAGTGTGGACAAGTAAAGCAAAGTATATACTAAACAAGCATGGAGCATCAAAAATTATAGATACGTTTCCAACGTATCAGTGCCCGTGGAAGTTGAGAAAACGCAGCTTTTCGTCCATCTCCGCCTTCGTGCGTGACCAAGGTACCTGAGAAATACTGAACGAAGTGGTTTGGGGTAGAGGGATCTCTCTCTCTTCCCCGTCAGTAAACAGCATTCTATAAACCACGTTCTCAAGAGTAGATCTAGAGGTGACAAAGTGGTGCGCCTTCATGGCAGCAAGATCAAGTCTCTGAGGAGCCAAAACTGTATCATGGGGATCAACAGCAATGTCCAAGGCAGCATCAATACGAGTAGCAATAATTCCCCCATAAATGGGTCCCTTAGCAGCTAAACAACGAGCAATGAGGGAACCAATATTATACTTCTCCTCATTGTAGAGCACAGCATCCAAGAAGGCCAATTGATAGTCGGATATATTACTAGTGTTCTCCCTACCAAGAACACTGGTGGTAAGGTAGTAGGTGAAGTACCTGATGGCTGGAAGTTGAATGTTCTTTATCTCCCCTCTTTGAGTTCTGCGGTCATCATCATTGGTTATTCCTCAGTATAGTTCCAACAAATAAGAGGGAAGAGATGTAATCTTCTTTGATGACCCATTTGTACCAAGTCCCAGGGCATTGCAAAATTTCTTCAAAGGCATAGAATGAGCCCTGCCATAAAGTCTGAAATACACAGAAGGATTGAACAAACTATTGGTGAAGGAGAAACTCTCCACAAATGTTTTAGTAAGTGAAGCATATTGTGCACTCTCATCCTGCATGAAACATGTTAGACCAGCCCTCTCAATCAAATCCATGAAATCATTAAGAATCCCAGTAGCTCGCAAGAAAGTTCGACAAGGAAAGGTGGAGGGGTGAGCATCCCCTTCATCTCCCTCGTCACCAAACAACGGAGTGATGAGATCCTCATTGTATGAGGGTCTGGAGCTGGTAGATGACATTGGGAGCCTTGCCCTTCTAGGTGCATCACTCTCAAATATATCACCAAAGGTGTGGTGGTCCATGACTTCCCTATTCTGAAATTTTTAGACAACCATCAAACCAAGTGATTTCTAAGTTGATAAATGATGAGCAACTACTATAGGAACTTGCTAGAGGACTACACATGCATCACAACAAAGTTCCTAAACATAGAACAAGCATGCAAGATCAAACAACCTGTCACATACAGTAGCAAAATACTCAAGATACAATCTACCAATCAAAAATCTAGTTGGACAAGTGGAGGAGGCACATACCAAGGAATAATCCCTCCAAAAATCAGCACTTGAGATGGGTTGAACAAGGAGATCGAAAATCGCGAGCAAGAACAGCAAGAACTCGAGCTTGAGCAAGTTTTCCGGTGTTTTTCGGGAGAGAGGAAGAAGATGGCTTTAAGGAGGCAGCCTGGAGGGGGCCAGGTGGGCCATACCCCCCTAGGCGCCACCACTAGGTAGGCCGCGCCTACCATGGTTGTGGGGCCTAGGGGTGGCCCCTGGGTCATCTTAGGTTCCACTCTGCCCCTTTTTCGAGGAAAAATTTATTTTGAATTTTCTAGGATTTTTCGGAAAACATTATTTTTGTCCAATTTTCAGGGTATGAAAATTGATTTTCTCACAGAAACAGTTTTTCAGAAGAAGCAAAAGCAAACCAAAAGCAAAACTACAGGAGCTCTAAGAAACTCAAACAAGCAAACAACTAGCAAAACTAAAGCTAAAGCAAAGACTAGGAAGGAGAAAGGAAAAAAGAAAGCAAGTATAACCATAGTGGAAACATTATTTTGTTCATTAAAATCCTTTTGTTAACAATGTTGATCAAGTCTTGTTACCAAAACAATCTTATATGAAACAAAACTTTGCATTCCACAAGGTGATTATGCTACCTCATACTTGATAGCAATGGTCCCAATCATAAGAGTTTCAAAATTTTCTTGTGGAATGGGACAATATATTTCTACAACCTTGATGCCTTCAATATTTTCAATAGAATTCAGGCAACAACTCTTAACAACCTTCTTGGGGAATAGACAGTGTGCTCTTTGTCATTAATATTGAATGTTATTTTTCCTTGATTGCAATTGATGACAGCACCAGCAGTATTAAGAAAAGGTCTCACAAGAATAATAGACATATCATCATCTTCATACATTTCAAGCATAACAAAATCAGTTAAAACCAAGCAATTATGAGCCACTTGAACAGGAACATCCTCACATATACCAACATGAATAGTAGTTGATTTATCAGCCATTTTCAAAGATATATCAGTTGGTATAAACTTTTCTAGCTGGAGTCTCTTGTAGAGAGAAAAAGGCATAACACTAACTCCAGCTCCCAAATCACATAAAGCAGTTCTAACATAATTATTCTTAATGGAGCAAGGAATAGTTGGTATACCTGAATCACCAAGTTTCTTTGGAACCTTGCCATTGAAGGAGTAATTAGCAAGCAAAGTAGAAATCTCCTCATTAGGAATCTTCCTTTTATTAGAGACAATATCCTTCATATACTTTGAATAAGGAAGCAATTTAATAGCATCAGTCAAAGTAATTTGCAGAAATAAAGGCTTCATCCACTCACAAAACTTGTTGTAATGTTCTTCCTCCTTTGACTTGTGTTTCTTACCTGGAAAAGGCATAGGTTTCTGCACCCAAGGTTCTCTCTCTTTACCATGTTTATTAGCAATAAAATCTTCCTTAGTGTACCTAGTGTTCTTAGTGTGTTTCTCAGGTTCTTCCTCAACTTCCTCCTTATCAGAACACTCATCAATATTACCACTCTTAGTTTCAGCATCAGAGACAAATATACTATTAGGATCTACAGCAGGTTCAAGTGGTTCCTCAACTATCTTATGTTTCTTTTTCTTCCTCTTACGAGGACAACCACTATCCTCACCTTGTTGGGAATCCTGCTCTATTCTTTTAGGGTGTCCTTCAGGATATGAAGGATCTTGAGTAGCAGCACCACTCCTAGTTCTAATTCCATAAGCATGTTTATTTCCTGAAGCATTAACTAGCATATCCTTTTGTACTTCAGCAAGTTGATCAAGTTGGGTTTGAACCATTTGAAAGTGTTTACAAAGCATTTTAATATCATTAGAAGTTCTTTCCACAATATCTTACAACTCATGGATAGCTCTAGAGTTTTCCAATAAATGATTCTGTACTTGTTTATTAAAATTACCTTGTTTAACAATAAATGTATCAAGTTCCCCTAAGCATTGATCAGGAGGCTTACCATAAGGAATATCACCTTCATTAAATTGGAGAGAGTGTACCTCAATAGTAGATGAGTGGGGAATTGGCTTACATAATTATTCTATAGGAGGTAGATTATTCACATCTTCAGCTCTAATACCTTTATCCTTTAGACACTTTTTAGCTTCCTTCATCACTTCATCATTTAATGCAATAACTCCCCTCTTCTTTGTTGTTGGTGTTGGAGCTGGTTCAGGAGTAATAGGCTCATTCATATGAGCCACAACATTCATAATACTTGCGCATTTTAAAATCATCAGATAACAAAGCACTCATAATAGAAAGCTCATTCATATGAGCCACAGCATTCTCATTTTCAGTACCATAAAAAGGCTCTTTCTCAACAATATCTAAATAAGATAAATCAAGATAGAAATCATAATCTTTATCTTTAATATCTACGAGAGAGGTGGCAAACTTAGGATCATAGGACTTCTTAGGCATAATAGTACGTCTATCAAGGAGACGTACAATAGCACTAGCACCATGTGTGTTTCGGCACTCTTCAACAAATTCATCAGTGAGCTCTATGTAACCATCATTAATATCATAACTCTCACTAGACTCAGGTGAGCTAGCAGGTGTAACAGTGTATTCACTAGGAGTTTCGGTATTTCCTAGACTAGCCATAATAGCATCTAGAAAAGGACCTAATGAACCACTCGCATCAAGCACAGTAGAAGTAACATCATGAGTATCAAAAGCAGTTTCAGATTCAGCAGTAGTAGCAGTGTGTGTAGCATGATAATGTGGTGGTGGAGTGACAAGCTTACTTATAATAGAGGGTGAATCAAGAGCAACATAGGTGTTTAGGATTGTACCTCTTCTTGTAGTGGATGGTAAAATAGGGAACTTTTCATCATGAGACTTCCCCATGATGAAAGGAGTAGCAGTGAACAATAATAGATCCAAGTGAACTTACAAATAAAGCTATGCTCCCTGGCAACGGCTCCAGAAAATAGTCTTGATGACCCACAAGTGTAGGGGATCGCAACAGTCTTCGCGGGTAGTATTACCCAATTTATTGATTCCACACAAGGGGATCCAAAGAATACTTGCAAGCCTTAACAACTGAGTTGTCAGTTCAGCTGCACCTAGAAATAGTTCTTGCTCACAGAAGTTTATCAGTAGGAACAATTTGTAGTAACAACAAGACAAACAACGGTGAAGCAATAGTAATAGTAACAATGCTTGATGGGATTCGAAAGTGGTAGGCATAGGGATGGATGGACGGGCGTTGCATGGACGAGTCTAAACATGTAACTTCAAAGAACTAGGGCATTGCAGATAAATAATAACAAGAATCCAAGTACTAAACAATCCTAGGCATGTGCTCCATATATAGTCATACGTGCTCGCAATGAGAACTTGCACAACATCTTCTATTCAGCCAGCCCGTGGCAGCGGGGCCGCTAGGGAAGTACTGGCAATTAAGGTTCTCCTTTTAATAGAGCACCGGAGAAAAGCACTAACACGCCATGAACACATGTGATCCTCACACAACAACCATCCCCTTTGGTTGTCCCCATTATTGTCACTTTGGGGCCTTTGGATCCGGACAATGATATGTGTACACAACTTGCAGATAAGATCACAAACAATACTATCATAATGATTCAATAATAAGTTCAGATATGAGATCATGGCACTCGAGCCCTAGTGACAAGCATTAAGCACAACAAGTTGCAACAAAGTCAAATAGCACTAATAGATATACTAGGCACTATGCCCCTAACAGATCTTATTTGATTAGATGATAGAACACATCCAATCCCTACCATCCCAACGCTACATCAGGGGATTACTCACTCATGGATGAGGGAAACATCGGTGTTTGATGGAGATGCGTTGGTGATGATGATGGCGATGATCCTCTCCAAATTCCCTGTCCTGGCAGGGTGCCTGAACGGAGTTTCTGGATCCGAACCTTGGTTTCTGGTTGTGGCGGCGGCGGAGCGGAACTCTTTCTGGAAAACTATCGAACTCCCTCTATTTTTATGTCAGAAGGCAAATTATAGGCGCGAAGGGACGCCGAGGAGCTGCCTGGGGTGGCCAAACCTCCCCTAGGCACGGGGTCAGTGGGCCCGCGCCTGGGGTGGGTCTAGGCCCCCCAGGCCTCCTCTCTGTCTCCCCTTCTGGTTCCGTGGATCTTCTGGTGAGAAATAGTTTTTGGCATATTTTCCGGGATTTTCCTTATAGTTCATTTTCTGCACAAAAACAAGACACCAAGGTAATTATGCTGAAAACAGCATTAGTATGTGTTAGTTGTATCCAAATCACACAAGTTTAGAGAAGAAACAATAGCAAAGTGTTCGAGAAAGTAGATACGTTTTTGACGTATCACTACTCCAACCTTACACTGACTTTGTGGACCCACAATGCAAATGACTCGCATGTTAGTGATCTAGACTTACGAGAAGTAGAGATACCATCGTTTGCGGTTCAAAGTGCAAATATTTTTTTGCTAAACCAAGATAAACTCATTAAAGTCAGAGAAACTAGCTCGAAAACTTTAAAATTTATGAAGCTTGGGCATTATCCGTCAAATATTTTGTACTTTGTGATAAAATTTGTGCGGTGAGACCTTGAACCATATATAGTATTTATAGTTTCTTCATGGCGAAAGCCATTGTTATCACTTCAACAATTTAAAATGACTTCGAATTTGGAAGCACCCTTTGTAAGCATTTTTACAATTGCTAATACACAATTATGCACCGATCTACCAAACATGGACACATCCATGACCTTGGTCATCTCGTTTGAAAGCCATGCATGTTCATACATACGGTCCTCCATATTGTGAAACAAGTTTCTTCAAAAGTTATCAAATTTTAGCATATTTTTTCATGGAAACTAGGTAGTGAACATAGCAAGATACTTTGCAAAAGAAAGACAATGCTTAAATTTATATATAATTTATTTCCATTTTTCATTCAAAAGGTCCAAAATTTGGCAGCGTTAGCATTCATATCAAGAAGTTGAGGGGTTGTTTGGTTAAGCTTATCTATCACTTTTTGCTTTATTTTATAAGCCACTTTTGATTTTGGATTTTGGCTTATACCATCATTCAACTATGTCAGGGTAAAAGCTAAAAATACAAAATCCAAAAACACCTTTGTGGCTTATAAGCCAAAAATACAAAAGCCAGAACTGAATCCCAACCAAACAATGCCTAAATCTCGCAGAACTCTTAGTGTTTATCCCTTGTTTTAGTACTTGGGTACCTTCAAATGAATTTAACAAAAATGATGAACAAGTAGGTATGATGCACTTATAGATGAAAATTTGATATACTTCATTAAATTGGGGTAACGCCATTCTATTCCACGAATATAACCATAAAGTTTGAACATTATTGAAAATTCCCGAAACCCTAAAACCCTAAACACTAGGTCCCTAAACCCTGACCAAGTAGGTATCATGCACTTATAGATAAAATTTGAGATACTTCCGTTGAATTGGGCAATGCCATCCTATTTGACAAATATAAGCATAAAGCTTGAACATTATTGAAAATTCCCTAAACCCTAAACAACCCCTAAGTCCTAAACCTAAAACATTAATACTAAAAACCTAAACCCTAAGCCTCCCAACCCTTAATTAAACCCTAACCAAGCAGGTATCATGCACTTATAGATCCAAATTTGAGATACTTCCATTAAATTGTGATAACGCCATTCTATTCCATGAATATAAGCATAAATCTTGAACATTATTGAAAATACCCTAAACCCTAAATTGATGAGAATACAATCATGGATCATGCTGATTTCGATGGTTTGAACTGGAAAGAAATATTGAGCCTCATTGAAAAATATCACAAGGTGAATTCATTCCTAGTTGGACATGATACTTTGATTTATAAGAATTTTATACTACCTAAATCATTGTGTTATTGTTTGACTAGATTTGGCATCTATCGGACTAGCGCCAGCGGGAGGAGAGGGAGGAAGGCGACCGAGAGATGGAAGACGCACTAGGAGGCAATAAGGAGAGAAGGAATGATCAAGAGAGATATGTGGCGCGCCATGAGACATTTGAGGTGCACCACGACATATGGCCTATGCGCCAAGTAGACCGAACCCATCTATGGGTCGATATGTATCAGTTTGAGTCAAATTGAGTCAATTTGGGCCAAGTTATGGCTGTTTTTAGGCCCGTTTAGGGGGGGCGCCCCAGCCATCATATAAACCCCAGCAGCCATCATAATTAGGGTTAGATCACATTAAAATATTTTATAGTTGTTTCTATCTAGAACCTATGGAATTACTTGTGATCGATTTCTACCAACTGCAATTGAGTGTGATCTATTATTCCACTGAGAATTAGTAGATTGCAAACTACCATTCGTGGTCGACGGCTACTTGCGCAAGAGCATGGTGTTGTGAATATCCCACAGGGTTCGAGAGCTGTTGCATTGGCATCAGGGTTCGAGCGGGAGAGTTCATAGCTATAGGCTAGTTATCATCCACCCACCATCATCATCGACAAGTGCTTGTTGAGAAGATCGGGCCACCCCATATAATCTTGGTGTCGGATTTCCTAGTTTACTCGGTAGCATCCACAAATCCATCTATAGAATTGTTTACTTTTTGTCCTATATAGAAAAGTCCAAACAAAAAGATTAGGGTTTATAGTTCTTTGCCATAGACTAGATAACACTGTTCATGAGTTCTAGTTGCTAGTCATAATCTTTTTGTGTAGCCGTTTTTCTAAATCTAAGTCGTAGTTTTTGTCTAGTTTTCGTCTGTTTTTGTTTCATAGTCGTAGTCTCTAGACTGTTTCTAGACTGTTTCTCGCGTTCTTGAGATTGTTCGTCGTGTTCTTGAGTTTTAGATCTAGATTTTTTTTAGTTTTTTTCTAAAGTGGTAGATCCCCATCATATTAAAGAAAAAAAACTGATCTACTCACGTACGTGAGCTTGTGAGGAAAAAAAGAGAGTTTGATCCCATAGATGAGCTTTTCTTTACTTGAGCCCTCACGTGAATCCTAAAAAACCGATCTACTCATGTACGTGAGCTTGCTCATGTGAGAAAAAAAGATAGTTTGATCTCATACCCTGATGCCAATGCAACAACTTTTAAACCGATTTTTCTGATGCCAATGCAACAGCTCTCGAACCCTCTGGGATCAAACTATTTTTTTAGCTTCATGTTTCATTGGCAGCAGGGTATGTTACCTCATACTTGATAGCAATGGTCCCAATCATAATAGTTTTAAAATTTTCTTATGGAATGGGACAATATATTTCTTCAACCTTGATACCTTCAATATTTTCAATAGAATTCAGGCAATAGCTCTTAACAACCTTCTTGGGGAATAGACAGTGTGCTCTTTGTCATTAATATTGAATGCTACTTTTCCTTAATTGCAATTGATGACAGCACTTGCAGTAATAAGAAAATGTCTCACAAGAATAATAGACATATTATCATCTTCATACATTTCAAGCACAACAAAATCAGTTAAAACCAAGCAATTATGAGCCACTTGAACAGGAACATCCTCACATATACCAACAGGAATAGTAGTTGACTTATCATCCATTTTCAAAGATATATCAGTTGATATAAACTTTTCTAGCTGGAGTCTCTTGTAGAGATAAAAAGGCATAACACTAACTCTAGCTCCCAAATCACATAAAGCGGTTCTAACATAATTATTCTTAATGGAGCAAGGAATAGTTGGTATACCTAGATCACCAAGTTTCTTTGGAACCTTACCATTGAAGGAGTAATTAGCAAGCAAAGTAGAAATCTCCTCATTAGAAATCTTCCTTTTATTAGAGACAATATCCTTCATATACTTTGAATAAGGAGGCAATTTAATAGCATCAGTCAAAGGAATTTGCAGAAATAAAGGCTTCATCCACTCACAAAACTTGTTGTAATGTTCTTCCTCTTGACTTGTGTTTCTTACCTGGAAAAGACATAGGTTTCTGCACCCAAGGTTCTCTCTCTTTACCATGTTTATTAGCAATAAAATCTTCCTTAGTGTACCTAGTGTTCTTAGTGTGTTTCTCAGGTTCTTCCTCAACTTCCTCCTTATCAGAAGACTCATCAATATTACCACTCTTAGTTTCAACATCAGAGACAAATATACTATTAGGATCTATAGCAGGTTCAAGTGGTTCCTCAACTTTCTTATGTTTCTATTTCTTCCTCTTACGAGGACTACCACTATCCTCACCTTGTTGGGAATCCTACTCTATTCTTTTAGGGTGTCCTTCAGGATATAAAGGATCTTGAGTAGGTGCACCACTCCTAGTTCTAATTCCATAAGCATTTTTATTTCCTGAAGAATTAACTAGCATATCCTTTTGTACTTTAGCAAGTTGATCAAGTTGGGTTTGAACCATTTGAAAGTGTTTACAAAGCATTTTAATATCATTAGAAGTTCTTTCCACAATATCTTACAACTCATGGATAGCTCTAGAGTTTTCCAATAAATGATTCTGAACTTGTTTATTAAAATTACCTTGTTTAACAATAAATGTATCAAGTTCCCCTAAGCATTGATCAGGAGGCTTACCATAAGGAATATCACCTTCATTAAATTGGAGAGAGTGTACCTCAATAGTAGATGAGTGGGGAATTGACTTACATAATTCTTCTATAGGAGGTAGATTCTTCACATCTTTAGCTCTAATGCCTTTCTCCTTAAGACACTTTTTAGCTTCCTTCATCACTTCATCATTTAATGCAATAACTCCTCTCTTCTTTGTTGTTGGTGTTGGAGCTAGTTCAGGAACAACTAGTTCAGGAGTAATAGGCTCAGGTGTATTCAGCTGAGTTGAAGTCCAATCATCATAATTCTAGCTTATCTTGTTCATTAATTCTTCAACATCTATAGGAGTCCTTCTCCTGAAAACACAATCAGCAAAACTATCTAGGTAGGTCCTAGAATCATCAGTTAGTCCATTATAATAAATATCAAGAAACTCATTCTAAGGTAATGGACATCCAGGATATGCATGAATCAAGGAACAGAATTGTTTCCATGACTCAGGCAATTTCTCTTCTTCTCCCTGTTTAAAATCAAAAAGTCTCTGCAAAGCAGCATTTCTAGCACTAGGAGGAAAATATTTATGGAAGAAAGAAGCAGTCAAGCAATCAGGGCTATCAATGGAACCAGGAGGTAATCTATTAAACCAATTCCTAGCTTCTCCTTTTAGTGAAAAAAGGAAGATTTTAGCAATAAAGTACTTGCGCATTTTAAAATCATCAGAGAACAAAGCACTCATAATAGAAATCTCATTCATATGAGCCACAACATTCTCATTTTCAGTACCATAAAAAGGTTCTTTCTCAACAATATCTAAATAAGATAAATCAAGAGAGAAATCATAATCTTTATCTTTAATATCTACGGGAGAGGTGGCAAACTTAGGATCATAGGACTTCTTAGGCATAATAGTACGTCTAGTAAGGAGACGTACAATAGCACTAGCACCATGTGTGTTTCGGCACTCTTCAACAAATTCATCAGTGAGATCTATGTAACCATCATTAATATCATAACTCTCACTAGACTCAGGTGAGCTAGCAGGTGTAACAGTGTATTCACTAGGAGTTTCGGTATTTCCTAGACTAGCCATAATAGCATCTAGAAAAGGACCTAATGAACCACTCGCATCAAGCACAGTAGAAGTAACATCATGAGTATCAAAAGCAGTTTCAGATTCAGCAGTAGTAGCAGTGTGTGTAGCATGAGAATGTGGTGGTGGAGTTACAAGCTTACTTATAATAGAGGGTGAATCAAGAGCAACAGAGGTGTTTAGGATTGTACCTCTTCTTGTAGTGGATGGTAAAATAGGGAACTTTCCATCACGAGACTTCCCCATGATGAAAGGAGTAGCAGTGAACAATAATAGATCCAAGTGAACTTACAAATAAAGCTATGCTCCCCGGCAACGGCGCCATAAAATAGTCTTGATGACCCACAAGTGTAGGGGATCGCAACAGTCTTCGTGGGTAGTATTACCCAATTTATTGATTCGACACAAGGGGAGCCAAAGAATACTTGCAAGCCTTAACAACTGAGTTGTCAGTTCAGTTGCACCTGGAAATAGTTCTTGCTCACAGAAGTTTATCAATAGCAATAAACAGCAATAGCAACGGTAAAACAGTAGCAATAGTAACAGTAACGGTTATAGTAGGATTCAAGGGTGGTAGACATAGGGATGTATGGACGGGCGTTGCATGGACGAGTCTAAACATGTAACTTCAAAGAACTAGGGCATTGCAGATAAATAATAACAAGCATCCAAGTACTAAACAATTCTAGGCATGTGCTCCATATATAGTCATGCGTACTCGCAATGAGAACTTGCACAACATCTTTAGTTCAGCCAGCCCGTGCCATCGGTGCCTCTAGGGAACTACTGGCAATTAATGTGCTCCTTTTAATAGAGAACCGGAGAAAAGCATTAACACACCATGAACACATGTGATCCTCACACCACAACCATCCCCTCCGGTTGTCCCAATTGTTGTCACTTTGGGGCCTTTGGATCCGGACAATGATATGTGTACACAACTTGCAGATAAGATCACAAACAATACTATCATAATGATTCAATAATAAGTTCAGATCTGAGATCATGGCACTCGGGCCCTAGTGACAAGCATTAAGCACAACAAGTTGCAACAAATTCAAATAGCACTAATAGTGATACTAGGCACTATGCCCCTAACAGATCTTATTCGACTACATGATAGAACTCATCCAATCCCTACCATCCCCAAGCCTACAGCAGGGTATTACTCACTCATGGATGAGGGAAACATCGGTGGTTGATGGAGATGCGTTGGTGATGACGATGGCGATGATCCTCTCCAATTTCCCCGTCCCGGCAGGGTGCCAGAACGGAGTTTCTGGATCCAAATCTTTGTTTCTGGTGGTGGCGGCGATGGAGCGGAACTCTTTCTAGAAAACTATCGAACCCCCTCTATTTTTAGGTCAGAAGGCAACTTATAGGCGCGGAGGGACACCGAGGAGCTGCCTGGGGTGGCCAAACCTCCCCCAGGCGCGGGGTTAGTGGGCCCGTGCCTAGGGTGGGTCTGGGCCCCCGGGCCTCCTCTCTGTCTCCCCTTCTGGCTCCGTGGATCTTCTGGTGAGAAATAATTTTTGGCATATTTTCCGGGATTTTTCCTGATAGTTCATTTTCTGCACAAAAACAAGACACCAAGGTAATGATGCTGAAAACAACGTTAGTCCGTGTTAATTGTATCCAAATCACACAAGTTTAGAGAAGAAACAATAGCAAATTGTTCGAGAAAGTAGATACGTTTTGGACGTATCACTACTCCGACCTTACACTGACTTTGTGGACCCACAATGCAAATGACTCGCATGTTAGTGATCTAGACTTACGAGAAGTAGAGATTACCATCGTTTGCGGTTCAAAGTTCGAATATTTTTTTGCTAAACCGAGATAAACTCATTAAAGTCAGAGAAACTAGCTCGAAAACTTTAAAATTTATGAAGCTTGGGCATTATCCATCAAATATTTTATACTTTGTGATAAAATTTGTGCGGTGAGACTTTGAACCATATATAGTATTTATAGTTTCTTCATGGCGGAAGCCATTGTTATCACTTCAACAATTTAAAATGACTTCGAATTTGGAAGCACCCTTTGTAAGCATTTTTCCAATTGCCAATACACAATTATGCACCGATCTACCAAACATGGACACATCCATGACCTTGGTCATCTCGTTTGAAAGCCATGCATGTTCATACATACGGTCCTCCATATTGTGAAACAAGTTTCTTCAAAAGTTATCAAATTTTAGCATATTTTTTCATGGAAACTAGGTAGTGAACATAGCAAGATACTTTGCAAAAGAAAGATAATGCTTAAATTTATATATAATTTATTTCCATTTTTCATTCAAAAGGTCCAAAATTTGGCAGAGTTAGCATTCATATCAAGAAGTTGAGGGGTTGTTTGGTTAAGCTTATCTATCACTTTTTGCTTTATTTTATAAGCCACTTTTGATTTTGGATTTTGGCTTATACCATCATTCAACTATGTCAGGGTAAAAGCTAAAAATACAAAATCCAAAAACACCTTTGTGGCTTATAAGCCAAAAATACAAAAGCCAGAACTGAATCCCAACCAAACAATGCCTAAATCTCGCAGAACTCTTAGTGTTTATCCCTTGTTTTAGTACTTGGGTACCTTCAAATGAATTTAACAAAAATGATGAACAAGTAGGTATGATGCACTTATAGATGAAAATTTGATATACTTCATTAAATTGGGGTAACGCCATTCTATTCCACGAATATAACCTAAAGTTTGAACATTATTGAAAATTCCCGAAACCCTAAAACCCTAACACTAGGTCCCTAAACCCTGACCAAGTAGGTATCATACACTTATAGATAAAATTTGAGTTACTTCCGTTAAATTGGACAATGCCATCCTATTCGACAAATATAAGCATAAAGCTTGAACATTATTGAAAATTCCCTAAACCCTAAACAACCCCTAAGTCCTAAACCTAAACTAGTAAATACTATAAACCTAAACCCTAAGCCTCCCAACCCATAATTAAACCCTAACAAAGCAGGTATCATGCACTTATAGATCCAAATTTGAGATACTTTTATTAAATTGTGATAACGCCATTCTGTTCCACGAATATAAGCATAAAGCTTGAACATTATTGAAAATACCCTAAACCCTAAATTGATGAGGATACAATCATGGATCATGCTGATTTCGACGGTTTGAACTGGAAAGAAATATTGAGCCTCATTGAAAAATATCACAAGGTGAATTCATTCCTAGTTGGACATGATACTTTGATTTATAAGAACTTTATTCTACCTAAATCATTGTGTTATTGTTTGACTAGATTTGGCATCTATCAGACTAGCGCCAGCGGGAGGAGAGGGAGGAAGGCGACTGAGAGATGGAAGACGCACTAGGAGGCAATAAGAAGAGCAGGAATGATCAAGAGAGATATGTGGCGCGCCAGGAGACATTTGAGGTGCACCACGACATATGGCCTATGTGCCAAGTAGACCGAACCCATCTATTGGTCAGTATGTATCAGTTTGAGTCAAACTGAGTCAATTTGGGCCAAGTTATGAATGTTTTTAGGCCCGTTTAGGGGGGGGGGCGCCCCAGCCATCATATAAACCCTAGAAGCCATCACAATTAGGGTTAGATCATATTAAAATATTTTATATTTGTTTCTATCTAGAACCTCTGGAATTACTTGTGATCGATTTCTATCAACTACAATTGAGTGTGATCTGTTATTCCACTGGGAATTAGTAGATTGCAAACTACCGTTCGTGGTAGACGGCTGCTTGTGCAAGAGCATGGTGTTGTGAATATCACACAGGGTTCGAGAGCTGTTGCATTGGCATCAGGGTAGATCGCTTCGAGAGCTAAAAGATAGTTTGATCCCATACCCTGATGCCAATGCAACATGAAGCTAAAAAAATTGGATCGCTGCAACCGATTTGTCTGTCTGGTAGAAAAAAAATTCCGTGCCAAGCTCCTGCCACGGTAGGATTTTGACCCTTTTATCTGCCGCGACAGAGTCCAATTCTCAGGTCATTTTTTTTCTTTTTTTTTCTACTAATTCCACATAGAGTACCTATCTTTTTGAGCCTTAGTTAGCCTTTCTTGGTGTATAAACTATCCTACGAGATTAGCATGCTTAGTGCTTCATGGGCTGCTCAGTTTAGCAATCTTGTGCCTGTTTTGTCGAGTCATTGCTAGCGTCTCTCTTTGTGCATTGCAACACGAGCATTACTTCGACATATCTCAATTTTTTAGCTCATTTTCATAGTTGCAATTGCCCCATTAATCTCCACCGTGTGTGTGTTTCCGTGGGTTTTTGTCATATGATCAGTACTAGGACTTGTTTGCGGTGTAGTTAGGATACCATACCTACAGCTCCACCATAAATAACCTGTGTGTCCTGTGATCATTCTCTATACCCTTGATATTCACTTCGTCACATCCGTGTATAAGTTGTTGATTCAAATTGGTAAGCATCATTATTTACTTTGGAACGGTAAGATCTGCTTTCTTGTCAGTTTTGAGTGAGTTGTGAGAGTTCCACCACCAGATTTTGTTTTGTGCACTAACGTACTAATCATGTATTCTAGTAGTGTTGATGTGCTGCAGAAAAAGGATACAGATGATTATCCCTTTTCATTATAATACCACTGCAGTAATACATTCTAGGACGAGGAGTCAGGAGTAGTGCCTTATTCGTTTTTTTCCACTTCACGACAGAAATTTGTGGTAGACATGCTGCTACTACCATTGATACTTGTTCTTTCATAAATTTGGTTAGTGTTGAGGTTGTTGAAAGGCTACAATTATACACACGTGCATTAACAACCCAATTTATGTTAGCAACTTCTAGTCATGCACTACCAGTTACTCAGATCGCATGTGTTCCACTCACCATTTATGTCCCTAGCACATATATTTCTTGTTTTGTCGTTCCTAGAGAGTTTAACTCCTGCCATATCATGTTGGGAACAAAGTGGTGCAATCAATTCTAGGTTGTGTTTGGTAGTGAGTGTTCTGATCCTTCTATCGTTTAGAATGATAAGCACACTTGGTTATCACGTACACATATTAAGCAATTTCAGGAGATTAGGCGTCAAAACCTCTGTCCACCTGTAACCACCAACATAAAACCACATGTTGATCCTATCGTATAAGAACCAAGAGTGAGAGTTGATGAGACATATGAGGTTTCTACTATTGTAATCATCTCTACTCCTAGTGTTGTTTCTTGTGATATCCAGTTGTTTTTTAAGAAAGGGAGCCATCTATTTTACAACATGTATCGCTGGATTGTGCATTGTCACTTGAGGAGCATGTCCCAATGTCTACTACATGTGAGGAGAACACTATTGATATATGTACGGAATTGGAGCTACAGCCAACAAGTGCAACATATTGTGAGTTTATTCCTTTGTTGCTGCCTCCTTGTGATTTGTCATGTACTACTGTTATAGCACCATGTGATAGTTTACTCAATTCAAAATTTAAACATGTGGTATTGATTACACATAAGGAAAGACTTGCTTGAATACCACCTATTGATATTGTGTATTCCATCATGCTAAATGAACCTATGAATATGAGTTGTGCTATGGATAGGATTTCTGTCTGAATTCTAGCACATATTCTCCTTGTTTCACATTCAATATAATTGGTGAATATAGCATGGATGAAAATTTTCGTATGGATCACATATGCATAACTTGTGATAGAATCGCTGAACTGAAACATGCTGTTTTCAGCCATACATGTTATGTGTCGATGTCTTTTTGCTATGGGACATATGCTAAAATTTGTGATAGTATGAAACTACATTCAAATGTATTTGATATATTATAGCCAACACAAGTAATTTACCTTCGTTGGATTGTTCTAATCTTGCTAGAATAGAACCCAGGTTTTCATATTGTTTGTATTTGTCCCAAAAGTCTTTGTCTAGTTATGCTACTACTTTAGACTTCACTGATATTTGCAAATTGCGTTGCATTTTACCTACAAGACATAATGATAATGCACATATAAATGATTATTCTTGTGTCAGTTCATCACTTGTTTATAATAATAAGAGTAGAGCAGTTGAAGCATGGCGTAAACCAATTTTGTTTTCACACCCTTTGGACTGGTTTGATCTTGTTCATCACAAATTTGATCATCGATCTTCTTTGAGAAAACTGAATTTAATATGACTATATATCTATTTGTTTTTCAACATGATCATGATTCTTTGTACTTCACTTATACCTGCAATTTAAGTTTCTTGATGAATAGTAGACATTTTATTCACACGAACACAAATGATACAACATGTTATGCATACATATACTCAGCGTACACATTGTTCTTTTTGTTCCTTCCACTTTTAGCTTGCCCAAAGCCGAGGACGGATTTTCTTGAAGAAAGGGAGGATGATGAGGATACAATCATGGATCATGCTGATTTCAACTGTTTGAACTGAAAAGAAATATTAAGCCTCATTTAAAAATATCACAAGGTGAATTCATTCCTAGTTGGTCATGATACTTTGATTTATAAGAACTTTATCCTACCTAAATTATTGTGTTATTGTTTAATTAGATTTGGCATATATCGGACTAGCGCCAGCGGGAGGAGAGGGAGGAAGGCGACAGAGAGATGGAAGACACACTAGGAGGCAATAAGGAGAGCAGGCATGATCAAGAGAGATATGTGGCGCGCCAAGACACGTTTGAGGTGCACCACGACATATGGCCTGCGTGCCAAGTAGACCGAACCCATCTATGGGTCGGTATGTATCAGTTTGAGTCGAACCGAGTCAGTTTGGGCCAAGTTATGGCTGGTTTTAGGACCGTTTAGGGGGGGACGCCCCAACCATCATACAAACCCCAACAGCCATCACAATTAGGGTTAGACCATGTTAAAATATTTTAGAGTTGTTTCTATCTAGAACCTCTAGAATTACTTCTGATTGATTTCTACCAACTGCAATTGAGTGTGATATGTTGTTCCACTGGGAATTAGTAGATTGCAAACTACCGTTCGTGGTCGATGGCTGCGTGCGCAAGAGCGTAGTGTTGTGAATATCCCACTGTAACACCCCAGATTTCTACCTAGCTGGCGGTGTTACCATACTTCTTAAATTATGATCGAAACTAACTACAATTCAAAATTCCGGCAGCACCTCCTTTGTTTTAAAGGACATCCACGACATGCAAAACACAATACAATGGATAAAGACAGTAAAGACCATATAAATAAGCAATCCACGCAGTTTACATAGTGCATAATCATTCCATGATACGAGTACTAACGGTGGAGCGACCAAAGGCTCACAAGAACATGCAAACGACTCCACGAATCATGACAAAGGAATAATGGTAAACTAAGAATTATGTGTGATCGATATTCTATGATATGTAGAATGGATGTGTGGGCCAAAGTGGTGGCGATCTACTCCCTCCCATGCATGTCCCTACGCTGAGTACCTAAAATCCAAATAAAAACCAAAAAAACACAAGGGTGAGTAAAATGATACTCAGCAAGTACATGTTCGGAACCAAATCAACAACATACAAAATCCAATACAAAGGACAACCGGAAACACTGTTATGCATATTATGTTTTACAGTACGAGCATTCCGGAATATTCATTGTTAAGTTCCTCACTAACCTCGCGGAATAGTTAAACATGCGAATTATCACCGATCTAGCCCAAGCTCACCGGAGTAGTTACATAATAACTTATATCACCGTCCGCTCCGGGATAGTTACTTGTAACTTATTCACCGTCCTGGCTTAAAGTAATTTTTTTAACTACAACTCAAGACATGAACACCAAAGAAAGAACCAATATCAACAACCAACAATTTAAGAGGAGAATCATAACAAAAAGTTCTCGTCATGCACTTGCCTCAAAACGACGTTTAAGCTGAAGAACCACCCGCAACACCCGAGACTCCAAAACCTGTAGGTAAAACAGTTTTAAAAACTGTCCTAAGAGGCAAGCAACTTAAATTACACTGCGCAGTTTTAAATCCTATTTCTATACCAAAGCTAGAACCCAACATATGGAGTTTTAGTTGGCTCTGCAAGTCAACCTTCAATTACCTAATCAAATCCAACCGAACGTACATCAACTATCAGGAAAAACTGCCCGTATCCATACTATAAATATAAATAACAAGGGAGCAGTACTAAGTAGTAGTATTCTTCAATTCAGATAGGAATTCCTGTTTTCAGCAAAGAAAACGTCCCTAGCCAAACAACCAAATCAGGTAATCGATGGGCATACTACTACCAACGATCGCTGAACAGAAAGTAGGAAGCTAGCAGAAATCCAACTTTCAATCCGGTGGATCCTTGCTAAGCTCCCCTACGTACAAAACAAAGGAACCATGCGGCGGACCTGCAACGTGTTTTGCCGTAATGGACTTTGCCTCCGTGGCGACTCTGGCGATATGCCGACGATTGGCGTGATGCCATTCTGATCCCCTCCTGTTTCCTGCTCAATCTTCCTCTTCTCCTCTGATCTTCATCACTCCTTGTCCACCTTCGAAATCCATCTGCAAAATATCCCAGATTTCCACCCTCGCAAGATCCATCCGCTCTCACCCACAAGTTTCATGCCTTTCTTCCCCACCAATCTCTTAGACAAATCTAGTACTGGATGATCTATTTCTTTACCTCATTGAGAGGGATATCCTATTCTACTCTCAATCCGGACATGCATAAAACAATCGATTCACTCTCGATCGAATCCCCTGAGGCTCTATCTCCAAACAGCAAGATTGAACCTGTTTCCTCTGTTTTCTTCTCTAGATCCTCTCTCCTTTCTCTATATTGCCCCTTCTCGATTATTCCAGTCGATTCTGTCCACCACCAGCTCTTGAAATCCCACTTCACCGTACCTGCTCCTTTGTAATCTGATTCTTTCGATCTTCCAAGGATCGAACCTCCCCTTCTTTGCCTCAGTTGAATAACAACTGGGAAGAGGTAGCCTTGACTATAGCTCTATTCTTGGATTGAAAGGCGCCATGAAGGCCATTGGTTGGAACTGCAATGGCATGGGAAAGAACCTTAGCAGCGAGAAAATGTGCTACCTTGACAGGATGATTTACTCAACAAAAGCTCAGTTAGCATTCGTCTGTGAAATAAAATGCCCCAAGGTAAAATCTTCTGATTTGGTTACTAGATTTAACATGTCGGATAGTATTGTTGTTCCTTCTCGGAGTCGATCGGGTGGATTGTGGCTGATGTGGACTAACGATCTCCAAGTCACAGTTCATAGCACCAATTTCCATGTTATCTTAGCCACTGTAGTTAACACTAGTAGTAATCAAAAGTTTGGATTAGTTTGTATATATGGTGACACGTATCATCGTCAAACTAGTCAAATTTGGAATGAGGTGGCTACTTTTGTGTATGATAACTCTAACCTTCCCATGTTATGCATAGGGGACATGAATGGTCTCTTGTATGATATAGATAAGAATTCCCCTAACATCAGTCGCTCTCGCATGTATGCTTTTCGCTCTCTTGTCAAACAATGTGGTTTCTTTGATTTGGGATATAGTGGTCTAACCTACACATGGACAAATAAGAGATTCTCTTCTAAACCAATATTTGAAAGGCTGGACAGATGTTTGGTTAATGCAGAATGGTGCGCTGATTATCCTATTTCAAATGTTTATAACATGCCTATCATTCACAAACTTAGTGACCATGCTGCTATTCTTCTTTCTACTGAAGGTCCAGTTCGTAGGATTAAGCGCACTTTTAAATTTGAAAATTGGTGGCTTAAAGAAATAGATTTCCAAGATCATGCAAAGGCTGCTTGGTTCTCCACTTCGAACAAACCTTTTTCTGCCAGAACTAACCATCTTGCGGGTACACTTAGAATTTGGTGTAAAAAGAAGAATCCTTTACAACAGGAGCTCAACAATTTAGAACAACAAATCAAGCAAATCCAGATGCAACCACTTGATAAACAGGATCACAACCTAGAGGCATCTCTGGTCACAAGATATGAACAAACTATGACTAAATTGACTGATTCTTATGTGCAGAGAGCAAAAAAACAATGGATTAAGGATGGCAACAGAAATACTTCCTACTTCCACAACGCCATAGTCAAGCGAAGGAGAAGAAATACCATTGTTTCAGTCAAAGATGAAAATGATTTGATGCAGTTCATGCCGGACAGGATTAGCACTACTTTTGTCAATTATTTTAGAGCAATATTTGCTTCTAAAATCCTAACAACGGCAGGCCTTTCATTGCAACACATCTCCCATAAAATGACCAGGAGCACACATACTTTGTGCCGGACAACCAAGAAATATTGGACACACTCAAGGATATGAAAATAAACGCATCACCAAGACCGGATGGCTTCAATGTTGAGTTCTACTTGGCAACATGGCCATGGATTGGACAAGATGTGACACAACTGGTGACAAATTTCTTCCAAACAGGTATAATGCCAACTCACATTAATGATACTCATATTGCCCTCGTTCCAAAAAGCTTGTTCCTCTAGTTCCAGCAGATTATAGGCCTATTAGTCTTTGTAATGTCATTTACAAAATAATTGCAAAATGCTTAGCGAATAGGCTCAAGCCTCACTTGCCCGAATACATTCATCAATCACAACAAGCTTTTATTGAAGGTAGACGCATCAGTAAATCATTGCTCAGGAGATTACTCATTCGTTTGCCCTCAGATCTTGGAAAAACCAACCTTTCATGCTTAAGATAGATCTTGCTAAAGCTTTTGACAGAGTAGAATGGAATTTTATCATTGCTATCCTTTCACGTAAATCGTTACATACTCATTTCATAAATTTGATACATGCATGCATATCCTCGCCTACCTTCTCAGTTGTCATTAATGGGCAGCCTTTCGCGAGATTCCGCAACCATAGAGGTATAAGACAGGGATGCCCCTTGTCGCCCTATCTTTTCGTTCTCGCCATAAATGAATTATCCATTGATCTTCAAGAAGCCATGTCGAGTAACTCTTTTTCAGGAATAACTCTTGGGCCAAATTGTCCCTCTATCCATTCCCTCTTATTTGCAGATGATTTGTTAGTTTGTGGGTAAGCGACAATGGAGGAAGCAACACGTATGAAGACCATTTTGCAAGAATTATGTGTACACTCAGGTCAGACCCCAAACTGGCATAAGTCAGGAATCATCTTTAGCAAACATGTCCCAACCTCCATCATCCATTCTATCAAACAAATATTTCCAGTTCCAGATATTGACACCAATTTCATACACCTAGGCCATCCCCTCATTCTTCCAGGAAAAGATAGATCAACAGCCTATAACTTTGTGTTCGACAAATTCAGGTCCAAACTCAGTACATACAAGGCAGATAAACTTTCTCATGCTGCAAGACTAGAACTCATAAAATATGTTTTCTCTTCTATCCCGGTGTACTACATGTCCAATATTCTTTTTACCAAAAAATTCATTGATAAGCTCAATGCTATTATCCGAAACTTCTGGTGGACTAGGATTAGAGAGGAAGCCCACTCTAGAAGCCTTTTTTTAAGGGCCTGGAAGGATATTTGTTCACCAAAAAACGAAGGAGGACTAGGCATCAGAAATCTTCAAGCCATGAACCAATCTTTGATTCTTATGGCGGCTTGGAGGTTAGCAGATCAACCAAATAATTTTCTACATGTTGTCCTTAAATCCCAATACTTTCCAAACTCCTCAATTTGGCGTCCAAAATCGAATACTCCAAAATCAGCTTTTGGGGCTTCCATTATCAATGTTCTTCCTATTTTTAAAGCCCACTCTTTCTACCAAATAACTCAACGAAAAATCTCTATTTGGGGTACCCCTTGGTGCAAAGATTGGTTTCACATTTATGATGCTCTTATTGTACAACCTGCGGAATTTGTTTACCCAGCTAGTGTTAGAGACCTTTGGGTGCCCAATCAACAAGCTTGGAATTGTCAACTCATAGATAGACTTTTCCAGCAGAATATGGCAACAAAAATCAAACAGACACCAATCATACACTCATTTGATGATGATATTCTTTGCTGGGAATTAACTCCTTCAGGTAAATACAACACCAAGAGTGCATACCGTGCTTGCCTTAAAAAATTACAGGAATTAGGAGAACCAGCGCCAACACAAGTTCAGCCAGCTACAATTCAACTTTTAAATCAGATTTGGAAGAACATGCAAATTATCCCAAAAGTTCAGACCTTCGGATGGAGATTTCTTAGGAGAGCAATACCAACAGGTGCTCAAGCAGGTAAGTACTCAACCCATATCAGTAAACTATGTGCCAGATGCAGTATAGAAGAAGATGATATTCACTTGTTCTTTACTTGCCCTTTCTCTAAAGCAGCTTGGTTTAGTGCTCCTTGGTTTATTCGCTCAGAGTATATTGTAGCTAATTGTAATTCTCTCACTCAAATCATTCCAAACCTTTTAAATATGAATCACCCACATGCTTCACTCTCAAACATCTTAACTTTTATGTGGTGTATTTGGAAATCCAGAAATGATTACCGATTTGACAGGAAAGTAGGAGCACCATACCAAGTAAATCAGATGACCCAGACAATCAAAAATAATATGGAGATGATAGATTGCACCCATACTCCTCTGCAGATACGGGTGCAACCACAAGACACTTCCTTGCAGGTACTCAAATGTTAGGAGAATGAACAAGCAACACAACCTAATTCTTCTTCGGTGCAGGAACCTTTTTCTTTGGTGCAGGAACCTTCCTCAGGGTATTGCAGGTTGCAAACCATGACAACAAACACAAATGCACAACCTGGAAGCACTCTGAGAACAGACTTAACCATATTGGGACCCAAAATTTACTCGGATGCGGCATTGAAGACAAGAAATTCACAGAAAACTGCTCCAGATGGAAGAACAGAGATGGGAATCTTTTGTGATTTTCAGGAAGGACAACACATGACCAAGATCCTAATCCAAGCATCTACATTGCTGGCACCATCTCCACTGCATGCTGAAGCTTTGGCGTTAAACTTAGCGACAAGAATTGCAGCTGCACTCAAACTCTCTCAGCCAACGTTTCTAACTGACAAGTTCTCTCTGGCAAAAGCGGTAGCAGCAAATTCATTAGCCGATCCTCAGGTCCGCTGGAATATTCGCAGTCTAGTGTCCGAATTTAAGCAGGTATCTAGTGGTATACATGCATTAATCTACCACATCAAAAGAGATCTGAATGGGGTAGCTCATAATTGCTCTCAATAGGCTATCAAAAACTCCTCTTCTAGGTCTATCTTCACTTGTATTTCTTCAGCTCACCTTAATAGTTGTTGCCCTATGGCTCTAGCGATTCAGAAAGCAAATTTACAGGGCTTTGTACTACATGATGTAACCTGCTTATGAGCTGAAATGATTTAGGCACACTCGGTGCCTTACTTTGTTAAAAAAAGCTCCCCTATGTAGTGATTAAATTAGTTTAGGAAATATGGATCGAATCAGCCACAACGCACTATTTCGGTAAGAAGAACCAAGGTACCTAGCATAGAAACAGCGACGACTATTCCGGGCGGACACAGGCCGACCATGACCAAGTACGGCTGCACCCGAGCAGCTACCTGAGGCGCACTACTACGAAATCCCAGATGGCGATGATGGTAGCGGCTGTAACAACAACGGTGGCGGTGCGTGAGTGTTGGGATGTGTTTATTTTAGGATATCGACTGGGTCTAGTCCTAGGGTATTTATTATCTTCTTTTTTTTCTACTCGGAAAAGGAGTTTGTACGTATACTTTAATTTCAAAATTATCTAACAACTAAGATTTGACAAATTTCCAAATATTCATCTGACCCCTAAAGATTCATTAGAACAATGATTTGCACAAACTTATACTCTTTTTTGATTAACTCGATGAGACTAACCTAGCAATGGTATTGTATTCTCCATTTGTCTTGTGGTTCATCAAGTCAAATTTTGGTCAACTACAAAGAGATATTAAAATTAACGTGTATAGATTTACGGGATATTACACCCACAGGGTTCGAGAGTTGTTGCATTGGCATCAGGTTTCGAGAGGGAGAGTTCATAGTTACAGGCTAGTTATCATCCACCCACCATCATCATCGACAAATGCTTGCTGAGAAGATTTGGCCACCCCATATCATAAACCCTAAAAGTCTAAACCCTAAACCTCTAAACGATCCCTACCAAGCAGGTATCATCCACTTGTAGATCAACATTTGAGATTAGCTTTCATTAAATTATGATAACGCCATTCCATTCCATGAATTTAAGCATAAAGCTTGAACATTATTTAAATTCCCTAAAACCTAAACCTTAAACCCTGAAACCCTAGAACCCTAAACCCTAAATCCTGACCAAGGAGGTATCATGCACTTATAGATCAAAATTTAAGATACTTTCATTAAATTGCGCTAATGCCATTCTATTTCACGAATATAGGCAGATATCTCAAAAATTATTGAAAATTCCCTAAACACTAACCCCCTAAACCTAAACCCTAAGCCATATACCCCTAACCACTAAAAACCCTCAACCCCTAACCCTAACCAAGCAGGTATCATGCACTTATAGATTAAAATTTGAGATACTTTAATTATTAAATTGTTGCTAAGTCATTCTATTCCACGATATAAGAATAAAGCTTGAACTTCATTGAAAATTCCCGAAACCCTAAAGCCTAAACCCCTAAATCCCTAAATCATAAACCCTAAACCCTCAAACCCGAAACGCTAAACCCCTAAAACCCAAAACACTAAACCCCTAAACCCTGACCAAGCAGCTATCATGCACACTTATAGATCAAATTTCCAGATACTTTTATTAAATTGGGTAACACCTTTCTATTCGACGAATATAAGCATAAAGCTTGAACATTATTGAAAATTCCCTAAAAAACCCCAAAACTTAAACCCTAAACCCCAGAATACTAAAACCCTAAACCCTAAACCTCAACCCACATACACCCTAACCAAGAAGGTATTATGCACTTATAGATCAAAATTTGAGATACTTTGATTAAATTGTGGTAGCGCTATTTTATTCCAGGAATATAAGCATAAAGCTTGAACATTATTAAAAATTTCCTAAACCCTAAACCCCTAAAACCTAAACCCTAAACCCATATCTTATCTTACCACTATATAGTGTACGAATAACTTTGATTATTGACCGATGGATCAAGACTCACGAATCCCAACATTGCCAACCATCAGATCTTCTTTTCCATTCTAGTACCATCTATTAGAAGATACTATTGATAGTCTTTAGCGCAATGATTGATATGCACAAACCTCAAAACACATTTCTCCATTGTTCTAGAATCTTCTCTATCATTTCTCTAGACCATGTTACATAAAGTTAACATGTTTTTGATAAATTGCCATATTGTCAATTTATTGCAAGAATTTAGCCAATAAGATTGAATGGGTTTATCCATTAAACATGTTACTTTGTGTGACAATTTGCACGATGTCATATTTAGCCATAATCTGTGAAGTTGATTCACAACCGAAAACAATGTTGTCACTTGGAAAAATAAAAAAATGGATTCTCCCTTTGTAAGCAAAGCTTGATTGGACAAGATGCATCTAATGTACGAAGTACAAAACATGGACACAATATTGACAACTATGGATGTGACATTGGTCATCTTGTTTGAAAGACAGCAGATGTCTATAAACTCATTAAATGCTTGAAAGCGTACAGGAGTCTGAGTCTATCTGACGAGGACAACATCCCCAAGTGGGAGTAGCGTACCTTAGAAGCTTCAACTTCAAAATTTTGGCAGAGTGCTGAAATATCCTTCCAATCCATTCAACCATCCAGCCCCAAAATTGCACAAATTTAGCCTAGAAGCTTGAAAGGGCGTATACATTTAAAGGCTATAATTTGTGTGTAAAAGGGGCAGTGGCCTTTTGAGCCATCATCTTTGTAGTTGCTTCATAATAAAAACATGTTTGAAGCTTCGACCTAAAAAATTTGGTACGATGCACAAATATCGCACACATCCATTCAAACATACTTCACCTTTTTTTAGAATGCAAAATTCCTCTTCTATCCCTACTCCAGAAACAAGAACCCGAGGAGCACTACAATAATAGATGGATATAGGTGGTAAATTTGTGTTCTCCCATGTGCATCACCCCATCGACGTTTTCCCGCCTTTCTTCAATAAGTATTTACTTGCCCGCCCACTCTGACCTTACATTGATTTTGTGGACCCACAATGCAAGTGACCCGCATGTTAGTGACCCAGAATTACAGGAAGTAGAGATTCCCATAGTTTGCAGTTCAATATTCGAACATTTTTCTCTAAACCAACATAAACTCATTAAACTCGGCGAAACTGGCTCGAAAACTTGAAAATTTATGAAACTTGGGCATTATTCATCAAATATTTTATACTTTGTGATAAAATTGGTGTGGCAGACTTTGAACCATATATAGTCTTTGTACTTGCTTCACAGTAAAAGCCATAGTTGTAACTTGGACAATTTAAAGTAACATCGAATTTGGAAGAACCCTTTGTAAACATTTTTTGAAATGACAATACGTAGTTATGCACCGATCTACCAAACATGGACACGCTATCATAAACTATGGAAAACATATTCCCATGACCTTGGTCATCTCGTTTGAAATCCATGAATTTTCATACATATGGTACGACATATTGTAAAACAAGTATCTTCAAAAGTTGTCAAATTTTAGCATATTTTTTCATGAAACTAGGTAGTTCACATAGAAAGATACTCTACAAAATAAAGACATTGCTTCAATTTATATATTTTTATTTGGATTTTTCTTTCAAAAAGTCCCAAATTTGGCAGCATTAGCATTCATATCAAGAATTTGAGGGGTTGTTTGTTTAAGCTTATCTATCGCTTTTAGCTTTATCTTATAAGCCACTTTTGATTTTGTATTTTGTCTTATACCAACAATCAACTATGTCAGGGTAAAAGCTAAAAGACAAAGCCAAAAACACCTTCGTGGTTTATAAGACAAAAATACAAAAGCCAGAATTGAATCGCAACCAAACAACGCCTAAATCTCGCGGCACTCTTGGTGTTTCTCCCTTGTTTTAGTACTTGGGTACCTTCAAATGAATTAAAAAAATTATGACCAAGTAGGTATCATGTACTTATATATAAAATTTTGAGATACTTCCATTAAATTGCGGTAATGTAATTCTATTTCATGAGTATAACCATAAAGCTTGAACATTATTGAAAATTCCCTAAACCCTAAACAACTACTAAAACCTAGACCTTAAACCCCTAAATCCTAAAACCCTAAACCCCTCAACCCATAATTAAACCCTAACCAAGCAGGGTATCATGAACTTATAGATCCAAATTTGATATACTTTCATAAAATTGTGGTAATGCCCTTCTGTTCCACGATTATAAGCATATAGCTTAAACATTATTGAAAATTCTCAAAACCCTAAACCCTAAATGACCCTAACCAAGCACGGGTATCATCAACTTGTAGATCAACATTTGCGATATACTTTCATTAAATTACGCTAAAGCCATTCTATTCCACGAATATAAGCATGAAGCTTGAATATTATTGAAAATGCCCCAAAACGTAAACCCTAAACCCCTAAACCCTATGACCTCAACCCCTAAACCCTGACCAAGCAGGTATCATGCACTTATAGATCAAAATTTGAGATACTTCCATTAAATTCCGCTAATGCCATTTATTTCACGAATATAGGCATACAACTCAAACATTATTGAAAATTCCCTAAACCATAACCCCATAAACCCTAAACCCTAAACCCTATACCCATAAACCATGAAAACCCTAAACCCTCAACCCTTAAACCCTGACCAAGCAGGTATCATGTACTTATAGATCAAAATTTGAGAAACTTTTATTAAATTGTTGCTAAGTCGTTCTATTCCATGAACATTATTGAAAATTCCCTAAAACCTAAACCCCTAAACCCTAGAACCCTAAACCCTCAACGACCCCTAAAACCTAACCAAGTAGGTATCATGTACGTATAGATCAAAAATTGGGATACTTCCATTAAATTGGGTAATGCCATTCTATTTGACGAATATAAGCATTCAACTCGGATATTATTGAAAATTTCCTAAACCCTAAACCCTAAACTACCCCTAAAACCTAAACCCTAAACCCCTCAATACTAAAACCCTAAACCCTCGATCCATAAACCCTAACCAAGCATGTATCATGCACTTATATATCAAAATTTGAGATACTTTCATTAAATTGCGGTAACGCTATTCTATTCCACGAATATAAGCATAAAGCTTGAACATTTTTGAAAATTCCCTAAACCATAAACCTTCAAACCCTAAACCCCTAAATGACTCTGACCAAGCAGGGCATTATATATCCATCAAATCTGGAATCTCCTTTTGTAAACATTGCTTGAAATTCCAAGATGCCCTGATATACCAAAGGTGGACATGTTATCATAAACTATGGAAGAGATATGGTCGTGACCTTGGTCATCTTGTTTGAAAGCCTTTAAAATATAATGTTTATCAATTTCGGAAAATGTGTGGAAACTCATTTAAATGATGGTAACCATGATGTCGTCGACGTGTGGGTCTAGACAGGTCCAGCACGTGAGGGGTGCCGTGTCGGAGTAGCGCACGTCGGAAGCTTCAACTTCAAAATTTCTGCACAGCGCCGAAACATCACGCGCATCTATTCAAAATTCCCGCCCGGTTTTTGGCGAATGCAAATTACTCTTCTATCCTTGGCCTAGAAACAAGGACCAGAGGAGCACTGCAATAATAGAGGGGTATAGGTGGTAAATGTGCGTCATTCCACCTATATCCACCCATCGCCTCTTCGCCACCCACCCTCCTCCGTCCTCCGCCTTCCGCCAGCTGCTTCACCGCCACCCATTTCTTCCACACAAGAACACCTTCACCACCGGCACTGTCTTTCACATGGGAGTATCTTCACCGCCCAACACACTGGATCCACCTCGAAATGCCCAGCATACACCCCCACCTCCCTCTTGCCATTCCCACCCGCCCCCGCTGCACAATAGTAATTTCCTTTGCCTGATTGTTATTTTGTTTGGTACTCGTAAGCTATGAAAGTGTTAAAATGTTGCTCAATATCCTGCATGCTATTGCCATTTCGTTTGCACCCACATCTTGTATTTCTTATCCACATCATAATCTTCTCGCTATTATTTCCTTTCTTACATTCTCACACTATCGGTATAATCCTGTAACACTAACTCGTAGATGTTGTTCTTTCCGAGCGCTCGGATGGGTCATACGAACATCTCATAAAGGTGATGACTGCAAGTGCATAGATCGTTTGTATCTAGTTTCGAAATAAAGATATCGATCCCACAGGGAGCAGGAGTCTGAAGTATAATAACTCTTAAAGTAAATGCTAAAATAGAAATGTTAAATAAAGTTCTAAGTAACAAGATAAAATGTGAATGTTGTGTAAAAATGTGTTTTTGGGGTTTTGGTATAATAGAACAATAAGTAAAGTAAAATAAACTAAATACAGAAAATAAATATCACGTATGTAAAAGAGATTTGAAACTGCAACGCAAAAAGCATTTTTAGGGAGTAGCGGATAAACCTCTAGCATTTATAAAGTGGCTAAGGTAAATATTAATATCATGAACATCCTCAACTATGTATGTGTGGGAGGAACTCCTTATTTGGACAAAGAGGCAGCAACCACTGCTCAAATCATCCTCATAACCATAATAGACAGCAATCAACATCAGTTGAATCACTGCGCTATTAAGGGTCGTAATCCCGCAGGACGTATCCCATGGTATGGATAGTATTTTGTGAGTTTCCTCGATTCCCAAGTTCATACATAAGGGGTGCCAACAACTTTATAGTCACTGTAAGTTATAACACACCTCCATCTACGAACAAGTAGTTCCCTCCATCAAGTCCCCACAAGAGGCAAATATTTAGAGGTCGACTTCTCCCAACACCAAGATGAAGACAATCTAACACATGGTCACAACGATGAATATCATAATAAACTTTATCTTATTTCAATATCATGGTAGGGTTTCTCCATCTCCCCAAGAACTAATGATCTATTTAGACATGGAGGCAATCAACATTATGGAAAAAATAATGGAATCTACCATACATGAATAATACTTGTATAAATCCACAACGAGTATGGAAATTACAACAAGATATAGACAAGATGTAGATGGGATGGATCGAGATGGTGGTGATGCAGCAGTTGATGACGAATATTGATGCCTTAGCCTCCTGGATCTGCGTAGGGCGAAGATGGATCCCCGGTGGAAGAGTTCCCCCTCTAGATGCCTTCCAGAGGTGGTCATTTTGTATGTCGTCTCGCTGATCCAGTTGCACAGGGTGAAACTATTTGAGGAGGCGGTGGCGGCGCCAACTATACGTCGAGAACTATACGACCGGAGAAGTTGCTCCCACCATATAGTTGGTCGTTAAACCTTATGTTTCCTCCAATCTCTTCAGGTTTTCTTCTAGTGTTATTAATATTTCCCAAATTAGCAATTCATGTTGTTTTTGACTACTTTTGATCCAATACAACTGGTCCAAGAATTGTGTCCATCGTATCCATCATTTGTCCCAATCCTGATGAAAATAAACATAAAAGGTGCATGGGAACGCTGTAAAATACCAAGATCCTACCACTACAATAATAATATAAAACATTATGCAAATATGCACTCATCAACTTCCCTAAGCTTAGACTCTTGCTCATCCCGAGCAAGTTTAGCTTAATGGATGTGATCCTCATATTCATGAAGCTGAGTCGATAAAATAGATGAGGCAGTTACAGCATGTGTTTATCATATATGATACATAGGAATAAGTTCATGAATAGTACGTTACTCGAACCATCCGAATAATATTAGCAGGGTTCCACACCTTAGCACTTAACAGTTCATCAAAGATTACTCTCAGCTTGATGTAAAAGTATTTGGTTTGACCAAATGATTTAGCGACGTAGTCCCAAGTGTTTTAGGATTAACATATTTACTTGGAATTTAAAATCTCAAACGTTTATTTGTCTTACTACAATATAGTGGTATATGAATATTTGCTCTTTGCACATTCGCTCTTTTTCTTCTTTATTAATATATGTATATGCTCACACTTTTGTTTAAGTGTTGTGCAAAGGAGCTAGTGATGGCGCGTGGTAGCACTTCGTTGGGAGAACCCAAGAGCAAGGTGTGATGAGCATAGCAACAAGTCTTCCCTCAGTAAGAAACCAAGGTTATCGAACCAGTAGGAGGAAGGAAACGACTCAAAGGTGTTGCTAGAAACTTGGAAACATGTACAACACAAACTCAAGACTTTGCCCCATCGAATAGTGAGGTTGTCAATCTCACCGGTTGCTGTAACAAAGGATTAACTGTATGGTGTGGAAGGTAATAGTGGTTTGCAGAAAGTAAACAGTAATAGTGGAAGATGTATCAATGGTAAAGATTGGACCGGAGTCCATAGTTCAATAGAGGTGTTATCCTTAAGATAAAAAAACATGGCATGCTGGGTAAACATATTACAGTAGGGCAATTGACATGACTGAGCAAGGCATAACAATGCAATACTAGACATTCATGATCCTATGAGATTCGATTGGGCACTACAACAAGATACATAGACCTCCATCCAACTACATCTATGAATAGAAATCCACCTTCGGGTTATCATCTGAATGCCCTCTAGTATTAAGTTGCAAGCAACATATAACTACTTTAAGAAAAGTGTGTAAGGTAAACAATCCACTTGTTCCATGAACAAGAGACCGTTGTTTTCTCCCTAGTGGAAACAACACATCAACAACCTTAGAGATTTCTGTCACTTCCCTTAGAGTAAATAGAGGCATGAACCCACTATCTTGCATAAATACCCTCTCTTGGAGTAACTAGCATCTACTTGGCCAAGATAGCTACTAGAAACGGAGAGCATGCAAGATCACAAACAACACAAATATGATAGAATCAATAATACAAAATCATTAATCAATCTGACATAGTAATCTCAATATCCATCATATCCCCGCAAACACAACATGCATGATTACAAATAGATGATCTTGATCATGAACGAAGCTCACAAGACCTAAACATGGTAGCACAAAGGAGGAGATACAACCATCTAGAGACTACATGGACCCATAGTCCAAGGTGGAACTACTCACACTTCATACCGGAGGCTGGCATGATGAAGAAGAAGGCTTCCGGGATGATCTCCCCTCCGTCAGGGTGCCGGGAAGAGCTTCAGATCCCCCTATCTAGAGGCGATTGTGGCGGCGGCTATAGATGGTGTCAACACCCGGGTTTTTAATCCCCGATGCCTGTTATGCCATACATCGCAATCCCAGGATTACCATTTTTGCGAGACATAACAGAATTGGATACCATAGTACATCATCCATTACAAACCGTACATAAGTTCTTACACCAATAGGGATCTCATGATCCAGTTCTTAATACAACATCAAGCAGCGGAATACGTAATAATAACGGTAGCGTAGGCGAAGCTCCATCTTCGGGGTCATAGGCAATGCTGACGATGGGAGATGATCCTAGTTGTCATAACCTTCCTGGGGTCCATCCTCCAGGTACTCCTCTTCATAGTCTGGCCATGGTAATAGCCAGGGACAAAGCCATGAGTACTCTTTAAGTACTTGCAAACTAATACTAACAAATGAAAGGGGTTTTTGATAATAGGACACTAGGCTCTAGGGTTGTTTTGCAAAAGCCAGATTTATCTCTACAAAGTTTTAGGGGCAACAAATGCTAGTTGAAGTTTATAACTTCTAAGTGGGAACTTGTATTTCATATCACAACCCTGTTGTGGTCAAGTCAAAGTCTCACTTCATTTCACAAGTCATTTTGAAAAGTCTGACGGGGAACGATGGCCACTCAGCTGTCCATAACTCATGACGCGGCTATTCGAATAGTTTGACACTCTGCAGAGATTGTACACTTTCACCACAACATTCGATACATCCGTCAGGAACAAATCCTGAATTCACCATACTCAGTATGCGGATAATCAATCTTAACCTTTCAATTACACGCCCTAGTATAAGTACCTCTCCTGTGAGTTTGGCCTCCCAACCATGACCAACTGTCATCTTGGGTACTGCACAGGTGGACAATCTTCACAAGGTAGCCTCATCTCAGACCTTGGCCGTGAGGGAACTAATACTAAGGTATATAAGTTTCGTCGAAGCCCTACCCAATCTTCGGGTATTGTGGTTGTACGATAAAATTGGAATGGTATCGCATCCAGACAACCATCAGTTTTATAAAGGGCTAAGGCTCATGCCTCAACATTTTCATCACCAAAATCATCAGGTGTTTCGGAAACACATGTCCAAAACATTTCAATAGAATGATCCATCATTCCAAGGTTTTCATAACCATTTTTCCACCAAGTATTCCTATCTAAAGTTGATCAAGTTTTATGCTTAGCACTAGCATCTACAGGTGGGGGTAAGCACTGATGAGGGGTGATAAACTAGTGGAGTTTTAACTAAGTTCAATCTCATGCCTTAGGATGACATCAAGACTATTTAGCTTAGGCCAAATTTTATGCTCTTTATGCAACCTTCACATATTTTTCTAGTATCTACCATTCACTTAGGTAAAATCTAGGTAAGAGCTTTGATAAAGAAATAGAGTAAGAAGCTTGCAAGTAAAACTAGGATTGGGTTATCAAGTGGAGATGATCATATATGCTTAAGGCATATAGTGGTCATGGTAACAAGCAAGTATTAGCTTGCATAAGGAGGGTATCTTGCAAGTGGTAGCTGGCATTGGTCAACTTGATTAGTAAAGCTTGCTAAATTGCAAGTGTTAGCTTGCACATTCAACTAGTAGCATTAGGCTTGCCTTGTGCAGAGCAGTGGTTGAAGTTCTCCTCGGCTTCTTCTTCGTAGAATCCTCCTTCCTCCTCGTATCCTTGGTCGGTACTAGCGTCTATAAATAAATACGAGGGACACAATCACCAAACAATATTTAACTACTTGCAATCATCACACACAAGGGTCCTATAGATGATCTAACATCATCTCTAACATTACAAGATTAAGGCTTGGTTTAATTCCTTTTATTTTTAGAAAAGTAATTTCTACTCATTGAAAAACTACTTAAGATTTAATATTCTCCAAACCAAACATGGGATCATGTTGACACATGTCATCACCACATATTGTAATCCATGGGAATATGATTTAAAGTGGTGTCACAATTTAATAAGGTTTTACCCTTTTATTTTAATTAAATAAAGTGACTAGAAATGCCTATGTAGCATTATTTTATTACTTGAACATTATTTCTGTAAGTAAACCTATATATTTTTATATATTCTGAAAGGTATGGTTAAATGTGATTTTTGAGAGTTGGAATCAACTCAAAAGCTATTATGGTTTAAATTTTAAAAATGTTTGAATGCAGAAAATCTTCTGCCTTGTTATTTTTACCATGGGTGATCTATAGATCCAAATGACTTGAATCCAACGGGCTTGGATTCAGCATTCTCAGTCCTTTCTAACAAAATTAGTTTCATTAAATTTGATGCTCTAAATCGACCTGGGTTGATTTTTGAAACTGGTTACAAAAGTGTGTTTGAAATTAAATGGAAAAGGTTTAATTCAAATAACTGGGCTGCGCGGGAAAGGTTAACGGGCCGGCCTGCTAAGCGTAGCGCTTCCGCGGGCTGTTTAAGTGGCTGTCCCCACTCGTCAGTGAGACAGGGGGGGTGAGAAGCGGTATGGGGTGATGTGGGACGTTCGATCTAGTTCTAATCCAATGGCTGGGAGTCATCGTCGACGTTGGGAAACGTCGGCGAGACAGAAGCCTAGCGCGGCCAGTGGGGGTTGCTGGGGGCTCACCGAGGTGCAGGCGAGGGTCGGCGAGGCGGGCGAACGACGAAGTCGATGACGGCGAATCTCCTGGTACCGGTGGCTCCTCCTGGGGCGGCTTCAATCGCTGGCTCCCTTCTTCTCCAGAGGTGGCGGGCTCCGGTGAAATTCCGACGAAATGTTGCTCGCCTTGCTCCCGGAACGGTGTGGCACGATCAGTGAGGATAGCGGAGTAGAATGGTGTGCTCAATTCGGCTGGGGGTGGCCTCTATTTATAGTCGAGTGAGGGGACCGACGGGGTGCACGGTGAGCTCGTCGGGGGCGATGGTACAGACAACTATTGGCATGGGCGAAGGTAGGGGACGGTGCGGTATTCCCTGGCGATGCTCAACGATACGGTGGCGAGACGTGGGGCGGTGCGGGTTGGTCTGGAACACGCGACACTCTGCGCGGCAGAGGTGGTGCCTTCGACGGCGAGCGGTGGCTGTGCGGCATGGGACGGCAAACGGGGATGTCTGGCGGTCTCCTGGGTCGGTGGTGATCGTGTATGCACGCGGCGAGGGCGGCGCGCTGTCTGTGGGCTTCAGTCGAGGGTGGCGCTCTGGTGCATGCTTGTCACGGTTGGCGGAAAGGCACGGCGCGCGTTCTCCTCGGTGTCTTCAAGGCAGGGCTGGTCGAGAGGGGGCGGTGAGGCATGGGTGATCTCCCAGACAAGGTTGGCATGGCTAGTTTCCTTCCTAGCTTGTTGTCTACACTGGGGTGGCAAGGATGCACTCGGCTGTTCACCATTGATGATATTGGCAAGCTCACATTGGTGCTAGTGCTTAGTTAATCTTGCTAGATGATCTACGGAGATGGTTGTGAGCTAGATAGGGAACCAGTTAGGCTCAAAACACTACACACTATAGTGTTTTGATTTTGTTTGATTTGTGTCTGCCAAGTGTTTGATGAAATGGCCGCATGAATTCAAGTTTTGAATTTTGAAAAGATTTTTGGTGGGTGTGCTAGATTGGTGCTGGTGAGTCTACAGATGCTTGGGTTTTGAATGTTGAGCTTGTTTGAGTGGTTTTTGAAAAAGTGGGATCTTCCCATATGATAAAGATTCAATTTTGAATTGTCATTTAAACTATGCATTTGAAAGTTTCTGGATGATCACAAAGTGGGCCTTGATACTTTGTTATGAGTACAATCAAGGGGCGCAAAGATCCAGAAGAGTTTCTATTACAGCCAAAGTAGGCATGGGAGTTAAATTGGTCAAAATGACCATTCCTTTATTTTATTTGTTTTGCTTTATTTGTCTTTGGGAAAAGTGTGGGAAATGTTTTAGATGATGTTTATTTCACCTAAGAAACATTTTACAAGCAAGGAAACACACAAACAAGGTGGTTCAAAAGAATTTCAAATTCAATGCATACTCATATGCATGTTTTCATAATTTTATTTAGAAAAGTTTTCGTTAACCCTAATTTTGATGATTAGAGTTTGATGATCCAAGTTCAATATTTTTGGGATATTACAGATGGTTTCGTGGAAGATTGATCAGGTACTTACGGTTTCTGCATCGGGGGGGTCTTTATAGGCAAGAGGGGTGGCGGGATGGTCACACCTCAAGCGTGGCTACTTTAGCCTGCTCACTTGAAGTGTGGCCCCATGGTGCCTCCCCTCTGTCTCGTATTCAGGCTCTGTGTTCCCCACGGTAAAATATTGGATTTGGCTTTTGTGTCGTCCAATTCCGAGAATATTGATTTTCTGCCTTTCTGGAACCAAAAACAGAAGAAAACATGCAACTGGCACTGTGGCATCTTGTTAATAGGTTAGTACCAGAAAACATATAAAACAACTCAAAGTGTAGACAAAGCAAAGCAAAGTAGATACTAAACAAGCATGGAACTTCAAAAATTATAGATATGTTTCCGACGTATCAAGCATCCCCAAGCTTAACTCATGCTCATCCTCGAGTAGGTAAGTGATAAAAAGAATAATTTTTGAGGTGACATGCACCGTCAAAGTCAAGATCAAACCATTTGCAAGCATTGAAAGATGGGATCAAAGAACTCTAAACATGAGCATGAAAGATGAAGTTATAACAGTAAGACAAAGTAACTATGCATGCACCATGAAAGGTTACAAACAAAGATCATGAATAACATGCATTGAAAAATGTTTGTTTGTTTCACATATAGAAAACATCGCATAGTGCCATTCATCTTGTCCCTCATGGAGTAGCAAATAAATGCATAGGACACCTTAAAAGTTCATAAGAGTGACTAGATACAAATAGCACAAGAACAAGTAATAACAACAATATGCATCAATCAATAAGTTTTGGGACAATGCACATAGAACTAAGAATGGCAACTATGCTCTCTTAACTGGTGCCTAAGGATAGAAGGTGACGACTCAATATAATAGTGGAAGAAAGGCCCTTCATAAGGGAAGCAGGAATTTCAAGTTTCATAAAGAGCTTCCAAAAATTATGGTACTTGTTAGCTTTCAGCTCTCATTTCCCCTCTCATAAGCATCTTGAAGTGATTAAGGTTAAAGTGAACAAACTATGGAGTATATGCTTGACAAAGTATAAGTTGGGAATCTCATGTCCCTTGAATACGTGGGCCGCTCCTCATGCTAGTCAACTTTAGTCACCTGTAAGTTCTTGTCATAGTAAGTACATGTGTATCATAGAGAACCGCCAACGGGGTACCCCTTGCACATGATACAGGAGATATCCCATAATCAAAATGACAAGGCAAGCATACAATGAGCATCTCAGCAATCTTCTTATTTACCATGGGAAAATGGTGTTTTTTCTCTCTTTCCTCTTTTCAATATGTCTCTTTTTTATAAGAAGAAATCTTCATAGATGTCATTATGGTGATGCTGCAAGTTTCCACCATGATTAGGCATGGCTTAGGCAAGCGTCCCAGGTGTTTCTCTAACACACATACATAACTCCATGGACTTACAAGCTCCTCTTTCATTTCACACCGACGACATCCATAGACAAAAGAGCATGATATCAACTGTGTACAAAGTACAAGTGCAATGTTGAAAGTGTTCCTCGTGACAGCACGGTTCTACTAATTCCAACGTATAAGTGCAATCATATACAACATATGTGACACAATGGTTCGAGTTTATTAGGGGCAAGAAAAATAAAGTGTGCCATCAAGTTCGTGAGAGCTTTAATCACTAAGTTTTCACATAACAAAATACTTTTTAATTGGAAGATAGACGAAAAAAAGAATATACTTGGAATGGTGTAACACACCATGCATAGGAATTTATAGTGGACACTTTGGAATAACTTGGTTTCTTGGGAGTTGGATGCATGAGTAGAGCTTACTCATACAAGTGGAGGCTAGCAAAAGACTGGAAGCGACCAACTAAGAGAGCAATAATGGCCATAATCATGCAGAGCGATAAAACATTACTAATCAAAGCATAAAGTGGTACTAAAATTCAAGGACTAAATAATCATAGAGGCTATGGTGACTTGTTCATAGTCATAACATGGTGTGAGCATGCTCCAAGTTAACCCAAACAAAGCATCAAAGGGGAATACCACAATACTATGCTTTTGTATGCTAAAACAACGCATGACTCCTTCAAGGCACACTAATCAATCGTAATTGTTTGGAAAAAGTCATGCTACAACAATAATCACTAAGCATAAGGTCAAAACAACACCTGACATGACATGATAAATTCTAAGTCACGGTCAAAGCAAGCTCCTCTTGTACTACTCAAGCAAGAACTTTCTATTCCTATCCAACACCAATCAACTTAATTGAAGCAACACAGTGAGAAAGGGGGTCCAAACTACTTTATTCAAGGAAACTAAGAAAACTAAAAAAAACTAAGACGCTCCAAGAATAACACAACTGTGCATGAAACAATAAAAACGAAGTGTTTAGAAAGACCTGAGCTTTTTATTGATGAAGAAGGGGATGCCTTGGGCATCCCCAAGATTTGACGCTTGTACCTCTTGAATATTTCTTGGGGTGACACGGGGTGGCATCCCCAATCTTGAGCATTGTCCATTCTTCATCTCATTACATCATTCTCTCTCTACACCTAAAAATTTTGCTTAATACAAAACTTCACACAATCTTCATTAGGAACATTAGTGTATTCAAAAGATAATAGACATTTGGGTTTAGCTTTAGAACATCAAAAATTTCACTAAAAACACAAGCTACTTTAGCAATTCCCTCAAAAATCTCAATTTCCCAAAATGAACCCAAAAAGGAATCAATAAGAAGCAAATGCAAATAATGGCAGAAATCTGTCAAAACAGACTAGCAGGTAGAAACCGATTTTTTCGAAGACCTTATGTTTCTCAAATAAAAAAGTGTTTGCACGACGGGGAGGCATCTGTGGTTTGTTCACTAGAGATAAGAATGAGATACCCATAGATGCTTTCATGCACATTACATCACATAAACAAACACAAAGCATGCAACACAATTGAAAGTACCGACTTTATACGACTAGAGGGGGGGTGAATAGGCGACTACCAATTTTAATTTGTTTCTCACTTTTAGGCTTAACGAGAAAGGAAGTTATCTAGAAATGCAACTAAGTGGACAACCTAAATGAAAGAAAACAAGCACCAACCACAAGAACAGTAAATAGCAAGGAGTAAAGGAAGGGAACGAAGTAACCGGCGAGGAGACACGGAGATGTAATTCCCGTAGTTCACTCCCAAGGAGCGACGTCTATGTTGGAGAGGTGTCGGGGTCACACAAGGTCACCCGAGTGCCACAAAGGCCTCACCTTCTTCTCCGGTGAGCTCCCCCACAAAGGAGGCCTCACAATCCACTAACCGGTGACCTTGAAGGCGCCAACCGAAACCTTTACACCAAGGTTGAGGGGGAAGCTCCACAACTCAATTGGAGGCCCTCAACGACACCTCGAAGCTTTACAACACATGCCTCAGCTCCGAGGATGCCCTACACCGTCTAGGGTTCCAAGAAACCCAAGAGTAACAAGATCCACAAAGGATGGGTGGGGGAAATCAAATCTTCTTTGGTGGAAGTGTAGATCTAGGTCACCTCCCTCACCTCTCAAAAGATCAGGTCATTTGAGTGGCTAGAGAGAGAGATCTAGTGAGGTGAAGCTCAAGCATTAATGGAGGAGAGAGAAAAATTCAAGAGAGAGTGGGAGGAAGAAGAGGGGTGCCTTAAATAGGCCCCCCTCGCACTGAACAGTTACAGCCCCCGCGACCTCACCGAAAGTTCCGGTGAGAGGCCGGAAGTTCCGCCTAAGCCTGGCCCCAACGGTCATCAGACCGTTGACGCCCGCTCCAGAAGCGCAACCGGAAGTTCCGGTCAAAACAGACCGGAAGTTCCGGTGAACTTCCGAGCAAGTTCCGATCAAGTTCCGGCAAATAGCACGCTTCTATACAGAAACTTTCTGAGCCTTCATCGGAACAGGGGCGGAACTTCTGGGTCGCGAAGTGAGTCTGACCGGAAGTTCCGGCCTTCAAGCGGAAGTTCCGCTCAAGAACTTTTGCCAGGAAAAGTTCCGGTCAAGTTCCGGCCAAGTTCCGGCAAATAGTACACTTCAATACAGAAGGTTTTTGGATTGCCATCGGAACTTGGGCGGAACTAGCGTCGGAACAAACTGTAGAACAGCTTGTAGGAAAAAGTTTGAGCGGAACTTCCGGTCTATGACCGGAAGTTCCGGTGAGACACAAAAGGCCCCAACAGAGCAGGAAAACGCTCTCTCTCACGGAAAAATGGGATGGCTGTGGAGGTGCATATAGGTTTGTGCAAGAACAAGTGATTTCCCACAGCCCTCCAACATGGACCCCCTCTTAATAGTATGGTGACCCTAAAAACAACAACTAGAAAGAAACTAGGAGAAGACTAAAAGGGCCACCGTCTTCATAAGATCACAAGAGAGCATCCATCACAATAGAAAGAGACAGCAACAAACGTTTCCCCTGAAACTCAAGAGCACAGTTAAAACAAGGTTGGGATTGTCATTTAACACCAAAAAAAACATCATGGGAAGATATAGTCCTTTCAATCTCCCCCTTTTTGGTGTTAGATGACAATCCCACAGATTTGCATAGAAACAGAGCAATCTTTGCAATGGACGGGACAGGCTCCCCCTGTATGTGTGCAAGGTAGAGAGAAGACCCCTAAGGACTGAACTAGCACACATACACGGAGGCTCCCCCAACAATTGTAAAGATAGCACAAGTACAAAAGGGGATAGAGAACATACCAGAACCAACTAAAGGTGGTGGAGACAAACGGAGTAATAATAATAACAAGAGCAATGAGGCTCCACCACCATAGCAACAGCCCAAGAGATGACAATAAGTATAAGATACCACAAAGATATCACATAGTCTCAAACATAACATACCACATGGTCCACAAGCACACATAAGTTCAAGGACATAAAACCACAAACACAAATAAACTAGAGAGTTCGCGAGAAAGAAAAGATCAAAGACAAGAATAGGCTCGCGACTCAACCCATGCAAATCCCGTAGATAACCTAATAGACATCTTTCTCCCCCTTTGGCATCGAGACACCAAAAAGGAAGAAGAGATCAAACTACTCGTCCCAGCCAGGAGAAGGGGAAGGAGGAGAAGACTCATGCGGACCAGTGACTTCCTCCTCAGACTCATCTTCAGCCCAGTTGCAGTTGGTGCGAACCCAATCCTCCTTGGAAGCAGTGATAGAGCTAGAGACCGGTGAGCAAGGAATATTGAGGGCTGTCATGATGGCTTTCTGGCGCTGAACGTTGTGACACTGATCAACATAAGTCTGATACTCGCGGTCCTGCAGAAAGCAGAAAGTCTTCTTCACTTTCCCAAGCAGCTTCTTTGCCCAAGATGGCTGCCTCTAAAGAGAAGGACCACCAGCACTAGAGCCACCCGGAGCATAGGAGGGACCACTAGCAACACCTTGAGCCTTCTTGAGAGCAGCTTCCCTTTCTTCCTGAGTACGAGGCTTCTGGTGCTTACTCACACGGAGCCTTTTCTCTTCATGAATGGTGATGTTGTCTTGAGGGAAGGGGGTGCCAGTCTTCTCGAGCCACTTGTGATTGATGAGAGTTTGAATGTAGGGAGCATAGATGCAGGAGCGCTTTTCAATGAGAGCACCCCACATCTCTGAGTGGATGAAGTGCATAACATCCATTGGCCTGTCAGTGTCTCGGCGAAGATGGGTCTGATGCATGAGGTCAACCTGATATCCATGAAACTGATCAAAGTTGCCAGCTTTGGGAGAGATGGTGTTCAAGTACACCCGGCGCATAATGTCATAAGCTGGCAGAAGATGATTCACAAACCCAACACTTTCCCATCCTTCAATGTAGAGAGGCTCCAGAACCTCAGGATCAGCAGAAGTAGGACCATGAACACGCCAACCATTCGCCCCGCGTCCAGGCTGAATGGGATAGCCCAGAAGCTCAGCAAACTCAGCCCAAGTAGCAGAAAGGAACACATCCCTGGTCATCCACTTCATCTCACCTTCAGTAGAGGAGTGCATGTGAAGAAACAGGGTGGAGTAGAACTGAGAAATAGCAGTTACATCAAAGTTCTGACGGTGCTCCATGAGGGGAATCAGTCCAAACTTCTTGCAGATATCAAGAGCCTCCCCAAAGTAGACTTGCTTCTCTTCCATGTGAGGCACATTGATGTATTTCTGAGGAGCAACTACGAACTTTTTCTTTGATGGATAGATTTCTTCATAAATCTGTTCTTGACGGCAGGTGTGAAAATGAGGGTCCAAGCAGAGACGATCACGAGGCACAAGGTATGGATCTATAGCCCTGAATGCCGCGTAAGCCTTCTGAGTCCACTTGGAAATCTTGGCTTTGGTCATATCTGGCCCTGTAGCAGTGGCCTTCTGAGAAAGAGCAGGCCTCTTCCCTGTAGCAGCAGCAGCACGACGAGCAGCAGCAGCCTTCTGGCGAGAAGTCTGTGAGGTAGGACGCACAACTTCAGCATCTTCCTCATCAATCTCAGGAGGAATGTTAGCGGATGGTCGGCGGGCACACTTGCCATGGCGAGTCTCTCCTTCCCCTGAGAAGAAAGAACAAGAATAGGGAGGGAAGTTGGGATAAGTGCACAAGTTCGGAAGAGGAAACAAAAAGAGTTAGATTGGAAAAATACAAACAGGAAAAAAAAATTTGCAGGGTAGCCGGAACTTCCGCTGAAACGTCGGAACTTCCGGTCTAGACCGGAAGTTCCGGTCGTGGGCACCGGAAGTTCCGGTGAGGCCACGAACTGACAGTTTCAACAGGGGTTCCCTAGATGAAGATCTAAAGACCACCAAAGCACAAATTTTTCCAAGAATGTATTGGACCAATCTACTCTAGCATGATACCCTAGGCCTACCAAGATCTTCCAACAAGTTCTAGCCAAAGAACTAGCCTAGACAAGGTGTGCCCTAACTCAAGCTATGGTGAGAGCAAGATCTCCATTAATGGAGGGAGTTAAGGGAAAATACCGGAGTCCATGGCGGGAGATCGAGGTGGGGAAGGATCCCACGGAGCAGATCTGGAGAGGGGCGGTTGGAGAAGAGGGGACCGAAGCGCCCTCTTGGAGATGTCCTGGCCGGCGGCGCGCCTGATAGAAGATGGGTCTTGGGGGAAAATAGGAAGAAGATCCCGTTTTCCCCCAGGGCCCACCTTATATAGGACAGGGAGCACCACTGAAGTCGAGGGGACCGGAAGTTCCGTGGTCGACGATCAGTAAGTTCATTGACGCCTGGGAGGAACATCTCAGGATAGGATAACAAGGAAGAACTTGTGCAGGGAATAGAGAGGGCTTGAGGTAAGGAAAGGCTTAGGATAGATAGCTCAAACTGTGAAGAGCCAAAAACACCAAAACAAGAAAACACAAACAAAAACGAAATAAAAACGAACCAAATAAAAACGAGTCGGTGGCCGAAGCCACCTTATATAAGAGTAAATGGCTTGACACCGCGAAGATATATCTTGGGTTCATTACCAACACTCATCATGAAGCTCATATGGTCTCCTTTAGAGACGATAGAGTATGAAAACTTTAATGTGCGCATCATAGGGATAGTGTTTGTTCATAAGAGGAACTACACTCCCCCTAAATCCATGCCTACATCCAAACAAGATATATATCGAGACACAGGTAGGTGTGCAAGGGCTCAAGCAACATTGCTCGAACCAATGATATTTAGCTCATGCCTTAACTCTCGGAACCTTGCTTCATCAAGAGGCTTCGTGAAAAGATCCGCAAGATTTGCCTTGGTGGGAACATACTCCAAAGAAATGTCTCCTCTAGCAACATGGTCCCGAATGAAATGATGACGAATCTCAATGTGCTTGGTCCGGTTGTGTTGCACGGGATTGTGAGCAATAGCAATTGCACTCTCATTGTCGCAAAGAAGAGGCACCTTGTCAAAAGATAGTCCAAGATCCTTTTGACAGCCACCATGTGACTTTCCTTTGGTGCGGCTTGAAATCTTGCACACATACCCACACTCAACATAATATCCGGTCGGGATGCACAAAGATAGAGCAAAGAACCAATCATCGAACGATAGAGTTTTTGATCCACCTCCTTACCCTTGGGATCGAGATCAAGATTAACCTTAGTTGGCATGGGAGTCTTGACACCTTTGACTTGATCAAACTTAAACTTCTTGAGCATGTCTTGGATGTACTTGGCTTGGTTGATGAAAGTCCCTTTCCTCAATTGTTTGACTTCAAATCCAAGGAAAAACTTCAACTCCCCCATCATGGACATCTCGAAGCGGTCGGTCATGAGCTTGGCAAAATCCTCATTAAAAGCTTTGTTAATAGACCCAAAGATAATGTCATCTACATAGATTTGGCATACGAACAAATGGCCTCCAACTTTCTTAGTAAAAAGAGTGGGATAAATGAGGCCCACTTCGAAGCCACGGTCTAACAAGAGCTCCCTAAGGCAATCATACCACGCACGTGGAGCTTGCTTGAGGCCATAGAGTGCCTTATTGAGCTTGTAGACATGGTTCGGAAGAAGTGGATCCTCAAAGCCTGGAGGTTGCTTGACGTATACCAACTCTTTCAAAGGACCATTAAGAAAAGCACTCTTAACATCCATTTGAAACAATTTAAAGTTATGATGGGTAGCAAAGGCAAGGAGCATACGAATGGATTCAAGGCGAGCAACGGGGGCATAAGTCTCACCGTAGTCGATGCCCTCAACTTGCGAGTATCCTTGGGAAACTAACCTTGCCTTGTTGCGCACGACAATTCCATTCGCATCGCACTTGTTCTTGAAGACCCACTTGGTTCCAATGACGTTTTGACAATCTTTGGGCCGCTCAACCAATGTCCAAACATTGTTCCTCTTGAAGTTGTGAAGTTCGTCGTTCATAGCATCAAGCCAATCTTCATCTTCAAGAGCTTCAAAGACTTTCTGTGGTTCCACAAGAGAAATAAACGCATGGTGAGAGCAAAAGGAGGCTAGTTGCCTCCTAGTAGTGGAACCTTTATTGAAATCTCCATAGACATTATCAAGGATATGGCCATCTCGAACAAGCTTGGCGAGACGATAGGATTGACGACGGGCTTGTGCTTCAATTCAATATTCTTGAGATACCACTTGGTCATTTCCACCAATTGAGCCGCCCCCTTGACTATAAGCACGAACTCGAGGGTCATCTTCATCAATTTCCACTTCGGGAGAGTCATCACTTGGAGAGGATCCTTGAGGAGGAGCCCCATCTTGGGGAGGATGATGAGGTTGATGAAGAGCTTGTCCGTGAGAGGTGCCTTGAGGATGAGCCCCATCGAGGGGAGGTTGATGTTGTTGATGAAGAGCTTGTTCGCTAGAGCTTGGAGAGTCATGAGCATGGGAAGCTTCGGAAGAGCTTGAGGGAGCTTGTGCTAAGAAGGTAGGTCCTTGAGGTGCAAGATGATCCTGTGAGAGTGAGGGCTCCACTTGAGTAGAGCTTGGTCCTTCTCCTTCGTCCATAAGGGGATCCTCAATGGGGAGGTGGAAACCCACACCCATTCTTCCTATGGCCTTGGGAGGAATTTCATCACTTGAATCACAAACACCATCTTGCCTAACAAGAGACTCATGATTTTCATCAAACTTCACGTTGCTCGTCTCTTCAACTCTTCCATTGGCTTTGTTGTAGACTCTATAAGCATGGGACTGATTTGAGTAACCAACGAAAATTCCTTCTTGTGCCTTGGATTCAAACTTTGACAACTGAACTCCTTTCTTGAGAATGTAGCACTTGCACCCAATCACCCGAAAGTAGCTAACATTAGGCTTTTTCCCGGTGAGAAGTTCATAGGGGGTCTTGTTCTTATTCTTGCGGAGATAAATCCGGTTGGTTGCATGGCAAGCGGTGGAGATGGCCTCGGCCCAAAAGTTGTATGGAGACTTGAACTCGGCTAGCATAGACCGAGCCGCATCCATTAAAGTGCGATTCTTCCTTTCAGCAACTCCGTTTTGTTGAGGGGTGTATGGAGTGGAGTATTGATGCTTGATTCCTTCATCACTGAGAAACTCATCCAAAGTGTAGTTTTTGAATTCGGTGCCATTGTCACTTCGAATAGAGATAATAGTTGCATTGTGCTTCCGTTGAACCTCATTAGCAAAGTCAATGACGGTTTGTTGAGTCTCACTCTTGTACTTGAAAAAGAACACCCAAGTGTATCTTGAGAAATCATCCACAATAACCAAGCAATATTTCTTGCCCCCAAGGCTATCATGAGAGGGAGGACCAAAGAGATCCATATGCAAGAGCTCCAAACATCTCTCAGTAGTGATTTGATTGAGCACTTTGTGAGGAGTTTCATGCATCTTCCCTTCAATACAAGCCCTGCAAACACGATCTTTGGCAAAAGAAACATCGTTAATACCAAGGATGTGGCCCTCGGAGTGAAGTCTTTGCAAAGTTCTCATGTTAACATGGGCTAGGTGGCGATGCCACAACCAGCCCTTGTCGGCTTTAGCATAGAGACATAGAGCATGAGGAGTAGTGGTCCCTGAAAATTCCACCACATACAAGTCATGTTCTACATATCCTACAAAAGCCACCTTGAGAGACTTGCTCCACATGAGTACCACGGAATGAGAATTAATGAAAGAAGAAAGACCCATAAGAGCAAGAGCACGAACTGAGAGTAAGTTGTAACCAAGAGTTTTGACAAGCATGACGTCAACCAAGGATACATCCGGGGTTACCACCACTTTGCCAAAACCCAAAACCTGAAAGCTTGTTTTGTCACCGTAGGAGACCATGGTGTTGGCAATATTGGGTCTCAACTCGGTCATGATAGACTTGCTTCCGGTCATATGACTCGTGGCACCACTATCAAGCACCCATTTTGATCCGCCGGAAGCATAGTCCTACAAGAAAATCAAGCCTTGGTTTTAGGTACCCATTTTGCAATGGTTCCCCTTTTGTTAGTGACAAGAACCTTTGGCACCCAAATGGCCCAGTGATAATCATGCGTGTAAGATGTCCCCACATATCTAGCATATACATGACCATCATAAGATTTGCAAAGAATATAAGAGGGATTGTTCTTTCCGGCAAAGTTGTCACTTTGCAAGAGGGTTAGGCCATTTGGAACTCCCTGGCCCATGCCCTTGTTCTTTTTCTTCTTCTTGTTGTTGTTCTTCTTCTTCTTAGTCTTGGCAAGTTGATCCTTCAAAACCTTGACCTCGTCTATGAGATGTTCATGCTTGCAACAAGGGTTAGGAGAGCTAGACAAGTCTATAATTTGCACAGCGGAAGACTTAGAAAGATCACAAGTTAACTGAGTTTGAAGCAGTTCATGAGCCTCAAAAAGACTTGAGAATTTACTCTCCAAGGCTTTGTGTTCCTCTTTGAGTTTCTCAAGATCCTCTTGAGTCTTATCATGACCACCCACAAACTCAGAATTTTCTTTCTTGAGAACCTTAATCAAAGCAAGAGCATGATCACGTTCTTTAATTGTAGAGGTCAAGGTGTTGTTATGATCATCTACAAGCTTAGACACATTTTCTTCAAGATTAATTCTCATATTTTGTTCATCCTCAAGACTTTAAGTGAGAGAGGCAATTTCATCAGCGGCATCTCTTTCATTTTTACTTAGCAAGTCAAGAAGTTCTTCCTTTTCATCTAAGGCATCTCTAGCATTTTCAAGTTGTCCAAGTAAGGACTCAAAGCAGTTTTTAGTTTCTTCATCTAAGGTAGCAACAAATTCACACATGTCAATCATCTCTTTCTTCACCTCTAGACCAACAATATCAAGAGAGGAAGGCTCACTAGAGATGGGTTGAGGAGTGGGTTTCGGCGATACCTCGGTGGCCTTGGCCATGAAGCACTTTTGTTTGGAGGAGATGACATTTTCATTTGGCGAGTCGAAGAGGGATAGCCGTGGAGTTGAGGTAGTGACAATAGCAGCAACCCCCACAATCTCTCCACCATGACCTTCATCATCATCATCTTCATCCGTACCCGAAAGATATTCTTCATGGACCACAATTGCTCGTTCCTTGTTGGTGGCGTTCTTGACGGTGTAGTTCTTGTTTATGGGGTGAGGAGATCTTGACTTGACCTTGCGAATGAGACGACCACCATTGTCTTCACGGTTCTCAAAAGGACACTTGGCCACAAAGTGACTCTTGTCGTTGCAATTGTAGCACGATCTTGCTTTGGGAGACTTGTTGGGTGAGTTAAATCTTGAGTTGTCCCTTGATCTTGACTTGAACCCGGACTTGTTCCAAAAGGCCCTTGAAGCGAGAGCAATATGTTCGTTGAAGGCACATTTGAGATCTTCTTGAGACCACTCACTTGATGTATCATCATCAACTTTAATAGCCTTGGCCTTCAAAGCAAGGTTCACTTTTGTTGATCCAATGGCTCTAGCTCGAGCGGACTCGGCATTCTTCTTAGCAATAGTCATGGCAATAACTTCACTCAAGACTTCTTGGGAGGTCATCAAGTGAAAGTTGGTTCTTCCCTTGATAGAGTTGAGCTTTTGTTCTTCAAATGGAAGAAGAGCTTGAATGAACTTCCTCTTCATAAACTTGTCATCAACATAGTGAGCCCCGAGGTCCCTCATAGTGGAACAAAGGACCTTAAGGCGCCTATACATGTCTTCAGGAGTCTCATCATCTTGCATTGTGAAACCATCGCACTCGTTGTTGATCTCATCAAACTTTGAGCTTTGGATGCTAGCATTCCCAACAAAGAGCTCGGTGAGTTGATCCCAAGCTTCCTTGGCAGTGTCAAATTGGCGAATGTGAGCAAAATCCTTTGGAGTCAAGGCCTTTTGAATCATTCCCAAAGTTGTAGCATTGAGTTGCTTGTCCACCACTTCACCTCGTGTCAACTTCTTTGGGTCAAATGGAGAGAATCCATCCTCCACAATCCTCATTAACTCAATGGATGAGCTGGAAATATGTGAGCGCATTAGATATTGCCAATTGGCGAAATTAGACGTATCTAGCATGGGTGGTGCTCCTTGAGGTATAATGTGTGGCATGGGAATGGGTGGATCCAGAGTGTACTTTGGTGGTGGGGGAACCGCCGAGTAGTCCTTTCCTCCATTGTCCCCTTTGAAAGTTGGGTTCTCGGGCTCCTCGATGTTCTCACATGGAGCCTTGGAAGAGGTTTGAGGCACAAAACCAAGTCCCAAGTGAGTGGTGGCAGCTGCGGGAGTTACCCCGGGGGCGGACACCGTAACGGTGGGAGGAACCTCGTTGGATTGGGGGTGTGTCAAAAGCAACTATGGGGTTTGGCTTGAGGGACTGCAAGAGAGTCATCATTTCCTCGAACTTGGACATCATGGATGACTCCAATTGCTTGAGGTCATCCATAGTGGCCAAGTTCTTGGCCTTTTCAGTTTCACTACCCCCTTCGTCGGCCATAGTCTCTTAGGCGGTAAAGCCCGAAGTAAGAGCCTGGGCTCTGATACCAATTGAAAGTACCGACTTTATACGACTAGAGGGGGGGTGAATAGGCGACTACCAATTTTAATTTGTTTCTCACTTTTAGGCTTAACGAGAAAGGAAGTTATCTATAAATGCAACTAAGTGGACAACCTAAATGCAAGAAAACAAGCACCAACCACAAGAACAGTAAATAGCAAGGAGTAAAGGAAGGGAACGAAGTAACCGGCAAGGAGACACGGAGATGTAATTCCCGTAGTTCACTCCCAAGGAGCTACGTCTATGTTGGAGAGGTGTCGGGGCCACACAAGGTCACGCGAGTGCCACAAAGGCCTCACCTTCTTCTCCGGTGAGCTCCCCCACAAAGGAGGCCTCACAATCCACTAACCGGTGACCTTGAAGGCGCCAACCGAAACCTTTACACCAAGGTTGAGGGGGAAGCTCCACAACTCAATTGGAGGCCCTCAACGACACCTCAAAGCCGGCAAGGAGACACGGAGATGTAATTCCCGTAGTTCACTCCCAAGGAGCTACGTCTACGTTGGAGAGGTGTCGGGGCCACACAAGGTCACGCGAGTGCCACAAAGGCCTCACCTTCTTCTCCGGTGAGCTCCCCCACAAAGGAGGCCTCACAATCCACTAACCGGTGACCTTGAAGGCGCCAACCGAAACCTTTACACCAAGGTTGAGGGGGAAGCTCCACAACTCAATTGGAGGCCCTCAACGACACCTCAAAGCTTTACAACACATGCCTCAGCTCCGGGGATGCCCTACACCGTCTAGGGTTCCAAGAAACCCAAGAGTAACAAGATCCACAAAGGATGGGTGGGGGAAATCAAATCTTCTTTGGTGGAAGTGTAGATCTAGGTCACCTCCCTCACCTCTCAAAATATCAGGTCATTTGAGTGGCTAGAGAGAGAGATCTAGTGAGGTGAAGCTCAAGCATTAATGGAGGAGAGAGAAAAAAATCAAGAGAGAGTGGGAGGAAGAAGAGGGGTGCCTTAAATAGGCCCCCCTCGCCTTGACCGATTACAACAGCGACCTCACCGGAAGTTCCGGTGAGAGGCCGGAAGTTCCGCCTAAGCCTGGCCCCAACGGTCATCAGACCGTTGACGCCCGCTCTAGAAGCGCAACCGGAAGTTCCGGTCAAAACAGACCGGAAGTTCCGGTGAACTTCCGAGCAAGTTCCGATCAAGTTCCGGCAAATAGCACGCTTCTATACAGAAACTTTCTGAGCCTTCATCGGAACTTGGGGCGGAACAGGGGCGGAACTTCTGGGTCGCGAAGTGAGTCTGACCGGAAGTTCCGGCCTTCAAGCGGAAGTTCCGCTCAAGAACTTTTGCCAGGAAAAGTTCCGGTCAAGTTCCGGCCAAGTTCCAGCAAATAGTACACTTCAATACAGAAGGTTTTTGGATTGCCATCGGAACTTGGGCGGAACTAGCATCGGAACAAACTGTAGAACAGCTTGTAGGAAAAAGTTTGAGCGGAACTTCCGGTCTATGACCGGAAGTTCCGGTGAGACACAAAAGGCCCCAACAGAGCAGGAAAACGCTCTCTCTCACGGAAAAATGGGATGGCTGTGGAGGTGCATATAGGTTTGTGTCAGAACAAGTGATTTCCCACAGCCCTCCAACATGGACCCCCTCTTAATAGTACGGTGACCCTAAAAACAACAACCAGAAAGAAACTAGGAGAAGACTAAAAGGGCCACCGTCTTCAAAAGATCACAAGAGAGCATCCATCACAATAGAAAGAGACAGCAACAACGTTTCCCCTGAAACTCAAGAGCACAGTTAAAACAAGGTTGGGATTGTCATTTAACACCAAAAAAAACATCATGGGAAGATATAGTCCTTTCAACAATGATAAAGGTTCAACAACAAGATAACAAGTTCGCAAAGTAAAACACACACAAATAACAAGCCATCCACATGTCGGATGGTCAATAACAAGTTCTCAAGCAACAAGTACGATAATAAATGATAGATGAGTAGTCAAATCTACTCCTCGGCATCAATCTCCTCCTCGACAAAGGTAAGACCTGCGTTCTCCATCGCGGTCTTGTATTCCTCGACACTAGTGGTCAAGGTCTCTATCTTGGCTTTGAGAGCCCTCTTTTGGGAACGAAGCCTCTCAATCACCGTCTGCTGATTCTCGAGCTCGAAGTCCTTGGACTGCAGTTCTTTAGTCATGTCCCGGATCTTCTTGTTTCTATCCTGGACACGCTTCTCCCGACTCTTGAACTTCCTGTCCTGGCTCTCGAACTTCGCCTCCATCTCCTTGACTATCTCATCTTGCTCCGCGAAGAGATTGTCCTTCTCGCGAAGCTGCACCTGGAGTTGTCTTCCTCGTTTTTATACAAGTGAAGTTGCACCCACCAGTATTCCACTCCTTCATCCATCACAGGAAAACCTTTGTACACAGCTGCACCTTTTATCTCGAATGCAACCATGAGGTCCTTGAGGGCCTTGGGGAATTCTGTCTCACACTCCAAAGTCATTGTCATGAGTGGTCCCTTCCTTACGGCTTCGTTGATGGAGTTCATCTACAAATAGAGATGAGAAAGAAGATTAGAAAAGTTTACGAGAAGATTAGACAAGTGTAGAAGTTGAAAATTTTTCCTTAGTGGTTTCCAATCCTAGGGTCATAATCCTACAGGCAACACAGTGCTCTGATACCATCTGTAAGATCCCTCCTTTATAAAGGAAAAGGATCCCTGTGATTGCAATGCTAGTCCCTGGATCAATGCTAGCATCCACAGTTTAAGATGAAGTACACAGATACAGAGGTCATTTATTATAGCCATTCCAGAGATAAACATAGTCTTTACAACTCCAAGGCCACAGGCCTAGTACAAGAGTTTGAATAAGTAAATAAATAAAATTCTTCATCTTCATGTGCCAGAGGCAAACATGTTGAGTGTAGACTCATGACACCTAATCCTCATCAGAGTAACCTACAACATCACAAGTTACAGCCACAGTGGGTCAATACTTTGGAATAGTATTGGCAAGTGATACCTTAGTATAATTTTAAGTGGACTAGATACTATATGCAATTTGGCTAAGTGTAGCTTGGCTTGATTTGCTTAAAATAGACTTTGCCTATTAGTTGAAATCACTAAGTTTTTTTTTGTCAAAACTTTTCCCAAGGATCCACCAATAGACATTGAGGTCCTTCACCCTTGTTCACCCACAAGTTTTTACTTAGAAATTGGGATGAGGAGATTCTTGATAGCTTCCATGTCTTGATGCTCAAGTTGTCCATTACCAAGGACTTGGCTAAGTACTTAGATTTTTCCATCTGTAGAGGTTGTGCACTTTCCCCACCATACTTGGTTTCACCAAGACAGGACCTTTCAGAAGCCTTCCCTTAGACCAAATGGACGCGTTCCAACCTATCAACCCACTACCACCATCTGTCCAAATGGCTAAGTTCTAGCAACCTATATGATCCAGGCAGAGCCCATATTGCCAAGTGGCTGCACTAGAAGCTTCTTAACACTTGGCCTCTAAAATCTCTTTCTTCCTGGGTGGCTTACCACAAGTGAGATACAGAAGGTGATCCATAAAAATGGGCCCTGTGTAACCACTCAACATAAACCAAACCTTCCATTCCACCCAGGTGTTTCATTAACTTTGTTGTTTTATTAGGTAAAACACAAGTCCAAAGACTTAGAAATATTTTCATCATAGCATGTATATTTAATCAACCCTTGTTTGCTACTAGCTAGGCTAAGCATGGCATAGATAGTAACTTAACTTAGAAATTCCCTAGTATTTCTACAACTACTAGGATTTCCCAACATGGCATAAGCAAAATAATAACATGCAAGACTTATCAAAAATATTTCTAATGCTTTGTATAAAACATGGGATAGAAATATTCATGAAGTACCACTTGCCTTGGTAGTTGGGAGAGTAGCACGCCTCACAATCACAGTCACTGGCACCAAAATCTACACAAAGATTGGTAGCAACAAATTACACACAAAACATATACAATCAAAAATATATGCATGCATGCAAGATGGTATATGATGATTTTTAAAATTCCACCAAGCAAGTAAACAGTACTGATTCACTAACAAGTTAAAAACTTGCCAAACAACCAATATTTATACCCTAAATTATTTCCTAAACATTTCATAAACTCTAATTATCCCTACACAAGTTTCTGCAAATAAAACCTTTTTAACAGAAACTAAACATTAAACACATTGCATATTTAGAAAGAGCTTGCTCTCCTGATTCCAATGGTATAAAATTTGTCAAATTCTAACATGGGGATCAAAAGTTATAGCCCAATCAAATTTGAATAACAATCAGATTCAAATTCCAGTTTTAAATCTAAACTCAGCCACGCGTCTGTTTCTAATTGGCCCGTACCGGTTCGGGCGGATCGATCAACGAGAGCCGCACGATTTAACTAAAGATGCACGGCCAGATCTAACGTGTAACGGTTTGTTAAGTGAACTAATCCTACGCGCTGGATCTAGATCTGACGGCTGTGGATCAAGCGACCAAGACTGAGCGGCGCTGGCGGCGGCGAGCTCTGCCTATGGTGGCGCGGTGCTACAGGTCGTCCTAGGGTCGTTGGAGGGGCTTACCAGAACCGTGGAGACGTGCTGATGCTCAACCTGGCGGCGGCTTGGCAAGGGGCGCACGGTGTGGGCTGCTGGAGCTCGTCGGAGTCGTGCACGGTGTCGGGTGGTTGCAGACGAAGTTGTTGCTGATGCTCTGGGTCTTCCTAGTACCAACCAGAGGCATCAGTAGCTGCGCAAGGACAAGGCGAACCTAGTCGCATGCGAGAGAGGTCAAGGGGCGCTCAGTGCTTACCGCAATCGATCGCTAGAGAAGAAGAAAGCGTCAAGCACTTGCGGTCGTCATCGTTGGCGAGTATCCAGACGGTCCTAGCATGCACCAATAGGGTGAGAAGATGCGCATGGTTGTCGTGATCATTCTGGCAAACTTTGACAGCAAGGGGCGACGGGGTCTTACCGGAATTCCTCACCAGAGTTGGCTCTGACTGCGGCGGTGCAATACGAATTAGAGGCAGCCTGGTGGCGAGAAGAGTGTGCAGTGTGGGGGGAAATGACCGCGGCGGGGTGTGGTTTAAGTAGGCCGAAGCGCGACAGGAAACGCTTGCAGAATGAAGGCTAATTACGCTGCGCCATTATCGGCATCAACGGCAGCGACATGTCTGGTCTGGCGAGATTTGGGAAGACGGTGGCGTGGACGGGCCCGGTTATGCGAGAGAAACAGAAGGGGGGTGGGGTCCTGGCGTCAGTCACTTGATGGGTGCGTCTACGAGTGAGAGAGGGATAGGGGGAACCCTGGTGGGCTAAATGGGCTGGTTTCTCTGCTGGGCTAGAATAGCAGCGTCGGCCCTTTTCCTTTTCTTTATTCCTTTTCTATTTCTGTTTGCATTTTCAGAAATCATTTTCAAATGGGTTCAAAAGCTATTTGAATTCAAACCTTTTCAGGATTTTTGCAGGGTGTAACATTCATATTTTTGGGCATAAAAACATGTGGTCTCTCTGTTCAATCTTGGTTCTTTTGAATAAACAAAATAAACAGTGCTATAGCACATGATTTGGAAATGTTTTGAAAATGGTTTTGAAACCATATTTGTTCTGTGAATTTTTGTCCAAACTCCACATTCAATCCAATCAATAAGGAAGCAAACAAAACTTGGTTTAAAACACTTATGCTCTCAATTGAGGATAGTAATTTGATTTATGTTTGCTCACATAAAATAATAGCACTATGTGCTTCTGTTTTCTTAAAAGAGTTGGAAAATGATCTCAAAATATATATGCATGCATGAATGATATGCAATCTTTGAAATCATGATTTTAGGGATGTTACAAATCTAACCCCCTTAAGGTGAATCTCGCCCTCGAGATTCGGATTGGCTAGCAAATAGGTGAGGGTGGTCTTTCCGAAGATCATCTTCTCTTTCCCATGTTGCTTCCTCTTCGGAATGATGATTCCAGTGCACTTTACAAAACTTGATAGTCTTGGTTCGTGTGACTCTTTCTGCAGTCTCAAGAATCTTGATAGGCTTCTCTTCATAAGTGAGATCACTCTCCAACTGAACCTCCTCCAAAGGTATAGTATCCTTCAAAGAAGTTTCTTCCATTTCTGTATGACATTTCTTAAGTTGACTCACATGAAACACATTATGGACAGCTGACAGAGATTCTGGCAATTCAATTTCATAGGCGACTTCTCCTTTGCGACTCAGAATCTTGAATGGCCCAACATATCTTGGTGCCAATTTTCCTTTGACTCCGAATCTCTTCACTCCACGAAGTGGTGACACTCTAAGATAAGCTCTATCACCAACTTCGTAGGTGACTTCTCTACGCTTAGGATCTGCGTAGCTTTTCTGTCGGGACTGTGCTATCTTCAACCTGTCCTTAACCAAGTTGACCTTCTCTTCGGCTTCTTTGATAAGATCTGGCCCGAATAAACTTCTTTCTCCCACACCATTCCATAACAATGGGGTGGTACACTTTCTTCCGTAGAGAAACTCAAATGGTGCCATCTCAATGCTGGCTTGATAGCTGTTGTTACAAGAAAATTCTGCGTAAGGCAGACTTTCATCCCAACTGGCTCCATAGTCTAGGGCACATGCCCTCAACATGTCTTCAAGAATTTGATTAGTCCTTTCGGTTTGTCCATCGGTTTGAGGATGAAAAGTAGTACTGAATTCCAACCTCGTTCCCAATGACTCATGTAACTGTCTCCAAAAATGGGAAGTGAATTGAGTTCCCCTATCAGACACAATACTCTTGGGCACTCCATGTAGACATACAATTCTACTCATGTAGATTTTTGCTAACTTAGCACTTGTATAGGTTGTCTTCACGGGTATGAAATGAGCCACTTTAGTTAGGCGATCTACTACTACCCATATAGAATCATATCCTGACCGGGTCCTTGGTAATCCGGTAATGAAATCCATACCAATCTTGTCCCACTTCCAATCAGGAATAGGTAGTGGTTGAAGTAAACCTGCTGGTTTCCGATGTTCCACTTTCACTCTGCTACACACATCACACAAAGCAATATGTTTGGCGATGTCCTTCTTGAGATTATTCCACCAAAATCTTTCTTTCATGTCCATGTACATTTTGGTGTTACCCGGATGGATGGAATACGGTGAGTTGTGTGCTTCCTGCAAAATCAGTTACCGCAGCTCCGGATCTTGTGGAACACAGATACGTTTCCCATGCCATAAAGTACCCTGTTCGTCTTCATGGAACCCTTTGGCTTTTCCTTTGCCAATCTTTTCTTTAATCTCTTCAATTTCCTTATCAAACTTCTGGGCTTCTTTGATCTTGTCCAACAAAGTGGGTTGAACATCTAAAGACATGAGATGTCCTTCAGGCATAATCTCCAATCTGAGTTTTTTAAATTGAGTACACAGATCATCTGGCAATTCTCCTTTGGTAAGGCCATTCACAAAAACCTTACGACTTAGAGCATCTGCTACAACATTTGCTTTACCGGGGTGGTATTGCAAACTTAAGTCATAGTCCTTGATAAGTTCTAGCCATCTTCTTTGTCTCATATTAATTTCCTTTTGGGTGAAGATATACTTCAAACTTTTGTGATCTGTGAACACTTCACAACGCTTTCCCAAAAGATAGTGTCTCCATGTTTTGAGTGCATGGACAACAAAGGCTAACTCTAAATCATGAGTAGGATAGTTCACTTCATGAGTTTTGAGTTGTCTCGAGGCATACGCCACAACTTTTCCTTCTTGCATAAGTACTGCACCCAAACTCTGATGAGATGCATCAAAATATACTTGGATATCTTTTTCCAAATCTGCCAGACACAAGACTGGTGCTGTCACAAGTCTCTTCTTCAATTCCTGAAAGCTGAGTTCACAACCTTCAGACCAAGCAAACCTCTTGTCTTTCTTTAGCAATTCAGTCATAGGCTTAGCTACCTTGGAGAAATTTTCAATGAACCTTCTGTAGTAACCTGCTAAGCCAAGGAAACTACGAACTTCCTTTACTGACTTGGGAGATTCCCATTCCGTTACAGCTGAAACTTTAGCAGGATCAACTGCTACACCATCCTTTGTCATAACATGTCCAAGAAATCCAACTTCATTCAACCAGAATTCACACTTGCTGAATTTGGCATAAAGTTTATGTTCTCTTAACTTCTTAAGTATTAAACGCAAATGTCCTTCATGCTCTTCTTTGCTCGTGGAGTAGACTAAAATGTCATCGATGAAGACGACAACAAATTTGTCAAGGAATTCCATGAACACCTTGTTCATCATATTCAGGAAGTATGCTGGAGCATTGGTCAAACCAAAAGGCATTACGGTATACTCATACAATCCATACCTTGTAGTGAATGTTGTCTTAGATATGTCTTGTTCTCTTATCTTGAGTTGAAAATAGCCTGACCGGAGATCAATTTTTGAGAACACACAAGCTCCTTCTAGATGATCAAACAAGTCATTGATTCTAGGCAAAGGGTATTTGTTCTTGATAGTTACCTCGTTGAGTGAACGGTAATCTATGCATAACCTTTGACTTCTATCTTTCTTCTCCACGAACAAAACTGGGGCTCCCCAAGATGAAGAACTTGGTTGAATAAATCCTTTCGAATCGTTCTCCAAGTTGTTTCTTGAGTTCTTTCAGTTCATCAACTGACATCTTATACGGTCTCTTTGCTATTGGTCCAGATCCTGGTACCAAATCTATAAGAAACTCCACATCTCTATCTGGTGGCATTCCTGGTAGTTCTTCCGGAAACACATCCGGATATTGACTCACAATTGGCACACTGTCTATGCTAACCCCCTTAAGAGAATTTAGCATACTCCTTCTTGCTTCAAAGTTAGTCTTTAATCTGATCCTTTTATTTTCTGGAGTTGTGAGTGAGACAGTATGGTTGGCACAATCTATCACTCCCTTGTGCTTAGTCATCCAGTCCATTCCCAAAATGACATCCAACCCTTGGGAGTTTAGAATTATCAAGTTAACGGGAAACTTATACTTCCCAAACTCTATGACTAGATCATGACATCCTGAATTCACTATCATTTCTCCACCAGGAGAACTTACTTTTATAGGACACCCAATAGTTTCTACCGGCAGTTCATTTCTTTCAACAAATGCTCTTGATATGAATGAATGAGATGCACCAGTATCAAAGAGAACAAATGCTGGTACAGAATTGAGTTTGAACTTACCAGTCACAGCATCAGGCTCCTCATAGATTTCCTCCACATTGATGTGGTTCACCTGTCCCTTCTGTAAAGGGTTGGGCTTGTTGGGTCCTTCAACTTTCTTTTCTGGGCATTCATTTGCATAATGCCCCATCTTCTTGCACTTGAAGCATTCAACCTGACTTATGTCTTTCTTGACAGGCTGGCTTCCACTTCCACTTCCATTACCACTGTGGTGGCTCTTGTATCCACCCTTGGTGGTTCTTGTACTTGTCATTATCATGACTACGATGATGCTTGTTGTCATGATGGTTGTGGTTGTGGTGCTTGTTGAATTTCCCATGCTTGTGGGATCCTGAGCTTCCACTGTCATCATAATGGGAACGTTTGTGAGATGACCCCGAGCTGTGCTTGTCTGAGTGCTTCCTCTTCCTGCTTTCAACTTGCTTTATTTTGTTCTCCAAAATAGCAGCCTTGTCACAGAGAGACTGATAAGTGGGAACATAGGCCACAGCCAACTGCAGGTTCAGTTCATCATTCAAGACTTCAAGAAATTTTTCCTTTATCTTAGCATCGGTGTCAACTTCATCCGGTGCATAACGCGCCAGATTGTTGAACTCCTCAATCTATTCAACCACGCTGTGGTGGCGCTATTTCAGATTATGGAACTCTTTCTTTTTAAGACTCATCACTCCAGATGAGATATGAGCAGTACGAAAGCCATCCTCAAAGATAGCCCATGTCACATCTTCTATGGGGGTGGTGATCTGGAAGTTATCCCACGAAGTGGCGGCTGGTCCTTCTAGCAAATGTGCTGCAAATCTGACCTTTTCAGCATCTGTACAGCCCACGGTTACCAAGTCCTTGTTCACAGAACGTAGCCAACCATTGGCCACCATGGGGTCAGTCATACCTGAGAACTTTGCTGGCCTCAATCTCAAGAACCTAGTAAGCATATCAAAACCCGGTGGGTTGTTGTTGTTGTTATTATTGTTGTTGTTATTGTTGTTATTGTTGTTGTTTTGGTTCTGGATGAACGTCGTCATCATCTGCATCAGCTGAGTTTGAGCGGTCATCATTTGCTGCATTTCTGGTGTGATGTTGTTGTTGTTGTTGGGGTTGGGGTTTGCACGACGGGGAGGCATCTGTGGTTTGTTCAATAGAGATAAGAATGAGATACCCATAGATGCTTTCATGCACATTACATCACATAAACAAACACAAAGCATGCAACACAATGATAAAGGTTCAACAACAAGATAACAAGTTCGCAAAGTAAAACACACACAAATAACAAGCCATCCACATGTCAGATGGTCAATAACAAGTTCTCAAGCAACAAGTACGATAATAAATGATAGATGAGTAGTCAAATCTACTCCACGGCATCAATCTCCTCCTCGACAAAGGTAAGACCTGCGTTCTCCATCGCGGTCTTGTATTCCTCGACAGTAGTGGTCAAGGTCTCTATCTTGGCTTTGAGAGCCCTCTTTTGGGAACGAAGCCTCTCAATCACTGTCTGCTGATGCTCGAGCTCGAAGTCCTTGGACTGCAGTTCTTCAGTCATGTCCCGGATCTTCTTGTTTCTATCCTGGACACGCTTCTCCTGACTCTTGAACTTCCTGTCCTGGCTCTCGAACTTCGCCTCCATCTCCTTGACTATCTCATCTTGCTCCACGAAGAGCTTGTCCTTCTAGCGAAGCTGCACCTGCAGTTTGTCATTGTTGAGCATGACGTTGGTCATGTCAGTGTCCACGTGCCTAATGAGAGACTCTAAGTCCTGGAGGTATAGACAAATCGGCTCTGCTGTGTCCCTCGAATCGTCCTCGAAGTCGATGGACTCTCCATCCTCATCATGTCTACCGAAGACGTGGAAGTGAGTACCTCTAACCTGTCGGGAGTGTCTCCCTAGCAGACGTCCTATCAGATCCTGCATAACTACCTCAGGGCCTCTCTCCCTGTCATCGTGCATGAGCTTGAAGACAATGTCCTCTGTGGTAGGCTCTGTCTGGCGTCCGGGCTGGTTGACCTTGAAGCCCCAGAGGTCCTTCCTCTCAAACTTGGTGAGGGGAAGCACCATGATGGTAGGAAGATGAAGATTGAGCAAAGTAGTAAGCTCAACAATACGAGGACCAAAGCGAGTAACCTGGAACTCCTCAACAGTGATGATGGTAATAGTAGGCATCTATTTATAAGATGGAAAAGTTAGAACAACACAATTCAAGATAAAACAAAAGATAAAACATTACATACATATCCTTGGAAATCAAAACACACAAGCCATGGCACATATGGATCCATTACAACAACCAAGGTTCAACTTATTTTAAAGTCACATTTTGGAAAATAAGGTGATAAGTGGTGGTCCAACTAACGTAGTACGTTTACAATCCTATCTCACTGGATCTGTTGGCTAACACAATGTTTCTAGAAGCAATCAGCCTATCCTGCTCACATGACTCTATCACTAAGTCTATAATGTCTCCTCTTAAGGTTTGGTTGGTAGCTTCCAACTCTTGGGTATGTTCCTTCTCTTTCTTTAGATCATTTTGGAGGTTGAGCATTCTACACTTGACTCTATCACCAAGTTCTTTGATGGTCTTCCAAGCTGCATCCCTTGCGGATTCAAAGAATGTAGTGTGCACCACTGAATTGGTGAACATGCAGAATCCTTTTTCCTGATGGTTGTTTTCCTTGTTTTTATACAAGTGAAGTTGCACCCACCAGTATTCCACTCCTTCATCCATCACAGGAAAACCTTTGTACACAGCTGCACCTTTTATCTCTAATGCAACCATGAGGTCCTTGAGGGCCTTGGGGAATTCTGTCTCACACTCCAAAGTCATTGTCATGAGTGGTCCCTTCCTTACGGCTTCGTTGATGGAGTTCATCTACAAATAGAGATGAGAAAGAAGATTAGAAAAGTTTACGAGAAGATTAGACAAGTGTAGAAGTTGAAAATTTTTCCTTAGTGGTTTCCAATCCTAGGGTCATAATCCTACAGGCAACACAGTGCTCTGATACCATCTGTAAGATCCCTACTTTATAAAGGAAAAGGATCCCTGTGATTGCAATGCTAGTCCCTGGATCAATGCTAGCATCCACAGTTTAAGATGAAGTACACAGATACAAAGGTCATTTATTACAGCCATTCCAGAGATAAACATAGTCTTTACAACTCCAAGGCCACAGGCCTAGTACAAGAGTTTGAATAAGTAAATAAATAAAATTCTTCATCTTCATGTGCCACAGGCAAACATGTTGAGTGTAGACTCATGACACCTAATCCTCATCAGAGTAACCTGCAACATCACAAGTTACAGCCACAGTGGGTCAATACTTTGGAATAGTATTGGCAAGTGATACCTTAGTATAATTTTAAGTGGACTAGATACTATATGGAATTTGGCTAAGTGTAGCTTGGCTTGCTTTGCTTAAAATAGACTTTGCCTATTAGTTGAAATCACTAAGTTTTTCTTTGTCAAAACTTTTCCATGGATCCACCAATAGACATTGAGGTCCTTCACCCTTGTTCACCCACAAGTTTTTAGTTAGAAATTGGGATGAGGAGATTCTTGATGGCTTCCATGTCTTGATGCTCAAGTTGTCCATTACCAAGGACTTGGCTAAGTACTTAGATTTTTCCATCTGTAGAGGTTGTGCACTTTCCCCACCAGACTTGGTTTCACCAAGACAGGACCTTTCAGAAGCCTTCCCTTAGACCAAATGGACGCGTTCCAACCTATCAACCCACTACCACCATCTTTCCAAATGGCTAAGTTCTAGCAACCTATATGATCCAGGCAGAGCCCATATTGCCAAGTGGCTGCACTATAAGCTTCTTAACACTTGGCCTCTAAAATCTCTTTGTTCCTGGGTGACTCAGAGCCTCATGTTCAACCTTAGCTCTATCTACTTCAATACCCTTACCTGATACCTTATGTCCAAGGACTGTACCTTCTTTAACCATAAAATGGCACTTCTCCTAGTTTAGAATAAGATTGGTTTCTTTGCAATGATGCAAAACTCTTTTGAGATTATCCAAGAAACTAGTAAACGAAGTTCCATAGACAGAAAAATCATCCATAAATACTTCCATTATCATTTCTATAAAATCCGCAAAATTAGAAGTCATGCATCTTTGGAAAGTAGCTGGAGCATTACATAAACCAAAAGGCATGCGTCGGTAAGCATGTAGACCATAAGCACTAATGAAAGTTGTTTTAAGTTGGTCATCAGGATGAACAACTATTTGGGAAAAACCAAAGTATCCATCCAAGTAGAAAAAATGAGTATAGTTTGCTAACCTCTCTAAAGTTTGATCTATGAACGATAAAGGATAGTGATCTTTTCTAGTTTCTTTATTCAATTTCGTGAAATCTATACACATCCTATGTCCGATAGCTATGAGATTTGATACATTTTTATGGTTTTTATTGATGTTTTTTTCTGGATTTAATGGTTTTCTAGCTTTACCTAACGCTAATACTTCGGTAGCAAATAAAACTTGGTTTTAATGTGTGTTTTAGATTCTGAACATTAACAGAAGGATTTAAAAAACAAAAAAACAATATTCAAGCAAAAACAAGCAAGTATCTTTTTGGAAGAAAACAAGGGGGGAATCCAATGGATTTAACGAGCAACTAATGACAAGAACATTTTCTCCGGCCATATAGTTGCCACCGCCTTCGTCTTGTCAAAAGGGACAACTGTCATGAAGGGGCCGAGGACGAAAACATAATACAGCAGCCACTGTTCCATCCAGGAGGGGAAAAGAAGAGATCCGGAGAAGAAGGGGAAGACGTTCTTCATATCGCTCCACGATCTTCGACCTCCTAGACACCACACCCCCATATCCATTACTTGTACTTGAGAGGGAGAGAGAGAGATCTACCTTGCAAGATTATGGTTTGAGATTGTTTCTTCCTATCTTGAATTGTGTTGGATTTACTTCGGTAGCAAAGAAAACTTGGTTTTTAATGTGTGTTTTAGATTCTTAACATCAATAGAAGGATTTAAAGAACAGAAACACAATATTCAGGCGAAAAAAGCAAGTCTCTTTTTGGAAGCAAACAAGGGGGCATCCAGTGGCTTTAACGAGCAACTAATGGCAGGAACACTTTCTCTCGCCGTATAGTTGCCACCTCCTTCGTCTTGTAAAAAGGGACAACTTTCATGAAGGGGCGAGGATGAAAACATAAGACAGTAGCCGTCGTTCCATCTAGGAGGGAGAAAGAAGAGATCCAGAGAAGAAGGGGAAGACGTTCTTCATATCGCTCCATGATCTTCGACCTCCTAGCCACCACACCCCCATAGCCATTACTTGTACTAGAGAGAGAGAGAGAGAGAGAGATCCACCTTGCAAGATTAGGGTTTGAGATTGTTTCTTCCTATCTTGAATTGTGTTGGATTTATTCGCTATTCTTATTGTGGATCCCCACGGTAATATCGAGAAGAACTCCCTTTATTTAATTATATCGATGATGCTTTCTTCTCTCATGTGTGAGTAAGTTCCCTTGGGCATGGGAGAGGTAAGGGATTGGTGAGATGTGATGTGCCTATATATTTTCCATTAGTTTGTGATTGATTTTAATTACTATATTATGTGTGCTTGACTATCCGTGGGATGATTAATGCTTGTTGTCCAATTAAGGGCCCAGACAACATGATACCTTGTTCTACATAGATAAGATCTTGTTTGCTAGAAGACCGGTGACCCTCGAGTGACACGGGGATATCAATGGAAAACTAGTTGATCTCGAGGAGCACGAGGAGCCACTATGCCTATTGCATTAGTCCGATCCAAGGAGCTTAATTTCTAAGCAACCTGAAGGATCTTAATCGTCTAGTGACTGACCATGGTTTTGGTAACAGACTAGTAGGATTATTGAAGTTAGGATGCAATCTACCAAGAGGAGTTTTGGATAATTATGGGTTTCTCGCCTACACATATGTTTATAAGATTATATTGTTACACTTATCACTTATCCACCTAGCACATTCACTATCACCATGAACTGAATCTCCCCGCGCCTACTTTGTCATCTACAGAAAACAACAAACAAATCGTTCTTTACTTTTATGCTTTTTTTTCTGAAGTTTATATTTTATTTTTATTTAAATACATTCAGTTTAATCCAAAACTTTATTATTATTTCAACACTTGCAGTTAATTCACTCGAAGACATGTGACAACTTTGAATGCGACAGAGACTTCACCCATAAACACTTACCTTTGGGATCCCTGTGGGATCGATATCTTAACTTCGAAATTAGCTAAAAATGATCTGTGCACTTGCAGCCATCAAGCTATTTTCTGGTGCTGTTGCCGGGGAGCTAAGCGCTAAGTGTTTGCCTTTTTGCTATTTCAGGTGTTACTACTACAAAATGGTCTCCCTAGGAGACAAAGGGTCTACACGCTCTGGTTGGACCTATCTACCAGATAATTATGATCGCGTACCTGTTCAAAGACGCAAAGAAATTATTGGAAAACTTGTGAGATCAAATAGAGTTGAAGTTGAAAACCTGAGTGACTTCATGGAAATAGAGCAGGAAAAAGATTTTAGCGAAAGGGAAGATGAATACCTAGGAAGGCATCTTCGAGAGTTCAACGATGTGATAACATCACTTGGACCAAAAGGTTTGCCAAGGGACTTTTCTCGTCTAAAGTTATTTTGTTGGTCTCTTAAAGGTAAGGCTCTAGACTGGTTATATTCTCTCCCTCGTCATTACATTAAATGTTGGGATAATTGTATTGTTAAATTAATAAACAGGTTTAATCCTATTAAAAAGGTAACTGAAATCAGAAAGAATATAGGCAACTTTAGTCAGAACGTGGGAGAAAATTACCCACAAGCTTGAGATAGATTTTTTGGAATGATAAATAGTATTCCTAATCATGGCTATTCTAAATCAACTGTTTGCCACTTATTTTAGCATGGTCTTAATACACAATGCAGAGAATTACTTGATTTATCAGCAGGAGGATCGATAAATACTTTAACTACTAAAGCTTGTCCAGAATTTATGTCCACTAGGGCTAAGAATGATTCTTTTTATAATCTTGATTTTGGGTACTAAGCTGGAAAAAGGGATACTTCGTATAACTCCTGATCTTATGTCTGAAGTACGCAAAACAATGAAAGAAAAAGGTATACCTTCTGAACTTGTTAAGGAAAATAAAGTAGATATATTACAAGTTTTTAATGAAGAAGATGAAACTAGAAAAGTTTTTCAAGAATTAAAACATTGACAGGCCAAATCTCATAATAACCCGCATAAGCAATTTCAAAGACATAAGAAGATTTTGACAGAACTTACGGAAAATTATGATGAGATGGGCCAAGAAATAAAATTATTTCACAAGTACCTTAGTTTGATTGAAACCCAATGTGAACAAATAGCATCTGGTTATCAAATTTTTCTTCAAGATGATATAAATATTCCTGTTTTAACTAATGTTGTTACAAGGAGAGGTGCAGTTCTTACAGGACCATTAGGACCACCATAGCATGAAGCTGAAAAAGATCGATGGAAAAAATCCTTGCTCAAAGCAAGCCAAGAAGATGACACACTAGTGGATCCTCAAGATGAAACTGCTCAAGAAACACAAGACCAAACCTTGGAGGAGAAAATGATGCACATCATGACCGCCATGACTCTGATGCAGATACTGTTAATCCAAGAGAAGAAAAAGAGATAAGCAATGAAGATCAAGTTGTTGAAGTAGAAAAGAAGGAAGGCGATAAGCAACAACAAAAGAAAACAACTAAAGAGCCTAATCCCCCACAAACATTAAAAGACAAGAATAAGAAAGGTGAGCAAAAAGTTCCATATCCAGATCACAAAAAGAAAGCACCGGATCAGGTAATCTATGATTCTTTCAAAAAGGCACTTGGTGACCTTAGACTAGAAATTCCATTTGCGGATGCAATTAAAGTTCCTACCTATTCTAAATTTCCTCGTGATATTCATAATAGAAAGAAAGAAATAACTGAAACCGTTGCCATGGTGACTAATACATCATAAACGTATCTATAATGATGCTCCATTCTTGTTTTGTACCAACTATCTTATGTTTTGTCTACACTTTGAGGCATTTTTATACATTTTCTGGAACTAACCTATTAACAAGATGCCATAGTGCCAGTTCCTATTTTCTGCTGTTTTTGGTTTCAAAAAAGCTAGTAAAGAAATATTCTCGGAATTGGACGAAACCAAAGCCAAAGTTCCTATTTTTTCAGACACTACACGGAGCCCGAAGGAGAGACGAAGAAGCGCCATGAGGCAGCCGCACCAGGGGGCTGCATGAGTCCACCCTGGGCCACGCCACCATATGGTGTGGGCCCCTCGGGCATCCACCGACCTTGCCCCTTCAACTATATAAACCCCCCGAGGAGAAAACCCTAAGGACCCGATCAGAAATCCACGAAAAAGTCTATAGCTGCCGCCACCATCGTCCCTAGATCTGAAGCTCTTCTCGGCACCCTGCCGGAGAGGGGAGATCATCCCGAAGGCCTTCTTCATCACCATCCCAGCCTCCAGAGTGATGTGTGAGTAGTTCATCCTTGGACTATGGGTCCATAGCAGTAGCTAGATGGTTGTTTCTCCTCTTTTGTGCTATCATGTTTAGATCTTGTGAGCTGCCTATCATGATCAAGATCATCTATTTGTACTCCTATATGTTGTGTTTTTTGGGATCCGATGGATACTGAGTACTACGTCAAGATTGATTATTGATTCTATGATGTCTATGTTATTTGTGATCTTGCATGCTCTCCGTTGCTAGTAGTTACTCTGGCCAAGTATTTGCTTTTAACTCTAAGAGGGAGTATTTATGCTCGATAGTAGGTTCATGCCTATAGTAATCTGGGGGAGTGACAAAATCCTCTAAGGTTGTAGATGTGTTGTTGCTACTAGGGAGAAAACAACAATCCTTTGTCCAAGGGCAATTGTATTGTTTACTTTACACACTTTGCTTAATGCAATTATCTGTTGCTTGCAACTTAATACCCGAGGGTTGTTCAGATGATATTCTATAGGTGGATTATTAGTCATAGACGGAGTTGGATTACGTCTATGTATTATGTTGTAATTCCCAAACGAATGTCATAGCGATCATCGTGCCATGTACATGCATTGTTATGCATTCTCTATCTGTCAATTGTCCAAATGTAATTTGTTCACCCAACATGTTATTTATCTTATGGAGAAACACCTCTAGTGAACAGTGGACCCCGGTCCATTCCTTCCCACTAATATTCCATCTACTTTCTATTGTTTACTTTCTACAATTACTACAAGCAATTACTTTCTTCCAAACTATACGTTTAATCCTTTGTTTTCAGCAAACCGGTGATCTTGACAACCTCACTGTAAGTTGGGGCAAAGTATTGTGGTTGTGTTGTGTAGGTTCCACGTTGCTAGCAACACCTTGGGAGATATTTCCTTTCTCCTACTGGTTCGATAACCTTGGTTTCATAACTGAGGGAAACCTTGCTGCTGTGCTCATCACACCTTTCTCTTGGGGTCTCCCAACAGGCTCTACAGTAACCGAGCCGACATCAAGAATTTTTGGTGCTGTTGCCGGGGAGATATAGGACAGCTTCAATTTCTTCCTCCCCATCAAAAAGCTATTTCGGGAGAAAGAAAATTTCTGCAAGGGAAATCTCTCACAACCAATCGGTTTACTTTGTTTTTGTTTTGCTTGGTTTATTTTGCTTTGTTTGGTTTACTTCTTTTTATCAAAAACACAAAAAATTTAGTTCCTACCTTAGTTGCTATTTCTGTTGGTTTGCTTCTTTTTATAAAAAAACAAAAAAATAGTTTCTACTTTAGTTTATATTTTTGTTGGTTCACTTTAATCCTGAAAAAAATGAGTATTCCTGAAGTAGAGGTTCGTTATTTTAAGCAACAAGGAGGATAAAGTCTGAAAGATGATTGGTATAGAATAAGTAATGCTCATCATAGATTTCCTAAAAAATATTCTACCACAATCCTTCTTAGAAATTTTCATGTTAGCATATCTAGTTGGAATAGGTATGTTCTGGATACTCACATATGGGGTAATTTTCTAGGCACTCCTGCTTTGGAAGCATGCAATTTAATTGACAGTTTAGTATGAGCACCACCTATTAATGTCATTAAGACTGAAATCACTATGGAGGAAGTTATAAAAAAATTGAGCTCTGTAGAGAAAAGTTTGCCAAAGCTCCTTGATAACACTAGCCAAGTTAATGAATCAATAGAAAGTATCAATAAAAGAATCACTGTTATAGAGGCTCGCATTATTCATGATCAAAATCTTAGAATTGGTAAACTAGAAGAGGCTATGGAAACTCTAAGTTTAAATTTTTCTTCCCTTAAGTTTAAAAGAGAGAAATCTTTTGTAGGAAAAGAGCAAAAATTTGCGTATGTTCCAAAGGTGCCTACACCAAAACCCCTTAATGACCTTAAAATTGATAAAACATTTAGTGCAACTAAGAGTGATTTACATGTTGAATCATCTTCACCTAAGGTACCTATTGAGAAAATCCCTTTTATAAAGGAAGTAATTGATGTTAATGCTTCTTCATTTGAAAATACTTGATTCTTGCTTGCTGTGCCTAGCTGAAAGGCGTTAAAGAAAAACACTCTTGGGAGATAACCCAAATTTTTATTTCAGTATGTTTTCTTTTGTTGAGTCTTGGAAGTTATTGCCTTCGTAATAACCTCTCCTTATCCTTTTTGTGTGGTTTTTGTGCCAAGAATAGCCTCTAATGAGAGGGAAGTAAGATTTGGGGAAGTTGCTGTCCTGAAACAGATTTCTGTGCTTCACTGTAAAAAATCCCAGAACATCGGATTGAGCTGAAATTTTTTGTGTGTATGCCCCTGGTATTTACCCAAGTTTAGTTAGTTTTGCACTTTTAGATTGGAGCAACAGAAGATTTTATAAAAAATTGGTATTTACCTGCTGGTATATTTTGATAGATTTCTGCCATTATTTGCATTTGCCTCTTAATCGGTTTCTTTTTGAGTTCTCTTTGATCACTTCAGCTTTTAAAAGGAGTTGATACAGTAGCTTATGTTTTAATGGATGATTTACTTGAGTTGAAACTGAACCCAAAGGTTTATTATATTGAATACACTAATGCTGCTAATGAAGATTGTGTGATGTTTTGTATGAAGGAAATTTTCAAGTGTAGAGAGAGAATGATGTGAGGAGATGAAGTATGGACAAAAGCTCAAGCTTGGGGATGCCACCCGTGTCACCCCAAGAAATATTCGAGGTACAAGCATCAAAGCTTGGGGATGCCCAAGGCATCCCCTTCTTCATCAATAAAAATCTCAAGTCTTTTTTCAGGACATTTTATTTTAACTGCTTCATGCACTATATGTTGTTCTTGGAGCATCTTTGTTTTTGTTTTTAGTTTTATTTTGCTTTGTTTGCTGTAATAAGTTGGCCGGACCCCAACAAACCTATTTTGGAGAAGTCACACCTAGTTCTTCATTGCTTAGAACACTCTAGTTTTCACTCTTATTGTTCTGTGAGTGTTCTCTTTTGCTAGAACTGCGTTTAGCTTTAGTTTTCTTCTTTTTTCTTAGAAATTTTTAGTTCTTCTATGTAGTTAGGTGAGACAAGATCTTTGGTCTTTATTGATTATTATCTTTGTGAGTTGTTTCAAATAAGTCGATTGGTGTTCGAAAAGAGTAGAATGTTTTGTGCTTATAGTAGTAAAAAAGGAAGATTTTTTTGACTATGGCTTAGACTTTATCTTGTCATGTTGGATGTTTCTTTGACCATATGATTAGTAATTATTGTTGTAGCATGACTTGTTTCAAATAATTGAGATTGCTTAATGTGCCATGATAGAATCATGCATTATTTTAGCATACAAAAGCATAATATTGTGGTATTCTCCTTTGATGCTTTATTTGGGTTGTCTTGGCACATGCTTACACCATGTTATGACTATGAACCAGTCACCTTAGCCTCTATGATCATTTAGTTTTTGACTTGTGATATCACTTTATGCTTTGATTAATAATGTTTTGTTGCTATGCATGATTATGGCCATTATTGCTCTCTTAGTTGGTCGCTCCCAGTCTTTTGCTAGCCTCCACCTTTGTTGAGTATGAGCTCTAGTCGTGCATCCAACTCCTAATAAACCAAGTTATTCCAAAGAGTCCACTATAAATTCCTATGCATGGTGTGTTACACCATTCCAAGTATATTCATGTTTTATCTCTCTTCCAAATTAAACTTTTGTTATGTGAAAATTAGTGATAAAGCTCTCACAAACTTGATGGAACACTTTATTTTCTTGCACTCAATAAACTTGAACCGTTGTGCCCATCTATGTTGCTTACATACTTGCAAATTATGACTTGGGTGTTAGCAGAACCATGTTGTCATGGGGAATGCTTTCAACATTGTATATATCTATCCAGTTGATATCATGTTCTTTTGTTTATGGAGGCCGGCGGTGTGAAATAAAAGGGGAGCTTGTAAGTCCATGGAGTTTGTATATGTGTTAGATAAACGCCTGTGCGACTAGCCTAACACATGCCTAATCATGGTGGAAACTTGCAGCATAACCATAATGAGCATTCTATGAAGCATCTTCAGAAAAAAAATATAAAAAAAGAAGAAAGGAAAAAAAGAGAGAAAAAACACCATGCTCATGGTAAATAAAAAGATCACTGAGATGCTCATTGTCTGTTGCCTTGTCTTTTTTATATGGGATAGATCCTGTGTCATGGGGCAAGGGGTACCCCGTTGGCGGTTCTCTATGATACACATATACTTAAAATGACAAGAACTTGCTTATGACTAAAGTTGAGTAGCATGAGGAACGGCCCTCGTACTCAAGGGGCATGAGGTTTTCAACTTGTGATTTGTCAAGCATATAACTCATATTTGTCTCACTTTAACCTTAATCACTTCAAGATGCTTATGATAGGGGCAATGAGAGCTCAAAGCTAGTAAGTACCATAATTTTTGGAAGCTCTTTATGAAACTTGAAATCCCTACTTCCCTCTACGAAGGGCCTTTTTTTTACTTTTTGTTGTGTCTCCATCTTCTATCTTTATGTACCAATTAGGAGAGCGTAGTTGTCATTCTTAGTTTAATGTGAATTGTCCCAAAACTTGTTGATTGATTCATAATTATGGTATTGCTTGTTCTTAAATTATTTGTATCTAGTCACCCTTATAAACTTTGAAGGTGTCCTATGCATTTATGTTTTGCTATTCCATGAAGGACAAGCCGATTACCACTATTTATATGTTTTCTATATGTGAACAAACAAATTTCTTTAAATACATTGTTATTCATGATCTTTTGTTGCCTTTAATGTTGCAACATAGTTGCTATGTATTATTGTTAGAAATATATCTTTCATGTTCATCTTTAGAGTACTTTGATCCCAGCTATCAATGCTTTACAATACCTTGATCAAGATTGTGATGGTGCATGTCACCTCAAAAATTATTCTTTTTATCACTTACCTACTCTAGGACGAGCAGGAGTTAAGCTTGGTGATGCTTGATACGTCGTAAACGTATCTATAATTTTTGATGCTCCATGCTTGTTTTGTACCAACTATCTTATGTTTTGTCTACACTTTGAGGCATTTTAATACATTTTCTAGAACTAACCTATTAACAAGATGCCATAGTGCCAATTCCTGTTTTCTGCTGTTTTTGGTTTAAAAAAAGCTAGTAAAGAAATATTCTTGGAATTGGACGAAACCAAAGCCAAAGTTCCTATTTTTCCAGACACTATACGGAGTTCGAAGGAGAGACGAAAAAGCGCCACGAGGCAGCCGCACCAGGGGCCACGCATGTCCTCCCTGGGCCACGCCACCCTATGGTGTGGGACCCTCGGGCGTCCACCGACCTTGCCCCTTCGCCTATATAAACCCCCCAAGGTGAAACCCATAAGGACCCAATCAGAAATCCACGAAAAACTCCGTAGCCGCCACCACCATCGTCCCTAGATCAGGAGGAATCTGAACCTCTTCCCGGCAGCCTGCTGGAGAGGGGAGATCATCCGGGAGGCCTTCTTCATCACCATGCCAGCCTCCGGAGTGATGCGTGAGTAGTTCATCCTTGGACTATGGGTCCATAGCAGTAGCTAGATGGTTGTTTCTCCTCTTTTGTGCTATCATGTTTAGATCTTCTGAGCTGCCTATCATGATCAAGATCATCTATTTGTAATCCTACATGTTGTGTTTGTTGGGATCCGATGGATATTGAGTACTATGTCAAGATTGATTATTGATTCTATCATGTCTATATTATTTGTGATCTTGCATGCTCTCTATTGCTAGTAGTTACTCTGGCCAAGTATTTGCTTGTGACTCCAAGAGGGAGTATTTATGCTCGATAGTAGGTTTATGCCTCTAGTAATCTGGGGGGTGACAGAAACCTCTAAGGTTGTAGATGTGCTGTTGCTACTAGGGAGAAAACAACAATCCTTTGTCCAAGGGCAATTGCATTGTTTACTTTACACACTTTGGTTAATGCAATTATCTGTTTCTTGCAACTTAATACCCGATGGTTGTTCGGATGATATCTCGGAGGTGGATTATTAGTCATAGATGCAGTTGGATTATGGTCTATGTATTATTTTGTAATGCCAGGACGAATCTCATAGCGATCATTGTGCCATGTACATGCATTGTTATGCATTCTCTATCTGTTAATTGCCAAATTGTAATTTTTTCACCCAACATGTTATTTATCTTATGGAGAAACACCTCTAGTGAACAGTGGACCCCGGTCCATTCCTTCCCACTCATATTCCATCTATTATCTATTGTTTACTTTATGCAATTACTACAAGTAATTACTGCAAGCAATTACTTTCTTTCTCACTACAGTTTAATCCTTTGTTTTCAGCAAACCGGTGAGCTTGACAACCTCACTGTAAGTTGGGGCAAAGTATTGTGGTTGTGTTGTGTAGGTTCCACGTTGCTAGCAACACCTTGGGAGTTGTTTCCTTTCTCCTACTGGTTCGATAACCTTGGTTTCATAACTGAGGGAAAACATGTTGATGTGATTATCACACCTTGATCTTAGGGTCTCCCAATAGGCTCTACGGGAACCTACCCGACATCAGTGACTAGTTATCCTGCTAATGGGAAGTTATTGACTAAGTCGGGAGATCCCGGAATACCAACATTTTCATGCTCAATTTGCAAAACTGATATTCGTAATGCTTTGTGTGATTTAGGTGCAGGAGTTAGTGTAATGCCATATTCCCTCTATAAAAGGTTAGGATTAGGGGAGTAGTCCCCCACTTCTATCACTTTACAGATGGCTTACAAATCCACTAAACAACCCATGGTATGATCGAGGATGTTCTACTTAGAATATATGAGCATGTTATTCCCACTGATTTTATTATTCTTGAAATGCCAGAGGATGAAAAATTATCTATAATACTTGGAAGACCTTTTCTTAGCACTGCAGGAGCATTAGTTGATTGTGCTGAAGGAAAAATAATCTTCAATGTTATGATGCTTAAATCATCCGGTATTTTCCAAAGAAACTAGAAGCAGGAGAAAGGTATATTCCACCGGCAAAACGAGTTCATGTGGTAAGTGCTTTTGATAAAGGTCAACCCAAGGAAATAATTCAAGAACAGAGAAGCGGTTGAAATATTCAACCATTATTAGTAAAATGCTTAATGGGATTCAACCCATCACATTAATAACATAAGTTAAAGAATAAAATGTTCATCGCATTCCTACAACTTTTTCATAGACATTCTTGAGGAAGCGCGCCCATGAAGATGCAGCTATCAAAGAGTAGTAGAAATATCGACTGAATAAACATAGATTTAGTGTAGAAAATGAAGATTGAGTTTTATATGCAAAAACTAGATTAATCATATTGTCCAGATTAAAAAGTGAATCTCTAAAAATTTGGGCGAAAAAGCATGTTCCAGGAGTTATAACGACCAACTATACGGCGGGAATATATATTCCAGACATATAGTTGCGGCCGTATAGTTATCGACAAAATTCTCAAAAAAGGGGTCTCGGATACAGAAGGTTTAACGACCAACTATACGGCGGGACCATTTTGGTCCGGCTGTATAGTTGCGCCCGTATAGTTGTGATCTGGCGTGGAGAAACCCTAAATCTCGACGCCACCGAAACTATACGACGGGATCTACTTATCCTGCCCATATAGATCCCGCCATATAGTTCGGCGCGACCACTTAATCGGCCCGGGACAGCTAGGGCTTCTCCATCCTCTCATTATTTCTCTCATATTCTCTCCAAACCTCTCAAAACCCACCTAGAACTCTTGATTCTTCGCGTATTTCGTTTGTTTGAGTTGGGGAATCAATAGATCGATATGTTTCTCTCCCTATCCACGCTTTATTTTTAGAATTCCATGGTTGTCATCACATTGATTTAGTGGATGAACTCAAGCTTGTTTGATTTTCCCTTTTGATTTCTCACGTTAGGATTAAATTTCTCCACGTAGAATCGTTCATATATCATATAGAAACTATATGCCTAATGTTTTATGATGAAACTTTTCAGTGCATCAACATGAACAAGCTTGGTAGCATTTTTCGCAAGAGCAAGCGCCAATGTGGCGAGGCCTCGGGGTTCCAGGCTGAGCTCGATAATAAGTATGTCATGGTTTCATCAAGGAAGGTGATGTGCACACGTTGGGCCGATGATAGTGTTCTCACCGCGGCAGGGTTGAGGACAGACTTTGACCTCATGTGTTCAAATGCGGGGCTATCACTCCTCACCTACGCGAGCCACTACACTTACGTTGATCTCACCTTTGAGTTCCTCGCCTCCTTCTACGATGACTATAGGGAGTGTTGGAGATATACCCAAGAGGTAATAATAAAAGTAGTAATTATTATATCTTTGTGTTTATGATAAATGTTTACATTCATGCTAAAATTGTATTAACTAGAAACATTAATACTTGTGTGATTTGTAAACAAGTAAGAGTACCTAGTAAAGCCTCTTGGTAATACTAGCTTGTTGGTTAATAGATTATCATGGTTTCCTGATCATGAACATTGAGATGTTATTAATAACAATATCATATCATTAGGAGAATGATGTGATGGACATACTCCTATAGTTAAGCGTAGCATAAGATCAAGTCATTTTAATAGTTTGTTTGCTATAAGCTTTCAGATACATAGTAACCTAAATCCTTTGACCATGAGATCATGTTAATCAGCATCACCAGATGGATGCTTTGATGAAATCAAGCACCACTTCATAACTGGGTGGTTATAAAGGTGGCATTGAGTGTTCAGAAAGTATGTGTTGAGGCACTTGGATATAGAGTGGGGTTTTTCCATCCATATGACTGATAGATATACTCTGGGCCCTCTCGATGGAATGTCATCCAATTATCTTGCAAGCATGTGAATGGCTCACAAGGACATATCACATGAACGAGTAAAGAGTACTTATCGGTAACAAGGTTGAACTAGGTATGCAGAGATACCGACGATCAAACCTCGGATAAGTAAAGTATCGCGAGACAAAGGGAAATTGGTATCGTATGTAAATGGTTCATTCAATCACGAAGTAATCGTAGAAATATGTGGGAGCCATATAAATTTCTAGATTCCTCTATTGGTTATTGATCGGAGAAGAGTCTCGGTCATGTCTACATAATTCACGAACCGTAGGGAGACACACTTAAGGATTCGATGTTTAGTAGATATGGAATGTGAGTAAGAGACCGAATGTTGTTAGGAGTCTCGAATTGGATCCGAGATATCACTAGGAGATCCAGAATGGTCCATAGAATAAGATTCATATAAGGAAAGTCCAATTCCGGAGTTCGAGAATGGGTTCGGTGTTTTCACCGGAATGTTCTAGAAGGGTCTAGAAGGTCCATCACTCCAGAGTGGGAAGGGTACATGTATATGTGATGACAAAGTGGAATGGTTGCATCATTTCCTAGGTCACTTGGCTGGGTAATGGGAAGAGAGAAATCGAACTCTAGTTTGAAAGTCAAACGCCAATTTGAAAAGTCAAATCCCAACATGGTTGCCTAGTGGAGGGAGGGAAGGAATCCTACATAGGGGAGGATTCCTCCCTCCCCTTGCCACCGGCCTAGTAGAGGAATTGCGGGATGACTCCCCTCCCCCCCAAACTGCCTCTCTCACCTATATAAGGAGGGGTGGGGCGCCCCTACCCCTCACACCTAAACCCTAGCCGGCCGCCGACCCCCTCTCTTGTTGTCGCCGCCTAGGGCTCCTCCAAGTCGCCACCTAGGGCTTGCCCTAGCCACCGGCTGCCACCACCTATCGTCGGCCCTCTAAACCCTAGATTGCCGAGGCCCTCTTCTACTCCACCATACCCGCTCCGGCTTAGGCGAAGCCCTGCGGGATGGTCCCTCTACTTCCACCACCATGCCGTCGTGTTGTGGAATCACGAGGAGAGATCTACAACCTCCGCTGCCTGCTGGAACAAGGGAGAGGAAGGTCTTTATCGAGTACCAAACATGTGACCGACTACGGAAGCGCTGCTGGAAGGCAGTGCCGAAAGGATCGTCTACACGATCTTGAGATCGGCAAGTGAACGACTACATCACCCATGAGAATCCGATCTAATTAACCGCTTTAGAATCTTTGAGGGTTAGTACTCTATGGACTTCTTGCTATAATCTAGTACATAGATCTTGGCTTGTGTGTGTTCTTGTGGTAGAATTTTTTTGTTTTCCATGCTACGAACCCTTACAGTGGTATTAGAGCCGTGTATATGCGTAGATCTGTTGCACGTGTAGAACACAATGGTTATTGTGGGCGCTGATGCTTTTTTTGTCGATTTCTTCTTGTGTACTTTGCATCTTGCGGGATGGTGGGATGAAGCGGCCCGGGCTAACCTTACACGCCATCGTTCATGAGACTTTCTCCACGATTAACATGCAACTTGTATTGCATAAGTGGATTTGCGGGTATTTGTCTCTCCCACCATAGTGAAGATTCAATTTACAATGGGAACTTGACAATACTTGTATCAACATTATGGTTCTTGTTCATAAGTTAGAACGGTTCTTATTCGAAAGCCCCAAAAAAAGTAAAACATGCAAAGAAAATTAGAGGAGTCTAACTTTGTTTTGCAGGGGTATGTTGTGATGTGATATGGCCATGATGTTATTGTGATTATATTTTATGTATGCAATGATACTTATTGTAAGTTGGCAACCGACAGGAGCCTTATGCTTGTCTTTAAATTTGTTAAGACATGCGTGTCTATTCATCATGTAATCGCTTTATTCCAAGTAGTTGTAATGGTTGTTGTTGGTGATGGACAACCATGAAGAGGCACCATTGACCTTGACGCCACGCCGGTGATGATGGAGATTATATTCGTTCTTTGGAGGTGGAGATCATAGGCACAAGAAGAAATGCCATATCATATCACATATTATGAATTGCATGTGATGTTAATCCTTTTTATGCATCTTGTATTGCTTAGATCGCGACAGTAGCATTATAATATGATCCTTCTCACTAAATATCAAGTAATAAATTGTTTGTCCTTGGTAGGAACCGTTTCTAAGACTCATCATTTCGAAGCATCACATGATGATTGGGCTATGTGTGCATACAACGGGTGCAAGCTAGATTGGCACATGTGGATACTAAGGTTAACCTTGACGAGCTTAGCATGTACAAACATGGTCTCGGAACATGCAATACTGAAAGGTAAAGCATGAGTAATATAGTAGATATGATGAACATGTTGATTATTCACCTTTGAAACTACATCATCTCTCGTGATGATAGGACTTGATGTAGTGGATTTGGTTCTTGTGATCACTAAAAAATGTGAGGGATACTATTTTGAGTGGGAGTTCAGCTAGTTAATTTAAGTACTAATTGAACTTAATTTGTCATAAACTTATTCTAAACTATTACAAATATGTTGTAGATCATGGCGGCCCCTACCATCCAGTTTACTGCGTTCCTAGAGAAAGAAAAGTTGAAAAACAATGGAAGAAAATTCACGGATTGGTTCCGCAATTTGAGGATTGTCCTTAATGCTGGTTAGTTGACCTATGTGTTGGATGCACCACTGGGTGACCCACCTGCAGGTGATGCTACCGATAAGGTGAAAAATGTTTACCTTGCTCAGAATCAGTACTGCATAGTTCAGTGTGCTATCTTTAATGGTTTGGAATCGGAGCTTATGAAAAGGTTTGAGAATTTGACCCACATGATATTGTCCCTGAACTCAAAATGATATTTGAGGCTCACACGGCAGTTGAGAGTTATGAGGCTTCTGAAAAGTTCTTTAACTGCAAGATGGAAGAGGGAAGCTCCGCCAGTGAGCATGTGCTGAAGATGTCTGGGCACGCTAATAAGATCCAAAGCTTGGGGATAGTGATTCCTAATGCAATGGGGATTCACTGTGTCCTCCAATCACTACCACCAAGTTACAAGAACTTTGTGATGAACTATAACATGCAGCGCATGGATAAGTCGCTACCAGTACTCTTCAGTATGTTGAAGTTTGCGGAAGAGGACATCAAGAAAGAGCACCAAGTGTTGATGGTCAATAAGACCACCAATTTCAAGAAGCAAGGAAAGCCTAAGAAAAAGTGTAACTTCAAGAAGGGTGGTAAGAAAGCTACTGCGCCTGCAAATAAGACCAAGGCTGGGCCTAAGCTTGATACTATGTGCTTTTACTGCAAAGGAAAAAGTCACTGGAAGCAGAATTTCCCCAACTACCTGGTGGATCTGAAGAACGGCAACATCAAGAAGAAAGTTATATTCGATATACATGTTATTGATGCGTATCTTACTAGTAATTGTAGTAGTGCCTGGGTATTTGATACTGGTTCGGTTGCTCATATTTGTAACTCGAAATAGGTGCTACAGAAAAAACGGAGACTAGCGAAAGACGAGGTGAAGATGCACGTTGGAAATGGATCAAAGGTTGATGTGGTTGCAGTCGGCACGCTACCTCTTCCTCTACCATTGGGATTAGTTTTATACTTAAATAATTGTTATTTGGTGCCTGCGTTGAGCATGAACATTATATCAGGATCTTGTTTATTGCGAGACGGTTACTTGTTTAAGTCCAAGAATAATAGTTGTTCGAATTAGTCATGTACCTTTGATAGATGGTCTATTCTTATTGAATCTCGATAGTAGTGATACACATGTTCATAATATAGATGCTAAACGTTTTAAATTGAATGATAATTCTACATACATGTGGCACTGTCATCTTGGTCAAATTGGAGTGAAGCGTATGAAGAAACTCCATTTCGATGGACTTCTTGAATGACTTGATTTTGAATCACTTGAAAGATGCGAAGCATGTCTGATGGGAAAAATGACTAAGACTCCATTTTTTGGTATGATGGAGCGAGCTATGGACTTATTGGAAATCATACATACTGTTGTGTGTGGCCCGATGAGTGTGGAATCGCGCGGTGGTTATCATTATGTTCTTACTTTCATGGATGACTTGAGTAGATAAGGGTATATCTATTTTGTGAAACATGTCTGAAACTTTCGAGAAGTTTAAGGAATTTCAAAGTGAAGTAGAGAATCGACGTAACAAGAAGATTAAATTTCTACGATTTGATCGTGGAGGTGAATATATAAGTTACGAGTTTGGCGAGCATTTGAAGAAATGCGGAATACTTTCACAATTGACACCGCTAGGAACACCACAGCATAATGGTGTGTCCGAACATCATAATCGAACTCTCTTAGATATGGTTTGTTCTATGATGTCACTTACAGATTTACCGTTATCCTTTTGGGGTTATGCATTAGAAACAGCCGCATTCACTTTAAACAGGACACCATCTAAATATGTTGAAACGACACCATATGAATTATCGTTTGGGAAGAAACCTAAATTGTCATTCCATAAAGTTTGGGGTTGCGAAGCTTATGTAAAGAAGTTATAGCCCGACAATCTTGAACCCAAAGAGGAAAAATGTGTCTTCATAGGATACCCGAAGGTAACTATTGGGTATACCTTCTATCATAGACCTGAAGGCAAAATCTTCGTTGCCAAGAATGGATCCTTTCTAGAGAAGGAGTTTCTATCGAAAGAAGCGACTAGAAGGAAAGTAGAACTCGAAGAGGTTATCGAACCTTCTCTCGGATTTGAGAGTAGCATAGCACCGGAAGAAGTTCCTGTGGCGCCTGCACCAATAAGAGAGGAAGCTAATGATGGTGATCATGAAACTTCGTTCGAAATTACTACGAAACCTTGCAGGTCGACAAGGACTCGTACCACTCCCGATTGGTATGATCCTGTTATGAGTGTCATGTTGGTGGATAACACCAATGACGCTGCAACATATGAGGAAGCGATGATGAGCCTAGATTCCAATAAATGGCAAGAAGCCATGAAATCTGTGATTGGATCCATGTACGAAAACCAAGTATGGACTATGGTGGACTTACTGTATGGCCGGAAGGCTATCGAGAACAAATGGATTTTCAAGAAGAAAACAGATGTTGATGGTAATATAACTGTCTATAAAGCTCGACTTGTCGCAAAAGGGTTTTGAGAAATTCAAGGAGTTGACTATGATGAGACTTTCTCACCGGTAGTGAAGCTAAAGTCTATGAGGATTTTGTTAGCAATCACTGCATATTATGATTATGAGATATGTTACATGGATGTCAAAACGACGTTCCTCAATGGAGACATTGATGAAGCGTTGTATATGGTACAACCCAAACTTTTTGTCGATCGTAAAGATGCTAACAAGGTATGCAAACATCAACGGTCCATTTATGGATTGAAGCAAGCATCCCGAAGCTGGAATCAATATTTTGATAAGGTGATCAAAAGTTTTGGTTTTATACAAACTTATGGAGAATATTGTATTTACAAGAAAGTGAGTGGGAGCTCTGTAGAATTCCTAGTACTATATGTGGATTACATATTGTTGATTGGGAATGGTATTGACCTTCTTAAAAGTGTCAAAGATTATTCAAATAATAGTTTTTAAATGAACGATATTGGTGAAGCTCCATACATATTAGGCATAAAGATTTATAGAGATAGATCGAGACGCCTAATAGCGCTTTCACAGAGTACATATTTGGACAAAGTTCTAAAGAGGTTTGGAATGGAAGATAGCAAGAAAGGGATCTTGCCCATGTTTCCCAATACGTCCCGCTACGGCAGAAGATAGAGAGAGGATGAGTAAGACTCCCTATGAATTAGCAATAGGATCTATCATGTATGCCATGCTATGTACTAGACCGGACATTGCATATGTTGTTAGTTTGGCTAGAAGATATCAAAGTGATCCAGGAGTGGATCATAGGATGGCGGTCCAAAACATCCTTAAGTACTTGAGACGAACTAAGGATATGGCTCTTTCTTATGGAGGTGATCAACAGTTCGCTATTAATGGTTACACCAATTCTAGTTGGAAAACCTATTCAGATGATTCTAAATCTCAATCTGGATATGTATCTACATTGAATGGTGCATCAGTGAGCTGGAGGAGTGCAAAGCAAAGCATTGTGGCGAGATCTTCAACTGAATCGGAATACATAGTTTCTTCAAAGGCTTCACAAGAGGCAATATGGATGAAGGAGTTCATTGTGGAGCTTGGTGTGGTTCCTAGTGTTCTAGACCCAAAGCAAAGCCAATGCGCAGGAGACAATGTCACACAAGAAGATGAAGCATATCAAGCTACTATTTCACGCTATTCGAGAGCAAGTCCAAGATGGTGACATAAAGATTTGCAAAGTACACACAGATCTAAAAGTGGCGGATCTATTGACTAAACCTCTCCCGGGGGTAAAACATGACTAGCACCAAACCGCCATGGGTGTTATGTATATTACCATGTAATCTCGAATATTGACTCTAGTGCACATGGGAGACTGTTGGAGATATGCCTAAGAGGCAATAATAAAAGTAGTTATTATTATATCTTTGTGTTTATGATAAATGTTTACATTCATGCTATAATTGTATTAACAAGAAATATTAATACTTGTGTGATTTATAAACAAGTAAGAGTCCCTAGTAAATCCTCTTTGTAATACTATCTTGTTGGTTAATAGATGATCATGGTTTCCTAATCATGAACATTGAGATGTTATTAATAACAAGATCATATCATTAGGAGAATGATGTGATGAATATACTCCTATAGTTAAGCATAGCATACGATCAAGTCATTTCAATAGTTTATTTGCTATAAGCTTTCAGATACATAGTAACCTAAATCCTTCGACCATGATATGATGTTAATCACCATCACCTGATGGATGCTTTGATGAAATCAAACACCACTTCGTAACTGGGTGGTTATAAAGGTGGCATTGAGTGTCCGGAAAGTATGTGTTGAGGCACATGGATCAAGAGTGGGATTTGTCCATCCATATGACCGATAGATATACTCTGGGACCTCTCGGTGGAATGTCATCCAAATAGCTTGCAAGCATGTGACTGGCTCACAAGGGATCACATATAACAAGAACGAGTAAAGATTACTTATCGGTAACGAGGTTGAACTAGGTCTGCAGAGATACCGACGATCAAACCTCGAATAAGTAAAGTATTGCCAGACAAAGGGAAATTGGTATTGTATGTAAATTGTTCATTCGATCACGAAGTAATCATAGAAATATGTGGGAGCCTGAATGTTGTTCGGAGTATCAGATTGGATCCAGGATAGCACGAGGAGATCTGGAATGGTCCGGAGAATAAGATTCATATACGGAAAGTACAATTCCGGAGTTCGGGAATGGTTTCGGTGTTTTCACCGGAATGTTCTAGAAGGGTCTAGAAGGTCCACCGATCCAGAGTGGAAATGGTACATAGATTTGCCATGACAAAGTTGAATGGTTGCATCATATCCTAGGTCACTTGGCTGGGTAATGGAAAGAGAGAAATCAAACTCTAGTTTGAAAGTCAAATGCCAATTTCAAAAGTCAAATCCCAACATGGTTGCGTAGTAGAGGGAGGAAGGAATCCTACCTAGGGGAGGATTCCTCACTCCCCTTGCCACCGGACTAGTAGAGGAGTTGGGGGAGGACTCCCTTCCCTCCAAACCGCCTCTCCCACCTATATAAGTAGGGGTAGGGCGCCCCTACCCCTCACACCTAAACCCTAGCCGGCCATCGCCCCCTCTCTTGTTGACGCCGCCTAGGGCTCCTCCAAGTCGCAGCCTAGGGCTTGCCCTAGCCGCCGGCTTCCACCACCTATTCTCGGCCCTCTAAACCCTAGATCATTGAGGCCCTCTTCTACTCCACCATACCCACTCCGGCTTAGGCAAAGCCCTACTAGATTTTCCCTCTACTTCCACCACCACGCCATCGCGAGGAGAGATCTATAGCTTCCGCTGCCTACTGGAACAAGGGAGAGGAAGGTCTTCATCGAGTACTGAACGTTTGACCTACTGTGGAAGCATTGTCAGAACACAGCGCCGGAAGGATCATCTACGTGATCTTGAGATCGGCAAGTGAACAAATACATCACCCACGAGAATCCGATCTTGTTAACCGCTTTGGAATCTTCAAGGGTTAGTACTCTATCGACTCGTTGCTACAATCTAGTAGATAGATCTTGGCTCGTGTGTGTTCATGTAGTAGAATTTTTTTGTTTTCCATGCTACGAACCCCTACAAGGAGAAAGGTAATGCGTGCATGGTGAGCTTCACTATAAACCAGCAGCTATATCAAATATCTTTTCAACGATTTTTTGAAGCTTTTGGATTCCCTCAAGAAGGGGAATCAACTGTTATAAATTTGTATGTCTCAAGTGGAGAAAGTTGGGAGGTTATTTCTGTTAACGGTGGTAGGGACTTCTACCAGAATAAAATGTCTACCATTCAGAACACGACCATCCGCTACTTTGCCTTGTTTCTCGCTAACACTTTGTTGGGAAGAGTAGATACCGGCTCTATGGCCAATGCAGACATGGCCATGATCACCAAGGCACTCTTCGCCGATGCACCGCAGAGCCCCACTCCTACAGCTCTACTCCTCCAGCACCTTTGCCACCGGAGCAACAAAAATAAAGGTGACATTCGCATTGGTGGATTGGTAATCCACCTTGTTGTAACATCCCAAAAATATGAAACAATGATCATCAAACTCTAATCACTAAAATTAGGGTTAACAAAAACTTTGATTAAATAAAAAACCAAATGAATGCATGTGTGTATGTGATGATTTGATGAATGCATGAATGGACTTGTGTGATTCAACTAAATAGTAAGGAATGGTTCAAATATGAATATAACATCATCTAAAACATTTCCAAGCAGAAACAAATCAAGAGAAAATCAAAAACAAATCAAATAAGGCAAATGGTCATTTTTGCCAATCTTGCTCACTAGGTCACTTTGAGTGTTTCTAGTCCAAGATTTCAAACATAAACTTTTCCAATTCTTTTCACCCCTTGCAAGACCAAGTAAAACAGAATCAAAGCCCACCTTCCAAACTTGCAGAAACATTTAGCAACCCCATTCAGAGGACAATTCAAAATTGAATCTTTAACATATGTGAAGATCACACATTTTCAAAACCCAACCAAACTAGTGTCCCTTGACCACTCCAACTAACTAGATACTCCCTAGTATGTGCCTAGCAAACCCACCAATTTGAATTTATTTCGGCCATTTCATCTAACACCTTATGGGCACAAATAAAATTAAACAAAAAACACTATAGTGAGCAGTGTTGTGCCAACCTTGTCCCCTCCCTAGCTCTCACTACACTCTCAGTAGATCATCTAACTAGTTTAACCAGCTCTAGCTCACTGTAAACTCGACAATGCCATCAATGGTGACCATGGCCGAGCCCAATTGCCAACCCCAATGTCGACAGCAAGCTACAAGCCTAACTAGACTCACCAACCTTGTCTAGCAGGCACTCTATCGTCCACCACCACCCCTTGTCCAACGCTCGAACCCTGCTAGCCACTGGAACACCCAGAACGCGCGCGACCATTCTCTCTATGGCCATGCCGAGAGCGCGCTAGGGCGTCGCGCTCGACACACTCGCACAAACCGCGCCTCGCCTTCGCCGCTCGCGTAGGTGATCACCACCGAACCAGGAACCGCCCAGACATGCTCGTTCACCGCCGTGCGACCAGGAGCGCCTATGCACAATTAAGACTTCCGTCGGAGCCGCCCCGAGCATCGATGTGTTCCGACCGATTCTTACCGCCCCACGCCTCGCCATCAAGCCGTTGAGCTTTGCCAGGAGGCAATGCACCGTCCCCTACCTTCGGCCATGCCGTTAGCTCGTTGTGCAGCTGACCCCGACAAACTTAGCCCGCACCCTTTGGTCCCCTTCAGCCACTATAAAAGGAGACCTCCCCCGCTCGTTTTCTTCACACCAGTTCACTCCCTACCTCTCACTGATCACAACCACTCACTCCCAAAGCAAGGCGAGCACCAGGTGGCCGGAATTTCACCGGAGTTCGCCGCTGCAGAGGAGGAGAGGCGCCGTCGATTGGAGCCGCCCCAGGAGAAGCTGCCGGTACTAGGAGAATTGTCGTTGTCGACTTCGTCGTTCGCCCCCGTCGCTAACCATCGCCTGAGCCCCGGTGAGCCTCGCATGACCCCCACCGTCCCCGCTAGGGTTCTGTTTCGCCGGCGCTACCCGATGTGGATAATGAACCAGAGCCGTTTGGTTTGAATTAGATCCTACGATCCTAATCGCCTCGTGCCGCTTCGCCACTCGTTGTCTCACTGACGAGTGGGCTTGCTCACTTACTCAGCCCGTGTGCGCGCTATGCGTAGTGGGCCGGCCCAGTTAAACCTCTCGCGCAACCCAACAATTCAAATTTAGTATTATTCATTTAGTTCTAAACTTAGTTCTGTACCTAGATTCAAAAATCAACCCAGCTCGATTCACTGAACCAAAATGCATGAAACCAATTTTGTTAGAAAGGTACTAGAATGCATAATCCAAGCCCGTTGGATTCAAACCATTTAGATTTGTTGATCACCCATGGTAAAAATAACAAGGCAGAAGCTTTTCTGCATTCAAACATTTTTCAAAATTCAACCATAAGAGATTTTGAGTTGATTCCAACTCTCAAAAATCACATTTAACCATACCTTTCAGAATATATAAAGATATATAGATTTACTTACAGAAATAATGATCAAGTAATAAAAGAATGCCACATAGGCATTTCTAGTCACTTTAATTAATTAAAATAAAAAGGTTAAACCTTATTAAATTGTGACACCACTTTAAATCACATTCCCATGTACTGAAATATGTGGTGATGACACGTGTCAACATGATCCCATGTTTGAGTTGGAGAATATTAAATCTTAAGTAGTTTTTCAATGAGTAGAAATTACTTTTCTAAAATAAAATAAATGGGACAGGTGCTTTAATCTTGTAATGTTAGTGATGATGCTAGATCATCTAGTGTGAACCTTTGTGTGATGATTAGAAATATTTAAGTATTGTTTGCTGATTGTGTACCTCATATTTATTTATAGACGCTAGTATCGACCAAGGATACGAGGAGGAAGGAGTATACTATGAGGAAGAAGCCGAGGAGAACTTCAACCACTGCTCTGCACAAGGCAAGCTAACACTTGCAAGATACCCTACTTATGCAAGCTACTACTTGCTTGTTACTATGCCAACTATATGCCTTAAGCATCTGTGATTATACCCACTTGACACGCCATCCTAGTTTTACTTGCAAGCTTAGTATTTTATTTTCTTTATTAAAATATTTCTATCAAAAGTTTACTTAGTGACTTGTAGATTCTAGAAATATAACTAAAGGTAGCATAAAGAGCATAAAATTTGGCCTAAGTTAGATAATCTTGATGTCATCCTAAGGCATGAGATTGAACTTAGCTAATCCCCACTTGTTTATTACCCATCATTAGTATTTAACCCCACCTATAGCTGCTAGTGCTAAGCATAAAACGTGATCAAATTTAGATGGGAATACTTGATGAAAATGGTTATGAAAACCTTAGAATGATGAATCATTCTACTGAAATGTTTTGACATGTGTTTCCAAACACTAGAGGATTTTGATGATGAAAATGTTAAGGCATGAGCCTTAGCCCTTTATAAAACTGATGGTTGTCTAGATGCGATACCATTCCAATTTTACCGTACAACCACAATACCCGAAATTTGGGGAGCGCTTGACTGGAAATTTATATACCTTAGTATGGGTTCCCTTGCGGCAAAGGTCTGAGGTGAGGCTACCTTGTGAAGATTGTCCACCTGTACACTACCCAAGATGACAGTTGGTCATGGTTGGGAGGCCAAACTCATAGGAGAGGTGCCTATACTAGGGCGTGTAATTGAAAGGTTACGATTTATTATCCGCATACTGAGTATGGTGAATTCAGGATTGTTACTGACGGATTATCGAATGTTGTGGTGAAAGTGTACAATCTCTACAGAGTGTTAAACTATTCGAATAGCCGCGTCCGTGGTTATGGACAGTTGGAGTGGCCATACTGTTCTATCATCAGATGTTTTCAAAATGACTTGTGAAATGATTTGTGACTTTGACTTGACCACAACAGAGTTGTGACATGAAATTCAAGTTCCCACTTAGGTGTTATAAAACTTTCAACTAGCTTTCTTTGTTTCTGAACTTAGCAAAGGTAAATCTGGCTTTTTGCAAAACAACCCTAGAGCTTAGTATATCCTATTCAAAACCACTTCACTTGTAGTATTAATTTGTGAATACTTAAAGAGTACTCATGGCTTTGTCCCTGGCTATTCCCGTGGCGAGACTATGAAGAGGAGTATAAGGAGGACGGACAGCAGGAAGGTTACGACAACTAGGATCATCTCCCATCGTCAGCATTGCCTGTGACCATGAAGATGGAGCTTCACCTATGCTATCGTTATTATTACGTTATTCCGCTGCTTGAATTGTATTAAGAACTAGATCATGAGATCCTTATTTGTGTATGACCTTGTGTATGGTTTGTAATAAATGATGTACTGTAATATCCAATCTATTATGTCTCGATAAATGGTAATCTTGGGATTGCGATGTATGGCATAACAAGCATGTGTGATTAAAAATCCGGGTGTTGACAAGTTGGTATCAGAGCCATCCTGACCATAGGCTACCCTAGTTAGAATGGATGTTTGAATCAAAAACTTAGTTTCAAAACCAAAGGAAGTGAGTATTTACAAAAACTTATTCTCATTCTTATCACTTGGATTCTTTCATGAAAATTCATGTTCCTCAAAAATTCTTGCAAACTTACATAAAATTTGACACACTTGATCACTCTACTAACTTACTCATCCTATATTATTATAGATGGACGTGAAGTACAACAAGTTTTATCAGTTGGGGAATGGAGGAGACCTCATCTTTGAGCGTAACTTGGACCAGCTGTCGGAGATGCTGGAGCGTCCGCACCCCGAGTTCTTCGGAGCTCAGCTCAATGATCATGAAGGAGAAGATTTGCTGTGGTTAGTTGTTGCAAGTCTCCGAGGAAAGATTGAAGCCCCCACTGCACAGGGAATTCAGTTCACCTTAATAGAGAACAAATGGCTCGATGGACTTGCCAGGGCCATGCAGGAAGCTCTTGCCTTTCTGTGTGGGCAGAGTATCAATCAAATCAAGGGTACCCGCTTTGAGTTCTACCCAAGGCGTGATGTTATGGGACAGCCACTGGAGGCTTCATATCACCATGAGCTGAAGACTCAGTTGGACCACCTCAGCTTCATGATGTATGATCGTCAGAAGGAGTTGGACAATGCCCGGTTCCTACGCCAACCACAAGTACGCCATCGCCGCGAAGAAGGATCAGACCATATCCATGCTAGTGAAGGATCACAAGTCTCGTCGCCATCAACTCGACAAGAAGGAGCGCATCATTGCCCGTCTTTGCCACCGGATCACTGATTTGGAGGAGACCATCCACGAGAGAGACATGCAGTTGGAGGAGATGGATAATGCAGGGTAAGACCTTTGTGGAGACCCCTACTCCTATCTCAGCGATGATGATGACTTTCTGGAAGATCATGCCATGGACTTCTTCACCGATGAGGATGACTTTGCTTTCATCGATGATGATGATTATGAGGATGATGAGGACACTTACTCTGAGGAGTAATAGCACTTGAGCACTAGCGTTAGTGAGTTGTATTCGGTCCCACTGTATCGTAGTTTCCTAGAATGGTTATTAAAACCATCTGTTTTTCTTTATTGTGGTGTGTGTTTGTATCATGTGCTATGAATAAATGAAAAGCAAGTTCCTAGGAAAATCTGAGTCAAACTTTAAAAACTTCTCAAAACCCCTGAACCTTAGAAGTTTCCCGCTTTTCTCATAATCTACCTCAATCTTCAGATGCCTCGCGGAGGAAGAAACTCAGCCCCAGACCCGATGTTGCAACTCTTGCAAATGTTGGTTTCTGACCGCGAAGCTGAAACAGCCAAACATCAAGCCAACTTAGCCACCCTTGAAAAGATAGCTTAGATGGCCAACAACAATCAAGGCCATGGAAATCAGGACAACCATGGATCTAAGCTCAAGAATTTCCAGAACACCAATCCACCTGTTTTCACTAAGTCAGAAGAGCCCCTAGATGCAGATGATTGGTTGCAAACCATGGACAACAATCTGGAAGTTGCAGGAGTGGAAGCTAACAAGAAAGTGTTGTTTGCTACCCACTATCTGGCCGGAGATGCAAGTGCATGGTGGAACAGCGTTTGCGCAATGACAGGAGGTCAGCTGATGACTTGGGAAGAGTTCAAAGTGAAGTTCAGTAGAACCCATGTGCCATCGGGTTTAATCAAGAGGATGGGAGATGAATTCAGGGAACTGAAGCAAGGAAGGATGACAGTAGTGGAGTACCGTGACAAATTCTTGTCATTGGCTAGGTATGCCCCAGATGAGATAGACATTGAAGCCAAGAAGAAAGAGAGATTCCTGAATGGTCTGCACGATGAGATGCAGACAGTATTAGTCAATATCCCCTGATATTGAAGCCTTAGTTGACTCTGCCATTCAGATGTAAGGAAAGATCAACCAAGCTAATGAGAACCGCAAGCGTCACATGATGCATCAACCAGGAACCCACCATACACCAAAGTATCGCCCCACCCCATCTCCAGGATTTGCCCCAAGAACCAACAGACCCCCGATGAACCTTCCAAACTATCCCAACCGTGGAAACCCAAGGCCCAAAGGAAACCACAACAACCCCAGCAATCCCAGCAATTTCAACCGTGCACCACCTAAGTTCAACAACAACAATGTTGTGCCTGTTGCAGCAAAGGACAAATCGCAAGTGACTTGTTATGAATGTGGAACCAAGGGTCACCATTCCAACGAGTGCCCCAAGAAGATTGCCGTAGCCCCCAATGCAAATGCCCCAGCTCAGCAGCAGCGTCGTGTTTAGCTCGGAAGAAGGTTTTCCCAAGGGAATTCGCTCAACCGCAACGGCCGTCTTTTTCTCATGCATGCTGAAGAAGCCCAGGAAGCGCCAGATGTCGTGCAGGGTACGTTTTCTGTTAACTCAGTACTTGCAAGAGTGTTGTTTGATTCTGGAGCATCGTACTCATTTGTTACTGAAGAATTTGCATGCACTAGTAAGATTCAACCAACCAAATTGAAGCATGTTATGATTGTTCAAATACCTGGTTCAACCACCAAAGCTAGGAAAATTTGCAAAGCCATGCCTATCCGAATCCATGACATAGATTTTTATGCTAATCTAATAGTACTCGGAACTAAAGGTTTGGAAGTAGTACTAGGAATGGATTGGATGTCCATACACAAAGGATTAATTGACTGTGCCAAGAAAGCCATAACCATGACCAATACAACCGGAATATCATCCGAGCATGTATCTGAAACCTTGCCCCGTCAATTTCAGTGCAACAAGAGTATATCCCAGCCAACCATTGACCAAGTCTGGATAGTCTATGAATACCCCGATGTATTTCCAGATGTTTTGCCCGGTATGCCCCCAGATTGGGATATCGAGTTTATCATTGAACTAATACCTGGAACCGGACCCATATCCTAGAGACCATATAGTATGAACCTGTCTGAACTAGTGGAACTGAAGAAACAACTGGACGCCATGCTAGAAATTGGATTGATTCAACCAAGTGCGTCACCATGGAGATCACCTGTTTTGTTTGTGGACAAGAAAGATGGAGGTAACCATTTGTGTACAGATTATCGGAAGTTGAATGATGTCACCATCAAGAACAAGTACCCGTTGCCGAACATAGAAGACATGTTTGAACAGTTGACTGGTGCCAAAGTGTTTTCTAGGATTGATCTTAGAACTGGCTATCATCAACTCAAGATTCGCGTAGAGGATATTCCCAAGACTGCCTTTACCACCCGATATGGATTATATGAGTATACTGTCATGTCTTTTGGATTAACCAATGCCCCGCTTATTTCATGAATATCATGAATAAGATTTTTATGGACTTCCTGGATAAGTTTGTCGTGGTTTTCATCGATGACATTCTAATTTATTCCAAATCAGAAGAAGAACATGAGCTACACCTAAGGACCATTCTTGGAACCCTTAGAGAACATCAGCTATATGCCAAGTTTAGCAAATGTGAATTCTGGTTACAGGAGGTAGGATTGCTCGGACATATTGTATCAGCTGGAGGAATTGCCGTTGACCCTGCGAAGGTGAAGGATGTTGAGGATTGGCAAGCCCCAACCACTCAACCCCAAGTTCGTGCATTTCTCGGATTAGCGGGATACTACCGCAAGTTTGTAAAAGGATTCTCGAGTATTGCAAGACCCATGACCCAATTGTTGAAGAAGGACAAGACGTTTGAATGGACGGACAAATGTGAAGCGAGTTTTCAGCAACTCAAGAGGAGATTGATTTCAGCCCCAATCTTGATCATGTCGGATATCACGAAGCCCTTTGATGTGTATTGTGACGCATCCAAGATCGGTCTCGGATGTGTGATAATGCAAGAAGGCAAAGTTATATCTTATCTATCACAACAACTGAAACAGCATGAACAGAATTATCCAACCCATGACCTTGAACTAGCATCCGTAGTTCTAGCCCTGAAGACATGGAGGCATTATCTCATGGGAAACCGTTGTGAGATTTATTCGGATCACAAGAGCCTTAAGTATATATTCACTCAGAAGGAGCTGAATATGAGGCAGAGAAGATGGATTGAGCTAATCAAGGACTATGACTTGGACATTCACTATCACCCTGGTAAAGCAAATGTGGTAGCAGATGCCCTTAGAAGATTGTCGTGTCGCTTAAGTTTTAAAATCCAAACTCATTTCAAAACACCCATAATTCCTTTGAGATCATATCAAAGTTTATAGCAATCCTCCTTTAAGACTAAACCTACTCGCAAAGTAAGAAAGAAACATTGATCACTCAAGATTTTATTTGGAAAAAACTTTACCCGCATTTTCACAAATGAATGCATGCAACAATACCTATTCCAAAATCTACCCTTCGTTAGGTCCTAAATACTGGGATGTTACAGACTTCCCCCCTTAAATTATACTTCGTCCCGAAGTTTGTGGAGATGTACCTGAATAGTTCTGGATAAGCTTTTCTTAAATCCTCTTCCTTCTCCCATGTGGCTTGCCTCTTAGGTTGATGTTCCCATTGTACCTTGCAGTATTTGATTGCCCTGTTCCTCAATCTTTTCCAGTTTTCTTCCAGAATCTTGCAGGGTTTTTCAATATAAGTCAGGTCTTCTTGTAGTTCTATCTCTTGATGTGTTATTGCATCATCAGGAACTTTCAAACATTTGCGAAGTTGTGACACATGGAAAACATTATGCACTTGATCCAATCTTGATGGTAACTCTAAAGCATAAGCTATAGTTCTGTTTTGACTCAGTATCTTAAATGGTCCAATATATCTTGGACTCAATTTCCCTTTAACTCCGAATCTTTTTACTCCTTTCATTGGACTTACTTTCAAATAGACCATATATCCCACTTCTGGATGCCATGATCTTTGGCTTTGATCCGCATAACTTTTCTGCCTGCTCTGGGCTATTTTTAATCTATCCTTGATCTTATCAATGATATCTTATCTCTCCTTGATATAATCTGGTGCAAATTCTTTGCTGCTTCCAGGTTCATACCAACATATTGGTGATCTACACTTTCTTCCATACAGAACCTCATATGGAGCTGCCTTCAGACTACTCTGATAGCTATTATTATAAGAAAATTCTGCCAATGGTAGGTGATCTTCCCATGTTCCTCCGAAATCTAGTGCACAATCTCTTAACATGTCTTCTAGTATTTGATTTGTTCTTTCAGTTTGACCTCCTATTTCAGGATGATATGCCGTGCTAAAATCTAATTTTGAACCAAGTGCTTCATGCAATTGCTTCCAAAATACTGAAGTAAACACGGATCCCCTATCAGTTACGATCTTCTTGGGTACTCCATGCTTACTTAATATCTCTTTGACATATACTTGTACCAACTTTTCAGCATTATCCTTTTGATTCACTGGAATAAAATGTGCACTCTTAGTGAGTCTATCCATAATTACCCATATCATATCTTTCCTTTTTGGTGTCATATGTAATCCTGTGATGAAGTCCATACCTATTTCCTCCCATTTCCATTCAGGAATTTCTAAGGGTTGTAATGGTCTTGCTGGACTTTGATGTTCAGCTTTCACCCTTTGACAAGTATGGCATTTAGATGCATATTTAGCAATATCTCTTTTCAAGTTATTCCACCAGAATATTTCTTTCAAATCCATATACATCTTGGTACTCCCTGGATGTATAGAATAGGGTGTATCATGTGACATTTCTAATCTTAGTCACATCTAGAACACATAGACGATCTTGAAACCATAAAGATCCATAATCTCCAAGGCAAAAAAATGATTTTTGCCCTTGAGATATCCTCCGAACTTCCTCAGCAATAAAAGGGTCTTCTTCTTGATGTCTAAAAATTTCTTATTTAAGATCATTGTCCTTCTCTGTAACTACCTGCATAGTCGCTAATCATCCAATAACCTCTGTTCTGATGAATTGAAGTTCCAACCATTCCAAGTCCATTTGTAACTCTTTTGGTAACTCTCTATTGATTGGCTGAATATCTGCACTCTTTCTGCTTAAAGCATCTGCTACAACATTTGCTTTCCTTGGGTGTAATTGATTGTTAAATCATAATACTTGATTAATTACAACCAATGCTTCTACCTCATGTTTAATTCCTTTTGAGTGAAGAAATACTTGCGACTTTTATGGTCAGTGTATAACTCACATCTGGCTCCATAAATAAAATGCCTCCATCCTTTCAGTGCAAAGACTACTGCTGCTAACTCTAAATCATGAGTTGGATAGTTGACTTCATGTGGTTTCAATTGTCTTGAACCATAAGCAATCACTTTCCGATCTTGCATTAACACACAACCCAAACCTTCTTTAGATGCATCACAATATACAGTGGAATCCTTCCCTGTCTCAGGAACGGCTAAGATTGGTGTTTTGGTTAATCTAGTCTTTAACTCTTGGAAACTTTCTTCACACTTCTCATCCCACTTGAATGGTGTTTTCTTCCTTAATAATTTGGCCATTGGTCCATCTATTTTGGAGAACCCTTCAACGAATCTCCGATAATAACCAGCCATTCCTAAGAAACCTCGAATTTGCTTCACATTGGTCGGTGCTGTCCACTCTAGTACCGACTGAACTTTGGATGGATTCACAACAATCCCATCCTTACTGATCACATGACCGAGGAATTCTACCTCATCTATCCAGAACTCACACTTACTGAACTTGGCATAAAGCTTATCTTTTCTGAAAGTCTGCAATGCTATACTCAAATGGTCAGCATGCTCTTCCTTATCCTTGGAATCTATAAGAATATCATAAATGAAGACGATGACAAACTTATCCAAATATGGCATGAAGATCTTGTTCATCAGATTCATGAATATTACCGGTGCATTGATCAAACCAAATGGTACCACCAGATACTCATGGTGTCCATATCTTGAGACAAATGTTGTTTCTGGAACATCCTCCATCTTGATTTTTATTTGATGGTATCCATATCTTAAATCGATATTTGAAAATACTCCAGTCCCTTTCACTTGATCAAACAAATCTTGAATTCTTGGTAAAGGATACCTGTTCTTGATCATCACGTTGTTCAAATTTCTATAATCACCACACATCCGTCTTCCACCATCTCTCTTATCCACAAAGATTACTGGTGTTCCCCATGGAGATACAATTTCCTGTATAAATCCTTTTCTTGCTAACTCATCAATTTGCTCCATGAGTTCTTTCAACTCTTTGGGTCCCATTTTATATGGTGCTTGAGCTATTGGTGTTGTACCAGGTATTAGGTCAATGGTGAACTCTATCTCCCAGTCTGGTGGCATTCCTGGTAATTCTGTTGGGAAAACATCTTGAAATTCATTAACTATAGGAATATCTTCTAATTTGACTTTTTCATTGAATTCAACTGCAAATCCACCATGATATGACTGTGTTTATCTGCTTGGTAAACTATCCTTGCTCCACTTGGAGTTTCGATTGAAACAGTCTTCTCCTCACAATTTATCTGAGCTCCGTGTTCCATCATACAATCCATCCCTAGTACTAATGCAATTCCCTTAAAAGGAATCACATAAAGGTCTGCAAAAATGTACAACCACAGATGAAGATAACCTGATCTTGTTTTATGTGGCGTACAATCACATTCCCTCTTGTCGTAACTACGATCATAGGACGTTCTAACGTTGCCCTTCTAATCCCTAACTTATCACAAAATTCTTCAAAAATGAATGAAGTAGTTGCACCAGTATCAAATAGAACTTTGCCAGGATTGGTAAGGATATTGAGCGTACCTATCACTGCATGCTCCAAATTATCCACCTCCTCGAGAGTTGCACAGTTCAGTTTTCCGGTTGGTCGGTTTCTCTTGCCATTGTTGTTCTTGCCATTGTTTCCCGCTTTATTGGGATATCCATTTCCTCCACTAGCTTGTCCTCCTCCCTTGGTAGGCCATCCTCCAGGTGGTTTGCTCGGACAATCTGGCTTGATATGCCCCTTCTTACCACAACCGTAATAGATCACTACAGGCTTTTTGCACTCCCTCTGGAAATGCCATGGAATTCCACAGTTGTTACAGATAACATTCCTTCTTGGATTAGATTGATTTCCACTACTGCCCTTGTTATTGTTATTGTTGTTGTTGTTGTTGTTGCCATAATTCCTATTCCGAGGTTTGAACTCCAGGTTAGGTTTTGGTTTGCTTGCCCGAATTCTCTTGGTTTCCTTCTTGGCTCTCTTCCTCAAATCCTCTTGGACATTCTTGTAGTCATCTTCAAAAGTAATGGCTGCATCTAACAAGTGCTGATAAGTTTTCTTATTGGCTAAGCTTAGTTGCATCCTCACAAATGGATTTAATCCACGCAGGAAACGTTTCTTCCGCTTCTCTTAACTATTAACATCCTCCTCAGCATAACGATACAGTTGGATAAACTCCCTGATGTACTTCATGACACTAGTATATCCTTGCTGAAGCTCCTCAAACTCTCTCCGCTTCAACACCATAACACTTTTCAGAACATGATATTCATGGAATCTCTGTTTGAACTCCTCCCAGGTAAACTCCCTTCCTGGTTGTTGCATGGATAAATGATTTTCCCACCATGATGCTGCAGGTCCAGTCAGCAGATGAGTTGCATACCTCAATTTTTCCTCATCATTGCAACCCACAGTTTTCAGCTTCCGCTCTGTATCTGCTAGCCAGTCTTCTGCATCCATTGGTTCTGGAGCTGATGCAAAAGGTAACGGCCTTGCATTCTGGAAATCAGATAAACTCACTCCTCCTCCTTCAGGTGCTCTCTGATTTGCTCGCCCCAGCAACTCCTCCATGAACTTATTCTGGTTCTCTTGCATCATTTCCATGCATTGCATAAAGTTCTGCTCCATTAACGGCCTCATTGGTGGTGGTGGTAATGTGCCTTGATTTTCTATATCAGCATCAGCCTTTTCCTTGCCTCACGCTCCATCCGCTGCTGCTCAGTTTCCATTTCTACACCCGTATCCATGACCCCTAGTCCTGCAACATAAAGCGAATACTCATAATTACATCATGCACATGTGTTCTGAGCTCGACTTTACGCACAGAACTAGTCACACAATGAAGATCCAAAGAAAATCCAAATATGCATTTCACACATTATACAAAATATCATAATGATACAAAGTTCTTACAACATATACCATATAGGTATATTCACAAAACTACCGTATTCATCTCACTACCTTATTCCTTAGAGTATAATACACAGTGCTTGATAGTACTAATTAGTTGTCTCCTTATAGTAGTAACTAGGCTCATCATACATGTCTGATGTCCAACCGTGATGACGTGTTGTTCGTCGCACAGCTTGTGGAACATATGGCCTTCCAGAAGGAACATACTCTGTATCTGAATTGTCAGGACTTGAGTCATTACTCAACCTGAGAGCATCGACTCCCTCCAGCTCAGCTGAAAAGTCTTCAGAAACATATTCAACATTATCTCCAGCCTGCATTTCCTGAGCTTCATTTCTAGAGTTGTCAACAGAATACGCAGATCCTGCTGCTTCCCAGGTGTTCTCGTGGACAAGATAATTGAATACTGGATAATGTATATTCCCTGGGTTTTGATAGGATGTTGATGATTCAAACACTCTCTCCTCAGGATCTTCTTCTTCATCCTGATCATCTATTGACATGGTATTTGTACTTGTATGATTAGGGTTCATTCTTGCACCCATCCAACTGGATTGTCCAAAATTTCTGTCAGAACCATCTGTGGACATCTGGTGTTCATGAGATCCATTATATGATCCCATCCTCCAACCATCTGAATTCTCAATAGGAATTTCTGAGTCAGAACCATCCTCTAAGCCCTGTGGTACTGCATACCGCATATCTATAGTATAATCATGTTTAGTTTTAGGTCTTGGTGAATAAGGATATGGTGTAAAGGATTCCGGATCTATCGGTATATCCTTAAAGATAGGTGTTGCACTACTACCTGCTTCTTTCTCCAATTGGAATGCTAACTGCTTCCTCCTTTCCGGATCAGTTAGATCCTCTATCATATCATTTTTATCTTCAACAATCACTTGATGGGTCTTATAAAAAGACGCAACGAGTGTTTGGTATCTATCCATAAACTTGGAAGCTAACTTAGGATGCTTCTTAACCAAAGTAAGATGATCCGGTATAGGCTCCGAGTCTATAGAATCATGAGGTATCACGGAGAATGTGCTACCTTCTAGCTCGTTGGTTTTCTGCTCCCGGATATTTGCTATTGCCTCTACAACAGCTACATGATAGGCTGCTAAATGACTCCTACCTTCTCCTATGGGTAGATCATGGTATAATCCAAGCTTCACTGGAAGTTGGATACTCACACGATACTTGGATAACATCTGACTCCATTAGTTACTATTAACTAGACACTTAAGTGGACTCGTTCTCATCGACACCATAGCGGATCTCGTAGTCCACGCCTTCAACTCCTCCGGATAGATCAGGTTCCTCGTAGAACATGTCTTCTTGGCATTCAGTTGCATACATTGGCACGTCTTCGGGATCCTCAGAGTCTAAGCAAGGGTTCAAAGGAAAGAATGAGTAACAGCGTTACCAAACAAGTTCATTATATGCAAGGTGGGATGTTTGATGTTCTAACTACCACCTCGGATTATAAATCCTTGGCACTATGCAGTTTTTGTAAATCTTTCTTCAAAGGTTGATTTTATTACGAAAAAACTATGACAATCAGCCTTCACAGGTTGACCAGAACTTTCATGGAGTTCCTTTCCTGCCGCGTTCGTAGCTCCTTCCCGGAACAGGGAGTAACAAGTTATAGTTCTTACACTCTGCAGAGGTGCGTTACTTTACCCATGAGAGATCAACTCCTTGTTGCACAACCAGGCGTACTTTCCCATCCACAATTCCATGATGTGGGTCCTAGTAGTTGGTCCAAGCCAATCATTGCCCCTTCGTGACCCCGCATGCCTACTTGGTGTACACCATGCCCACATAATGAATTACAGCAATGGTTTGTACAAACCGTTAGATGCCAGAACTATCGTGGGACATTGAGGGTTCCCATCCATATGCTGCATATCCTCTACGAATTACCAATCAATATGCACGCTACGAGGATAACAGCCACGACCTACACATCCGGCTTCATGCGAGAGGAAGAAGATACAGCTGACTTCTCTGTCCCATTCCAAATCTCATGGCTAACGCGTAATATACGGCGCTAGAATCACCGATGTCAGGGGTTATTAAGTCCCTATTTGATTATCATTGTTGCAATTAGAACTCTAAGTTCTATTGCTCCATTCTATCACCACTTAGGATGATATCTATGATTTTCTTTGTTTATGAAAATAATATTTTCTTCTTTTATATCATATATGATAACACACAATTTGCAAATACTTTGATAAAGACTCTTCAAAGGACATGAGCAAGTGATGAACTTGCCTTGTGATGGCAAGGTAGTGAAGTCTGATGCTTGCACTGGACCTTGAGCTTCTATTTCTACAAAAACATCATTATTGCCCGGTAAGGACAATATTTAAATAAGCAAAATGATTATGCAAGTAATGTAATGCATTATTTAAATTTATATGCATTTACCCCAAAAAGTTCCTTTTTGAGTAATAAAGGATTTATAAATATTTATTTTTAATATTTATAACATATATTGAGTTATTTTATTTTATTTCCCTTTATTTGACTTTTATTGATTTAATAGTTCTTCTAGGAATTATTAATTATACATTAATTTTATTACTAAATATTTTTTAGTAATTTTCAAAAATAATATAATATTAATAAATAATGAAAGTGATTTTTATTTATTTTTATCACTTTTCAATAATTTTGTAAAATTCCATAAGGAATATTTAAATTAAAAAATTCTGATAAAAATTTGAATGTTCAAAATTTGATATCTTATTTTATTTGGACAGAGTGAATTATTGTGAATCCAAAAATATTTTATTTATAATTTTTGGACTATTAATTTATTTTCTATAATTTTATTGAGGTCAGGGGTATTTTGATCTTTTCCAATTATTCAAAAGATTTATTAAATAACCTGGGCTGGCCCCTTCGGCTTATTGGGCCAAAGTGGCCCAATAGGGCAGGGTAAAATGACTACCCCGAAGGGTTTTGGCCCACCCAGCCCATTGTAAGATCCCTCCTTTGTAAAGGAAAAGGATCCCTGTGATTTCAATGCTAGTCCCTAGATCAATGCTAGCATCCACAGTTTAAGATGAAGTACATAGATACAAAGGTCATTTATTACATCCATTCTAGAGATAAAACATAGTCTTTTACAACTCAAGGCCACAGACCTAATACAAGAGTTTGGAATAAATAAATAAATATAAGTCTTCATCTTCATGTGCCACAGGCAAGCATGTTGAGTGTAGACTCATGACACCTAATCCTCATCAGAATAACCTGCAACATCACAAGTTACAGCCATAGTGGGTCAATACTTTGGAATAGTATTGGCAAGTGATACCTTGGTAAATTTTAAGTGGACTATAATACTATATGCATTTTGGCTAAGTGTAGCTTGGCTTGCTTTGCTCAAAATAGGTTTTTCCTATTAGTTAAAATCACTAAGTTTTTCCTTGTCAAAAACTTCTCCCAAGAAACCATCAATAGACATTGAGGTCCTTCACCCTTGTTCACCCACAAGTTTTACTTAGAAGTTGGAGTGATGAGATTCTTGATAGCTTCCATGTCTTGATGCTCAAGTTGTCCATTGCCATGGACTTGGCTAAGTACTTAGATTTTCCATCTGTAGAGGTTGTGCACTTTCCCCACCAGACTTGGTTTCCCAAGACAGGACCTTTCAGAAGCCTTCCCTTAGCCAAATGGACGTGTTCCAACCTATCATCCACTACCACCAACTGTCCAAATGACTAAGTTCTAGCAACCTATGTGATCAAGGCAGAGCCCATATTGCCAAGTGGCTGCATTATAAACTTCTCAACACTTGGCCTCCAAAATCCCTTTGTTTCCTGGGTGGCATTCCACAAGTGAGATGCACTAAGGTAAACCATAAAAATGGGCCTTGTGAACCACTCAACCAAAAACCACCATTCAAGTCCCATTCCACCCAGGAGATTCATTGACTTAGTTGTTTTACTTAAGAAAAACATAAGTCAAAATACTTAGAAATATTTTCATCATAGCATGTGTATATATACATATACTTTACCAATCCTTGTTTGCTATTAGCTAGGCTAAGCATGGCATAGTAACTTAACTTAGGAATTTCCTAGCAATTCTATATCTACTTAGGATTTCCCAACATGGCATTTGGCAAAGATTAGTAACATGCAAAACTTAGCAAAACTTTCTAATGCTTGTATAAAACATAGGGATGGAATATTCATGGGGTACCACTTGCCTTGGTAGTTGGGAGAGTATCACTCTTCACAATCACAATCACTAGCAGAATCTACACAAAAATTTGTAGCACAAAATTACACACAATTCATATACAAAAAAAATATGAATGCATGCATGCAAGAAAAACCTAAGTGATGATTTTTGAAAACTCCACCAAGCAAGTGCATGATACAAAAACATAACCAAGTCAAAAACTTGCTAACTAAACTTATTTAGCACTAAAACAAATTACTAAACAAATTCTATACTCAAATTGGTCCTAAACAAGTTTCTGCATAAAAAGTCATTTTAACACAAACTTTTTGTTAAACACAGTGCATAAACAGAAAGGTCTTGTCTCCTTATTCCAACGATATAAAATTTGCAAAAATCTAACGTGGGAATCAAAAGTTATAGCTTATTCAAAATTAGATCTAAATCTGATTTGAATTCTGTTTTTGATTTAAACCCTAGCCACGCGTCGCGCTGTGATTCGTCGGTACCGCTTCGCGTGGATCGACCAGCGTGGACCGTCAGATCTAACTAAACTTGCACGGCTCAGATCGAAACAAAATGGTTCGTTAAGTGGATCTATCGCAAGCGTTGGATCTGGATCCAACGGATCTCGAGCATGCGACCATGTCCTGGCGGCACGCGGCAACGGCGAACGGCGGAGCGCTCTGTCAGCGGCGGCGCTAGCGTTCTAGATCGCTCAGGAGAGGGGGAAGGGTCTTACCAGAACCGCGGTGGCGTGCTGAAGCTCAACGTGGCGTTGGTTTGCGAAGGGGCGCACGACAGAGGCTGCTGGAGCTCGTCGGAGTCGTGCGCGGCGTCGGGAGGTTGCTGTCGAGGTGGTTGCCGGGGTTTGGCGTCACCCTAGCACGAACCAGAGGGGTCAGGTGATGCACAAGACGAAGGCGAACACTCTCGTTTGAAGGAGGGGGCAAGGGGCGCTCGGGTTTTACCTCTATTGCTCACCGGAGTTGAGCGGTGGCGCTGATGGTTGCGGTCGCGAACGGAATCGACAGCCTGGGTCACGAGAAAGCAAACAGAGGGTATCAGGGGGTGCGCATGCTCAAGCTGGTTGCAATGGTTTGAACGAGAGGCGGCGGGGTGGTCTGGTCTTACCGGAATTAGTCGCCGGAGCACGTCGGTCTGCGGCGGTGCAAGTGTGTTTGTGGGCGGCCTGGTGGCGATGTGGCGGCGCTGAGGGGGGGAAAACAACCGCGGGGCAGAGGGGTTTATATAGGCGAGAGGGGGGCGGCGATTATGCCCTGAATCAACACAATTTGTTGCCGAACTGAATCGCGGTAGAGGCGGGGCGGAGGAACGGCCGGCGGCGGGGTCGGGTGGATAGGGAGGACGAGGGTGACGTGGAGAGGGCCACCGGTCAGCGAAACGCGCAGAAGGGGAGTGGGGTCTGGGTGTCAGCTCTGCTTGAGGCTGGCGCGTCTTGAGAGAGAGAGAGGAGGCCGGTGGGCTAATCGGGCCATCATTGTTGCTGGGCTAGAATAGGGCGCCTGGTCTTTTTCTATTTCTCTTCTCTTTTTCTTTTCTGTTTTGATTTTTCAGGAATGGTTTTGATAGGAATTCAAACTATTTTTGAATTCAAATCTTTCTGGGGTTTTTGCAGAGTGCAAAAAGTTTCAAATATGGGCATGAAACCTTGTGGTTACTTTGCAAAGGCTTGGTCACTTTTGGAGAGGCAAAATAACAGGTACTTTTGCACTTGTTTGCAAATGATTTGAAAATAGTTTTTGAACCCTTTTTATTTTGTATGAATTTGTTCAAACTTCACACTCAAACCAAACATTAAGAAACAACCAAATTTGGTTTCTAAATCACTCAAGCTCTCAAATGGGAATAGCCATTTGATTTAAGTGTGTTCACATAAAGTGATAGCACCATGTGCTGTTGTTTTTTCCTGGAATGAGTTTGAATTTGATCTAAATTCTACATGCATGCATGAATGATATGCAAACCTTGAAATCATGATTTTAGGGATGTTACAAATCTAACCCCCTTAAGGTGAATCTCGCCCTCAAGATTCGGATTGGCTAGCAAATAGTTGAGGGTGGTCTTTCCGAAGATCATCTTCTCTTTCCCATGTTGCTTCCTCTTCTGAATGATGATTCCACTGCACTTTGCAAAACTTGATAGTTTTAGTCCTGGTGACTCTTTCTGCAGTCTCAAGAATCTTGATGGGTTTCTCTTCATAAGTGAGATCACTTTCTAGTTGCACTTCCTCCAAAGGTATAGTATCCTTTAAAGAAGTTTCCTCCATTTCTGGGTGACATTTCTTAAGTTGGCTTACATGAAACACATTGTGGACAGCTGACAGAGATTCTGGCAATTCAATTTCATAGGCAACTTCTCCTTTGCGACTCAGAATCTTGAATGGTCCAACATATCTTGGTGCTAATTTTCCTTTGACTCCGAATCTTTTCATTCCAAGAAGTGGTGACACCCTAAGATAAGCTCTATCACCAACTTCGTAGGTGACTTCTCTATGCTTAGAATCTGCGTAGCTTTTCTGTCGGGACTGTGCTATCTTCAACCTGTCCTTAACCAACTTGACTTTCTCTTCGGCTTCTTTGATAAGATCTGCCCCGAATAAACTTATTTCTCACACACCATTCAATAACAATGGGGTGGTACACTTTCTTCCGTAGAGAAATTCAAACGGTGCCATCTCAATGCTGGCCTGATAGCTGTTGTTATAAGAAAATTCTGCGTAAGGCAGACTTTCATCCCAACTGGCTCCATAGTCTAGGGCACATGCCCTCAACATGTCTTCAAGAACCTGATTAGTTCTTTCTGTGTGTCCATCAGTTTGAGGATGAAAAGCAGTGCTGAATTCCAACCTCGTTCCTAATGACTCGTGTAACTGTCTCCAAAAGTGGAAAGTGAATTGAGTTCCCCTATCAGACACAATGCTCTTGGGCACTCCATGTAGACATATAATTCTACTCATGTAAATTTTGGCTAACTTAGCACTTGTATAGGTAGTCTTCACGGGTATGAAATGAGCCACTTTAGTTAGGCGATCCACTACTACCCATATGGAATCATACCCTGACCTGGTCCTTGGTAGTCCGATTATGAAATCCATTCCAATGTTGTCCCACTTCCAATCAGGAATAGGCAGTGGCTGAAGCAAACCTGCTGGTTTTTGATGCTCTGCTTTTACTCTACTACACACATCACACAAAGCAATATGTTCGGCGATGTCCTTCTTGAGATTATTCCACCAAAATTTGTCTTTCATGTCCATGTACATTTTGGTGTTACCCGGGTGAATAGAATACGGAGAGTTGTGTGCTTCTTGCAGGATCAGTTTCCGCAACTCCGGATCTTGTGGAACACAAATACGTTTCCCATGACATAAAGTACCCTGTTCGTCTTCATGAAACCCTTTGGCTTTTCCTTTGCCAATCTTTTCCTTAATCTCTTCAATTTCCTTATCCGTTTTCTGGGCTTCTTTGATCTTGTACAACAAAGTGGGCTGAACATCCAAAGACATGAGATGTCCTTCAGGTACAACCTCCAATCTGAGTTTTCTGAATTGGGCACACAAATCATCTGGCAATTCTCCTTTGGTAAGGCCATTCACAAAAACCTTACGACTTAGAGCATCTGCTACAACGTTTGCTTTACCGGGGTGGTATTGCAAACTCAAGTCATAGTCTTTGATGAGCTCTAGCCATCTCCTTTTTCTCATATTAATTTCCTTCTGGGTGAAGATATAATTCAAACTTTTATGGTCCGTGAACACTTCACAACATTTTCCCAAAAGGTAGTGTCTCCATGTTTTGAGTGCATGGACAACAGAGGCTAACTCTATATCATGAGTAGGGTAGTTCACTTCATGAGTTTTGAGTTGTATCGAGGCATAAGCTACAACTTTGCCGTCTTGCATAAGTACTGCACCTAATCCTTGATGAGATGCATCACAATATACTTGGAAATTCTTTTCCAAGTCCGGCAAACACAATACTGGTGCTGTCACAAGTCTCTTCTTCAATTCCTGAAAGCTGACTTCGCAACCTTCAGACCAAGCAAACTTCTTGTCTTTCTTTAACAATTCAGTCATGGGCTTGGCTACCTTAGAGAAGTTCTCAATAAACCTCCTGTAGTAACCTGCTAAGCCAAGGAAACTACGAACTTCTTTCACGGACTTAGGAGATTCCCATTCAGTCACAGCTGAAACCTTAGCAGGATCAACTGCTACACCATCCTTTGTCATAACATGACCAAGAAAACCAACTTCTTCTAACCAGAACTCACACTTGCTGAATTTGGCATAAAGTTTATGTTCTCTCAACTTCTCAAGTATCAAACATAAATGTCCTTCATGTTCCTCCTTGCTCTTGGAGTAGACTAAGATGTCATCGATGAAAACGACAACAAACTTGTCAAGAAATTCCATGAACACCTTGTTCATCATACTCATGAAGTATGCTGGAGCATTGGTCAAACCAAAAGGCATTACGGTATACTCATACAACCCATACCTTGTGGTGAATGTTGTCTTAGGTATGTCTTGCTCTCTTATCTTGAGTTGAAAATAGCCTGACCTCAGATCAATCTTTGAGAACACACATGCTCCTTCAAGCTGATCAAACAAGTCATTGATTCTAGGCAAAGGATATTTGTTCTTGATAGTTACCTCGTTGAGTGAACGGTAATCTACGCGTAACCTTTGACTACTATATTTCTTCTCCACAAACAAAACTAGGGCTCCCCAAGACGAAGAACTTGGTTGTATAAATCCTTTCTGTAACTGTTCTCCAAGTTGCTTCTTGAGTTCCTTCAGTTCATCAACTGACATTTTATATGGTCTCTTTGCTATTAGTCCAGAACCTGGTACCAAATCTATCATATATTCCACATCTCTATCTGGTGGCATTCCTGGCAATTCTTCCGGAAACACATCCGGATACTCACTCACAATTGGCACACTGTCCACGCTAACCCCCTTAAGAGAATTTAGCATACTACTTTTTGCTTCAAAATTTGTCTTGAATCTAATCTTCTTATTTTCTGGAGTGGTGAGTGAGACAGTATGGTTGGCACAATCTACCACTCCTTTGTACTTAGTCATCCAGTCCATTCCCAAAATGACATCCAATCCTTGAGAGTTTAGAATTATCAAGTTAACGGGAAACTTCTACTTCCCAAATTCTATGACTAGATCATGGCATCCTGAATTCACTAACATTTCTCCACCAGGAGAACTTACTTTTATAGGACACCCAATAGTTTCTACCGGTAGTTCATTTCTTTCAACAAATGCTCTTGATATGAATGAATGAGATGCACCAGTATCAAAGAGTACAAATGCTGGAATTGAATTGAGTCTGAACTTACCAGCAACGGCATCAGGCTCCTCATAGACTTCCTCCATACTGATGTGGTTCACCTGTCCCTTCTGAAAAGGATTGGGTTTGACAGGTCCTTAAGCTTTCTTTTCAGGGCACTCATTTGCATAGTGTCCCATCTTCTTGCATTTGAAGCATTCAACCTGACTGATGTCTCTCTTAACAGGCTGACTTCCACTTCCACTTCCATTACCACTGTGGTGGCTCTTATGTCCACTCTTGTGGTTCTTGTACTTGTCATTGCCATGACTATGGTGATGCTTGTTGTCATGACGGTTGTGGCTGTGGTGCTTGTTGAATTTCCCATCCTTATTGAATTGGGATCCTGAGCTTCCACTGTCATCATAGTGAGATCGTTTGTGAAACGATCCCGAGCTGGACTTGTCCGAGTGCTTCCTCTTTCTACTCTCGACTTGCTTCATTTTGTTCTCCAAAATAGCAGCCTTGTCACATAGCGACTGATAAGTGGGAACATATGCCACAGCCAATTTCAGATTCAGCTCATCATTTAAGCCTTCCAGAAATTTTTCCTTCCTCTTGGCATCAGTGTCAACCTCTTCCGGTGCATAACGCGCCAGATTGTTGAACTCCTCAATGTATTCAGCCACGCTGCGGTGGCGCTGCTTCAGATTGTGAAACTCTTTCTTTTTCAGGTTCATTATTCCTGATGAGATATGAGCAGTGCGAAAACCATCCTCAAAGATAGCCCATGTCACCTCATCTATGGGAGTGGTGATCTGGAAGTTGTCCCACCAAGTGGCGGCTGGTCCTTCCAGCAGATGTGCTGCAAATCTGACCTTTTCAGCATCCGTACAGCCCACGGTTACTAAGTTCTTGTTTACAGAACGTAGCCAATCATTGGCCACCATGGGATAGTCGTTCCTGAGAACTTATCTGGCCTCAATCTCAGAAATCTGGTCAGCATATCAAAACCCGGTGGGTTGTTGTTGTTGTTTTGGTTGTTGTTGTTGTTGTTGTTTTGGTTGTTGTTGTTTTGGTTCTGGATTAACGTCGTCATCATCTGCATCAGTTGAGTTTGGGCTGTCATCATTTGCTGCATTTCTGGAGTGATGTTGTTGGGGTTGGGGTTTGCACGACGAGGAGGCATCTGTGGTTTGTTCAAATAGAGATAAGAATGAGATACCCATAGATGCTTTCATGCACATTACAACACATAAGCAATCACAAGCATGCAACAAGGGGATCAAAGTTCAACAACAAGATAACAAGTTCACAAAGTAAAACACACAAGTAGCAAGTCATCCACATGTCGGATGATCAATAACAAGTTCTCAAATAATAAGTACGATAATAAAAGATAAACGAGTAGCCAAGTCTACTCATCAGCGTCAATCTCCTCCTCGACAAAGGTAAGACCTGCGTTCTCCATCGCGGTCTTGTTCTCCTCAATGGTGGTGGTCAAGGCCTCTATCTTGGCTTTGAGAGCCCTCTTCTAGGAACGAAGCCTCTCTATCACTGCCTGCTGCTGCTCCAACTCGAAGTCCTTGGCCTGCAGTTCTTCAGTCATATTCCGGATCCTCTTGTTCCTATCCTGGACACGCTTCTCCTGACTCTTGAACTTCCTGTCCTGGGTCCTGAACCTTGCCTCCATTTCCTTGACTATCTCGTCCTGCTGCGCGAAGAGCTTGTCCTTCTCGCGAAGTTGCACCTGGAGCTCTTCATTGTTGAGCATGACATTGGTCCTGTCCGTGTCCACGTGCCTAATGAGAGACTCTAAGTCCTGGAGGTACAAACGTATCGGCTCTGCAGTGTCCCTCGAGTCGTCCTCGTAGTCGATGGACTCTCCATCCTCATCACGTCTACCGAAGGCGTGGAAGTGAGTGCCTCTAACCTGTCGGGAGTGTCGTCCTAGCAGACGTCCTATCAGGTCCTGCATAACTACCTCCATGCCTCTCTCTATCATCGTGCATAAGCTTGAAGACGATGGCCTCCGTAGTAGGCTCTTCCTGGCGTCTGGGCTGGTTCACCTTGAAGCCCCAAAGATCCTTCCTCTCGAACTTGGTGAGTGGATGCACCATGATGGTGGGAAAAGGGAGACTGAGCAAGGTGGTAAGCTCAACGATACGAGGACCAAAGCGGGTAACCTGGAACTCCTCAACAGTGCTGATGGTAATAGGCATCTATTTATAAGATAGAAAAGTTAGAACAACACAATTTAAGATAAAATAAGGACACACATCACATACACATCCTTGGAAAGCAGAATCACACAAGTCATGCATACATGAATCCATTACATCAATCAAGGTTCAACTTATTTCAAAGCAACATTTTGAGAAAATAAGGTGATAGGTGGAAGTCGAACTAACGAAGTATGTTTACAATCCTATCTCACTGGATCTGTTGGCTAACACAATGTTCCTAGAGGCAATCAGCCTATCTTGTTCACATGATTCTATCACTAAGTCTATAATATCTCCTCTTAAGATTTGGTTGGTGGCTTCCAACTCTCGAGTATGTTCCTTATCTTTCTCTAAGTCTTTTTGGAGGTTGAGCATTCTGCATTTGACTCTGGCACTAAGTTCTTTGATAGTCCTCCAAGCTGCTTCTTTTGCTGACTCAAAGAATGTGGTGTGCACCACAGTGTTGGTGTACATGCAGACTCCTTTTTCTTTGTGGTTGTCTTCCTTGTTTTTGTACAAGTGAAGTTGTACCCACCAGTACTCCACTCCTTCATCCATCACTGGAAAGCCCTTGTACATAGCTGCACCATGTATTTCCATTGCCACCATGAGGTCCTTGAGAATTTTGGGAAACTCAGTCTCACATTCCAAGGTCATGGTCATGAATGGTCCTTTCCTTATGGCTTCGTTGATGGAGTTCATCTACAATTCAGAGATGAGAATGAGAAGATTAGAAAAGTTTACTAGAGGAATAGACAAGTGTAGAAGTAGTTGAAAATTTTCCTTAGTGGTTTCCAATCCTAGGGTCATAATCCTACAGGCAACACAATGCTCTGATACCATCTGTAAGATCCCTCCTTTGTAAAGGAAAAGGATCCCTGTGATTGCAATGCTAGTCCCTGGATCAATGCTATCATCCACAGTTTAAGATGAAGTACACAGATACAAAGGTCATTTATTACATCCATTCCAGAGATAAAACATAGTCTTTTACAACTCAAGGCCACAGGCCTAATACAAGAGTTTGGAATAAATAAATAAATATAAGTCTTCATCTTCATGTGCCACAGGCAAGCATGTTGAGTGTAGACTCATGACACCTAATCCTCATCAGAATAACCTGCAACATCACAAGTTACAGCCACAGTGGGTCAATACTTTGGAATAGTATTGGCAAGTGATACCTTGGTAAATTTTAAGTGGACTATAATACTATATGCATTTTGGCTAAGTGTAGCTTGGCTTGCTTTGCTCAAAATAGGTTTTTCCTATTAGTTAAAATCACTAAGTTTTTCCTTGTCAAAAACTTCTCCCAAGAAACCATCAATAGACATTGAGGTCCTTCACCCTTGTTCACCCACAAGTTTTACTTAGAAGTTGGAGTGATGAGATTCTTGATAGCTTCCATGTCTTGATGCTCAAGTTGTCCATTGCCATGGACTTGGCTAAGTACTTAGATTTTCCATCTGCAGAGGTTGTGCACTTTCCCCACCAGACTTGGTTTCCCAAGACAGGACTTTTCAGAAGCCTTCCCTTAGCCAAATGGACGCGTTCCAACCTATCATCCACTACCACCAACTGTCCAAATGACTAAGTTCTAGCAATCTATGTGATCAAGGCAGAGCCCATATTGCCAAGTGGCTGCACTATAAACTTCTCAACACTTGGCCTCCAAAATCCCTTTGTTTCCTGGGTGGCATTCCACAAGTGAGATGCACTAAGGTAAACCATAAAAATGGGCCTTGTGAACCACTCAACCAAAAACCACCATTCAAGTCCCATTCCACCCAGGAGATTCATTGACTTAGTTGTTTTACTTAAGAAAAACATAAGTCAAAAGACTTAGAAATATTTTCATCATAGCATGTGTATATATACATATACTTTACCAAACCTTGTTTGCTATTAGCTAGGCTAAGCATGTCATAGTAACTTAACTTAGGAATTTCCTAGCAATTCTATATCTACTTAGGATTTCCCAACATGGCATTTGGCAAAGATTAGTAACATGCAAAACTTAGCAAAACTTTCTAATGCTTGTATAAAACATAGGGATGGAATATTCATGGGGTACCACTTGCCTTGGTAGTTGGGAGAGTAGCACTCTTCACAATCACAATCACTAGCAGAATCTACACAAAAATTTGTAGCACAAAATTACACACAATTCATATACAAAAAAAAATATGAATGCATGCATGCAAGAAAAAGCTAAGTGATGATTTTTGAAAACTCCACCAAGCAAGTGCATGATACAGAAACATAACCAAGTCAAAAACTTGCTAACTAAACTTATTTAGCACTAAAACAAATTACTAAACAAATTCTATACTCAAATTGGTCCTAAACAAGTTTCTGCATAAAAAGTCATTTTAACAGAAACTTTTTGTTAAACACAGTGCATAAACAGAAAGGTCTTGTCTCCCTTATTCCAACGATATAAAATTTGCAAAAATCTAATGTGGGAATCAAAAGTTATAGCTTATTCAAAATTAGATCTAAATCTGATTTGAATTCTGTTTTTGATTTAAACCCTAGCCACGCGTCGCGCTGTGATTCGTCGGTACCGCTTCGCGTGGATCGACCAGCATGGACCGTCAGATCTAACTAAACTTGCACGGCTCAGATCGAAACAAAACGGTTCGTTAAGTGGATCTATCGCAAGCGTTGGATCTGGATCCAACGGATCTCGAGCATGCGACCATGTCCTGGAGGCGCGCGGCGACGGCGAACGGCGGAGCGCTCTGTCAGCGGTGGCGCTAGCGTTCTAGATCGCTCGGGAGAGGGGGAAGGGTCTTACCAGAACCGCGGTGGCGTGCTAAATCTCAGCGTGGCATTGGTTTGCGAAGGGGCGCACGGCAGAGGCTGCTGGAGCTCGTCGGAGTCGTGCGCGGCGTCGGGAGGTTGCTGTCGAGGTGGTTGCCGGGGTTTGGCGTCACCCTAGCATGAACCAGAGGGGTCAGGGGATGCACAAGACGAAGGTGAACACCCTCGTTTGAAGGAGGGGGCAAGGGGCGCTCGGGTTTTACCTCTATTGCTCACCGGAGTTGAGCGGTGGCGCTGATGGTTGCGGTCGCGAACAGAATCGACAGCCTGGGTCACGAGAAAGCAAACAGAGGGTATCAGGGGGTGCGCATGCTCAAGCTGGTTGCAATGGTTTTAACGAGAGGCGGCGGGGTGGTCTGGTCTTACCGGAATTAGTCGCCGGAGCACGTCGATCTGCGGCGGTGCAAGTGTGTTTGTGGGCGGCCTGGTGGCGATGTGGCGGCGCTGAGGGGGGGGGGGCAGAGTGGTTTATATAGGCGAGAGGGGGGCGGCGATTATGCGCTGAATCAACGCAATTTGTTGCCGAACCGAATCGCGGCAGAGGCGGGGCGGAGGAACGGCCGGCGGCGGGGTCGGGTGGATAGGGAGGACGAGGGTGACGTGGAGAGGGCCACCAGTCAGCGAAACGCGCAGAAGGGGAGTGGGTTCTGGGTGTCAGCGGCTCTGCGGGTGCGCTGGCGCGTGCGGGAGAGAGAGAGAGGGAGGCCGGGTGGGCTAACTGGGCCGCATCTGTTGCTGGGCTAGAATAGGGCCCTGGCCTTTTTCTATTTCTCTTCTCTTTTTCTTTTCTGTTTTGATTTTTCAGGAATGGTTTTGATATGAATTCAAACTCTTTTTGAATTCAAATCTTTTTGGGGTTTTTGCAGAGTGCAAAAAGTTTCAAATATGGGCATGAAACCTTGTGGTTACTTTGCAAAGGCTTGGTCACTTTTGGAGAGGCAAAATAACAGGGACTTTTGCACTTGTTTGCAAATGATTTGAAAATAGTTTTTGAACCCTTTTTATTTTGTATGAATTTTTTCAAACTTCACACTCAAAACAAACATTAAGAAACAACCAAATTTGGTTTCTAAATCACTCAAGCTCTCAAATGGGAATAGCCATTTGATTTAAGTGTGTTCACATAAAGTGATAGCACCATGTGCTGCTGTTTTTTCCTGGAATGAGTTTGAATTTGATCTAAATTCTACATGAATGCATGAATGATATGAAAACCTTGAAATCATGATTTTAGGGATGTTACACCCACTTTGCCTCCTCTCTCTCCCTCGACCTTATCTCCTCCTCCCCTGACTCACCCCCGTGGCCGGCGATGCCGCCACCGTCGATTCTTGCCGTCGTCGGTCGTTCTGGCCGCCGCCGTGGTGCGGGTTGGGGTTGTCGACAATGCTCTTTCATCCTATCCACTTCGATTTAATTTTGGGGCTTCCCCGTGGTCAGTTCCACCCCATTCTCGAGGGTTCGGAAAAATTGTTGTCGCCGCCGCGATCCCGCCTGCGGTGGTGTGCTGGTCTCGTGCTCTGCTGCGGCCGCCGCCGTGGCCGGTTCAGGTTGAAGCGCCCCCTAGGTGCTCCCTGTGCCTCCGCGGTTCGTCATCCCCTCTCCTTCCTCTTCGATTCCTCAGCGAGGACCTCAGGTAAGTGGGCTCTGTGGTGTTTGTCCATGATACTGCCTTCATTCTTTTCGGTGTGTAGCTAGTGGCTTCTCATGTTGAGTGATTATGTGCTGATTGGGTTCATCTCTGGATTAGGGTTCATACCCCATGTTGATCATATCTATGATGCTTTAGATTTAGTCTTGATCATATTTGATCATGAGAAATGATTGCCTGCTATGGTTAAGGATTGGTAGTAGCTTTGATGATATTAATTGCCTGTCAGATTTGTCCTAGTGGTAATCTACCATGATCCATGCTAGTTGTTTCAATAAAATCCTTGATTGGATTATGTTGTTGGTCTGAGAGTTTACTCTACTATCAGATTACTTATACAAACAGTAGTTTTCTCTCAGTGGTGGCTTACTGCAATTATAGTATGGGTTTGTTTGAGATGATACACTCTGAATCAAATAATTATATGTAATGATTTTCTGTGGATGCATAGAGTCATTTTAATTGTTGATTCCTGGCACTTAGCTTCAGGAAAATGATATATATTTGGGTTGTCCCTTTTATGTGTGGATTCTGAACAAGGATTGGTTTTAGTTCATATACAACCTGTCCTTGTGATACCAATATGAGTTGGCACACAAGTGATTGAGTCTTATTTCTGGGCTTAGCTTGATTATGCTTGTGATTAAAACTGATAAGATGATTTGGAAGCTTTTATTATTATTCTTGCCTATGATGTGGGTCTGATGCCCTAGGATGTGATTCCTAGTTAGTTGGGTCATAGTTTTTTTGAATCTTATAGATTTAGAGGTGCTACTCTCTCTTTGATAGATGTTCCCTGATCTGGTAAGATTAAATGAAAATGATCTAAGTTGCAAAAATAACACTAAACCCAGTGATGCTGGTCTGAGGGTTTAGTGCTTGTGGTGGAGTTTGATTTCTTATCCTTTTACCTGAAATCTCTAGGATAAATTCACCCCTCTTGGGTGCTTATTGAGAGATCATTAGATAAAGCAACACATGCTTTGGTTTAGATATTCTAATGAAAGCATGTGATGGTTTTATGAGACTCACCACAAGATTTGATGTTGTGGTAGTATATTGATGATGATCTTGATCTGCTTTTGCTGGCTCCTGAGCTTGCTCTTGAGCTTGCCTGCTCATCCTAGCTCCTGGGCTTGACCTTTCTATCCACCAGTTCCATCCCCCTCCTTATGTCACCATCCTGGTGATGTTTGGGTTGATCTATGTGGTTGGTTTGGTTGCTGTTCTTGGTTTGGCTGGTGTTCACCCTGGCTGTACTATGGTGTGATGTAGTGGAGTGATGCACTGAGGTGCATCTCCACGGTTGTGTTGTGGTTTTGTTATGCTGGCTGTGCTTGTGAGGTCGACAGCTCACCCTTTTGCATGTTGTGTGTGTAGCTTGTGTGCGTGCTATGCACATGTGGATAGGTTCAGAATTTGTGAACTTACTATTACCAAATTACTTTTACACTAGCTGGAGAATTGGTCCCTTTTGGCTGTCATTTGCATTCTGGCTTAGAATTTATGAAAGATGAAGTATTTCATATTGGTGAAACTTGCCCCTTTATCATTTCTCAATGATGATATTGTCAACTGCAACTCACTAACATATCTGAGAGAAATATATATTAACACTAATCTTGTTTTGTTTCTTATTTAATCTTTGTTTTGTAGGTACAAAGATCAAGATGAAGATTTAGTGTAGTTTAGATATAGGATAGTTAGTAGAGATATACCAATGTACTTTTCTTAATCTTTTGTAATTTTCCTTTTATAATTCTTGTAATATTTATTTGGTTTCTTTGCAATGAAGATTATATATTTATTAATAAAGAATATTTTATTCCTTTCTCTTGTGTGAATTGTAAAGTTTGGAATAACTTCAGTAAGTTATTCTTTGTAGTTTGTTTCTGAATAAGAAATGTACTTCATATACCATATTTATTTTAGATAAGATTTAAGTTATCATACCTTTCTCATATTTAATTTAAGATTCAAATCTTATATCAAAATTATTTAAATTATAAAACACTTAAGTTTTAAAATCCAAACTCATTTGAAAACACCCATAATTCCTTTGAGATCATATCAAAGTTTATATCAATCCTCCTTTAAGACTAAACCTACTCTCAAAGTAAGAAAGAAACATTGATCACTCAAGGTTTTTATTTGGCTAAAAATTTACCCGCATTTTCACAAATGAATGCATGCTACAATACCTATTCCAAAATCTACCCTTCATTAGGTCCTAAATACTGGGATGTTACAGAAGCTTTGTAACATCCCAAAAATATGAAACAATGATCATAAAACTCTAATCACTAAAATTAGGGTTAAAAAAACTTTGTTTAAATAAAAACCAAATGAATGCATGTGTGTATGTGATGATTTGATGAATGCATGAATGGATTTGTGTGATTCAACTAAATAGTAAGGAATAGTTCAAAGATGAATATAACATCATCTAAAACATTTCCAAGCAAAAACAAATCAAGAAAAAATAAAAAACAAATAAAATAAGGCAAATTATCATTTTTGCCAATCTTGCTCACTAGGTCACTTTGAGTGTTTCTAGTCCAAGATTTCAAACAGAAACTTTTCCAATTCTTTTCACCCCTTGCAAGACAAAGTAAAAGTGAATCAAAGCCCACCTTCCAAACTTGCAGAAACATTTAGCAACCCCATTCAAAGGACAATTCAAAATTGAATCTTTAACATATGTGAAGATCACACATTTTCAAAATCCAACCAAACCAGTGCCCCTTGACCACTCCAACTAACTAGATACTCCCTAGTATGTGTCTACCAAACCCACCAATTTGAATTTATTTCGGCCATTTCATCAAACACCTTCTGGGCACAAATCAAATTAAACAACAAACACTATAGTGAGCAGTGTTGTGCCAACCTTGTCCCCTTCCTAGCTCTCACTACACTCTCAATAGATCATCTAACTAGTTTAACCATATCTAGATCACTGTAAACTCTACAATGCCATCAATGGTGACCATGGCCGAGCCCAATTTCCAACCCCAATGTCGACAGCAAGCTACAAGCCTAACTATCCTCGCCAACCTTGTCTAGCAGGCACTCCACCGTCCAACGTCACCCCCTGTCCAACGGTCGAACCCTGCTAGCCACTGGACCACCCAGAACGCGCGCGACCATTCTCTCTGCGGCCATGCCGAGAGCGTGCCAAGGCGCCGCGCTCGACACGCTCTCACAAACCACGCCCTTCCTTCGCCGCTCGCGTACGTGATCACAACCGCACCAGGAACCGCCTACACATACTCTTTCACCGCCGCGCGACCAGGATCGCCTCTGCGCCATTAAGACTTCTGTCGGAGCCGCCTAGAGCATCGACGTGTTCCGGCCGATTCGCACCGCCCCACGCCTCGCCATCAAGTCGTTGAGCTTCGCTAGGAGGCAATGCACCATCCCCTACCATCGGCCATGTCGTTAGCTTGCTGTGCAGCCGTCCTCGACGAACTAAGCCCGCACCCTTCGGTCCCCTTCAGCCACTATAAAAGGAGACCTCCCCCGATCGTTTTCTTGGCACTAGTTCACTCCCCACCTCTCACTGATCACAACCACTCATTCCTGGAGCAAGGCGAGCACCAGGTGGCCGGAATTTCACCGGAGTTCGCTGCTGCAGAGGAGGAGAGGTGTCGTCGATTGGAGCCACCCCAGGAGAAGCTGCCGGTACCAGGAGAATCGCTGTCGTCGACTTTGTCGTTCTCCCCTGTTGCCGACCATTGCGTGAGCTTCGGTGAGCCTCCCACGACCCCCACCGGCCGCGCTAGGGTTCTGTCTCGCTGGCGCTGCCCAACATGGACGATGAACCAGATCCATCCGATTATAGTTAGATCCTACGATCCTAATCGCCTTGTACTGCTTCTCCACTCGTTGTCTCACTAACAAGTGGGGTCGGTCACTTACTCAGCCCGCGTGCGTGCTGTGTGTAGTGGGCCGGCCCAGTTAAACCTCCCGCGCAACCCAACAATTCAAATTTAGTTTTATTCATTTAGTTCTAAACTTAGTTCTGTACCTAGATTCAAAAATCAACTCAGCTCGATTCACTAAACCAAAATGCATGAAACCAATTTTGTTGGAAAGGTATAGAATGCTTAATCCAATCCCGTTGGATTCAAACCATTTAGATTTGTAGATCACCCATGGTAAAAATAACAAGGCAGAAGCTTTTCTGCATTCAAACATTTTTCAAAATTCAACCATTAGAGCTTTTGAGTTGATTCCAACTCTTAAAAATCACATTTAACCATACCTTTCAGAATATATAAAGATATATATATTTACTTATAGAAATAATGATCAAGTAATAAAAGAATGCCACATAGGCATTTCTAGTCAATTTAATTAATTAAAATAAAAAGGTTAAACCTTATTAAATTGTGACACCACTTTAAATCACATTCCCATGTACTGAAATATGTGGTGATGACATGTGTCAGCATGATCCCATGTTTGAGTTGGAGAATATTAAATCTTAAGTAGTTTTTCAATGAGTAGAAATTACTTTTCTAAAATAAAATAAATTGGACAAGTGCTTTAATCTTGTAATGTTAGTGATGATGCTAGATCATCTAGTGTGAACCTTTGTGTGATGATTAGAAATAGTTAAGTATTGTTTGGTGATTGTGTACCTCGTATTTATTTATAGACGCTTGTACCGACCAAGGATACAAGGAGGAAGGAGGATACTACGAGGAAGAAGCCGAGGAGAACTTCAACCACTGCTCTGCACAAGGCGAGCTAACACTTGCAAGATACCCTACTTATGCAAGCTACTACTTGCTTGTTACTATGCCAACTATATGCCTTAAGCATATGTGATTATACCCACTTGACACACATCCTAGTTTTACTTGCAAGCTTAGTATTTTTTTCTTTATTAAAAGCTTTCTATCAAAAGTTTACTTAGTGACTTGTAGATTCTAGAAAGATAACTGAAGGTAGCATAAAGAGCATAAAATTTGGACTAAGTTAGATAATCTTGATGTCATCCTAAGGCATGAGATTGAACTTAGCTAATCCCCACTTGTTTATTACCCATCATTAGTATTTACCCCCACTTATAGCTGCTAGTGCTAAGAATAAAATGTGATCAACTTTAGATGGGAATACTTGGTGGAAATGGTTATGAAAACCTTAGAATGATGAGTCATTCTGCTCAAATGTTTTGACATGTGTTTCCAAACACTAGAGGATTTTGATGATGAAAATGTTAAGGCATGAGCCTTAGCCCTTTATAAAACGGATGGTTGTCTGGATGCGATACCATTCCAATTTTACCGTACAACCACAATAACCGAAATTTGGGTAGGGCTTGGCTGGAAATTTATATACCTTAGTATGGGTTCCCTTGCGGCCAAGGTCTAAGCTGAGGCTACCTTGTGAAGATTGTCCACCTGTGTAGTACCCAAGATGACAGTTGGTCATGGTTGGGAGGCCAAACTCACAGGAGAGGTGCCTATACTAGGGCGTGTAATTGAAAGGTTAGGATTGATTATCCGCATACTGAGTATGGTGAATTCAGGATTGTTCCTGATGGATGTATCGAATGTTGTGGTGAAAGTGTACAATCTCTGCAGAGTGTCAAACTATTCGAATATCCTCGTCCGCGGTTATGGACAGTTGGAGTGGCCATACTATTCTATCGTCAGATGTTTTCAAAATGACTTGTGAAATGATTTGTGACTTTGACTTGACCATAACAAAGTTGTGACATGAAATTCAAGTTCCCACTTAGGTGTTATAAAACTTTCAACTAGCTTTCTTTGTTTCTGAACTTAGCAAAGGTAAATCTGGCTTTTTGCAAAATAACCCTAGAGCTTAGTATATCCTATTCAAAACCACTTCACTTGTAGTATTAATTTGCGAGTACTTAAAGAGTACTCATGGCTTTGTCCCTGGCTATTCCCGTGGCCAGACTATGAAGATGAATATCAGGAGGACGGACAACAGGAAGGTTACGAAAACTAGAATCATCTCACAACTAGAATTGTACTATGATATCCAATATGTTATGTCTCACAAAAATGGTAATCCTGGGATTGCGATGTATGGCATAATAGGCATCTGTGATTAAAAATCCGGGTGTTGACACTTGTCCAAGCATTGAACATTGCAATACTTGTTATGCAACCTGTAGATGGATCCATACTTATGGATGTCAAATATATAACTGTTTGTGGCTTCCTCGGTGTTTACCGAGCTGGCAGGAGGCTCCGAGCATATTAGTTTGGTTATCTTGATGCTTCACAAGATGACTAGGTCGTTGCCTTGTCCACAAGCCTTCTTGATTCTAGAGAAGAACAACTGGATCCTTACCAAGGATCAAGTTGTGGAGATCATGGCTGAACTCCAGCCTAGCCAAGAAGAAAATGAAGAAGGGGAGCAACAGGGTGAGCAGGAGCAGGAGCAGGAGTAGGAGTACAACCCTTCTTGGGAAGGAAGTCAGCAGCAACAGGAGGGACCTTGGGACCAATGGCCCAACCAGCAGCAGGGGTTCAACTACGTCCCCTATCAAGATTTTATGCAGCTCAACCATCGCGTTGGGGACATCGATCAAAATTTGCATGGAGTGATTGAGGATGTGAGTGCCTTGACTCACAAGTTTCGTCACTTCATGACCCACTTCCCCGACTACTACTAGCAGCATCCGTACCCACCACCGAATGACGGAAACAACTAAGTATGGCAATAACCTAACCTTGGGGGAGGTTTGAAAACCTCCAAACTTTGCTTTCATATTTTTATTTCTTCTTTTGATTTATTTTATTTTCCAAAAATTGCATGTTTACTTTTAGTTTTGCATTCCTTTCATCACCTTTGCTACAATTCTAATTTGACCCTACAACTATTTAGTCGCTTGAACTTGAGTCAGTCCCCACTTAGCTTGTTATCCTATAAATTCTATTCCTTTGCTAATGTCTCCTTTTTAGCTATGAAATAATGAGCAATGAACTTGGTTAAAATATTTCCGATATTTTTAAAACAAGAAAAAGTGTCCAAAATATGACTTGAGTCCATGTTTAGCCCAAAGGATTTGGTTTTAGAAACTACTCAACCCCATCTAGCTTAATGTAAATAGACTTGATAACACTCTTGAATGAAATTGTTTGATAAAATGGATGCTTCGAATTAGTAGAGATTATGCCACTGCTTTTTCTAATAATTAAAGTAAGATATTGATTTATACGTGTCATTACAACACTGACGTACTCTATGGGTAACTATTAACTCCACTGGCCAAAGAACTATGTAAATGTGGGAAATCACTTGATTTCGTCTATTGAGTTATGTAAGAGTCTATAGATGCAATGCTATGACGGGTAAAAGTTTAGTCTCCTCGTGGTTTCATGTTCCAATTGAATTTGTAGTACTCCTCTGGCCCACTATTGCTCAACAGTTATCAACTGGCATGGTCACGAGTGCACAACACAGTCCCAATTAACATGTTATAAACAGTGGCATGATTTCTTTATGAAAGAGCTCTAGTTTTTGAAAGACAAGGAAAGGAAAAAAAGGTGCTTTGAGAGTTTTGAAATTTTGACGTGCGAGTAGATGAGTTGTTCTTAAATTTAATGTTTCTGGTGCCAACTTGAGTACTCTTAATTGATTAAAGAAACAAGATAAAAAAGTTTTCATCTATCAACAAAGAGAGAAACCAAAAGAATTTGTTTCACTTAACTAGATAAACTTTTGACACTTGCTCGGGCATATGATTTATTTGCTAACAATATATACGTGGTTAGGAAGTGGACTGAGTGCAATCTTGTGAATACTTGTATGATCATGTTTAAGATTGTAGAAATTGTGAAGAAAAGAATTTGACATTAATTCAAACTTGTAAGTTCTTTTATTTCAGTTTCGAATCTCCGCTATTCTTCCTTATTTTCTTGTCACTCGAGGACAAGAAACATCTAAGCTTGGGGAGTTTATAGCTGTGAGAATTGATACTTTTTGATGGTTTTTGTCTGGATTTAATGGTTTTCTAGCTTTACCTAATGCTAATACTTCGGTAGCAAAGAAAACTTGGTTTTTAATGTGTGTTTTAGATTCTAAACATCAACAGAAGGATTTAACAACAAAAACACAATATCCAGGCAAAAACAAGCAAGTCTCTTTTTGGAAGCAAACAAGGGGGGCATCCAGTGGCTTTAACAAGCAACTATATAGCAAGAACATTTTCTCCGGTTGTATAGTTTCCTCTATATAGTTGTTGATCATCCTCGAGCAAGAAAACCAAAATAAAAAAGGAACTGAGCATTTAAACTAAAATAACGAGATAATGATCTTACTCATGATTGGTAGTCTCATGTTTCCTCCACTTTATTAATCTGAAAAACTTCAGCGTAGATAGAGTAATGGCAAGCATATCATATGGTTTTCATGAATCCTTATAGCGCAAAAAAATTATTGTAATCATGGTTGATTCAAATTAGTAAACTCTATTCCATGTCATGTAATCAACTCATAAGCTTGCCTTTGAACAATAAAGTATAATCTTGTAAAATTGAGAGTGTGAGAGAGCTCGTCATGAAAATCATGTACACTAAAGTATCTCAATTCTCCCACATTAATAAATCAAGACTTTTCAAGCACTACTTTTCTATTCATTGTCCTTAAATAATTTTAGTTCTTAAGTAATTGAGAGCGTGCCAAAAAATTTCATTAGTTTATTGGGTTGTGATGGACATTCATGGCATCACTAAGGTTTTTGTTCCTTTTGCATAATGATTACTCATATCATCCATAGGAGTGATTCGATTATGAACACAGCTACCCGGGAGTGCCAAGAATCTTACCCATTATAGCATTGCTTCTACATATGTTTAATCAACTCATAGCCGAAATCTAGGAGTTTCCTCCATGAAGATCATTCGTAGGCTAGCGGATTTTTTGGCATCCCATGAAGTTTGACATGCATAAATTTATATCATTCTTATGATTCACAAGTCAAACTATGGCATGCTCACAAAAACCTCTAAACATTTATTCAATCGAACAAATCCTATCAAAGAGAGCTATCAAGTCAATCATTATTTTCTTTGGTGTTGAGTGTCTCTAGGAATAAGCTTTCAAGACTAAACACTACAACACACAAGTCATCAATTGTGAGAATTTTTCTTATTTCAATTGTTTTGCAAATTTTTAGGCAAGACTTGGTTAAATACAAGATCTGGAACAAAACATACTCAACTAAATACCCATGAAAACAAAATTTTACTTACAATATAGAGACTCACACCACTGGTATAACATCTTAACACTTACTACTAACTAGCATGGGTTTCTCAAACTTCAAAAGTGGGGAGTCATAAGGCATATCTCTCATGTTTGGTTCCACTTCTCTCTTCCCTTTTGATTTGTTTCTTGGAAACTCCAAGTCAATCACTCTCCTTGTAAATACATGAGAACCTTGAGGCAAAAACAAAAGAAAGAGGGAAAATAAAGATAAACAGAGAAATCTTTTTTGGTTTTTGAGAAGGGGAATTTAAAGAATAGAAAATTGGTGGAAAAGTTGGGCTTGAAAATATCAAAAACAAAATAAAATAACTAAAGATAAAGTGTTGGAGAAACTAACATGAGTGCTTATAAACTCAAATAAAAGCATAACATCAAAAATAAAATAAAGCAAATGAAATCCAAAATAAAAAATAGATAGAAAACCTCCCCAAGCTTAGGCTTTTGCAAGCCCTTCAAACCATTGAGGTGGGTGGAAAAGTTGAAACTCCAGTCCGCAAATTGATTTGATAGGTTACTTGTTGTTTCTCGGAGGTTCAGGGTGAGATTATTGTCAACACCCGAATTTTTAATCCCAGATGCCTATTATGCCATAGATCGCAATCCCAGGATTACCATTTTCATGAGACATAACAGATTGGATATCACAGTACATCATACATTACAAACCATACATAAGGTCTTACAACAAATAAAGGATCACATGATCCAGTCTTAGTACAATCAAAGCAGCGGAATAATATAATAACGATAGCATGGGCGAAGCTCCAGCTTCATGGTCACAAGCAATGCTGACGATGGGAGATGATCCTAGTTGTCGTAACCTTCATGTGGTCCATCCTCCTGATAGTCCTCTTCATAGTCTGGCCACGGGAATAGCCAGGGACAAATCCATGAGTATTCTTTAAGTACTCGCAAATTAAGACTAACAAGTGAAGTGGTTTTGAGTAGGAAATACTAGGCTCTAGGTTGTTTTGCAAAAAGCCAGATTTACCTTAACTGTGTTCAGAAGAAAATAAAGCTAGTTTAAAGTTTTATAACACCTAAGTGGGAACTTAGCTTTCACTTTCACAACCCTGTTATGGTTAAGTCAAAGTCACGATTCATTTCACAAGTCATTTTGAAAACATCTGACGAAAGAACAGTATGGCCACTCCAACTGTCCATAACCGTGGACGTGGCTATTCGAATAGTTTGACACTCTGCAGAGGTGGTACACTTTCACCACAATATTCGATAATCCATCAAGAACAATCGTAAATTCACCATACTCAGTATGAGGATAATCAATCCTAACTTTTCAATTAAACTCCCTAGTATAGGCACCTCTCCTATGAGTTTGGCCTCCCAACCATGACCATCTGTCATCTTGGGAACTGCATAGGTGGTCAATCCTCACGAGGTAGCCTCAGATCAAACCTCGGCTGCAAGGGAACCCATACTAAGGTATATAAACTTCCAGTCAAGCCCTACCCAATTTCGGGTATTGTGGTTGTACGGTAAAATTGGAATGGTATCGCTATTGGAGATATGCCCAAGAGGCAATAATAAAGTGGTTATTATCATATCTTCATACTTATGATAAATGTTTACATACCATGCTATAATTGTATTAATTGGAAACATTAATACTTGTGTGATTTGTAAACATAAAAGAGTCCCTAGTAAAGCCTCTTGTTAAACTAGCTTGTTAGTTAATATATGATCATGGTTTCCTGATCATGAACATAGAGATGTTATTAACAACAATGTCATATCATTAGGAGAATAATGTGATGGACATACTCCTATAGTTAAGCGTAGCATAAAGATCAAGTCATTTAATATAGTTCATTTGCTATAAGCTTTCTGATACATAGTAACCTAATTCCTTCGACCATGAGATCATTCTTATCACCATCACCGGAAGGATGCTTTGATGACATCAAACACCACACCGTAACTGGGTGGATATAAAGGTGGCATTGAGTGTTCGGAAAGTATGGGTTGAGACACATGGATCAAGAGTGGGATTTGTCCATCCATATGACGGATAGATATACTCTGGGCCCTCTCGGTGGAATGTCATCCAATTAGCTTGCAAGCATGTGACTGGTTCACAAGGGATCACATACCACGGGAACAAGAAAAGAGTACTTATCGGTAACGAGGTTGAACTAGGTATGCAGAGATACTGATGATCAAAACCTCGGATAAGTAAACTATCGTGAGACAAAGGGAAATTGGTATCATATGTAAGTGGTTCATTCGATCACAAAGTAATGGTCGAAATATGTGGGAGCCATATGAATTTCCAGATTCCTCTATGGGTTATTGATCGGAGAAGTGTCTCGGTCATGTCCGCATAATTCACGAACCGTAGGGAGACACACTTAAGTATTCGATGTTGTTGAGTAGTTATGGAATGATGAGTAAGAGACCGAATGTTGTTCGGAGTCTTGGATGGGATCCGGGATATCACGAGGATATCCGGAATGGTCCGTAGAATAAGATTCGTACAAGGAAAGTCCTGTTTCGGAGTTGGAAAATGATTCCGGTGTTTTCATCGGGAATGTTCTAGAAGGTTCCGGAAGGTCCGGCACTCCGGAGGGGAAGGGTACATGAATGTGTCATGACAATATGGAATGGTTGCATCATGTACTAGGTCACTTGGTTGGACACTTGGAAGAGAGAAATCAAACTCTAGTTTGAAAGTAAAAAGGCTAGTTTGAAAAAGTCAAACTGGGACAATAATTTCAAAGTGGGGGAAGAGAAGGAAACGTGGGAAGAGAAGGTTTCCCTTCTCTCCTCCAAACCGCCGGCCAGCAAGGGAGTTGGGGGAGGACTCGGCTAGCCCTAGCCGCCCCTCCCACCTATAAAAGAAAGGGAGGGGGCGCCCCCTCTCCCTACACCTTATCCCTTAGCCGCCGCCCCTCTATACCCTAGGCCAGCCGCCGCCCCCCCCTCTAGATGCGGCTGCCCTAGAGCTCCTCTAAACTTCCGTCTAGCTAATCCCTAGTTGCTGGTTGCTCTAAATACCTTGGTTCCTCTAAACCCTAGACCACCAAGGCCTCTCTCATAGTCCACCATACTCGCTCCGGCTTAAGGCGAAGCCCTGCGAGATCTCCCCTCTACTTCCGGTACCACGCCGTCGTGCTGACGGAATCACGAGGAGAGTGCTACAACCTCCGCTGCCTGCTGGAACAAGGGAGAGGAAGGTCTTCATAGAGTACCGAACGTGTGACCGACTGCGGAAGCGCTGCCGGAACGCAGCGCCGGAAGGATCATCTACGCGATCTTGAGATCGGCAAGTGTAAGACTACATCACCCACGAGAATCTGCTCTCTTTAACCGCTTTGGAATCTTCGAGGGTGAGTTCCTCTATCGACTCGTTGCTACAATCTAGTAGATAGATCTTGGCTTGTTTGTTTGCATGCGGTAGAATTTTTTTGTTTTCCATGCTACGAACCCCTACAGTGGTATCAGAGCCAGGTTTATATGTATATCTGTTGCACAACTAGAACACAATGGTCATTGTGGGCGTTGATGCTTTTGTTGTCGATTGCTTCTTGTGTACTTTGCATCTTGCGGGATGGTGGGATGAAGCGGCCCGGGTTAACCTTACATGACATCGTTCATGAGACTTGCTCCACGCTTGACATGCAAGTTGTATTGCATAAGTGGCTTTGCGGGTGTCTGTTTCTCCCAACATAGTTAAGATTCAATTTATAACGGGTGATTGACAATACAAGTATCAATGTTGTGGTTCTTGTTCGTAAGTTAGAACGACACTTATTGAAAGCCCCAAACCACGTAAAACATGCAAAGAAAATTAGAGGCGTCTAACTTTGTTTTGCAGGGGTGTGCTGTGATGTGATATGGCCATGATTGTGATTATATATGATGTATGCAATGTTCCTTATTGTAAGTTGGCAACCGGCAGGAGACATATGGTTGTCTCTAAATTCTGTTAAGACCCGCGTGTCTATTCAAAGTAGTTCTAATAGTTGAAGCTGGTGGACGACAACCATGGAGCGGCGCCATTGACCTTGACGCCACACCAGTGATGATGGAGATCATGTTAGTGCTTGAAGATGGAGATCGGAAGAACAAGAAGAAAGGCCATATCATATCACATGTTATGAATTGCATGTGATGTTAATCCTTTTATGCATCTTGTATTGCTTAGTTCACGATGGTAGCATTATAAGATGATCCCTCAAGCACACAATTTCAAGTTTTAAAGTGTTCATCCTTAGTAAGCACCGTTTCTAAAACTCGTTGTTTTGAAGCACCACGTGATGATCGGGTGTGTTAGATTCTGCGAGTGTATACAACGTGAGCAAGCCAGATTTGCTCATGTGGAAGCTAAGGTTTGATCTTGACGAGCCTAGCATGTACAGACAAGGTCTCGGAACACGGATCACCGAAAGGTAAACCATGAGTCATATAGTAGATATGATGAAGATGTTGATTGTTCGCCATTGAAGCTACATCAACTCTCGTGATGATCGGTTTTGATGTGGTGGATTTGGTTCGTGTGATCACTAAAACAATGTGAGGGATATTTTTTTGAGTGGGAGCTCAACAGAAATTTGATTAAAAGTTGAACACTATTTATCATAAATTAAATCAAAGTGAATTTGCATAGTTGTTGTAGTCATTGGCATCCGTTTACCACCTTGCGCTTAGTTTTAATTGAGATGATAGAACTATAGAATTCTGGTTAGTTACTTTACGAACTGGTATCGTATTGTTTTGAAGTGTTAATCTAAAGTTTAAAAGTCCTATTGCAAACTTTCAGTAAGTTCTGGTTACTCCATGAAGTTTAAATAATTGGTATTAAAACAAGAGTGATAATTCCAAGAGTTAGTGTATGAGTATCATGTTTGTCTCCATGATTCTTGATATTCAAACAATTGTCTTAATATCAAGGTTATGTAGGATCTGAAAGAGTTATTTTAGAAACCATGATGTGTGGAAGATATTGTGATATCTGAAACGAAGTTTTGGTTGCAACATGATAGAGTATAATATGGAAAAAGTCATGTTCTCATATTTGATGAGAAGTTGCAAAGGGTTGGAGACACTAGTTGTCCCAATCCACCAAAAGGATTTGGAGAGCAACATTATACTCGCGATTCATCTTTATAAGCTAAAAGTAGCTTGATCATGAATAATTCCATGATAAGGGTGAATATTTGATGTAGGTAAAATATTTATCACACCAAGAGATTACTAAAGAATGGAATTTGAAAGCACACCAAACATTTGATGATGGTGATCTACTTCAAACTGCAAGTCCAAAGACATTGGTATTTAACTATATACACGCTTTGGACTATGTGTCATGTGTATGGCTCCACTATTGATGTTGATAGATTCTTTCAAACAGAAAAAGAAATACTGAAAGAGAATCTCATAAATATATGGCAGAAAAGAAAAGACTAGAATTGTTCAGTTTAGGTATATAAAGGATATACGTGTTATGGCTATATTCTTTCCATATTTAACAAAGTGGTTCTTAAGTATTTGATATTGAATTTGTTGGTATGAATCGTCATACGAAACAACAGAATTCATGAACTACAATGGCCTAAGTAAATAGCAAAAGAATATGTGATGATGTTCATCGAGAACAAATAAAGGGTTATTGTGTTGCTCGTTAAACATCAAAGCTTGCCTTCAAGATTTGTTTTATCAGGTATTATGAGAACAAAAGGGTTGTTCAAATAATTGCCGTAATCCATAAAAGATGGATGATTCACAAATCTCGTTGGAGAAATCACATCCATAAAACTAGTGCTAAAAATGTCGAAAGACAAATTGATTGAAAGATCACTTAGGAAGTGACATCGCCGTTTAAATTATATTGGAAAGAAAACATGAAGAAACTCCATGTGTGTGGAATTTTGGAGTCTTTTGATTTTTGATCACATGACGCTTGTGAAACTTTCCTAGAGATAATTAAAACTTCGTTCATAGGCCAAAAGGGATCGAATTACTAGCTTATTGGAACTTGTACATATTGTTGTACAAAGTCCATTATGTGTAGTCAAGAGCGGTGGATTTCAAATTCATATGCTTTCTCCGAAAATTTGAGTGAATATATGAATATTTACTTAATAAGGATGAAGTATGAAACATTTGAAAAGTTCAAAGACTTTCAAGATGAAGTGCAAAATCATTGTAACAAGAATATAAATAGTTTATGATAAGATCATAAAGGAAGATATTTGAGTTACAAATTTAGCATAATACCTAAGATTTAAGGAATCGTTCCATGGATTTGCATTTCCCGAAACACCATAAGAGTATGGAGCGTTCGAGATATGTAATTAAACCTTGTTTGACATGGTAAGATCGAAGGTGTAATTCATAAAACTGCCATTATATTTTAAAGATTAAAAGCTTTAGAGACTACCTTTTTTCCACTGAAAAGAGCTCCATCATAATCCATTGAATTGACACCATGTAAAGTTATGGTTTGGGATAAAACCCAAGTTGTCTTTTCTTAAACATTGGTATGCTATGCATAAGAAAGATGTTTGCAACCAAAGTCGGATGAACCTGTCTTTGTATGTTATTTCGAATAACTGTTAAGTAATCCTCCATAACATCAGAGACAAAAGTGTTTGTCACTTAGAACGTCAAGTTTCTTTGAGAAGGAATTTTTTCGTAAAAAGATAAGTGGGAGGACAATAGAACTTTTATAAGGTTAAAAGAACCTTAGCTATATGTGCAAAGTTGCGCAGCGCCGAAAAGTGTTCCGGAGGCAGCAACAATGCTCATGGCTCACGTGCCTCAAAGGTTGTGGTTACGAAGGTCAAAGTTCTGTTGAACCAAGTAGGTCGAGTAAACAATCAAATACCAAGATTTGAGGGTTGAATCATTATTTGAAAATAATGAATCGACTACATGCAAAGAAGCGATGATGGACCCTGAATCCATAAAATGGCTTGAAGCCATAAAATCCGTGATAGTTCCATACACGATAAATCAAGTTTTGAACTTGAAGGACCCTCGAGAAAGGTGTAAGACCTTACAGTTGTGTTTAGATCTATAAAGAAACAGACATAGATGTTTCACATCTATGAAATAGTCGACATGATTGGGAAAGAGTTCACAACAATGTTCAAAGGTTGACTATGACAAGATTTGATCTTTCATAGCGATATTTAGTCTAGACGGATTAATGTAACCACTACATATAATTTTGTTATGTGATAGTTGAATAAACAAAACAAGTTCTTCTAATAGAATGGTTACCAAGGATGTGTGCATGACACGGTCCAAAGAGTTCTGTTAATTCAAAGGATGCTAAAAGCATATGCAAACTTCAATGGTTGAAGTAAGCATCGCAGAGTTGGAATCTTCACCATGATGAAACTGTTAAAGGAGTTTAAAATCGTCAGAGATGATGAAGATGCTTGCATTTGCAAGAAATTAAGTGGGAGCGCTAAGACATGTTTCTAAAACATTATGTGGAAGACATATTGTTGATTAGAAATTATGTATCTTTTCTTAACACATATTAAGAATTTCATCTTGATGAAAGACTTAGGCAAAACCCAAATATTTGGCATCAATAGACGCTAATATGGTTGTGCCGAAAGTACATAGATGATATATTGAATGAGTTCAATATACAAACTACAAGAAACGTTATTGTCGCACAGAAAGGATTGAATGAGTTCAATATTGATGATATATTCAAGTTTATTGACACTTGGTAAGTGAAACAAAGATTCAAGTATAGATTGATACTTGATGTATGAAATGACAAAGAGTATTTATATCAATCATACTGTGATATGTACAAATCCAGATATGTCCTATGCTCTAAATGTTATGAGAATATACCAGAATGATTCATAAGATGATCATTGGACAATAGTAAGGATATTATTATGATCTTTTGGAAGAACTAATAGTATATTATTTGTAGAAGTGACAAATAGATGGTTAGTTCATTGTAAAAGTACTACATTGATACTAGTTTTGTCACAAAGTACAAATTAAGTTTATCTCAATCTAAACTAACGGTGGCACAATATGATGGAAAGTAAGTTCCATAATGAATTTGGATGAATTTCAAAGTTAAGACATTGTGACAGATACTACAACAAAAGGCTAAGTATATGACTGCTATTATAGCAGCAAAAGAGGGCATTTGTGTCAAGTAGTTTGTTATCAAACTAGGTGTAGTTCACAGTGGGATAGTACTATGAAGATATATTGTACGACAATACTATCAACATGTTTTAACCCCAAAGAACTAAAGGTCACACCAAAGGACCAAATTTGTACGAAGCCATCTCATTAGAGAATGAGTGATGCGTAGAGACGCAAAGACATGCAATTACACACGGACCTGGAAGTGTCAGATCCGGAGATCAGTTGACCACTAGCAATCGTGTACATACGACACCAGGAAGCCATAGGTGTTGAATACACAAAGGTTTGAAACTAGATTATTGACTCTAGTGCAAGTGGGAGACTATTGGAGATATGCCCAAGAGGCAATAATAAAGTGGTTATTATCATATCTTCATACTTATGATAAATGTTTACATACCATGCTATAATTATATTAATCGGAAACATTAATACTTGTGTGATTTGTAAACATAAAAGAGTCCCTAGTAAAGCCTCTTGTTAAACTAGCTTGTTAGTTAATATATGATCATGGTTTCCTGATCATGAACATAGAGATGTTATTAACAACAGGGTCATATCATTAGGAGAATAATGTGATGGACATACTCCTATAGTTAAGCGTAGCATAAAGATCAAGTCATTTAATATAGTTCATTTGCTATAAACTTTCTGATACATAGTAACCTAATTCCTTCGACCATGAGATCATGCTTATCACCATCACCGTAAGGATGCTTTGATGACATCAAACACCACACCGTAACTGGGTGGCTATAAAGGTGGCATTGAGTGTTCGGAAAGTATGGGTTGAGACACATGGATCAAGAGTGGGATTTGTCCATCCATATGACTGATAGATATACTCTGGGCCCTCTCGGTGGAATGTCATCCAATTAGCTTGCAAGCATGTGACTGGTTCACAAGGGATCACATACCACGGGAACAAGAAAAGAGTACTTATCGGTAACGAGGTTGAACTAGGTATGCAGAGATACCATTTATCAAAACCTCGGATAAGTAAACTATCATGAGACAAAGGGAAATTGGTATCGTATGTAAGTGGTTCATTCGATCGCAAAGTAATCGTAGAAATATGTGGGAGCCATATGAATTTCCAGATTCCTCTATTGGTTATTGATCGGAGAAGTGTCTCGGTCATGTCCGCATAATTCACGAACCGTAGGGAGACACACTAAAGGATTCGATGTTGTTGAGTAGTTATGGAATGATGAGTAAGAGACTGAATGTTGTTCGGAGTATCGGATGGGATCCGGGATATCACGAGGAGATCCAGAATGGTCCGGAGAATAAGATTCGTATAAGGAAAGTCCTGTTTCGGAGTTGGAAAATGATTCCGGTGTTTTCATCGGGAATGTTCTAGAAGGTTTCGGAAGGTCCGGCACTCCGGAGGGGAAGGGTACATGAATGTGTCATGACAATATGGAATGGTTGCATCATGTACTAGGTCACTTGGCTGGACACTTGGAAGAGAGAAATCAAACTCTAGTTTAAAAGTAAAAAGGCCAGTTTGAAAAAGTCAAACTGGGACAATAATTTCCAAGTGGGGGAAGAGAAGGAAACCTGGCAAGAGAAGGTTTCCCTTCTCTCCTCCAAACCGCCGGCCAGCAAGGGAGTTGGGGGAGGACTCGGCTAGACCTATCCGCCCCTCCCACCTATAAAAGAAAGGGAGGGGGCACCCCCTCTCCCTACACCTTGTCCCTTAGCCGGCGCCCCTCTAAATCCTAGGCCAGCCGCCGCCCCCCCTCTAGATGCGGCTGCCCTAGAGCTCCTCTAAACCGCCGTCTAGCTAATCCCTAGCTACTGGTTTCTCTAAACCCCTTGGTGCCTCTAAACCCTAGACCACCAAGGCCTCTCTCATAGTCCACCATACTCGCTCCCGCTTAAGGCTAAGCCCTGCGAGATCTCCCCTCTACTTCCGGTACCACGCCGTCGTGCTGCCAGAATCACGAGGAGAGTGTGACAACCTCTGCTGCCTGCTGGAACAAGGGAGAGGAAGGTCTTCATCGAGTACCGAACGCTGTGTGACTAGGAACATGAAGCGCCGGAAGGATCGTCTACGCGATCTTGAGATCGGCAAGTGTACGACTACATCACCCACGAGAATCTGCTCTCGTTAACCGCTTTGGAATCTTCGAGGGTGAGTTCCTCTATCGACTCGTTGCTACAATCTAGTAGATAGATCTTGGCTTGTTTGTTTGCATGCGGTAGAATTTTTTTGTTTTCCATGCTACGAACCCCTACAATCGCATCTAGAAAACCATCAGTTTTATAAAGGGCTAAGGCTCATGCCTCAATATTTTCATCATCAAAATCATCTAGTGTTCAAGAACACATATCAAAACATTTCAGTAGAATGACTCATCATTCTAAGGTCATAACCATTTTCACCAAGTATTCCCATCTAAAGTGATCAAGTTTTATGCTTAGCACTAGCAACTACAAGTGGGGATAAAACTAATGAGAGGTGGTAATCAAGTAAGAATTATCTAAGTTCAATCTCATGCCTCAGGATGACATCAAGATTTATCTAACTTAGGCCAAGTTTTATGCTCTTTATGATACCTTTAAATATCTTTCTAAAATTCACTAAATAAACACTAATAGAAAGCTTTGATAAAGAAATAAAATACTAAGCTTGCAAGTAAAACTAGGATTAGGTATCATCAAGTGGTATAACTAAGGCATGCCTAATGCATTGCATAGGTTATCTTATAGGTTTAAGCTTGCAAGTAAAACTTGCATGGTTTAGCTTAGCTTGCCTTGTGTAGTGCAGTGGTTGAAGTTCTCCTCTACTTCTTCTTCATAGTATTCTCCTTCCTCTTCATATCCTTGCTCATTACTAGCGTCTATAAATAAATACAAAGTATACAATCACCAAACAATTCTTAACTACTTTAATTAGCACACAAGGGTTCACACTAGATGATCTAGCATTATCACTATGATCACAAGAATTAAGGCAAAGGTTATATTTATTTTATTTTAGAAAAGTAATTTCTACTCATTGAAAAAACTACTTAAGATGTAATATTCTCCAACTAAAACATGGGATCATGTTGACACATGTCATCACCACATATTTCAGTACTTGGGAATGTGATTTAAAGTGGTGCCACAATTTAATAAGGTTTAACCTTTTTATTTTAATTAATTAAAGTGACTAAAATGCCTATGGGGCATTCTTTTATTACTTGTCCATTATTTCTGCAAGTAAACCTATATATTTTTATATATTCATAAAGGTCTTATCAAATGTGATTTTTGAGAGTTGGAATCAACTCAAAAGCATTTATGGTTGAATTTTGAAAAATGTTTGAATGTAGAAAAGTATCTTCCTTGTTATTTTTTCTATAGGTGATCTACAATTCAAAATGATTTGAATCCAATATCTTGGATTAATAATTTCAATAGCTTCCTAGAAAAATTAGTTTCATGCAATTTGGTTCAGTGAAACTCTCTGAATTGAATTTTGAATCAACAGGCAGTACTAGGTTGAAACTAAATTGAAAAAACTAAGTTTGAATTACTGGGTCACGCGGGAACGTTAACTTGGTCGGCCCACTGTGCATAGCGCGTGTGGGCTGGTTAAGTGGCTATTCCCACTTGTCAGTAAGACAGAGAGTGGCGAAGCGGTACGGGACGATTAGGGCCGTAGGATTAGAACCTAGATCTACGGCCAAGGTTCATCGTCCACGCCTGAACAAGACACGGTGAGCTCGAACCCTAGCGCAGCCAATGGGGGCTCACCGGGGCTCCGGCGATGGTCGGCGATGGGGGCGAACAACAAAGTCGACGACGGCTATCCTCCTGGTACCGATGGATCCTCCTGAGGCAGCTCCAATCAACGGCACCCTTCTCCTCCAGCAGCAACAAGCTCCAGCGAAATTCCGGCCACCTGGTGCTCGCCTTGCTCCGGGGATGAAGTGGGGTGGTTCTGAGAGAAGGGAGTGGAATGGTGTGAATAATTAGAGCAGGGAAGGCCTCTATTTATAGTGTTACGAGGGGACCGAAGGGTGCGGGTGGAGCTCGTCGGGGTCGGCTGCACAGCGAGCTAACGGCATGGATAGGGGTAGGGGACGATGCGCTGCCTCCTGGCTAAGCTCAACGGCATGGTGGCGAGGCGTGGGGAGGTGTGATGCGGTCGGAACACTACGATGCTCTAGGAGGCTACAACAGAAGTTTTAATGGCGCACAACGGCTACGGTCCGCGCGGCGGTAAACTGGCATGTCTGGGTGGTTCCTTGGATGGTGGTGATCACTATGCGAGCAGCGAGGACGAGGCGTGGTTTGTCCGCGCGTGTCGAGCGCAGCACTCTGGCGCGCTCTCGGCATGGTCATAGAGAGGCTGGGCGTGCTCGTTCTGGGTGGTCCAGGGGCTGGCAGTGCTTGGGCGCTGGACAGGGGGTGGCGGTGGACGGTGGAGTGTCTTCTAGACAAGGTTGGCGAGGCTAGAGAGGCTCCTAACTTGCTGTCGACATTGGGGTGGTAAGTTGGGCTCGGCAATGGCCACCATTGATGGCATTGTCAAGTTTACAGTGAGCTAGGGCTGGTTAATTTAGTTAGATGATCTACTAAGAGTGTAGTGTGACCTAGAGAGGGAACATGTTAGGCACAAACACTGCTCACTATAGTATTTGATGTTTTATTTGATTTGTGTTTACAAGGTGTTTGATGAAATGGCCGCAAGAGATTTGAATTTGAATTTTTGGATGAAACATGGTGGGTGTACTAGTCACATACTAGGTAGTCTCTGGTTGCTTGGATTGGTCAAGGTGAACTGGTTTGGTTGGATTTTGAGAAATGGTGATCTTTCTATTTGTTATAGATTCAATTTTGAATTGTCATTTGAATCAAGTTGCCAAATGTTTTTGTGGGTTTGCAAAGTGAGCTTGGGTTCACTTTCACTTCATCTAGCAAGGGGTGAAAAGAAATAGATTTGTTTCTGTTTGAAATCTTGGACTAGTAACACTCAAAGTGGTTTAGTGCGCAAGATTGACAAAAAATGACCATTAGCTTATTTTGTTTATTTTTTAATTTCTCTTGATTTTTTTCTGTTTGGAAATGATTTAGATGATATTGTTTTCATCTTTAAACCATTCCTTGCTATTCACAACAATCAAACAAGTCTATTCATGCATTCACACATTCATCACATACACACATGCATTCATATAACTATATATATATAAATACATATATGAAAGGCATGCACTTCATCGATCGATTTGTGTGTCCACGTCGTGTATGCAACTGTAGAAACACAGGTTAAGAACTTCTACAGTGTTGTCGTTTTTGTTTTCTGTCGTTTTTTTTTCTTGGATTCAACTCGTGCTGCCGCGTTGCTTTTTTCCTCTGTACGTGTCTTCTTCTCTCTTTTTCCTTTTCTGGGTCGTCTCTTCTGTATGAATTGGTCTCGGGAAATTCGGCGCGTTCGACACATGTGTTTCCGATGGAGATTTTTCCCCTATCTGATCGATCCCCAATGGTTCTTCTCTCCTCCCTGCCCCCATTCTTGCCTACAGGAGTAGAGCAGCGGAGGAGGAGAGGCGCCTGCGCCCGGTGAGACTGGATGAAGACCCGACGTCACCGGTACACGTGGTCGGCGGCCTGAGCATGTCAATCCACCACGACCACGTCCCCCACAACTTGGCTCTGCCGCCGGCAGCCTCCCAGGCGCCCCCACCCCCGTCCCTGTTGCCGTCTGCCTTCCTCTCCGGTGCCTCTTCGCGGTCGCTGTCCTTGCTCTCTTTTCGGTCCTGCTCTCCCTCTCTATTAATCCTGCAATCGTACCAGATAAACTTTTCTTTGTTTTTTGTTGGCCCGTATAGTAAGCATGAGAAACGATATATCAGTTTAGAAAATATTAGACTTCTGAACTTTTATCTAATTTATTTCCATTTTGATGCGAGAGATAGCTAACAAGGTTAGCTGATCCAATAAACTTTATCTACGCTTCCTTTAATGGTATTCCACACAAACATAAAATGAGCTAATCCAGTGTACGTTGTTCAGATTAGAGTAGCTAAGTTTCCAGGAGGTTTCCTTGTGTGATTTCTTTTTCTATGATTTAATTGATTGTAGATGCTATTTTCCCCACTTCCGCATATACCTAATTTTCATGTCCATTTTTTATTTCATGATGAGATTGCTTCAATGGGATTCGACATAGTCATTATTGTAGGAAATATCGGCACCTCTCTTTTGATGGGGAGTGTTGCAACCCTCACAATTTACATTCTAATGTTTTTAGTTTCTGTGTTCGTTGATTTGTATCAGGCTTGCTCTTTGGTCCTTCAATCTATGGTCATTGGGTTTGCTTCTGTTCCTGCTAGCAAGGAATAAAGCTGTCACTTTATAAATTAGTGTTTTATTTGCATGCTTACATGTGTAAAGTGTAAAAAAACAGACTGAACCATTCTTAGCCTAACAAAATACTCTGATGTATACATGACCAGTTGTAAACTAAATACCTGATATTTTACATTCAAACTTCAGGATACAACTGAAACACCATGTTCAGGCTCTATAGCAGAGACCTATTTACGTACACTCTGGCTTTGGCTGCTAGCTGCAGAGTGTAGACTGTCAAATAACCAATTTACAATTCTAACACGTTTAAACCAAAACCTTTACTACTTATTTAGCTATAATATTTGAATATGTACTTCAAGATTTTCTTTTAGCATGTGTAATTGCCTCTAGCAGCTGCGAGCAGAAACAGTAGCATGTCATGACAATCTTAACCTTTGCACCTCCAACTATATAACATTTGAGTTCATTCTGAACAAATGGGATGTAAAGAGTAGATAAACATAGAAATTGAATTATAATCTCCTTCATGTTGAATCATTGTAATCTACCTTTTTGTTGTCTTTCCGTGCCTCTTAATATTGGTTCCCTGTCTAGGTGATCTTCATGCGCACTTACAATTGAATATTCTTGATGCCAAATGGATCAGACGAAGTAGCATCATATCTGCTTTAGGAGTTGTTGCCCTTAAAATTCATTGAGGAAAAAAGGTTTGTGCAGGTAGGGGTGGATGTTTTTCCTCTTATTTTCTATTCGACTTCCATTATAACACCTCTTAGGCCCTCTTCATTTCAGCTTCTTGGCCAGCTTCTCCCAGAAGCTATCCTCGACCATCTTTTCCCAGAATCTCATCTTCAAAATTCGTTCAAACTTCTTAACTAGTAGTTTTAATGTCAATTTAAAAGTATAAACGATTTTGGCAGATGAGATTCTGGGAGAAGCTGGTCGAGAGTAGCTTCTGGGAGAAGCTGGTCAAGAAGCTGAAAAGAAGGGGGCCTTATTAGTCTGTTCTATTCCATTTAACTTATGGATGCATATAGATGTCTTACCTGCAATGGCATGATGTCCATATACTCAGTTCTTTGTAAGTCATGTTGGAGAGTGTTATCTAATTGCCAACAATACATCTTAATTGTCCAGTTATATTTTATTAACTTCATAGAAGGAATTGATGCCTGCCTTAATAACTTCTGCTGGGTTTTGTCAACTTTGAGGTGATCTTATACAATTCTCAGTAGTAAATTTATTCTTATTGCTCTTTTCATAAGCACACTATGTCGTCTCGCCTCATTTATTTTCCCTCCTGTGTAAAGTATTTTACCTTTCAATATCATCAACAAATACTCATTAGGCAGAGTATATTGATCAAGAGCAAGAGCCGCGTGTATTGTAGGTTCTCAACAAATTATACCGATATTACATGACATTAGTATAGAAGTTCCTGAAAGTGGTTTGTCGTGAATTTCTTAAAGAAAATATGCATGTTCGGGAGTGAAGAAGATAATGATATGCATTTCTGTTATATTTTTCTTAGGATTACTATTCCATGTCTTTGAACATATGCTATTTGTCTCATTTCAGGAGCGGATTACCAGTGGGGAGGTTGAACTAATACAATAGAAACCTGAATATGTTCAGTTGAGTGAATAGTCAACCAAGTTGTCTAGATCAAGATATCTGGAATACCCTACAACTTAAATTCAGCTCTATTTGCCTCTGTGGAAACACATACCACAGCAACAAAAGACAGTGCCTCTGATCTTGGTAATACAATTGCTTCTTACAAGTGTACTACATGGTGTGTTGCTATTGGAACCTATAACGACCATGGTGCAGTTTAATTTTTACCATCATATCTAACTGATTTGCTACAGATCTCGCTAGATAATAATAAGTGCAAGTGTCCATTGCTTGACATATGTATATATGCCGACTCTATTCTAGATGAAACAGTTCATTGTCTAAATATTGATATGGTAAGCCTTTATATAGTACTTAATTTTGGATTTTCCATTAGTTTGAACAGAGCAAGAATTAATCATCTCAACTGAATTGCACGATCAGGATCATGTTCAACCAATTAACTCAAAATTTCTGCAGCTCTCGGGTGTGGATTTTCGGTACTTAAATTGCTTATAAGAGATGGCTCACTTACAAATATTGGGTGTGTAGTTTAGATGGAATGACCACGTAGCCAGTGCTTTATTTTCCACTCTTTTCTAGTCAATGTGTTGAATACCATTTCTTTGTTTTTGTCCTCTGTACTATGTATTGCTCTATGTAAATCAATGTATCGAAGGCTGTCCTCCATGTTTGCCTTTTACCGTTTCAATTAGTTTGCTTAGTCGCGTTCATATGTAATTTGTTCTACCTATAACTCTTTGTCCGTCAGCCTTCCAAACACAAACTTCAGTAAGTGAGACTGAAACTCAAAGTTACAAACTCAACATTCCTATGAATTTTTTTGCATTGTATGTTTATCTATCTTTGTTCCTTCGGTTGATAATAATTTATTTATCACAGTAGGGTTCATCTTCAAGAATTTTTCCCTTTTTATGACACTAAATTATCCACCCCATTTGCCAACACCAAAACAATAACCAACTACTCAATTTCCTAAAACATGTACCTAACAAAAATATATACCTTATGTTTTACCTCTTATCATCTCTTATACTCCATTCCAAAATTTAAGATGTTTTAGCTCTGTGAAGTGAATGTATCTAGACCCTTTTAGTATTTAGATTCACTCCGAACTATACACTAAAAGGGCTTAGATATATTTATTTCATAAAGCTAAAACATCTTTATATTATGAAACCGAGGGAGTAGCTCTTTTCCCAACTTGATAGACACTACTTGCCTGAAACAACTCTAGATCCAACCTTCCACGTAAACATACTCTCTAAACAACATAATTTAACAATGAAGTTGTATGCCTACTATATCAACCGCACGGGCGCGACGTGTCGTCGCGCCAAGTTTCCTAGTTGTTTTAATTAACAAATTCTTTTGTTAACCCTACATTTGGGTGATTGGAATTTAATAACCTTGATCAATATTTTTGGAATGTTACAAACCTTCCGTCCTTAAACAAAATCTCGTCCCGAGATTTGAGAAAAAGAGAAAACTAGAATTGAAAGAGATCGGGAAACTCCGTCCTAATGTAATCTTCTTGCTCCCAGGTAACTTCTTCCCTGTGGTTGCTCCACTGGATCTTGAGAAACTTGATACTCCGGCTCCTGGTGGTTCTGAAAGCTTCCTCCCAAATACGGATGGGTATTTCGTGATACGTCAGTTCATCGTTGATCTCTATGGTCATGTGATCAATGTTCTTGAAAACTTCAGTCTTCTCCGGGACTTCTAGGCATTTGCGAAGTAACGATATATGGAACACGTTATGCATGGCTGACATCTCCTCTGAAAGTTCCAGTTGATACGATACTTCTCTCCTCGATGATTCAGAATCTTGAAAGGTCCGATATATCTGGAGGCTAACTTCCCTTTGAGCTGAAAACGTTGCATTCCTTTCAAAGAGGACACTTTGCGATACATAAAATCTCCGATATTGAAAGTGAGGTCTCGACGTCTCTTGTCGGCCTAACTCTTCTGTCTGGATTGGGTGGTCTTGAGGTGCTCACGGATCTTGTGAACTTTCTCTTCTGCTTCTCGTAGGATGTCGGGTCCGAAATCTGACTCTCTCCTACTTCCGACCAATTCAAAGGGGTACGACACTTCCTTCCATACATGAATTCAAATGGGGCAATTTGCAAACTGGCTTGATAACTGTTGTTGTACGAAAATTCAGCAAAAGGCAGACAGTCTTCCCATTTAGAACCATACTCTAGCACACAAGCTCTCAGCATATCTTCGAGTATTTGATTTACTCGCTCCGTTTGTCCATCAGTCTGAGAGTGATAAGTTGTGCTGAAATCTAATCTTGTTCCCAATCCTTCTTGGACTTTCTTCCAAAACCTCGAGGTAAACTGATTTCCTCGATACGACACGATGTTCTTGGGGACTCCATGCAAACTGACGATTCTAGCGATGTACAACTCCGCTAGCTTCGAACTCTGGTAGGTGGTCTTGACTGGTAAGAAATGGGCGACTTTGGACAGTCTATCAACTATGACCCAAATAGAGTCATTTCCTCAACTAGATGTAGGAAAACCGGTGATAAAATCCATTCCAACGGAATCCCATTTCCATTCCGGAATCTGCAATGGTTGCAACAGTCTTGCGGGTCTCTGATGTCCCGCCATGACTCTCTGAAAAATATCACACTTGGCTATGTAGCTTCTGATTTCTCTCTTTGTCGTATGCCACCAGAATTGTTCCTTCAAATCCTGATACATCTTCGTTCCTCCGGGGTGGATATAATAAAGAGTATCATGGGCTTATTTCAAGATAGCTTGCTTCAATTCGGAATCTGATGGCACACACATACTTCCCTTGTACCACAAAACTCCTTCGTCTTCGGTGAATTCGGGTACTTTGCCTATACCGATGCGACGTTTGATTCTGTCGATACTAGCATTTCCTTTCTGCGCCTCCTTAATCTGACTAATCAAAGTGGGTTGAAGTTCTATGCTAGCCAAAAATCCTTCACTTACTAATTCCATTCTGAAATCTTCCAACTCCTTGTGTAAACTTGGTTGCTCCTTCAAAATCATGGAGTTCAAGCGACACGGCAATCTGCTAAGGGAATCTGCTACCACATTGGCTTTACCGGGGTGATAGTGAATGCCTAGATCATAGTCCTTGATTAGCTCGATCCACCTCCTTTGCCTCATATTCATCTCCTTGAATCCATCTCTCATCCTCTTGATCAAACCCAGTGGTACATGGGTTCTGCTGAACTTGAGTTTGAATTCCTCCCAAGTCATCAGTTGTCCTCCATTCATGGCACGAACGATGTTCCACCAAGCTCTTGCATCTCCGACCATATAGTGGGAGTCAAACAGTACCTTCTCATTGGCTTCCACTCCAGCAACTTCTAAGTTGTTCTCCATGGTTTGCAGCCAATCATCTGCATCTAGGGGCTCTTCAGACTTTGTAAATATGGGTGGATTGGTGTTCTGAAAGTTCTTGAGCTTGGACCCATGGTTGTCCTGGTTTCCATGGCCTTGGTTGTTGTTGGCCATCTGAGCTATGTGTTGAAGGGTGGCTAAGTTAGCTTGATGTTCGGCTCTTTCAGCTTTGCGGTCAGAACCAACATTTGCAAGATTTGCAACATTGGGTCCACGGATGAGCTACTTCCTCCGCGAAGCATGTGAAGATTGTGATAGATCATGAGACAAGAGGGAAATTTCTAAGGTTCAGGGGTTTTGTTTTTGGAAAAGTTTTTGAAGTTTGACTCGGATTTTTCTAGGAACTTGCTTTTCATTCATAACACACCATACAAACAGACACCACAACAAGGAAAATAGATGGTTTTAGGAACCATTCTGTGAACTACAATATAGCGGGACCGGATACAACTCACTAACGCTAGTGCTCAAGTGCTAATACTCCTCGGAATCGGTATCTTCATCATCATCATCAAGGAAGGCGAAGTCATCCTCATCGGTGAAGAAGTCCATGGCTTGATCCTCCAGAAAGTCATCATCATCACTAAGGTAAGAGTAGGGATCTCCACGGATATCCTCCCCTGCGTTGTCCCTCTCCTCAAGCTGCATATCCCGCTCATGGATGGTCTCCTCCAATTCTGTGATCCTGTGGCGAAGATGGGAAATGATGCGCTACTTCTTGTCAAGCTGATAGCGACGAGACTTGCGATCCTTCACTAGCATGGCGAGGGTCTGATCCTTCTTGACAGCGAGGGCATAGTTGTGGTTGGCGTAGGAACAGGCATTGTCCAACTCCTTCTGCCGGTCATACATCATGAAGCTGAGATGGTCCACTTGATGCTTCAGATCTGGGTGACGTGGCACCTCCAATGGCTGTCCCATAACATCACGCCATGGATAGAACTCAAAGTGGGTTCCCTTGATCTGATTGATGCTTTTCCCACACAGACGGGCAAGCGCTTCGTGCATGGCCCTCGCAAGTCCATCTAGCCAGTTGTTCTTCATTAATGTGAACTGAATTCCCTCCGAGGTGGGGGCTTCAATCTTTCCTCGGAGACTTGCAACAATCAACCATTGCAATTCTCCTCCTTCCTGATCGTTGATCTGTTCTCCGAAGAACTCAGGGTGTGGGCGCTCCAGAAGTTCCAAAAGCTGGTCCAAGTCACGCTCAAATATGAGATCTCCTCCATTTCCCAACTGGTAGAACTTTCTATACTTCACGTCCATCTATAAGAATGTAGGATGAGTAAGTTAGTAGAGTGATCAAGTGTGTCAAATTTTATGTAAGTTTGCAAGAATTTTTGAGGAACATGAATTTTCATGAAAGAATCCAAATGGTAAGAATGAGAATAAGTTTTTATAAATACTCACTTCTTTTGTTTGGAAACTAAGTTTTTGATTCAAACGTCCATTCTAAACTAGGGTCTCCTATGGTCAGGATGGCTCTGATACAAACTTATCAACACCCGGGTTTTTAATCCCAGATGCATGTTATGCCATACATCATAATCCCAAGATTACCATTTTTGGGAGACATAACAGATTGGATATCACAGCACATCATCCATTACAAACCATACATAAGGTCTTACAACAAATAAAGGATCACATGATCCAGTCTTAGTACAATCAAAGCAGCGGAATAATATAATAACGATAGCGTGGTCGAAGCTCCATCTTCATTGTCACAGGCAATGCTGACGATGGGTTGTCGTAACCTTCCTGCGGTCCATCCTCCTGATAGTTTTCTTCATAGTCTGGCCACGGGAATAGACAGGGACAAAGCCATGAATACTCTTTAAGTACTCACAAAATAAGACTAACAAGTGAAGTGGTTTTGAGTAGGAAATACTAGGCTCTAGGTTGTTTTGCAAAAAGCCAGATTTATCTTAACTGAGTTCAGAAGCAAAGAAAGCTAGTTTAAAGTTTTATAACACCTAAGTGGGAACTTAGCTTTCACTTTCACAACCCTGTTGTGGTCAAGTCAAAGTCATGATTCATTTCACAAGTCATTTTGAAAACATCTGATGACGGAATAGTATGGCCACTACAAATGTCCATAACCACGGACATGTCTATTCGAATAGTTTAACACTCTGCAGAGGTGGTACACTTTCACCACAATATTCGATACATCCGTCAGGAACAATCCTGAATTCACCATACTCAGTATGTGGATAATCAATCCTAAACTTTCACTTACACGCCCTAGTATAGGTACCTCTCCTATGAGTTTGGCCTCCCAACCATGATCATATGTCATCTTGGGAACTGCATAGGTGGTCAATCCTCACTAGGTAGCGTCAGCTCAAACCTCGATTGCAAGGGAACCCATACTAAGGTATATAAACTTCCAGTCAAGCCCTACCCAATTTCAGGTATTCTGGTTGTATGGTAAAATTGGACTGGTATCGCATCTAGACAACCATCAGTTTTATAAAGGGCTAAGGCTCATGACTCAATATTTTCATCATCAAAATCATCTGGTGTTCAGGAACACATGTCAAAACATTTCAGTAGAATGACTCATCATTCTAAGGTTTTTATAACCATTTTCACTAAGTATTCCCATCTAAAGTGATCAAGTTTTATGCTTAGCCTAGCAACTACAAGTGGGGATAAAACTAATGGGGTGTGATAATCAAGTGTGAATTATGTCAGTTCAATCTCATGCCTCAGGATGACATCAAGATTTATCTAACTTAGGCCAAGTTTTATGCTCTTTATGCTACCTTTAAATATCTTTCTAAAATTCACTAAATAAACACTAATAGAAAGCTTTGATAAAGAAATAAAATACTAAGCTTGCAAGTAAAATTGGGATTAGGTATCATCAAGTGGTATAACCAAGGCATGCCTAATGCATTGCATAGGTTATCTTATAGGTTTAAGCTTGCAAGTAAAACTTCCATGGTTTATCTTAGCTTGCCTTGTGTAGTGTAGTGGTTGAAGTTCTCCTCTGTTTCTTCTTCGTAGTATTCTCCTTCCTCTTCGTATCCTTGCTTGTTACTAGCGTCTATAAATAAATATGAAGTACACAATCACGAAAAAATTCTTAATAACTCTAATTAGCACACAAGGGTCCACACTAGATGATCTAGCATCATCACTATCATCACAAGAATTAAGGCAAAAGTTCTATTTATTTTATTTTAGAAAAGTAATTTTTCTCATTGAAAAACTACTTAAGATTTAATATTCTCCAAGTAAAACATGGGATCATGTTGACACATGTCATCACCACATATTTCATTACTTGGGAATGTGATTTAAAGTGGTGTCACAATTTAATAAGGTTTAACCTTTTTATTTTAATTAATTAAAGTGACTAGAAATGCCTACATGACATTCTTTTATTACTTGTCCATTATTTCTGCAAGTAAACCTATATATTTTTATATATTCAGAAAGGTCTTATCAAATGTGATTTTTGAGAGTTGGAATCAACTCAAAAGCATTTATGTTGAATTTTGAAAAATGTTTGAATGCAGAAAAGTCTTTGCCTTGTTATATTTTCTATAGGTGATCGACAATTCCAAATGATTTGAATCCAATGGGCTTGGATTAAGAATTTTAGTACGTTCCTAGCAAAATTAGTTTCATGCAATTTGGTTTAGTGAAACTCTATGAATTTAATTTTGAATCAATAAGCAGTACTAGGTTTGAAACTAAATTGAAAAACCTATGTTTGAATTACTGGGTCACGCGAGAACGTTAACTGGGCCGGCCCACAGCGCATAGCGCGCGCGGGATGGTTAAGTGGCTGTCTCCACTCGTTAGTGAGACAGAGAGTGGCGAAGCGGTACGGGGCGATTAGGGCCGTAGGATTAGAAGCTATATCTATGGCTGAGGATCATCGTCCATGCCTAAACAAGACGCGGCAAGCTCGAACCCTAGCGCGGCCAGTGGGGGTCAGTGGGGAATCACCGGGGCTGTAGGGATGGTCGGCGGTGGGGGCGAACGACGAAGTCGACGACGTCGATCCTCCTGGTACCGGTGGCTCCTCCTAGGGCGGATCCAATCAACGACGCTCTTCTCCTCCAGCAGCGGCAAGCTCCAGCAAAATTTTGGCCACCTGGTGCTCGCCTTGCTCCGGGGATGAAGTGGGATGGTTCTGAGAGAGAGGGGAGTGGAATGGTGTGAAGAATTTTTGCGGGGAAGGCCTCTACTTATAGTGCAACGAGGGGACCGAAGGGTGCGGGTGGAGCTCGTCGGGGTCGGCTGCACAGCGAGATAACGGCATGGCTAGGGGTAGGGGACGGTGCGCTGCCTCCTGGCGAAGCTCAACGGCATGGTGGCGAGGCGTGGGGTGGTGCGATGCGGTCGAAACATTGCGATGCTCTGGGCGGCTCCGACGGAAGTTTTAATGGCACACATCGGCTACGGTCCACGCGGCAGCGAACGGGCATGTCTAGGCGGTTCCCTGGGTGGTGGTGATCACGTATACAAGCGGCGAGGATGGGGCATGGTCTGTGCGCGTGTGTCGAGCGCGACGCTCTGGCGCGCTCTCGGCATGGTCGCAGAGAGGCTAGGCGTGCTTGTTCTGGGTGGTCCAGGGGCTGGTAGTGCTTGGGTGCTGGACAAGGGGTGGCGGTGGGTGGTGGATTGTCTGCTAGACAAGGTTGGCGAGTTTAGAGAGGCTCCTAGATTGCTGTCGACATTGGGGTGGCAAGTTGGGCTCGGCAATGGTCACCATTGATGGCATTGTCAAGTTTACAGTGATCTACGGCTAGTTAGTTTAGTTAGATGATCTAGTAAGAGTGTAGTGTGACCTAGAGAGGGAACAAGTTAGGCACAAACACTACTCACTATAGTGTTTGATGTTTTATTTGATTTGTGTTTGATGAAATGGCTGCAAGAGATTTGAATTTGAATTTTTAGATGAAACTTGGTGGGTGTACTAGTCACATACTAGGTAGTCTCTGGTTGCTTGGATTGGTCAAGGTGAACTGGTTTGGTTGGATTTTGAGAAATGGTGATCTTCCCATATGTTATAAATTCAATTTTGAATTTTCATTTGAATCAATTTGCCAAATGTTTCTGTGGGTTTGCAAACTGGGCTTGGGTTCACTTTCACTTTGTCTCGCAAGGAGTGAAAATAAATAGATTTGTTTCTATTTGAAATCTTGGACTAGGAACACTCAAAGTGGTCTAGTGAGCAAGATTGGAAAAAAATGACCATTAGCTTATTTTGTTTGTTTTTGAATTTCTCTTGATTTGTTTCTTATTGGAAATGATTTAGATGATGTGGTTTTCATCTTTAAACCATTCCTTGCTATCCACAGCAATCAAATAAGTCCATTCATGCATTCATCACATACACACATGCATTCATATTGTTTTTAATTAACAAAAGTTTGTCGTAGTTGAAAGCAGCTTTTGCTAGGAATAAGATGTCCTCCTCATTGAGTCTTGTAAACTCATTATGCGCCTGCAAGGTGCTAGCAATAACATAGATCAAATAGCGAATAGCAGGATGTTGAATATTTTCCAATTGCTGACTCTAGAACTAAAGCTCATTCTATTATAGTAGAGTTCAGAGGAAGGTTCTATGCTAGTAAAATATGCGCGCAGAGCATTAGGATCATTATTGGGTAAACTAAAACAATTGCACCATTCATCAAGTGATAATGAATTATTGTTGTTCATAAGTCGGAAAGAAATCATATCCTCTCCATGCCATGTTTTAATGGTGCTTTTTAAAGAACTTAGAAATTTAATGGTTAACCAGCGATAGGTAGGTGGATCATGAAATACAAATTTTTGCAGGACTACTCTATTTCATAGTAAATTAAAGTCATCAGAAATACCGAGTTGGTTCAATATGACGGGACAAGCCCACTTGGTTGCCTTCACTTGTCGGTTTTGATCCTGTCGAAATGATCACGGTGGGAATCATTCTTGAATCATATCCCCATGTGTTCCTGAGCTGCAGCCCGAGAAGAACTAGTGGTGGCAAGAGAACGTGTTTGACTCCTTGTGTTCATCTTCGTAGATCACTTGTGTGCGAGGAAATCGAATGAAATTGAGTAGGGGTGAAAATCCCTTGAGGTTTTGAGAGAGTTTGGAGGTAGAAGAGAGAAAAAGGATTGAAATTTTGGTGTTTTTGTACCTTCCCATGCATTTAAGTGGTCGAACGCAACTATACGGTCGCAACTATATGGACGGAACAATTTGTTCTTGTCGTCCAGTTGGTCTGACAGCAAAAATTAGGGTTTCTAGGGTTTCTTTCCTAGCGGCTGTAACTATATGGCCGGACCAAAATGGTCCCACCGTATAGTTGGTCGTTAAACCTTCTGTATCAGGAGAAGAAAAATTGTCGATGGATCAAATAACTATACAGCCGGAACTATATGGCTAGAATATTTATTCCCGCTGTATAGTTGGTCGTTAAAGGTACTATATACATCAAAAAAATTCTATTTCTTCAAGAATTACTTTTTAGACTGAAACTTAGCAAAACACCTTGTTTTGATAGAAAAATGACAAACTAAATTGTCGACCAACATTGGCATGTATTAAACAGGAATTTTTAGTACCACGGAATCTCTCCTTATCACTGGAGTTTTCTAGCACTCTTTATTCAACCTAAAACTTAAACTAAAACTTAAGAACTTTACTCAAACCTTTATTTCACATGGGTTTCCTCCCATGAAGCACTCTTTTATGGTCAATAGCTTGACCTTGATGTTGCTCACTTAGGCCAGATGAGTGGAACACCCACTCCAAAATAGTTAGCCTTCAATGTGATGGCCTCGTTCTCATCTTGCTTGACTTTATTTTTCCTAGGTAAATGAATAACAAAAGGATCATGTGAAGGCAATTGGAGATTCATGTTCCCTTCTTGCAGATTAATCAAATCCTTAATAGTTCTTAAGAAAGTACGGCCTAATATGATAGGAGCAGTAGCATCTTCAAGCATGTCAACAATAACAAAATCAATAAGAGCAGGATAGCCTTTAATGTATACTAAGGTATTTTCTTTAATTCATACTGCTTGTTTATAGGTAGAATCTGCTAGATGCAATTTTAACTCAGTGATTTCAAAAGAGCCAAGATTTAACTTATTAAAATAACTCTTTGGAATTGTTGAAACACTTGCACCTAGATCACAAAGTGTAGCTATTTCATTAGTCCCAATTTTAATCTTAATAGTAGGCTCAAATATATCATCTAGCTTAACAGGTAATTTTTTAAAACATTTCTTATATTATTCCTCAAGCTCACGTACCTTTATTGCTACCTAATTAACGAAGTGTTGATAATGGCTTCCTCATTTCCTTCACTTACCAGAATCTTTATATTGATCCTTTTTATAACATCTTCAACTGTGTAATTTGGTGAAGGAGCATTGCTATAATCAGGTTCTTTAGGCTCCTCTCTTTGGACTCTTATCATCTTGAGGTCTTCTATCGGATTGGGCTCTGCTTTACCTGCAAATTTTGCTAGAATGAGAGTTTGACTCTCGGTTATCTTACCTAGTTGTGCCTCAATAATTCTTGTTCTTTCTTAGAGGGCCTGCAAATCATTCCTCAAACTAATAGCTTGGTTAGATAATTTACCAAGCATATCATCATGGTTCTCTATTAATTTAACTAAAATATTGTTTTGCTCATTTTGTGAGTCCATAAAAGATTTAAGAGTTTCTTGGAGACTACCATTAGTTGATGCCATATTATTATTAGAGTTACCTCCTGGACTAGAATAATGTTTCTGAAAATTTAGATTATAATTCTTCTTCCAAGCAGGGTTATAATCATTACAAGATAGGAAGTCTATTTCTTCAATAGTTTGTTCGGGAGTAGCTCTTACCTGGGTTTCCTTACCTTTAAAGGCTAATATGAGCTCATCCAACTTAGCATTGAGTTCTTCATTTTCTTGAGGTGTGACGGAGTTCACCTTCTTCGTGTTTGATCTTTCCACATTCCATTGGGCATGGTTGTCTTGCATATTGTCTAGCAGCTGCTTTGCTTCGGTAAATTATTTACCCATAAATGTTCCTCCAGCTGCAGTATCAAGCATAGACTTAGACACAAGGTTAAGAGCATTATAAAATAGATGGAAAATTAACCAATATCATGCATTCTTTCATTCTCTCCCATGCAAGTGCTAGTGGCTCACGATCTTCCTATCTAAAACCAATAATATTAGTTGCATAGTCTTTGCAGGTGGAAAGAATTTAGTCATAAATAAAGAAGTACATTCCACCCATGATGCAATAGTATTTCTAGGCAATGATAGAAATCTTTTGCTCTTCCTCTAAGAGAGAAAGGAAATAAGCACAACTTGACAACGTCAAGGTCAACATATTTAATGCGCATCATATCACACATCTTCAAAATTCAAAGCCTCCAAATTGATTATGTTGAACGAAACTTAAATAGTGGGGCTTAATTTCATAATCTTTAGCAGTAATTGCTGGCTGAGTAATAGGAGTACGTAAATAATCATTGTTGGGAGTTGCATCCTCCCCAAGCTTCTTTTCAGCCATATTTCCTATGTTTTGGATTTTCTTAAACAATTACTAACGAATGTAAAAACAAGAATTAAAAGACTAACTATTTTTTGGTTTTTCAAATAAAGGCAGAAAGCAAACTAACAAAATTAAAAACAAGTATTAAAACTAGCAAGGTTCCTACTAACCTCACCAGGGTAGCTATTGGTTCCCCGGAAATGGCGCCAGAAAAAGGATTGATACCTTTGATCCGGATTATGGATGTAGTATAGTTCTTTTTCCCTACAAGACCTAGGTTTATCGAATCCTCGAGAAGAAGAAAGCAAAGTCAAGTTACTTAAATAGACCTTCAAGAGTTTGATAAATCCTTTTTTATTTTCACCGGACCAAGAGTTTGCGATCTTTTTTTGTTGTTGATGATGGAGAGAGAGATGGCCTAGGGCCTTCGGTTTCACCAGGAGCTATGCAAAACATCTGATGGGAATAAAAGATAATAATAAAATATGCATGTAATTGTTAGAGAAAGATAATTATATGTGGCTAGTGCATTCATAATTTTTTTATCGCCTCCGCAACCGCTTATAGAAATAACCTACTAGTCTCATCCATAGAAGAAAGAGAACTAATGATATGCATAGTGATGTCACCGATCCCAACAAAATCCCTCACATACAGCCATACTACCCCTTCTGGCACTAGGGTTCCCAACCTGCAGATCAGTCATCACTCACACTCCCTATACCTGGATCAATCCTTGGGGTCTTGGGTACCTGACAAGTCCTTAGATTGAGGCAAGAGAGTATACAATAATCATCATTTAATACAAACTAATACATTATCCCATCTATTTTAAATAACATGCACAAAAAGATACATGGCTAGGCCGAAGCCCTTAGCCCAAGGAGAATTACTCACACATAAAGATGAAATCAACAATCATAAACATTGTAATAGAGATCATAAGATTGATAGAAAATAGTCGTACAATGTCGTCAACTGGAGAATAGATCTACTATTACAAGTGGTGGAATATGTCTATGGTGGTGGAGAAGGATTTGGAGATTTAGATCTAGATCTATTCCTCCGACGTGGTCGCTTTTGGTGGCAGAGAGAGTTGAGGTCGAAAAGAAGCGTTGTTTTATCATCGCCCGAACCCTCTTTATATAGGGGTCCCTTCACGAAAGTTGTTCTGTTTGACCTAATGGAGTCGATGGCAACTATACGGCCGGAACTATACGACCGGAATAAATTTCCCGTTGTATAATTGGTCGTTAAGTCTTCTAGATCCACTTCACGACTCCTGGTTTCTTTGACATGTTGGAAATCTCATATATTTGATATTTATGTTGTGATTCCCATCATCATACGTCATTATCTGCATAAGGAAAAATAGCAATAAAGGATTGCATACCCCTTTGATCATTAGGCATTAGTGGAAGGGTTTAGAGAGATATTTCATCAAATATATGAATAATATCTAGTTTAAATATGGACATGGATGGCTATATTTCACAGCCATTACTTTCCACCGCCTTCGTCTTGTCAAAAGGGACAACTTTCATGAAGGGGTCGAGGACGAAAACATAACACAGCAACCGTCGTTCCATCTAGGAGGGAGAAAGAAGAGATCCGGAGAAGAAGGGAAGACATTCTTCATCTCGCACCACGATCTTTGACCTCCTAGTCACCACACCCCCGTAGCCATTACTTGTACTTGAGAGAGAGAGATCTCCACCTTACAAGATTAGGGTTTGAGATTGTTTCTTCCTATCTTGAATTGTGTTGGATTTATTCACTATTCTTATTGTGGATCCCCACGGTAATATCAAGAAGAACTCCCTTTATTTAATTATATCGATGATGCTTTATTCTCTCATGTGTGAGTAAGTTCCATTGGGCTTGGGGGATGTAAGGGATTGGTAAGATGTGATATGTCTATATATTTTCCATTAGTTTATGATTGATTTTAATTACTATATTATGTGTGCTTGACTATCTGTGAGATGCTTAATGTTTGTTGTCCAATTAAGGCTCCAGACAATATGATATCTTGTTCTACATAGATAAGATCTTGTTTGCTAGCAGATCGGCGACCCTCCCGAGTGACACGGGGATATCAATGGAAAACTAGTTAAGCATGAGGATCCACTATGCCTATTGCATTAGTCCGATCCAAGGAGCTTAATTGCTAAGCAACCTGAAGGATCGTAATCGTCTAGTGATTGACCAAGGTTTTGGTAACATACTAGTAGGATACGTTCGGATGAAATCTACCAAGAAGAGTTCTAGATAATTATGGGTTTCTCGCTTACACATATGTTTATAAGAATATAATTGTTACACTTATCACTCATCCACCTCGCACATTCACTATCACCATGAACTGAATCTCCTCGCGCCTACTTTTTCATATGCAGAAAACAACCGAATCGTTCTTTACTTTTATAATTTTTATTTCTGAAGTTTATATTTTAGCTTTATTTAAATACATTCAGTTTAATCCATAACTTTATTCTTATTTCAACACTTGCAGTCAATTTACTCGAAGACCTGTGACAACTTTGAGTGCGACAGAGACTTCACCCATAAACACTTACCTTTGGTCTCCCTATGGGATCGATATCTTAACTTTAAAACTAGTTACAAACAATCTGTGCACTTGTAGCCATAAAGCTACTCTTAGATCTATAGCTGAAATGTTAAAGAAGAAGAAAGATGATACATTGAAGCCAATCGCCATGTACCAATCTCTTATTGAGGATACCAACACTTTGTAATCTTTTGGAATGAAGATCTTGTTTAATGATCTATTGTAATAAACTTTTATTATTGTGTAGTAAGTAGTTTAAATTTTCGCATGTATATTAATTGGCGTCTTTGGCATTCCTGTGTTGTTCTGCAAAACAAGTTAACGCTTCCAAAAAAGGCCGAAACAGTAATAGGCCGGAATAGAGCGATTAATGAAACGACTTGAGCTTGAACATGATCATGTACAGTAAAATACCAGAAGAGTAAAATGCCAAAAGATTAAAATCCCAAAACATTAAAAGGCCAAGTAGTAAATGGACAGAACAGTAAAGGGTTGTAACAGTAAAAGTCCATATCAGTAAGAGGCCATAATAGTAAATGTCCATCAAATTGAAAGACTAGAACAATGAAAGGAAGGAACAATAACATGCCAGAACAGTAATAAGATAGAATAGAAATAGTCCATAATAGTAACAGGTTGTTGAACAAAAGAGCAAATTACCAAGCGAATTACCCATAATAAACGCTAGATAAAACATGATTAGAACAATAGACAATATACTAATCATGTGAATAGCGAATACATATTAAGGCGGATAACCAAACATACTGCAAGGCATAGAACTTGAGATCCGATCAGAACAATATTGAGAAATAAAATATACACGTTAGCCATGTCATCGAGGAAGAGGGTGCTAATGTCGGGGAAGAAGTCCTCGTTGGGGAAGATGTCGACGCAATCGCTATCTGTGAGGGAGTCCGTGATGAAGCCAATAGTCGCGCCGATAGAGCTCCCGAAAAACCTTATGTCCCTTCTACCGTACAGGACTCGAAGCCGCGGGGTCTCGGAGGCCTACTGTCCTAGCTGGCAGTGCATGCCACAGGAAAGGATGGGGAAGACTAGGTAGTGTAGTGCTCTGGAACTGGAGGCGCAAAGGATGTGTGGGAGTGTGTCTGAGAGGAGGCGCGACCTCTCTCTTATAGGCACAGAGGGGAAGGCAGACAAGCTGCACAGGAGATGAAACAAATGGACAGGAGTTGAAGCGAACAGGCGGCAGCCCACCAGACAGCCTCCACTCAGTTCGTATTCATTTATCTTGTATTAAAAGTCCACTCGAGCAAAACGTTTCAGCTTCTATACAATTGTTCATATACCTTTCATGCGTGGCAAAATAAATCTCGCCTCGTGAACTCCACGGCATAACCAAGGCAGCCGTGACGAGGCGAGGTGTGGCGAGGCGAGCGAGGAGGAGGAGCGCGCGTGTATATGTCTTCTCTTCTCAAGCTCGTACAAGTGGTGGAAGAGCTCTCCTTATAAGCTGATCCAACTTCCACTCAACTAGCAATATGGGACTAAACATTTGTCCCAGCTCTTCCCTTGCATGAATGGTCCAAATGGTCCTCTAGGATTTAAGGAATTTATTGACATATAATAAATGGGTTGGGCCCATTTAGGCAAAAATTCCAACAATCACCCACCAGATCCCAGAGGCACATGAAGTTTGCCATTGGTTCCAAAACATTGTTTATATACCGGTGTTGTAGTGGAGACTGTTAAGTTGAACTTCCACCTAGAGCTTTATGTTATACTAGGCTGCAACTTGTATAGTGGACTATGCCTTAAACTGCAAGTTTGCTGCGAATCTAGCTTCACCAAAAGTCTTGACCGATACTAGGCTACCATGGGAGTTCCCTGCAGGTGGAGCTTATGCGTCATACTCCATGACCTTTCATGAGTTTATTAGAGAGCACCCTAATCTCATAGACTGCAATGTTTTAACAGTCATACTCATATAGGTGTGTTCTAAGATGTTCTGTAGGACATCATCTTTGCTTAGGATAAGCCACTTAGAACATATTAAGATAATAAATCAACCTGCCGTGCAGAATAGGAAAGTATTGCATCTTTATGGAGTGGTGTTAATTAAAGTAGGGATACTTTCCTCTCAGCTAACCAACAGCTTGTCTCCCAATTCTAATTCACAGGATCTCCGATCACATAGAGTGGTTTACCACTGTGGAAAGCTCAAATTGTGGGTCTCATACCCATCTCCTTTGATGTATTTTCTATCACGTTGCATGATAGACCCTTTGTGAAGGGATCTGTCAATTTTTTAGATGTTTGGATATAATCCAATGTAATAAATACAGAGTTTCTCATTTTCCTGACAGATTTTAGTCTCCTGTTCACATGTCTTGATGACTTCATATTATCCTTAGAACTATTTACCTTGAAAATCACAGTTTGATTATCACAGTTCATAAGGATTGCGGGTATTGGTTTTTCAACCACAGTCAAGTTCATCAAGAGTTCATGAAGCCACTCTGCTTCAACAGTGGCTGTGTCTAATGTTGTGAGTTTTGCTTCCATAGTTGACCTCGTTAAGATGGTCTGCTTGCAAGACTTCCAAGAAATAGCGCCACTAGCAAGTGTGAATACATATCCACTTGTGGCCTTTATCTCGTTAGCATCAGATATCCAATTTGAATCCCTATAACCCTCTGGTACCCTCGGATACCCGGTATAGTGAATGTCATAGCTTGCAGTGCCTTTTAGATAGAACATAACTCTCTCAATAGCATGTCAGTGATCATCTCCTAGTTTTGAAACAAATCGACTGAGTTTGCTTACAACAAAGGCGATGTCAGGCCTCGTGGCACTAGCTAAATACATAAGCGAGCCAATAATTTGGGAGTATCTCAGTTGGTCTCTAGCATTTCCTCGATTCTTTCAAAGCAACACACTAGGATCATACGATGTAGGAGAAGACTTGAATTCGCTATAACCGAAATGACTCAAGACCTTTTCCACATAGTGGGACTGAAGCAATGTAATCCCACCGTCATCATCTCTCAATAGCTTGATGTTTAGGATGACATCGGCTACTCCCAGATCCTTCATCTCAAAGGAACGAGATTAGAAATCTTTGACCTCCTTAATTGCATTAAGGTTGGTTCCGAAAATCATTATGTCATCAACATACAAACAAAGGATGACTCCCTCACCCCCACCATGGCGATGTTACACACATTTATCAGCTTCATTTACAACAAAGCCTGCAGCAGTTAAAGTTCTTTCGAACTTCTCATTCCACTGCTTAGGGGCTTGTTTTAGGCCACATAAAGACTTCAACAATTTGCACACCTTTCCTTCTTGACCATTTACCACAAAGCCATCTGGATGATCCATGTAAATTTCCCCATCCAACTCTCCATTAAGGAAAGTTGTCTTAGTGTCCATTTGATGAACGAGAAGACCATGAGAGGCAGCCAATGACATTAATACTCGAATGGTTGTCAATCTGGCAACATGTGAGTAATTGTGAAAGAAGTCTTCACCTTATTTTTGAGTATATCCCTTGGCCACAAGTCGTGCCTTGTACTTCTCAATAGTACCATCAGGTCTAAGCTTTTTCTTAAACACCCACTTGCATCCTACAAGTTTTCACCCATAAGGGTGATCAGTGATCTCCCATGTTCCATTAGCTAAGATGGAATTCATCTCACTATGGACGGCTTCCTTCCAGTAGTCAGCATCAGGAGATTCATATGCTTCTGAAATGGAAGTGGGAGTGTCGTCCACAAGGTACACAATGAAATCATCACCAAAGGACTTTTCAGTCCTTTGTCTCTTGCTCCTTTTAGGAATTTCATTATCATCCTCCTTAGGACTTTCAGAGTGTTCAATTGGAATGGTAGGTTTAGAAAATGTAGAAAATTCCTGATTAGATGAACTAGGTATCTCTGGATTTGATGAGTTAGGTTTATCTTTCATAGGAAAGATATCCTCAAAGAAAGTCATGTTAGTCGACTCCATGATTGTACCGACATGAATATCAGGTACTTCAGATTTTACTATCAAGAATCTATAACCAATGCTATGAAAAGCATAGCCTAGAAAACCACAATCAATGGTTTTTTGTCCAAGCTTGCGCTTCTTGGGGATTGGTACATTAACCTTTGCCAAACAACCCCAAGTACGTAGGTAAGAGAGTTTTAATCTTTTCTTCTCCCATTCTTCAAATGGAGTAATTTCTTTGTTCTTTGTGGGAACTCTGTTTAGGACATGACACGCAGTCAATAGTGCCTCCCCCCACCATTCCTTGGAGAGACCCGATGTGTCTAACATGGCGTTAACCAAATATGTTAGAGTACGATTCTTTCTTTCAGCTACTCCATTTGACTGGGGTGAGTAGGAAGGCATCCTCTCATGAATTATGCCATGTTCTGCACAAAAAGAAATCAAACTCGTTGGAAAAATACTCTCCACCACGATCAGACCTAAGCCTCTTAATCTTTCGATCAAGTTGATTTTCTGACTCAGCTTTATAAATTTTGAAGAAACTTAGAGCCTCATCTTTTGATTTCAGAAGATAAACATGAAAATATCTTGTAGAGTCATCTCTCAAAGTCATGAAATATTTCTTTCCACCTTTTGTCAACACACCATTCAGCTCACAATGATCAGAATGTATGAGCTCTAGTGGTGTTAAATTTCTCACTTCTGCAGTCGTATGTGAATTGCGAGGTTGTTTAGATTTCATGCAGACTTGGCACTTAGATCTTTTATCAGTTGTGAAATTAGGGATTAAATTCATTTTGTCTAGCCGTGTCATACAACCAAAATTAATATGACAAAGACGAGAGTGCCAGACGTTAGATTCAAAATTCGTGTAAATATGATTAACAACTTTATTACAAATGTCTAATAGAGATAAGCGGAACAAGCCTTCGCACTCATAGCCTTTACCAACAAAGGTTCCATATTTCGAAATTACAAATTATTGGACTCGAATACAATCGTGTAGCCATCTCGACATAGAAGAGATCCGCTAACAAGATTTTTATTTATTCAGGGAACATGATGCACGTTCTTCAGGCGCACGGTCTTTCCCTAAGTGAAATTCAGATCAACCGTACCAACATAATAAACAGAAGCATGCGAGCCGTTCCCCATCAGCCCGGTTTGAGTCCCTCTGACCTGATATGAAGAAAACATGGAAATATCATAAAAGACATGTACATTAGCGCTCGTGTCAATTCACCAATCAGGAGAATGACATAATGAAAGAACAGTAGGTAATATACCATACCCAACATCTTTCATCTCAACGTCGCCCATAACAACATTGGCAGTCTTGGTGCCCTTCCCATGCTGGCGCTTATCAAAGCGGTTGGGACAAGCAGGAGCCCAATGATCAGTATCACCGCAAACATGACAAGCACCTTTCTTCTTATCAGTCTTCTTCTTGAAGATGGTAGACTATGAGGCCTTGTTCTTTCCATCGAACTTTCCTTTGCCGTCAAACTTGCCTTTGTTCTTGAACTTGTGAGGCTGGAAGTTCCTTTTCTGTACCAGATTGGCATTAGAACCTCCCTCGGTACCTGGAGCACGTGTGTCTTTTGCTCTCGCCTTCTCTTCCACATCAAGAGTCCCAATGAGATCCATCACGGAGAACTCTTGTATCTTGTGCTTCAGAGAAGTAGCAAAATTCCTCCATGACTGGGGAAGTTTGGCAATAATGCCTCCGGCAACAAACTTGTCCGATAATACACAAGTGAAGTGCTCAAGCTCCCTGGCAAGTGACTGTATCTCATGAGCCTTCTCCATAATGGGGTGTTCATCAACCATCTTATAGTCATAGAATTGTTCCATGACATACAGTTCACTGCCAGCATCGGAGACTCCAAATTTTCTCTCGAGCGCATCCCACATATCCTTGCCATTGCTAAATTACATATATGAATCGGCAATATTGTCACCAAGAATGCTGATCAAGGAAGTCTTGAAAGTGGTATCAACTTTTTGCAACGCCCCTTCCTAAGCGGGATTAAGATCTCCCTCAGGTGCGCCATAGATGGCGTTATAGCAGCTCATGGTCTAAAACCGGAGAACTGCTATCGCACGCCATCGTTTGTAATTGACACCTTCAAACACAGGTGGCTTCATAGAAGCAACAAAACCACCTGGGGAAAATTGCCTGAAATAAGGTTTTTGGATTGTTGAATAAAAGAGCAATTTACCAAGCGAATCACCCATAATAAACGCTATATAAAATATGATTAGAACAATATACAATATACTAATCATGTGAAATAGCGAATACATATTAAGGCAGATAACCAAACATACTGCAAGACGTAGAACTTGAGATGCGATCAGAACAAGATTGAGAAAGAAAATATACACGCCAGCAGCAGTAGAGGAACCGCCAGCGTTCATGTTGGCACCATTGTTAGCCATGTCGTCGTGTCAACACCCGGGTTTTTAATCCCAGATGCCTGTTATGCCATACATCGCAATCCCAGGATTACCATTTTTGCGAGACATAACAGAATTGGATACCATAGTACATCATCCATTACAAACCGTACATAAGTTCTTACACCAATAGGGATCTCATGATCCAGTTCTTAATACAACATCAAGCAGCGGAATACGTAATAAGAATAACGGTAGCCTAGGCGAAGCTCCATCTTCGGGGTCACAGGCAATGCTGACGATGGGAGATGATCCTAGTTGTCGTAACCTTCCTGGGGTCCATCCTCCAGGTACTCCTCTTCATAGTCTGTCCATGGGAATAGCCAGGGACAAAGCCATGAGTACTCTTTAAGTACTCACAAACTAATACTAACAAATGAAAGGGGTTTTTGATAATAGGACACTAGGCTCTAGGGTTGTTTTGCAAAAGCCAAATTTATCTCTACTAAGTTTTAGGGGCAACGAATGCTAGTTGAAGTTTATAACTTCTAAGTGGGAACTTGTATTTCATATCACAACCCTGTTGTGGTCAAGTCAAAGTCTCACTTCATTTCACAAGTCATTTTGAAAAGTCTGACGGGGGAACAGTATGGCCACTCCAACTATCCATAACCGCGGACGCGGCTATTCGAATAGTTTGACACTCTGCAGAGATTGTACACTTTCACCACAACATTCGATACATCGTTAGGAACAAATCCTGAATTCACATACTCAGTATGCGGATAATCAATCCTAACCTTTCAATTACACGCCCTAGTATAAGTACCTCTCCTGTGAGTTTGGCCTCGCAACCATGACCAACTATCATCTTGGGTACTGCACAGGTGGACAATCTTCACAAGGTAGCCTCAGCTCAGACCTTGGCCGTGAGGGAACTAATACTAAGGTATATAAGTTTCCAGTCAAGCCCTACCCAATCTTCGGGTATTGTGGTTGTACGATAAAATTGGAATGGTATCGCATCCAGACAACCATCAGTTTTATAAAGGGCTAAGGCTCATGCCTCAACATTTTCATCACCAAAATCATCAGGTGTTTCGGAAACACATGTCCAAAACATTCAATAGAATGATCCATCATTCCAAGGTTTTTATAACCATTTTCCACCAAGTATTCCTATCTAAAGTTGATCAATTTTTATGCTTAGCACTAGCATCTACAGGTGGGGGTAAGCACTGATGAGGGGTGATAAACTAGTGGAGTTTTAACTAAGTTCAATCTCATGCCTTAGGATGACATCAAGACTATCTAGCTTAGGCCAAATTTTATGCTCTTTATGCAACCTTCACATATCTTTCTAGTATCTACCATTCACTTAGGTAAAATCTAGGTAAGAGCTTTGATAAAGAAATAAAGTAAGAAGATTGCAAGTAAAACTATGATTGGGTTATCAAGTGGAGATGATCATATATGCTTAAGGCATATAGTGGTCATGGTAACAAGCAAGTATTAGCTTGCATAAGTAGGGTATCTTGCAAGTGGTAGCTGGCATTGGTCAAATTGATTAGTAAAGCTTGCTAAATTGCAAGTGTTAGCTTGCACATTCAACTAGTAGCATTAGGCTTTCCTTGTGCAGAGCAGTGGTTGAAGTTCTCCTCGGCTTCTTATTCGTAGAATCCTCCTTCCTCCTTGTATCCTTGGTCGGTACTAGCGTCTATAAATAAATACGAGGTACACAATCACCAAACAATACTTAACTACTTACAATCATCACACACAAGGGTCCTATAGATGATCTAACATCATCTCTAACATTACAAGATTAAGGCTTGGTTTAATTCCTTTTATTTTTAGAAAAGTAATTTCTACTCATTGAAAAACTACTTAAGATTTAATATTCTCCAAACCAAACATGGGATCATGTTGACACATGTCATCACCACATATTGTAGTCCATGGGAATATGATTTAAAGTGGTGTCTCAATTTAATAAGGTTTTACCCTTTTATTTTAATTAAATAAAGTGACTAGAAATGCCTATGTAGCATTCTTTTATTACTTGAACATTATTTCTGTAAGTAAACCTATATATTTTTATATATTCTGAAAGGTATGGTTAAATGTGATTTTTGAGAGTTCGAATCAACTCAAAAGCTATTATGGTTTAAATTTGAAAAATGTTTGAATGCAGAAAAGCTTCTTCCTTGTTATTTTTACCATGTGTGATCTATGGATCCAAATGACTTGAATCCAACGCTCTTGGATTCAGCATTCCCAGACCTTTCTAACAAAATTAGTTTCATTAAACTTGATGCTTTGAATCGACCTGGGTTGATTTTTGAAACTGGGTACAGAAGTGTGTTTGAAATTAAATGGAAAAGGCTTAATTCAAATAACTGGGCTGCGCGGGAAAGGTTAACGGGCCGGCCTGCTAAGCGTAGCGCTTCCGCGGGCTGTTTAAGTGGTTGTCCCCACTCGTCAGTGAGACAGGGGGGTGCGAAGCGGTATGGGGCGATGTGGGACGTTCGATCTAGTTCTAATCCAATGGCTGGGAGTCATCGTCGACGTTGGGCAATGCCGGCGAGACAGAAACCTAGCACGGCCAGTGGGGGTTGCCGGGGGCTCACCGGGGTGCAGGCGAGGGTCTGCGAGGCAGGCGAATGATGAAGTCGACAACGGAGAATCTCCTGGTACCGGTGGCTCCTCCTGGGGCGGCTTCAATCCCTGGCTCCCTTCTTCTTCAGAGGCGGCGGGCTCCGGTGAAATTCCAATGAAGTGCTGCCCGCCTTGCTCCGGGAACGGTGTGGCACGATCAGTGAGGAGAGGGGAGTAGAATGGTGTGCTCAATTCGGCTGGGGGTGGCCTCTATTTATAGTCGAGTGAGGGGACCGACGGGGCGCACGGTGAGCTTGTCAGGGGCGATAGTACAGACGGCTATTGGCATGGGCGAAGGTAGGGGACGGTGCGGTGTTCCCTGGCGATGCTCAACGATACGGTGGCGAGCCGTGGGGCGGTGAAGGTTGGTCTGGAACACGCGACGCTCTCTGGCGAAAGCGGCGTCTTGACGGCGGCGGTGGCTGCGGCATGGGGCGTAACGGGATGTCTGGCGGTCTCCTGGTTCGGTGGTGATCGTGTATGCACGCGGCGAGGGCAGCGCGCGGTTTATGAGCTTCGGTCGAGGGCGGTGCTCTGGCGCATGCTCGGCACGGTTGGCAAAGGCACGGGCGCGGCGTTCCGGGGTGCTCTAGTCGGTGTCTTCGAGGCAGGGCTGGTCTAGAGGGGGCGGTGAGGCATGGGTGATCTCCCAGACAAGGTTGGCATGGCTAGTTTCCTTCCTAGCTTGCTGTCTACACTGGGGTGGCAAGGATGCACTCGGCTGTTCACCATTGATGATATTGGCGAGCTCACAGTGGTGCTAGTGCTTGGTTAATCTTGCTAGATGATCTACTGAGATGGTTGTGAGCTAGATAGGGAACCAGTTAGGCTCAAAACACTGCACACTATAGTGTTTTGATTTTTTTTGATTTGTGTCTGCCAAGTGTTTGATGAAATGGCCGCATGAATTCAAGTTTTGAATTTTGAAGAGATTTTTGGTGGGTGTGCTAGATTGGTGCTGGTGAGTCTGCAGAAGCTTGGGTTTTGAAAGTTGAGCTTGTTTGAGTGGTTTTTGAAAAAGTGGGATCTTCCCATATGATAAAGATTCAATTTTGAATTGTCATTTAAACTATGCATTTGATAGTTTCTGGATGATCACAAAGTGGGCCTTGATACTTTGTTATGAGTACAATCAAGGGGTGCAAAGATCTAGAAAAGTTTCTGTTAGTTTCTGAAAGTTTGAGACAGCCAAAGTAGGCATTGGAGTTAAACTGGTCGAAATGACCATTCCTTTATTTTATTTGTTTTGCTTTATTTGCCTTTGGGAAAAGTGTGGGAAATGTTTTAGATGATGTTTATTTTACCTAAGAAACATTTTACAAGCAAGGAAACACACAATCAAGGTGGCTCAAAAGAATTTCAAATTCAATGCATACTCATATGCATGCTTTCATAATTTTATTTAGAAAAGTTTTTGTTAACCCTAATTTTGATGATTAGAGTTTGATGATCCAAGTTCAATATTTTTGGGATGTTACAAACCTTCCCCCCTTAAACAAAATATCGTCCCAAGATTTTAAAAAGGACGAAAAGATTACCTAGGATTTGAAGAGATCGGGAAACTCTGTCCTGATGTGATCCTCGCGCTCCCAGGTAGCATCCTCTTCTGTGTGGTTGCTCCACTGAATCTTGAGAAACTTGATGCTTCAGGTTCGGGTAGTTCGAAAAGCTTCTTCCAAAATACGGATGGGTACTACAGGATAGGTCAGGTCATCGTTGATCTCTATGGTCTGGTGATCGATATTTTTGAACACTTCCGTCTTCTTAGGGACTTCAAGACACTTGCGAAGTAATGAGATATGGAACACATTGTGCACGGCTGACATCTCTTCGGGTAGTTCTAATTGATACGATACTTCTCCTCGACGGTTCAGAATCTTGAAAGATCCGATATATTGGGGGGCTAACTTTCCCTTGAGTTGGAAACGCTGCATTCCCTTCAATGGCGACACTTTCAGATAAACAAAATCTCCTATGTTGAAGGCGAGGTCTCTACGTCTCTTGTCGGCGTAACTCTTTTGTCTAGATTGGGCTGTCTTGACGTGCTCACGAATCTTGTGAAACTTCTCTTCTGCTTCTCGTAGGATGTCGGGTCCAAAAATCTGACTCTCTCCTACTTCCGACCAGTTCAAAGGGGTGCGACACTTCCTTCCGTACATGAATTCAAATGGGGCCATTTGCAAACTGGCTTGATAACTGTTGTTGTATGAAAATTCTACAAACGGCAGACAGTCTTCCCACTTGGATACATATTCTAACACACATGCTCTAAGCATATCTTCGAGTATTTAATTTACTCGCTCCGTTTGTCCATCGGTCTTAGGGTGATATGCGGTGCTGAAATCTAGACGGGTTCCTAAACCTTCTTGGACTTTCTTCCAGAATCTCGAGGTAAACTGAGTTCCTCGATCCGATACGATGTTCTTGGGGACTCCATGCAAACTAATGAATCTAGCGATGTATAACTCTACTAGTTTTGAACTCTGATATGTGGTCTTGACGGGTAAGAAATGGGAGACTTTGGATAATCTGTCCACTATGACCCAGATAGAGTCATTTCCCCTACTAGAAGTAGGCAGTCCAGTGATAAAGTCCATTCCAACAGAATCCTATTTCCACTCCGGAATCTGCAGGGGTTGCAACAATCCAGCGGGTCTTTGATGTCCTGCCTTGACTCGCTGACATATATCACACTTGGCGATATAGCTTCCGATTTATCTCTTCATCTTATGCCACCAAAATTGGTCTTTCAAATCTTGATACATCTTAGTTCCTCCGGGATGGATAGAATAAAGAGTATCATGAGCCTCCTTCAGAATAACTTCTTTCAACTCAGAATCTGCTGGTACACAAAGGCGTCCTTTGTACCACAAAACTCCTTCTTCGTCCTTGGTGAATCCAGGTACTTTGCCTGTACCGATGCGACGCTTGATTCCGTCAATACTAGCATTTCCCTTTTGCGCCTCTTTAATCTGATCGATCAAAGTGGGCTGGAGTTCTATGCTAGCCAAGAATCCTTCACTTACTAATTCCATTCGAAAATCTTCCATCTCTTTGTGCAAACTTGGTTGCTCCTTCAAAACCATGGAGTTCAAGCGGCACGGTAATCTACTAAGGGCAGCGGCTACCACATTGGCTTTACCAGGGTGATAGTGAATGTCCAGATCGTAATCCTTGATTAGCTCTATCCATCTTCTCTGCCTCATATTCAGCTCCTTCTAAGTGAATATATACTTTAGGCTCTTGTGATCCGTATAGATCTCACAACGGTTTCCCATCAGGTAATGTCTCCATGTTTTCAGGGCTAGAACTACGACTGCGAGTTCGAGGTCATGGGTTGGGTAGTTTTGCTCATGTTGCTTCAGTTGTCGAGCTAGATAAGATATAACTTTGCCTTCTTGCATTAGCACACATCCGAGACCAATCTTGGATGCGTCACAATACACATCGAAGGGCTTCGTGATATCCGGCATGATCAAGATTGGGGCTGAAATCAATCTCCTCTTGAGTTCTTGAAAAATTGCTTCACATTTGTCGGTCCATTCAAACTTCTTGTCCTTCTTCAGCAATTGGGTCATGGGTTTGCCGATACTAGAGAATCCTTCTACGAATTTGCGGTAATATCCCGCCAATCCGAGAAATGCACGAACTTGGGTTTGAGTGGTTGGGGCTTGCCAATCTTCTACATCTTTCACTTTCGCAGGGTCAACGGCAATTCCTCCGGCTGATACAATGTGACCGAGGAATCATACCTCCTGTAACCAGAATTCACATTTGCTAAACTTTGCATACAGCTGATGCTCTCTAAGGGTTCCAAGTATAGTACTTAGGTGTAGCTCATGTTCTTCTTCTGATTTGGAATAAATCAAAATGTCATCGATGAAAACAATGACAAACTTATCCAGGAAGTCCATAAAAATCTTATTCATGAGATTCATGAAATAAGCGGGGGCATTGGTTAGTCCGAAAGACATGACTGTATACTCATACAATCCATATATGGTGGTAAAGGAAGTCTTTGGAATATCCTCTGCACGAATTTTGAGTTGATGATAGCCAGTTCTAAGATCAATCTTAGAGAACACTTTGGCACCGGTCAAATGATCAAAAAAATATTCTGTCTTGGGCAAGGGGTACTTGTTCTTGATGGTGACATCATTCAATTTCCGATAATCCGTACACAAACGGTTACCTCCATCCTTCTTGTCCACAAACAAGACAGGTGATCTCCATGGTGACGCACTTGGTTGAATCAATCCAATTTCCAGCATGGAATCCAGTTGCTTCTTCAATTCTTCTAGCTCTGACGGGTTCATACTATATGGTCTCTGGGCTATGGGTCCTGTTCCGGGAATTAGTTCGATGATAAACTCGATATCCCGATCTGGGGGCATATCGGGCAAAACATCTGGAAATACATCAGGGTATTCATAGACTATCCGGACTTGGTCAATGGTAGGTTGGGCTATACTCTTGTTGCATTTGAATTGGCGAGGTAAGGTTTCAGATATATTCTTGACTGATATTCCGGCGGTACTGGTCATGGTTATGGCTTTCTTGGCACAGTCAATCTAGTATTACTTCCAAACCTTTAGTTCCGAGTACTATCAGATTTGCATAAAAATCTATGCCATGGATTCGGATAGGGACGGCTTTGCAAATTTGCCTAGCCTTAGTGGTTGATCCGGGAATTTGAACAATCCTAACATGCTTCAGTTTGGTTGGTTGGATTTTACTAGTGCATGCAAATTCTTCGGTGACAAATGAATGCGATGCACCAGAATCAAACAACACTCTTGCAAGTGTTGAATTAACAGAAAACATACCCAGCACAACGTCTGGCGCTTCCTGAGCTTCTTCAGCATGCATGAGAAAAAGACGACCATTGCGGTTGAGCGAATTCCCTGGGGCAAATCTTCTTCCTGGCTGAACACGACGCTGCTCATTGGGGGCTATAACATTCTTCTTGTTGGGGAACTCGTTGGAATAGTGGCCTTTATTTCCATAGTCATAACAAGTCACTTGCGACTTGTCCTTTGCTGCTACAGGCACAACATTGCTTCCAGTCCTAGGGACAGCGTTGGTGTTGGCAGTAGCATTGTTGTTGTTGAACTTGGGTGGGGCACGATTGAAATTGCTAGCGTTGCCAGGGTTGTTGTGATTTCCTCCGGGCCTAGGGTTTCCACGGTTGGGATAGGTCGGACGGTTCATCGGGGGTCTGTTGGTTCGTGGGGCAAATCCTGGAGATGGGTTGGGGCGATAATTTGGGGTCTGATGGGTTCCTGGTTGATGCATCATGAGACGCTTGTGGTTCTCATTGGCTTGGTTGATCTTTCCTTCCATATGGATAGCAGAGTCCACAAGGGATTCAATATCCTCAAAGGGGATATTGACTAACACTGTCTGCATCTCGTCATGCAGACCATTCAGGAATCTTTCTTTCTTCTTGGCTTCGGTGTCGATCTCATCCGGGCAATACCTAGCTAATGACAAAAATTTGTCACGGTATTCCACTATAGTCATCCTTCCTTGCTTCAGCTCTCTGAACTCGTCTTTCATTCTCTTGATCAAACCTGGTGGCACATGGGTTCTGCTAAACTTGACCTTGAATTCTTCCCAGGTCATCATCTAGCCTCCGGTCATTGCGCGAACACTGTTCCACCATGCCCTGGCATCTCCAGCTAGATAGTGGGTGGCGAACTGAACTTTCTCGTTGGCTTCCACTCCGGCGACTTCTAGGTTATTTTCCATGGTTTGCAGCCAATCATCAGCGTCTAGGGGTTCTTCTGACTTAGTGAAAACAGGTGGGTTGGTATTCTGGAAATTCTTGAGCTTAGGTCCATGGTTGTCCTGATTTCCGTGGCCTTGGTTGTTGTGGGCTATATGTTGAAGGGTGGCTACGTTGGCTTGACATTCCGCTCTTTCAGCTTCACGGTCAGAAGTCAACATTTGCAGAATCTGCAACATCGGGTCCGGGGATGAACCACTTCCTCCATGTGGCATCTGAAGATTGAGATAGATCATGAGAAAAGAGGGAAATTTCTAGAGTTTTTGGGTCTTTGAAAAAAAATTAAAGTTTGACTCAGATTTTCTAGCAACTTGCTTTTTCATTCATTCATTCATTCATAGCATCCGATACAACACACACCACAACAAAGGAAAGTAGATGGTTTTAAGAACCATTCTGAAAACTACGATACAGTGGGACCGAACACTACTCACTACGCTAGTGCTCAAGTGCTACTACTCCTCGGAATCTGTGGCCTCATCATCATCGATGAAGGCGAAATCGTCTTCATCGGTGAAGAAGTCCATAGCCTGATCCTCCAGAAAAGCATTATCATCGCTAAGATAGGAGTAGGGGTCTCCACGAAGATTCTCTCCGGCATTCTCCCTTTCCTCCAACTGCATGTCTCTCTCGTGGATGGTTTCCTCCAAATCCGAGATACGGTGTCAAAGACAGGCAATGATGCGCTCCTTCTTGTCAAGCTGACGGCGGCGAGACTTGCGATCCTTTGCTAGCATGGCGATGGTCTGATCCTTCGCCTTGATGATGGCGGACTTGTGGTTGGAGTAGTCACGGGCATTGTCCAACTCCTGCTGGCGATCATACATCATGAAGCTAAGGTGGTCCAACTGAGTCTTCAGCTCGTGGTGGTATGGGGCTTCCAGTGGCTGTCCCATAGCATCACGCCTTGGAAAGAACTCAAAGCGGGTACCCTTCATCTGGTTGATACTCTGCCCACACAGACGGGCAAGAGCTTCCTGCATGGCCCTGGCAAGTCCATCGAGCCAGTTGTTCTCTCTTAAGGTGAACTGAATTCCCTCGGTAGTGGGAGGTTCAATTTTTCTTCGGAGACTTGCAACAATTAGCCACTACAGATCTTCTCCTCCTTGATCATTGAGCTGAGCTCCGAAGAACTCGAGGTGTGGACGCTCCAGAAGTTCCGAAAGCTGGTCCAAATCCCACTAAAAGATGAGGTCTCCTCCATTCCCTAACTCATAAAACTTGTTGTACTTCACGTCCATCTATAGGAATATAGGATGAGTAAGTTAGTAGAGTGATCAAGTGTGTCAAATTTTATGTATTTTGCAAGAGTTTTTGAGGAACATGAATTTTTATGAAAGAAACCAAGTGATAAGAATGGCAATAAGTTTTTGTAAATATTTGCTTCCTTTGGTTTTGAAACTAAGTTTTTGATTCAAACGTCCAGTCTAACTAGGGTCTCCTATGGTTAGGATGGCTCTGATACCAACTTGTCAACACCCGGATTTTTAATCCCAGATGCCTGTTATGCCATACATCGCAATCCTGTGATTACCATTTTGCGAGACATAACAATTGGATACCATAGTACATCATCCATTACAAACCGTACATACGTTCTTACACCAATAGGGATCTCATGATCCAGTTCTTAATACAACATCAAGCAGCGGAATACGTAATAAGAATAACGGTAGCCTAGGCGAAGCTCCATCTTCGGGGTCACAGGCAATGCTGACGATGGGAGATGATCCTAGTTGTAAGAACCTTCCCGGGTCCATCCTCCAGGTACTCCTCTTCATAGTCTGGCCATGGGAATAGCCAGAGACAAAGCCATGAGTACTCTTTAAGTACTCGCAAACTAATACTAACAAATGAAAGGGGTTTTTGATAATAGGACACTAGGCTCTAGGGTTGTTTTGCAAAAGCCAGATTTATCTCTACTAAGATTTTGGGGCAACGAATGCTAGTTGAAGTTTATAACTTCTAAGTGGGAACTTGTATTTCATATCACAACCCTGTTATGGTCAAGTCAAAGTGTCACTTCATTTCACAAGTCATTTTGAAAAGTCTGACGGGGGAACAGTATGGCCACTCCAACTATCCATAACCGCGGACGCGGCTATTCGAATAGTTTGACACTCTGCAGAGATTCTACACTTTCACCACAACATTCGATACATCCGTCAGGAAAAAATCTTGAATTCACCATACTCCGTATGCGGATAATCAATCCTAACCTTTCAATTACACGCCCTAGTATAAGTACCTCTCATGTGAGTTTGGCCTCCCAACCATGACCAACTGTCATCTTAGGTCTTTGCCGTGGAAAATCTTCACAAGGTAACCTCAGCTCAGACCTTGGCCGTGAGGGAACTAATACTAAGGTATATAAGTTTCCAGTCAAGCCCTACCCAATCTTCGGGTATTGTGGTTGTACGATAAAATTGGAATGGTATCGCATCCAAACAACAATCAGTTTAATAAAGGGATAGGGCTCATGCCTCAACATTTTCATCACCAAAATCATCAGGTGTTTCGGAAACACATGTCCAAAACATTTCAATAGAATGATCCATCATTCCAACGTTTTTATAACCATTTTTCCACCAAGTATTCCTATCTAAAGTTGATCAATTTTTATGCTTAGCACTAGCATCTACAGGTGGGGGTAAGCACTGATGAGGGGTGATAAACTAGTGGAGTTTTAACTAAGTTCAATCTCATGCCTTAGGATGACATCAAGACTATCTAGCTTAGGCCAAATTTTATGCTCTTTATGCAACCTTCACATATCTTTCTAGTATCTACCATTCACTTAGGTAAAATCTAGGTAAGAGCTTTGATAAAGAAATAAAGTAAGAAGCTTGCAAGTAAAACTAGGATTGGGTTATCAAGTGGAGATGATCATATATGCTTAAGGCATATAGTGGTCATGGTAACAAGCAAGTATTAGCTTGCATAAGTAGGGTATCTTGCAAGTGGTAGCTGGAATTGGTCAAATTGATTAGTAAAGCTTGCTAAATTGCAAGTGTTAGCTTGCACATTCAACTAGTAGCATTAGGCTTGCCTTGTGCAGAGCAGTGGTTGAAGTTCTCCTCGGCTTCTTCTTCGTAGAATCCTCCTTCCTCCTCGTATCCTTTGTCGGTACTAGCGTCTATAAATAAATACGAGGTACACAATCACCAAACAATACTTAACTACTTACAATCATCACACACAAGGGTCCTATAGATGATCTAACATCATCTCTAACATTACAAGATTAAGGCTTGGTTTAAATCCTTTTATTTTAGAAAAGTAATTTCTACTCATTGAAAAACTACTTAAGATTTAATATTCTCCAAACCAAACATAGGATCATGTTGACACATGTCATCACCACATATTGTAGTCCATGGGAATATGATTTAAAGTGGTGTCACAATTTAATAAGGTTTTACCATTTTATTTTAATTAAATAAAGTGACTAGAAATGCCTATGTAGCATTCTTTTATTACTTGAACATTATTTCTGTAAGTAAACCTATATATTTTATATATTCTGAAAGGTATGGTTAAATGTGATTTTTGAGAGTTGGAATCAAATCAGAAGCTATTAGGGTTTAAATTTGAAAAATGTTTGAATGCAGAAAAGCTTCTGCCTTGTTATTTCTACCATTCAATGGTCTTGAATCCAATGGTCTTGGATTCAGCATTCCCAGAACTTTCTAACAAAATTAGTTTCATTAAATTTGATGCTCTGAATCGACCTGGGTTGATTTTTGAAACTGGGTACAAAAGTGTGTTTGAAATTAAATGAAAAAGGTTTAATTCAAATAACTGGGCTGCGCGGGAAAGGTTAACGGGACGGCCTGCTAAGCGTAGCGCTTCCGTGGGCTGTTTAAGTGGCTGTCCCCGATCGTCAGTGAGACAGGGGTTGCGAAGCGGTATGGGGCGATGTGGGACATTCAATCTAGTTCTAATCCAACGGCGGTGAGGCATGGGTGATCTCCCAGACAAGGTTGGCATGGCTAGTTTCCTTCCTAGCTTGCTGTCTACACTAGGGTGGCAAGGATGCACTCGGCTGTTCACCATTGATGATATTGGCAAGCTCACAGTGGTGCTAGTGCTTGGTTAATCTTGCTAGATGATCTACTGAGATGGTTGTGAGCTAGATAGGGAACCAGTTAGGCTCAAAACACTGCACACTATAGTGTTGTAACACCCCGGTTTTGAAAAGACCGGTGCTTCCATGTGACATGCCAATCCCTGGATCGGTTCCTTGGCGCATAATAGAATAAGATGAATAACATAGCATAAATAACCGTGTATCATGATCTACAAGATCCAGAGTACCATTATTACAATAAAAGCTTAGCATAAAGCTAGCTCAAATTATTCAGGTAGCAACAAAAACATAGAAAACCCTCCATTCTTCAAATTGCCCACAAGTGAACAAGAGCCGAGTGGAGTACCGTGACCTATATCGATTACTCAGAATCGGAATAACCTGCAACATGAAACGTAACAGCCCCGAAGGATCAATACATGGAATGTATGGCAAGTAGAGCTAGTACAGGAGACAATAGTTCTAACATCTACATGCATATTTGGCAAGTGGAGCTGTGTCTGGCTTGCATTTGCAAATACATTTGTCCTACTTTCTTAAACAGTTTTTGATTTTTGATTTGAAAAGATCCCAATTAAGTTATCCCAACAATATTAAAACAATTATGAAATTAGAATGAGCGAGAAACATGTCATGGAATCAATATCAAGCAACTCAGTTGTCCATAATCGGGAACACGGCTAATCGATTAGATTATACACTCTGCAGAGGTTAGTACACTTTACCCATGTGACTTGGCCAGCCCAGCTCGTACCATCACTCTCATTTTGGGTGATGATAGGGAGAAGACCAAGAAGAGACTGTTCGGGAAGTAGCTCCTCAATCCCGACGCGCACCGGTCCAACCTACCAAAATTCTACATCTCTGGATACGCGGGTTCGAGTTACCACAACCTACTAAGTCCAACCAACCGCCCATTTCATTATTGGCACATGGTTGTACATGTAAGATACACAATAAAGAAGCCAATCATTCTCTCTTGATACCTGGGTGCCTTTCCGCAATGAAACCACCAAAATTTATCAATACCATCACACCCAGGGGGTTCATTGATTAAGTTGTTTTAGTTTTCACAAACCAATACTTTGAGAAAACGAGTATCAATGATGTAACCCAGCCCTCGTTCAACAAAGCACGGCTAAGCACATCTACCAACGGTGGTTCATCTACAAAGAGGGTCCTACCACATAATAGGACATAGCATAGCGATAGTATCATCCTACACATGCATCTACAAAATACACGACAATGCATTGAAAATAGTAGGACGATATCATGAACAAAGTAGCATCTACTTGCCTTGATTGAAGCGGTCGGAGGAACAATCCGCACACGAACAAGCGTTGCACTCCTCACAATCTACACGATACAATTGCAATCATAAACAACAATGCACAAGCATATGTAACAAATATGATGCATGAATGCAAGAACGACAAGTGCGATGATGCTTCAGCAACACCACATATTATAAATCAGTAGAGGTACTGATTGCATGCATGTAAAATAGTTTTAGCGCAAGGAAAACTATTAATCAAAGGTAGTGCTCCAAACTAGAGCTAGAACTTAAATAATTCACTACCGGTAGTAAACAGTTCGTAAAATCCTGGAAAAATTCTACCGCATAGGCATCGCTGATAAGAAACAGTACCAATTGGAATTACTCAAAAAGGAGTTATAAAACATCCCGAGTAATTAAAACACTGCAGAAAGCCATTAGACAAATACTGCAGAAGTTTTTACTGTAAGCCTATCTTTTTAATTCACGATGAGATTCCCCTCGTTCATACGAGTTCAGGGACATATCACACTCGATTTTTGGAGCTACGAAACTTTTACTACGAATTTAATACTCCGAAAAGGCCATTAACTCATTTGATTAAACTGTACTAAACCTGACGGTAAAAGTCTGAACCAAAGGTACAGCGAGATTCTACACGACTCACTGAACTCGTGCATATTTTATTTGCAATTTTTGGTCAAACGGTTTAATTTCTACGCAATTTACAAGATTCTACCGAAATCTGCCAACTAATAGGATTAACGAAATTCACCCAGTCAACTGTGTCTGATGACTGGGCGCTGACTTGACGTCTGACCAGTCAACATCTGGGGCGTCTGACTAGTCAACGTCTAGAGTGCTGACCAGTCAACGAACGATCTAAGCCGCTGATCTGAGATCTGACGGTGGCTGCTGTTCTCCGGAACGACGATAATCGAACTCCGGCGAAGCTCGGACGGTCACTTCGGCGTCGTGGTTCTACTCGCGACATACACGGTCAACTACGGCTCCCAGAACAATAAACGCACACAGACGCTGGGCGATCTGGCGAAGATGGCGGCGGATGAAGACGCGGGGCACGGGAACGGAAAGAGGAGATCGAGGCGAACCCGGCAACAGACGCGGCGATGGCCGGCGGCGGAGGAGTGGCCGGCGGCGGCGAGGAGAAGCGGCGGCGGCGGTCTGCGTGCGTGCGCGCCAGGGAGGAGATGGCGGCGGCAGTTTGGGTTGCGTGCACGGGAACCGAGGCCAGGGGTGGGGCCCTCCTTTTATTTGGTCCTTCACGTGAGAAAAGAAAAGAAAAAAAAAACTGAAACAGAATCGGTCCGTGGTTGGATTCCGTTTCGGAAATCGGTCCGGATTTTCGGACCGTTTTTCGGCGGTTTACTAAAACGTCCGAGTCTTTTGCATACGAACTCCGATTGGAGCGATTCTCGCGCCTACGGGTTCGTATCGTCGAGGGGCACAACCTTCAGTCGAAGTTTGCGCGAAAACTCGAACCTACAGGGGTGTTTGTTGCAAGTCTCTCTAAAGCCTCCCGCAGGAAACTCGTAGCGAAACAAAAAAGGGTTTTGACGATGGCGCTTCGCCGAACCTTTCTACTCGACGGTTTTGCATGGAAAGATATGATGCAATGCTATGAATGATATACAAGACCAAATCTAAAATTTGGGATGTGACAAGTGTTTTGATTTTTTTTTTATTTGTGTCTGCCAAGTGTTTGATGAAATGGCCGCATGAATTCAAGTTTTGAATTTTGAAGAGATTTTTGGTGGGTGTGCTAGATTGGTGCTGGTGAGTCTGCAGATGCTTGAGTTTTGAAAGTTGAGCTTGTTTGGGTGGTTTTTGAAAATGTGGGATCTTCCCATATGATAAAGATTCAATTTTGAATTGTCATTTAAACTATGCATTTGATAGTTTCTGGATGATCACAAAGTGGGCCTTGATACTTTGTTATGAGTACGATCAAGGGGTGCAAAGATCCAGGAAAGTTTCTGTTAGTTTCTGAAAGTTTGAGACAGCCAAAGTAGGCATGGGAGTTAAATTGGTCAAAATGACCATTCCTTTATTTTATTTGTTTTGCTTTATTTGCCTTTGGGAAAAGTGTGGGAAATGTTTTAGATGATGTTTATTTCACCTAAGAAACATTTTACAAGCAAGGAAACACACAAACAAGGTGGTTCAAAAGAATTTCAAATTCAATGCATACTCATATGCATGCTTTCATAATTTTATTTAGAAAAGTTTTTGTTAACACTAATTTTGATGATTAGAGTTTGATGATCCAAGTTCAATATTTTTGGGATGTTACAAGTCGAGGAAGAGGGTTCTGATATCGGGGAAGAAGTCCTCGTTGGGGAAGACATCGGTGCAATCGCTATCCGTGAGGAGTCCGTGATGAAGCCAGTAGTCGTGCCGATAGTGCTCCCAAAAAACCTTATCGCCCTTCTCCCATACTGGACTCGAAGCAGTGGGGTCTCGGAGGCCTACTGTCCCGCCTCGCGGTGCACGCCATAGGACGGGATGGGAAGACTAGGTAGCACAGTGCTATGGAACTGGAGGCACAAAGGATGTGTGGCAATGTGTCTGAGAGGAGGCGCGACCTCTCTCTTATAAGCACAGAGGGGAAGGCAGACAGGATGCACACGAGATGAAACAAATGGACGGAATTTGAAGCGAACAGGCGGCAGCCCACCGCACATCCTCCACTCAGTTTGTATTCATTTAGCTCATATTAAAATTCCACTCGAGCAAAACGTTTCAGCTTTTGTACAACTGTTCATATACCATTCATTCGTGGCAAAATAAAACTCGACTCAGCGAGATTCCCGCAACACGCGGCGCATGCGTCGTGACAAGGCGAGGCGTGGCGTGGCGTGTGGCAAGGCGAGCGAGGAGGAGGAGTGTGCGTGTATATGTCTTCTCTTATCAAGCTCGTACAAGTGGTGGAAGAGCTCTCCTTATAAGCTGGTCCAACTTCCACTCAACTAGCAATGTGGGACTAAACATTTGTCCCAGCTCTTGCCTTGCGTGAATGGACCAAATGGGCCTCTAGGATTTAAGGAGTTTATTGACATATAATAAATGGGCTTGGCCTATTTAGGAAAAAATTCTAACACAGGCTAGAACAGTAACAAACCTGAAGAACCAAAAGGCCAAAATAATAAATGGCCTAAACAGTACCATGACCAAAATCCTCAAGGGTTGGAATGATAACATGCCTAAATACTAATAGACCTAAACATTAAAGGGCTAGATGGTCAGCATGACAGAACAGTAAATGGCTAGATTCATAGTAGGCTAAAATAGTAAAATGCTAGATTCACAGCAAGGCAAGACAGTAGAAGGCCAGATTGACAGCAGGCCTGAACAGTACCGGGCCGATGTGGCGCATGCTGCAATTGGCCATATAGTGTTGGGTTGCCTTGGTCCTTATGTAGGCCGAAAAATTGGTGGGCCTAGAAGTTTATGGGATACACTGATGGGCCCATTTCAAATAGTACAGGGCAAAACAGTAACGGGTCGTCTTCCTATTGGGCTCTCATAATGGGCTATCCCACGTAATAATTATCAGGCCTGGGATGGGCCTGGATTTCTACGATAGTTTCTATGACAGTTAACGGCGGTAATTGGCTGTTAATAGTGTTTGCCATGTGGCAGTTTCCATGATATCAGCAGTCAACGTGGATGGCAAATAGATCTACGACATAACAAGTTTTTGTGGCTGAAGAGTACGATCCACCATAGTCAAAAAAAACGTGGTGCATTAATTTGTGACAGGGCTTTTACCACGAAGGGCATCCGTCATAGAAGACTTTTCAACCATGAAAAACGGGCCTTCAACCACAAAATTCTTCCATTGTAAAAGCCAATTTTTCTTGTAGTGTCTCACTTTTCTTGCTGTCGTCTTACTTGTGTATCAATTTGCTCATGATGGTTATCCTTGTGTCGCTCGCCCCATTGTAAACAAGTTCTTCGGAAATGAAAAGTTTCTAACCCTGTATAGTGAGGGTCCAAAAGGCATTCGGAAACTATATGATGTGGATGTGTCCCAGCCGATGGCCACCACCTATTTGGGTGGCCGAGGTTTGTCCAAGTATGTTTTTGAGAATGGTCTAAAGAAGGGGGACAAGGTAGAACTTGATTTTAGCAAGCCTAGGCAGATACTTGTAAGACATCATACACCTGTTGACCAAAGGACCAAGAAGAGAGGTAGTACTAATTAATTTGCTTCTGTACTCATCATAACCTCTGATGACTTTCTTGCGACTAACTGTTCTGCACCATTGTCTTCACTCATCATATGACTCTGACCACTTTTGTAGTCCTCTTCTCCTTATGTACCCCTAGATGGGTGCCAGCATCAAGTTGCTGGCACCGGTACCAGCCCTAGTTCCTGCAACGACACCTATTGACCTAATAAGTAGGAGAAGAATAGAGGTAGTAACTTAATCCTCTTGTATACTCTGATTACTGTCTAGGAAAAATTGTTGTATAAGAAACCATTTTGCTTGTACACATATCATATGACTCTCTGACCACTCCTGTAGTCCCCTTACCTATCCCCCAAAAGTTAAGCTGCTGGCACCGACACCTTCTCTGGCACTGTCCTTAGTTCCTGCTCTAACACCTATTGACCGAAGGAGAAAGAATGAAGGTAATAATTTAATTTTCTTGTATACTCATCCTATCCTCTGATCATTGTATTGTCAGTAACTGTTGGAGTATAAGAGTCATTTTTATTGTACACATCTCATATGCTTCTGTCATCCCCGCAGTTATCTTACCTACACCTTAGAAGAAATATAGCATCAAGTTGTTGGCACCAACGCCGGTTCTGGCTCCTACACCATCCCCTCTACAATTAACTGCATTGACACCATCTCCTGCACCAGCACCAGCCCTAGTGTAACATCCCAGAATTTTAGAATGGGAAGGTTCATAGATCTCATGTGAATTGCATCATGGCTTCTTGCAAAAAAAAATTAAATTCAAAACCATTTGTGAGGAACCCTATTTGAAAAACCCTTCTATGCATCTAATAGGGCTCTTTTGAAATTATATATGTTTGAATATTTTTATTGGACATGATATGATTCCCTAGTAGTCCTAAAATGTTCCTTTGAATTTTAGAAAACTTTACATTTTGGTTTGAGCTCATTTGGAGTTATATTTCAAAAGTTACTAAACAAACCAGAAAAAAAGGAATAAAAGGAAAAAAAACCTAACCTACTCCACCCGGACCAGCCCGCGCAGCACAGCTAGGCCCTCCCCGCACCCTTCTCTGTCGCCCGCGCTCCAGCTAGCCCACATCATCTCTCGTGCGTGCAGCAGCAGCGACCGCAGCAAGCGCGGCCCAGCGCCAGCCCACCTAGCACCCACAGATCCCCTTCCCCCTCTCTCGCTGATGTAGGGGACCCACCCCGGTCTTCTTCAACCTCGCACCGGAGTCCATCCCGAGCACGATGCAACCACCCCGACAAAATTGGGCCGATCTTGTCTGATTTTTCTGCCCTTTCGCACGCCCCCTATGATTTAAATGTAGGGGTTCGTAGCATGGAAAAAAAATTCTATCGCATACAAACAAACAAGCCAAGATCTATCTACTAGATTGTAGCAACGAGTCGATGGAATAACTTACCCTCGAAGATTCCAAAGTGTTTAACGAGAGCAGATTCTCGTGGATGATGTAGTCGTACTCTTCCCGATCTCAAGATCGCGTAGACGATCCTTCCGGCGCCACGTTCCGGCAGCGCTCCCGCAGTAGGTCACACGTTCGCTACTCGACGAAGACCTTCCTCTCCCTTGTTCCAGCAGGCAGCGGAGGTTGTAGCACTCTCCTCGCGATTCCGGCAGCACAACGGCGTGGTACCGGAAGTAGAGGGGAGATCCCGCAGGGCTTCGCCTTAAGCCGGAGCGAGTATGGTGGAGTATGAGAGAGCTTTAGCGGTCTAGGGATTAGACACACCAATTAGAAGGCTCTAAACCGGAAGCTAGGGCAATTAGAAGCTCTAACTTGACGGCTCTAAACCGGAGGCTGTGGCTAGGGTTTAGATTTAGAGGATAGGAACTTGTGTGTGCTAGGAGGGAGCCCTGCCCCTCCTTATATAGATGGAGGGGCCGGCCGGCCAAGGGGAGGGAGGGGAGTCCCTCCCCAACTCGGCCTAGGTGGTGCGCCGCCGGTTGGAGGAGGGATTCCCTCCCCAACTCGGTTTCCCACTCCTCCTCCTCTTTCCGAAAACTGCCGTTTGACTTTCAAACTAGCCGTTTGACTTTTCAAACTAGGATTTGAATAAACCCTTTATTTCGGACAGCGAAGACACTTAGTACATGATGCAATCATACCAACTTGATATAACACACTCATGTACCCCTTCCCCCCAGGAGTGCCGGACATTCCAGAACCTTCTAGAATGTTCCCGATGAAAACACCGGAATCATTCCGTAACTCCGAAACGGGACTTTCCTTATATGAATCTTATTCTCCGGACCATTCCGGATCTCCTCGTGATATCCCGGATCCCATCCGAGACTCCAAAAAACATTAGGTCTCCTTCTCATCATTCCATAACTACTCAAACAACGTCGAATCCTTAAGTGTGTCTCCCTACGGTTCGTGAATTATGCGGACATGATCGAGACACTTCTCCAATCAATAACCAATAGACGAATCTGGAAATTCATATGGCTCCCACATACTTCTACGATTACTTTGCGATCGAATGAACCACTTACATACGATACCAATTTCCCTTTGTCTCACGATAGTTTACTTATCCGAGGTTATGATCGGTATCTCTGCATACCTAGTTCAACCTCGCATCGATAAGTACTCTTTTCTCGTTCCCGTGATATGTGATCCTTTGTGAGCCAGTCACATGCTTGCAAGCTAATTGGATGACATTTCACCGAGAGGGCCCAGAGTATATCTATCCGTCATATGGATGGACAAATCCCACTCTTGATCCATGTGTTTCAACCAGTACTTTCCGAACACTCAATGCCACCTTTATAGCCACCCTGTTACGGTGTGGTGTTTGATGACATCAAAGCATCCATCTGATAAAGGTGATATGCATGATCTCATGGTCGAAGGAATTAGGTTACTATGTATCAGAAAGCATATAGCAACTGAACTATTGAAATGACTTGATCTTTATGCTACGCTTATCTATAGGAGTATTTCCACCATATCATTCTCCTAATGACATGATCTTGTTGTTAATAACATCTCAATGTTCATGATAGGGAAACCACGATCATCTATTAACCAACAAGCTAGTATAATATAGAGGCTTTACTAGGGACTTCAAATTGAGTTTACAAATCACACAAGTATTAATGTTTCCTTGTTAATACCATTATAGCATGAATGTAAACATTCATCATAAACACAAAGATATAATAATAACTACATTTATTATTGCCTCTAGGGAATATCTCCAACAGTCTCCCACTTGCACTAGAGTCATCTAATCTAGATTACATGGTAATATACCGAACACCCATGGCAGTTTGGTGCTGGTCATGTTTTGCCCTCGGGAGAGGTTTAGTCAACGGATCCTCCACATTCAGATATGTGTGTACTTTGCAAATCTTTATATCCCCATCTTGGATATGTTCTCGAATAGCGTGAAAACGTAGCTTGATATGCTTCAGCTTCTTGTGTGACCTTGGTTCTTGCGCATTGGCTATGGCGCCCATGTTATCACAGTAGATAGACATTGGGTCCAGCGCACTTGGAAACACACCCAGCTCTGTAATGAACTCTTTCATCCATATCGCTTCTTGTGAAGCCTCCAAAGTAGCCATGTATTCCGATTTAGTTGAAGATCTCGCCACAACGCTTTGCTTTGCACTCCTCCAGCTAACTGCTGCACCATTCAAAATAAATACGTATCCAGATTGTGATTTAGAATCATCTGGATCGGTGTTCCAACTAGCATCGGTGTAACCATTTACAACGAGCTGTTCATCACCTCCATAAGAAAGAACCATATCCTTAGTTCTTCTCAAGTACTTAAGGATGTTTTTGACCGCTGTCCAATGATCCACTCCTGGATCACTTTGATATCTGCTAGACAAACTAACAGCATATGCAATGTCGGGTCTAGTACATAGAATGGCATACATTAGAGATCCTATGGCTGAGGCATAGGGAGTCTTACTCATCCTTTCTCTATCTTCTACCGATGTCGGACTTTGAGTTTTACTCAAGGTCGTATTGGGCAACATGGGCAAGAACCCTTTCTTGCTATCTTCCATTCCAAACCTCTTTAGAACTTTGTCCAAATATGTACTTTGTGACAATGATATTAGGCGTCTTGATCTATCTCTATAAATCTTTATGCCTAATAAGTAAGCTGCTTCGCCAAGATCTTTCATTGAAAATAAATTATTCAAATATTCCTTGACACTATTAAGAAGGTCTACATCATTCCCAATCAACAATATGTCATCCACATATAGTACTAAGAATGCTACAGAGCTCCCACTCACTTTCTTGTAAATACAAGATTCTCCATAAGTTTGTATAAAACCAAAACTTTTGATTACCTTATCAAAACGTTGATTCCAACTTCGGGATGCTTGCTTCAATCCATAGATGGACCGTTGAAGTTTGCATACCTTGTTAGCATCTTTAGGATCGACAAAACCTTTGGGTTGCATCATATACAACTCTTCATCAATGTCTCCATTGAGGAATGCTGTTTTGACATCCATCTGCCATATTTCATAATCGTAATATGCAGCGATTGCTAACATAATCCTCACAGACTTTAGCTTCGCTACTGGTGAGAAAGTCTCATCGTAGTCAACTCCTTGAATTTGTCGAAACCCTTTTATGCACAAGTCGAGCTTTATAGACGAACATTACCATCGGATCTGTTTTCTTCTTGAAAATCCATTTGTTCTCGACAGCCTTCCGCCATCCGTAAGTCCACCAAAGTCCACACTTGGTTTTCGTACATGGATCCAATCTCGGATTTCATGGCTTCTTGCCATTTATTGGAATCTGGGCTCATCATCGCTTCGCATATGTCTCGTGGTCATCGGTGTTATCCACCAACATGACACTCATAACGGATCATACCAACTGGAGTGGTACGAGTTCTCGACCGCGAGGCTCAGAGCAACTTCAACCAAAGTTTCATGATCATCATTAGCTTCCTCTCTTATTGGTGCAGCGCCACAGAACTTCTTCCGTTGCGCTACTGCAATTTCGAGAGAAGGTTCAACAACCTCGTCGAGTTCTACTTTCCTTCCATCACTTCTTTCGAGAGAAATTCTCTAGAAAGGATCCATTCTTGGCAACGAAGATTTTGCCTTCGGATCTATGATAGAAGGTATACCCAATAGTTTCCTTCGGGTATCCAATGAAGACGCATTTTTCCGCTTTGGGTTCAAGCTTGTCCGGCTGTAACTTCTTTACATAGGCTTCGCAACCCCAAACTTTAAGGAACGACAATTTAGGTTTCTTCCCAAACCATAATTCGTACGGTGTCGTTTCAACGGATTTAGATGGTGCCCTATTTAAAGTGAATGCGGCTGTCTCTAATGCATAACCCCAAAATGATAGCGGTAAATCTGTAAGTGACATCATAGAACGAACCATATCTAAGAGAGTTCGATTACGACGTTCGGACACACCATTACGCTGTGGTGTTCTCGACGGTGTCAATTGTGAAAGTATCCCGCATTTCTTCAAATGCTCGCCAAACTCGTAACTTAGATATTCACCTCCACGATCAGAACGTAGAAATTTAATCTTCTTGTTACGTTGATTCTCAACCTCACTTTGAAATTCCTTAAACTTCTCGAAAGTTTCGGACTTATGTTTCATGAAATAGATATACCCATATCTACTCAAGTCATCCGTGAAGGTAAGAACATAACGATAACCACATGATGCTACACTCATTGGACCACACACATCGGTATGTATGATTTCCAATAAGTCCGTAGCTCGCTCCATCATACCAGAAAATGGAGTCTTAGACATTTTACCCATCAGACATGCTTCGCATCTTTCAAGTGATTCGAAATCAAGTGATTCAAGAAGTCCATCGGAATGGAGTTTCTTCATACGCTTCACTCCAATGTGACCAAGACGACAGTGCCACATATAGGTCGAGTTATCGCTCAATTTCAAACGTTTAGCCTAAATGTTATTAATATGTGTATTTCCACTATCGAGATTCAATAAGAATAGACCATCTATCAAAGGTGCATGTGTATAAAACATATTACTCATATAAATCGAGCAACCATTATTCTCGGATTTAAACAAGTAACCGTCTCGCAATAAACAAGATCCCGATATAATGTTCATGCTCAACGCAGGCACTAAATAACAATTATTTAAGTATAAAACTAATCCCGATGGTAGATGAAGGGGTAGCGTGCTGACCGCGATCACATCAACCTTTGATCCGTTACCCACGCGCATCGTCACCTCGTTCTTCGCTAGCTTCCGTCTATTCTGCAGCTCCTGTTTCGAGTTACAAATATGAGCAACCGAACCAGTATCAAATACCCAGGCACTACTACGAATACTAGTGAGATACACATCAATAACATGTATATCAAATATACCTTTCTTCTTGATGTTGCCGTTCTTCAAATCCGCCATGTACTTTGGGCAATTCCGCCCAAAGGACCTTGTCCCTTGCGAAAAGCACTCAAGATCGTGCTTTGGTCCAGCCTTGGTCTTCTTCATCGGCGTGGTAACTTTCTTACCACCCTTCTTGAAGTGTTCCTTTTGCTTAGACTTGCCTTTCTTGAATTTGGTGGTCTTATTGACCAACAACACTTGGTGCTCTTTCTTGATCTCCACTTCTGCAGATTTTAGCATGGCAAATAGTTCTGACAACGTCTTGTTCATGTTCTGCATGTTGTAGTTCATCACAAAGTTCTTGTAACTTGGTGGTAGTGATTGGAGGACACGGTAAATCCCCAAAGCATTAGGAATCACAATACCCAAGCTTTGAAGTTTGTTTATGCCAGACACCTTAAGCACATGCTCACCGACGGAGTCGCCTTCTTCCATCTTGCGCTTAAAGAACTTTTCAAGCCTCATAGCTCTCAATTGCCGCGTGAGTCTCAAAGATCAGTTTGAGTTCACGGACAATATCATGCGGGTCTGAATTCTCGAACCTTTTCTGAAGCTCCGATTCTAAACCATACAAGATAGCACACTGAACTGTGGAGTACTGAGTCTTTCGAGTGAGGTAAACGTTCTTTACTTCATCGGTAGCATCAGCTGCAGGCAGGTCACCCAGCGGTGCATCCAGCACATAGGTCAAATTACCAGCTGTGAGGACAATCCTCAAATTGCGGAACCAATCCGCGAAGTTGCTTCCATTGTTTCTCAACTTTTCTTTCTCTAGGAACGCATTAAAATTGATGGTAGGGGCTGCCATTGATCTACAACATATTTGCAATAGTTTAGACTAAGTTTATGACAAATTGACTTCTAATTAATAATTAAATTAATCTAGGTGAACTCCCACTCAAAACAACATCCCTCACATTGTTTTAGTGATCACACGAACCAAATCCACCATATCAAAACCGATCATCACGAGAGTTGATATAGTTTCAATGGCGAACAATCGCCATGTTCATCATATCTACTATATGATTCATGCTTTACCTTTCGGTGATCCGTGTTCCTGAGACCATGTCTGTACATGCTAGGCTCGTCAAGATCAAACCTTAGCTTCCGCATAAGCAAATCTGGCTTGCTTAGGTTGTATACACTTGCGGAATCTAACACACCCGATTAGCACGTGGTGCTTCAAAACAACAAGCTTTAGCAACGGTGCATACTAAGGGTGAACACTTTAGAACTTGAAATTCATGTGCATGAGGGATCATCTTATAATGCTACCGTCGTCTACTAAGCAATACAAGATGCATAAAGGATTAACATCACATGCAATTCATAATATGTGATATGATATGGCCTTTCTTCTTTGTGCTTCCGATCTCCATCTTCAAGCACGAACATGATCTCCATCATCACCGGCATTGCATCAAGGTCAATGACGCTTCTTCATGGTTGTCGTCCACCAGCTTCAACTATTACAACTACTTTGAATAGACACGCGGGTCTTAACAGAAATTAAAGACAACCATATGGCTCCTGCCGGTTGCCGACTTACAATAAGGAACATTGCATACATCATATATAATCACAATCATGGCCATATCACATCACTGCACACCCCTGCAAAACAAAGTTAGACGCCTCTACTTTCTTTGCATATTTTACGTGGTTTGGGGCTTTCAATAAGTGACGTTCTAACTTACGAACAAGAACCACAACATTGATACTAGTATTGTCAATCACCCGTTGTAAATTGGATCTTAACTATGCTAGGAGAAACAGGCACCCGCAAGGCCACTTATGCAATACAAGTTGCATGTCAAACGTGGAGCAAGTCTCATGAACGCTGTCATGTAAGGTTAGCCCGGGCCGCTTCATCCCAACATACCGCAAGATGCAAAGTACACAAGAAGCAATCGATAATAAAAGCATCAACGCCCACAATGACCATTGTGTTCTACTCGTGCAACAGATCTACATATAGACATGGCTCTGATACCACTATAGGGGTTTGTAGCATGGAAAACAAAAAATTTCTATCGCATACAAACAAACAAGCCAAGATCTATCTACTAGATTGTAGCAACGAGTCGATGGAATAACTTACCCCCAAAGATTCCAAAGTGTTTAACGAGAGCAGATTCTCGTGGATGATGTAGTCGTACTCTTCCCGATCTCAAGATCGCGTAGACGATCCTTCCGGCGCCACGTTCCGGCAGCACTCCCGCAGTCGGTCACACGTTCGCTACTCGACGAAGACCTTCCTCTCCCTTGTTCCAGCAGGCAGCGGAGGTTGTAGCACTCTCCTCGCGATTCCGGCAGCACAACGGCGTGGTACCGGAAGTAGAGGGGAGATCCCGCAGGGCTTCGCCTTAAGCCGGAGCGAGTATGGTGGAGTATGAGAGAGCTTTAGCAGTCTAGGGATTAGACACACCAATTAGAAGGCTCTAAACCGGAAGCTAGGGCAATTAGAAGCTCTAACTTGACGGCTCTAAACCGGAGGCTGTGGCTAGGGTTTAGATTTAGAGGATAGGAACTTGTGTGTGCTAGGAGGGAGCCCTGCCCCTCCTTATATAGATGGAGGGGCCGGCCGGCCAAGGGGAGGGAGGGGAGTCCCTCCCCAACTCGGCCTAGGTGGTGCGCCGCCGGTTGGAGGAGGGATTCCCTCCCCAACTCGGTTTCCCACTCCTCCGCCTCTTTCCGAAAACTGCCGTTTGACTTTCAAACTAGCCGTTTGACTTTTCAAACTAGGATTTGAATAAACCCTTTATTTCGGACAGCGAAGACACTTAGTACATGATGCAATCATACCAACTTGATATAACACACTCATGTACCCCTTCCCCCCCGGAGTGCCAGATATTCCGGAACCTTCTAGAATGTTCCCGATGAAAACACCGGAATCATTCCGTAACTCCGAAATGGGACTTTCCTTATATGAATCTTATTCTCCGGACCATTCCGGATCTCCTCGTGATATCCCGGATCCCATCCGAGACTCCGAACAACATTCGGTCTCCTTCTCATCATTCCATAACTACTCAAACAACGTCGAATCCTTAAGTGTGTCTCCCTACGGTTCGTGAATTATGCGGACATGATCGAGACACTTCTCCGATCAATAACCAATAGAGGAATCTGGAAATTCATATGGCTCCCACATACTTCTACGATTACTTTGCGATCGAATGAACCACTTACATACGATACCAATTTCCCTTTGTCTCACGATAGTTTACTTATCCGAGGTTATGATCGTCGGTATCTCTGCATACCTAGTTCAACCTCGTTACTGATAAGTACTCTTTTCTCGTTCCCGTGATATGTGATCCCTTGTGAGACAGTCACATGCTTGCAAGCTAATTGGATGACATTTCACCGAGAGGGCCCAGAGTATATCTATCCGTCATATGGATGGACAAATCCCACTCTTGATCCATGTGTTTCAACCAATACTTTCCGAACACTCAATGCCACCTTTATAGCCACCCTGTTACGGTGTGGTGTTTGATGACATCAAAGCATCCATCCGGTAAAGGTGATATGCATTATCTCATGGTCGAAGGAATTAGGTTACTATGTATCAGAAAGCATATAGCAACTGAACTATTGAAATGACTTGATCTTTATGCTACGCTTATCTATAGGAGTATTTCCACCATATCATTCTCCTAATGACATGATCTTGTTGTTAATAACATCTCAATGTTCATGATAGGGAAACCACGATCATCTATTAACCAACAAGCTAGTATAATATAGAGGCTTTACTAGGGACTTCAAATTGAGTTTACAAATCACACAAGTATTAATGTTTCCTTGTTAATACCATTATAGCATGAATGTAAACATTCATCATAAACACAAAGATATAATAATAACTACATTTATTATTGCCTCTAGGGCATATCTCCAACATTAAACCCCCTCCTCCATCTCGTGCGGTTTTTTTGGCTTGTACCGAACCCTAGCCGTCCCGCGCGTTCATCTTGATCTCACCGTCGCCGCCGCTTCGGGCTCGAGCTTGAAGACGAGGTTCCCGTCACCACACGCCCCTCCTTTCCCCTCCATCATCCTCCCCTTGATGCACCCCTTCGCCTCATCTATTTTCCCCTCTCTGCAGAACGGCAGGAGCGCCCAGATTGCTCATCGGAGTATTGACGAAGACGAGGAGACCAACCGCCAGTTTCCGTCGCTTGAGGAAGCGAGGGAAGAATCTGAAGCCACCAGGGAACTCACCGTCCTCTCCCACATCTCGTGGATAACCTCGTCGAGCCAGGAGACCTCCAGGAGTGCTGCCATTATCACCGACTGAGCCGCCGCAGCCGTCCGCTGCCGCTACCACCGGTGAGCTCTCCACGGTCTATGCGGACCGTTCGATCGCCATCTCATCCAACGGCCCCTGTCCAGCGCCCAAGCACAGCCAGCCCTTGGACAACCTAGAACGAGCATGCCCAGCCTCTCTACGACCATGCCGAGAGCGCGCCAGAGCGTCGTGATCGACATGCTCGCATAGACCGCACCTCGCCTTCGCCGCTTGCGTGCGTGATCACTACCGCCCTAGGAACCGCCTAGACATGCTTGTTCGTCACCACGCGACCAGGACCGCCCGTGCACCATTAAAACTTCCATCGGAGCCGCCCAGAGCATCGAACTGTTCCGACCAATTCGCACCTCCCCACGCCTCTCCATCATGCCGTTGAGCTTCGCCAGAAGGCAGCGCACAGTCCCCTACCCCCAGCCATGCCGTTAGCTCGCTGTGCAGCTGATCCCGAAGAGCTCCACCCGCACCCTTTGGTCCCCTCGTCGCACTATAATTAGAGACCTTCCCAGCATGAATTATCCACACCATCTCACTCCCCACCTCTCATTGATCGTACCCACTCATCCCCGGAGCAAGGCGAGCACCAGGTGGCCGGAATTTCGTCAGAGCTTGCTGTTGCTGGAGGAGAAGGGCGCTGTTGATTGGAGCCGCCCCAGGAGGAGCCACTGGTACCAGGAGGATTGCCATCGTCGACTTCGTTGTTCGCCCCCATTGTCGACCATCGTCGGCGCCCCGGTAATCCCCCACTGACCCCCACTGGCCGCGCTAGGGTTCGAGATATCCGCGTCCTGTTCAGGCGTGGACGATGAACCTTAGTCGTAGATCTAGCTTCTAATCCTACGGCCCTAATCGCCCCGTACCGCTTCGCCACTCTCTATCTCACTAACAAGTGAGGATAGCCACTTAACCAGCCCGCGCGCTGTGCACAGTGGGCCGGCCCAGTTAGCACTCCCGCGTGACTCAGTAATTCAAACTTAGGTTTTTCCAATTTAGTTTCAAACCTAGTACTGCCTATTGATTCAAAATTTAATTCAGAGAGTTTCACTAAACCAAATTGCATGAAACTAATTTTGCTAGGAAGGTATTGAAATTCTTAATCCAAGCCCATTGGATTCAAATCATTTGGAATTGTAGATCACCTATAGAAAAAATAACAAGGGAGAGACTTTTCTGCATTCAAACATTTTTCAAAATTCAACCATAACAGCTTTTGAGTTATTTCGAACTCTCAAAAATCACATTTTATAAGACCTTTCTGAATATATAAAAATATCTAGGTTTACTTGCAGAAATAATGGACAAGTAATAAAAGAATGCCCCATAGAAATTTCTAGTCACTTTAATTAATTAAAATAAAAAGGTTAAACTTTGTTAAATTGTGACACGACTTTAAATCAGATTTCTAAGTACTGAATTATGTGCTGATGACATGTGTCAACATGATCCCTTATTTATGAAATGATGGACAGGGGGTGGCGCTGGACAGGGGCTGCCACTTGTCCTACTGCGTCAGCACATGCTGAGAGCTTGCCTTGTCAGCTCGTGCAGCCAGCCAGAGCTCGCCGTGGGGAAAGCCTGTCCGCTGACTGTGTAATCTGCTTTTAAGAAAATAGTTATAATATTTACAGAACTTGTAAAATTCATATAAAACAGAATATAGATCAGAATAATACATATGATATATCCCTGGATTCAGAATAATGTGCAGAATATTATCATGCAATAAAATTTGCACTTTTCCCAATGAGTATTTTCTGTAGTATTTAAATCTAACTAATGGTATAAAATTCATAGGAAAATATCCACAACACCAAAATTGGCAAATTTGGTGTCTATGGATTCAAAAAATTATAATATACGTTACTGTAGCATTATTTGATTTTGTTACAGTAAAAAATAATTAGCTACGATTAAATCCATTAAATTGGTATTTGGGCTATAACTTTTAATATATAAATCGTTTTAAGGTGAAACCAGTGGCAAATGAAAGCTATGAACATTACCTATCCAGTAGCATGGTAATCATGATTTTATGAAACTATTATGTACTGAAAGTATTCAGAATTCATTAATGCCTATTAAAAGCCTATTTGTTTAATGGAAAATGTTTATGAAATGCTTTTGAACTTGTTTCTGTTTTATAAAATGCATGCATACTGTTTTGTTGTGTTGTGCTACTGTATGACTGATTGCAATTAGTGTTTTGCGCGATAGATTGTGTAACATCCTAAAAAAATTAATCAAGGTTATCAAATTCCAATCACCCAAATTTAGGGTTAACAAAAACTTGTTTTAATTAAAATCAATATGAATGCATATGTGTATGTGATGAATGTATGAATGCATGAATGGACTTGTTTGATTGTTGTGAATAGCAAGGAATGGTTTAAAGATGAAAACAACATCATCTAAATCATTTCCAAGCAGAAACAAATCAAGAGAAATTCAAAAACAAACAAAATAAGCTAATGGTTATTTTTGCCAATCTTGCTCACTAGACCACTTTGAGTGTTTCTAGTCCAAGATTTCAAATAGAAACAAATCTATTTATTTTCACCCCTTGCTATACCAAGTGAAAGTGAACCCACGCCCACTTTGCAAACCAACAGAAACGTTTGGCAACCCTATTCAAATGACAATTCAAAATTGAATCTATCACATATGGGAAGATCACCATTTCTCAAAATCCCACCAAACTAGTGCACCTTGACCGATCCAAGCAACCAGAGACTACCTAGTATGTGGCTAGTACACCCACCAAGTTTCATCAAAAATTCAAATTCAAATCTCTTGCGTCCATTTCATCAAACACCTTGTAAACACAAATCAAATAAAACATCAAACACTATAGTGAACCGTGTTTGTGCCTAACTTGTTCCCTCTCTAGCTCACACTATACTCTTAGTAGATCATCTAGCTAAATTAACCAGCCCTAGCTCACTGTAAACTCGACAATGCCATCAATGGTGACCATTGTCGAGCCCAACTTGCCATCCCAAGGTCGACAGCAAGCTAGGAGCCTCTCTAGCCTCGCCAACCTTGTCTAGTAGGCAGCTAACCGTCCACTACCACCCCTTGTCCAGCGCCCAAGCACAACCAGCCCCTGGACCATCCAGAACAAGCACGCCCAGCCTCTCTGCGACCATGCCGAGAGTGCGCCAGAGCGTCGTTCTCGACATGCTCGCACAGACCGCACCTTGCCTTCGCCGCTTGCGTGCGTGATCACTACCTCCCTAGGAACCTCTCAGACATGCCTGTTCGTCACTACGCGACCAAGACTGCCTGTGCACCATTAAAACTTCTGTCGGACCCGCCAGAGCATTGAACTGTTCCAACCAATTCGCACCACCCCACGCCTTGCCATCATGCCGTTGAGCTTCGCCTGAAGGAAGCGCACTGTCCCCTACCCCTAGCCATGTCGTTAGCTTGTTGTGCAGCTGATCCCAACGAGCTCCACCTGCACCCTTCGGTTCCCTCGTCGCACTATAAATAGAGGCCTTCCCAGCACGAATTCTCCACACCATCTCACTTCCCACCTCTCACTGATCGTACCCACTCATCCCCGGAGCAAGGCGAGCACCAGGTGGCCGGAACTTCATCGGAGCTTGCTGCTGCTAGAGGAGAAGGGCGCCATTGATTGGAGTCGCCCTAGGAGGAGCCACCGATACCAGGAGGATCGTCGTTGTCGACTTCGTCGTTTGCCCCCATCATCGACCATTGCCGGAGCCCCGGTGATCCCACACTTACCCCCACTGGCCGCGCTACGGTTCGAGCTCGCCGTGTCTTGTTCAGGCGTGGACGATGAACCTCGGTCGTAGATCTAGCTTCTAATCCTACGGCCCTAATCGCCCCATACCGCTTCGCCACTCTCTGTCTCACTGACGAGTGGGGATAGCCACTTAACTAGCCCGTGCGCGTTGTGAGCAGTGGGCTGGCCCTGTTAGCACTCCCGCGTGACTCAGTAATTCAAACTTAGGTTTTTCCAATTTAGGTTCAAACCTAGTACTGCCTGTTGATTCAAAATTTAGTTCAGAAAGTTTCACTAAACCAAATTGCATGAAACTAATTTTTCTAGGTAGGTATTGAAATTCTTAATCCAAGCCCCTTGGATTCAAATCATTTGTAATTGTAGATCACCTATAGAAAAAATAACAAGGAAGAGAATTTTCTGCATTCAAACATTTTTCAAAATTCAACCATAACATCTTTTGAGTTATTTCCAACTCTCAAAAATCACATTTTATAAGACCTTTCTGAATATATATAAATATCTAGGTTTACTTGTAGAAATAATGGACAAGTAATAAAAGAATGCCCCATAGGAATTTCTAGTCACTTTAATTAATTAAAATAAAAAGGTTAAACCTTGTTAAATTGTGACACCACTTTAAATAACATTCCCAAGTACTGAAATATGTGATGATGACATGTGTCAACATGATTCCATATTTTAGTTAGAGAATCTTAAATCTTAAGTAGTTTTCAATGAGTAGAAATTACTTTTATAAAATAAAAGAAATAGAACCTTTGATTTCTTCTTTGTGATAATAGTGATGATGCTAGATCATCTAGTGTAAGCCTTTGTGTGCTAATTAGAGTAGTTAAGAATTGTTTTGTGATTGTGTACCTCGTATTTATTTATAGACGCTAGTAACGAGCAAGGATACGAAGAGGAAGGAGAATACTACGAGGAAGAAGCATAGGAGAACTTCAACCACTGCACTACACAAGGCAAGCTAAGCTAAACCACGCAAGTTATACTTGCAAGCTTAATACATACAAGCTAACCTATGCAATGCATTAGGCATGCCTTGGTTATACCACTTGATGATACCTAATCCCAGTTTTACTTGCAAGCTAGGTATTTTATTTCTTTATCAAAGCTTTCTATTAGTGTTTATTTAGTGAATTTTAGAAAGATATTTAAAGGTAGCATAAAGAGCATAAAACCTGGCCTAAGTTAGATAAATCTTGATGTCATCTTGAGGCATGAGATTAAACTTAGATAATTCACACTTGATTATCACCTCTCATTAGTTTTATCCCCACTTGTAGTTGCTAGTTCTAAGCATAAAAAATGATCACTTTAGATTGGAATACTTTGTGAAAATGGTTATGAAAACCTTAGAATGATGAGTCATTCTACTGAAATGTTTTGACATGTGTTCTTGAACACCAGATGATTTTGATGATGAAAATGTTGAGGCATGAGCCTTATCCCTTTATAAAACTAATGGTTGTCTGGATGCGATAACATTCCAATTTTACCGTACAACCACAATACCCGAAATTGGGTAGGGCTTGACTGGAAGTTTATATACCTTAGTATGGGTTCCCTTGCGGCCGAGGTTTGAGCTGAGGCTACCTCATGAGGATTGACCACCTATGCAGTTCCCAAGATGACAGATGGTCATGGTTGGGAGGCCAAACTCATAGGAGAGGTTCCTATACTAGGGAGTGTAATTGAAAGGTTAGGATTGATTATCCTCATACTGAGTATGGTGAATTCAGGATTATTCCTGACGGATGTATCGAATATTGTGGTGAAAGTGTACCACCTTTGCAGAGTGTCAAACTATTTGAATATCCACGTCCCTGGTTATGGACGGTTGGAGTGTCCATACTGTTCCGTCGTCAGATGTTTTCAAAATGACTTCTGAAATCAATCATGACTTTGACTTGATGGGGATATGCCTACCGGGGTATACCCAGCAGGACGTTCGACCGCCCAGTGCGCCGAGGGCTCAGAGGCGGATCGGATCAAGATCTGGCGTGGATATAAGCGACTGGAAGCTGAAGGCCCAGAAGCATAGATAGGCCCAGTCGGATTAGGTTAAAGGATCGCTGAAACCTTAACTAATTCGGTTGAGACCTGTAAACCCTAGGGGGTGAGTCTATATAAACCTCCCTAGAGGACGCATAGAGGACACGTTCCATCATACACCCAAACGACTCGCTGCCTAGCCGCCGAGCTCGCCCCATTGTACTCTCACCATAATACAATCTAGCAGGAGTAGGTTTTGACCCTCCGGGGGCCGAACCTGGGTAAATCCTTGTGTCTCCGCCCTCATCTTGCATCGCAGATGGCTGGCCACCCTTGCCCCATGTTCTACTACAACGAGTCGGAGAACTCCGCCGACCTCCGCGACAGAAACGGCCGCCACGCCGCGACCTATGTGGCGACTCGCACCGATTGCAGCATCTGCCGTGGTCATTCCCACGACAGTGGCGCCCACCGTGGGGCCTGGCCGATCAGGCCGGTATTCTGCGGCGAGATCCAATCTACCCATCAACGAGTCGATCGCCACCGGCGGCATGATAGCGGTCGGCGAGATGCTCCAGATCTTGCCGTGCAGCTACGTCCCGGCGGCGCGACCCGTCACGCATAGCATGATCCTGCCAGTCGGCACAATCAGCCTCTTCATGGGCCTCACCGACATCATTGTCTCGGAGTACTCGGCTCGCATCCGCGAGTCGCCGCCACGCGACCGGCTCTTTGAGAGTCAGGTCCCCATGATCCACCGCCTCGCCTCCGAGTACGACTCGGCCCACAGTGACGTGGACGAAACCACCGCAGCCGCGGAAGACGTGGCCCTCAACGACGACGCCGACTTGGCAACCCCGGCGTCACTCGCCAGATCCATTGTCGCCGCGTCGCCCGCGGGCTCCATCACCCAGGTCTCCAACGTCGGAGACTTCGAGGATCCCTCTATCCTTGGGATCTTTGACTTCGACTCCGGGTCGGAGAACTCCGCCGACCTCCGCGATAGAAACGGCCGCCATGCCGCGACCTATGTGGCGACTGGCACCGACCCACCGGAGGATCCATTCTCCACTCTGATCCCTCCCAACGCGACAGCAACGGAGGTTGAGGAACTCCGCCTAAAGCTGGCGGAAGCAGTCCGCAAGGAACAAGCCTAGCGCGAAAAATTTCGCCTCGAGTAGGTGACGGCGCAGGAGCTGTCGCGCTACCACCAGCTCTGAATCTGGTCGCGCCTGAAACCCACCGTCCAGGGGCGCGCCCTAAACTTCGACGACGAGAGCGACCCGGCCCGCGCGGCCGAGCGTGCGATCTACGAAAACGCGCCACCAGGAGGAAGCGCTTGGCCCCCACCAGGGTCAACGGCCAATGGTGCCCCGCCACCACCCAACCGTGCACAACCCAGGGACCAGCCGAGGATCGTGGTATCCTCACGGGAGCGAGACGTGAACGGCCTACCGCTGTTCTCCACCCCGATGGACAACCTCGTCACGGGCCAAGAAGCAGTCGACAACATCGCGGCCATCGGTGATGGCGCCCTACAGATCCAGTACGCCAAGGCCTTGCTCGCAAAAGCGGTCGAGCAACAAAACTCAGGCGTCGACTCACAGGGTCGGATGTACTTGCGTTCATCGGGCAGCAGAGCAGCCTAAGGCGGCCGCCCCATCGCGGCAAACACCCTCAACTGCCCGCCACCCAAACCACTGCAGCTCCAACACCGACCCGCGAACACGGCACTCTCCACCAACGACCCCCGGCCGGCGACCAACTTCGTCGCCGCCAACGGTCAGCCCGTCGACGCCCGCACCCACATCATCAACAACCAGAGCTGGGGCATACGCCAGCCCGACGACCTGCGGCATACCCTAACCAACTGCTGCGACGGCGAGCCGAGGGGGTCGCTAAACCGACTCGGGCCCCGGTGCTTCGGACCGATGATCCGAGGCGAAAGATACCCGGCGAACTTCAAAGCGCCAAAGGAAATAGAGAAGTACGACCCCTCGTACGATCCCTCCGTGTGGCTGGATACCTACCTCATGGCGATGGGGATCGCCGGCCACACCGATCTACTAGCCGCCCGCTACCTTCCCCTGATGATGGAGGGAGCGTGCAGGCAGTGGATTAACACTCTCCCCGTGGATTGCATCGACTCCTGGGAAGAGATGTGTGATGCCTTCGTCAGGCACTTCGAGGGTTCATACACCCACGCCACCACCATCGAGGACCTAGAATGATGCGTCCAGGGACCTCGCGAGTCGACCCGCAGCTGGGTCCAACGGTGGCAAGAACTATGGTACAACGCGGTCGGCATCCACCCAGACACTGCGATCCACTGCTTCAAGACCTCGTGCTGCTACGAGCCCCTGGTCGCCAAGCTCAAACGAGCATACTGCACACTCGACAACATACCGGACCTCCTGGAGATCGCCAAAAGGTACGTGGAGGAAGACCCAAACCAAGAAATCGATGATGAGTCGGGAGGACAACGCCGCACGAGCGGCAGCGACAACGGACGACAATCCGATCTACGCTACAGCAACACTCGCCTCACCGGCAAGCGCCACAGTGATGGGCGAGTCGACTTCGTCGCCAATGCTAGATACGCGCAGCGCGAGCCCAAGAGCTTCTGCCGCGATGGGGGCAACGCCGCAACGGTGGCAACTACAAGGCGAAGTCGAGATTCGACCCCACGGCCCTCCTTAACCAACCTTGTGTATTTCACAGCAGGGAAGGAAAGCCCTCCACGCACGTGACCGCCGACTGCCACTCTCTCAAGGAGATCGAGAAGGCACGACGCGCGCGAGAAGACCCCGACAACAACCCACCAAACAACGGAAAATTAGGCAGCATCGCCAGCTCGCTCCACACCTTCACAGGCTTCAACACGAAGCGTGGGAAGAAGGTCATCGCCCGCGCCGTTGCCGTCAACGCGGTGGCCCAGGTGGACGTCCCCCAGTTCCTCAACTGGTCTGAGCGACCAATCATTTGGAGCCGCCAAGACCACTAGCCACAGATCGAGTACCCAGGCCGAGTTGCCCTGGTGGTCAAGCCCAAGGTGGGGGACTACTAGCTCCCCAAGACATTGAAGGACGGCGGCAGCTCCATCAACATCCTATACCTGGACACCTTCAGGCGACTGCGGCTCCCACAGTCGATGATCGAGACGACCTACACCACATTCCACGGCATCGTCCCCAGTCGGAAGGCGTACCCGATCGGCAAGGTCACGCTGCCAGTCACCTTCGGCACACCAAGCGGATCGTCTTCGAGCTGGTGCCCTTCGACAGCCCCTACCATTGCGTCCTGGGGCGCCAGGCGTTCGCCAAGTTCATGGCAGCGCCCCACTACGCGTACAACGCGATGAAGCTCCCGGGCTGTGCGGTGTCATCACCATCCACGGCGACCCCGACATGGCTGCCGAGTGCGAGGCCAAAGGAGCCGAGCTCGCCGACGCCGTCATCGCGGCAGAGGACAACCACGCCGACAAGCTCGCCAAATACGCGAGCGGGGTCAACAACGACGACCCAAAAATACTCAAGAAGCCCAACTCGGAGGGCGGCAACCCCACAGCCTTCAAGGCAACGACGCATACCCGCACCGTCGAAACTGGTCCCAGGCGACTCCAGCCAGACGGTGATGATCGGGATGGGCATGAGCCCAGCATAGGAAGGCGCGCTCATCGAGTTCCTCCGTGAGAACAGGGACATCTTCGCATGGAAGCCCTCTGACATGCCTGGTGTCCCTAGGGAACTCGCTGAGCACAAACTCAACGCCGACCCCAAAGTGCGACACATCAGCGCTGTGGCCCTTCAATGAAGAGCGCCGCCAACCATCGCCGAGGAGGTGTAGCGTCTACTCGCTGCAGGCTTCATCCGGCCAATCAAGTACTCCAAGTGGCTGGCAAACCCAGTCCTGGTCGAAAAGAAAAATGGGACCTGGAGGATGTGTATCGATTACACAAACCTAAACAGCGCCTGCCCGAAGGAGCAATTCGTCCTCCCGCGGATCGACCAAATCATCGATTCCACTGTGGGCTCGGAGTCGCTATGTTTCCTTGACGCCTACTCTGGGTACAACCAGATCAAAATGGCCGTTGAGGATGAAGAGAAGACGGCGTTCATCACACCATTCGGATCCTTCTGTTACACTGCCATGACCTTCGGCCTCAAGAATGCCGGGGCAACCTACCAGCGGTGCATGCAGGAGTGCCTTGCGAGACAAATTGGCCGCAATATCCACGTCTACATCGACGATGTGGTGGTAAAGTCCGCTCGCCAGAGCGACCTACTCGCTGACCTGGCAGAAACATTCGCCAACCTGCAGAAATACAAGATAAAGCTAAACCTAGGCAAATGCACCTTCGGTGTACCAGCTGGGCAGCTACTGGGATACGTCGTCTCCAAGAACGGGATCGAGGCGAACCCCACCAAGATCGACACGATCGCTCGACTCGGCAAACCCGAGTGCCTGCCGACGTCCAGAAGCTGGTCGGGCGAGTCGCGGCTCTCAGTCGCTTCATCCCCCGATTGGGCAAAAAGGCGATGCCCCTCTACCGCCTGATGCGCAAGAACCCCACCTTCCAGTGGGACAAGGAGGCGGATGATGTGCTCCGCGACCTCAAGAAGGTGCTAATCACAGCACCTCTACTCGCCGCCCCCGTCGACAAGGAACCCATGCGGTTCTACGTCGCGGCTTCCGAGCGCGTCGTCAGCGCCGTCATGGTCGTCGAGCGACCAGAGGAAGCAAAGGAGCGCCCGGTGCAGCGACCAGTGTACTACATCAGCGAAGTCCTCACCGAGTCGCGCCAGCGCTACCCGCGATACCAGAAACTGGTATACGTGGTCTTCAGAGCACAGCGGCGACTGCCACACTACTTCCAGGAGCACTCGATAACGGTCGTCTCATCAGCACCATTGTAGGACATCATCCGCAACCGTGAGGCGACCGGGCGAGTCGCCAAGTGGGCCGTCGAGATCGGCGTACACAACATCAAGTACGAGCCGCGCAAAGCAATCAAGTCGCAGGCTCTCGCGGACTTCATCGCCGACTGCGAGGAGGCCCAGCAGCCAGAAAAGCTGTCATACCTCCATTACTGGAATTTATACTTCGACGGCTCCAAGAATGCGGACGGTGCAGGAGCAGGGATCGTGCTAACTTCTCCGAAGGGCGACAAGCTCCGCTACGTCCTATGCCTCGACTTCACCCCCTGCACCAACAACATGGCCGAGTACGAGGCACTACACCACGGCATGCGCGCTGCTAAGGAGATGAACGTCAATCGCCTATGCTGCTACGGAGACTCCGACCTCGTTGTCGGGCAAGTCGCTGGCACCTGCGACGCCATCTCCCCCACCATGGCGGCATACCGCCAAGCAGTGGACAAGCTGAGCGGACACTTCGCGGGCTACACCATCGAGTGGATTGACAGGCGAAAGAACGAGGATGCCGACGCACTCTCTCGCATCGGCTCGGCTCGACTCACACCACCCGCCGGTGTCTTTCTCGACACCATCACCAAGCCTTATGTCTCTCCCCCAAGGGAGATCGACATCGGAATCCCGCTGCAACCAGACGCAGCCCTGGTCGCACTCATATCCGAGCCAGACGACTGGACCACGCCGTACATTGCCTACCTGGAGGGAGGCACCTTACCAGCAGACGAAACAGACGCCCGGATGATAGCACGCCGCTGCAAATCCTTCGTCATCATCAACGGCGAGCTCCACAAGCGCAGCGTGACCGGCATGTTCCAACGCTGCGTTCAACCCGCTGAAGGACGCAAAATCCTCCAAGACATCCACTCCGGTGACTGCGGACACTACGCCGGCGCCCGCTCTCTGGTCGCAAAGGCTATGCGACACGGCTTCTACTGGCCCACCGCACATGCACACGCAGACGCTGTCGACATTGTCCAGTGGTGCGTCGGGTGCCAGAAATACGCCAACCAGACCCACGTGCCGAGCTCGGCGCTCAAGACAATCCCCATCACCTGGCTGTTCGCCGTGTGGGGTATGGACATGGTAGGCCCTTTCAAGAAGGCCCCCTCCGGCTTCACCCACCTCCTGGTCGCAGTCGACAAATTCACAAAATGGGTGGAGGCCAAGCCAGTCCGGAAATGCGACGGGAAGACCGCCACCAAGTTCCTACGCGAGCTAATCTATCGCTACGGGTTCCCAAACAGCATCATCACGGACAACGGCACCAACTTCGCCAAAGGAGCCATGGCCGAGTTCTGCGAGGAACATCACATCTGACTCGACCTCGCTTCAGTCGCCCACCCGGAATCCAACGGCCAGGCAGAACGAGCCAACCAGAGCATCCTCCATGGCCTGAAGCCACAGCTCCAAGTACCGCTCGAGCACACCGCCGGGTGCTGGGTCGAGGAGCTACCCTCCATCATCTGGGGCATCCGCACCTCCGTCAACAGGTCGACAGGGTTCACCCCCTTCTTCATGGTGTACGGCGCCGAGGCAGTCATGCCCACCGACCTCGAGCACGACTCGCCTAGGGTGGTCAACTACACATAGGCCGCAAACGAACGCGCACGCTAGGACGGAGTCGACCAGCTCGACGAGGCACGCGACCTAGCTCGCTCCCGCACCGCCATCTACCAGCAAGGGCTCCGCCGCTACCATAGCCGGCGAGTAAGGAATCGCACTTTCCAAGAAGGCGACCTGGTACTTCGCCTCATCCAGGACAAGAAGGTCATGCACAAGCTCTCCCCCCTGGGAGGGACCATTCTCCATCGGGCGAGTTCTAGGCAACGACGCCTACTACCTCACCGACGTCCGAGGAGACGGAAAGCTCGACGTCAAGTGGCCATGGAATGTAAACCTCCTACAGAAGTTCTACTCCTAGAACTCCATACATGTACTCTCCACCCGCTATGAAATAAAACAGACCGGTCACCGAAAATTGTGTCTACTCTCCATGTCTTGTGCCACTTGCACTCGTAATAACAGCGTTATGCTATTCGCAGCAGTCAATCTCTGGTAAAGCGACCGGCACGGCCAAGTAGTGCGGCACGAGGGCACTAGAAAACTCCAGGCCTCGTAACGTCCACGAAAAACGCCAACCCGGAGCCCCATTGGAGTCGCCTAGCCCGACTAGCTCACCAAGCCAAGACAACTGCATTCGCTTCTCACAGCAACCAAGTCCTCCGCATCCTCGGCACAGCGACTCGAACGGCCAAGTACCACGCTCGGGGATTGACGTCTAGTCAAATATGAGCGGCTAGGGAAAAACGCCCAGTATGAGAGAATGCCCAGGACTCGCCATGCGACTGATCCTTCGGGCCAGGCAGGAGCGACGCGCTCACTATAACACGCTTAGTCCTCACCTACCTTAGAGCTGCGACTAGAACCACCAAGTACCACGCTCGGGGACTCGGCCACCCGACCTCGTTCGCGCACGGGAAAACAGTCAAGTACATAGCACCCATGGGAGTCGCCCTGCGACTGGCTCTCCGAGCTCTGGCGAGTCGACCTCAATAGCGAAACAATTGAAAAAACATTCAAAATCGCATACACAAACAAACAAGGTAAACCCCATAAAAAGGGCAGACGCGCTCGGGGACTCGTCCAATAAACAATCAAAATCACAAAACAACACAAATTCCCGTTACAGCAGAACAAAGTCATTCCAAAATACAAGATAAGTCCAATGACTATTTGCTACTAACGCCCCAGGGTACAATGCTTCTACTCCGCAGGTCTCGACGCCGACTCGCCGCCACCCCTGCGGTTGCGAATGAAGGGCACGTACGGGTTCGACGGGTACGTCGTCAACTCACCAGCCATCGCCGCACGGAACGGCTGCTCGACCTTGAAGTCCTGATGCTTCGGTACAGGATCGTTGAGGACGACAGTCGTCTCCTGGTAGGGGGGGAGGTCGCCCATCGCCCAAACGCGATCGGAATACACCGCGGCCCGGTCCATCAGCTTTAGCACCTCGGCAATCTCCACAGAGCCCGTCGACGAGGGGTAGCCACTCGTCACATCATCAAGGTCGAAGTCCTCTGGGAAATGGGCAATCCCAAGGCTCAGAGCCGTCGCCGCCCCGCGCCGGAAGGCCGACCGTGCCATGAATTCAACGACTGGTGGATCCTTCTCTAGATAATGCCATACCTCGACAAGGTCGCTGGGAATCACTCCCGTGGGCGATATCTCCTGAAGATATGCTCGAATGCAAGTCACGGACAACACGGCCGAGTCGACCAGAGTGGTCACACACTGCCGCGCGTCGTATGATTGCGCCTTCTCCGAGCTGTCAATAATCCGGCATGTGGACAGAGGTCGGCAGTGAGTACACCAACGACTCCATAACGACTCCAGGCAGAGGAAGAAAAGTTTACCAATTAACGGACGGCAGAGGCCCGTGATGAAGCTTTGAAGCAAGGAGAAGTCGTTCTACAGCCCAACAACGAGTGCGTCAGACACCTTACGCTCTTCAGCGGCAGTAGTGACAGCATCTTTCGCTCGTCCCTCCGCCGAGCTCGCCTCCTCCTTCGCTTCCTTGAGCTCACGCTATAGGTCAGCGATCCGTTTCTCGGCCGCACTTAACGAAGACTGAGCCGTCGTCAGGTCACCTACCGGGACAAGGCCCTGGCAGACTTCCTCCGCCTCGGCTGCAATGGCTTGCAGCCCTTTGTTCGTCTCCTGGACGGCAGCGAGTTCCTTCTCCACGTGACACTTCGCTGCAAGACGATCGGCTGATTCGCGTTGCAAGCCATGCACACAAATTACAACATCAACAACAATGAAATCCTAAGTGCCCACCCGCTGAATTCAGCGACTAGGCACTCGGGGACTGGACAGTGAAAATCCTAAGTGCCCACCCGCTAAGATTCAGCGACTAGGCACTCGGGGACTGGACGGTGAAAATCCTAAGTGCCCACCCGCTCAGATTCAGCGACTAGGCACTCGGGGACTGAACGCTACAAAAACATCAAGAATCTGACCACTGAAATTCAGTGGCCCGATCCTCGGGGACTGGACATACCTAGATGGCAGCGCCCAACATGCCATGAAGTTGCAGCGCGTCCACAGACACAAGCACGACCGGAGTGTGGCCGCGACGCGTCTCGACGTCCGTCTCGGCGACCCCAGGCGTCCGGCTCGCTGGCGCCGTGCCACTCGCTGAGGCCGCCTTGGCCATGAAGCGGGGGAAAGTCGCAGCGGACGCCGCGACACCACTAGGAGCCGGCTCGGCTACTTCGGGCGAGTCAACAGCCTCGTTGGTCTTTGAGGCCACTTCCGCCGCAGTCGGAGGTTCGCTCGGAGCAACCGCCATGTCGTCGAAGACCGTGACGACGTCGTCGCCTTTTGCCCTCTTGGCACCGTCGGCGGGAGCAGCGACTTCGTCGGCTTTCCTCTTCCATGAGGGGTCCTCCTCGGTGACGACTGTCGGAACTTTGGCCACGGAAGGATGGACGATCTTTTTAACTCCAGTCCTGTGAAACAACGATATGAGTAAAACCGTCCGACTACGACGGAAGACAAGCAGATGAACAAAACTTACTTGGCGACTGGTATGAACCGCAGACCAGTGCGGATGCTGGCCGGCCTTTCCAGCTCGGGCCCCAACTTCCGACTGAGGCCCGTCTCGAACACAGCATGTGCCCAAGACACAGAGGGCCTCTTTGAAGACGAGGCCGCGGCAGGAGCCTCCGTGATGACAGATGCGGGAGCTTTCCTGGGAGGCAAAGCTGCTGCGGCTGGAATAGCCCCCAACCCAGAGACCGGGGCGAATGGGGGTGGAAGCGAAGCCAGAGGCACCTCGTCCAGGAGAGCAGCAGCATCTGGTTCTACGGTCGTGCGCACCGCTTCGCCCTTAGCCGAGCTGGTGGCGTCAGAACTAGTCGCGGATCGGGGCGGAGACGTCTGCTTTGCCGGTTTCGTCTTCTTCCTCGGCGGAGCCTTCAACTCCTTCTTCTTCTTCTTCTTCGACGGAGTGGCCTCATGATGTGAGGTGTGCTTGGGAAGCTCGTCGTCCTCGTCATTGTGAGGCTCGAGGCTTCTACTCGCCTCGAGCTCGCGCTGATGTTGCCCACGAGTTTTGCGAACCGTCGGGGCGACGTCTTCCACGGGCTCGTCTTCGTCGTCATCGTCGTCATCACCCGCGTTGCTCCCGACATCGCCTTTAGCGGGTGGCGACTCGCTCCCGTCCTTGACGGACGATCTCGAGTTCTCGTCGTCTGCGGGTGGGAGCCATCCTTCCACCACTTGGAACAACTACAATAAGCACGAGACAGCGTCAGCATAACCGTGAATGCATCATCTGCGGATCGCGGATCCGCCGTCCTGCAGCCCACTCGGCGCACTGGGCGATTGAAACGTCCTGCTGGGTATACCCCGGTAGGCATATCCCCATCAGTAGTCCCCAAGGCCGTCGTTGATTGGTCGCAGGTGTTCGCTGGCAGTCGGTGTATGCGGGTCTAATGCGAATGCCCAGTCGAATCGGCGGCGGACTCCTGAATAAAGGAAAAACTAGTTATTCTAGTCGCAATAACGGCAACCAATCGGGTCACAGCTCGGCAAAACGGGTCGGTGAATATTCAGTCACTGTTGTAGTGATCGGGTCGGCGAATCGTCGAGTCGCACGGAGCGACGAGTCGAGTGGATGAAGTTGGACCATCAAGTGGGGTCAAACTAGCCGTTGGGGTAATCCAACGGTAACTTTGGCGTAATTACCGCGTAGTAACGGCTCCCGAAATTGGCGGGTAGCAACCGCTATATAAAGAGAATGACAAGCGAGCGGGGAAACACTCCTTAGTCTTTCCTCCAATTTCGCCCATCTCCGTTTTCCACTCCGCATCGCGATCCAACCGATCTAGAGAGCCCCGACCTCCACGAATCTTCCAACCAATGGCCCCCTCCACCGAACCATGGGGCAGATCCAAGTGCACCAGGGCGCTACTGGCGTCCTTCGAGGAGGCCGGGATCCTGCGCGCCGGCAGATGGCGCATCCCCGCGGCCGGAGAAGTGACTCCGGACCCGCGCGAGGGAGAGTTCATCTACTTCACCAGCCACCTGGAGCGGGGGCTGGGGTTTCCCACTTCTCTCTTCTTCCAGCATTTCTGTGCCTACTACGGGATCCAGCCATCAGACCTGGGCCCACATAGCATCGAGCAGCTCACCATTTTCGTGGCGTTCTACGACTGCTATCTGGGCTGCAGGCCCTACTTCCCCTTGTGGCAAGATCTATTCCATGGGAGGATCAGTCGCGAAGAATCAGACGGCCCGATGCTGGCTACGGGTGGCCTGACATTTCAGCTGAAGTCGAAGGTGTCGTTCTTCGACCTGATGCTGCCCGCCAAGGTGGCAAACGAATGGAAGAAATCCTGGTTCTACGTCACCGAGTCGACTCCAAACGGCGAGGTGGCGCTTCCAAGGTACTCCGCCGACCGGCCCGAACCGCGTCGGCTCCAGGTCGGCAAGCTCCCACTAGATCAACGGATGGTTGTCGACGAAATGTTGCAAACCATCCGCGGTCTAAAGAAGAAGGGCCTCCAAACCATCCACGGTGGCTCGTGCCTTTGGCCCTCCGCGACCATTATATGTACGAGTATACGCATAGGGACGACCCAACAAAATCCTGCCTCGTCGAGTGGAAACTCGAAGACTACATCCTGGCCCTGAAGAAGATCACCCAGGCGGCGTACCTGGACGCGAAGGCCGGGGTAGCCCCCTATACCGCAAGGCGCCCAGCTCCGACGGTAAGTCGCCATTTTTGCCACCATTCAAGATCTGGCGTCGATATAAGCGACTGGAAGCTGAAGGCCCAGAAGCGTAGATAGGCCCAGTCGGACTAGGTTAAAGGATCGCTGAAACCTTAACTGATTCGATTGAGATTTGTAAACCCTAGGGTGGTGAGTCTATATAAACCTCCCTAGAGGACGCATAGAGGACACGTTCCATCATACACCCAAACGACTCGCTGCCTAGCCGCCGAGCTCGCCCCATTGTACTCTCACCATAATACAATCTAGCAGGAGTAGGTCTTTACCCTCCGGGGCGGCGAACCTGGGTAAATCCTTGTGTCTCTGCCCTCATCTCGCACCGCAGATGGCTGGCCGCCCTTGCCGCATGTTCTACTACTCGCTGCCGATTGCAGCGTCTGCCGTGGTCATTCCCACGACATGACTTGACCACATCAGGGTTGTGAAAGTGAAAGCTAAGTTCCCACTTAGGTGTTATAAAACTTTAAACTAGCTTTCTTTTCTTCTGAACTCAGTTAAGGTAAATCTGGCTTTTTGCAAAACAACCTAGAGCCTAGTATTTCCTACTAAAGAGTACTCATGGCTTTATCGCTGGCTATTCCCGTGGCCAGACTATGAAGAGGAATATCAGGAGGATGGACCACAGGAAGGTTATGAAAACTAGGATCATCTCCCATCATTAGCATAGCCTGTGACCATGAAGATGGAGCTTCGCCCACTCTATCGTTATTATATTATTCTGCTGCTTTGATTGTACTAAGACTGGATCATGTGATCCTTTATTTGTTGTAAGACCTTATGTATGGTTTGTAATGGATGATATACTGTGATATCCAATCTGTTATGTCTCGCAAAAATGGTAATCCTGGGATTGTGATGTATGGCATAACAAACATCTGGGATTAAAAATCTAGGTGTTGACAGATTGCTCGGAGTGCGTTTATTGTGATTGCGATAACTGTGTGAACAATTACTACAATTGAGGAAAGTGTCACTATCATAAAACTCCTATTTTTTCTTATGCATTTAGTTTTCAGTATCTTGCATTGAAGGAAATGTTTTATATTATATATGCTATGCTATGGTGTGAGTAGCCAATAGAATTGTCATAGACCCCAGTTGATTCCTTGATAGCCATCATATTGTAGATGTTTATCCATGCTATTAGTTGCGTGGGTGGTTTTCATGATGCTTATGTGTATGAGAAGGATTATGTTTTCTTAAATGAAAACCACTTAATCAATGAATCACCTGGGTGGAATGGCATTGATTGGGTCATCGAGTGTGGATTTTGGTGGGGATTGCCACCCAGGCTTCAAAGATATAATAGGGTGTCTTGATTAGTAACTTCCATGTACAACCACATGTCATATGGGCTCTGACTTGACTGAGTAAGTTATGGGATCATGTCCTACCGTGACTAGCAGATGTAGGTATTGATAGTATGGTACGGTCCGGAGCTAGGCTCATGATTCTGCTTCCCAAATGTCTCGTCCTGGTCTTCTCTCAAAAGGGTTTGATCGGGTCTTGTGGATAAAGTGTACTAGCCTCTGTAGATGGTTTATGAACTAAGTACTTAGTCGTGTCCCCGATAATGGACAATTATGAGTAACTTCTCTTGACGCATTTAAAAACTGTCATTCATTCCAATTTATCTAATAAAACTTGATGGGTGAACTTAATGGGTTATAGGAGGACTTGAGTGACTCAATGTGTCTATAGTTTTTAGGAGCTCTCGAGTGACTCGATTTGTTCTTAGTTATTTTGAAGAACTAAAACTTTATTTGAAAAGGTAGGAGAAAATGTTAGTTTATGCAAATACCCTGAACTCCACTAGCCAGAGTGTGCATGTATATGATAGTTTGCTAATTGTGTCCACATAACAGAGACATCTTGCCAATACAATTCAAATGTATTGACCATTTGTGGCTGCAACTTTTTATGTTGCAGGTTATTTTGATGACAAGTAAGGTTACCGTTTAGGTTGCGAATCTCCACTCATCGAGTTGCCTGTGGCGTGATGGAGCCTTTATCTTTTGTTTATTTGTTGAACTATGTTATTTGAGCTAGCTATGAGCTAAGAAACTTTGTAATATTTATATTCTTGTATCAATCATTGTAATAATGTGACGTATTGATACTTTTTTATTCATTAAAACTGTGTGTGCTAGCTAATCGGTCCAAGGGACTAGCACTGTAAACACAAGATCCGATTATTAACGGGTTGGATCGCTTCACCCAGCACAGGCAGCCAGACCATCTCATGTACCAGTCCCTGTTCCTGCACCAGCACCAGCTACTACACCAGGCCCAGCACAGGCACCGACACAAGCTCTTTCATCAACCTATGCAGTGCCTTGTCAGATCGTATCCTACACATGTGTCATCACAAGATCGCACTCGATTATGTTTGTGAGTGGTGGCAGATAAACTGCTCTGAATGTCGTCTCAGGTTTCACATGATTCAGTGCATTGCTCTTATTAATTATGCGTCTATCTCTTGCTTTGACTCAGAAATTTCCTAAGAGTGCCACAAAGCAACTCGAGGCCAGACGAAAGGGCACAATAGTCTTTAAGATGCAGAGCGAAGGAGTGCAAGTCGAGAGATGCTACGCCATTAACTGGACTGATGGGCGCTTGGCAGCTACTTTCAGGTGGACCAACTTCCAGAAAGCAGCCAAACTTACCATTGGAAGAATGGTGAAGGTCGATGTATCTCGCTGCCTTGAATGCCGCATGCTGTTAATGAAGTTCCTAACTGTCTAGCTCTTTGGTGGCATGCTATCGTAATTAATTATGTAGTTTCCTTATCTCCACTTATCATATATGGGTGGTAAAACTGTGATAACCTTTGCTGGATTGGATCTATGCTAGTACGTACTGGTATGGTATATTTGTACCTATACGATGATTCCCTATATGACCAAGACCAATTATTATGACAATAATTGTGTTCCATCTGAATATGTGAGGAGGAGGTATGCACACAAAAACAGATTTGATCGTCAGTTTTGCTTGTTCCAATGATTTGAGTGTGTTAGGAGAAAAGAACAAACAGATTGTGGGCAAGGTTTTTAGAGCTGAAACAAGAACTGGTTCCCTCTGTACTACTATTGAATTTCAGTGTCCATATTGCTGAAATAATCACTTTGAAGTGCTACTGAATCGGTCAAGTGATGTTGAATATGAACTAGAAACCTGTCGATATTTTCTCTGTCTTTTTCTGTACTTCTGAATCTTTCAAATGCTACGGAATTGGTGAAAGGTTCTGTCATTGATGTTGGGCTGCTTGCACTAGAGATTTTGCCAGCGTGTCATCGGAATCGTTGGATGTGATTTAGACAGTGATGAGAGGGTAAAGATACAACATGATTTCACCAAATGAAGTCACTAGATGCCAGTCCAGTTTTGGCACATGCGGTGTGTGTCTCTAATTCTTTAGATATTTTTATATGAATATCTGTCAAAAGAATTATCGCTTTTTTCCCTCCATCGATGAGGTTTTTGTTCTGAAACTGGCGGAGCCATAGCAAAATGCAAATTTTACTAACGAGGAGATGAAATCTAGCCCATTCGGTCCCTCTTTAGCCCATAACAATTTAATTCGGCCTTTTAGGGGTCAGGGAACTGCTGACCATAGCCCATTAAAATTTTAGAAAGGAGCCCATGAATAATAGCGCATGGAGTATAGCTCATTTAGTATAGCACATGTAGAATAGACCAATGTATTTTTAATTTGCCCATTTTGGCATTGCCCTCTCAAAAAAATCTGTCTACCGATGTTTTTAAGAAGCTACTCCATTATGTGGCATTTAATATTGAGATGCCAGGAGCTCTACCCTTTTATTTTAAGAGAGATAAACATGGACACACAAAACCTTTTGAAGAAGACTAATACATAATTTATAGGTACTATAAATCTTTTAATGATAATGTTCGTTTAATTTCTTTGTCATAGTGGCAATGCACACGGTTTATATGTGTATTTTGAAGTCTTGAGTTCGAATCCTCTGTTCTTGGCATATATTTTGTTGGCTTTACATATTTTCTTCTAGCAATATTGCTTTATAGAGAGGCTGGCATGAAGGACCCACCAGCCTGCAGCGTCCATCAAGTTTAATATGTGGGTTTGAAAAATAGAAGTTAAGTACTCGTATAGAGAGGCTGGCATTAGGGACCCATAATCCAGGACATACCAGAGAGGCTGACATGTGGGCCCAGTAGCAAGACCATACACGACTGCCACATCGAGCTACATTGCCAAGGTCAAAACAACAGACGCAGCAGAAAAAAGTCCATCATACATACGTTTTATTTAAAGAGAGATTGACATGTGGGACCCACCAACGACACCTTACACACGTGCTACCACATCGAGCAATGTTGCCAAGTTCGAAACAGGGAGGCACGAGCAAGAAAAAATTCAGCAAGCACACGTTTCTTTCAATGACAGGCTAACGTGGGGGGCCACCGACATGTACAAATGGCTGATGTATCGAGCAATGTTGCCAAGTTCGAAGTAGGAAGGAGCGAGCAACAAAAAAGACTAGCATGCACACGTTTCTTCTAATGAGAGGCTGACATGGGGGACCCACCAGCCTATATAAGCGGCTGATGCATCGAGTAACATTGCCAAGTTCAAAACACGGAGGGGCGAGCAAAGAAAAAAGTTCAGGATGCACACGTTTCTTCTAATGAGAGGCTGACATATGGGACCAAGCATGTAACCAAACGGAAGATTCGTCGAACAACACTATGTAGTTCGGAACTAGGTAGCGCTAGAGAAGAAAAAATATATCATACACACGATTCTGCTAATATGAGACTAACATAAGGGACCCACCAGCCTGAATAAACGACTGATGCAGCGACCAGTGCTATGGAGTTCAAAACATGCTAGTGTTAGAGAAGAAAAAATCCATCATACACATGCTTTTTTTATGAGAGGATGACATGTGGGCCCAATTGCGTAATTAAATGGTAGAAGCATCGAGCAGCGCTATGAAGTTTGGAACAGGATAGCGTGAGCGAAGGAAAAAATTCTATCATACACACGATTTTTCTAATAAGAGACCGACATGGGAGTCCTATCAACATGACTAAATGGTAAATAGACCAAGCAACGTTATCGAGTTCAAATTAGGGAGGCACGAGCCAAGGAAAAAATTCCGCCATATACATATTTCTTCTACTGTGAGGATGATATGTGGGACTCATAAGCCTGATTAAACGACAAATGCATCGAGTAATGCTATCAAGTTCGAAACAGGCTAGCACGAGCGAAAGAAAAAAATTCCATCATACACACGATCCTTCTAATGTGAGGATGATATGTGGGACCCAGCTGCCTGACTAAACGAAGATGCATCGAGCAATGTTATCGAGTTTAAATTAGAAAGGCACGACCGAAAAGTATTGTCTGCTATAGACAGTGACGCCCACGACCCACATGCCTTAAAATATTTTGGTGGGCCAACATCACACGAGGAACCGAAAATCTTGCTTCCGCCACGCGTCGAACGAGTTTTCTTCATGTTTTTAGCGGTTCCGTAGTAGAATAGAGGCATGAAACCGGAAAAAAAGTTTTCCATCGGCCACGGCCGAGACGAGAAATTCATCATGAAAGACTCGCCTTCTACGACAACCAACGGGTCAAGTCATTGCAGACGGAAACATTTCTTGTAGTGCAATCACTCCTTGAATCAATGGTGAGTTCATGTTTTGCCAAATGACTAGTTAAGTGTCCCAAATTTTATATTTTACTAGTGAAAATGGCGCAGCGACACGCCGCGCCCGTGTTGTTAATTCACTTGTACGCATGGCTAGGTTTATAATTTTTGGAAGTTATTAGACGTTATCAATGACAATATGAAAGAAATACTCCAGTATATATGTTTAACTAGTGACAACACGATATAAGATAAGTAGTTGATATAGTTACACTTGTACAATATAAAAGTAGTAAATATGTTTAACTGATGGTAAGATATATTATAGTATGCGAATAGTAACAAAGAATATTATTTGTAGAATGACGCAACGACGAAGAGTGAAAATATTAGGATAATTACGGCTAGAAACTTGTTTCGGAGAATTGTGGTCTAATGGATAATTTATCCTATATAAATGATTTTCCGTAGGGTAACAACAAGTGGAAAATGAAAGAAAAAAAGTTGTGCCAAAAAAAATTCACCAAGTAATTAAAAGGAGCTGGAAAATAATGCAATAGATGTATCGTCAAAAAGCTGCAATCACTCGTGGAAACAGGCCTATAGGTCCCGGTTGGTACGGGACTTTAGTCCCGGTTGCTCAACCGGGACGGGGAAATCGGGACTAAAGCCCTAACCTTTAGTCCCGGTTGCCCCACCAACCGGGAAAAAAGGGTGCACACGTGACCGCTGCTCCATGCGAGGGGGGAGCTTTAGTCCTGGTTCGTAATACGAACCGGGACTAATAACCTTCTGCCGCGGCAGAGATTTGGCCCATTTCTCTGCCACGGCAGATAATTTATTTTGGCACATTTTATTGCCGTGGCAGCATTTCGCCACTTTTTGTGCCGCGGCAGAGAATTCATTTAGGATGTTTTATTGTTTATTTAGTGTTTTGCACTTATCAATGAAGGAACCTTATATTACACAATATCATCATGATAATATTAAATTCAATACACGGATCGAGTTCATGCACTACATACAAAAGTTGCTATTCGATGCTACTGGCCAATTCCTTCAAAGTTGCTATTTTTACAATCTCTATTGTCTATACACAACAGAATAGTATTCCCCTTTCGGGTTTAGGACTTCTGCATCCAAGAATCCCGCCAATTCCTCCTGAATTGCTCGTACGCGATCCTTTGACAGAAGACCGTCCCGTAGACGTTCGATCTGATTTAAAAAAGGAGTCAGTCTATATGAATAAAACTAAACAAAATTTGTTTGAAATTAAAAACTATAGAAATTGTTTACGTACGTGGAGTTGCTCTAAATTTCTGCCCTTCTCATCGCACGTCTGCCGGATGAACTCGCAAACATAGTATCCACATAGATTGTTACCTGGTCCCTGCGTCAGGCACTTTACGAGAACAGAGTTCAATCAAAATAATAATCAAGCATGATAATAACTGTATCAAAACTAGAATCAAAGAGATGCACGGATATAGCTAGTGGTGCTTACATCTTGTGGCATCCCGCCAAAACCACTACTAGAAAATCGCGTTGTTTTTGTGCATTGCATCGTCATGACCGCGTGCTCATGTCATCATGCCACATTGCATTTGAGCATCGTCATCATCATGCATTTGTTTGTCTGAAACTATTTTCGAAAAACATATTTTTGTTTTCTATTTACCTCCCTCTTTATTTCAAATTGAAACCCGGTTCTCCGGATTATTTTGTTTTGTCTGGCAATGGATTTCAAAAGCCCCGTTTTGAATAATAAAATATTTTATTTTATTTTTGGGGGGCAGCCAAACCGGGTCGATACGACCTAGCCGGCCACCCCCAATATCACCCAAAACCAGCCTAACCTAAACCCTTTTCCCACCTATCCCTAACCTACCCAGCCCCCTCCACCTCACCCCGGCCAACCACGGCTCGCCACGTCTCCCCTAGCCCAATCCCCATCCAACCAGTGCCCGCCACCTCACCCTAATCCCACCGGCCCTCTCCCCTGGACCCGACCCACTCAACCTCCACACGCACGCACCCTGGCAGCAGCACGCACTCACGCCCGCGACCCCGCTCCTCACATCGCTCCTGGCCCCACCCCGTCGGTAGCTCGCCAGCCCCACTCCCCACCTCGGGATCCCGCGGCCCCTGTTCCCCGCCTGGCCCCACCTCTCACCCGACCGCTCCTCTCTCCCCGTCAGCCATTGAGCCTCCCTCGCTGCTCATGCGCCATGACCCTCCCCTTGCCCGCCTCCGCCGCTCACCCTCCGCCTCGCCGAGCCGCGTTCGCCACCGAGCTCGCCGCCTCTTCCTCTCGCCGGCCGCCATCCCCTACCGCCTCTTCCGCGTCGGCCCGCTCGAGCCACTCCCGGCGCGCTCGTGACCTCCTCTCTGCTCTCTACCGTCGCCGCGGGACCGGCTGCCGGCCACCTCCTCCGCCTCCCCGCGCGAGGCCCACCTCCTGCTCGCCGCTGACGCCCTCACCTCCCTGTCGGGCGCGTCCTGCAGGTCGCCGTGGCCGTTCCACCCGGTGCAGCGTCACTCGCTGGCCTCGCCCCCTCGTGGCGTCGACCTCGCCGTCCTTCCACCCCGGCGCGCCAGTGACCGAGCCGCGACCGTCCTGGGCACCTCCTCTACAGGCGCTCCGTGCAAGCTCGCCAGCGCTGCTCTGTCGGGACCGAGCCTCGCTCGCGTCCGTGCGTGTATGCGCTGGTGTTCTTGTGCTGTTGTATCAAGGCAGTGTCCTCACCCCTCGCTCGCAGTACCAAACTTTTGTTTAGATCCCGTCGGCGCTATCAAGACCCCCGCACCGAGTATAAGTGCATCCGAAGACCGCACCCGGCGCTCTTCTCCCCCGCGGATCCGAAGGCCGATTCCACCGAGAACCTCGGCACGCCAAGATCTCCTCGCCGACAAGACCGTCTCGATTACAAGGATGTCGAAGGTTGTACATGAAGACACTCGGAGGCATCGAACCCAGAAGGTCTCCTTCACGGACGCTGCGATCCGAACGACTAGGTCTTCTACCTGGACGACAAGACCGCCGACATGACCCGACGACCGCGGATGCGACAAGTTCTCCTTCCCGGAAGCGAGCCCCGGATGCGAAGACCGCCAAGTCCTTCTTCCCGGATGCGAGCCCGATCCCCGTCGAACCCCCGAACCCCCAAGACCTTCGACCTCATGTGTGACCCCTTTCTCGAGCCCTATTTTATAAATGTAATATCAAATTGTTGTATATTAAATTGTTCATCTCGCATGCATATCATGTGGTTTGGGGGCATTATGCCGATTCATCTCATAATTAAATATGGGGCCATATGCGGGCGTCTAGTCCTATATTGGCCTCATTTAAATTGGTGTAGCGAACCGGTCCTATCTTTTGCCTTGTTAAGACAACATTTAAATTGTGGGGTACCTAAACAACATGAACCTATTAATAAATTTTCGGGACCCCCGGTTCCGCTTAATATTGCCTAATTGCATCGCATCTTTGCCATGTCATACATCATACATGCATCATGCCCGATCTTTTGACGTAGTATTAAATAGTGCATCCGGTGTTTATTCTAGTGTTTTGCTTCTTCGCGGATAAGGCCGTTGAGTTGATGTGAGCTTCGTCCCGATCTTCGGATGAACCTTCGGCAATGTTTTCAGGCGAGCATCTCCCCCTTTCTACCTATCTTACTTTTATAGTATTTATTCCTTCCTGTTGATCTATTGCTATCTGTGTTGCGATGCTCTAGCTTTCGTGCCCGTGATATCCCTTGCAGCCTTATATTGCCTTGGACACATCCTATTACCGGTTGCTTGGTAGATAGTTGGACCTGCGCGTCGTAGTCGCTTGCTCAAGTGATGTTGTGTGTCGTCAAGTACCACAATTGTTGGAGTATTGCCGCATGTTTAATGTTGGAGATGATCATGGTTTTAATTACTGTTTAATAACTAAAATTGAAGTAGGTAAATGCAGAGGCACAGGTGGGCAATAGATGTTATTTGGTTGTTAACCGTCCACTTGTGTCCCGTAGGACCCCGAGTACTTGATTCCTGTTCCTTGAATTTTCGCGCTATCCACATCCGGGAGGCTTATGGACCCCCTCAGCCAGAGCTTGATTCATTCTTATTTCTTGGGGCCACAAACTAGTTTGAGGTTTTGTTACTATCCTGTACTTATGCCATGCTTTACTGCTTTATTTACGATTGTGCGAGGAGCACTGTCTTGTTAGGATCGTGGGCCCGATTTCATTTGTCGACAAGCCCAGCCACACTTTCGGGATCCCAGTCGTTTACAGCCGCCTCCACAACCTTAAGTCCGTCTCGGAGCCGTCCGGCTTCGTTGCGGGTCTACTTTAAGGGGTGGCCCCCTGAATATTTCTGAATCTTGTGATTGCTTTGTCGTGAAGGCCTTGTTGGGTTTTGATTTGGTTTTTCCGAGGTTGATCGAGTGTGTGTTGCTATTTGTGCACCCCTGCAGGGTTAAAACTTTCTGAAAGCCGTGTCCGCGGTTATGGACGACTTGGAGCACAGTTTCTCGATCATAGACAACTATAACTAAAGTTTACTGTTATAAATTGACTTGTATCCGATATGACTAGTAATCAGATTCAACTATAACGAAATGGATAATAAAAATGTCAGCATCTGGTGGATCTGTGGTGATCTGTGTCATACTATACCTGCCTAGTAAGTATTGCAACTCCAATGGAATATGATAAAAGTGCCAACAACTGCTGGGTTTTGGGATTCCTCAGGACAATTATATCTGACTAGTAAGTGTTGTAACTACAACGGAATGTTTAACTAAAACTGCCCACTGCTTATTTTATCAGGATGACTATCTGTACCTGACTAGTAATTGCTACAACGATAACTGAATAAATAAAACTGCCAACTGTGTGAGTTCCTCGGTTGACTTCCTCATTTGGTCTCGAGGGGGAAAGCCCAGGAGGGGTATGTTTGGTGTAGTATCAGGTTGGTTCCGAATAGGTCTTTCTTACCCCTCTCTGATAGCCGCTATTTGTATCGAGTCTCTATAGGTTGTTTAGTGCATGCTGCGCTGCCGCTTCAGTCCACCATACCTTTGTAGGCGAGGACCGCCGAATTCTAGCCTCGCCGTGTACTGGCCTCAGTACTGACCGCTCTCTCTTTTTCCTTTGCCCTTTGTCGGCACCCCTTTTGTTTAAGCAGGTTTTGAGATCGACGTCGTTAGCAGGGTTACCCTTCCGGCTTGGCTCAGGCAGGTTATGGACGCCATTGGTTATTCTTCAGGGCTCTTAGCTCAATTTGCATCTTGTCCGTACTCGGACGCTGTATCGTTTTCAAGGTGATTTGGATCTTTGTATGGTATATCTGCATTCTTGACTCATGGAGTCGTCGTTGTATATATCTGTTCTGTGGGTCCCATCGAGGACTGTTGTGTAATGTTATTACTTCGTTTTCCACCCGCACGAAAGTGCCTGGTGGGCATGAATCGTTTCTATGCGGGTTTGGCGGGAATCGCTGAAACTTGCATAGGGCCGATTCTGAGGGTGTTACAGAGTGGTATCAGAGCTCAGCAGTTGTGATACCCCACAAGTCCAGCCTGCAGGATAACCTAGCTAACGGCCGAAGTAGAGTGTCAAAACTATTTTTGCAAAAATAGGTTGGATAGTTCTGATTAGGTCTGATTTTTACTCCTTACCCCTCTGCTGCTCTCCTCTTACCTCTGCGTGATTTGAATCTGCTCTCTTACCTTTTCTTCGAGTCCAGGATTTCTCGTGGTTGGGTTTCCGTCGCACCTTCAGGGTTTCGCCTCCTCCTTTGGGTAACGGTGTTTCTACATCCGGTCTTCGTGCTATATGAGTGATCCTTTAACTGTGGTACCATTCTTTGTTCCTTGTTTGCGCCTTCCGGTGTTTTCCGACGTGACGACATCATCTACGCCAGATCCGATGCAGAGTTTGCATCACTCCTTTGTTTCTGAACCTCGATTGTCGAGATCTTCAGTCTGATTCCGAGAATGGTTGCACGCTTTTCTACCGATTGTGCAGAGTAATAGTTTGGGTGCGTGATGGATTGGCCCCCATGTCGACTACTCACTCTATTCGCTTGTGTACAATGAAGTGGATGAGAATGCATCGGTTCTCTCTTTCTATCGGAGTTAGAGGTGGATTGATTGATTGATACCTCTACCTTTGCCTTTGTTTTTCCCGGAGTGTTCTCTCAACGATCACGAACAACGACCTCTTGTTAGTGGTATCGCGAGGATCTACACGATGCGAGAAGATTCAGATCGCCGACCTTCCTTCTGGTACCATGAGGCGGATCTCGAGGGCGAGATCCATTGTTAGTGGTGTCGAATTGTGGCATCCCGCCAAAACCACTACTAGAAAATCGCATTGTTTTTGTGCATTGCATCGTCATGACCGCGTGCTCATGTCATCATGCCACATTGCATTTGAGCATCGTCATCATCATGCATTTGTTTGTCTGAAACTATTTTCGAAAAACATATTTTTGTTTTCTATTTACCTCCCTCTTTATTTCAAATTGAAACCCGGTTCTCCGGATTATTTTGTTTTGTCTGGCAATGGATTTCAAAAGCCCCGTTTTGAATAATAAAATATTTTATTTTATTTTTGGGGGGCAGCCAAACCGGGTCGATACGACCTAGCCGGCCACCCCCAATATCACCCAAAACCAGCCTAACCTAAACCCTTTTCCCACCTATCCCTAACCTACCCAGCCCCCTCCACCTCACCCCGGCCAACCACGGCTCGCCACGTCTCCCCTAGCCCAATCCCCATCCAACCAGTGCCCGCCACCTCACCCTAATCCCACCGGCCCTCTCCCCTGGACCCGACCCACTCAACCTCCACACGACGCACTCGGCACAGACGCGACCACGCGCTCACGACCCGCTCCTCACATCGCTCCTGGCCCCACCCCGTCGGCAGCTCGCCAGCCCCACTCCCCACCTCGGGATCCCGCGGCCCCTGTTCCCCGCCTGGCCCCACCTCTCACCCGACCGCTCCTCTCTCTCCCCGTCGCCGCGCTCGAGCCTCCCTCGGCCGCTGCCTGCGACGCCGCGACCCTCCCCTTGCCCGCCTCCGCCGCTCACCCTCCGCCTCGAGCTGTCGTTATCGAAGCTCGCCGCCTCTTCCTCTCGCTGCCGCCATCCCTACCGCCTCTTCCGTCGGCCCTTTGAGCCACTCCCAAGGCCAGTGACCTCCTCTCTGCTCTCTACCGTCGCCGCGGGACCGGCTGCCGGCCACCTCCTCCGCCTCCCCGCGCGAGGCCCACCTCCTGCTCGCCGCTGACGCCCTCACCTCCCTGTCGGCCGCGTCTTGCAGGTCGCCGTGGCCGTTCCACCCGGTGCAGCGTCACTCGCTGGCCTCGCCCCCTCGTGGCGTCGACCTGGCCGTCCTTCCACCCCGGCGCGCCAGTGACCGAGCCGCGACCGTCCTGGGCACCTCCTCTACTGGCTCTCCGTGCAAGCTCGCCAGCGCTGCTCTGTCGGGACCGAGCCTCGCTCGCGTCCGTGCGTGTATGCGCTGGTGTTCTTGTGTTGTTGTATCAAGGCAATGTCCTCACCCCTCGCTCGCAGTACCAGACTTTTGTTTAGATCCCGTCGGCGCTATCAAGACCCCCGCACCGAGTATAAGTGCATCCGAAGACCGCACCCGGCGCTCTTCTCCCCCGCGGATCCGAAGGCCGATTCCACCGAGAACCTCGGCACGCCAAGATCTCCTCGCCGACAAGACCGTCTCGATTCCAAGGATGTCGAAGGTTGTACATGAAGACACTCGGAGGCATCGAACCCAGAAGGTCTCCTTCACGGACGTCAAGCGATCCAGAACGACTAGGTCTTCTACCTGGACGACAAGACCGCCGACATGACCCGACGACCGCGGATGCGACAAGTTCTCCTTCCCGGAAGCGAGCCCCGGATGCGAAGACCACCAAGTCCTTCTTCCCGGATGCGAGCCCGATCCCCGTCGAACCCCCGAACCCCCAAGACCTTCGACCTCATGTGTGACCCCTTTCTCGAGCCCTATTTTATAAATGTAATATCAAATTGTTGTATATTAAATTGTTCATCTCGCATGCATATCATGTGGTTTGGGGGCATTATGCCGATTCATCTCATAATTAAATATGGGGCCATATGCCGGCGAATCTAGTCCTCTATTGGCCTCATTTAAATTGGTGTAGCGAACCGGTCCTATCTTTTGCCTTGTTAAGACAACATTTAAATTGTGGGGTACCTAAACAACATGAACCTATTAATAAATTGTCGGGACCCCCGGTTCCGCTTAATATTGCCTAATTGCATCGCATCTTTGCCATGTCATACATCATACTTGCATCATGCCCGATCTTTTGCCGTAGTATTAAATAGTGCATCCGGTGTTTATTCTAGTGTTTTGCTTCTTCGCGGATAAGGCCGTTGAGTTGATGTGAGCTTCGCCCCGATCTTCGGATGAACCTTCGGCAATGTTTTCAGGCGAGCATCTGCCCCTTTCTACCTATCTTACTTTTATAGTATTTATTCCTTCCTGTTGATCTATTGCTATCTGTGTTGCGATGCTCTAGCTTTCGTGCCCGTGATATCCCTTGCAGCCTTATATTGCCTTGGACACATCCTATTACCGGTTGCTTGGTAGATAGTTGGACTTGCGCGTCGTAGTCGCTTGCTCAAGTGATGTTGTGTGTCGTCAAGTACCACAGTTGTTGGAGTATTGCCGCATGTTTAATGTTGGAGATGATCATGGTTTTAATTACTGTTTAATAACTAAAATTGAAGTAGGTAAATGCAGAGGCACAGGTGGGCAATAGATGTTATTTGGTTGTTAACCGTCCACTTGTGTCCCGTAGGACCCCGAGTACTTGATTCCTGTTCCTTGAATTTTCGCGCTATCCACATCCGGGAGGCTTATGGACCCCCCTCAGCCAGAGCTTGATTCATTCTTATTTCTTGGGGCCACAAACTAGTTTGAGGTTTTGTTACTATCTTGTACTTATGCCATGCTTTACTGCTTTATTTACGATTATGCGAGGAGCACTCAGATTTAGGATCGTGTCTGATTCATGTATCGACAAGCCCAGCCACACTTTCGGGATCCCAGTCGTTTACAGCCGCCTCCACAACCTTAAGTCCATCTCGGAGCCGGCCGGCTTTGTTACGGGTCTGCTTTAAGGGGTGGCCCCCTGAAATATTTCTGAATCTTGTGATTGCTTTGTCGTGAAGGCCTCGTTGGGTTTTTGATTTGGTTTTTCCGAGGTTGATCGAGTGTGTGTTGCTATTTGTGCACCCCTGCAGGGTAAAACTTTCTGAAAGCCGTGTCCGCGGTTATGGACGACTTGGAGCACAGTTTCTCGATCATAGACAACTATAACTAAAGTTTACTGTTATAAATTGACTTGTATCCGATATGACTAGTAATCAGATTCAACTATAACGGAATGGATAATAAAAATGCCAACATCTGGTGGATCTGTGGTGATCTGTGTCATACTATACCTGCCTAGTAAGTATTGCAACTCCAATGGAATATGATAAAAGTGCCAACAACTGCTGGGTTTTGGGATTCCTCAGGACAATTATATCTGACTAGTAAGTGTTGTAACTACAACGGAATGTTTAACTAAAACTGCCCACTGCTTATTTTATCAGGATGACTATCTGTACCTGACTAGTAATTGCTACAACGATAACTGAATAAATAAAACTGCCAACTGTGTGAGTTCCTCGGTTGACTTCCTCATTTGGTGTCGAGGGGGAAAGCCCAGGAGGGGTATGTTTGGTGTAGTATCAGGTTGGTTCCGAATAGGTCTTTCTTACCCCTCTCTGATAGCCGCTATTTGTATCGAGTCTCTATAGGTTGTTTAGTGCATCCTGCGCTGCCGCTTTAGTCCACCATACCTTTGTAGACGAGGACCGCCGAATTCTAGCCTCGCCGTGTCTGGATCGACCGCCTCTCTCTTTTCCTTTGCCCTTTGTCGGCACCTTTTGTTTAAGCAGGTTTTGCGATCGACGTCGTTAGCGTGGTTACCCTTCCGTGGCTCTTAGCTCAATTTGCATCTTGTCCGTACTCGGACGCTGTATCGTTTTCAAGGTGATTTGGATCTTTGTATGGTATATCTGCATTCTTGACTCATGGAGTCGTCGTTGTATATATCTGTTCTGTGGGTCCCATCGAGGACTGTTGTGTAATGTTATTACTCCGTTTTCCACCCGCACGAAAGTGCCTGGTGGGCACCTTTGAATCGTTTCTATGCGGGTTTGGTGGGAATCGCTGAAACTTGCATAGGGCCGATTCTGAGGGTGTTACACATCTAGTGATTGTAATGTAAGATCCTCTTTCCAAACACCTCTAGCCTTGTTGGTGAACCGTTTCCAAGCTCTGCCCGGCGAAGAAAACGAATAAAAGAAGTTATTAATTACTTGATATCATAAATTTCACGAATGTTGCCGATATAGTGTCGTAATGATTAGAATTACCGCTGGAGAAGCATCAGCATGTCCTTCCATGTCTCAAGGGGTTTATGTTTCGAGTCCATGACTAGTACACGCCCTTTGTCAAGTTGAATGATTAACAGAATATAGTGGAAGCTGCGAATGCATAACTAATCAATTATATACTTAACATCGAGTAAGCGAAATAGAAAGTGTATACAAGACAATAACACTCACTCGAAGTTGTAAGGAAAAAATATTTCCCTTTTGGTTTCTTGCAACCTTAATGCGTGTACTATATTATCCTCCGTATCCTAGGGGCTTATTTTGAGATTAGCTTCATGAAGCCAATATGGGTCAATGAAGCCAATGCCATAGATTTGTCCTCTGCTGCATTCGAGAATCTTCATTCTGCATATTACAGTATGATTATATACATGCAATAAACAAAGTGAGATAGCTGGAGACTAAATTAATTACAGAATTAGTACTTACAGACAATAGGCACTGATGATCGATTTGTCCAAGGCGTCTTGATTGAATAATTGAAATAGTTCATCAAATTCAATGGATATCATGTCATCCTTTTCTTTCCCATGATGCTTTTTTGTAACCCTCAGCACTATCCAGTTAACCCGGCCTTTGTGGCATGCATGTACCAGTTATGCAATCTTTGCATTTTTGTTGGAAGATTGTTTACCTCCTCAGGTTTGACGAGAGGTTTGTCGTACTGGTATTTGTATGCTACTTCACTCACGGGGAAGAACTCTAATCGATAAGTACTGGAAATACTCATACCTTGAGCAGCTGCAGCCCAGACAGTAACTACCTCTGGATCATACTGCTCTTCGGCCCCATATTTGCTCGACCCCACATTGGTTTTGGGAAATCACCTTGAGAGGGGCGCAAGTCTGTTTTGCTTGTTCTCCGAGCTGGGCAACAGATTTCTCGCTTGCATCAGTACTGCTCTTCGAGGCTTTTTGTGCCGCATGTGACTTGAGAATAGAACGCTCATAGTCTGATGACAACTTTGGCTCGGTTTGATGAAGAGTCTTTAGCATTTTCAACACTTTGGCTTTTTCTTCTTTGGTGCTGGGGAACTCTGGCTCTTTCGGCCGCCTCAGCTTAGCGAAAAACATTGTCGTTTCCGCATCAACGATCGCCGCAGTCTCCTCTTCAGTACAGTCATAAGCTCTCTTGGGAGGAACCTTTGGTACTTTCGGAAAATGGAAAAGGGCTTTTCCGTGTGACAAAAAGGAAAACTTCATCCTGCAACATTGTTCTCCATACCAATGTCCACACACGTGCATAATATGGGCACAACATCACAAACTATGCCGTGATTCAGCACATAACATCGGTCATTTGGACCGAAAGCCATGAAACCTCGAACATGATAGGTCATTTTGTGAAGGTTTTTTCGAAACATGATCAATATACCAAGTCTAGTATTTTTCCTTTCAACTATGTAACATAATATGACACCACGCGAAGGATTTTCATTGTTCGGATTTTTTTTGAATTTATTATGCCCGTTTTGAATTATCTGAATTTCTAACTATGGTCGAACCGGTGTGCATGAAGATAGGGCACGGGAATCGTTACAACTTGCATTGGATCTCTGAAGAAACCACATATTGCGAGTCTAAAAATGATTTTTTCAAAAAATCACGGGCGATAGATCATGTACCTGTAGTACAAACCGGACCCACTTCCTACCGATTCGGTATGTCCTTTTTACCCGGGATGGACGAAAAGGTTTGAGATGTCCCTGTTGGGAGATAGTCCATGTAAGGTGGTCTAGTATTTTAGGAAAATGGGACGGTAGCATTCTGAAACGGCATTTTGGTGGTTACTTCACAAAACGACCCGCGTGCGACAAAAAGGAAAACTTCCTCCTGCAACATTGTTCTCCATACCAATGTCCACACACATGCATAATATGGACACAACATCACAAAATATACCGTGATTCAGCACATAACATCGGTCATTTGGACCGAAAGCCATGAAACCTCGAACATGATAGGTCATTTTATGAAGGTTTTTTCGAAACATGATCAATATACCAAGTCTAGTATTTTTCCTTTCAACTATGTAACATAATATGACACCACGCGAAGGATTTTCATTGTTCTGATTTTTTTGAATTTATTATGCCCGTTTTGAATTATCTGAATTTCTAACTATGGTCGAACCGGTATGCATGATGATAGGGGACGAGCATCGTTAGAACTTGCATTGGATCTCTGAAGAAACCACATATTGCGAGTCTAAAAATGATTTTTTCAAAAAATCACGGGCGATAGATCATGTACCTGTAGTACAAACCGGACCCACTTCCTACCGATTCGGCAGACATTTGTCCTTTTTACCCGGGATGGACGAAAAGGTTTGAGATGTCCCTGTTGGGAGATAGTCCATGTAAGGTGGTCTAGTATTTTAGGAAAATGGGACGGTAGCATTCTGAAACGGCATTTTGGTGGTTACTTCATAAAACGACCCGTTTTTTGCGCTCGGAAAATGGAAAAGAGATTTTCCGTGCGACAAAAAGGAAAACTTCCTCCTGCAACATTGTTCTCCATACCAATATCCACACACATGCATAATATGGGCACAACATCACAAATTATGCCGTGATTCAGCACATAACATCGGTCATTTGGACCGAAAGCCATGAAACCTCGAACATGATAGGTCATTTTGTGAAGGTTTTTTCGAAACATGATCAATATACCAAGTCTGGTATTTTTCCTTTCAACTATGTAACATAATATGACACCACGCGAAGGATTTTCATTGTTCAGGTTTTTTTTTAATTTATTATGCCCGTTTTGAATTATCTGAATTTCTAACTATGGTCGAACCGGTGTGCATGAAGATAGGGGACGAGCATCGTTAGAACTTGCATTGGATCTCTGAAGAAACCACATATTGCGAGTCTAAAAATGATTTTTTCAAAAAATCACGGGCGATAGATCATGTACCTGTAGTACAAACCGGACCCACTTCCTACCGATTCGGCAGACATTTGTCCTTTTTACTCGGGATGGACGAAAAGGTTTGAGATGTCCCTGTTGGGAGATAGTCCATGTAAGGTGGTCTAGTATTTTAGGAAAATGGGACGGTAGCATTCTGAAACGGCATTTTGGTGGTTACTTCACAAAACGACCCGTTTTTTACGCTCGGAAAATGGAAAAGGGCTTTTCCGTGCGACAAAAAGGAAAACTTCCTCCTGCAACATTGTTCTCCATACCAATGTCCACACACATGCATAATATGGGCACAACATCATAAACTATGCCGTGATTCAGCACATAACATCGGTCATTTGGACCGAAAGCCATGAAACCTCGAACATGATAGGTCATTTTGTGAAGGTTTTTTCGAAACATGATCAATATACCAAGTCTGGTATTTTTTCCTTTCAACTATGTAACATAATATGACACCACGCGAAGGATTTTCATTGTTCGGAATTTTTTTTGAATTTATTATGCCCGTTTTGAATTATCTGAATTTCTAACTATGGTCGAATCGGTGTGCATGAAGATAGGGTACGTGCAACGTTAGAACTTGCATTGGATCTCTGAAGAAACCACATATTGCGAGTCTAAAAATGATTTTTTCAAAAAATCACGGGCGATAGATCATGTACCTGTAGTACAAACCGGACCCACTTCCTACCGATTCAGCAGACATTTGTCCTTTTTACCCGGGATGGACGAAAAGGTTTGAGATGTCCCTGCTGGGAGATAGTCCATGTAAGGTGGTCTAGTATTTTAAGAAAATGGGACGGTAGCATTCTGAAACGGCATTTTGGTGGTTACTTCACAAAACGACCCGTTTTTTGCGCTCGGAAAATGGAAAAGGGCTTTTCCGTGCGACAAAAAGGAAAACTTCCTCCTGCAACATTTTTCTCCATACCGATGTCCACACATATGCATAATATGGGCAAAACATTATGTCGACATTATGTCGTGCGGCATGTACCTTGTCCCGGATGGTGTCACCAGCCGGGACTAAAGATCAACCTGTAGTCCCGGTTGGAGACACCAACCGGGACAAAACACGAGTCAGCACTAATGATAGGGGTGAGTGTCGACATTATTTCGTATGTGTCGACACTATGCGGAGTTGCTTGTACTATAAATAGGCATCCTTGCGAGTCCAGTTCTCCAGCCAGTTTGAGGCATCTCCAAGATGGTTTTCGAGAGCAGGACACCATCACCAGCCTGTGGAGATGCTAACGAGCCCATCCTCCCATCTCCGAGAAACTGGTCATAGAGGCACTCCTAATATGTGAAATTAGTTAGCTGAGGTATTGATCTAGTTAGAGAAGTTACAAGCTGCACGATGGTTTTCGAGAGGACACCACTATTAGACACCTACGACGAATGGGGAGATGCCGCCGGATCCCGATCCTCCCAAGATCTCCAAGAAACTGGTCATAGGGGCACTCCCTAATATGTGACTGCACGCATTTGGAGATCAGATCTTAATGGTAAGTACGAATCGGGACAACTTCTTCATAGTCCCGGTCCAGCCACAAAACGGGACTAACACTCAAGAAATTTATTAATATTAAAAACTGAGACTACAAAACCGGGACTAAAGGCCACAAACCGCGAAAGATATCCTTCGGTCAAGCCACAAACCGCGAAAGACATGAACTAGAGTTACATAATATGAGCATGAACTTCTTGGCATATGTCCTTCCTTATGATCGCTTCAGACGTAACCATGGAGCATCTTCTTTACTTAACGGAATGCTTGGGTCAGTTTTCACTATGAAGGGCGGAATTTCATCAAAATTATTATAATGTTCTGACATGTCTGTCTTGTCCTCGATTCCCATGATGTTTCTTTTCCCTGAAAGAACTATGTGACGCTTTGGCTCATCATATGATGTATTCGTTTGCATATTTTTTCTTTTTTCGGTCTGGAGGACATGTCCTTCACATAGAAAACCTGAGACACGTCATTGGCTAGGACGAATGGTTCATCTCTATAACCAAGATTGTTGAGATACACTATTGTCATTCTGTACAACTGGTCTATCTTTACCCCTTCCCCATTCAGGTTGACCCATTTGCAGCGAAACAAAGGGACCTTAAAAGAGACTTCATAGTCTAGTTCCCATATCTCCTCTATGTAACCATAATATGTGTCCTTTTGTCCATTCTCGTCTATTGCATCAAAGCGGACACCACTATTTTGGTTGGTGCTCTTTTTATCTTGGGCGATCGTGTAGAATGTATTCCCATTTATTTCGTAGCCTTGGAAATTCAATACAGTAGAAGATGGTGACACGGCCAACAAGTATAGCTGATCTCCAACAGTGGTGTCATTCAAGATATGTGTCCACATCCAACCACCGAAAGACTTCATGTGTTCATCTGTAATCCATGATTCAGGCTTCCCCGGGTTTTTGGAGCGTACAATATTCTTGTGTTCCTCGATATACGGAGCTGCCAAGGTGGAATTATGTATAACTATGTAGTGTGCTTTAGTGAAAGAATCCGTGTCCCTACATATCATTGCTTTCTTTCCCAGCGTGCCTTTTCCACTTAGTCTTCCCTCATGCCGCGAGTCAGAAACACCAATCGGCTTAAGGTCAGGAATAAAGTCAACACAAAACTCAATGACCTCCTCTGTTCCATATCCCTTGGAGATGCTTCCTTCTGGTCTAGCACGGTTATGAACATATTTCTTTAAGACTCCCATGAACCTCTCAAAGGGGAACATATTGTGCAGAAATACCGGACCGAGAATGGCAATCTCTTCCACTAGATGAACCAGGAGATGCGTCATAATATTGAAGAAGGATGGTGGGAACACCAATTCAAAACTAACAAGACATTGTACCACATCCTTCTATAACCTTGGCAGAATATCTGGATTGATTACCTTCTGAGATATTGCATTGAGGAATGCACACAGCTTCACTATGGGTACTCGAACATTTTCCGGTAGAAGCCCCCACAATGCAATTGGAAGCAACTGCGTCATAATCACGTGACAGTCATGAAAATTCAGGTTTTGGAACTTTTTCTCTGCCATATTTATTATCCCCTTTATATTAGATGAGAAGCCCGACGGCACCTTGATACTGTAAAGGACTTCAAAAAAGATTTCCTTCTCTGCTTTGGTAAGAGCATAGCTGGCACGACTTAAGTGACGCCCTTTATCCGTCTTGTTATGTGTATGCATGTTTTTTGGGTCTTTCATAATTTGTTGGTCCTCCCGTGCTTCAGGTGTATCTTTTGTCTTCCCATACACGCCTAGGAATACTAGCAGGTTCACGCAAAGATTCTTCGTCACGTGCATCACGTGGATTGAAGAGCGGACTCGCAGGACTTTCCAATATGGCAGCTCCCAAAATATAGATTTCTTCTTCCACATGGGTGCGTGTCCTGTAGCGACGTCGTTCGGAACTGATTGACCGCCGGGACCCTTTCCAAAGATTACTTCTATGTACTTGACCATACCAAATAAATCATCACCAGCAGGGAGTTCAGGCTTCTTCCGGTGATCTGCCTCACCTTTGAAATGCTTGCCTTTCTTTCTTACGGATGATTGGTTGGAAGAAATCGATTCGCCAGTACACAACCTTCTTGCATTTATGCAAATATGTACCTTCAGTCTTATCTAAACAAAGGTGCATGCCTTATATCCCTTGTTTGTCTGTCCGAAAGGTTACTAAGAGCAGGCCAATCATTGATGGTTACGAATAACAACCCTCGTAGATCAAATGGCTCCTGTTTGTTCTCATCCCACGCACGTACACCTGGTTTGCCCCACAACTGTAAGAGTTCTTCAACTAATGGCCTAAGGTGCACATCAATGTCGTTGCCCGATTGCTTTAGGCCTTGGATGAGCACTGGCATCATAATGAACTTACGCTTCATGCACAACCAAGGAGGCAGGTTGTAGATACATAGAGTCACGGGCCAGGTGCTGTGACTCCAGCTCTACTCCCCAAAAGGATTCATGCCATCCGTACTTAGACCAAACCATAAGTTCCTTGCGCCACCGCAAAGTCCGGGAAGTCTCTCGATTTTTCTCCACTGTGACCCATCAGCAGGGTGTCTCAACTTCCCGTCTTTCTTACGGTCTTCTTTGTGCCATCGCAACAACCTGGCATGCTCTTTGTTTCTGAACATGCGTTTCAACCTTGGTATTATAGGAGCATACCACATAACCTTAGCAGGAACCCTCTTCCGGAGGGGCTCTCCCTCAATATCACCAGGGTCATCTCGTCTGATCTTGTACCGCAACGCATTGCATACCGGGCATTTATCTAAATTCTCATACTCCTTACCACGGTAGAGGATGAATTCATTAATGCATGCATGTATCTTTTGCACATCTAATCCCAGAGGACAGAGAGTCTTCTTTGCTTCGTAGGTACTCTCGGTAAGTTCGTTATGTTTTGGAAACTTCGGCTTCATTATTTTTAGCATCTTTTCAAATGAGGAGTCAGTTAGACCACACTCTGCCTTCTATCGCAACAATTCCAGTGTGGTACCGAGCTTTGTGCTTCCATCTTCACAATTTCGGTACAACAATTTCTTGTGATCTTCTAACATGCCCTCTAACTTCAACTTCTCATTTTCCATTTCACAGTCTCGCTTTGCATCAGAAATGACCCTACCAAGTTCATCAGCTGGCTCATCTGATGCCCGTTCTTCACCTCTTTCCTCTCCATTGCCTTCCATTGCAGTATCACTGTATTTAGGAAACATATGATGATAGTTATTATCATCATATTCTTCTTCACCATCTTCCATCATAACCCCTCTTTCCTCGTGCTTGGTCCAGCAATTATAGTTGGGCATGAAACCTTTCATAATCAGGTGGCAGCGAATGATTTTCGAGGAAGAGTACTCCTTGTTGTTCCGACATTGAACACATGGACAACGTATAAAACCATTCTCTTTGTTTGCCGTATCCACATCGATAAATTTATCCACGCCTTTCATATACGGCCACGCTACCGTCACCGACATCCATTCCCGACCGTTCATCTGCATCATATAAGTAAGTTTATCAAAAAACAGGACATCATAAATAGTGAAATAACCAATTCACATCGACACATGAATTGTATCAATGACAGAGAAAAGATAAGATTGCTAACCTCGATCGAGGGAAATAAAGAGGAGAAAGCTCAAGTGTGTCTCGGACACCTTCTATATTTTTGTTCTATGAGAAATTGAATGGGATTATTCACTCAAACATTTCATCAAACACCTTCAATGCATGCATAGAAGAGAAAAAACTAGCACACCCCTCACACCTTCCAAAGAGAAAAAATAGAGTGGAGGCAGAGGGGGCTCATGCCAGATTTATAGAGGGTGGGAGATGTCTTGTTGGAGCCAACCGGGACTAAAGGTGTGTGCCATGCCACGTGGCTGTGGCCAAACCTTTAGTCCGGTTGGTGGCTCCAACCGACGATCCCCTTACCAACGGGACGCATGCCTCGCCCTGCGTCTGCCGAACCGACGATGTTAAGATTAGTCCCGGTTGGTGTCCCAACCGGGACTAATGCTCTGAGGGGGCGCGAACCGATGGCCCTTTTTCCACTAGTGAATCAGAAAGATGTGTCAAGTATTTAAGAAAAAGAGATGTTAAGAAATACTGTTGTAAACGTAGGTAACTACCACTGAAAAATTACTGTCGAAAAGTTGAGATAATGATCACGGCCGAAAGATCATGATAGAAGATTACCATCGATAATCGACGAAGAAGCTAAAATTGGAAAATTTACCATGCTAAGCAATATACCTTTCTACTTTTGGCACTGTTCAACAAATTTTCATATGAATAGTGTCCGAACATGGAGGGCGGAAGAAGCCAGGATTCGTCCGTCTTTCATATATATAGTAGCACGATAGAAGATAAATAGTAGATATAGTTATACTTGTACAACATAAAAGTAGTAAATATGTTTAACTAACGGAAATATATATTATAGTATGTGTATAGTTACAAAGAATATTAGTTACAAAAAATATTACTTACAGAATGACGCAACGACGAAGATTGACAATATTTAAATAATTATGGCTGGTGTCACCACGTCGTGCATATTGGCTGGTGTCGCCAATAGATACTTCTATTACATGGTGGATGGATCTGTTAGAAATAATGGAGCTAATCCATTTAGGCCCATGTGTATTTCAGATTTTCCCTAAATCTCAAAGCCCAAATTTGTGGCAGCCCATATGTGTTTGGGCCCATGTTTGTGGCAGCTCACATGGGAGTAGTGTGGGAGCTAAAGTTTAGTCCCACATGGAAAGTTGGAGGAGAGTTGCACCACCTTATAAGATGGAGTGTTGCACCACTTTGTAAGTGAGTGACAATAAGAGAGATACACACGCGCGCTCCTCCTCCGACAACGCCGCCGCTCGCACGCACGCTCGTCTCGTCTCATCACCACGCGCGCGCCGCGGGTTGCGGGAATCTCGCCGAGCCGAGCTTTATTTTGCTTCCCAGGAAAACTGTGAGGTTTTGACAGACGTGTCAAACAGTTAGCTTATTCGGGTCGCTCCCGGATCGTGGGCTACTGTAACCGACCCAAACGTGCGTAACATGGGTTTCCTGAGCCGCTCTATATAAAGTCCTGCGCGGTTATCGCCACAACACGACCAAAAACCAATCTAGAGTTTTTGCCATCCTCTCTACTTGCGTCGTCACCGTAGTCTACTCCATCCTGCTTGCCGGCGTGCACCGGCGGACGGGAGAGCAGGTTTCCGGAACCACTCGCTCTTGTGATCCTGTACGGGAGAGGGCGAATAAGGTTTTTGGGAAGCGCTCTACGCGACTGCTCGAGTTCTCCATCACGGGTCGTCTTCCATCCAAGTCAGGCGATGCTGCCTACCGCCGTCTTCGTCGCCATCTGCTGCGATCACTCTTTTCCAAAGTTTTTACTACGACAACCGAATGGTACGTGCTACGTGATCCTGTTTGGTTATTCATCATGTTCTGCGAGTACATGTTAAGCTGTTGTTTGTTTCCGATCATCTTGTTGTTTAGTACATCTAGTATGTTCGAGTTACATGAGCTAGTAGCTGGTTTTGTCTTGATTTATATTCTGGAATTAATCATGGAAATTATGCCTAATAATCCAACAATCCAAAAACCTAATTATGGGAAATTTCCTGAATTAACAATGGCTGGTTTTACCGATGCACTGAGGCCGGATAAGTTTACCGGTGTGCACTTTAAGAGGTGGCAGTACAAGGCTGCGCTTTGGCTGACCACATGAAAGTGTTCCATATCAGTAAAGGCAAACCTGAAGGAACTATATCTGACGAGGATCAGAAGAAGTTTGAGGATGCCAATACTGTCTTTGTGGGATGTATTCTGAGCATTCTTGCTGACCGTCTGTGTGATGTGTTTATGCACATAAAAGACGGGAAGGAGCTCTGGGATGCACTGGATGCCAAGTTTGGTGCTGCAGATGCTGGCAGTGAACTGTATATCATGGAGAGCTTTCATGATTTTAAGATGACTAAGGACCCTTCTGTGGTTCAACAAGCTCATGAGATACAGTGCATTGCCAAGGATCTCGAACTCCTTAAGTGTACCTTACCCGACAAGTTTGTGGCGGGATGCATTATTGCTAAGTTGCCCCCTTCATGGAGGAACTTTGCCACAACTCTCAAACACAAGAGAAAGGAGATATCAGTTGAAAATCTGATAGTGTCCCTTGATGTTGAGGAGAAGGCTCGGGCTAAGGACACTACTGAGAAAGGAGAGGGTCTTACTAATGCTAACTTTGTGCAGAAAGGCAAATCCGTAGGCAAGAACAAAGGGAACTTCAAACCCTCCTTTAACAAGCCTGTAAAGACTACAACCTTCAAGAAGAAGAAGGCGTACAGGGACAAGAGTGAACTATCTTGTTACACTTGTGGAGAGCCCGATCACTTTTCCAAGGACTGTCCAGAACGCGCAGACCGCAGAGGGAAAAAGGCCAAGACTGTCAACGTCGTGACCGTTAGCAATACTGATGGGTATGTAATTTATTTACTGTTCTTTCAGTATTTCAATCACCGTGTTGGTGGCTTGATACGGGTGCTAATGTTCATGTGTGTGCTCACATCTCTATGTTCACTTCTTATCAGGTCGCTCGGGATTCATCCGTCCTAATGGGGAATGGATCACATGCTTCTGTTCGTGGTGTTGGCACGGTGGATCTGAAGTTTACTTCCGGAAAGATCATGTAGTTGAGGAACGTGCAGCATGTCCCTACTATGAACAAGAATCTCGTTAGTGGCTCCCTTCTTTGCAGGGATGGGTTTAAAGTTGCCTTAGAGTCCAATATAGTCATTGTTTCGAAACATGGACAATTTATTGGTAAAGGTTATGAGTTTGGAGGCTTGTTCCGGTTTTCACTTTCAGAGTTTTGTAATAAATCCGTGAATCATATTTGTGGTGGTGTTAATGATGATACCAGTATTTGGCATTCTCGTTTATGTCACATTAATTTTGGTTTGATATCTCGGATGTCCAGCATGAGTTTAATTCCGAATTTCACTATTGCCAAAGGTTCTAAGTGCCATAGTTGTGTGCAATCAAAGCAACCTCGAAAGCCTCACAAGGCTGCCGAGGAGAGAAACTTGGCACCTCTAGAACTCATACATTCTGATCTATGCGAGATGAATGGTGTGTTGACAAAAGGTGAGAAGAGATATTTCATGACGTTGATAGATGATGCTACTAAATTATGTTATGTTTACCTGTTGCAAACTAAAGATGAGGCTTTAGACTACTTTAAAATCTATAAGGCCGAAGTTGAAAATCAACTAGAGAAAAAGATCAAGCGTCTTAGGTCGGATCGTGGTGGTGAGTATTTTCCCAAAATATTTGATTAATTCTGTCAGGAACACGGAATTATTCATGAGAGGACACCTCCCTACTCGCCCCAATCAAACAGGGTTGCCGAGAGGAAAAACCGCACGCTGACTAACTTGGTGAATTCCATGTTAGCCACTGCTGGTTTATCAAAGGCATGGTGGGGGGAGGATTTGTTGACTTCATGTCATGTCCTGAATAGAGTTCCTAACAAGAATAAAGAAAAGACCCCTTATGAGGAGTGGGTTGGGAGAAAACCATCACTTTCAGATTCAAGCACTTGGGGGTGTTTGGCGAAGGTCAACATACCGATTCCCAACAAACGCAAGCTCGGACCCAAGACAGTGGATTGTATCTTTCTAGGATATGCTCCACGGAGCGTAGGCTATAGATTTCTAGTGGTTAAATCTGAGGTACCTGATATGCATGTTGATACTATAATAGAATCTCGTGATGCAACATTCTTTGAGAATATTTTTCCTATGAAAGATATGCATAGCATTGGTAGGATTTCTTCTGAAATACTTCCTGAATCTAGTGCATCTATTGAGAATTCTGAACAACCACATGAGGAATTTCTTGAGAAGGATGACGATGAACCTCTCACGAGGAGTAAGAGACAGAGGGTTGTAAAATCCTTTGGTAATGACTTCATCGTGTACCTTGTGTATAATCCCTGCATCCATTATCGAGGCATATGCATCTCCGATGCAGATGATTGGAAAGAAGCTATCCAAAATGAGATGGACTCGATTCTTTCTAATGGAACATGGAATTATCGTAACCCTATGGTTGTAAACCTATGGGATGTAAGTGGGTGTTCAAGAAGAAACTAGGGCCTGATGGTAGTATTGAGAAGTACAAGGCGCGTCGTGTAGCTAAGGGCTACACACAGAAAGAACGCGAATATTACTTCGACACCTATTCACCTGTAGCTAGACTGACCACCATCCGAGTACTACTATCCCTGGCTGCCTATTATGGTCTTCTCGTTCGTCAAATGGACGTGAAGACAGCTTTCCTTAATGGAGAGTTGGAAGAGGAGATCTATATGGATAAGCCAGATGGGTTTGTGGTAAAAGCTGAAGAGACAAAGGTGTGTAAGTTATTAAAATCTTTATATGGCCTGAAACAAGCACCTAAGCAATGGCATGAGAAGTTTGACAGAACTCTACTTTCTGCTGGCTTTGTCATTAATGAGGCTGATAGGTGTGTTTATTATCGCCATGGTGGGGGCGATAGCGTTATATTATGTTTGTACGTGGATGACATTCTGATCTTTGGTACAAACATGAAAGTGATAAATGAAGTCAAGTCTTTCCTGTCAAAGAGTTTTGATATGAAAGATCTGGGAGAGGCTGATGTCATTCTGAACATCAAGCTTATTAAGAACGAGAATGGGATTACTTTAACGCAATCTCATTATGTTGAGAAGGTATTGAGCCGATTTGGCTTTAATGATGGCAAGACTTCTCCAACACCTTATGATCCCAGTTTGACATTACGAAAGAATAAGAAGGAACCAACAGATCAGCTGAAATATTCACAAGTTGTTGGTTCTCTCATGTACTTAGCAAGCGCTACAAGACCCGATATCTCTTTTGATGTGAGCAAGTTGAGTAGGTTCATGTCTAACCCGGGTATTGATCATTGGCATGCACTTGAAAGGGTCATGTGCTATCTATGTGGTACAATGAGCTATGGGATTCACTATTCAGGGAATCCTGCTGTGCTTGAAGGATATAGTGATTCGAATTGGATCTCTGACATTGATGAACTCTACGCCACGAGCGGGTATGTGTTTACCCTTGGAGGTGGCGCAGTGTCATGGAGGTCTCGTAGACAAACCATATTGACGAGGTCAACTATGGAAGCAGAACTTACTGCTTTAGACATAGCCACTGTTGAGTCAGAATGGCTGCGTGAGCTCTTGATGGACTTGCCTGTGGTTGAGAAACCTCTGCCGGCAATCCTTTTGAATTGTGACAACCAAACAGTTATTGTCAAAGTGAACAATTCTAAGGATAACGCGAAGTCATCAAGACACGTGAAGAGATGTTTGAAATCTGTCAGGAAATTGAGAAACTCCAGAGTAATAACTGTTACGTATATTCAAACAGACAAAAACCTGGCAGATACCTTTACAAAGGGACTATCAGGAAATGTGATAGAAAGTGCATCGAGGGAGATGGGGTTGAGACCCATGGATGTCACACCTTAGTGGTAACCCAACCTATGTGATCGGAGATCCCGTGAATTAGTACCTGGGAAGAACTAGCTAGTGGTTTGACTGAGGAGAGTATTTTGTAACCCTCTCTATGTGAAGATGCATGACTCTCATAATCTGTAAGGCAGGTTGGCAACATGCCTTAATGTGTTTCTGTTGGCTTTAATTAGCAAAGATGTCGTCCTACAGGGCATTCTTGAAAGAATACACCTATATGAGCTCGACTATAAACGTCGCGGTCTATGAGACTTGGGTGATCTCTAGTAAACTCATGAAGAGACTAGGGAGTATGACGCATATGCTCCAACCCGCGGGGTAGCTACTGACAGCCAAGTACTAGTTATGATTTTGAGCGAAATCTATTGGCACCAAACTTGAAATTCAAGGTTCGTCCATTGTTCAAGTTGTTGATAGACATAGTTCAAGATTCTAGGCGGAAGTTCAACTTAATAGTCTCTGCCGAAACACTGGTATATAAACAAGTAGCAAGGATTGGCAAATCTTCAAATGGGCATTTGAGATCTGGTGGGGGATTGTTAGAAATAATGGGGCTAATCCATTTAGGCCCATGTGTATTTCAGATTTTTCCTAAATCTCAAAGCCCAAATTTGTGGCAGCCCATATGTGTTTGGGCCCATGTTTGTGGAAGCTCACATGGGAATGGAGTTGGAGCTAAAGGTTAGTCCCACATGGAAAGTTAGAGGAGAGTTGCACCACCTTATAAGGTGGAGTGTTGCACCACTTTGTAAGTGAGTGACAATAAGAGAGATACACACGCGCGCTCCTCCGACGCTCCGACGATGCAAGACGCCGCCTTGCCCTCGTCTCCTGCCTCGTCACGACGCTGCAAGGCGCTGGTTATGGAATCTCGCCGAGCCGAGCTTTATTTTGTTGCTCAGGAAAACTGTGAGATTTTGACAGACGTGTCAAACGGTTATCTTATTCGGGTCGCTCCCAGATCGTGGGCTACTGTAACCGACCCAAACGTGCGTAACGTGGACTCGGCCCACGTTCGCCTCCGTTAGGGTTTCGTGAGCCGCTCTATATAAAGTCCTGCGCGGCTATCGCCACAACACGACTAGAGTTTTTGCCATCCTCTCTACTTGCGCCGTCACCGTACTCTACTCCATCCTGCTTGCTGGCGTGCACCGGCGGACGGGAGAGCAGGTCTCCGGAACCACTCGCCCTTGTGATCCTGTACGGGAGAGGGCGAATAAGGTTTTTGGGAAGCGCTCTACGCGACTGCTCGAGTTCTCCATCACGGGTCGTCTTCCATCCAAGTCAGGCGATGATGCCTACCGCCGTCTTGGTCGCCATCTGTTGCGATCAATCTTACCCAAAGTTTCTACTACGAAAACCGAACGGTACGTGCTACGTGATCCTGTTTGGTTATTCATCATGTTCTGCGAGTACATGTTAAGCTGCTGTTTTTTTCCGATCATCTTGTTGTTTAGTACATCTAGTATGTTCGAGTTACATGAGCTAGTAGCTGGTTTTGTCTTGATTTATATTCTGGAATTAATCATGTAAATTATGCCTAATAATCCAACAATCCAAAAACATTATTGTAGGCAATTTCCTGAATTAACAATGGCTGGTTTTACCGATGCACTGAGGCTGGATAAGTTTACCGGTGTGCACTTTAAGAGGTGGCAGTACAAGGCTGAGCTTTGGCTGACCACGATGAAAGTGTTCCATATCAGTAAAGGCAAACCTGAAGGAACTATATCTGACGAGGATCAGAAGAAGTTTGAGGATGCCAATATTGTCTTTGTGGGATGTATTCTGAGCATTCTTGCCGATCATTCTGTGATGTGTTTATGCACATTAAAGACGGAAGGAGCTCGGGATGCACCGGATGCCAAGTTTGGTGCTGCAGATGTCGGCAAAGGAACTATATATCATGGAGAGCTTTCATGATTTTAAGATGACTAAGGACCTTCCTGTGGTTCAACAAGCTCATGAGATACAGTGCATTGCCAAGGATCTCGAACTCCTTAAGTGTACCTTACCCGACAAGTTTGTGGCGGGATGCATTATTGCTAAGTTGCCCCCTTCATGGAGGAACTTTTCCACAACTCTCAAACACAAGAGATAGGAGATATCAGTTGAAAATCTGATAGCGTCCCTTGATGTTGAGGAGAAGGCTCGGGCTAAGGACACTACTGAGAAAGGAGAGGGTCTTAATACTGCTAACTTTGTGCAGAAAGGCAAATCCGTAGGCAAGAACAAAGGGAACTTCAAACCCTCCTTTAACAACCCTGTAAAGACAACAACCTTCAAGAAGAAGAAGGCGTACAGGGACAAGAGTGAACTGTCTTGTTACACTTGTGGAGAGCCCGACCACTTTTCCAAGGATCGGCCCGTAACGCCAGCATCGCAGAGGGAAAAGGCCAAGACTGCCAACGCTGCGGACCAAGAACGCAGCAGATGTCCCTACTATGAAAAAGAATCTCGTTAGTGGCTCCCTTCTTTGCAGGGATGGGTTTAAAGTTGCCTTAGAGTCCAATAAAGTCGTTGTTTCGAAACATGGACAATTTATTGGTAAAGGTTATGAGTTTGGAGGCTTGTTCCGGTTTTCACTTTCAGAGTTTTGTAATAAATCCGTGAATCATATTTGTGGTGGTGTTAATGATGATACCAGTATTTGGCATTCTCGTTTATGTCACATTAATTTTGGTTTGATATCTCGGATGTCCAAAGATGAGTTTAATTCAATTTCACTATTGCCAAAGGTTCTAAGTGCCATAGTTGTGTGCATCAAAGCAACCTCGAAAGCCTCACAAGGTCGCCGAGAGAGAAACTTGGCACCTCTAGAACTCATACATTCTGATCTATGCGAGATGAATGGTGTGTTGAAAAAAGGTGAAAAGAGATATTTCATGACGTTGATAGATGATGCTACTAAATTCTGTTATTTTTACTTGTTGCAAACTAAAGATGAGGCTTTAGACTACTTTAAAATCTATAAAGCCGAAGTTGAAAATCAACTAGAGAAAAAGATCAAGCGTCTTAGGTCGGATCGTGGTGGTGAGTATTTTCCCAAAATATTTGATTAATTCGCCAGAACACGGAATTATTCATGAGAGGACACCTCCTACTACCTCCTAATCAAACAGGTTGCCGAGAGGAAAACCGCACGACCGACTTGGTGAATTCCATGTTAGCCACTGCTGGTTTATCAAAGGCATGGTGGGGGAGGCTTTGTTGACTTCATGTAATGTCCTGAATAGAGTTCCTAACAAGAATAAAGAAAAGACCCCTTATGAGGAGTGGGTTGGGAGAAAACCATCACTTTCAGATTCACAAGACTTGGGGTGTTTACAAGGTCAACATACCGATTCCCAACAAACGCAAGCTCGGACCCAAGACAGTGGATTGTATCTTTCTAGGATATGCTCCACGGAGCGTAGGCTATAGATTTCTAGTGGTTAAATATGAGGTACCTGATATGCATGTTGATACTATAATAGAATCTCGTGATGCAACATTCTTTGAGAATATTTTTCCTATGAAAGATATGCATAGCATTGGTAGGATTTCTTCTGAAATACTTCCTGAATCTAGTGCATCTATTGAGAATTCTGAACAACCACATGAGGAATTTCTTGAGAAGGATGACGATGAACCTCTCACGAGGAGTAAGAGACAGAGGGTTGCAAAATCCTTTGGTAATGACTTCATCGTGTACCTTGTGAATGATACTCCCAAATCCATTACTGAGGCATATGCATCTCCTGATGCAGATGATTGGAAAGAAGCTGTCCAAAATGAGATGGACTCGATTCTTTCTAATGGAACTTGGGAATTATCAGAACGACCCTATGGTTGTAAACCTGTAGGATGTAAGTGGGTGTTCAAGAAGAAACTAAGGCCTGATGGTACTATTGAGAAGTACAAGGCGCGTCTTGTAGCTAAGGGCTACACACAGAAAGAAGGCGAAGATTACTTCGACACCTATTCACCTGTAGCTAGACTGACCACCATTCGAGTACTACTATCCCTGGCTGCCTATTATGGTCTTCTCGTTCATCAAATGGACGTGAAGACAACTTTCCTTAATGTAGAGTTGGAAGAGGAGATCTATATGGATAAGCCAGATGGGTTTGTGGTAAAAGGTGAAGAGACAAAGGTGTGTAAGTTATTAAAATCTTTATATGGCCTGAAAAAAGCACCTAAGAAATGGCATGAGAAGTTTGACAGAACTCTACTTTCTGCTGGCTTTGTCATTAATGAGGCTGATAGGTGTGTTTACTATCGCCATGGTGGGGGCGATAGCGTTATATTATGTTTGTACGTGGATGACATTCTGATCTTTGGTACAAACATGAAAGTGAAAAATGAAGTCAAGTCTTTCATGTCAAAGAGTTTTGATAAGAAAGATATGGGAGAGGCTGATGTCATTCTGAACATCAAGCTTATTAAGAACGAGAATGGGATTACTTTAACGCAATCTCATTATGTTGCGAAGGTATTGATCCGATTTGTCTTTAATGATGGCAAGACTTCTCCAACACCTTATGATCCCAGTTTGACATTACGAAAGAATAAGAAGGAACCAACAGATCAGCTGAAATATTCACAAGTTGTTGGTTCTCTCATGTACTTAGCAAGCGCTACAAGACCCGATATCTCTTTTGCTGTGAGAAAGTTGAGTAGGTTCATGTCTAACCCGGGTATTGATCATTGCCATGCACTTGAAAGGGTCATGCGCTATCTATGTGGTGCAATGAGCTATGGAATTTACTATTCAGGGAATCCTGCTGTGCTCGAAGGATATAGTGATTCGAATTGGATCTCTGACGTTGATGAACTCTACGACACGAGCGGGTATGTGTTTAACCTTGGAGGCGGCGCAGTGTCATGGAGGTCTCGTAGGCAAACCATATTGACGAGGTCAACTATGGAAGCAGAACTTACTGCTTTAGACACAACCACTGTTGAGTCAGAATGGCTGCGTGAGCTCTTGATGGACTTGCCTGTGGTTGAGAAACCTGTGCCGGCAATCCTTTTGAATTGTGACAACCAAACTGTTATTGTCAAAGTGAACAATTCTAAGGATAACGCGAAGTCATCAAGACACGTGAAGAGACGTTTGAAATCGGTCAGGAAATTGAGAAACTCCAGAGTAATAACTGTTACGTATATTCAAACAGACAAAAACCTGGCAGATCCCTTTACAAAGGGACTATCACGAAATGTGATAGAAAGTGCGTCGAGGGAGATGGGGTTGAGACCCATGGATGTCACAGCTTAGTGGTAACCCAACCTATGTGATCGAAGATCCCGTGAATTAGGACCTAGGAAAAACAAGCTAGTGGTCTGACTGAGGAGAGTATTTTGTAACCCTCTCTATGTGAAGATGCATGACTCTCATAATCTGTAAGGCAGGTTGGCAACATGCCTTAATGTGTTTCTGTTGGCTTTAATTAGCAAAGATGTGCCTACTGTGGCATTCTTGAAAGAACACACCTATATGAGCTCGATCAGAACGCCATGGTCTATGAGACCTGGGTGATCTCTAGTAAACTCATGAAGAGACCAGGAGTATGACGATATGCTCCAACCTCGGGTAGGCTAACGACACCAAGTACTAGTTATGATTTTGAGAAATCTATTGGTACCAAACTTGCAATTCAAGGTTCGGCCCATTGTTCAAGTTGTTGATAGACGTAGTTCAAGATTCTAGGCGGAAGTTCAAGTTAATGCCTACCAAACACCGTATATAAACAAGTAGCAAGGATTGGCAAATCTTCAAATGGGAATTTGATATTTGGTGGGGGATTGTTAGAAATAATGGGGCTAATCCATTTAGGCCCATGTGTATTTCAGATTTTCCCTAAATCTCAAAGCCCAAATTTGTGGCAGCCCATATGTGTTTGGGCCCATGTTTATGGCAGCTCACATGGGAGTGGAGTGGGATCTAAAGTTTAGTCCTACATGGAAAGTTGGAGGAGAGTTGCACCTCCTTATAAGGTGGAGTGTTGCACCACTTTGTAAGTGAGTGACAATAAGAGAGATACACACGCGCGCTCCTCCGACGACGACGCCGCCGCTCGCACGCACGCACGCACGGTTGCCTCGTCTCGTCAAGATGCACGCGCGCCGCGGGTTGCGGGAATCTCGCCGATCCGAGCTTTATTTTGCTGCTCAGGAAAACTGTGAGGTTTTGACAGACGTGTTAAACAGTTAGCTTATTCGGGTCGATCCCGGATCGTGGGCTACTGTAACCGACCCAAACATGCGTAACGTGGACTAGGCCCATGTTCACCTTCGGTTAGGGTTTCCTGAGCCGCTCTATATAAAGTCCTGCGTGGCTATCGCCACAACACGACCGAAAAACAATCTAGAGTTTTTGCCATCCTCTCTACTTGCGCCGTCACCGTAGTATACTCCATCCCGCTTGTCGGCGTGCACCGGTGGACGGGAGAGCAGGTCTCCGGAACCACTCGCCCTTGTGATCCTGTACAGGAGAGGGCGAATAAGGTTTTTGGGAAGCGCTCTGAGCGACTGCTCGAGTTCTCCATCACGGGTTGTCTTCCATCCAAGTCAGGCGGTGCTGTCTACCACCGTCTTCGTCGCCATCTACTGCGATCACTCTTCCCCAAAGTTTCTAGTACGACAACCGAACGATACGTCCTATGTGATCCTGTTTGGTTATTCATCATGTTCTGCGAGTACATGTTAAGTTGCTGTTTGTTTCCAATCATCTTGTTGTTTAGTACATCTAGTATGTTCGCGGTACATGAGCTAGTAGCTGGTTTTGTCTTGATTTATATTCTGGAATTAATCATGGAAATTATGCCTAATAGTCCAACAATCCAAAAACCTTATTGTAGGCAATTTCCTGAATTAACAATGGCTGGTTTTACCGATGCACTAAGGCCGGATAAGTTTACCGGTGTGCACTTTAAGAGGTGGCAGTACAAGGCTGAGCTTTGGCTGACCACGATGAAAGTGTTCCGTATCAGTAAAGGCAAACCTGGAGGAACTATATCTGACGAGGATCAGAAGAAGTTTGAGGATGCCAATACTGTCTTTGTGGGATGTATTCTGAGCATTCTTGCTGACCGTCTGTGTGATGTGTTTATGCACATAAAAGACGGGAAGGAGCTCTGGGATGCACTGGATGCCAAGTTTGGTGCTGCAGATGTCGCTGAATCAGATCATGGAGAGCTTTCATGATTTTAAGATGACTAAGGACCTTCCTGTGGTTCAACAAGCTCATGAGATACAGTGCATTGCCAAGGATCTCGAACTCCTTAAGTGTACCTTACCCGACAAGTTTGTGGCGGGATGCATTATTGCTAAGTTGCCCCCTTCATGGAGGAACTTTGCCACAACTCTCAAACATAAGAGACATGAGATATCAGTTGAAAATCTGATAGCATCCCTTGATGTTGAGGAGAAGGCTTGGGCTAAGGACACTACTGAGAAAGGAGAGGGTCTTACTACTGCTAACTTTATGCAGAAAGGCAAATCCGTAGGCAAGAACAAAGGGAACTTCAAACCCTCCTTTAACAAGCCTGTAAAGACTACAACCTTCAAGAAGAAGAAGGCGTACAGGGACAAGAGTGAACTGTCTTGTTACACTTGTGGAGAGCCCGGCCATTTTTTCAAGGACTGTCCAGAACGTGCAGACCGCAGAGGGAAAAAGGCCAAGACTGTCAATGTCGTGACCACTAGCAATATTGATGGGTATGGTAATTTATTTACTGTTCCTTCAGTATTTCAATCACCGTGTTGGTGGCTTGATACGGGTGCTAATGTTCATGTGTGTGCTCACATCTCTATGTTCACTTCTTATCAGGTCGCTCGGGATTCATCCGTCCTAATGGGGAATGGATCACATGCTTCTGTTCGTGGTGTTGGCACGGTGGATCTGAAGTTTACTTCCGGAAAGATCGTGCACCGAGGAACGCAAAGATGTCCCTACTATGAACAAGAATCTTGTTAGTGGCTCCCTTCTTTGCAGAGATGGGTTTAAAGTTGTCTTAGAGTCCAATAAAGTCGTTGTTTCGAAACATGGACAATTTATTGGTAAAGGTTATGAGTTCGGAGGCTTGTTCCGGTTTTCACTTTCAGAGTTTTGTAATAAATCTTTGAATCATATTTGTGGTGGTGTTAATGATGATACCAGTATTTGGCATTTTCATTTATGTCACATTAATTTTGGTTTGATATCTCGGATGTCCAGCATGAGGTTAATTCCGAATTTCACTATTGCCAAAGGTTCTAAGTGCCATAGTTGTGTGCAATCAAAGCAACCTCGAAAGCCTCACAAGGCTGCCGAGGAGAGAAACTTGGCACCTCTAGAACTCATACATTCTGATCTATGCGAGATGAATGGTGTGTTGACAAAAGGTGAAAAGAGATATTTCTTGACGTTCATAGATGATGCTACTAAATTCTGCTATGTTCACTTGTTGCAAACTAAAGATGAGGCTTTAGACTACTTTAAAATCTATAAGGCCAAAGTTGAAAATCAACTAGAGAAAAAGATCAAGCGTCTTAGGTCAGATCGTGGTGGTGAGTATTTTCCCAAAATATTTGATGAATTCTGTCAGGAACAAGGAATTATTCATGAGAGGACGCCTCCCTACTCGCCCCAATCAAACGGGGTTTCCGAGAGGAAAAACCGCACGCTGACTGACTTGGTGAATTCCATGTTAGCCACTGATGGTTTATCAAAGGCATGGTGGGGGAGGCTTTGTTGACTTCATGTCATGTCCTGAATAGAGTTCCTAACAAGAATAAAGAAAAGACCCCTTATGAGGAGAGGGTTGGGAGAAAACCATCACTTTCAGATTCAAGGCACTTGGGGGTGTTTGGCGAAGGTCAACATACCGATTCCCAAGAAACGCAAGCTCGAACCCAAGACAGTGGATTGTATCTTTCTAGGATATGCTCCACGGAGTGTAGGCTATAGATTTCTAGTGGTTAAATCTGAGGTACCTGATATGCATGTTGATACTATAATAGAATCTCGTGATGCAACATTCTTTGAGAATATTTTTCCTATGAAAGATATGCATAGCATTGGTAGGATTTCTTCTAAAATACTTCCTGAATCTAGTGCATCTATTGAGAATTCTGAACAACCACATGAGGAATTTCTTGAGAAGGATGACGATGAACCTCTCACGAGGAGTAAGAGACAGAGGGTTGTAAAATCCTTTGGTAATGACTTCATCGTGTACCTTGTGGGTGATACTCCCAGATCCATTACTGAGGCATATGCATCTCCTGATGCAGATGATTGGAAAGAAACTATCCAAAATGAGATGGACTCGATTCTTTCTAATGGAACATGGGAATTATCAGAACGACCCTATGGTTGTAAACCTATGGGATGTAAGTGGGTGTTCAAGAAGAAACTAAGGCCTGATGGTAGTATTGAGAAGTACAAGGCGCGTCGTGTAGCTAAGGGCTACACACAGAAAGAAGGCGAATATTACTTCAACATCTATTCACCTGTAGCTAGACTGACCACCATCCGAGTACTACTATCCCTGGCTGCCTATTATGGTCTTCTCGTTCGTCAAATGGACATGAAGACAGCTTTCCTTAATGGAGAGTTGGAAGAGGAGATCTATATGGATAAGCCAGATGGGTTTGTGGTAAAAGGTGAAGAGACAAAGGTGTGTAAGTTATTAAAATCTTTATATGGCCTGAAACAAGCACCTAAGCAATGGCATGAGAAGTTTGACAGAACTCTACTTTCTGCTGGCTTTGTCATTAATGAGGCTGATAGGTGTGTTTATTATCGCCATGGTGGGGGCGATAGCGTTATATTATGTTTGTACGTGGATGACATTCTGATCTTTGGTACAAACATGAAAGTGATAAATGAAGTCAAGTCTTTTCTGTCAAAGAGTTTTGATATGAAAGATCTGGGAGAGGCTGATGTCATTCTGAACATCAAGCTTATTAAGAACGATAATGGGATTACTTTAACGCAATCTCATTATGTTGAGAAGGTATTGAGCCGATTTGGCTTTAATGATGGCAAGACTTCTCCAACACCTTATGATCCCAGTTTGACATTACGAAAGAATAAGAAGGAACCAACAGATCAGCTGAAATATTCACAAGTTGTTGGTTTTCTCATGTACTTAGCAAGCGCTACAAGACACGATATCTCTTTTGCTGTGAGCAAGTTGAGTAGGTTCATGTCTAACCCGGGTATTGATCATTGCCATGCACTTGAAAGGGTCATGCGCTATCTATGTGGTACAATGAGCTATGGGATTCACTATTCAGGGAATCCTGCTGTGCTTGAAGGATATAATGATTCGAATTGGATCTATGACGTTTATGAACTCTACGCCATGAGAGGGTATGTGTTTACCCTTGGAGGTGGCGCAGTGTCATGGAGGTCTCGTAGACAAACCATATTGGCAAGGTCAACTATGGAAGCAGAACTTACTGCTTTAGACAGAGCCACTGTTGAGTCAGAATGGCTGCGTGAGCTCTTGATGGACTTGCCCGTGGTTGAGAAACCTGTGCCGGCAATCCTTTTGAATTGTGACAACCAAACTGTTATTGTCAAAGTGAACAATTCTAAGGAAAACGCGAAGTCATCAAGACACGTGAAGAGACGTTTGAAATCTGTCAGGAAATTGAGAAACTACAGAGTAATAACAGTTACGTATATTCAAACAGACAAAAACCTGGCAGATCCCTTTACAAAGGGACTATCACGAAATGTGATAGAAAGTGAATCGAGGGAGATGGGGTTGAGACCCATGGATGTCACACCTTAGTGGTAACCCAACCTATGTGATCGGAGATCCCGTGAATTAGGACCTGGGAAGAACAAGCTAGTGGTTTGACTGAGGAGAGTATTTTATAACCCTCTCTATGTGAAGATGCATGACTCTGATAATCTGTAAGGCAGGTTGGCAACATGCCTTAATGTGTTTCTGTTGTCTTTAATTAGCAAAGATGCCATCCTGCAGGGCATTCTTGAAAGAACACACCTATATGAGCTCGACTGTAATCATCGCGGTCTATGAGACTTGGGTGATCTCTAGTAAACTCATGAAGTGACCAGGGAGTATGACGCATATGCTCCAACCCGCGGGGTAGGATACTGACAGCCAAGTACTAGTTATGATTTTGAGCGAAATCTATTGGCACCAAACTTGCAATTCAAGGTTTGTCCATTGTTCAAGTTGTTGATAGACGTAGTTCAAGATTCTAGGCGGAAGTTCAACTTAATCGCCAAACACCGTATATAAACAAGTAGCAAGGATTGGCAAATCTTCAAATGGGAATTTCAGATCTGGTGGGGGATTGTTAGAAATAATGGGGCTAATCCATTTAGGCCCATGTGTATTTCAGATTTTCCCTAAATCTCAAAGCCCAAATTTGTGGCAGCCCATATGTGTTTGGGCCCATGTTTGTGGCAGCTCACATGGGAGTGGAGTGGGATCTAAAGTTTAGTCCCACATAGAAAGTTGGAGGAGAGTTGCACCACCTTATAAGGTGGAGTGTTGCACCACTTTGTAAGTGAGTGACAATAAGAGAGATACACACGCGCGCTCCTCCTCCAACGACGCCGCCGCTCGCACGCACGCACGCTCGCCTCGTCTCGTCACGACGCGCGCGCGCACCGCGGGTTGCGGGAATCTCGCCGAGCCGAGCTTTATTTTGCTTCTCAGGAAAACTGTGAGGTTTTTACAGACGTGTCAAACAGTTAGCTTATTCGGGTCGCTCCCGGATCGTGGGATACTGTAACCGACCCAAATGTCCGTAACCTGGACTCGGCCCACGTTCGCCTCCGTTAGGGTTTCCTGAGCCGCTCTATATAAAGTCATGCGCGGCTATCGCCACAACACGACCGAAAACCAATCTAGAGTTTTTGACATCCTCTCTACTTGCGCCGTCACCGTAGTCTACTCCATCCCGCTTGCCGGCGTGCACCGGCGGACGGGAGAGCAGGTGTCCGAAACCACTCGCCCTTGTGATCCTGTACGGGAGAGGGCGAATAAGGTTTTTGGAAAGCGCTCTGCACGACTGCTCGAGTTCTCCATCACGGGTCGTCTTCCATCCCAGTCAGACGGTGCTGCCTACCGCCGTCTTCGTCGCCATCTGCTGCGATAACTCTTCCCCAAAGTATCTACTACGACAACCGAACGGTACGTGCTACGTGATCCTGTTTGGTTATTCATCATGTTCTGCGAGTACATGTTAAGCTGCTATTTGTTTCCGATCATCTTGTTGTTTAGTACATCTAGTATGTTCGAGTTACATGAGCTAGTAGCTGGTTTTGTCTTGATTTATATTCTGGAATTAATCATGGAAATTATGCCTAATAATCCAACAATCCAAAAACCTTATTGTAGGCAATTTCCTGAATTAACAATGGTTGGTTTTACAGATGCACTGAGGCCGGATAAGTTTACCGGTGTGCACTTTAAGAGGTGGCAGTACAAGGCTGAGTTTGGCTGACCACGATGAAAGTGTTCCATATCAGTAAAGGCAAACCTGGAGGAACTATATCTGACGAGGATTAGAAGTAGTTTGAGGATGCCAATACTGTCTTTGTGGGATGTATTCTGAGCATTCTTGCTAACCGTCTGTGTGATGTGTTTATACACATAAAAGACGGGAAGGAGCTCTGGGATGCACTGGATGCCAAGTTTGGTGCTGCAGATGCTGGCAGTGAACTGTATATCATGGAGAGCTTTCATGATTTTAAGATGACTAAGGACCTTCCTGTGGTTCAACAAGCTCATGAGATACAGTGCATTGCTAAGGATCTCGAACTCCTTAAGTGTACCTTACCAGACAAGTTTGTGGCGGGATGCATTATGGCTAAGTTGCCCCCTTCATGGAGGAACTTTGGTACAACTCTCAAACACAAGAGACAGGAGATATCAGTTGAAAATCTGATAGCGTCCCTTGATGTTGAGGAGAAGGCTCGGGCTAAGGACACTACTGAGAAAGGAGGGGGTCTTACTACTGCTAACTTTGGGCAGAAAGGCAAATTCCGTAGGCAAGAACAAAGGGAACTTCAAACCCTCCTTTAACAAGCCTGTAAAGACTACAACCTTCAAGAAGAAGAAGGCGTACAGGGACAAGAGTGAACTGTCTTGTTATACTTGTGGAGAGCCCGACCACTTTTCCAAGGATCGCCCGTAACGCTGCAGCATCAGAGGGAAAAAGGCCAAGACTGCCAACGCCGTGACCGCTAGCAATATGGGTATGGTAATTTATTTATCGTTCTTTCAGTATTTCAATCACCGTGTTGGTGGCTTGATACGGGTGCTAATGTTCATGTGTGCCGACATCTCTATGTTCGGTTCTTATCGTGTCGCCGATTCATCCGTCCTAATGGGGAATGGATCACATGCTTCTGTTCGTGGTGTTGGCACGGTGGATCTGAAGTTTACTTCCGGAAAGATCGTGCAGTTGAGGAACGTGCAGCATGTCCCTACTATGAACAAGAATCTCGTTAGTGGCTCCCTTCTTTGCAGAGATGGGTTTAAAGTTGTCTTAGAGTCCAATAAAGTCGTTGTTTCAAAACATGGACAATTTATTGGTAAAGGTTATGAGTTCGGAGGCTTGTTCCGGTTTTCACTTTCAGAGTTTTGTAATAAATCCGTGAATCATATTTGTGGTGGTGTTAATGATGATACCACTATTTGGCATTCTCGTTTATGTCACATTAATTTTGGTTTGATATCTCGGATGTCCAGCATGAGTTTAATTCCGAATTTCACTATTGCCAAAGGTTCTAAGTGCCATAGTTGTGTGCAATCAAAGCAACCTCGAAAGCCTCACAAGGCTGCCGAGGAGAGAAACTTGGCACCTCTAGAACTTATACATTCTGATCTATGCGAGATGAATGGTGTGTTGACAAAAGGTGAAAAGAGATATTTCATGACGTTGATAGATGATGCTACTAAATTCTACTATGTTTACTTGTTGCAAACTAAAGATCAGGCTTTAGACTACTTTAAAATCTATAAGGCCGAAGTTGAAAATCAACTAGAGAAAAAGATCAAGCGTCTTAGGTCAGATCGTGGTGGTGAGTATTTTCCCAAAATATTTGATGAATTCTGTCAGGAACACGGAATTATTCATGAGAGGACGCCTCCCTACTCACCCCAATCAAATGGGGTTGCCGAGAGGAAAAACCGCACGCTGACTGACTTGGTGAATTCCATGTTAGCCACTGCTGGTTTATCAAATGCATGGTGGGGGAGGCTTTGTTGACTTCATGTCATGTCCTGAATAGAGTTCCTAACAAGAATAAAGAAAAGACCCCTTATGAGGAGTGGGTTGGGAGAAAACCATCACTTTCAGATTCATGCACTTGGGGGTGTTTAGCGAAGGTCAACATACCGATTCCCAAGAAACGCAAGATCGGACCCAAGACAGTGGATTGTATCTTTCTAGGATATGCTCCACGGAGTGTAGGCTATAGATTTCTAGTGGTTAAATCCGAGGTACCTGATATGCATGTTGATACTATAATAGAATCTCGTGATGCAACATTCTTTGAGAATATTTTTCCTATGAAAGATATGCATAGCATTGGTAGGATTTATTCTGAAATACTTCCTGAATCTAGTGCATCTATTGAGAATTCTGAACAACCACATGAGGAATTTCTTGAGAAGAATGACGATGAACCTCTCACGAGGAGTAAGAGACAGAGGGTTTCAAATTCCTTTGGTAATGACTTCATCGTGTACCTTGTGGATGATACTCCCAGATCCATTACTGAGGCATATGCATCTCCTGATGCAGATGATTGGAAAGAAGCTGTCCAAAATGAGATGGACTCGATTCTTTCTAATGGAACTTGGGAATTATCAGAACGACTCTATGGTTGTAAACCTGTGGGATGTAAGTGGGTGTTCAAGAAGAAACTAAGGCCTGATGGTACTATTGAGAAGTACAAGGTGCGTCTTGTAGCTAAGGGCTACACACAGAAAGAAGGCGAAGATTACTTCGACACCTATTCACCTGTAGCTAGACTGACCACCATTCGAGTACTACTATCCCTGGCTGCGTATTATGGTCTTCTCGTTCATCAAATGGACGTGAAGACAGCTTTCCTTAATGGAGAGTTGGAAGAGGAGATCTATATGGATCAGCCAGATGGGTTTGTGGTAAAAGTTGAAGAGACAAAGGTGTGTAAGTTATTAAAATCTTTATATGGCCTGAAACAAGCACCTAAGCAATGGCATGAGAAGTTTGACAGAACTCTACTTTCTGCTGGCTTTGTCATTAATGAGGCTGATAGGTGTGTTTACTATCGCCATGGTGGGGGCGATAGCGTTATATTATGTTTGTACATGGATGACATTCTGATCTTTGGTACAAACATGAAAGTGATAAATGAAGTCAAGTCTTTCCTGTCAAAGAGTTTTGATATGAAAGATATGGGAGAGGCTGATGTCATTCTGAACATCAAGCTTATTAAGAACGAGAATGGGATTACTTTAACGCAATCTCATTATGTTGAGAAGGTATTGAGCCGATTTGGCTTTAATGATGGCAAGACTTCTCCAACACCTTATGATCCCAGTTTGACATTGCGAAAGAATAAGAAGGAACCAACAGATCAGCTGAAATATTCACAAGTTGTTGGTTCTCTCATGTACTTAGCAAGCGCTACAAGACCCGATATCTCTTTTGCTGTGAGCAAGTTGAGTAGGTTCATGTCTAACCCGGGTATTGATCATTGGCATGCACTTGAAAGGGTCATGCGCTATCTATGTGGTACAATGAGCTATGGGATTGACTATTCAGGGAATCCTGCTGTGCTTGAAGGATATAGTGATTCGAATTGGATCTCTGATGTTGATGAACTCTACGCCACGAGCGGGTATGTGTTTACCCTTGGAGGTGGCGCAGTGTCATGGAGGTCTCGTAGACAAACCATATTGACGAGGTCAACTATGGAAGCAGAACTTACTGCTTTAGACACAGCCACTGTTGAGTCAGAATGGCTACGTGAGCTCTTGATGGACTTGCCTGTGGTTGAGAAACCTCTGCCGGCAATCCTTTTGAATTGTGACAACCAAACTGTTATTGTCAAAGTGAACAATTCTAAGGATAACACGAAGTCATCAAGACACGTGAAGAGACGTTTGAAATCTATCAGGAAATTGAGAAACTCCAGAGTAATAACAGTTACGTATATTCAAACAGACAAAAACTTGGCAGATCCCTTTACAAAGGGACTATCACGAAATGTGATAGAAAGTGCATCGAGGGAGATGGGGTTGAGACCCATGGATGTCACACCTTAGTGGTAACCCAACCTATGTGATCGGAGATCCCGTGAATTAGGACCTGGGAAGAACAAGCTAGGGGTTTGACTGAGGAGAGTATTTTGTAACCCTCTCTATGTGAAGATGCATGACTCTCATAATCTGTAAGGCAGGTTGGCAACATGCCTTAATGTGTTTCTGTTGGCTTTAATTAGCAAAGATGTCAGCCCCACTGTGGCATTCTTGAAAGAACACACCTATATGAGCTCGATCAGAACGTCATGTCTATGAGACTTGGGTGATCTCTAGTAAACTCATGAAGAGACCAGAAGTATGACGATATGCTCCAACCCGGGTAGGCTAACGATGCCAAGTACTAGTTATGATTTTGATCGAAATCTATTGGCACCAAACTTGCAATTCAAGGTTCGTCCATTGTTCAAGTTGTTGATAGACGTAGTATTCTAGGCGGAAGTTCAACTTAATAGTCTCTGCCGAAACACTGGTATATAAACAAGTAGCAAGGATTGGCAAATCTTCAAATGGGCATTTGAGATTTGGTGGGGGATTGTTAGAAATAATGGGGCTAATCCATTTTGGCCCATGTGTATTTCAGATTTTCCCTAAATCTCAAAGCCCAAATTTGTGGCAGCCCATATGTGTTTGGGCCCATGTTTGTGGCAGCTCACATGGGAGTGGAGTGGGAGCTAAAGTTTAGTCCCGCATGGAAAGTTGGAGGAGAGTTGCACCACCTTATAAGGTGGAGTGTTGCACCACTTTGTAAGTGAGTGACAATAAGAG